>OY759232.1:5239248-7639248 GCA_963662185.1 Eilema griseolum
TAATATTTATATAAGAATGGAGACTTTCGTCTTCATTGGCTTTATTATTCTTGAAATGTAATTTTTGGAGACTCCCTAACTTGGAACAAAGGCTTGATTCTAAAGTTTCACTTAGTTTTAGTATGGGACGCCTAAGGTAATTACATCTATTTTTTTTTTACAATGTAAATTGGCTAATTTTAGGTAGAACTGTATAAAGACACTCTAAGGTGACGTGACTCCCACTCCCGAATCAAACCAAAAAGAGGGGCAGTAGTTGGTGGACACCAGACTCCGAAATGAAAGTCTTGGAAGCAACCGGGAACTACGCTAAGATGGTGAAGATAACGTTATACTACAAGGGTTCTAGCGTGTGAGTATACAATTACTCTGTAGGTTTTCCTGCATCGTGCGTTTGCTGGTATGTATAGTGGTTACCTTTTCATTTTCTCTGTGGGTTTACTGTGGTGAATGTTCTGATAAGCTCTTCCAATTAGTTCCAACCTTCCCTTTCCTGCACAGGACAACAGGTCTTAGATGTCACTCGTACACGGTGCAGAATATCCGATCAAGAATCAAGCGGTTTGGTGACTCTTACCTTTGTCGCACCATTAAGGCCTAGAATTCATTACCAGCTCACGTGTTTCCTTCTTTCTACAGTCCCGGGTGCTTTAGCGGGGCGTGAAAAAGCATATGACGAGGCCGTCAAGCTGAGTGTCACCATTGTCTCATGATATGTGTAAGTAATTATGACCCTCTTTTCTGAAACTTTGTCTTCAGCTTCCCATTAGGCAAGGCGAAGTCTAATTGACGTGTCGTAGCAGAACAGGCTTGAACGGGTAACCTCTCAACATGTTCGATGTTCCAGTGGCCTTAGCCATAACCGTCACTTATCAATGTATAATCTTATAAGTGCATAATCCACTTTAATCACTGCTTATAAAACTAATGCGCACGATAATGAAGATACAGTTAGTCGGATATGGCGGCATTGCTTAGCAGCAATCGAGAGAAAATTGTCACCTTCTGATATGAAATCGATTCAACGACACGCCCGCTTTATTTGCATATATTGTATACAATCTAGTTAATACCAGTTAGCGGTAACTGTTTTTAATTTTTTTATCACTATATTTATCGCACTAAATAAAGTAATGCAGACGAATTTATAGCTTATGACGTTCGGATTAAGAGAGTATTCGGTTGAATGATTTTTATTTGTATTGAAAAGTAAAACAGTGAAAGTTTTACTACAATGATATGAAGTTTTACAGTGATGTGAGGAGAAAAGTTTTACAGTACCTCGTGTTGTGTTCCCGGCGGTGAGTAGGATAGCCAGAGCTCACTGGAGGGTTTTTGTGCTGTCAGTGGAAAGACCAAAAACTTGTCCTGCTTTGTCTTTTACAGTGATGGCACAGAAACTCTCAATGCTTGCAGGGTTGGCAGCGCGAGTGTGACTCTCTTGGTTTTGCACGCGTCCATAAGTCACGGTGACCACTTTCCATAAGGTGAGCCGTAAGCTTGTAACAAAGAAAAAAAAACAGTAAATTAAACACCTATTCCCACCTCCTTCCCATGGCCCTACCAACCATCTTGGTTATAACGGGCCGAATCTTGGGAGATGCGCACCCTACTGGCGTCTGCTCTCTTTCAGGCGCGCATTTCTTGACCCCCTACAAATTATTTTATGTGCCTCACCATTTTCGCTCTCTCCCCTTTCTGGGGCAGCACGCCACACTAACAGGCTTCGTCGCCGTTAGAGACCTCATGAGCTTTGCGCTTCTCGTGCCAAACGCGCGCAAAGCTCCGCAGCCGTCCAAAGTTTTGGGGTGTACATACATAGTCCGAGTAATACATAGGCCCAGCCTCCGAAAGTGAATTAAACAGTGTTATACCGGTGTCTAATAAGTAACGTGACGCGAGCACGTTAAGCCGTCACCGTCGCTCCCGGTTGCCATACCATCATCTATGGCAGTCGTTACGGGTAATTGGAGCCTTAAAATGTCTAACTGCAATGTTTCTATATTGTCATTGGGTTATGGAGGTCAGATGGCAGTCGCTTTACGGAAAATATCGAAGTTCAGCCAAATCCGCAGTTAGACTGGTAAAGCGGTCCCCAGACTCTGAGGTGAAAGCTTCAGATGCTATTGAGATTAACGCGAAGAGGAAGAGAAGAGTAAAAGAGTAACGTATCGTTACGTATCGCAACGTATCGTAACGTATCGTTACGTATCGCAACGTATCGTAACGTATCGTAACGTATCGTAACGTATCGTAACGTATCGTAACGTATCGTAACGTATCGTAACGTATCGTAACGTATCGTAACGTATCGTAACGTATCTTAACGTATCGTAACGTATCGTAATGTATCATAACGTATCGTAACGTATATAAATAAAATAAATAACGACATTTCACATTCTTTTTAACCACTTGTACGAACGAACTTTAGTCCCGCGTGTCAGCCGCGAGCGTCTTTTCCGAGCACAACATAAATCAGAGATGTGAATAATTCAATTGAAACGAAAGTTTTATCTTTCAATTTCATCTAAATCTGTTATCTCAACAACAACAATTAAACTGTCCAAAGTGTTTATATATCTCACTGACAGCGAAATCAAACTGAAAACATTTCTCCAAATATAAGATTCTGAAGTGCTTAACTTTTATTTCAGTCATTGTCGACCGTAGAGTACCAAGTTGTTCACTTTTTTTTTATTGCTCAAGTTTCAAGTTTTGAAATAAGAACACTAATTTTAAAATCTATTTACTTTTTTCGTTTGTACAAACTTTGGAACATTTTGGTTAAAAAGTTCGTACGTTATTTTTTATTGATTACTAGCTGAGACCCGGCTGTGCTTACTTGGAGTCGGTCGCGCCTTTTCGTCATATTACTATCAAACAAACGTACAATTTTAAATATAATAAAATAAACCGCATCAAAATTAATTTAGTAGTTTTGGCATGCATCGCGAACAAACACAAGAATTAAAATTTTTTTTATTCAGTATCGTTAATATAATATAACCCAATGTAGGTACAGACACGACTACTTTATAAAATTTTATAATAATATAGAAATCCTTCAATGTAGTTGCAACCTTGCAAGAATTTTTTTTTTAAGAATATTAGACCCGATATTACTAATATTCCCTCTAACTCCTCCGACTAAGCTAAATTGCTTGTTTTAAGAGTGAATTTCACGTCGGTAGTGTAATGGCCAGGGTTCGAACCCGGAACCTCTCGATCGTTAGGCCGACTATTTAACCACTATCGACGCTCAACTAATAAGTCTCAATTATAAACTCAATTATTATACCTAACTAAGAAATGGAGGAGGTAGGACGCGGCGGTATTTCCGCCCGATTGAGCAGTCCGACTGGGGAAGTACCTCCGCCCTACAGAATACCGCGGCTATAATAACTTCGTGTTGTGTTCCCAGCGGTGAGTAGGGTAGCCAGAGCTCACTGGACAATTTGTGCTGTCGGTTGGAAGACTAAAAGCTTTTCCTGCTTTGTCTTCTACTGACGGCACAGAAACTCTGTACTTACAGGGTTGGCAGAACGACTGTGACTCCTCTGGTGTTACAGACGTCCATAGGTCACGGTAACCACTTTCCATCAGGTGGGCCGTGTGCTTGTCTGCCAACTAAGTGGTATAAAAAAAAATGCTTTTTATTCAGAAAGCTGGTTAATTATGAAAGTTAGAGAGAGGAGCCAAATTTTTTTTAAAAAGAATATTAGCAACCGCAATTAATAATATTCCCTCTAACCCCTTTAACTAAGTTAAATAGCTTCTGCTAGGAGTGGGTTCACGTGGGGTCACCTAAGAGTTGATTATGGCACCCGTACCATCAGTTTAATATTTCATATCTTACTGCAGATAGCCGTAATAATATATTCAAATGTGTTTCCTGTAGATCTGCTAATCTGATAAATTAACATTATTATTATGATAATAGAGCCTACAGTTATATATATCATACAGGTAATATGCCAAATGTAACGTCCAGTTTCGTGAGCCATTAATTAAAAACAATTAAAAAAAAGTTAGCAGCAAAGTAAGACTTTAAACTATTATAATAAAAATATGTGCGTTTACTTATAAAATTTATACAAAACTATGCTACTACACAATATACAGGGTTACTGGTTAAGTCGACCTGAATCCTTTGGGGTGGCATAGTTCTCATCATTTCTAACACTTTTCACCACGGAGTACCCCACCCGAAACTTAACCCTATTAGACTTTAAAGATTTATTTAAAAAATATCAAGTTTTTTAACTAATCTTTTTTTTTGTGCCATTTGCTTGCAATTGGTTGTTCTTATTGTTGTTTTAGTATAGTAGTTTAATAGATTTATTAATCGAAATACTAATAGCCTAGTAGCCAATTAGTCAGACTTACTATCGAAAGACTCCGTGTTCAAATCCTTGCTGTTACATTACCGATGTAAACCACTCTTAACACAAGTAATTTTAGCTTATCCGGAGGGGTTAAGGATACATACATATAATAAAGCATTTTTCCCCGGAGGGTAAGGCAGAGATGAATTAACACCCACATTTCACCAATCATTAAATCCGGTCACACGTAATAGGGGGTGAGCTATTGCAGTCTTCCGGACACTATTGTTGACTGAAGCTATTCATCTGAGGCTGAGTCTGAGCTGTATATATCTGTCTGATGTTATACAGCCTTATCCCTTAGTCGCCTTTAGTAGAATTTGGGTGATTCAAATTCTATCTACTCTACCGGGAACCACGCGGGTTAATAATAATAATAATAATAATAATCATTTATTTCAGATTCATCATCCATAGCAAATATCTAGTACAATTGCAAAATTCCAACCAATTAGATAGTCTTTAAAAAAAGTTTTGTTACCATTTGCCATGTAAAGAATATGTAATACATAAAAATAGAGAAAAGAGAATAGTATCTCCTTGATTGATGGGATGGCTCATGCATCTTACTTCACCGGGTAACGATCATCCCTGGGATCACATACAGCAAAAAAGACAACAAACAGAAATAATAACATTATTATCATATACCTATATATCTAGTTTCTTTCTGTAAATCACAACCTTTTACTCGCTCTAAAACATGGTACACTGGATTTCCATTAACGTAATGTATTTGAGAATTTGCCAAATGTTTCACCGAATATCGTTGAAAGCAATAGATAGACAGTATAACTTTTGTACTTAGATTTGTTTTTGATTCATACATATACATACTAATATTACAGATAGGTAGTAGGAGGTTTTTAAGGGCGAGATGAACGCACGTGTTTCCGCCTCCGGATGTTCTGATCAGCGGAAGGTCATTAAAACCAAACCGAAAGAATGTTAAGGCGCGGTGAGAAGTAACCTAATAGGTATTTGAGGGGGTGAAGCGAGAGGAAGAGAGGGGGCAGGCGCGGGGCGCTCACCGCGCGGTGCGGACGCAGTGATGCCCATGCGTACTCTGTGTTTAGTATTACTATTAGCTATTCTTTTTGAGTCGAATCCTGTTTTCCTCTATATAGGAAGGTAGGTAGGTAGGTAGGTATGTATAAAATGTAATACATACATGTGCAACGAATATTATAGTTTAGGTATATAATACGTATATTATAAGCTATAGGTATAAGTGTCGTTCAGGGTATTTTAGTAAAATTAGGTGGAGGGATAAGTAGGTTGGATATAAGCAAAGTATTGTGGGCGTGGTAGTGCCTACCCCGGTTAGCATCGTCTGGAACATACAATAAAGGTTAGTGTGCTACGGACCACAGTGGTTAAATTAATTCTCTTACACTCCGCATACGTATCAGGTGGCAATAATTAAAAATTACAGAGGAGAAAACTCGAAATTATCTCTGAATATTTTTAATGTCTATATATCTATAATAGCCATGGTCGTACGTCACTTACCCTCACTAAACAACACATTTGTTTAAACTTTTTGCACAAATACACAAAGATTAGAAAGCGGACTTAATGCCACAGGCATTTTCTACCAGTCAACTTTAGGGTGATGCATGCAGAACGAAGTGTTGTGGTGAGAGTTTTTCCCAGTATGGTATACAAATGATAATTTTAAATGATAAAAATTTAATTCATTGGTAAAAATATATAATGATAATAATATATCCATATATAAATATGTACAAACATCATAAACTACATACACATATATACATAAATATGTACATAAAAAGAAACATATATACATATACATTCAAATATACCTACACGAATACATATCAAATACATACATACGATCTGAAATGATTTGTTTGCCAACTATGAGATGCTGTAGAGCTGGTGTATCTTAAATATAAAACGGTTTGTGGACATCCTGATTTCCAGAGGAAGCACATTCTATGGAAAACTTTATTTACTTCTTAAAGCTTGATTTTTCAGTAGTCAGGGTTTAGTTTTAAACTTAATTTTATAAGGGTATTTATAAAAGTGTAATAAGCATTTAATTATAAGTAGGTAAGTAAATTCTTTTCAATAAAAAGAAGCGAAAATAAATTGCCAACTAACATTTGCAAAGAATTCGTTGGGACGGAGCTTTTCTTATTATAAAAGGAACTTTACAATTAAAACTTAAACGATTTTTTATCTAATATTAACCTTCAAAGTACCGGTTCAAACAACAGACATCAGTGAGTGGCTTAAAACAAAATCGTAAGAGAGCCTAAGTATCTATTGTGCTTTAGCGTATTTTAAGTTTTATTTGTGTTATTTTAAAATATAACAATTAAATAATTATTTGCCACTGGCAACGAAAGTCGGCCTCACCATTCTTTTTTCGAACGTTTTTTACTATTTGAATTTTTAACACTTGAAATAGCGGTCTACTTTTAGAAATATGTTATAACAATAATTTTAAAGGGAATTCACAATCATGGTGTAGGTACATTCATACTTTTGGTATGCCTGACGTTTCGCTCAGATCATGATCGCGTTGATTCCCGTTAACATTGTAATATAATGGAACGCGATACTTTAAAAGTTACTATGTCATAACATCTTTAATTACTTTCAAGTGGGAATGCTTCTCGGGTGCCACCTCACCGTATATTCTTACATGTTTAACATCAAGGCATTTTGTTACGTTTTTTTTAATACCACTTGGTTGACAGACAAACACACGGCCCACCTGATGGAAAGTGGTTACCGTGGCCTATACAGAATACCGCGGCCATAATAATCTCGTGTTGTGTTCCCGGTAACGTAGCCAGAGCTCACTGGAGAATTTGTGCTGTCAGTGGGAAGACCAAAGGCTTGTCCTGCTTTGTCTTCTACACTAACGGCACAGAAACTCTGTACTTACAGGGTTGGCAGCGCGATTGTGACTCCTCTGGTGTTACAAACATCCATAGGCCACGGTAGCCAATTTCCATCAGGTGAGCCGTGCGCTTGTCTGCCACCTAAGTAGTAAATAAAGAAAAAAAACAAGTATAGAACACATTTGCGTTCATACTGAAACTTGTGACATATTGCAACTTGTCAAATCGCTATATCTTATGTTCTGCACCAAATATTATTGAAATGTTGATAGTATCGGACAGTTGTGGTCGTGATCGTAACAAGTGGATCGCAGGCTGCTGTCCATTGTTTGGATAGATAGAACAATACTGATGTAGATAGTGGATCTGATGACTATTGGCATGCCATGTTCAGGTACTGGCAAAAGCTGTTGGATTCGCTTTATAATGTTGTAGTTAACGCCATATGTCTTGATCTCATAGACGAAAATATGTGGAATACGTTTTTTGGGTAACTTTTGAGGAAAGCACCAAAGGTTACCTGGAAGAGATCGTGATAAGGCCGCCATTTGTAGCGCCATAATGTTGTCCGTACATGTACTGTAATGTGTTGGTGTACAATAAAGATTATCTTATCTTATCTTAAAGCACGGGGTGCTTCGACGGAGAAGAAGCTCGAATTCACCAAGCATAAATTATTACAAAATAAGAGGCCTAGTTTCCGTCGCGACTTACGTTCAATATTATTATTATTATTAATAAATAATATTAGAACCGAAATTACTAATATTCCCTCTGAACCCTTCCAGCAAAGCTAAATTGCTTGTGTAAGGAGTGGGTTCACGTCGATAGTGTAATGGCCAGGACTCGAACCCCAAACCTTTCGATCGTAAGACCGATTCCTCACCTACTAAGCTACCGACGCTTGCCACGAGCCAATACCGGTGCCCTGCTTCTTTCCTACTATGTTTATATAAATATTATAGAGCCATCCTCACAATTGAAATATTTATACTTTTTGATTTCAATCTGATGGGCTGCCGAACGTCTGGCATCCAGTGGTCCGTCTTTACAAAAACAACCGGGAACAAGCCATAACAAAAAAAATTAAACATGGATACAGTAAGCATCGTGTGAGGTGAAAGTGATCGGGTTCGAGATTGTAGTGAGAATAAAACCAGTGGTAGTGCTGATACTCGTAGTAAAAGAACTCGAAAGAGGGTAGATCGATATATCTACTCCTAAAAATCTATTTTTCACTGTTCAAGCAAAAACTATAGTTCATTCCGTGATAATGGTGCTTGCAACAGCGCCGAAATATCGGAAACTCAAAACAATACAGCATGGTAAATATCTCGATTGCTATGACATCCTACCATTCTCTCTCTCTTGTCGGTAGTACTGTTTCAAAATAGTTTTTACGTTTTTTATTATAAAACTTATAAATCGTGTGTGTTATCTTAGTACAAACAGAACAAAAGGTAATTTTACGTGAAATACGTTGATTAAGCGAGGTAATTACTGCTGTGAAATATTTAGATTTCCTAAGCTTTATGTTTTTATGTGTGAATGAAACGTTAACAGTAATATATTATGTTTTAGGTAAGCGTCTTTTAGCAACATATAATAACAAAGTACAGTTTAGCAATTTAGAGAGATGGTTACTTAATTAATTTAACACAGCAAATACAATTGAGAATTTCAATAAATTACTTCCTAGATTTTCTTTCCTTACCTTCTATCTTAGAGGTCCATTAAGCTTCACTTGCCTTTTCAGGCAATTTAAATAGAGTCTTAAAAATTAAAAGCCTCTGTACATTGTGTACGTGCTGTGTAGCCACAACAATGGGATTAAATTCTCCTTATTGCTTGAAGGGTCCTAATAAATCAATATAACGGACCACTAATGACAACGCCATTGTAATTTTTTATAGGTGTGGAGCTTGCAAAGCAAATTAAAAACTTAAGATATGAATGATAACACTCAACTTCATTATAATATGGATCAAGATAGGAAAAATTTAACCGGTTCAGGCGGAATTCAAACCCGCGATCTTTCGCTTACAGGGGTGCTATTCAAATTGTGTCAATTTTTTTAATATATAGAACGCGTCAATTAGACTTCGCCTTGCCTGATGGTAAGCTGAAGGCAAAGTCTCAGAAAAGAGGGTCACCATTACCTACACATACCGTGTGACAATGGTGACACTCAGCTTGACGGTCCCATCATATACTTTTTCACGCCACGCTTATAGGACCCGGGACTGTAGGAAGAGGGAAACACGTGAGCTGTTA
Source organism: Eilema griseolum (assembly GCA_963662185.1). NCBI lineage: Eukaryota > Metazoa > Arthropoda > Insecta > Lepidoptera > Erebidae > Eilema > Eilema griseolum. The sequence goes on from OY759232.1 coordinate 5,248,790, forward strand.
ATGAGTTCCAGGCGTTAATGGTGCGACAGAGGAGAGTCACCGAACCGCTTGGTTCTTGATTTTGGTATTGAGATATTGCTTTGTGCACCGAATATCCGTTCAAGAACTAAGCGGTTCGGAGACTCTTTCCTCTGTCGCATCATTAAGGCCTGGAATTCATTACCAGCTCACGTGTTTTCTTCTTCCTACAGGTCCGAGTAATTTAAGCGGGGCGTGAAAAAGCAAATGATGAGGCCGTTAAGCTGAGTGTCACCATTGTCACATGGTATGTGTAAGTAATGGTGACCCTCTTTTCTGAGACATTGCCTTTCTATGTTAAAAATTATTGTAACATTTTTAATTGGTTCCGATAGTTCGTACCAATGTCGGTAGATGGCGCCCACCGTTGCCCGAAGACGGCGATGTGGTTCGGTGGCTTAGTGGTCAGAGAATTCCCCCTATAAGGGAAAGATCGCCGGTTCGAATCCCGCCTGAAGCGATATATTTTTCCCTATCTTAATCGATGAAAGAAAAGAAAGAAAGATAGAAAGAATTTTTTTATTTTGATTATTCATGACTATTCAATGACTATTCAAAATCAGCATACTATATGCTTTCAAATTTCGTTCATCATCGTAGTGGCGATTTCGGTTGCAGCCCAGGGTTTCCTTTCCTCCCTTCATTATTATTTCACTTCGTCATATTTCTTGTGATATCCTGGTTGCGTCAAAAGTTTACACTTCCGAGCCCGTGGCCCGCTTATTATTTTTGATTGATTTGTTGACTTTTATAAAAGCCTGTACTGTTTGACCTCAAATCAAAGAGAGGAAAGTGATTGACAGTTTTGCTGAATTTAGCTTTTAGGCCCTGAAGATGTTAAGGTAAGGGACTGGGTGATATAAGCAAGAACAATATAAGTACCGCGATGGACTAGTGGTATAGGTAATAGACTGCTGAGACGAGGTCTCGGGTTCGATCCCAGATTTTATCATGGCACACACCAATGACTTTCGATGCTTTTCGAAGTTATGCATGTATTTATCGCAGGTTTATAAGTACCCGGTTAATGGCAATAGGCTTGCCACCTATTACAGTGAGACCTAAACATAAACTGGCGAAACGTGGGTGCTAGCACCTAGTACACCTGTATGTATGTATGCAATATAAGTTCTCTTCAATCTTTTTTTGAAACATGGCTGAATCATAAATAGCACTATAAGAAATAAATATTTTTCACGTCAATATGTCAGATTGAATAAGGGGAAACAAGCGAGAGCGGCACGGATAGAATACGTGCGAAATATAGCCAATCAATCACCCCTTGGAGCGTGACTTACAACCAATGGAATTGGTAGATTTCTGTAGTCTCCTTTCGGCACCTCAAGCTTATTGCTTCACCGGCTGTTTACAGCCAGACTTGCAATGCAAATAAAGCTATTAATAAATACATCTGAGAAAAATCTGTTAAATAGCAGTGTGCTCCTGGTCTTAGGTATTGTGTGAGTAGCGGAGGTAAATCAGACGTCAGAGGTTGACGGCAGACGCATCTGTCACCCCAAACATGCGCCCACTGTACCCTCTGCTAGTCAGAGAAATATATGGAAAGCCTCAGAGTGGCCCTGTTACCTTATTTTTACCCGACTACAACGAAGCCAAAGGATGGTAATGATTATGACAGTCAATGTATATATATTATGTAGGTCATCTGTCACTCACAGCTCCTCATCAGCCACTTATTAGAACTGGATAAATGAGGTATCGTTAGAAGCATCTTAGCCATCCGCTGGTTATAGAATATATAACGTGTCACTGAATCTAATGTGTATTTTTTCTCCATTCGAGTGCCTGCAATACAAAGTTCTGTAGTAAAACTAGTCAGACTTTTGATGAATCAAAGAATCAATTTCATTTATTCAGTTTAGGCACACAAAGAACACATATGAACTTCAACATTTTACAATTGAATATGTCAAGAAATAATAAAAAATATTCAATAACTTAAAAATAAATCATTGGAAGATGATTCTTTCACTGGTTCGGTAGGTTAGTTCTCAGCGAACTACATATATTAGTACTAGATTATTTTTCTTTTTTAAATTTGCTTAGTTTAGAATTTATTTTGTGCGAGCAAGCAAGAGACTTATGTCGACCACGCATTAACATCATTAAGATACTCATCCACTTTATAGTAACCTTTACTCATTAAAGTTTTTTTCACTTCTATTTTAAATTTATTTATTGGCATATTAATCAAATCCTGAGCGAAATGCCTACAAATGAATCACCAACCTTGTGAAGCCTAAGTTTTGGTACAACTAGTTTATTTTTGTTTCTCGTAATAATGTTGATGGCTTCAACTAGTCGTTACAAATATCATAGGTGTTTTTGTATGGCAACTGACGGTTTAACTTAAGCTTCGAGGCCAGTAAATACTCAGACCTGCAAAACAAATAGACATATTCAAACATAAAATCGCATTAAGCGGAAATCGAACCCGCCCATAATACAACTTACCTACTAAAATATAACTGAAAAGTTTTTGTGCTGTCAGTGGGAACACCAAAGGCTTGGCCTGATTTTGTGTTCTGCACTGACGGCACAGAAAATCTCTGTTCTTACAGGGTCGGTAGCACGGGTGTGACTCCCCTGGTGTTACATACGTTCATAAGTCACGGTAATAACTTTTCATCAGGTGGGCCGTGTGCTTGTCTGCCACCTAAGTTGTATGTACTTAGATGTCACCCTCACACTGTGCTGAATATACGAGCAAGAACCAAGCGGTTCGGAGACTGTTTTCTTTGGCGCCCCTCCAAGACCTGGAATTCATTACCAGCACACGTGTTTCCTTCTTCCTACAGTCCAGGGGCCTTTAAGCGGGGCGTGAAAAAGCATCTGATGACGCCGCCAAGCTGAGTGCCACCATTGTAACACTTAGTGTCTGTAACGGTGACCCTCTTTCCTAAGACTTTGCCTTTAGCTTACGATGGTAAGCTAAAGGCAAAGTCTTAGGATCTTAGGCGAGGTGAAGTCAAGTTGGCGTGTCCTATATAAAAAAATACCTATAACAAAATTGATCAAATCTATATATAAAAAACGTTTCAGTTTTTCTCTTAAAGCAACATCATATAAGCACAGTGTGCACAGCGTAACAGACTTCTAATATATCCTACTGAAATAATGGCTATAAACAATGAACCAACAGTTTATTATCGAGATAAAGCCGCAGTTTTCAATAAGCCTGTGAGCTCAATCCGCAGATAGGACTGCGCAAAACGAGTGACAATATTGATATTGCCAACAAACTGTAGTGGAAAAGTGACGGCCATTTTGCTTTTAAGTTCACCTTTTTTTCACCCGACTACGGCGAAGCGAAAGGAGGGTTATGATTTTGATAGGCTATGTATGTAGGTTCATCTGTTCCCTCATAGCTCCTCAACTACTTATTAAAACTGGACAAACAAGGTATCGTTTACTGGAGAGCAAAAAAAAATTGACAAATGTTTGTGCCCCTATTTCAATAAATTATGGCAGTTTGGTGGTTATTCTTAAAATCTGTCAAAGTACATCAGTTGAACCTTATTATTTTGTAAATAATGTTTTAAAATAGCCACTAATTATTATATAGGTATATAGATATCCAAACACAGTGTGACACGTTATAATTATTTATTCCAACCTTTCAAAGTGTTATTTGTTTGGATGTTACTGGATGGTAATACAACATCATTTAAATAATCTACCAGAATTTCAGCATAGGCGAGCTACCTAGATATTCTAACCTCTTTTTTGCAACGTTGCAACGTTGCAACGTGTAATCTCGTCCCATCTCCGTGCATTTCAGGCTAATACGCCTCGACGTGTGATGCTCTGGAAATTGTACATATTTGCCCTGCTAAATGGCTGCCGAGTTTATAACGAAAGGGAAATAAAATGTACTCCATAGTGCAGCAGATTTTTTATAGTACACAATTACGAGCAGGGCGAAGATAAAAATTAGCTATGAAAATAAAAATAGGTACTTTTTGTTACTGTTTGTTACTATGCACTTAACTGTGTTTGATAAGTAAAGATCTCACCGAGATCTTTGGGACCAAGACAACCTGAATTGCCCTTATTGATTGACGCACAAAGCTCTCTATAAGATTTCCTCTTGGAATTGGGAGGTTAGATGACAGTTGCTCCCGTGAAAAATTAACGTAATCAGAGAAAGTGGTCAGTAATTATGAAAGCGGACCTAAATGGTACGAATTTTGCATGTAACTTCGCGGCTGTTGGTCTCCTAAGGATTAGACAGAAGTAGTATTAGTATTAAAGTTATGGGGATATTTACCATTTTGTATTGTTCTGAGTTTCCGATATTTCGGTACTGTTGCAAGCATGTTCACTAAACCAAGTTACATAACCCTCAGATGCTCTCTACAGAACGCCACTATATACCAAGATTGGTTTGGGAAGCGATTGAAGTCTAAAAGTATAAATTACAATCGTGAGGATGAGTTTCAACTGCCGAACGTCTGGCATCCAGTGGACTGTCTTTGCAAAAACAAGCCAAATAAAAATTGCGAGTGTATAAAGTAAGTATCGTGTCTCGTGAACGTGAACGCGAAGACGTCGAGACCGGGTTCGAGTTTATAGTGAGAGTGAAACCATTGGTAGTGCAGATACGCGTAGTGAAAGAACTCGAAAGAGGGTAGATTGATATATTTACTCCTAAAAAACTTCACTGTTTACCGATAATACTCCAGTTCCTCCGTGATCATGGTGCTAAATATCGGAAATATCAGAAAATCAGAACAAAATACAACATGGTAGATATCCTGATAACTTTAATACTAATACGAATGACCATGACAGTTTAAATACCTAGAAGAAGTAATTCTACCCCTATTGAGATTATACACACATACATATTCGCACCTGTAAATCTCCGTAACGTATAAGTAAACCTCAGTAGGCAGAAGTGTATCAATACAGGTAAAATAAAAAATCTGTGCTCTTGCTAGCATAGCTAGCTTGCATAGCTTCACTAAAAGGGACCCCCTCACTCACGATCGTTTCCAATCACTTTTAATTAGTGTAATGTTGACACAATTGAACTAGTGACGCGCATTCACGGACCCCTTGCACAACACACAGATAAGGTGACGCGTTCCTTTTTTCAGACGATTTTATACATACATAGTACATATAATCAGGCCTTTATCCCTAGAGGGTTAGGCAGAGGTGAATTAACAACAACAACATTTCACCAATCATTGAATTTGGTTCCACGTAATAGGGGATGAGGCTATTGCCGTCTTCCGGGCACTATTGTTGACTCAAGTCTTGCATCTGAGGCTGAGTCTGGGCTGTATATATCTGTCTGATGTTAAACAGCCCTATCCCTTAGTTGCCTTGTAAGACACCGCATGGGAAATGATGTTGTCCAAATTCTACTTTGCCGGAAACCACGCGGCTGTGTTGGGCAAATTTTCATTGCAATAAAAAGAATATTAACAATTAAAAATTCAAACTTGCTGTCTATAAGATCAAAACAGCTAGAGTTTGACAGCAGGCTGTACCCTATTGCCATTCATAAGCCGAAAGAGAAAATTATGGGTACCGCCTGCTGTCAAACTTGTTTCAATCTTTTTGACAGCAGTCGGGTTAGTTGCAAGTTTAATTGCAATTAAAATATTGCTAACACTGCTATATCTTCGGACATGTAATGCGTCGGGATGAAAGTAATGTCTTAAGGAAGGCACTAACTATGGAAGTGGATGGCTACAAGGGGAGAGGGAGACCTAAAATTCACACAGTCCATCTGTGTGAATGATGACCTTGTTAAGAAGGGAGTGAATGTTGAGATGACTGCAACTAGAGATGAATGGAAAAAGAACACATTTTTTGTTATACAACTTAGGTGGCAAGCACACGGCACACCTGATAGAAAGTGGGTACCGTGACTTATGTACATATTGCACCGACCCCTAGGGCAGGAGGATGCTGATGACTGCTATATCTATATTTGTAATGGATTTCCGTATTTTCTTAACAAGTTGTTTAATCTGGCAATCGAGTACACCCCGCTAGATGGTAACTAAAGTGTAGTCTAGAAGATACGAACTAGCGTTTCAGATTAACCTGACACCCTTGATAGATACTTTTTCCCTCTTAAAGGACCCGGGACTGTAGGAAGAAGGAAACACGTGAGAAGGTAATGAATTCCAGGTCTTGGCGGTGCGGCAAAGTAAAGTCTCCGAACCGCTTGACTTTTGCTCGTATATTCTGTACAGTGTGAGGGTAACATCTAAGTCCAGCAAGTGTTGTCCTATGTAGGAAAGGAGAGGGTGGGATTAGTTGGAAGAGCTCATCAGAACACTCACCATGGTGGAAACAGTAAAATACAGTCAAGGAAGCAACATCTCTACGCATCTTGAGAATATGTTGAGATGACTGCAATCAGACATGCATGGAAAAAGGAAAAATTTTCCACCGACCCTAAATAAATATAGGTTGAGGGCAGGAGGACAATGATGACGATGATGTTTAAATCTTAATGTAATAAAAAAATATCCAATGTACAGATATGACTGCTTTACAATTCTATACTAGTATATTTATTGTCAAAAATATATTTTCATTAAATACTCGCACCCAAGATCTTGCGAACGCTCTAACCACTAAGCCACAGAAGGTTTAGGGCGAAGGTTCTGTGGCTTAGAAAGGGAAAGGTTGCGGGTTCGTATCCCGCCTGAACCGATTCCATTTTTTCTTTTCTTAATCGATTTTAATAGTTAGTATACTAAATGCTTTAATATTTCATTCATAGACTTATTGTTCTATATATTTACTTGTTTCAGGTAAATTGCTGCACTTATTACCTGCTAATCCAATTACCATCAAAGGGATAGGTACAGATACATTGAATGTACGTATTAAAAAGCTTATAAGAATAAGCCCATAGGAATATTCCTTTCCTATACTTTCTTAGCGTTAATCCCAGCATCCGAAGGTTTCACCTCGGTGTATAGGGTCCGCTTTACCAGTCTAACTGCAGATTTGGCTAAACTTCGAAATTTTCCGCGAAGCGACTGTCATCTGACCTCCACAACCCAAAGGGGATATCAAAGCATTGCAACTAGACCAGTTGTTGAACTTTTTAGGGCTCCAAGTATCCGTAAGTACTTCCATAGATGTTGGTATGGCAACAGTGACTGACGGCTTTACGTGCTCACCAAGGCACAACCAGACCAAATATACAAATACCCATATAATATAATAATAATAGCCTTTATTTAACAATCTTACATGCTATACAAATTTTCGTTCAAAATAATCTATTCGAGACACCGGTTTCGTTAAGATTGTCTTGCTTCCCAGCATAGGCCTCCCCTAAAGCTTGCCACAGTATACGATGACGTGCTTTTCTAGTCCACGTGCTTCCTGCAATTTTTTTAATGTCATCTTCCCATTTACGACGTTGTCTTCCTTTCTTTCTTTTGTTTTCTCTTGGGCACCACTCTGTTATATCCTTAGTCCACTTATCTTTTTGACTCCTTATCATATGACCTGCCCACCGCCATTTTAGTTTTTTAACACAGTATGTCGCATCCTGAATTTTAGTTACCCATATTAATGTATACAAATATTTCCAATGAGCAAGGATCGAACCCGCGCCACCGCGCCGCGTTATCACTACCGCTACGCCACGGAGACTGTTGTTCTCTTTTTTATTATGAATACATTTTGAAACAGAATCACATCAATTTCATCTAACTCAAGTTCTTTCTTAATAAAGCAACAGAATCATGCCCTCTCTAGACATGTGTACGTTTGTATAATCAATCAATCAATCAATCAATTAGCCCACGGCAGTCCACTGCTGGACATAGGCCTCTCCCAAAGTGCGCCATTTTCTCCGATTTTCCGCCTTATACTAGGCTACCGCGGTTCATTATAACATTTAAATTCAAATATGGTTGGCGGCCCGCCAGGCGTGATCACCTTGCCTGGTCGGAGGATCCTCCCTTTGTGTTGGAGGAACATCACACCTCGCTCCTCCACACATTGATAAATATAGTTGGAGGTAGGACACGGCGGTATTACCGCCCGATTGAGCAGTCCGACTGGGGTAGTACCTCCGCCCTACAGAATACCGCGGCTAAAATAACTCCGTGTTGTGTTCCCAGCGGTGAGTAGGGTAGCCAGAGCTCACTGGAGAATTTGTGCTGTCAGTGGGAAGACTAAAGGCTTGTGCTGCATTATCTTCTACTGACGGCACAGAAACTCTCTACTTACAGGGTTGGCAGCGCGACTGTGACTCCTCTGGTGTTACAAACGTCCATAGGTCACGGTAACCACTTTCCATCAGGTGGGCTGTGTGCTTGTCTGCCAACTAAGTGGTATAAAAAAAAATGTTTTATTAATAAATATAAATCAAAGGAAAAGTTACTTAAAGGGTTGGGTGTGGTAATGGATCACTCTCTGCGGTTTAGTTTGAAGTTAAGGATGCAACTTCATATGGTTTTGTCGTCAACTTTGTACAATACGCCGGCGAACAAATTAACTCTTCTCTAGGAGGTTTTTCTCTCAATTTTGGAATCCCGAATGCTATCAGAGAGAACATACACATACATACAGTCACGCCTCTTTCGCAGGGTAGAGATCGCAGTTTCACATACAGTGAACATACATACGCACTAAATATTTTAACCGTTAAACTGGAGCGAAAGTTTTCCCATGCGACCCCGAGACCCTTTTCCGATCTAAATACCGTTTTTGTTGACAGTTTCGACAATGTTTGACTTTCCCTAGGACTGTCAAGAGGGTTTTTGTCGTGAATGGTGTAAATAATCGGCAGTGGAAAGGTTAATTCATTTATTTTTATTTCATTATTTTGTGTAATTTCTGTTTTGGAACATATTGAGAACACACTTGTACCTTTTTCACAGTATTTATTATTGGACTTAACCGGCTTCTCCTTACGGCATCCTAAAAGGTATAAAAAGACAGTTAATAATACTTTGTTGGATAAGTTTTTAACTAATCCTGCGTTTAAAATAAATTTCTTTGTTTAAGATAGTTAAAAATCCTTATTTTTTAGGAACCAAAATACTCATAATGAATGTTGAAAATATATAAAGTTGAATTTTACTTCATTTTTGACTGAGTTGAAGTTACAAGTTGTGGTTTCGGACGCGCTCCCGAAATGACTTTTTGACCTTGTTTTTTGTTAAATTATTGACAATTAGTTATTTTTAAAATATTTTTTTGAAGGTATAGGTATATCCGACTAATTTCAATAGTTTCAAATACTTATTTACTAAAATTCGTTCAGATTTTTTTTTTATGCGCTGCCGAAGCAAATTCGCCACCTTCGTGGTTTTGGACCATATGTGTAACAATAAATTTCATAAAGTGCCGTCAATCAACAGTATAAATAGATATTACTTACTTCCATAAATGGCACCTGTCCTGAAATGACAACTTTCTTGAAATTATCACTCTTAAAATGATCACTTACCTGAAAAAACTACCTAGTTTGATGTGAGGTATCGTTAGGTCTCACATTGTCATACACGTGAACATCATGGTAGCACTTCCTTGGCTATATATGTTTGCTATTGGCCGTTTGTTTATTTGGCAAAATATTTGACGAATATGAAAACATGCAAGTATAAACACAATGCTTTTTGTTAAGTAAATTTACAAAAAAAAAAGTATTCACTTCAAAGAGGTTCGTCGAGGGACATTTCGTCTACTGTTACAGGTAAACTTTACTGACTGTAAAGAATTTAAAAAAAAATTGGTATTGGTCATATAATTGTCAAATAGGTAATAAGGCGAATGCTTTGTCAAATACACTGGCTACAATTGGTAATTGTTTATCAAATATCTCAAATAAGCATATACAAATAGCCATGTGAAGTGCCACCACCACAAAATTTTACTGTACTATGACAGGTCTATAGTGCCATTTTGTAGAATGCTTAAATATCATATAGACTCCCTCAAAGCCATCTAAGAAGCCATAAGTGACTGTATAGGTATTTAAACTATCATGGTCACTCACATCAGTATCAAAATAATGGGAATATTTACCATGTTGCATTGTTTTGAGTTTCCGATATTTCGGCGCTGTTCGCTGATCGCTGTTCGGCGGCAACTCAAAACAACATGGTAAATATCCCGATTATTTTGATACTGATAAGTGACTTTAGCTTGCTGGTTAAGGAGACAAGCCCACGATCAGGAACTCCCGGGGCCGAATCTTGGCCATTACACTGCAAAAGAGAACCCATTTCTAACACAAGCAATTTAGCTTAGCTAGAGGAGTTAGCGATAATACGAGTTTCTCAGTAAAAAGAAACCCATATCAATGCCAAATTCCCTCCCTTTCCATCCCTAGCCGAATGCCGTCAACATATATTGCACATCTGGGATCGAGGCTTTTCCTAAACCCTTTTGAAATGTGTTTTAATCCCAAACAATCCTACAAATTACAAAATATCCAAACAAATATACAAACATACACACATACAATCACGCTTTTATCCCCAGATGGTTAGACAAAGGTGAATTTAACACCCACATTTCACCAATCATAGTATTCCGTTCCACGTAATAGAGGGTGAACGTTTTACCGTTTTCCGGGCACTATTGTTCACTCTAGCCAAACACCTGAGGCTGAGTCTATATATCTGTCTGATGTTAAACAGCCATATCCCTTAGTCGCCTTGTGCGATACCGCATGGAAAGAGATGGGGTGGTCCAAATTATACTCTGCCGGTAACCACGCGGCTACCAGATAAATATACCTTTAAATATACAATTTTACTCGCATTTCGAAACACCACCAATGCAATTAACCTATAGTTGATAACGAACAAGCATTCACTAAAGTACATAATTAAAGATACACAGAACAGCACAGTGCTAATAGTTCATGTGTGATTAGGGTAGGTTTACACCGTGTGACACGTGTACAATAATGTACATACATACATACAGTCACGCTGTTTTCCCAGTGGAGTAGGCAGAGACTACAGTTTTCCACTCGCCACAGCCCTGGCATACCTCTTTCGCTTCTTCTACTTTCATAATTGTTTTCATACATGCTCACCGGTTTCGGGTACTCTTGACATGTCCTACAATAATGACTATAGATTTTGTCGCATGCATTCGTCTTCATGCTAGTTACTTTTTACCTTGACACACGACAATGGGACCTTTTAACAGGTTGTTGAAAGATATTTTTTTTTACGAACTCACCTACCTTCCTGCCTAAAACAACTCGTGCTGGCATACGGTGTCACCCATATACACTACGGTGGAGTTCATACTGTCAATGATTTGAGGCCTCCTTCCTCTACCGCGTGATAATGAGCTGGAATGCTCTGTCCACCCACGTGTTTCCCTCTTCCCATAGCCCCGTGTTCTTCAAGCGGGGTGTAAAAAAGAATCTATGTTTAGTCGATGGATTACTTGACTAAATGATCACTTTATCGATTAGGCACATATACAAACTCCTTTATAGTAGTCCACAGTGCGCCCTGAAACGTATAAACAAGGTTTGGTGGTACGTGGCTTATAATAATGAAACAAACATACGAATAATTCGCAACTCGTCCTGCCCACTGAGGAGGATAAATCTTCTACATAACGATAAGTAGCGTGTTAATTGTCTGTTCGTATCAAACGTCTTGTAGAGAATAAACTAGCAGAATTGCACCTAGACAAGTGACATTTGACAGTTGTCAACGCATGTCATAAACGTCAAATCCCATACATCCATCATGCTTTTCTAACTTTACGCCGGCCAACAAAGTGCTACTTGTGTAGAGGGGTATGGCCAGCGTGGAAACAGTAGGCCAAAGCCTCCCAATATTGAGAGAGGCCTTGATCCTTCAGTGGACTACGATAGGCTTAATTGATTGATTGTAGATTGTAGGGGTTGTTCTTGAGAAATAACAACAGATTTTCACGGGTAGACAGATTTTTTAATATTTTTCATTAAATTCATTTATATAGAATAGACCTGGAAATAGAATTGGTTTTTAATGCTATGAATAGTACAATAAATGCTACGATGTGTAACCAGCTTTAGAACAAAATTCACTAATTACACAACGATGTACATATGCAGCGGAACTTTTTCTTTGAATAATGTTAATTTGGCCGTATTCAGTTGGAAACTAATTTTCTACTATGGCAAGTTCTACCTTAGTTCTTTTTAGGGTTTCGTGCCGCAAAACGTAAAAGCGGATCACTTCGTTGTCCGTCTGTCCGTCAACCTGTCTCTCTGTCTGTCTGTCTCATTCAATCAATCTCGTCTGTATCGTCCTCTCTGAATCTGAAGACATATTTATATTCCTATCTCTTTTCAGTTTTTCAATTCCATGTAACTTTGTTACCTTATTGAAGTTAACTGGAGACTATTTGGGTTGCCATTGTACCTAAGCAGCCTTATCTACTCTTGGACTTGTAAGGTAACCATGGAAAATGATGGACTGCCCATTAGACAGACTATTAAACCGGGAAAGCTGCTGGGAAGGAATAGAGTTACTTACTTACTACGAGCGATCTTTCCCTCACAGGAACAATGCTCTGACCACTAAGCCACAGATCCTTCGCCTGAAACCATCCAATTTTTTCTATACATATATCCGTCTTACGGCAACGGTTAAAAAAGGAAGGGAGAGATCGGGGGTTTGAATCTCGCCTGAACCGATAAATTTTTTTCCATATCTCAATTGATTTGAATAGTTTTTTTTTACGTGCGCAATATCCCTACGGATACCCCCCCACCAGAGCCGGTGGAAGAGGTTATGTCGGACTCGAACCAACAAAAACACGCCGCCTGTGGGTCATTTTTGGTTGCCCAAGGTGAGGTATGGCATATTTCTCGCACTCCGGCCGACTCAGGGCCATCTCTCAAGATCTGGCCCTGTCTTCGGGTGTGGGGACTACAGAGTCCCCAACTCGTCCCCGGAAACGGGGAGGCGCGCCAGGCGCGCCGCCGCCGCGTCCTGCTTCTGCCAGGGTGACAGGCGACTCCACTAGTCACCCCCAGGCCAAGATTTGAATAGCATACTAAATGCTTTAAAATTTTATTCAAGAGCTGCTTACTCTACACAGGACAGTGCACTATATCCAATGAAAAACGCCTATTGAGTTTAATTATCTAGTTTATCCTTTATAGAAGCGATTATCGCCTGACCCTCTGACTCCTAGGGGAAAATGCTCCATCTTCATCCATCAATCAGCAGGTTTACTGGCTTGGAGGCGAGGTTGGTTAGCCCCTCAAAGCTTGATAGGACTCCGTTCGCCCTACGTTCGTACCACTTTTATGGAACCAAGTTCGGTCCTTAAGTAGAATCATCCAGTGCAATGAAATATTTAATAACTACGTAGTAAAAAGTCCGGACACGCATATACCAATGTTTTTATTAGTTTCTTTAAAAAATATTCTCCATTTTGATACCTCCATTAAATGATTATAATTTCCACTTTGTACGCCGCAAGAACCGTCATATTTGTTACAATTTTGTAGCAATAATATACTTTTAATGCTGATTAAATGTTGGGTATTACGAGAAAGTAATTACGTTTATATTTTATATTTTATACGTTCTGAAATTACTCTGGTCTGATTTATTTCTTATTTTGCAACACTCATTATGAAAATACAAGGTTTTTCTTTATTATAAGCTTTTATTTAATATACCCTGACAATTTTGTAGGTAATAAAATATATATGAGCTGTTCGCTCAACTATGCTACTCAAATGAATTATTGTATTTAGAGTAAGTAGACTTAGTAAATGTTTGCGAATAGACAAAAAAAATGCCCGCTGAGTTTCTTGCCGGGGTCTTCTCAGGTCGGGGCCGCGTTTCGAACCGCGGCGGTCCATTTGCTAAACTAGTCTTCCATATTTCTTTTTATATTGACGTTTTGTAAGTGCCGATTTAATGGTCTATGCAGAATAAATGATTTTAAACTTTGACTTATACTTCTACGTACTTTTAATATTCGTATCAATTGTAAGCATGTGTGGTGTTCTTACAATAAACCTAATTATTGCATATTTTTCACTGTTATACCCAATTGAAACTTGGCAAGCATGTAAATGTGATATTCGGATATCAAAATAAGTTGATATCATCGATGATTGTGATAGAATCATTTTAAATTTATAGGCTACAAAAAAGAAGAAGTTTTTAGGTTTATAGGGTCCGGCGTCGGCGCGCAATACGCGCCTCCCCGTTTCCGGGGACGAGTTGGGAACGCTGTGGTACCCACACCCGAGAAGCGCCAGATCGTGAGAGATGGTCCTGGGTTGGTCAGGGTGCGAGGGATATGCCTGTCAATCTCAATTTGGCAATCAAAAACGACCCACAGACGTTGTGTGTTTTAGTGGGTTCGATTAGGACATACTTAGATAAGGTTTATAGGGCCGAAAACCTTTGGGGCTCAAGCCAACATTCACTGAACAAATATCGTGTCCCATATGTATTTTAGAATGTTCTGTTGAAGACTTGGACTACCTTAGACCCCGGCATTTGAATCTGATGGTGTGCGGTTTTGTTGGTCTGTATCTCTGACAGTCCGTGGGGATTTTCGCACGAAAAGAAAAGTACAACTGCCATTGAATGGAGAGACTGATTCTCTGGCACACTCAATTTCGTGACCTACATATACAAAAATTATTACATTTGACTCACTCTGAGAAGCTGTATGCCTTACTTAATATTTAAGTAAGGCAATACAAATACAACTATATATCCGTAAACGCAGAAATCTTAAAAAGATGAGTATGGATATACAGGATGACTTCAAAAGAAAAAACTAGTTGACTTTTGTTATTCATATCACTCTTCAATTTTCTTCAAAACTAAAGCAAGACTTCGCAATCATATTACAATGTACCTTTCTCAGTATTTTTATTTCATATTTCGTTCAGAAATCTCTATTCCAATGTACATATTCTTAGAAAACATTTGTGCTTTTGTCGTAAGAAATTTGGGGTGAACATAATTTTATCAACGCTGGTAAGACCTCTTCGAAAACTGAACTAGTATTTAAGCTCTTTAGGTATCGGGATTCAGTTGTAAGCCATCTTTATAATGAACAGTAAAGATACTACGAAGATTTAAAGATTTCATCAACCCTTCAAGAAGGGCATTAGAAGGTTTCACCAGAGTCGTCAGCAGGAGTGTGATGCAAAGACCATAGGCCACTGTAACCACTTTCTGTCAGGTGCCCCGTGTGCTTGTCTGCCAGTTGAGTAGTGTAAAAAATCCTTATTTAATAAACTACCTATTCAAAGAAAGGTCATCATCAGAAGAGGTTCCTTGCACTTTGGAATCTGACGTCCATTTATTGTCTTTGGTTTGTATGTTGACTTTTCCGGGAACGACGGCCGTCTGACCTTTAAACTCGTAGACGAAAGCCTGCGCCAGAGCTTCGTCCTTTCCAAACTTGGGGCTTTTTTTCGAATTTCATAAATTTCTTCTAAGTTTTGGAACACCATTAGATTATCTAACTTGAATAACTTTTAAAAGCCTAAATTTGACAATAGTTTCTTAGCATATGATGAGGCCGTCAAGCTGAGTGTCACCATTGTAACACGGTATATATATGTAATTGTGACCCTCTTTTCTGAGACTTTGTCTTCAGCGTTCTATATGTATATACATATAAAAATAACTTCCATAAAAGGAATTTAAAACCATCAAGAACACAATTTCAACTTCCAAACATTTTAATTACATCATAATTCCGTTAGCCGAACTAACAAATGATATCATCATCTATCTACACTATTAGGGATTCGAAAGCGCGATCTTTCCCTTACAGGGGAAACGCTCTGACCACCAAGCTACAGAACCTTCGCCAGAAACCATCTCAAGCACTCAATTTTTCTGGAATTCTTGTCTATTAGTCCGCGATGTACCTACGCAAAAACTACAGAGCAAATTTTGAAATATTGAACGAATGTTGATGCAATTTATTCATAGTAATCATCTTGGTCCGACTTCAAATCTGTTGTATATTAAATCTCAATTATTGTTTACCGTATCTTCTTCTGAGTCCTAGCGTTGATCCCAGTCGCATCTGAAGCTTTCACCTCGGTGTCTGGGGTCCGCTTTAGCAGTTTAACTGCGAATTTTTTTTATACCACTCAGGTGACAGACAAGCACACGGCCCTGATAGGAAGTGGTTACCGTGGCCTATGTACGTATGCAACACCACAACCATCTCATGCCCCTCTTGAAGAACCCCATATGGTAGGTGCTTGAGAAAACCGCAGCAGGTGTTAAACTTAGGTCACAGTAACCAAGTGGCCCGTGTGCTAGTCTGCCACCTAAGTGGTAAAAAAAAAACTTCGATATTTTTCCGTGAAGCGACTGTCATCTGACCTCCACAATCCAAAGGCGATATCGAAGCATTGCAGCTAGAGCAGTTGTTGAACTTTTTAGGGCTCTAACTACCCGTAACGACTGCCATAGATGTTGGCATGGCAACCGGGACTGACGGCTTAAGATGTTCTCCGTGGCATGACCATATACATGCATACAGATATTTGCATTGAGCGGGAATCGAGCCTGCGCCTTCTGGGCAACGGCCGCGTTCAATATCAATCAATAATTTTGCCTCACTGTGTGTGTTCTACCGCCTATACAATGGTTTGTGCTCAGATGAATTGTTTGACATGATGCGCGTAGCTACATTCTATCATCGCACCTCTCGCCATAGGCAGGGAATTCATCCCCGCACATTGCGACCTGAGACGGTACGCACTGTGCGGTATGAAAGAAACTTCATCCCACGCACACTCAAGCTGTGGAATGACCTCCCTGCTGCGGTTTTCCCAAGCGCCTACAATATGGGGTTCTTCAAGAGGGGCATCAGAAGGTTTCTTCATGGTCGGCAGCACGAGTGTGACACCCCTGGTGTTGCATACGTCCATAGGCCACGGTAACCGCTTCCCATCAGGTGGGCCGTGTGCTTGTCTGCCAACTTTGTGGTATAAAAAAAAAAAAAAAACCACGCCATGGAAACTGTCAGTTGAGTGTTGAGTAGAACCGTATGTACGACCAAAAGTCTCGATAACCGACATCCAGACGGAACCGCAAGCATCATAACATATCTCTCATAAACTCACGCCTATATCCCTGAAGGGGTAGACAGAGGTGCTAGCACCCACATTTCGCCAGTTTATGTTTAGGTCCCAATGTAATAGGTAGCGAGCCTATTGCCATTAACCGGGCACTTATAAACCTGCGATAAATACACACATAATTTCGAAAAGCATCGAAAAGTCATTGGTGTGTGCCATGGTAAATCTGGGATTGAACCCGAGACCTTGTCTCAGCAGTCCATTACCCATACCACTAGGCTACCGCGGTTTTCAAGCATCAACTAGTAATATTTCACTATCTTTCAAATCACAGTTAGCCGGGCTATTCTTGATTGCCTCCCACTGTGGGAATTACAGTGTTATAAATTTGAATTTATTACGAATTGAAACTGGAGATTTTCGCCCAGGGCGACCGGTAACTGGGAATTACAACAAAATGTAATTGGTAAAAACAAATTTGCTTTGTTCAAACAAGATTTTATTTACTCTAGGTGGGACCGTTGGGAATGCTCTGTGTTGAATCGCTGTGTCACTCAATTACTTACATAATAATCTATCATCATCCTTGCGATAGTCGCGGTCACATCCAAGACGACCACCTCGAATACCAGGGGGCACTTAAATATAACGTGGCTTGGTTCTTCGGCTATGTTAAGAGTAAATATCTTCTCACATATCAGCCTGAGTTGTGGTTACTGGCTATCTAATCGTAGTTAATCATTTCATCGAAGTAGGCCTCTGGAGCGGCAGCGGGAGCGTTGAATGATCGCAAGCCAAGCTGCCCGCGTTCTGAGGCAACTCGAGTGTCGAAGATTGATGTATGACCTCCGCCCCCATGATTGCAACCTGCGGATGGTGGCTTGAGCCGCCTGTCACCCTGGCAGAAGCAGGCCGCGGCGGCGGCTCGTGTTGTGCGCCTCACCGGGGACGAGTTGCAGACTCTGTGGTCCACACTGTGGCCCCGAGTCGACCGGGGTGCGAGGGATATGCCTGTCAATCTCACTTTCGACACCCAAATACGACCCGCAGGCGTCGCAAACCATCAGAACTTATTGCCGGGATAAAAAATATCCTATTTTATACCACTTAGGTAGCAGATCAGCAGCACACGCCCCCACCTGATGGAAAATGATAATCGTGGTCTATGAATGTGTGCAACATAAGGGCATCACACTCGTGCAGCCGACTCTGTAAGATTCTTCTAATACCTTTCTTGAAGAACTCCATGTTTTAGTCACTTGATAAAATCACGGTAAGGGCATTCCATAGTCTGAGCATACGCATAATAAAGCCCCTTTCAATCCCATATGTGCGCCATTGTTATATCCCAGACTTTAATCTAGATATCTCTGTACCATTCATAAGTAGTGTCACAAATATCCAGCCATATAAACTTATTAATCATAGTATCTAGTAAGTTTAACACTGAGAAAATGGATCCATTTTAACACCGACTATATCAAGAAAGCCACAGGCTCTCTAAACAATAAGCATTTAGATAGCTACGATGACAATAGTCTATAACAAAACACCCTTAATATCAATACTATAATATCATTGGTTTAACGAATATTAATTTTAGTACTATTGTGATAAAGCTGTAAATAGAATACAATGTATATTACAAAACACATTTATCAATTTTCATTGGGGATTGCTCATAATTAGAGCTTAGTTTTAAGTAAGATCTTGAGGGTATTATTGTGACAGTGACAGGCGGCTCCAGGCCTCTAGGCCCGCGCTCATGGGGTGTGTAGGTCATTCTATGACTCCCGTCTCTTCCTTCACGGACACTCGCAGAAGGAGGCGCCGTCTGGAAGGGCTTGTGGCTAAGTATTGAGTAGTTCAGCACATTTCAAGGTCAAGTAATACTAACCAGGTCAGTCTTAGGATAGGGGCCTATTGTCAACACATCGAGACGCCTCCGATGTCTCCATGATGAAGTAAGCATCTGTGACATTCTTTATGGGTATCCTCAAAAAAGTCCGTAGGTAGTGGAGGTCAGATCGGCAGTCGCTTCATGGAAAATATTGTATTTCGACCGTCTAGAATGTAGAATGATAGCCGAAACCAGCTATGTTGGCAAAAGGTTCAAATGATTATGCTGATCAAGACAATTTAGCAAAGTAAAGCGCCTACCTGAATACACGAACCTGAGTTCTGAACTTAACTAAGCACAGCTTATAAATCTCACCGTAGGTACTCAAGTCAAAGTCATTTAGTACCAATATTGACACTTTAATAATAATTCTACTTAAGCTAAGTTTACCACAGCTTCCTAGGCGCTAGTGGAGAAGAAACGGCACAACAAACTCCACTGCGGCATTTTTAAGACATCAATTTACAATCAGTCCTTAAGGCTAAAAGTGGACGTAAGTACGTATATTTAGTGTCGTGTTACAATAAACAATAGGTATATAAAAAACTTTATAACAGAATAGTTAATCGAAAGATAAATTTGGTAAAAATGAAGGGCCTGCGCCATGCTTAAGCAAGACATTTGTATCCTTCAGGTAATCGTATTTCTTATAATATGCTCTTTAACTTGACACTATGATAGAAACTTCATCCCACGCACGCTTATACTGTGGAATGAACTCCCTGCCGTGGTTTTCCCAAGCGATACATTATGGGGTTCTTCAAGAAGGGCATTCAAACATTCTTACAGGGTCAGCAGCGCGAATATGTCGTCACTGGTGTTTCACTCGTTTATAGGCCACGATTACCACTTTTCATCAGGTGGACCGTAAGATTGTCTACAAGCAGTTTACAGGCGCCCATTATCTTGGTCCACGTAGATGCAGCTATTAAAGAATATTATTTCGTTTATATTTTGCAACGTGAAATTCCTTTATTGTTCGGACAGTGAGCGAAGTTTGCTTTAGATAAGGGTAATGAAGAATGTAAACGGAAATATAAAAATGAAAAACTTGGAATAAAGTGTGGAAACAGTAGGCCAAAGCCTCCCAACATTGGGAGAGGTCTATGTCCAGCAGTGGACTACAATACGCTAATTGTTTGTTTGTTTAAATGAAGAATTTTTACCTAACCCTTACACTTACACTTACATTTTAAAACAATGGAAAAACGTCAGAAAATATGAGGATTTGTAAAAAATTCAGCAAAGAATTTGTTATTTCTGAAAGCTGAACGTTCAATCGAGGTATACATATTATATTACCCAGTGGCTCTGCCTACGTAGACGTGGGCTATCGTTTTTGGTCATGTATTCAGTTGTACTGATCCAACAGCATATTTTAATTTTGAAGTTATTTATTAGAAAGGTACTTGTTTTCTAATAATAACATTTTAAACTCCGATCAGTTGTGTGTACAACACTTGCGAAAAAATAAACAGACGAGAATTCAAAAAAAAATTAGCGTAAAAAGGAAATATTTCCTTAAATTTTACATTTTCGTCGTGTCAAATTGACTTAGTAATTTTTTAACATATTGGAATTTAGAAATTGAAATTTTATTAATATCGTCTGTAATGCGCTATGATCAACGAACTCAAAAGCCTGACTGCGATCGAAAGTTAATCATTTCTTTGATTCAATTAACATGGCGCGATACAAAGCAATTTACCTTGTAATTTTGTACAGCCCTCTAATCTACAATACTGTAATATAATAGTACTGGCGTCTTTCCTTTCAAATTGATAATGTCTCCTATTAGTATAGATAAATCCATGATGAGACACGGTGGAATTTCAATGATAAGTAGTTGAACAGTGGACAACTTAGCAATTTTTATGTTTAATAAGATTTTTTTTATTTCGGACATGTCTATTAGATTTTGCCTCGCATGATGGTAAGCTGGCTGGCTGGTCTTAGAAAAGAGACACTCAGCTTGACGGCCTCATAATATGCTTCTTCACGCCCCACTTAAAGGACTAGGAACAATAGGAAGAAGGAAATACGTGAGGTAGTAATGATTTTCATGCCTTAATGATGCGACAAAGGAAAGAGTCTCCGAACCGCTTGGTTCTGAAGTACAGTACCATAGTCATACAGCCCATGACAAAGTGCCCGCCTGGCGGCAATAGGCTTCTAATACGTGGGACCGAAAGTCTTAGTTGCCCAAATGTGTGTGTGCGTGCACCGTGATTATTGTATGTACGTGTACCATCTTGGGCAAGTTCCTGATTCTAGTTCACGCTAGTACCTATGTCCTCTCCCGAGGAGGGTCGTATTGCACCAGCGATGTCTATAGCACCTACGTCTAATGTAATACATAGTCTGTGTGTATTTACTGTCGGATGGAGAACAGTATTTTCAATTATGATGGTGTGGCCTTTGTAGTCTTTACCGAGAACCTCTTTGACGTTCGTCAGGAGCAAAATACACAGTGAATTGTGGACCAGAGGAGAGCGCTTGCTGTACATATTCAATACTTTAGTTAACTTACATATTTTATTCACTTCTCTGGACGCAGCAAAAACTAATCGCGAGAAATAAACACAATCTTTAAATAGTTACGAACTACGAATATAGCTGAATAAAATAACTACCTTTAATGTACGAAGTACATAGCTACACCTCGTGACATTATTCGCGGTTTCTTTTTCGGGATAAAAAGTAAGTTAAACCACTTACATGAAAAATCACTTAGAGTACCAACTTCTAAATTGATCGGGGGCTCTATTTATCAATCTTGTTTAAACTGACATCCATATTTGGGCATTGATTTATAGCATTTTCGTTGTGCAAAATCTTCAGCTGGAATTTCAAACTTGTAATAGGAGAATAATAGAACAGGAAGTTCTGTAATCAATTGAATAACTGTGATAGGTAAATAAAAGTGTGAATGAAAAAGAAAGGCGAACGAAAAGCGAGGTGAGTTCAAAGCGTGACGAGATGTGAAACATCTCGTCTCCTCGCTATACGCCCGCTATATGTCTCGATAGAAGCTAATTTTGTCGTACCATGTCTCTTGCGCTCCTCTAGTGTGCTTTAGTAATTATTTTTTGTAACCTGTATAACTCCATACCATTTCCATCATATATAATTTAATTGTTGTAACTATACAACAATTAAATTAACTAACTAAGTAGGTACACTAGTACCTACTTAGTTTCTTGTTGAAAACTAACGTGTTGTATTTACTACAAACCTCAGTGGTTTCTAAATGCTCTGTAAATTGTATTATGTTTGTAAGGTGATAAAAAAATAATTGTCTGCCGTTTAACGTCAATTTTATCTCATATGTTAACCAATTGAAATTTAATGTCTTAATACCACGTTACGTGTACGACTGCGTTTGAAACTTATTGTCAATTAGAATAAGGCGTCAGTTGTCGGACTCAACTAGATTGGAGTAACCCTTATCTCGGCAGATGATTCCCGAAAGTTTGAAAATCCTTTATCAGGGTCCACCATGTGATCCCATATTCCCCGAACGAGGGTCTATCCGGAGGTGACCGGGTTCGAAGGTAATGTACCTGTGGCCCAATTCAGTAAAATTGCGGAGTTAAAACGTGGGATTTCAAAACTCTAATTGAAAACGAATGAAATTATATCAAGAAAATTATATATATTAAGAACCGCTTGTTTGATCCTAGGTTTTACCATGGCACACACCAATGACTTTTCGATGCTTTTCGAAGTTATGTGTGTATTTATCGCAGGTTTATAAGTGCCCGGTTAATGGCAATAGGCTCGCCACCTATTACATTGGGACCTAAACATAAACTGGCGAAATGTGAGTGCTAGCACCTCTGCTTACCCCTTCGGGGATATAGGCGTGAGTTTATGTTGATGTTAAAATTATGAATGCTTCTGAAGCTATAAGTTTCGTATTATGTAACGCCATTCATTCAATCTCGATTTAGGGGTCTCGGTGTGCGGGCACCGCATACCTATACAATAGTACATACAATAGGTATTATAGCAATTAACATGTACATTCTATGTACCTGTTAATTGCTGTGTTATATATATCTTTTAAACCATCATGTTCCATGATATACAATATGTATGTATGTCCTTATATCATGATCGCGTTAATGCCCGTTTTAATTATTGTATGTTGTGTTATTTTTTTTATATCTTATTGTTTATATTTTGTTGTGATTATGGTGTTTTTATGTGTAGTGTAAATGTGTGTATACTAAATGATTCTTTCTTTTTCCTTTCTTTCTTTCTTTCATTTATCTATAGACAGATTGACAGATTTGACATATTTTCTATATAATCTGTCCTCAGATCAATCTAGATACAGAACTGAGTACCATTCTAGAATACAGGCCAACCTTACGAAAACGTAGAAAGCTTTTGATTTGACAGATTTATTTATTTAACTTTATACACATTTATACATCAACAAAAAAATACCAACCGAATTGAGATTTGTAACCTCCTCCTTTTTGGAAGTAGGTAAAAAATATGCCATTATTACATTCTAGGTAGTAATAGGTTTCAATTTACGAGTTAAGTTGCTTCCCAAATTAGAGCCTGAATTCCCTCTGTTATGAGATCATACGTAAGACCTTAGAACAAACGCGTTTTGAAAACGGAGGGTTACTGAATCAGGCCCGTATATGCGAATAGTAAGAGTAATCCCTCGAGATGAATAGTTTATGTAGGTAGTTGTTCGTGAGAGTTGCTGGGATTAATTTGACCACTGATTGGGGATGAAGTGCTTTGAATATTGTTATTATCATTTTGTTGTTTGTGACATATTCTGCGATGTGATACATACAAAATGTATGTTCACGCCTGTGTATCCCAGAATGTATAGGCAGAGGTGTATTAACACCCAAATTTCGACAGCTATTATATACAACGAGCCCACATAATAGGGATCGAGCCCATTGCCGTCAAGCAACGCACTTTGTCATGGAATAATGTTGAATAGAAATATTGAATGGTTACCCTCTTTTCTAAGATTTTACCTTTTTTGATTTTTTATTCAGGCCAACTGGACTTCACCTCGCCTGATGGTAATCTAAACGCAAAGTCTCAGGAAAGAGAGTCAGTCACCATTACAGATACTAAGTAATGTTACAATGGTGGCTCTTAGCTTGGCGGCCTTATCATTTAGGCATTTAGCTTACCATAATGCGACGGGAAGACTAAGTCTCCAGGAGATGACGAGTGGCGGTGGCGCCTATCACCCATCCTCCGGGTAGTCCTAAATGGTCTCTGTGGTCCCCACACCCGAAAAGGGCCATCTCGAAAGAGATAACCCTGGGTCGACAGAGTGCGAGAAAACATATCTCCGGCAACTTAACCTCCGACTCTCAGACGACTTCCGTCTTACTCGGCCCCAGTAAGGGATTATCTGTGGGAATTTTTCGCATGATAACAAAAAGGAGTAAGCCGACGCCATAAGTGGAAAACGCAACAGTGAACAAAACGTTAAGATGATGACGAATCCAGTCTTCAATGTAGTTTTTTTTATACCACTTAGGTGGCGGATAAGCACTCGGCCCACCTGATGGGAAGTGGTTACCGTGGCCTATGGACGTATGCAATACACTCGCGCTGCCGACCATGAAGAAACCTTCTGATGCCCCTATTGAAGAACCCCATATTGTAGGTGCTTGGAAAAACCGCAGCAGGGAGGTCATTCCACAAGCTTGAGTGTGCGTAGTATATCGCCATTCAAATCACTCACTCAGCTGTTATGCCCCTTTCCTGTCATGTCCCACATAACTTAAACAACCTTATCCATAACACGACAACCTCGAAAATCATCCGTTAAGAGGCGCAAAATCCTCCCACACACTTGCACCTGTACTCCGGAAACGTACCGTAATACAGTTTTAATAAACATATTTATACACAAAAACAAACTTAACGCGTAAGAAAATAAGAACTACATTTATCATGAGGTAATTACACCTAATTGAGAGGTCGATGACCTGTTATGCGCAAGAGCAGTCTTCGGTTCATTCACGCACCTGCCTGTTATGGCCGAATGATTTTTGTATAGTCAT
Organism: Eilema griseolum; assembly: GCA_963662185.1. NCBI lineage: Eukaryota > Metazoa > Arthropoda > Insecta > Lepidoptera > Erebidae > Eilema > Eilema griseolum. The sequence goes on from OY759232.1 coordinate 5,273,835, forward strand.
GCGCAATGGTGCTTCGTTAAATTGATTTTCTATTGGTGGTACTGGGTTATAATACGGTATTTTTTTGACTTGTATAGTATTGATTACGTATATTGATACTGTTATATTATATATAAGGAATGATTCATGAAATTTTGTTTTTATAAATGATATAGATTAACGCGATACTGTTTTTTTACAAGTTAATATTTTACTACATATACACATAATCACGCTTTTATCCCCGGAGGGTTAGGCAAAGGTGAATTAAAACGCCCACATTTCACCAATCATTGAATTCGGTCCCACGTAATAGGGGGACCTTTTGCCGTCATTCGGGCACTATTGTTGATTCTAGCCTTGCATCTGAGACTGACCCTGGGCTGTATATATATTTTCTATGAGAAATGTAATAACGTTTTTTTTTGATCTGTAGTTCTCATAATCTGAACATTTCAAGGATTTAATTCATTCGCGGAGTTAGATTATTCGTGGTCTCTCCTTTTGTGGAGGATTGCAAACCGAGATTGAGGTTCGAAAAACCTATATCCCTCTCATAAAATAAAATTTTAAAAATATTTTTCGTCCAGTATTACTTGATTATAATTAATATTTCCCTATTTTCAAAATGATTTTTCTTCCAGTATCTTTTATAAACCACTAAGGTGGCAGACAAACACGCGGTCCACCTGATCGAAAGTGGTTACCATGGTCCATAGATGTGTGCAAAAACAAGGGTGTCACACTCGCGCTACCAGCCCCGTAAGTACAGAGAGTTTCTGTGCCGTCAGCGTAAAAGACAAAATAGGACAAGCCTTTGGTCTTCCCACTGACAGAACAAAAACTCTCCAGTGAGCTTTGCCTATCCTACTCACCGCCGGGAGCTAACCACGAGGTTATGACCGCGGTATCATAGGGCGGAGGTACTTCCCCAGTCGGACTGCTCAATTGGACGGAAACAACGCGTGTCCTACCTCCTTATAAAATATTAATATGCTGATATTTGACATTGTTGGTCTTATTGTTTGAATTATTTTAATATTTACATCGTCAAATTTACTATTACGTGCCTGATGCTATGCTAGAGAGCAGTCCATATAATACTGGATAACATTACATATGCTATGATGATACAATTTCTTTCCCATCATGTTTTAATGTTGATTTACGAAGTTAGAACCTGAAAATGGCATTTAGTGTAATACTAATGTGACTGTTTTCTGCATTAAAAGCGGTTTTAGTCGATTCGAGTCGACATAATCGCTTTATCCAACTCATGAAAAAAAGGCTATTGTCTATTCTATTTAAGTCTGAAACGCTCAGGAGACAAAACAAATGGGACTATATTTGTGGCATTTCACGTGCCTATGCGCGTTTGCGTATTTGAAATATTTGACAAACAATTACCATATGTGGATAGCGTATTTGATAAAGCATTTACCTTTTGTCTATTTGACAAATATGGCCAATACGTAAAGATGTACAATTGACAATTTATTCAATTTTTTTATTCTTTATGGCTAGTAGAATGCCTTTAACAGTAAAACATTGTGACAATTCACATGTGACACCTCTTTGAAGTGAATACTTTTTTGTGAGGTAAATTGTGTTTGCATATACGTCAAATATTTTGCTAAATCAACAAACGCCCAATAGCAAACACAAATAGCCATGTTAATTGCCACCATAATATTTTATTACGTTAAAAGTTGAATGTTGTTAAAGTATTACATCAATGCTTTAAATTTAATCTATCATTCTAATGTAAACAGTACCCTCCGTTGGCTTCATTCCTTTCCTGCATGTAAAAGTTATTCAAAATGGCTACTTTGCAAAGCACAAATTGAACAAAGAGAAGTACTTCGAAATGATATCATAATACCTTTTTATATTCTACTCGTAGAAGTATCTGTAAGAGAAAATTGCATTCTTAGAAATAGGTATAAAAGCAAAAGTCGCTGCTTTTATACAATTGACCTTAGAAATACCGTTCACTTAATATAAGAGGATCTTTGAAGGTTTATGAGATTGTAAAAGTGTAATGTCATTGCATATATTTGATGTTGTTATATTAAATTAGATATTTATTAGAAATCAGTCGTTCATTAAGCAACTGTAAGTGTTAAAGTTTTGCTCTTTCGGGCATGAATGTGGGACATCTAAAATCGACCTTAATTTTGGCAGATACCGTTTGTTTGTATTGCAAATTGAGGTCTTTTTTTGACTTGGCCTAATTTTTACAGTGACGATGCACGAGTGATACCTCGTCACCAGGCAAGTTAAGTGGTTCACTAGTAGTATAAATAACAAGAGGGAAGCCGGTGGAAAAAAAAACCTCGATCTAGTTTGCCATGCACCATGCGACCCATAAGGAAGTTTCCAGGAATCGGTTTACACTCCTCGCTACTGATATACAATATTATCTTATATGATGTATTCAGGAGAGTTATGGTGGTTTGTTTATACAATTTAGGTGCCTGACAAATACGCAGCCCACCTGATGAAAAGTGGTTACCGTGACCTATGAACGTGTGTAACACCAGGGGAGTCACACCTGTGCGGCTGACCCTGTAAGAATAGAGTTTTTCTGTGCCGTCAGTGCAGAACATAAAATCAGGACATGCTTTTGATCTTCGCACTGACAGCACAAAAAACTCTCTAGTGAATTCTGGCTACTCTACTCACCACCGGGAACATAACACGAGGTTATTATAGCCGTGGTATTCTGTAGGGTGGAGGTACTTCCTCAGTTGGACTGCTCAATTGGAATGGTAATACCGTCGTGGCCTACCTCCTATAATAGTGTAGTGATACACCCAAACATAGGTTTTTTATAGAACTCATCTTTTGACTTTTCAGAATTTAACTTTCATCTAAACTAATACAGCATTGAAAGCCGCCTAAATGTTTATTGGTTCGTGAATACTTGGATTACATTTCAAAATGCTTTTGCATATTAACGCTCAAAGTGCTTTAAGTTTTAGCACACATACCTACTAAGTTTCTCGGAGCTCGAAGTGCTTGCTCCTAATTAGAAATGCATATTAAATTTTACTTGGTTCACTAACTTTTGGCAGCATGTGTGAGAGAAAAGTAAACTTGTAGTTTAATAGATAATTTGTTGGATATGGGATGAACATTGATCCCACTTCTGATCAGCAGAAATGGGATGTTACAGAACTTTACATGTTACTACACATATATTGTTTTTTTTTATACCACTTAGGTGGTGGAAAGTGCTTACCGTGGCCTATGGACGTGTGTAACACCAAAGGAGCCACACCCGCGCTGCCGACCCTGTAAGCGCAGAGTTTCTGTGCCGTCAGTGTGGAGGACAAAGCAGGACAACCATTAGTCATCCCACTGACAGTACAAATTCTCCTTTTTTTCTATTCCTTGCTGCTATTCCTGATAAAATACACTTATTATTTTAATATTGTAACAAACAAACATGACCAAGTGATACAAATGGTAAGCGGTTACCTTGACCTTTGAACGATTGCTTAAGAAAATGGAAGTTCAATCCTCCTGCCGAAAGAACGTTAAACATCTGATACGTATTTGTTATGCTGCATTTAATAAAGTTAGTATACAATATTACTGTATAGATATATACAGGTCAGTCTCAGACACAGATACAAGGCTCTAGCAAGTCAGCAATAGTGTCCAGAAGGCGGCAGTCAGGCCCCTCTTCCCCACTGGGCACTATGGGCACGTGCCCAGGGCCCCGCGATCGAATGGGGCCCCCTAGTTCCTGCCAGATTACCAAATGATAACCGATATTTAGGTATTACCGAAAAACATTAATTTTGAAAAATCTGATGATAATGACTTACTACAATACCTACGCTTATATTTATTTATTTATTTATTTATTGGGAACAAAAAACGGTTACATGTTACAGTTTAGAAAAAAAACATTTGGATAATAGAATTATGTAAACACATAACCCACAACATTGTTCACAGATTAACAAAAATGTATAATAGCGAAGAAACAGGTTATAAATAGTGATATTACCTAAGTACAGCAATCAAACTATGAAACTATGTAAAATTTTAAGACTTACGGATACCAGCCTAGTTTGACAATACGGTTAATATTTCAACAGCATGACTTTTGAATTGGTTATAAGATGCAGCAAAGATGTCAATGTCATTGAAATGCTTATTGTACGTTTCCACAAGTCGTCGAAGAGGTATGCGGACACCGGCATTGGTCTTGCTAGATGAGATATGAAAAAGCTGATATTGGCGTGCCTTTCGCCGAACGGTTGTTCTAGGTACAGTGTAGCATATGTCGTTAGTGATGGCCAAGCAGTCAAATCTATTATTACATAGGCCATGCAACATCATGACATCAAGAAGTAGACGTCTAGATTCCAGGCTCAATATATTAAAGTGGGTTAACAACTCAGAGTAAGGTAGTCTAGACCGCGTACATTTATAATAAGTTGAGCGGAGAAATTTTTTCTGTACTAACTCTAGTCTAGAAGAATATTTAGTATAGAGAGGGTTCCATATCTGTATAGCGTATTCAAGTTGAGATCGTATCAGTGTTTTATAAAGCAATAAAAATGTGGAGGGTCGGACGAAGTCTCTAGATGATCTTATGACAAATCCATACATACGATAAGCTTTGTTTATAATATTATCTATGTGTTTGTCAAAATGAAGTGAAGGATCCAATAACACCCCCAGGTCACGAACCAAGTTCACCTTGTTTAGTAAAACATTATTAATGGAGTATGCAAAGTTAATTTTGTTGAGATTTTTAGTGAAGGAGATAGTGTGACATTTAGGGAGACTTAGAAAGAGCTTATTTATAATACAATAGTTTTCCAATCTACATAAGTCTAGCTGAAGTAGCTGACAGTCTTCAGTATTTCTACAGGCTTTATAAATTTTAATGTCGTCAGCGTACATCAAAAAGTTAGAGTGCCTAAAACATTGTTTTATATCATTAATAAATATTACAAAAAGAAGAGGGCCTAGTATTGATCCTTGAGGTACTCCTGAGCTGGCAACAATTGGGTTTGATTGGTATCCATTAATAACAACTCTTTGTGTTCTATTTGCAATATACGACATGAACCATCGAAGTAGATTGCCCCGTATTCCGTTGTAGGCAATCTTGTCTAACAGCAGCGAGTGATCCACCTTATCAAATGCTTTCTGGAAATCTGTGTAGACGGCATCCACCTGCACCCGCCTATCCATATTAGCGAATAAAAACCCAACAAAGCTCATAAGGTTGGTGCAGGCCGAGCGTCGCTTCACAAAACCATGTTGTTCAGGTAAAATAAGCTTGTGGATATGGGGATATACTGCATCGTGGACGAGTCTCTCAAAGAGCTTAGACAGAGTAGATAAAATTGAAATCGGGCGATAGTTTTCAACACTATTTTTGTCACCGTTCTTGTAAATCGGTGTTAGATATGCCTGTTTCCACACGGACGGGAAGACTGACTCTTCCAGACATTTGTTAAATATAATGTGTAAGGCACATGAAACATTATCTGCAGTTTTTACAAAGAAGAACGGTGGAATGCCGTCAGGCCCAGCGCCTTTGGAGGAGTCTAATGAATTGATGGCTTTAAGGATAGAATCTTCAGAGAGATCAATCTGAGATAAGCATGAAGAGAGCTCCGAGCATTGAACAGGTGGTTCCCAGTTACCTAGGTCGAGACTGGAGTGTTCGTAGACGGAGGAGAAAAATGTGGAGAACAGATTGCATATGTCAGTGGGATCGTCCGAAGAAACGTTGTTGTGATACATTTTATGAGGAAAGTTAGATTTATTATTCTTATTAGCAATATAGGACCAGAAATATTTGATGTTCTTAGGTATGCTGTTTTCAACAGATTTCATGTAACTACGAAAAGTCTTGGCCGTTTCATTCTGAAATAGTTTACGATAGCTCGAAAAATGATTGTAATCTGAAATATTTCTGTATACTTTCCATTTCAGCCACGCGCGTTCCTTGTTTCTAAAGATTCTAATCAGATTCGGAGAGAACCAAGGAGGAAAGCGAGAAGATTTAGCTTGAGTCAAGGGAACATGTTGTCTGATCACACCGTACAAAGTTTCGTAAAATATATGGACGGCTTGTTCGGCGGGTTGATGCAAAAGTAATGATGTCCAGTTTAGTTTGCCCAGTTCCTTATTAATGATGTCATAATTTGCTTTGTAATATCTATAAGTGGATATTGTCTGACGTTTCATAGGAGTGAACTCAGTGTTCAGACTAGTAATCACAGAGTACGGGGGATGATGAGGAACAGTGTTCAGAATAGCACTACAAGAGACTGACTCACAGTCGACATTCGATATATACAAGTCAAGTATTCGGTTTAGGGTATTTTTCAATGTATTGTACTGCATACCGTTTACCAATGACAAAAAATTAATCAAAGTTCTACTGGGCGCACTAACCGAGGCCGAGACCAGATTCGGTATAACGTAATTATTATGATCAATCCAGTCAATGTCTGGCCGATTAAAGTCTCCTGTGACAACATAAGATTCCACGGACGAACTCATGACAATGCTTTGAAGCATGTTCAAGTATTCAATGTATACTACGTCACTAGAGCGAGGTGGAATATAAACAGTACTAATTATGTGACGAGTGTTATCTTGTGATGCTGGGAGCTGCACAATGATATGCTCAATCGATGAGCTGTCATATGGCGTCGTAAGTCGACTAGGGCGTAGTTCACGCCTAACTGCCACGAGAACACCCCCGCCCTCCTCTTTCGAGGTAGCTGTGTGACCTATGAACGTGTGTAACACCAGGGGAGTCACACCTGTGCGGCTGACCCTGTAAGAATAGAGTTTTTCTGTGCCGTCAGTGCAGAACATAAAATCAGGACATGCTTTTGATCTTCGCACTGACAGCACAAAAAACTCTCTAGTGAATTCTGGCTACTCTACTCACCACCGGGAACATAACACGAGGTTATTATAGCCGTGGTATTCTGTAGGGTGGAGGTACTTCCTCAGTTGGACTGCTCAATTGGAATGGTAATACCGTCGTGGCCTACCTCCTATAATAGTGTAGTGATACACCCAAACATAGGTTTTTTTATAGAACTCATCTTTTGACTTTTCAGAATTTAACTTTCATCTAAACTAATACAGCATTGAAAGCCGCCTAAATGTTTATTGGTTCGTGAATACTTGGATTACATTTCAAAATGCTTTTGCATATTAACGCTCAAAGTGCTTTAAGTTTTAGCACACATACCTACTAAGTTTCTCGGAGCTCGAAGTGCTTGCTCCTAATTAGAAATGCATATTAAATTTTACTTGGTTCACTAACTTTTGGCAGCATGTGTGAGAGAAAAGTAAACTTGTAGTTTAATAGATAATTTGTTGGATATGGGATGAACATTGATCCCACTTCTGATCAGCAGAAATGGGATGTTACAGAACTTTACATGTTACTACACATATATTGTTTTTTTTTATACCACTTAGGTGGTGGAAAGTGCTTACCGTGGCCTATGGACGTGTGTAACACCAAAGGAGCCACACCCGCGCTGCCGACCCTGTAAGCGCAGAGTTTCTGTGCCGTCAGTGTGGAGGACAAAGCAGGACAACCATTAGTCATCCCACTGACAGTACAAATTCTCCTTTTTTTCTATTCCTTGCTGCTATTCCTGATAAAATACACTTATTATTTTAATATTGTAACAAACAAACATGACCAAGTGATACAAATGGTAAGCGGTTACCTTGACCTTTGAACGATTGCTTAAGAAAATGGAAGTTCAATCCTCCTGCCGAAAGAACGTTAAACATCTGATACGTATTTGTTATGCTGCATTTAATAAAGTTAGTATACAATATTACTGTATAGATATATACAGGTCAGTCTCAGACACAGATACAAGGCTCTAGCAAGTCAGCAATAGTGTCCAGAAGGCGGCAGTCAGGCCCCTCTTCCCCACTGGGCACTATGGGCACGTGCCCAGGGCCCCGCGATCGAATGGGGCCCCCTAGTTCCTGCCAGATTACCAAATGATAACCGATATTTAGGTATTACCGAAAAACATTAATTTTGAAAAATCTGATGATAATGACTTACTACAATACCTACGCTTATTATATTATTAGCTTTAGTTTGCCGCATGCGAATAGCTATACCTTGTACAACATAGCTTGAACTTTTTGACAGATGGGTCAGTGATGGGAAACAGAAAATATCTACTGGTGTAAAAAATGTGTTGGCTAAATATGTGGCTGTATGTATGTTTTAAACTATTCAAAATAAATAAATTCATTCGTCAATCAATTTCATTGCACTAGACATAAAAACATTGGGTAGGTACCATTGTTTTCAGTTTTTCTATTTAAATTTTACTTCGAAGCAATAAAAACCACTTAAGACTTTCGGAAAATGCTTGAGTCCTTAACAGGTACACTTATGTTGTGTGTTTATTCTTATGATTATTATCAATTTTTAATATTATTAAAATAAGAAAATATTGTTCGTCGTTGCAAAGTTATATCGATTTCAGATTTGACATCCGTCAAAAAGAAAGATCAAACTAATAAATAAACAGGGTATAAGTACTCCACTCTCTCTCAAAAATGAGTTTTTCCGATATTAGTATATTTAGGTTAATTTAAATACCTATATGTAAGTATAAGAATACAATTAAAAGAAAAATTATTAAATTAAAAAAAGAAGAATTATTTGATGCGGTGTGGTTTATGTCTTTAAGAAACCTATTCGAACGTCATTCGTAATACCAAAGACAAAAAAGGGGAATTCCCGACTCCCGATCGTCGTTTGACTTGAAGAACGGGAATTCACTTCAAGTATTTGTCTGCGATGTTGTGGCGTTTGTTTTGTTTGTAGTTGTTAGTTTGTTACTGACTGTGCTTGAGCTCTGACAAAAAAATAGTATTGTTTGATTAAATCGTCGTTTGTCTGTTTTGACGTGACAACGTCTTATAAATTGGTTTGCCGGATGACACTTCAAGAAACTGCGTTACGCTCCGCTCACGTTATGCGCTCACAATGAGAGCGAGTGAGAGGCACGCGTCCCTTCCACTCGGGCATGGTTAGCCCGCCTAAGAGCGAGAGAGACAGACATAAAAAGTGAAAGGCACGCGTCCCTTCCACTCGAGCACAGTTAGCCCGCCTAAGAGCGAGAGAGACAGAGCGAGAGAGAGAGAGTGAGAGAGATAGGCATACACACTGAGTGTAAATGAATTGCCAATATGTGTAAAGGTAAAAATAAAATTTTGTTAATATGAAATTCAGTGCGAGATTCTTTGTATAAATTTATGTTTTAAATATAATTCTTTGATTAAATAAATGTTTTAAATTGTTACTATTATTTCATCCTTCTTCCTACTATACGAATGAATATTCACATTAAAATTATTTTACCACTCAAAGTCGTTGTCACGTAAAACTTTCGCCCGTATACCGACTTTACAGGCAACCAATTTTTGTGTTAGCGAATATTTTCGTTATAAAATTAATTAAATACTGAATTATAATATAAAATGTCGAAACGGTCATATCCTAGTGGATCTGAAAAAAGGAAAAAACTCTACATCAGAAAGAAGTAATTGAAAAGTTACCAAAATTAACATCATATTCTACTACTACTACTGGAGAAACTTCTGTAAGTAGCAATCAACTCATAAATGTTCCACATGATGACTCAGCTCAATTACAAATTGCGGGAATTTCTAAACCTTCATGTTCCAATTTTGAAAAAGAGATTGAATCAGAAAGCGACTATTCCTACGACGAAAGTGCAACGACTTCAGTAACTTCACTAAAACCGACAACTCCAACTGTGTCAATTGAACAGCAGTTTTCCAACACAGAAGAATTAATATCGCACGATCCCGCCGATTATTTTCACGAAAAGTTTGTTGAAATAAATCGCGAAATTTTAATTCGTAAGGGACCAGTATATTTTCAAAATAAAGATTCTGACTTTTCCGAGGCATCCAGAACCTACAAAGATGGTAATAAATTAGTGACGAGATATTTCAACAAAGCATTATTTATTCGCAAATTAAAGAACAATGAAAGCGTCGAAAGAAAATGGTTGCTGTATTCGCCTTCCAAATGCTCTGTATTTTGTTTTTCATGCTGCTTATTTAACCCAACTGATGTTAATCTTTGCTCTCGGAATGGATGTAATGATTGGAAGCATATTAATCACATAATTTTAACACATGAAAATAGCCCAGCGCATAAGCAATCTATGATGACTTATCTGGCACGAAGTAAAGCGGTTGGTAGAGTAGATATAGAGTTATTATCTCAACATCAAAAGGAAGTGGATTACTGGAGAAACGTACTTAAACGGATTGTAGCTGTTGTAAATTTTTTGCCATCGAGAGGGCTTCCATTTCGCGGCGACAATGAAATCCTAGGATCTCCAAACAATGGAAATTATTTGGGTTGTGTGGAATTATTGAGTGAATTTGATCCATTTCTTGCAGATCACTTAAAAAAAATTGGTAATCCTGGAAAGGGTAACATTTCTTATTTATCAGCAAATATCTGTAATGAGTTTATTGAAGTAATGGGAAAACAGGTTCTAAAAAAAATTATAAATGAAGTTAAATCAGCAAAATATTTTTCCATAAGCGTTGACAGTACGCCCGATCTGTCTCATATTGACCAGCTAACTTTCATCATTCGATACGTAAATGACCGTGTTCCTGTTGAAAGGTTTTTGAAATTTATACCTATTAAAGAGCATAAATCTAAGTATTTAGCGGAGACCATCTTAAATTTTTTAGAGATACATGATATTCCCATAAAAGATTGCAGAGGACAAAGCTACGACAATGCTTCAAATATGTCGGGAAAGTATAGTGGTCTACAAACAAGAATCAAGGAAAAATGTGAATTTGCCACCTTTATACCATGTGCAGGACATTCACTAAACTTGGTAGGTGTCCATGCTGCTGGGTGTGTACCGGAGGCATCACAGTTTTTTGAAATAGTTCAGAAAGTGTACAACTTTTTTTCGGGCTCTACCCACAGATGGAATATATTAACAGAACATTTAGGTTCAAAAAAAGTTGTTAAGAGTCTTTCACAAACCAGATGGTCAGCCCGAGCTGATGCAGTAAGTGCTTTGCATGGGGGTTATAAAAGAATATTAGAAGCTTTAATCACCATCGCAAACGATACTGAAAAGGCACGAGAAACAAGAGACGAAGCCCTTAGTCTGTCTAGAAAAATGGGAAATCTAGAATTTATTATACTGACGGAAATCTGGAGCACCATATTGGAAAGAATAGACAAAACAAGTAATTATCTTCAGAAAGAAACAATAACACTGGACGTTGCAACCAATTTGTTGACTTCACTTTATGATTTTATTACTAACCTCAGGGATAAATTTGATAACTTCGAATCATCTGCCAAAGAAAATAACCCAGAATCTGACTACAAAGATCTATCTCAAAGAACAAGACGTAGAAGCTCACGGCTGATTTTTTTTTATGGCTCTGCGCCATCAGTCCAATTGAATGGAAAAGAGCGATTCAACGTAGAAACCTTTCTCCCAATAATCGATACCATGAGTGTTCATCTAAAACAGCGACAAAGTTCATATGAGACCGTCAGTCAACGTTTTAGTTTATTTTTTCACTTAAAAACTCTGAATTCCGAAGAGATACGACAAGGATGCAAAGAATTTTCTCAAATCTATCACGAAGATGTAAATGAAAAAGAGTTAGAAATAGAATGTCAACATTTAAAAGAATACTTAAAAAATGTTCAGAATGAAAATGAAGCATCTAACAGTGTACAGGAAGTATATAATCTATTAAAGCAAAACAAAATTGAAGACACATTTCCTAACGTAGAAATTGCATTGATAATATTTTTAAGTATGATGGTAACTAACTGCAGCGGAGAACGCTCCTTCTCCAAATTGAAACGAATAAAAAATGAATTAAGAAGTACAATGCTTCAAGAGAGATTAACTAGTTTGTCGCTGATGTCCATAGAATGTGATATTCTCAATACCATAGATTTTGAAGATGTGATTAACGATTTTGCTCATCTTAAATCTAGAAGGGTACCTTTGCAATCAACATAGAATTAATCTAAGGATTTTATGTTAAGCGAGTTACTTTTGTAGATTATTTTTTATATTTCCTATTTTTTTATAGTTAGTAACTAAATAAAAATACATTTAGAACCTTGTTTGTCTTTCTTTATCTATTGTAACTAAATAGTGTTTTCTCAAGGTCCTAGGGGCCCCATGATCCTAATGTGCCCAGGGCCTCAAATAGTTTAAAGACGGCCCTGGCGGCAGTACGAAATTGAATTTTGTTTGTTTGTTGAAAAACAGTGAAATTTGGGTGTTAATTCACCTAACCCTTCGGGGATAAAGGCGTGATTGTATGTACGTATGTACAATAGTCTGTTATTTAAATACGATATTAAGTGAGAGGGAATACTAACCCGGTCAAGCAGCTTCGTGCTTTGATAAATGTGATTCTAAGGCGCCATTTTGTACTTCCGTAATATCATTACAATTTCTACTGTGACCGCAAGGTACACGACATTTGTGACACTTTAAGTGCAATAATAATGTTTTTTTAATGCTAATTAAACAGTTGCGTTGGACGTTTTGCGAAAGTGATTACGTTATATATTATAAAATGGTGCGTTTGATTTATTTGGATTATCATTTTCTTTAGTAACGGCCATTATATGATATTACGTTTAAATTTCGATAATATTTTCTTTGTACCCTTACGTACTTTGAAAAGCAAACAGTATTCATATTATGTTAAATAATTGAGGTCCATTATTATAACATCGTTTTTTAGTTTCTTGTTGGGTTATTTATATTTAAATTTAAAAAGATATTTATTAAAAAAGGGAAAATGGATTCAAACTATCCGGAACGTCGAATCTAGTGATTAAGGTAGGTACTAAAACCAAAAAGCACAGTGCTGTTAAAAACTGACATAGTGAGTGTGGTGTGTCGCCAGCCTAACCGTTCATAATAAGTGTAATGGTGGGTAGGCGCTCAAAAAATGTTCCCCGCATACCTCTCGACGCCCGAAGACTAGTCCAGTCGTGACCACGGGTGCTGCAACGCATCCGAAAGGTCGGCAGAAATAGTAAGTTCCAAGATATAATTCGCGAGAAGTCCCGATATCTTGTGTAATTATAAATTCACACCGCGAAAGTTTAAAAAATAACAAAAATATTTATATCTACTATTTATAATGCGGAAGGCAGAGGATCGGACAATATGGCGCACGTTGGGAGAGGCCTATGACCAACAGTGGACTATGGTGGACTAATTAATTGATTGATTGATTGATAATTACTTTACATGTTACCTTAATTTCATTTCTAGCTTTAACTAAAAGTAGAATCAGATCTTGGTCAAAGTTACATAAGACAGTCGTCAGGTTTCTAATAAAAACTCATTGAAATTCGACAAACTAGTAGAAAAATCAAGCTCTTTTTTTTTATTTTTAATTTCCATATTATTACATTAGTTCATCTCATAAAAGCACCCATAAAACCCGCATAGGTTTATCTTGGGTGTGAGTGTACATTAAATTTAATTTATATAATCAACAAAAAATACAATTATAAATACATATCAAACAAAAATACGATGGTGACGAGGAATAGTAAGTGACAAGAACTTTCATTTAGCCTAGGTCTGGACACGTGTTTAAGTACCATTCTGAAGTAGATGTTTCCAATAATTTATTCATTTTATGCGATTCTTTGTTTAACTTGAGTATACGTGACCGCGTCAGGCGTTAAAGAAAAATGGTGGACCCTTCAATTATTTTCGCTATATACTTGTTTGCTTATGTACGTATCTTTCTTTTCCATTTTACCGCCACTGTTGATTCCCAATATTGACAGTGTGCTTTACCGATAACCGTTCTTTTGTATGTTATATTTTTAGTAAAAAAATTGTCCACATTCTGTGGGTAGAAAAGTTTTTGTTACAACATTTGTTAATTTGATGAAATTATTTTTATATCATTCAGTATTCTCGTAAAATGTACACATATATAGCTAACACATAACCACCCATGCTTAGTATCAAAAAGAAAAAAAAAATGCAAAAGTTGCAAAAATGAGCTGTTTCATCAGTCAATTGACAGGCAGTGTATAATAAAACTTGATAACTAACTTGATAAAAATTATAAAATCTTTCACGAACTCACGAATATCTTATAAATTTCGGCAACCAACAACGTCCTACAGGCGCCCTGCACCTCTTCCACCAGCTCCGGCGGCATTCGTGGAACTTTTCGCACGTAAAAAAAAGTACCTAGCGTTGTAAATAAAACACATGATAATTCCTAATCACTTTTGTCTTTACCTGTACTTTCACTCAAAATATTGATTTAGTGAAGATGGACTACAACTGGTATCCGACATTATCTATTCACATCGTACCTCATGTTTGACACCCCGGTACGTCTCTGTCGGTACTTTGAGTTCGCTTCTCAAGCACTGACTTAGTTTGTTCATCGCACTGAACAAATATTTGAATGTTGTATTTTTGTGTGGTATTTGTGTCTATTAGAATGTTGATTGATGTTAAATGTGTTTGCTTTGAGTGTGTGAAAAAACCGAGTGTGTTTTTCAAATAAATACAGATTTCATGTTTGTTTAAACAATTATAAAACAGTCAAGCACGAACCGCAGTACCAAAATTGATATTGAAATGGTTCTATTTTGCATTGACGTTGACCGTACCTGCTTGTTGACATTATGGTACTCGGTCAAATTAAGGGAAAATACTGACTCCCGTAATACAGTTTTCACAAAACTAGCTCAGGACTCGGGAGTCAGGGATTTTTTCACACGTGTAAATGTATTTCTATGTCAATACCTACATGCATACATATAATCACGCCTTTATCCCCGAAGGGTTAGGCAGAGGTGAATTAACACCCATTTTTTCATTAACAGATTAGATGGCGCTGCCGTCGCGTAAATACTAATCCAGTGTCGATCGTTTTTGAATAATTCATAAAAATTGATTTAAATAGTTATTCGCGTCTAAAAGTGTCAAGAAGTGAACGGTGCCTTGCCAATTTGCGCCACAAGTGTTATCACCTGATTCGAACAGGGGTTAACGGAAGTTTTAAAGGACTAAAATCCCTGTGCAATTGACTTTGAGTGCGACTGAGTGATCAGCTGATTGTGTTTGTAAATAATAGACAGATATCAGACAAAACAATTTAATTATACGCGTAAATAAATACATAAGTGTTAACAATAACTATAACAAACTAATTTAAATTAACTAAACTAAATAAATAGACTAGTACTTAAAACTACCCGTTACTAGAAACAAAACAATTAAAATTGGTGAAAAGCGTAGCTATAAACATCGAAAGCATACTATAAACAGTGGGTGGTCAGCGGCGATTGTGATAATAAAAATAAAAACCTGTAATTTCTCTAAAACACCTCCAAAATATATAGTCTACAAAATTACAACTACGTGTTACAGCGCCATCTGTGCCAAAGATTGGTGAACTTGTGCCAACCCTCCATTGCCACCGTGGTACGATCATTAAGCTGTATCCTAAATCTTTACTAGCGCCATCTGTCTAACTTAGTGAACAACTCATAGCTAGTATTATGGCTAAGTGCACACTATGCGGCAAATACATGAAGGGTAAAGATGGCGCATTTGGGTGCAAGTGCAATACCGTGAAAAACTCCCAAAAGAAGGACAATAGCCCACTGACGAGTCCCGGAGCTGCCCATGGTGACATAGCTGGAGGTAAGGTGACGCAGGGAGCGCATCAGAGCACAGTAACGATCGCGTCCCCAGGGCTGGATATGGCGGAGGAGATGAGACTACTTAGAGCCGAGCTACGGGATATGAAATACGAGCTGACTAGGGAAAGAAATTAGAGACCTACGACGTGAGGTTGGAGATCTCCGAAACAACATAGCGGCCTGCGAAAATCTAATGCAAAGCCTAGAGGACAGGGTCAGGGAGTTGGAAATTAATAAGTCAAGCAGTGACGACCTTGAAAAATCAGTGGCTACGCTCAAGACGGAGCTCAATGACTGAGACCAGGATCTGCTGGCATCCGACGTCGAGATCTCCAACCTGCCTGAAGAGAGCGGTGAAAATGCCCTGCACCTCGTCGAATTATTGGCCAGGAAGCTGGGGGTACAGCTGGAGTCAAGGGATATTGTATTCGCGGAGCGAACGGGTCCGCCGGCCGGCCGGGGCGAGCCGGCAGAGGCGGGTCGCCCGCGCCGGCTGGTGGTGCGCCTGGCGAGGCGCGCACTTAAGGAGGAGCTGTTGAGAAGTGTGCGCGTGCGGCGCGGAGCCACCAGCGAGGGTATCGGACAGAAGGTGCCGCCACGCCGCTTCTTCATTAACGAGAGGCTAAACAAATATAACAAAATACTGTTTTACCAGACACGACAAGCGGCGAGCAGTCACGGTTGGAGATATACGTGGAGCAGTCGAGGCAGGATACTTGCCAGGCAGGCCGACGGGAAGCCAATCAACTGTGTGCGGAATGAAGCTGACCTGCTGCGTGTTTTTGGACCAGATGCGTCTCTCGATCCCTCGGGCTGACTGTTGTTTGCTGTGCATTGTTTATGTGTTGTGTAATCTTAATTTTGAATCTTGTTTCCGTTGCTTGTTTCCGATTTGTTGTGGAGTTGGCTGCTGTTGCGTGGTGGATGGGTGTGGTGCGGAGTGTATGTGTGTTTATGTGTGTGTGTATGTATGTATATATGTATTGTATGTATGTATATATATATATATCTTGATCATTGTATATCTTCACATATAGGGAGACACAATATTTGTTGAGACGTGTACTGTGTTGTGGAGTGTTCAGTATGGATATCAGACATGAATAAAAAGGGGAACAGACGTTTGAAAGTCGGGTTATTTAATGCGGGGTCGCTTGGGACTCACCATGATGAGTTCGTTGTGGCTATGGGTGACCTGGCAGTGGATATCATGGCTATTAACGAAACCTGGATACGGGAGGGGGAGGGGGACCGCGCACCAAAAGTGCCCAACTACAGACTGCGGCACACACCGCGCCCTTTGCATATAGCGGATAGAGGGGGAGGGGTAGGATTCTACATAAGGCAGGGGATACAAGCCCGCAGTGTACCACACCCAGTTTCTCCCAATGTTGAACAAATGTGGCTGAGACTTACCAGAAATGGGCACACAATTATTATTGGTACTGCATACAAACCACCACATCACAATGTAAACACATTCTTGGATGCACTAACCAGCTCTATCTCTTCGTTCTCTGCTGACAAAATTATACTTATGGGTGACTTCAATATAGACCAACTGGAACAGACAGATTATAAATGGAAATTATTTAACTCTTTCCTGGTTAGTACTAGCTTGGTCAACTGTGTGACGGTACCTACTCATTTTACAGACCACAGTGCGACAGCGATCGATCTGCTTTGCACGGATGCTAGGGCGAGCAATGTTGCAGTGTCGCACATTCCTGAACTGGGCAGACACGCTATTGTCTCTGCTGAGATAGATTTTAGGGTTGAGAGGCCTAAACCCCAGTGGATGATATATAGGCCCATTCAGGACATACTGCTAGATAAATTCGAGCAGGACCTGAATGCAATTGACTGGCAATCGGTCATGAGTTTGGACAACATAGATAGCATGGTTGAAACTTTTAGTCGCCTTATCATCTCATTATTTGACCTACATGCTCCGATTAAGAGAACATTGGTAAAACATAAGAGTCACCCATGGATCACCAGCACAGTGAGAGATATGATGCGGCTCAGAGACAAACAACATAAAAGAGCAAAAGTGACTGGTCAGGAGGGACATCGCAAATTGTATCAGGACCTCAGAGGCGTAGTGAGAGCTGCCATAGAGAACGAGAAGCGGGCTTACTTTGCAACACATATCAACAGTAATATAAATCACCCAAAGAAATTGTGGAGTCATCTCAAATCCAGCATCCTTACCAACAATAGAAATGAGTGGGACGTGTCGGCCCAATGTGGTAGTCCAGACAGCCTAAACCAACACTTTCTAAATATACCAGGGGAAAAGAATGTAAGTATATCAGATCTCACATTTTTTGAGTTCAGTCGCTTTGGCCATGGCAGCTTTCAGATGAGGACGGTGGATGAGGAAGATGTTTTAAAAATAATTAGAGATCTAAAATCTAATGCAATGGGTGCTGACGATATATCCTTGGATATGCTGCGGATGACTCTGCCCCAGACCATTACAGTTATAACTCACATCATCAACACGTCCATTGTCACGTCAACCTTTCCCAGCTCATGGAGGACGGCAAAGGTTAGGCCTATTCCTAAGCTGCCCAACCCCACTAGCCCGAAGGACCTCCGGCCGATCAGTCTGCTACCATGCCTTTCTAAAGTCCTAGAAAGAGTTATCAGCAACCAACTCACGGCCTACCTGGAGAATTTCAACATACTGCCATTGATGCAGTCTGGTTTCAGAAGGGGACACAGCACCACAACAGCTCTGCTGGATGTGGTGGACAATGTACTACAGGCCCGAGACCAAGGCATGAGCACAGTGCTCGCCCTGCTTGATTTCTCCCGTGCATTTGATGGTCTTAATATATCGCTACTCTTGTCAAAGCTAGCACTCTATGGGTGCAGCGCAGAGGTGGTCAAATGGTTTCATAGTTACCTCAGCAGAAGGTATCAATTTGTACAGGTGAAGGATAGTCAAACGGGGTACATGATAGACTCTCCGCACCGCCAGGTCACCCGGGGCGTTCCGCAAGGCTCTATTCTGGGGCCATTGCTCTTCATCCTGTACAGTGCTGACATCACCAGCACAATCACCAGTTGCAGGTTCCACCTCTATGCTGATGATCTGCAGATGTATCTGTCTTTTCCACCATCCAGATGCCAGGAATCTGTAAATAAATTCAATAGAGACTTAAGTAACATAGCCAAGTGGTCCCAGAAAAACTGTCTGTCTTTGAACCCAGATAAATCAAAATTTATGGTCCTGGGCACTGGACAGCAGGTGGAGAAAACATCTCAACAGCAACTAAATATAAATATCAATGGCAGTCTTGTTACACGCGTGAATGAAGCACGAAACCTTGGAGTGGTTTTTGATCAGCAATTGAGATTCGAAACACACATTCAGCAAGCTGTCAGAAACTGCTTCTACAGGCTAAAGGTGTTGTACAGGATTCGCCCCTACATAAGTGTGAATATTAGAAAGTTGCTGTGTGAGTCACTCATACTTTCTAAGTTAAATTATGCTGACTGCGTATATGGGAACTGTGTCCTGAGTAGAACTAAGCGACTTATCCAGCGTGTACAGAATGCCTGTGCACGATTCTGTTTCTGGATCCCTCCACGCACACATGTAACACCTTTCCTAAACATGGGAAACATAATGAAAATGGAAGAACGCAGAGAGTTACACCTCGCCACCTTGCTGTTTGGGGTGGTACACAGACGGAGACCAAGATATTTGTACGAAAGGTTGTCATGGGCGAAAGACTACAACAGACATGGAACAAGGGCGTCGGCTTACCTTATGATTACACCGAGCCACAAGACACACACACACACTGCATACCGGGGCAGTTTTAAGTTCGCAGCAAGCCGGATTTGGAACGACCTGCCACCGCCAATACGCGCTCTGAAAACAATTAATTCATTTAAAAATAATTATCGAGTGCACCTATTAAAAAAACAACAAAAGAAAGGAGAAACTTACACTGGGAATGTGCGCTAGTAAACAGAGTGACGATTGGCGAGGGAGTAGTTCGGCTGCTGTGACTGACGCTATCCCATAGATGAGGCGACGTCTCGGTCCCGGGTCATCCTCTTCTTACAGAGCATCCGCGTGTCAGACTCATACATAATTACTCCTGATATGTCCTATAACCTATCACACGCACTACACATATAAATCACTCCCATATAATGGGTATTTTAACACGAGCTACGCTTATATTCGCACTGCATTTCGTGCTTCACTCGCCATCACCTGGGGCAGTAGCACTAACACAAGCGAACTGTGGTTAGTTTAGAAAATAAACATCATATTTTCTTTAATTATGTAACAATTTATTTTTTATTTAATTCTTTATGCACACACAGTACAGAGATCATACACAAAACACATCAAAGAAGATGTACAAAGGCGAGCTTAACTCAAAATGAGTTCTCTCCCAGCAAACCTTTGAGTAGCAGAGAAGCATAAAATAATGAAAGGGGATGTGAAGCGTACATTACAAAAAAAAAAAAGAAACAAAAAGAAAAGGAAATAAAAATAAAAAGATAATAAGCGTACCTACCTGAACAGGTAGGTACATGTATTTACACAAACATAGCATACATAGTATTATATTAATACATACTTACACATACACATAATACATAATATACCTACATACATATACATATATACATAAATATATATATATACATATATAATATAAATATATATAAATATACAAAGCATACATAGATAAATATACAGACTTCATTATTGTGAGAGAAAATGTTCCCTTGTTCTTCTTCTGAAAATGTCCAGAGTATTACTACTGCGAATGGTGTGAGGTAGTGCGTTCCAAAGACGTACAGCTTGTACCGTGAAGGATCCATCATAACAGCTGGAACTGTGTGCAGGTGTGCGAAGCAGAAGAGAGGAAGAAAGACGACAGGGTTGGCCCCTAGGCACAAGATAATTGAAGCGTTCCCGCAAATAAGTTGGAGCATTAGGATTGTGAAGAATAGTATAGAGAAGAGTTAGAATGTGTAGGTCACGGCGCTGTCGAATAGGGAGCCAGTTCAATCTTTTACGATATTCCGTGACATGGTCATATTTACGAAGGCCAAACACAAATCGGATTCCCAGATTTTGCAAGCGTTCGAGTTTGTTCAGCAGTTCCTCCGATGCATCGAGATAACAGACATCAGCATAGTCTAGTAGAGAGAGTAAGAGAGATTGTGCAAGAGTAACTTTAGTCTGAAGAGGTAGGAGTTTCTGGAGACGTTTGAGGGATTGAAATGAACAGTATACCCTTCTACTTACCTCCGCGATGTGAACATCCCAGGCAAGCATAGAGTCGATGTGCACGCCTAAATTTTTTACACTTTTGGAATAACCAATTACTACAGAATCATATGTTACTGGAGGCAGAGATTCATGATCCAGTAGGCGGAGCATGTATCTACCACCAACAATAAGCGCTTGAGATTTTTTTGGGTTGACCAGCAATCCAAAAGATTTGGCCCAGATATTGATGTTTTCAAGGTCACTGTTGATGGCATCCACAGCCCCAGGTAGTTCATCAGCTTTGAAATGTCGATATATCTGCAAGTCGTCGGCGTAGAGGTGATAATGCGAAGTTAGGACCTTCGTGATGGCGTTAATGAAGACAGAGAAGAGAAGAGGAGAAAGGACGCCACCTTGTGGAACGCCTGCTACTAAGTCGCACCAATCGGAGGAAGCATCATTCATTCTAACAGATTGTGAGCGTCCATGGAGGTATGATTTAAACCATTTAGTTGCAGAGGCAGAAATATTGATGGATGAGAGAATACCTAAGAGAATGTCAAAATCAACCGAGTTGAAGGCACTACTGAAGTCCAATAAGACCAAAACTGTAAGTTGTTTGTTCTCCATGGCCAATCTTATGTCATCTGTAACTTTAACTAGAGTTGTTATAGTACTATGGCCACGGCGAAACCCAGATTGGAAAGTACTTAGCAGGCCATTAGAGGAGAGGTAATAGGTGAGTTGATCGTGAACAATACTCTCAAGTACCTTTGACAGGATGGGAAGAATTGAAATGGGGCGGAATTGGGAGTATGTTGTAGGATTGGGTACTTTGGGCAAAGGTATAACAGAAGCTTTCTTCCATGATGAAGGGAAAAGGTTAGAATATAAGGAGTAGTTTATAATGTGAGCTAGGATAGGAAGAATGAGATTTACGATGGGGAGAAACATTGGAAGTTGAAGGCCATCGTCACCGACCGCCCGAGTGGATATGGATTTTAAATGTTTACTAACATCCGCTTCTGTTACCGGATGAAATGAGAAGGAAGTATTTAAAGGTAGTGGAAGAGAAGAGAGAAGATTTAAGGTTGTAGATTTAACATCAATAGGGATAGCAGTTGGAGGCGCTGAGAAATAGGCATTTAATGCATTGGGATCCATGTCAGTAAGGTTGTCATAGGCGACCTTACCAATACCCAAGGATTTTAGGAACTGCCATTGTTGAGAAGTGTCAAGGTTTTCAATTGACTTGTGAATGTGGTCTCGTCTCGCATCCCTACACATACGATTGCAGCGATTACGCAGTTTCTTATATAACTTCAACCCCTCCTCAGACGGGCACTTCATATATTTGCGCTTGGCCTTATCTCGCTTTGACATCATGTTTTTAATAGTTGGAGAAAGCCATGGCGCAGGACGATGTCTAACTCTTACCTTTTTAAGAGGAGCATGTACATCAAAGATTGACAACAATGTGCTGGTAAAGATTGACACCTTCTCATCCAGGTCATCGCAGTCATAAACAGACGACCAGTCAGTACCATCCACATCAGCACCCAAACGTTCCAGATCAATGTCTTTAAAATTACGAAGATATAGATATTTACCCTTGCGTTTCGGAGGACGGAGTTTATAGGAGAGATATAAGAGATCATGGTATGAAAAAGGAGCAGATAACTGACCGTGTGAGGCCACCTTATGAGGGTTGGAGACTAGAATGAGGTCCAGTAGCGAAGGCTGAGTTTTTGGAACCTTATGTGTGGCTTTTAGAGGAAGAATGTGCATGTCCACAGAAGAGACAAGAGAGCAGAGTTTACGGCTACGTGAATCTTTTTTTAGTAGACAGGTATTAAAGTCCCCGAGGATAATTCTCTGTTCATACATTGACGAAAATTTTTCCAATTGTACTTCAAAAGCAGAGAAATAATCAATATTGCTCACAGGGCTGTAGTATACGCCAAGTAATGCTTTGGTGTGCTTAAAATCAATTTCAATAAAAAGATATTCTGTAAAATTTGAGTATACACCTGGAGACTGGTCAACAATTTTATGAGATATATCCCCACGCAGATATACAGCAACCCCGCCGCCACCCTTACCAGTTCTGTCAACACGCACAAGCTTATACCCGGGTAGAGAATACTGGGTGGAAGGGAGTGAAGGCTTAAGAAAAGATTCAGAGATAAGGATAGCATGAACACAGTCAGAATTATTGAAAGAAGCCAGCATATCACAATAATGTCCAGGAATGCTTTGAGCATTTATATGGACAACATTGAAATAGTAAGGAAGGGCTGAAAAAATAGAGGACAGTTCGTCACAGAGCTGAGCAGCATTATTGTTACCAGATGCACTGGCAAAACTGTCATTAGACGCAACCGAAGAAGAACAAGAAGCAAAACTATCATCCGAGTCTGAAGTAACGTCTGAGTTTTCAGACATACAAATAAAAAAATAATAATAAAAATACTAAATATATAAATATCTAATTTTGAATAATATATAAATTAATTATATAATATATAAAATAAATAATTAGTAGTTTGAACCTAAAGCCAATCCTCTATGCACTCGCTAGTTGCATTAAAAAAAAAAAAAAAAAAAAATTACAAAAAAATTTATAAAAAAGTTTTACATCGCAAAAAGACTAGTATTCAAATATTAAGTATTGACGTTTCCGAACGATTAACATAATGTTGTAAGACGTCAGTTACGTCAAAGTCTATGTAAATTAAACAAACTATAAAAAGCAAAACAAAAATGTGTAACTGACCGCCAATATTAATTCTCAACAAGAACAATAAAAATAATAATAATAATAATATTATATAACAAGTATGAAAAAATTCGTTGTCGATCTATTTGCGCGGTTTCCTCTGCGAAACTGTGACCGAACTAGCAGATGTCGCTTCGCCCACAGGATATTTCTCGAGAAGTTGTTGCAGTTCTGCCGCCGACTCGATTTTATGCCGCGAATTATCCGTGACTTGGACAACAATCTTCCCATCAGAGGTCCAGCACTGTCTCACACCATAATGCTTTCGAGCGCATACAAATAGGTCATGTCTGGGCTTTGTGAGGAACTCCGATAATGTTAAACCAGTGCCTTTGAGCTTAGACTTATTACGCCATACCTGGCTCCGGGTCGCACGATTTTCAAACCTTACCAATAGTGGGCGAGGTTTACCAGTGTCACTCCCCAGCCGATGGCAAACAGCAATGTCTTTAGCTGTGACACTTATAGCGTTCATTTTATTTGTGATTACTTTTATGACACTGCCCGTGAGATCCGCTGTACTTTCCTCAGAGAGGCCATGCAGAAGAAGAACTTTAGCTCTTGATGCCATCTCATGCCGGTCTAAGCCCTTCACGAGTAATTCCATCTGGGATTTCAGAGCACCCAAGGTCTTCCATACAAGGCCCTTAAAATCAGTGAAATCCCGAGAAAGACTGGCTACACTCTTATGGATAGTGGACTCACCTCCAGCATTCTTCAAGTCCTCTTCATATTGTGCCATCCGTCTTGAGAATGTGGTTGAAAGCTCCTCCATGCAGGCAAATAAGTTTGTGTAGAGATCCATTTTTGTTAACAAAGTTATTATGCAGTTGAGTGATTATGAATTAGAATTTATTATGTGAGAGGGTGCAATAGAGGATATAGAAGGTTTTTAGCTGTTATAAGGCATACAATTGTAAGTAAAATATTAATATTAAATTAAAATACACAAGAGCTCTTTTAAAATGTCTTGACACTTCAACATCTACTTGTCAACTCGTAATGTAATAAGATGTCTGACGCGGGCTAGGTACGTTATGCAATATGCGGGCGGTGACAGCGGCGGGGCAGTGAACATGTTTGCGCGGGAGATATGAATAACTTTTAACACAAACAAAGTATAACCTACCACTACTACTATAGTAATATCGTATGTTGCATCCACTGAATTGTTCTTTTTAATTTCACTTTACCCTGACGGTGCGAAATGCTCCAACCAACAACCAACCTCAACGCGGTCCAGCTACATTTAGAGACCGCGCAGCCCACCTTGTTTTTTCTGACGGAGACGCAAATATCATGCCCAGCCGATACAGCCTACTTAATGTACCCGGGGTACAAACTCGAGCATAACTTCCTGAGTCGCGCCGGGGTATGCTTGTACGTCCGGGATGATATTTGCTGCCGCCGTCTTCAAGGCCTTGAAGACAGGGACCTGTCAACTCTTTGGGTACGTACGGATCACGGTGGCCACACCCGTATCTTTGCGTGCCTCTACAGGTCTCATAGCGGTGACTTGGGTACAGCTCAATTGTTTGAGCATCTGCAGCGGTCTGCGGACAAGGTAATTGAGCAATACCCTACCGCAGATTTAGTATTCTTGGGGGACTTCAACGCTCACCACGTAGAGTGGCTGGGGTCTCCTAGAACTGATTTTGCGGGAAGGGCTGCTCATGACTTTGCACTGAGCTACGGATTCTCTCAACTGGTGCATTCTATTACTAGAACACCAGAAATAGAGACCCATAGAAGCTCTATACTGGACCTTCTGCTGACTTCACGCCCGGACGAATACTCAGTAACTGTGGAAGCACCACTTGGTACTTCGGACCACAGCCTCGTTCGGGCGCAAGTGACTCTCACGCGGCCTGAACCACCGCGGCCACCTCAATGGCGGCATGTCTGGCACTACAAGTCGGCAGACTGGGATGGACTGCGAGAATTCTTCGCGTCGTACCCGTGGAGGCAGCTTTGCTTCACTTCAAATGATCCCAGCTCCTGTGCAACAGCAGTAGCTGATGCGATCCTAGCGGGTATGGAATGCTATATTCCGAACCGCTGGATCGCAACAGGAGAGAGCAAACGCCCTTGGTTTAATAGGCCCTGCAGAGAAGCAAGAGACCACAAGCAATCTGCATACAGGGCTTGGACCACGGCTTTAGCCAATAAAGATCCTAATATCACTGAAGTGAAGCGAAAGTTGAATGCCGCCTCGAGGTCTAGTAAAAAAGCTACGGCCAGGGCTAAGTTTGAGTTCATCGGCAGAATTGGCGAGCGGCTTGCGCGCTACCCATCTGGCAGTCGTGCATTTTGGTCGCTCGCCAAAGCTGCCGAGGGAAACTTCTGCCAGTCTTGCCTTCCACCGCTGCAAAAATCCGATGGTAGTCTGGCCCATGGCGCTAAGGAGAAAGCCGATCTGTTGGGTAATCTCTTTGCGTCAAACTCGACTATGAACGACGGGGACGCCGAACCACCCATAATTCCCAGCTGTGGTGCTTCCATGTCTGAAGTTAAAATCACGCAACGGGCGGTCCGGCGTGAGCTTAAGTCCCTAGATGTTCGGAAGTCGAGTGGGCCGGATGGGATACCGGCGATGGTGCTTAAACACTGCGCCCCCGAGCTGTGCCCTGTACTTACACGCCTTTTTGCACTCTCCTACTCCGCGCGGCAGGTCCCAGCCTCGTGGAAGACCGCATTCGTGCACCCTGTACCTAAGAAAGGCGACAGGACAGATCCGACCAATTACAGGCCTATCGCTATAACCTCCCTACTCTCGAAGGTTATGGAGCGTGTCATTAACACACAGCTCCTGAGATACCTTGAAGGAAACGATCTACTGAGCGACCGACAGTACGGCTTTCGCCACCGTCGCTCAACCGGTGACCTTCTTGTGTATCTCACAAACCGGTGGGCGCAAGCCATCGAGAGTCGGGGTGAGGCACTAGCGGTCAGCCTCGATATAGCAAAGGCCTTCGATCGGGTCTGGCACAAAGGTCTTCTTGCGAAGTTGCCGTACTATGGACTCCCCGAGGGACTTTGCGAATGGATCGCCAGCTTTTTGTCCAACAGAAGCATCCAAGCTGTCGTCGACGGCAGCTGCTCGGACCGCATGAACATAAACGCTGGTGTCCCACAAGGCTCCGTGTTGTCTCCGACGCTGTTTCTGCTGCATATCAATGACATGCTGTCTGATGGCTCCATTCATTGTTATGCGGACGACAGTACCGGGGACACGTGTTACACGGGCCGTGCAAATATCCCTCAGTCCGAGGTGGAGAAGAGTCGCGAACAACTTGTGTCTAAAATCGAGACTACTCTCTCTGGAGTATCCGATTGGGGACGACTAAACCTAGTCCAATTCAACCCCACTAAGACACAAGTATGTGTATTCACCGCTAAGAAAACCCCATTCATTGTAGCGCCGCAATTCCTGGGCACACCGCTTACCATCTCCTCGAGTATCGGGATCCTTGGTGTCGATATCTCCAGCGACGTCCAATACCGAAGTCATTTGCAGGACAAGGTTAAGTTGGCATCAAAAAAACTCGGAGTGCTCAACAGGGCGAAGCGGTACTTCACTGCGGGGCAGCAACTCCTTCTTTATAAGGCACAGGTCCGGCCTCACATGGAGTACTGCTGTCACCTTTTTGCTGGAGCACCTGCATACCAGCTTGACCCTTTCGACTCGTTGCAAAGACGGGCATTGAGGCTGGTTGACAATCCCATACTCACAGGTAGAGTGGAACCTCTTAGCCTTAGGAGGGATTTTGCCTCACTGTGTGTGTTCTACCGCCTATACAATGGTTTGTGCTCAGATGAATTGTTTGACATGATGCCCGTAGCTTCATTCTATCATCGCACCTCTCGCCATAGGGAGGGAATTCATCCCCACACATTGCGACCTGAGACGGTACGCACTGTGCGGTATGAAAGAAACTTCATCCCACGCACACTCAAGCTGTGGAATGACCTCCCTGCTGCGGTTTTCCCAAGCGCCTACAATATGGGGTTCTTCAAGAGGGGCATCAGAAGGTTTCTTCATGGTCGGCAGCACGAGTGTGACACCCCTGGTGTTGCATACGTCCATAGGCCACGGTAACCGCTTCCCATCAGGTGGCCCGTGTGCTTGTCTGCCAACTTAGTGGTATAAAAAAAAAAAAAAAATGCTGTGGAGTTTTTTTACTACGTACTTTGGATGAACACATCTATGTAAATATAATGTACCTACCCACCTATGTACAAATCAACAGCGAAAGCGACTTAAAACGTGGGTAGTAAGTCCTTTACGCTCGTAACGTTCGTGGGAGTGTGGGATAATACCTGTGTGGATGTAAAATGTACTGTATATATGGTATGGTGCGTGGCGTCAGCGCTGCCTAGTGGCCTCATCTGAAAACCAGCGCTGTGCATACCCAACGAAGGGTGTGCGCAGCATTCAATGCTGAGATGGGGCCCTATTTGGGCTCGCATAGTGTGGAGTGTTGCACCCGTAGTTTAATTTTAATGTACTGTTTTTTTTGATTTTTTTTTTTTTTTTTTTTTTTTTTTGATTTGATGTACCTGTTAACTGTAGTAATGCCTACCTGTTTGTAGTTACTGGAGTGCCCGCTGTGTGGGGCCTGAATAAAATATTTTCTTTCTTTCTTTCTTTCTTATTTCACCAATCATTGTTTTTTGCCCCACGTGAGCCTGTTGCCGTCTTCCGGGCACTATTGTTGACTCGAGTCTTGTATCTGTGCCTGAGTCTGAGCTGTATATATCTGTCTGATGTTAAACAGCCCTATCCCTTAGTCGCCTTGTAAATTCTACTCTTAAAACAATTTCTATGGGCTAATGTCAATAAACAGTTTTTTTTTAATTTAAGGCCTTCATAAAAGTTCAATATATATTGTTAAAGTAACTTATAAATTTACTACCGGTAATATTTAGCTCTATTTGAGACGCGAACCTGTAACTTTAGTTTGTATGCATAAATAAGTAAAAATTTACAACTTGGAATTAACAAAACATAACCTTTTGTGTTAAAAGATTTTTTTAAACATTTTTACGGTTCCGTAGCTAAAGAGAAAAAGTCGGAACCCTTATCACTTCGTTGTCCGTCTGTCCGCCTGTCTGTCAAGACCTTTAATCTCAGAAATGCGTCGAGGTATCAAGTTAAAATTCGTACCACATTCTCAGATCTATAATGTCTTGAAACTGTACAATAATCAATCGTCTAAGTCAATGCAGTCAAAAGTTAGTCCCTGAATCGAATTTTGTACGGAATCCTAGGTGAGCGAGTCCGACTCGCACTTGACCGACTTTTTTATTCTTCTTTATCGCTAGTCAGTCAGTGTCTAATAATAAAGAAAATACTTCGTAATAGTTCACCACTGTCATTAGATATACCTATCCTAGAGGGTTAGGCAGAGGTGAATTAACACCCACATTTCACTAATAATTGTATTCGGTCCCACGCAATAAGGGGTGAGCCCATTGCCGCATTCCGGGCACTATTGTTGACTCGAGCCATACATCTGAGGCTGAGTCTGGGCTGTGGAATGGAATGGAATGGAATGGAAGGGGGACTTCCTTGTCCGCACTTAGCCTCCCTTTTGGGCCATTGTGCGTGTGGAGTACTGGCTAGAGTAGCCAGCCTAGCTCCGCCCAGAAGCGCAGAAGCTTACTGGGGGCTTCACAGGCTTCGCGGAGCGACCTCACTGTACCGAGGATTTGTGATCGTTGGTAGGCTACTGCCTCACATTCCAGTACTACGTGGGCGGCCGTTTCCTCGGCAGCAAAACATCCCCTGCAAAGGGGACTGTCCGTGACACCAATGGTGTATAGGTGCTTGTGGAGGGGGCTGTGGCCCGTTATAGTCCCCATTATTGTTCTTAGACTTATTCTGTCTAGTTTTAGGAGACGTTCAGTCTGGGCTGTGTATATGTGTCTGGTGTTAAACAGCCCTATCCCTTAGTCGCCTTGTACGACACCGCATGGGAAGAGATGGGGTGGTCCAAATTATACTCTGCTGGGAACCACGCGGTAATATCTAATTTAATTTCTAATAAAATAAAAAATCCGCCAAAAAAGTAACGAATACGAATCTACTTCGGATGTCCGCGGATATTGATATCCAGCACATCACTAGTAGGTACCTTCCCACACAGAAGCTTTTACCAAAATTTCACTCATGCTACATTAACAGTACAAACAAATTATAAATTCAATAAAACTGTTACTTAGCAAAAAAACCTCGTCATAATTAATGTCGGACATACTTGTACAGTCAGTGTCAGAACGATCTTGACTGCAAAGTGTCAAAATGATCTTAACACTAAGGTATGGAGAGCAAAACAAACTTTTGTATTGATTTAAATTGTATTATCGTCCGAATTAAAGGTGTGAATACCTCGGTAGCCTAGTGGTATGGGTAATGGTAACTGAGACGAGATCTCAGGTTCTATCCCAGGTTTTACCATGGCACACACCAATTACTTTTCGATGCTTTTCGAAGTTATGTGTGTATTTATCGCAGGTTTATAAGTGCCCGGTTAATGGCAATAGGCTTGCCACCTATTACAATGGGACCTAAACATAAACTGGCGAAATGTGGGTGCTAGCACCTCTGCCTACCCCTTTGGAGATATCGGCATTAGTTTATGTCATGTTATGTTTATGTTACTAAATTAATGTCTATCAGTTAAGGGGGGAGTACCTTTGTATTAAAGGTATTAAAATCATTATTATTTTCACTGGTGGTAGAAACTTGGTGGCACAAATTTGTCTCAAGTTTCGACCGGGTAGGTACCACCGTGCACTATTGCGAAAAACCCTCCATAGCAATTCAATCTCGGTTGGATTGTGTTCAGGGGTCAGCATGTGCATAGCCGGGCAGAGGTGGTGGTTGTCGCAGCACTAGTGGGACCAGTGGGTCTTGGCGTAGTCTAGTGGGGATGGCGCGGGGCGATGCGCAGAACAGGGAGACCGAACAGGGAGAGTGAGGCTATGGACAAGCACGGTGAGTCACTGGCAATTAGTCTTGACATCGCCAAAGCTTTCGATAGAGTCTGGCACAAATCGCTTCTTTCTAAGCTACCTGCCTTTGGTCTGCCTTCTAGGCTGTGCAACTGGGTTGCTAGCTTCCTGCAGGGGCGCCGTATTCGCGTCTTTTGTGACGGACGAGCTTCGGAGTTTCTGCAGGTTAATGCTGGCGTGCCCCAGGGGTCCGTCTTATCACCCACTCTCTTTCTTCTGCATATCAACGACATGCTGTCTACCGGCAATGTTCATTGTTATGCAGATGATAGCACTTTACATGGGAGTTATCATGGACATCCAGCGGCCAAGCAGTCAGATATCGCAGAGAAAAGGCAGCTTCTTGTCACTGAGCTTGACGGGGTCCTGAATCACATTTCTCAATGGGGCTCTGAGAACCTGGTTGAGTTCAATGCCAAGAAGACGCAGGCATGTGCGTTTACAGCAAAAGTATCTTCTTTCCTTCCCCTCCCCACTCTTCAGAGCACGCCACTGCCGCTGCAGGACAATCTCAATATCCTAGGTATGGATGTTCGCTGCAACCTGAATAACAAAAACTACATCGAAAGCATCATCAAAACAGCCTCACGAAAACTCGAAGTCCTGAACAGAGTGAGACGATTTTTCACGCCGGAGCAGCGGTGTCTTCTATACAAGACACAAATTCGCTCCTGTGTGGAGTACTGCTCGCATCTCTGGGATGGTTCAGCAAAGTACTTACTAGATGCTCTCGACAGGTTGCAGCGACGTGCGGTCCGCATCATTGGGAATCCCGAGATCACGAACACCCTAGAACCTTTACAGCTGCGTAGAGATGTTGCGTCCATGGCTGTATTTTACCGTCTGTACCATGGGGAGTGTTCTGATGAGCTCTTCCAATTAGTCCCACCCTCCCCTTTCCTACACAGGACAACGCGTGCAGGTCTTAGATGTCATCCGCACACGGTGCAAAACATCCGATCAAGAACCAAGCGGTTCGGAGACTCTTTCCTCTGTCGCACCATTAAGGCCTGGAATTCATTACCAGCTCACGTGTTTCCTTCTTCCTACAGTCCCGGGTCCTTTAAGCGGGGCGTAAAAAAGCATATGATAAGGCCGTCAAGCTGAGTGTCACCATTGTCACACGGTATGTGTAAGTAATGGTGACCCTCTTTTCTGGGATTTTGCCTTCAGCTTACCATCAGGCAAGGCGAAGTCCAATTGACGTGTCCTATATAAAAAAAAAAAAAAAAATTTTGAGTACACTTTTCATCAACATCGATCTGATGCTGATTGTACAACCAAATTAGGGTATACCGTAAGTGAACCTGCTGAACCAGTGACGGGATACAACTGGTACATATTAGTTGGCGTAATAACCATGTCTGATGATGATGACGGCATTTTAATGTCATAATGGCGTATATGCACCCGACCATTGCCTGATTACTTATTTAACTGTCAGGTCTGATTTAATAATGCTGTTTTTTGTCCCTCTCTCTCTCTCTCTCGCTGGCGAATATACTTAGGAAACGGCAATGGGCAATGGTCGCGATCCATGCGGATGTCGGTTATCGCGTTTTTTTTATACAACTTGGTGGCAGACAAGCACACAGCCCACCTGATGGAAAGTGGTTACCGTGACCTATGAACGTGTGTAACACCAGTGGAGTCACACTCGTGCTGCCGACACTGTAAGAACAGATTTTCTGTGCCTTCAGTGAAGAACACAAAATCATGACAAGCCTTTGGTTTTCACAGCACAAAAACTCTCCAGTGAACGTTATCGGATCTAGCTGAAATTTGGTACAAGGATACATTACTTTTTGCTTTTAGCTCCTTGAGTAGAAGTGCTGAGTCTGTTGGCATTGAATTTATAAGATTCAATAAACTTCCTTTCATTTATTTAACCATGCTTGTTAACGAGATTTGATCCTTATCATTTACCCTATGCTATAAAACTACAGGTGATATTTTTTCGAATTTTTGTGCGTTCGGGTCCCGGATCACCAAGCTACTTTTCGAAAATCTTTGAATGCAGTTTTGTTTCTTTTTAAAAATAAAGGAATGTCTCCTTTAAGTTAAATTAGCCAACTTAAGGATTTAAGGTAGTTTCCCTCCAGAGCCCGACTTAGTTTTGCAACCTGTAGAAAAACACATAGGTATTTTTTTATCCCGGGAATAGGTCCCTATAGGTAGCGGGAACGAGACCTAATTACACGCGGGAAAGCCGCTTGTCCAAAGAATAAATTTAACAAAAAAGGTGAACGAATTTAGATATTTTCCTGTAGTTAAAAGAACGCGGTAGCCTAGTGGTATGGGTAATGGACTGCTGAGACGAGGTCTCGGGTTCGATCCCAGGTATTACCATGGCACACACCAATGACTTTTCGATGCTTTTCGAAGTTATGTGTGTATTTATTGCAGGTTTATAAGTGCCCGCAGAATGGCAATAGGCTCACCACCTTATATATTATATTGGGACCTAAACATAAACTGGCGAAAGGTGGGTGCTAGCACCTTTGTCTATCCCTACGGGGATATAGGCTTTTTTTATGTGCGCAAAATCCCCACGGATACCTCCCCACCGGAGCCGGTGAAGGAGGTTATGTCGGACTCAAACCGACTAAAACGCACGCCGCATGTGGGTCGTTTTGGTTGCCGAAGGTGAGGTTGACAGGCATATCCCTCGCAGCCCGGCCGACCCAGGACCATCTCTCACGATCTGGCCCTCTACTCGGGTGTGGGGACTACAGAGTCCCCAACTCGTCCCCGGAAAAAGGGAGAGCGCCAGGCGCTCCACCGCCGCGGCCTGCTTCTGCCAGGGTGACAGGCGGCTCCACCTGTCACCCCCAGGCCTGCGCTCATAGGGGGCGGAGGTCGTTCATCGACCTGGGGATATAGGCTTGAGTATATGTTATGCTATGTAATATTAAAATAAATTATTTAACTGAGCTTATTAAACTAAGAATGGTAAAACAGTGGTAAAAGTTGCGTCGGTTTTTATTTTATCATTTTTGTATATTTTTAATCATCCAACCAACGTATTATTCTAAACTATTTGACTATTGAATATTATGACGTCACAGTAATTTTGCCGTTTTGACGTTTAGTAAAAAGCAACTAATTAGACTAGTCA
The DNA here is from genome assembly GCA_963662185.1 of Eilema griseolum. Lineage (NCBI taxonomy): Eukaryota > Metazoa > Arthropoda > Insecta > Lepidoptera > Erebidae > Eilema > Eilema griseolum. Next base: position 5,307,769 of record OY759232.1, read on the forward strand.
GTCAAATATCCAATTATTCACCTTCGTATATCAAGATCGTTATCTAAGTTATTTCAGACTAGGACTCAATTAAAACGCTCAATAGATCAATTTGAGATAATTGAGTAGGGAAAGATCTACAGGAGAACAAAGGGGATGAATTAGCTGATTATCTCGTAAAGAGGAAGGCAGGTTAATCGGGTTCTTAGAGGCAGGGTTGCCAGCTATGAATATTTTATTAGTACACTAGGTGCTGCCCGCGGCTCTACCCACGTAAAGTTCTGATAATATTCTTACTGTCTGTGGGGAATTTCAGAGATGATTACAACATACACATTTTATACTAATACTAGCGACCCGCCCGGCTTCGCACGGGTGCAATGCTGATACTAAACGCATTACAGCAAACGCTAAGTCCCGCAATTTTTAAATCTGTAATATCTTCGAAAATATTTTTTAAATCATATGCTGTAAAGCGCCATATAGATCTACGTGGTAATCATGATATTGAATTGTAGCTTATATGACACGTTTGTCGGTTTACCATTGCAGTGCCATCTATTGATTATTTACTCAATGCAGTCGAAAAGTATCGACATCTGTTAGAATCTTTTGGAGTTAACAGATAATTGTGACTGTCAATTAATTATAGACCAATAATTTGCAATAAAATAAAATTGCGACTATAATTAAAGATCTAAGCTATCCTATCTCTTAAGTTGGACCAGACTGCTCACGGTGTGCCAATTTAATTTAAAATCGGTTAAGTAGTTTAGGAGTCCATCGCGGACAAACATCGTGACAAGAGATTTATATATATTATTAAGATAAGATAAGATAAGATAAGATAAGATAAGATAAGATAAGATAAGATAAGATAATATACTAATTCCCTTCATTTTGATAAAGTGAATGAGAAAAAATTTTGAAAGCACACATTTTAGCACCAATAATCCACACCATACTTTTTCATTGACATCGGAAGGTCTCGTGCTGGGGATGCAGGAGGAAGGAAGTTTTCGAAGCAGGTCCCATGTTAATTCACACGAGTTGTATATTAAAGACCTAGGTCGGAATTTTTTATTGGCTATGGATATACTGTCGGAAGGAGACCAGCCCTATTTATGTGTCGCCTTGTAGGCACACCCACCCACGGCAAGTAATGAGAAAACCTCTTGAAATTGAACCTCGCCGGGAACGCCGTTGAAATTTCCCTGTCTACAGGGAATAGGCACAATTATATACCGCCGTGAGTATATGTACACACTTTATCATCATCTGCCTATCAGCCTCTACTGCTCTGAACCTGCTCTCCTATGCTTTATCGTCTTGATATTCGTTATGCAGGAGCGGAGTGTTACAAATGTAACTCCCGAATACGTAGCGGAACCGCAGGCATCAATAGTGGGACTAGTAACTCCATAAAATACCAATAAACGACACAAATTAACATACTGCCTTCTTCTTAATCCCAGTTGCATCCGAAGCTGTCACTTCGGATTTTGGGGTCCGCTTTCCCAGTCTAACTGCGGATTTGGTCCAGTTTTGATATTTTCCGTGAAGCGACTGCCATCTGACCTCCACAACATAAAAGCGATATCGTAGTATTGCAGTTAGATCAATTATTGGCTTTTTTAGGGTAACGACTGACGTAGATGTTCTTGGCAACCGGGAAAATTAATATACTACATACATACATATGTAAAATCATGCCTTCATCCTCTGAGGGTTAGGCAGAGGAGAATTAACAAGTATTCGGTTCCATGTAATAGGGGCGAGCCTATTGCCGTATTTTTTTTATACCACTTAGTTGGCAGACAAGCACACGGCCCACCTGATGGAAAGTGGTTACCGTGACCTATGAACGTTTGTAACACCAGAGGAGTCACAGTCGCGCTGCCAAAACTGTAAGTACAGAGTTTCTGTGCCGTCAGTAGAAGACAAAGCAGGACAAGCCTTTAGTCTTCCCACTGACAGCACAAATTCTCCAGTGAGCTCTGGCTGGCTACTCACCGCTGGGAACACAACACGAAGTTATTATAGCCGCGGTATTCTGTAGGGCGGAGGTACTAACCCAGTCGGACTGCTCAATCGGGCGGAAATACTCGGGTACTATTGTCGAGCCATGTATCTGAGGCTGTGTCTGAGCTGTATATATCTGTCTGATGTTGAACAGCACTATCCCTTAGTCGCCTGGTACGACACCGTGTGGGAAAAGAAGTGGTGGTCCAAATTCTACTCTGCCGGAAACCACGCGGCTATGCCTGGATAATATACTCCCTGTACAATGGTTTATGTACAGAGGAATTGTTTCGCCATTATATTTTATATATATATACATAGGACATGTCAATTAGACTTCGTCTAGCCTGATGGTAAGCTGAAGGCAAATATTCAGAAAAAAGAGTCACCATTACATACATATACCACACAGCTACCTTCTATCATCGCACCGCTCAGCATAGGCAGGGAATTCATCCTCACATATTGCGACTGGGAACGGTGCGCTCTGTGAGGTATGAATGAAAGGAACTTTATCCCGCGTACGCTCTAACTGAGGAATGAACCTCATTCCATTAAGCATAACACATTTACACATCGACCTCTCAATTTAAGGCAATCAACTAGCCATAATTGGTATGTGAGTGATGTGAAAATGACAGAGCCAACCTCTCTAGTCTAAATAGCCCTGCAATTTCCGAAACCGCTAATTCGCACACCTGTGCAAATTATCAGTAGTTGGGGATCAAATTAACAAGTACTTACTGTACATAGAAAATAACTTTTCTAATTTCTTCCACACTGATAGAACTAAATTATAGTTGTAGTCTAGGGTTGGACTATCTCATTTGATTGTGAAATTAATCGATTCAGGTTACAAAAGAGCCGGGTGGTTCCCGGCAGAGTAGAATTTGGACCACCCCAACTCTTCCCATGCGGTGTCGTACAACGCGACTAAGGGATAGGGCTGTTTAACATCAGACAGATATATACAGCCCAGACTCGGCCTCAAGATGCATGGCTTTTGTTTATGTTTCATTCCAATCGTACCACGTTACCTTATATGACTTAGGGCATCTATCATTATGTACCTAATAAATTATTTCAACTATGTGTAAGTGCATAATTAATTAACAGTACGAAGTGGTTTTTCTAGTTCAAGTTTTACTCAAATATAAAATCAAAGTGTTTAATATAATTAGGATCACCTGTATCTGCTTGGGTGATGCGATGAACTGTATAACGGAGGCGACTTAGACATCGGAGATCGCTCAACGACTTCCGTCCTCCAATGAGTCTCGGAATGACAGCTGGAGCCGGCAATATGTGGACACCCTATGGGGTCATCTTGAAAACAGAGATGACTCTCGGTCAACTAGGCAGGGAAATGCTTTATGAACGGGAGGTTGCTTAAATACCGACAATATCCCTTGGAGAAGGGTGACGCGAATATTAGGACTTTCAACATCCAACTGAATCACTGGACTTCGCATGGCTAGATGCTTGCATACATACATACGCACGACGCTGTGCAGACTCTTACTGATAAATTGTAAGCCTACACGTAAATTCATCATAATACTATTTTAACACATGTTCATAGTGTCAATATCATTTTAATTAATTAGAAAGCTTTTGTTATAAATGAATACTAGCATCCTCATTGTTTGAATTTAAATATAATGGCGTATCAAACTCGTCGCAAGGCGATAAGAGAAATGATTTAATTAGCATTGTATTCTGAAACGTACCGTGATCAAATGTGCGATAAACCATCTGTTAACGCCTCTCTATATATATGTAGTTAAGTCCACCCACTCTTACCGAACCCAGTACTATCATCCCGCCGATCGCCGCCGACCCTGTAAGCACAAAGTTTTTGTGCCGTCAGTGTAGAAGACAAAGCAGGACAAGCCTTTAGTCTTCCCACTGACATCACAAATTCTCCAATGAGCTCTGACTATACTCACTGCTGAGAGCACTACAGGAAGTTATTATGGCCGCGGTATTCTGTAGGGCGGACGTATTTCCAGCACAGCTCAAGTGGGCGGCAATACCGCCGTTTCCTACCTCCATCATCCATAACTTTGTGGTGGACTAACGGTGCGTTTTCCTTCAGATATCTATACGTAATCACGCGTAAAAATCTAATATGGAATTTGCGGTAACATCATGTCAGTGGCATCACAATTAAAGTACAAGAGAGTCGCCATGTGTTGTTCCAGCCTGTCTGATCATATTGTCACCACTAGGTTCCGATATGAAGTATAGACCCAAAAAGTGCGGGCTTGACGTAGCAGAAAAGTCAAAGTCATTTATTCTTAATCGACGAGGAGGTATGACACGGTGGTATTTCCGTCCTATTGAGCAGTACGACTGGGGAAGTACCTCCGCCCTACAGAATACCGCGGCCATAATAACCTCGTGTTGTATTCTCGGCGGTGAGAGTAACCGGAGGTCTCTGGAGGGTATTTGTGCTGTCAGTAGAAAGACCAAAAGATTGTTCTGCTTTGTCTTTTAAACTGATGGCACAGAAACTCTCAATGTTTGCTAGGTTGGCAGCGCGAGTATGATTCTATTGGTTTTTCACGCGTCTTTCCATCAGGTGGGCCGCGTGCATGTCTGCCTGCCTGACTGGTAGAAAAAAATAATTTTGAACGATATAATTGTTTCTTATTGACGTCAATAATAATTCTACTTAAACTAAGTTTACCAGTAATTTACATGCGTGCCCAAGACCACGCTAAATAATGGAGGAGTGTACCGCCCCTGGTATCAAAGAATCAAAGAATCTATTTCATTTATTCAGTTTAGGCACTTAAGAGCATATATGAACGTCAAAATTTTATTTATTTATTTATTTATACTTTATTGTACACACACATATATTACACAACTCAGCGAACTACATTAGAACTAGATTATTTTTCTTTTTTAAATTTGTTTTGGTTTACAATTTATTTTGTGCGAGCAAGCAAGAGACTTATGTTGACCACGCATTAACATCATTAAGGTACTCATCCACTTTATAGTAACCTTTACTCATTAAAGTTTTTTTCACTTCTATTAGTATTGTACGTCCATAGGCCACGGTAACCAATTCCCATCAGGTGCGCTGTGTGGTTGTCTACCACCTTAGTGCTTTAAAAATAAAGAAAGACTAGAAACCCAGTCTTTATGAAATCAGATAAAACTGACACTACTTTTTTTTACCTCAGAATACGTGGGTTACATGAAAGAAGCACTATTCCTCGCCATGTTTTTTTTTTTTTTACGTGCGCAAAATCCCCTCCGATACCTCCCCACCGGAGCCGGTGGAGGAGGTTATGTCGGACACGAACCGACTAAAACGCACGCCACTTGTGGGTCGTTTTGGTTGCCGAAGGTGAGGTTGACAGGCATATCCCTCGCACCCCGGCCGACCCAGGGCCATCTCTCACGATCTGGCCCTCTTCTCGGGTGTGGGGACTACAGAGTCCCCAACTCGTCCCCGGAAACGGGGAGGCGCGCCACGCGCGCCACCGCCGCGGCCTGCTTCTGCCAGGGTGACAGGCGGCTTCACCTGTCACCCCTATTCCTCGCCATGTAACAGATCCTAGGAAATTCACATTTCTATACTTTCTTATAGGTAGTGATTTGAATACGTGAATATGTTCAGCTGTTGCTTCTATCGCGCCAAATAGCAACTCAGGTGCTCTGGCGTGAATTTCGTAGTTTGCAAACACGTGGCACATATGAAGTTAGTTTGCGTACAATAATGCATTGATTAGTATACACGTGTCGTCCATTATCAATATTTATACACTTTCGTGATTTATTTAAGTAGCCAACGAGGTAGGTCTACGGAAATTTTCTTCAATCCGCCAATCGCGGTGGTATTCATAAACTTTCTCGATTTTTATATGTTCTAATTAATACTCACTCCACGCTGAGACGAGGTCTCGGGTTCGATCACAGGTTTCACAAACCAATGACTTTTCGATGCTTTTCGAAGTTATTTGTGTATTTATCGCAGGTACCTATTGGGACCTAAACATAAACTGGCGAAATGTGGTTGCTAGCACCTCTACCTACCCCTTCGGGGATATAGGCTTGAGTTTATGTTATGTTATGTCTAATTAACCAACGAGTTTCTATCCGTGTGCCTCTTTCAATGCGTCAATCCTGATCATATCCAAAACCTGTACTCTAAAACCCAGGGTCCGTACTCTCGTACTCTTCCAACATAAATAAAATCTACATACGTCTGTTTGAGCCCCCAACGCCGAAAAGAAAGCCTTTGACAGAATCTCGTCCATCAATCAGATGGTATACAGATTTTTTATCTCACTTGAGTGGCAGACAAGCACACGTCCCGCCAGATAGGAAGTGGTTATCTTGGCCTATGGACGTTTGCAACACTAGGGGCATAACACTCGCGCTGCCGTCCCTGAAGAAACCTTGTTATGCCCCTCTTGAAGAAACTTATATTGTAGGCGCTGGACATTCCAAGCACAGCTTTACCGTGCGTGGGATGAAGTTCTGATCTGCAGATGTGGTTGAATTGGGCCCTAAGAACTTAATAGGGTGGTAACATCCATATTTTAACATACCGTTTTGACATTAAATAAATAGAAACGTATTTGACCTGACAATCAACTTAGCGATTAATCGATCGCCACGTACGATCGATCGCGTGTGTGTTTGCTTGCGTGTGTCTATTCGTGTGTGCGTGTGTGCTTGCCGCGTGTTTACGATTGTGTTTAATTTTGTGTCCAAGTGACAGTTTGTAACTTTTATACATAGTAATTAAAATAACAGTTGTTCGTGCAGACGGAAATAACCTTCGAATTTCTACTAGTTTTACACGTAGCTCTGTTCGTATGTATTTCTCGTTTTCTTTATTGCGGTAAAGTAGATATGAATTTAATATACTTCACTACTTACTGCAGTACTTCACTGCGGGGCAGCAACTCCTTCTTTATAAAGCACAGATCCGGCCCCACATGGAGTACTGCTGTCACCTTTTTGCTGGAGCGCCTGCATACCAGCTTGACCCCTTCGACTTATTGCAAAGACGTTGAGGCTGGTTGACAATCCCATACCTACTCACAGGTAGTGTGGAACCTCTTAGCCTTAGGAGGGATTTTGCCTCACTGTTCTACCGCTTACACAATGGTTTGTGCTCAAGTGAATTGTTTGACATGATGCCTACAGCTACATTCTATCATCGCACCTCTGGCCACAGGCAGGGAATTCATCCTCACACTTGCGACCTGTGCGGTATGAAGGAAACTTCATCCCACGCACACTAACGCTGTGGAATGACCTCCCTACTGCGGTTTTCCCAAGCACCTACAATATGGGGTTCTTCAAGAGGGACATCAGAAGGTTTTTTCACTGTCGGCAGCGCGAGTGTAACACCCCTGGTGTTGCGTACGTCCATAGGCCACGGTAACCGCTTCCCATCAGGTGGGCCGTGTGCTTGTCTGCCACCTAAGTGGTATAAAAAATAATATTTATCAGAGAACTTCTCTTGTGAGACGGCCTTCTGCGGGTGTGGCGACCACAGAGTCTCCATCTCGTCCCTGGGTATGGTGAGGCGCAAATTGCGCAGCGCCGCCGCGGCCTGCTTCTGCTAGGATGACAGGTGGCTCCACCCGTCACCCCCAGACACGCGCTCATCTTGCGACCTCCGCCATAACCGTTCGAGCGGGCGGCGCGGTTTACGAATCTCCTTTGCTTCCGCTCCACCGTTTACTTCACGAAAGAAAGAAAGAAAGAAAGAAAGAAAATATGTTTTATTTAGAAAACACAGCGCACATTTTTAGAGGTACATTACATGCTCGCAGAAGAAGGCGCCGGCAACTCACACATGTTGATTACTTCCTAGCTACGTTACCAGCGATAACGTTTTGAATTTTTAAACGGTAAATATCATGGTAACTAACAATTTTTGATATCTATACTAATATTATAAAGATGAAGAGTCTGTTTAGTTAAACTCGCTATTCCCAGGAACTACTAATCCAGATAGTTTTTATTTTATATAGGACACTTATTAGACTTCGCATCGCCTGATGATAAGCTGAAGGCAAAGTCTCAGAAAAGCCAGAATTGAAGTAATAAGTTGCCCGTATCGAGGAAAGTTATAGTCTTTAAATCATCACGACCTAAGGGAGCTGAGCAGTAATCATAAATGTCAACAAATCCGGCAGATTGCATTCCATATATTTGAAGACTAAAAAAATACGGGCTCAAAGGCTTTCAAAATGGCTCAAAATAACGCAACTGATGAATCCAGCTGTTTATTATTAGATGGATAATCAAGGCCTTGTGGGTGGTCTAGCAATTTATAAAAGAACACATTGGTCTAACATCTATAGACCTTTAACGCTGCGCAAGCGCAATACATAACTTCAGATACGATAAATGACGTCATTTGCGTGTACCGTTCCGCTGTGTCCATGAGTCATTATTATTATTGTCTATTAATAAACTACGGAAAGTTGATATAACTAATCGATAATTTCACATAATAGTTATAAGTATTTAATACCTAATTGGTCATCAATAACGGGTAAACAATATACCAGGTGCCTTAAAGCTTGAACATGTGTGATTTATTTTATTTCGTGGGTAGGTAGTAGATATATTATATTTGTATTATTATTATTTTATACTTGTTTATATTACATTTTTTTTTAATATGAAATCGTTTTAATATATTTATTTCAAATAAGTACAAATTAAATTAATTACAATACAAATGTCCAATCATTATCTGCAATCATAGATTTTGTCAATTGTTATGTCAAATCAAATAACCCGCCCCGTATCGTTCCCGGCGCAAAGGTGCCCATGACACTGGCAGCGTTGCCTCGCTGAATCGTGATGGCCATCCTCTGCCCCAGAAACGAGCTGGATCGGGAGTCACCTCCTTGTTCGCGGATAGTTATATTTTATAACATCTCATTTTAGTACTAAAGATATAACTCGGGATTCGTATCTTGGACCTAAATCACGCGACAAATGAGGTATTGTTATTTTTAAACTATCGCGGTGTGAATTCATAATTATACAAGAGTTCGGGACTTTTCGCTATTAAATCATCACATCATCAACTTACTATTTCTTCTGACGTTTCGGATGCGTTGCAACACCTAGGCTAGCTGTCGAGCGTCGAGGGGTATGTGGGAAACCTTTTTTTCAGTGCCTACGCACCATTACATATTTTATCGCGATTCGCGATCGCGAATATTCCCGAACCGTTGTATAAAAATGAGGTATTATTTTGTTGTGCTTGGTGAATTTGAGCTCGACCACCACCATAGCACACCGTGCAAACCTCAAAAGACGCCCTAGAAACATGTACCTACTGTGCGTATTTAGCACATTTTGTAGTCCGAAATATATATCCTGAGCAATAAATAAATAAATATAAATATTCTACAACATTCTACACAACGCTATCTAGACCCATGGTAAGCATAGCTTAACTAGTTTGTCTTATGGAATCTAGAATACGAATAAACATACTTAGATACTTTTTTTTGTAAATACATATTATACATAGAAACACCAGACCATTACCTTCAAATTACGAAACAATTACGACCTAAAATTAATACAAATACCTTAAATTAACTCTATTTAATACAGATAACAGTACCCGTAACAGCATGTATCAAATTGGTTCTAACCTTCAAGCGTTGTCATTGTCGGGGGGACATGGATCGTTCCGATAACATGACGTAGTGCTCTACTAGTTTGGGTCCCCCGATATGACAAGCGCATCTAGGCGTGAAAGTCATCCGTATGCGCATCCGCGAACATCACCGACGCACTGCAGTAAGGTGGGAGCCTCAACAGCGCTCTGAACGTGTTATAATACTTCACACGCAGAGCGTTGACTGATATTTGAGTATGGTTGAACCAGAGGCTACTGGTGTAGAATGTCTGGCAGTAGGTTATGCATTTTCCATGCATGTTAAGTTTTTTTTTTCATTCTACTAGTCAAAAGTGCGCCGCTTGCGTAAAGGTCAATACAACGCGCAGCATTCGTAGGACACAACCTTTTATGCTCACGCAATTTTTTGTCTTATATGTTATTATAGCGCCTAGTGGTATGGGTAATGGACTGCTGAGACGAGGTCTCGGGTTCGATCCCAGGTTATACCATGGCACACACCAATGACTTTTCGATGATTTTCGAAGTTATGTGTGTATTTATCGCAGGTTTATAAGTGCCCGGTTAATGGCAATAGGATCGCCACCTATTACATTGGGACCTAAACATAAACTGGCGAAATGTGGGTGCTAGCACCTCTGCCTACTCCTTCGGGGATATAGGCGTGAGTTTATTAACTTTTAACTTATATAGGATACGTCAATTAGACTTCGCCTCGCCTGATAGTAAAGTAAAGGTCACCATTACTTAGATATACCATTTGACTGTAGGAAGAAGGAAGCACAGTCGCGGGTCCGTTGAGTTGGGCATGAAAAAGCATATGATGAGGCCGCCACGCTGAGTGTCACCATTGTAACATAGTATGTATATGTAATGGTAACCCTTTTTCCTGAGACTCTGTCTTTAGCTTACTATCAGGCGAGGTGAAATCTAATTAACGTGTCCTATATAAGTTGGAAAAATAAGTCGGGTCCTGAAGGGAAACTACATTTAATGCTTAAGCTCATTTTAATTAAAAGAGACATTTCTTTATTTTAAAAAAAATACAAAACTGCATTCATAGATTTTCTAAAATTCGTTTGACAGCGGAGTCTCTTTGGGTAAGGAACACGGTTATGCAACGTATCAAAATAAAAGTTAGTCTTCCTATCTAATACGCAACTGAATATAGTTTTGAAATGAAATTGATTTGCTAATGCGATTACCTCTTTTTATAAACAAACGGATCATTAATCACTCCATACAATATTACGTACACTTTTAATTCTCGTAGGTGGGCAAGCAGTAATGTCTACGCCACGCAATCTGTTGCAATACAAACGTCTAATCCGATTTTAAGACAAAGCTAAAGTAATCATCTAAGGGTCCATTCAGACCAGTAGGTAAATTCTACTAATCAAAATTTTATGTCGATCTAAATTAATTTTTAAACTTTCGCGTTCCATGATACACAATAATGTTTACGGGAATTAATGCGATCATGTATAGGTCCACACATGCCTTTGCATTTGATTTGCCTGACGTCTCGACTAGGTTACACCGACCGTGGTCACAGGCTGACTGGCTCAGTGGGGCACGCCCGCCGTCTTCGAGGAGTGAGGTAATAGGTTCTTCATCTACCCGCACATTCTCGATATTTTTGGCATGTACCTATACCATAATCGCGTTGATACATGTAAACATTATTGTGTTTTAATATTGACCTGTCAAAATCATATGAAATGTCAAAAATGATCACGTTTTTAATGAAAGGAGCCAATTCTCGTAATTATTTTTTTTTTCAGAATTAAGCCTCGGCCTGATTTTAAAAGCGATCTAGATGACAATCTTCTTTTTTAAATTGTGTTCCTACACAACCTTCCATCAAGAACCAGGCGGTTCGAAGACTCTTTCCTATGCCGACATGTAATTTCTTAAGTGGGGCGTGTTAAAGTAACTGATGACGTCGTCAAGCTGATTGCCCACGTGGTACGTGTCTGTAATGGTGACCACTTTCCAGAGATTTTGACGTGAAAAAAAAAACTACTCGATTTTTCCCCCTGCTCTGAATTTATCCTTAGATGATTAGTTTAGCTTTGTCTGAGATTCTGAGATTTGACACGGACGATAATTGGTTTCGTCACCATACGTGTGGGTTTATTTGGTTATTGGGTTCACGCCGACGCTTAATAAAAACTGTTGGTAGTAACAATTAACGTTAGTTCATTTTGATGCTATTCTTCGGTATAGATTTTATGCTTAATTGTAAAGGCATGATTCTGAACTAGCATACATTACTTATTAAACTCAGATACGGATAAACAGCACCATTGAAAAGCATTTGTTTTACGCAATATCCCCACGGAAGTGTTGCTGTCCATCAGGTCTTCAGTACTTTTTTGCGCGAAACAGGTTTGATCTGAATTATTTGGGCGATTTTCATCTGCAAATCACAAACTGGATAAAAATTATGGGTACCGCCACCGCCTGCTATCACGCTTACGTTGACCTTTTAGAGTTGTTTTTTTTTTATTATATGATAATACACTTCACTCAAAACGTAAAATGCCGCCTGAAATAGTTAAATATCTGTTACCCTCAGAGGAAGGGATCACAAGTGACACTGATCCCTCCTCTATCCCTGAGGGAAAATGATACCTCTGTTGATGTGTGTTTATATTGTTCGTCAGTCTATGATAACCTCTTGAGGGCTTATTTGGATTATTACTTGGTTTCGTGAAGAGGGTTAGACGTAAAACTTATTTTTGTAATTTTGCTAACTTATTTTTTTTTTCAACCTCCGTGTGAAAGAATATAAGTATCAGTACCCAATTCATCCGAAGGGTGTCGTAAGAGCAACCATCGGAAAAATACGTGATCGATGTCACGAAGAGAGAAGGAAAACTCAAAACAAAACCCTGTGCCAACCCATTTAAACCAGCGTGGAAATAGTAGACCACAGCCTGCTAATAGAGGAGAATTAGGAGAGGCCTATGTCCAGCAGTGCACTATGATAAGTTAATAAAAAACTTCTTTCAACGAGTCTACATCTCCATCATAATGTTTTTCAGGGTTCCGTATCTCAAAAGGAAAATACGGAACCGTTATAGGATCACTTCGTGGTCCGTCTTGTCTTTTTTTTATACCACTTAGGTGGCAGACAAGCACACGGCCCACATGATGGAAAATGGTCACCGTGGCCTATGAACGCGTGCAAAACCAAGAGAGTCACACTCGCGTTGCCAACCCTGCAAGCATTGAGGGTTTCTGTGCCGTCAGTGTAAAAGACAAAGCATGACAAGCTTTTGGTCTTTCCACTGACAGCACAAAAACCCTCCAGTGAGATCTGGCTACCCTACTCACCGGCGGGTACACAACACAATTATTATGGCCGCGGTATTCTGTAGGGCGGAGGTACTTCCCCAGTTAAGTGCTCAATTGGACGGATTTGTCAAGACAATTTTTTCAGGAATGCGTGGAGGTTTCAAATTAAAATTCATACCACATACTCAGGTCTATAACATCTTGAAACTGTGCACTAATAAAACTTGTAAGTCAACGCTGTCAAAATATATTATGGTTTATATAGTTTAAGTTACGGAACCCTCGGTGCGCGAGTCCAACTCGCATTTGACGGGCTTTTTTTACTATAATTCACGTTATTCGTAGACGTCCACTAATAATACAATTAATGATTTCGATTGCTGTCCTATATTTCGTTTGTCTCCTGTTTTAGACCCCGCTGCCGAGGCACGCTCCATGGCTCCCTACCAGGAAGCTTCACTTGACGGGCTACCAAAGCATCCGGGCTCCGTAATCCATATCTTTAACAACAGTACCTACCATTTCCGCTCTCGTAGAATTATTATATTATGAAGATAGATAGATAGATAGATAATTCTTTATTGTACACCAACAGATTTACAGTAGGACAAGTAGGTAGCATCTATACAGTTCAATGTACAATGGGCAATGAAGTATTATCATTGATAAAATTAAGGAGGTTTATTGCGTTGAATATTTGAAGTATTGAATTGATTCCCGCTCAGTGCAAATATTTGTATGCATGAATAAGTATATTTGCATTGGTCTGGGTGTTTCTATGTATAATATGTATGTATTTACAAAAAAAAAAGTATTTATGTATGTTTATCCGCATTCTAGATACCATAACACAAGCTAGTTAAGCTATGCTTACCTTGGGTCTAGATAGCGTTGTGTAGAATGTCGTGGTATATTTATTTATTTATTTTATTTATCTTTGATTGATTACCCGGCATTTTAATAGACTTATAAGGGTCAGAATCTGTATCAGAGTGAGCAGTAATCCGATTAAGTACCATTTAAATTATCTATACAAATAAGTAAAATTGTCTGTTTGTTTATACATCAATGATTTGCGACGTTAAAATAATAGCATTTTATTGAAGACATATGAATGTATACAAGACCCTACCTACCGCTTCTGTGGCGTAGCGTTCGACTGTTACGCAGGGGGCGTGGTGGGTTCGATTGCCGCCCAGTGCAAATATTTGTATGCATGAATATGTATAATTTGCATTGGTTTCAGTGTTTCTATGTATAATAATAAGTATGCATTTAAAAAATAAGTATCTAAGTATGTTTATCCACATTCTAGATTCCATAACACGAGCTACTTAAACTATACTTACCATGGGTCTAGATAGCGATGTGCAGAATGATGTAGAATTTTTATTATTTATAAAAAAAACTATGATAAATATGTTTTGTCTGTCTTACTTTCTATGTTTGTTTGTTTCGAATAATCTACGAAGCGGAATAACGTAACTTATGCTGCTTTAATTTTGAACATAGTACAGCATCAGATTGACCATGATGAACAAATTACTCAAAATGATTTTAATGCTTTGGTTTTCTACCCTTCCTGTTGACTGATCGTTATGATAATTGACATACACCTTTAGTTCGGACAATAATACAATTTAAATGAATAAAACTGTTTAATTTGTTCTAAATATCTAATTTTGCTCTAAACACTTAATTAATTTGCACCAAAATCCATAATAATATAGCTTTTGTTCACTTTTTACGTGCCCTAGAACACTTGGCGAAGAATACCTTTTATTTAGTATACAGTATGTAGTAAGGTAAGTATACCTACTTAGGACAAATCATCTCACATGCAGACCAATCAGCCAAAGAAATAAATAGAAGAATAGCCAACAGCTGGAAAAAATACTGGTCCTTGAAAGAAGTAATGAAATCCATAGACATCAGCATAGGAATCAAACGGAAGGTCTTCGATACCTGTATCCTACCTTGCCTCACATACGGATGTGAAACCTGGTCACTCACTAAACTCCAAAGAGACAGTATAGTACACTGCCAAAGAGCCATGGAGAGGAGCATGCTTGGCGTAAAAAAGCAAGATAGAAAAAGACACACCTTCATAAGATCAAAAACAAAAGTAACAGACGTGCTAGATAAGATAGATCAACTAAAGTGGAGGTGGACAGGCCATTTAATGAGATGTCCCCAGGAAAAATGGAGTAAGATATTAACCGAATGGTATCCTAGAGATGGAAAAAGAAAGAGAGGAAGACAAGCAAAAAGATGGGAAGACGAAATAAAACTAACAGCTGGACCCAACTGGAGAAGAGTTGCAAAAGATAGAAAGCAATGGAAAATGTTAGAGGAGGCCTATGCCAAGAGGCACACTGAACTGAGAGACTTTCTGTGAGAAGACACTAATAAAAAAATAAAAAAAAAAAAGTTCAGGATAAAAGGCTGATTGATTGATTGATTGATGTAGTAAGCTACAGTATCTGAAGCGGTGAAGTCATATAGATGTGCTCTACTTATATTTTTTTTTTTTTTTTTTTTTACGTGCGCAAAATCCCCACGGATACCTCCCCACCGGAGCCGGTGGAGGAGGTTATGTCGGACTCGAACCGACTAAAACGCACGCCGCCTGTGGGTCGTTTTGGTTGCCGAAGGTGAGGTTGACAGGCATATCCCTCGCACCCCGGCCGACCCAGGGCCATCTCTCACGATCTGGCCCTGGTCAGTCCCCAACTCGACCCCGGAAACGGGGAGGCGCGCTAGGCGCGCCACCGCCGCGGCCTGCTTCTGCCAGGGTAACAGGCGGCTCCACCTGTCACCCCCAGGCCGGCGCTCATGGGGGGCGGAGGTCGTTCATCGACCTCCGACGCCCGAGTTGCCTTCGTACGCGGGCAGCTTGGCTTGCGATCCTTCGTCGCTCCCGCTGCCGCTCCCGCCCCGCCTCCTCCTTCACGAGCATTACTTGCTCGCAGAAGGAGGCGCCGGCCGCCCACGCATCCGCGCAGCGGACCATCGCCGCGAGCAAGGTGGAGAGCGTGAGAACTCTCACTCCCAGGGCCGCCACAAGCTCCCGCCTCGGCGTCTCCCACGCCGGACACTCGGTGAGCGTGTGCGGACCTGAGTCCTCGCTCGCGTCGCAGTGATGGCACTCGGACGTTGGCTCTTTCTCCATCCGACGCAGATACTTGCCGAAGCATCCGTGCTCGGTGATCATCTGCGTCAGACGGTACGAGAGGCTGCCGTGTGGCCTCTCTAGCCACTCCCCCATGATGGGTCTTACCGCCGCTACTACGGCGCGCCCTGCGCCTGGTCGCCCAAGTCGTAGCTCCCATTCCGCCACCATTTCCCTGTGGAGCCGGGATCTCACGGCCCGAATTTCTTCGGGCTCGGGATCGTGACCCCGCTCCCGCGCCGCCTTTCGGAACCGGTATAGCGCCGAAAGGGATCTCGCTTCCAGGATCCATGGTGGCGATCCGGCGAGGAGACTCGCCGCGTTGAAGGATATCGTGCGGTACCCCCTTATGATGCGGCACGCCAACTTCTGCTGCGGACGCTGCAGCAGGGGCATGTGCCGATCATTCAGGGTGTCCGCCCACACGGGACACCCGTACAGGGCCATGGACCGCACGACACCCGCGTAGAGTCTCCTGCAGGAGTCCTCTGGGCCCCTCAGGTTAGGCAGTAGCCGCGCCAGAGCGTTGGCTGTGCCCACCAATTTGGGGCCTAGACTTCGGAAGTGCTTCTCGAAGTCCCACCGGCCGTCGAGCACGAGCCCCAGATATTTCATCTGGGGCTTGATGCCGATGAGAGTGCCTCCCACTGTGAGACTGGAACCAGGTGGTGGCGTGCGCCGAGGTCCATGAAAGAACATGGCCTCGGATTTATGCAGAGCCACCTCAAGGCCCAGCCGCCGGATCCGTTCCACGACTTGAGCAACCGCGGTCGTGGCCCTCAGGGTCGCTTCGCGGTATGTAGCCCCGCTCGCCGTCACTAGCGTGTCGTCCGCATAGCACGTGACGTCGGCACCGTCCGCGAGCTCACCGCGAAGCACCCAGTCGTATCCGATGTTCCACAGGAGCGGCCCAAGAACCGATCCCTGTGGAACACCGCACGACATCTCACGCCGACCGACGCCGGTCGCACTTGGGTAGATGACGGCTCTCTCCGTCAGGTACGCCCCGACTATGCGGCGGAGGTAGAGAGGCACACCGTGGTACACGAGTGCCTCCCTGATGCAACTCCAGGGCAAGGTGTTGAACGCGTTGGAGATGTCCAAGGACACCGCCAACGTCACCTCGCCCCGGGCGACTGCCTCCTCCGCCGCCAAAGTCCTCACGCGCATGATGGCTCTACTTATATTAATGCCACACACATACACACACAGACACGTCAAACTTATAACACCCCGTCGTTATTGCGTCGGGGGTTGAAAAACAAGGTCACGCCTCTTTCCCATTGGGGTAGGCAAATACAAAACTTTTCTTCTTACCCTGACACACAGCCTTCACTTCTTCTACTTTCATAGTTTATTTTTATTCGCGGTTGCGGGTACTCTTTAGTCTTCACTTGACATTTTCCTTTAAAACATCCTTATAAAAAAACCTCTAGAAACAGAATCCTCGAACAAAAAAACGTTCCAGTTCAAATAATTTTTAAAACTTTTTGAAAAATCATCGCAGCATCGTGTGTAAGCTGCCTTAAATTACGTAAGCACTAAAAGCGAAATAAATCCCGTGAACCAATAGACGATAAGATTTATACGTTAGGGTATCCGAACGAAGCTAATGGATCTTCGCTCTCGACCCCTCTAGCTAGTTAGTGGGTTCTGATCGGTCGTTAATAGTACAACCTTGCTGCATGTATCATTGATTGCGGAATCAGTGGGAAATCTATACTACATCTGTCGTGTTTTTCTATCTATATTAATCGAAACTTAGAGTTGGTTTGTTTGAACGCGCTAATCTCAGGAACAACCGGTTCGAATTGAAGCATTTTTTTTATACCACTTAGGTGGGCAGACAAGCACACGGCCCACCTGATGGAAAGTGGTTACCGTGGCCTATGGACGTTTGTAACACCAGAGGAGTCACACTCGCGCTGCCAACCCTGTAAGTGCAGAGTTTCTGTGCCGTCAGTGTAGTCAAAGCAGGACAAGCCTTTATTCTTCCCACTGACAGCACAAATTCTCCAGTGAGCTCTGGCTAACCTACTCACCGCTGGGAACACAACACGGAGTTATTATAACCGCGGTAGTCTGTAGGATGGAGGTACTTCCCCAGTCGGACTGCTCAATTGCAAAATTTTTCTTATGTTGAATAGCCCGTTTATCGACGCTGGTTTTAGGCTATATATTATCACGCTATAACTTAAGGGATCGGAGCATTGATCATAAATATCGACAAATCAGGCAGATTTCCATATATTATTAGAACACTAAAATATTATGGGCTCAAAGGAGATATATAGGTATGCCACGTGCGAAGGTATAAGGAAAATGTTATTAGACATTATACAAAGTTAATACCGATATACCTAGCACAGTGTATTAATCTATACTAATATTATAAAGCTGCAGAGTTTGTTTGTTTGTTTGAACGCGCTGATCTCTGGAATTACTGGTCCGATTTGAATGATTCTTTCAGTGTTGGGTAGTCCATTTATCGAGGAAGGTTTTAGGCTATACATCATCACGCTACTACTTAACGGAGAGGAGCATTGATAATAAATGTTAACAAATCCGGCAATTTTTCATACATATTTTGAAGACTAAAACATACGGGTCCAAAGGGATATGAAGCTTCAAAATATACCCCGGGCGAAGCTGGGGTGGGTCAGCTAGTTATACATACATACACACATACATTCACGTCTTTTTCCTAGTGGGGTAGGCAGAGACTACAGTTAAATTATAACTTAATCAAACAGGATTACCGGTTTCAACCAGATTACCGATTTTAACCGTATTACCGGTTTCAATCTTATTATATTATAACGTGTACAGGGTCCTTTATTGACTTGTAGAGGTGTTCCCACATTTATTTCGTTATGAATGACTGTTAATCAATGGTATTGAAGAAATCAGTGTTTCCCATCGGATCTATTGTCATCTGATAGACATCTGGTCTAGTTCACGCTAGGTTTTGTATCCGTTATACTTTTTTTTGGGTACAGTATTGCATTTAATGATTTATGAGCAGAGCTATGATTTGTATTATGTTTCTAAACCTGTTACATATCTAAATCTCGAAATTTAAAATCCAGAATGTTCGTTTGACCGACTGTTCAAAATACCGAAAGTACAAAATATCGAACGTACGAAATCCCGAAAATTTCATATTTCATAATCTAAAAAATTTCATAATCCCGAAAATTCGGTTTATGGGTGGTTTTGTGTCGGTGGTTATAAAAAAATAACCACGAAGGCTAATGTGACATAACGAATGAGC
Organism: Eilema griseolum; assembly: GCA_963662185.1. Taxonomy (NCBI): domain Eukaryota; kingdom Metazoa; phylum Arthropoda; class Insecta; order Lepidoptera; family Erebidae; genus Eilema; species Eilema griseolum. The sequence continues at coordinate 5,327,167 of OY759232.1, forward strand.
TAATTTAGACTAAGAGAAACGAAGATGTCGTTTTAAAATGTAACTACGTAAATTAAACCAGAAATAAAAATCTAATTTTTGGGATTTTGAACTCCGAGATTCAGAACTTCGGATTTTTGTAATTCGAGATTTTGAATTTCGGTATTTTGATACGTAACCTTCTAAACTGTACTTTCAATTATTATAAATAGTATGTACCTAATTAGGTATTGTACGTCTGATATAATTTCATAAAAATATATATTTACCTAACTTTCATGAATTTCTGTGTGATATATTATTAGTATTGTATTAGTAGGTAATGACTTGTAATTAAATAACAATCAAACTAATTACGAGGTACTCAACTTTGCAAGCATTTACTACGTTAGTAATATTGTGTAATTTTGTATGTATATCAGAGGTGTCTGTTTGGCTTACATAAAGGACCCCTTAGGAGGCTTATGGGACTGTCACGCAAACGCCTTCGTGAAATGGGTTACCTCTGTAACTTTATTTATCATTTTGATCCAAATGAAATAAACTTTATTGCGATATATTATAATTTAATTTACTATTTACAACATGATGAGCCGGATGATCCGGCCTGCCGTGCTGTATGGATCGGAGAGCTGGCCCGTAAAGGTGACGGATGAAAGACGGTTGCATGTAGCCGAGATGAGAATGTTGAGATGATTATTGTGACAAGAATGGATAAGATTAATAATGAATATTTTAGAAGAAGTTTGAGAGTAGCACCAATAATGGAAAAGCTACGTGGAAATTGTTTGTCCTGGTTCGGAGATGTAATGCGTAGGGCTGTAAGTAATATTGTAATGAAGGCACTAACTAGAGGGAGACCTAAAATGAGGTGGATGGACTGTGTGAATGATGATATGGTTAAGAAGGGGGTGAATCTATCATGAATGAATATCATGAAATGATAAAATGAATTTATCATGAATCTTGAAATGACTGCAACTAGAGATGAATGGAAAAATTTGAAAAGTATTAAACAAGAAAATATCAGGGATAGCCGTGGTCGTATGCCACTTTTTTTTTGTTAGACTGACATTTTTTTGTCCTGTTTTAATAAGTGGTTGAGGAGCTATGAGGGAACAGATGAACCTACATACATACATAGCCTGTCAAAATCATAACCCTCCTTTTGCTTCGTCGTAGTCGGGTAAAAAGAACACATGTTACGCCGATTCCAAATAAACTTGGGATAAGACGTGTAGTTTATTGTAAGTGAGATAAAATCTGGAAACCGTTCATATTTTCAGTAATTATTGTCAATTAATAATCGTTAATATTCAGTTAACACATCCTCGATTATCTTAAAAATACTACTCTCCAACAATGCTTTTAAGCTGAACACATTCTAGTCTAGTCTAGTTGAAAAGAAGTCACTTAAACTATACAAAACACCCGCTTCCCGACGTTCAGTAAAAAAGTAAAAGGTTCATGATTCCCTGGTTACGTTCGGGAACGTTCAAGCTCTTCCATACCGCTTTGTTGGCGACCGTCTAGTAACCCGTATGAGGTATGGCCCAAGTTATAAGAAAGAAAGAAAAACGAAAATATATTTCTTTGCAAGCACAACACATCACATATTATACACAAACTAAAATAAATTAAGGAACAATAACAGCATTGAGTAGTTTTTTTTTTTTTTTTACGTGCGCAAAATCCCCACGGATACCTCCCCACCGGAGCCGGTGGAGGATGTTATGTCGGACTCGAACCGACTAAAACGCACGCCGCCTGTGGGTCGTTTTGGTTGCCGAAGGTGAGGTTGACAGGCATATCCCTCGCACCCCGGCCGACCCAAGGCCATCTCTCACGATCTGGCCCTCGTCTCGGGTGTGGGGACTAAAGAGTCCCCAAGCATTGAGTAGTATTTGTATCACAAGCGTTGGCAGCAGGCGGTAATTTAAAAATCGTGAAATACGTTCGTACATAAAAACCTTTAAAACGGCAGATGTTCTTCTAACTCCATATTGTATGTAACTTGGTTGAAGTCACTGCCTTCAAACCTGGGCCTTCTCGTACCGACTGACGCAGGTGATGACCGGACATGGTTGTTTTGTTAGTTACCTACATCGGATACAGAAGGAGCTAACACCTGAATGTCATTACTGTGATGCAAGCGAGGATCCCAAGCTGCACACACTGACAGATGAATACCCGGCGTGAGAGACGTCGAGGTGGGTCCTTGTGGCGGCCCTGGGGGTGGGAGCTCTCTTGCTCACTACGTTGCTCATAGCGATGATGCAGAGAGCGAGCGCGTGGGCTGCCATCGCCGCCTTCTGTAAGTAATGTTCAAGGTGGGGAAGCGAATTCAGAGGAGATCCAGGGTCCTTCCCGTCCCCCATAGCCAATAACACGCCAAGACGGCTAAAGTATCGGAGGTCGTACAACGACTACACGCGGTCTTGGATCTCATAAGTGCAAGGTGGCCCAATAACGCCGTCCGTCCAGTCCGTAATATCTTCTCCTCAGTCACCTAAATTAAAACCGCTGTCGCTTATATATTACGCCATCAGAGAAATAAAATAGTTCGCCATACATACAAGCTGCTTGCTTGTATTGATGGGACTCGTTTAGAAAATTGCATTTACTTTAAATTGCAGTAGTACATTTATTGCGCTACAGTCACTATCGACTGATGGGATGATGCCGATGTGTCGGTTTACGAGAAAGAAAGCGTGGTAGGGGCTGGACGATTTTATTGCACAGTGATTTATTTTACAGACGTCTTCGTTGAGAAATGTTCGTGTCAAATTTATTGGACGTTTATTGTTTTTACAAAGCTCTCTTGTAAGGTCAGTGTATAAAGATGCATTACTTGATTAAGATATAAAATATAAATTTTCTACAACATTCCACGCAACACTCACACAACTAGACCCATGGCAAGCACAGCTTAACTAGCTTGTATTATGGAATCTAGAATGCGGATAAACATACGTAGATACTTTTTTTTGTAAATAAATACATATCATACATAGAAACACCCAGACAAATATATATATTCATGCATACAAATATTTGCATTGAGCAGGAATCGAACCCGCGCCTCCTGCGTAGCAGTCGAACATTATACCGCTACGCCGCAAAGGTTTTTAAAATACATTTTAGAAGCAAAAATAAATTCAAAGAGGTACCCAGGAACCCTATCCTCTTTTTAAATACAAAACATTTTCGTACAAGGCGACTAAGGGATAGGGCTGTTTAATATCAGACAGATATATGTATACAGCCCAGACTTAGCCTCAGATACATGGCTCGAGTCAACAATAGTGCCTGGAATACGGCAATAGGCTCACCCCCTATTACGTGGGACCGAATACAATTATTGGTGAAATGTGTGTGTTTATTCACCTCTGACTAACCCTCCAGGGATAAAGGCGTGATTATATGTATGTATATATGTATAACGTGAGACCGAAAACCATAATTGGCGAAACGTGACTACCCCTTTGGGTATTTTTTTATGTATGTATGTGTTTATTCTGTCACTTCGCCATTGGAGACGGTTTCCTTCGTCTATTATCGTTCTGAACATACGTAATACCTTCGGGATATACCCTAAGAACTTTGGATAACTTAACGCGCAATATTTATGATAGAAGTTTTATCATAAGGTGCAAAACTTATTCTATTGACGTTTGTTTTCTGGACAAAAACTAAATTGATTCTCTTTGGGAACCTTCCAAGTAATTATATTTGTAGATACATAGATTGATTGATAGTTAGATAATTCTTTATTGTACATCAACAGATTTACAATAAAGAATTATCTAGAGTAACTAGTGTCATAGCTTTGACACAGATTAAGCAGAACGGAGTTATAGACTGCATAGCGGGAGTGTTGACGGAGAAAGCTTATGGTTGGGCTGGTTCTTTTTCTTTTTAGGCTATTTCATTTTTAATTCTAATTAAATTTAGTTGAATTTTTCAAATTTGTGTTGAAATTTCATATTGGTAATAAGGTGTGTTTTTTACTGGCTCAGATGTCCTCTAGGGGACAGTTGAAAACCAGCTCTGGGTACGTCGTGCCCAGCATTATGCTGAACTGGTCCCATTCTTGGTCTAACCTAAATGTACCCAATACAAGCACTAAATAGGTAATATAATAAATATCACTGTTTAGTTTTAAGTATGTTTGTGTTGCACCAGAAATAAAATGTATTTCTTTCTTTCTAGGACAAGTAGGCAGCATGTATACAGTTCAATGTACAATGAGCGGCCTTATCGCTGAAGCGATTTCTTCCAGGCAACCTTGGGATGGACAGTAATGTTTTAAAAAAACAAAAGATATGGTGTAGTTATCGGCTAAACTAAAATATTTAGTGTATCATAAACAAAAGAAAGAGACAGAAGTATTAATAAAATAAAATTAATATACGGCTTTACACAAAGTATTATCAACATATACATACCTATACTATAACACACAAATAGATATACAAAGTAGATGTTCATACTAATACGAAGGGAAAATATTGTACGCTATCTTTGTACATTTACTTTTATTAACTGTATCCAAATCCTAAACTGGTACTGAAAAGAGGACAATGCATGCCTCTTCAGGAGTTAAGGGAATTGGGCACTTGGGCACTATGTACCCATTTTCACAATAAAATTATTTGATTGAAAATAAAAAAATGATTTTATATGTCCGACAGAAACAGCAGCGTGGAAATTAGTGGCATAGACAAGACATATCTCTAACCATGGGGCTGTACTACAACCTTATTTTTTAGCTATCACGCTCACGGGAAGAGATGGGGTTGCCCTTCTACCTATTCAAAAACACCGGGAACCACACAAATATTAATTAGTGTTTTTCTTGTTCCAGTTGTACGAGGCGCTAACAAAATTCGTCAAAACTGGATTCCCAGTGAAAACATCACCGGTATGGATTCCGAGAGGTGCGTAACATTTCTTTATGCTATAATATACACATATGTGTGGTGACAGAGAAAAAATACAAGTATCACTACCCCATCTCATCCGAAGGGTGTCGTAAGAGGCGACTAACGAAAAATACGCAGATGATATCACGGCGAGAGAAGGAAAACTCGAAATAAAAACCCTGTATCAACCCCTCAGGCCAGCGTGGAAACAGTAGGCTAAAGCCTCCCTACATTGAGAGAGGTCTATGTCCAGCAGGGGCGAAAGCAGGCAGGAACTAATTGATTGATTGATAAAATATACAATTAACAATCCACAGTCGTGTATAGAAGAATTTGGATGGTTTCAGGCGAAGATTCCGTGGCTTAGTGGTCAGAGCGTTCCCCCTGTAAGGGATATATCGCGGGTTTGAATCCCGGTTGTACCGTTTACATTTTTTCTATCTTAATCGATATTATATGACGACCTCCGTGGCGTAGCGGTAGAGCATTCGACTGCTATGCAGGGGGTGCGGGTTCGATTCCCGCTCAGTGCAAATATTTGTATGCATGAATATGTATATTTGCATTGGTCTGGGTGTTTCTATGTATAATATGTATGTATTTACAAAAAAAAAAAAGTATCTAAGTATGTTTATCCGCATTCTAGATTCCATAACACAAACTAGTTAAGCTATGCTTACCATGGGTCTAGATAGCGTTGTGTAGAATGTCGTGGAATATTTATTTATTTATTTATATTTATTAACAAGATGTGAAACTCGTGGCTCTAGGGTACTATTAGGTTATTACTAACTCAGGGTTAATACATATTGTTATTAACAAAACTATGGATCTTATAGTCCGAAATAAATATTAAGTCGCTGTAACGGAAAAACACGCAGACGATATCGCTGCGAGAAAAGGAAAACGTGAAATAAAACCCTGTACCTACCCGTCTGGTCAGCGTGGAAACAGTAGACCAAAGCCTCTCAACATTGAGAGAGGCCTAATCCAGCAGTGGACTGCGATGACTGTTGTTGTTGAAGTTACTGCGATTTTGACATAACCATCGCCTGGTCTACCTATATTTTATATTTTATTTTTATTTTAAATTTATTCGGAGGACCAACAGCCATGAAAAATTGTTTATAAAATGTATCTTAGTTACATAAAGCCAATAATAGGTCCTCGCTGTTACAATGCTGAATATATAAGTATACTGTGAATATTAGGCAATATTAATTCACATAATAATGTATTAGGTTAGGGGAAAGAGGAAGTGTTGACAATTTAAACCTACAACAGCAAATGTAATACTTACATTTTAAAACATTTCAAATTGTTGAAAAAATTCTTGGCTGAGCAGCCTCCTGACTGACGTTATGCTGGCATTATCTGAGCTATCTGAGCGTAAGCCTTAATATCGCCAGTGGCTTATAGAGGACAGATCAAAAGCATCTAATGAGGCCGCCAAGCTGAGCGCCACTATTGTAACATTACTTAGTATCTGTAATAGCGACCCTCTTTCCTGAGACTTTGCCTTTAGCTTACTATCAGGCGAGGGGAAGTCAAGTTGGCGTGTCTTATATAAAAAAAAGATGGTAGTCGCTTGGATGAAACTACCCCACGTCCCGTCAATTTTGTTTTTAAATCTACTTTCTATCCGAAACCGGGAGGGTACGAAATTGAATCTGTGACTTCTGTGAGGTATGGTAGTAGTGAGTTGATTGCATTTAGTTCCGAAGGGCACTCGATAGAAGCCCCACGTAGTCATGTTACACAGATTAGATTGGGGATCTCAATACGAGGGGGTAGCGAGGAGATTACTAATAAGTGTGCAACTATATCTAGTTCCACATATTACCTAGATATATCTACCTAGGTAACGTGTAGAACTGAAGAGAACTAGATAACTATTTATTGTATATCAAAATTAACAACATAGATATGAATAAGTGAAGGAGAATATTAATAATAATGAAATAATTAAATTTTCTACAACATTCTACACAACGCTCTCTAGACCTATAGCTTAACTAGCTTGTGTTATGGAATCTAGAATGTGTACAAACATACTTAGATACTTTTTTAAAAATAAATACGTACATATCACATACGCGCGTAGCACATTACTGTCGCTAGCGCAGTCGGGTAAAAAAAGTTTTCGAATTTCAGACTCATTCATAATTTGACTGTGTTTTCTATCAGATTTTTAAATATTATTTTATAAATTTTCCTAATTTTTTTTTATATTAAGCCAATCATTTTAGTACCTACTCTTTACTGCATGGTAAGAAGCTAGGGTGAAGGCCAGCTAGGGAGTGCTTACAGGGTTGGCAGCGCGAGTGTGACTCCCTTGGTTTTGCACACGTCCATAGGGCATGGTAATCACTTTCCATCAGGTGGGCCGTGTGCTTGTCTGCCACCTACCAACCGTTTGTTGACGTTTTCCTCCTAAATTTATAACTTTTATACTTCATATCTGTACCCGTTGCAAGAAGTCCCGAAACATCGTATAATTTATTACACATTCACCCTAAAACGTAGGCATTTTATTTATTACCCTAAACGTAGGCAAAAAAGGGTACAGCGGTAATGTTCAACACTTACAATGGCGGTATTTACGCTTTTATGGAAACTCGTTTTGTGTTAACAATGTCTAAATATGTGGGGATTTTATTTTACCATAGGAAATTGCTACACGTGCGTTGTTATATCTTTTTGTCTGAAGAGTTATGCCGCGTGTTTCCCGGAAGAGTAGAATTCGGACCACCCCATCTCTTCCCATGCGGTGTCGTACAAGGCGACTAACGGATAGGGCGGTTTAACATCAGACAGAAATATACAGTTCAGACTCAACCTCAGATGCATGGCTTGAGTCAATAATAGTGCCCGAAAGACGCCAATAGGCTCACTCCCTATGATCGGTGAAATGTGGATGTTAATTCACCTCTGCCTAACCCTCCGGGGATAAAGACGTGATTATATGTATGTATGTTATGCATATTTCGAGTTGGTACGTGTTTTTTTTCTTTTGATAAGCTTCACATGTGTCCACTATCTCACTTAAAGTAGTGATGATGAAACACGTTCACCTAGAAGCAACCTATTTAATCGTGACTAAAAGATTCCCAGCAATTGTAACTGAGTCAGCTTGAAAATAAAAGATTGGTACTTAAATACGCCAAAACTTGCTCAGGAGAGGGTATATGCAAGAATAAAAGGTCCATATAGAACACCCAGCCGCAGAGCACCTGTCTGAATAGTACCTAGCTTTGTCCACGAAAACATACATACATATAATCACCCCTTTATCCCCGGAGGGTTAGGCAGAGGTGAATAAAAACCCACATTTCACCAATCATTGAATTCGGTCCCACGTAATTGGAGGTGAGTCTAGTGCTGTGTTCCGGGCACTATTGTTGACTCAAGCCATCCATCTGAGGCTGAGTCTGGGGTGTATATATTTGTCTGATGTTAAACAGCCCTATCCCTTAGTTGCCTTGTACGACACCGCATGGGAAAAGATGGAGTGGTCTAAATTTTACTCTGCCGGGAACCACGCGGCTATCCACGAGGCTATCCACGAAGAGCACAAATATATACTAAAGAAATCAATAATAATTTTATCCTCAAAACCTACACGAAATGTATTATTGTTTGAAGTTGGTATATACCACCCTGATCTTATACCTACCTTAATCCCCGTGGGTAGACAAGATCAGTTAGCTTGATGACAAGAGAAAGATGACTGTTAACTAATTTACTTAAGCTATTTGGCAATGATCAAAGCGCTATTGAATGACGCCGTCAAAAATTAAAGTTAAGTTTTCATAAAGTCTGCTTTGATTATTAAGATTTGATTAGGCGTTAATTTGAATTTGATGTCTGATCAAAGCCTAATTAGTTGATTATTATGATCTTAAGCTCGCTTGCTGCGAGCTCGAATATCGCCGCCATCTTTTGATCTATTTTGAAAAGTGAAAAATAAGAAAATATTTAGTTCGAAATTGTTAAAAGTTTCAAGTTCACTTAGATCATTTCCAAGACTGAATCTCTTGAACTGGTATCGAAATGTTATTAAATCTGTTTAATTTAATGTGTCCAATGTAACTTTGAGATTATCAAAGATTGTTTTTAGTACGTAAGTCCAAGTGAGTAGGGCCGTTTTTTAAATCTTCTATCTAATTACGAGAACCAAATAAATGAATCAGAGGCTCGTCTAAATCATGTAACGTTATCACATACATACAATAATCATGGCTTTGACCCCGGAGCATTAGGCAGAGGTGAATTAACACTCTCATTTCATCAATCAAAATCGGACCCACGTAACAGTGGGCGAGCCTATTGCCGTATTCCGTATACTATTGTTGTGCTCGAGCCATGCATCTGAGGCTGAGTCTGGGCTGTATATATCTGATGTTAAACAAACTTATCCCTTTTTTTTTTCAAATCAAATCAAATCATATTTATTGTGAATCATTGGTACAGAAGATGTTCACATAATAATTAGTTCAGCTATGTTTCACCATTTGGGTATACAATATTAAGTAGATTATTAATTTCATTAAGTTATTAGATTATTAATTAAATTATTAATTTAGTTATCACATAAAATTAAATAAAAAATACAAATAGCACAAAGTCAATCGCAACAGAAATTAAATTCATCAATAAATTATCATGCACCAGCACCATATTCATTTTGTCATTATAGGTATATACGTATTAATTACAGTGAGTTATCCTCCAAAAATTCATTGATGGTATAATAACATTTTTCAATTAATAATTTGCGAAGTTTTAATTTAAAATTGTCCATTTCAATTATATCTCTGATTTTTATTAGTCGCCTTTAGTCGCCTTGTACGACACCGCATGGAGACACGAGATGGGGTGGTCCAAATTCTACTCTGCCGGAAAGCACGCGGCTATCAAAACGCGTTATTTCAATTAGACAAGAAAGAAAAACGAAAAATTAACTTTAGTACGAGTATTCTGTATAATCTGTCAAAATCTAATGATTTCAAAAATCGAATGAAACCTATATTTCATTAGATTTATGAAATCAAATGTTTTAAAAATATACTGAGTATGATTCCAGGCAGCAAAAACAAAACTGACCAACGTAACTACTGAATAAGTAAATGCAAATCTATTTCGGACCTTAGGAACCTTGCAATCAACGTAATGAATTTCCTCCTCCCCTTGACCTATATAGAGGAGCTAATAGTGATATTATATCTCTAGTGAACAGTAGGTCTACTATGAAGCATTCGCATTTACGGATCGAAGTTTCGGGGAAAAGGTTCCAAGACGATTGTGATTGTGATATTTAAGAAAACTTGATGACAACACGGTACTTTTTTTTCTCGTGTGGAAATCTCGCATACCCCGTTGACCATGGGGGTGATTATGTCGGACTCGAACCGACTAAAATCACACGCCGAATGGGGTCTCAGATGCCGGAGTATAAGTTTGCCTAGATATGTTTATCCCTCGGCCTTGCTGACCCAGGGCCATCTCCGGTTTCGAGCTGGCCCCATCAGATGTTTGAACCACGATGTCTTCATCTTGCCCCGAAGAAAGGGGGACGCTGTCACTGACCCGTCCTGCTTCTGCTAGGGTGAGAGGCATCTCCACCTGGCATGCCTGCGCAGGTACTCTACTCCGACTTCCGTAATTCAAAGTAAATCGGGAAAGGCTAGGTCTTTCGACTATTTGTAATGTAGATTGATGGCCTTGGTGGAATTTATTGTTACACATTTTTTTATACCACTTAGTTGGCATACAAGCACACGGTTCATCTGATGGAAAGTGGTCACCGTGGCCTATGAACGCGTGCAATCCAAGAGAGTCACAATCGCGCTACCAATCTAATATTGAAAACTCACTTGTATTTTTTCGGAGTATTTTCTCACTTGTATTTTTATTTGTTACTTGACCTGATCGGTTTCGGCTTAAGGCATCCTTAAAGGTTCACAATGGCATTCTAGGGCCTTTAGTTCGTGCTTCACGCGGGCCCAAAATTTCGAAAGTTCTAATGGTAACCTCCAGATTCTCAGTACACCCAGCTATTCAATTGTGTACATAGTGTAAACTCCTGTACAATGCGAACTTCATGGGGGGCGAGGGGGGGGGGGGGGGTATCTTTGAATAGTTTCGATAGATATCGTGTTTTAAAGGATTATGTAAGATCATGTTTAATCGTTAGGTATGTACTAGTTTGTGTGGTACTGAGCGATGTTTTTCGTGAGTGATATATGGGTAGGCAGAGACATAATTATCGTTATCTACTACTGTTCTTACACGCTGAGTGATGTTATAATTATTTAATGGGTCCCAAGATCTTGGAAACCCAAACTAACATCCTCTGCGAGTTGGTACATGTACTGATTGACGAATGAAACTCTAACGCTCGTAGGGTTCGGGGGCCAAGCGCCGGTCGGTCCCGTAACAGTAAAAGTCTTCCAAATTATGGTAAAGAGTAGTTGGAGAGAGAATCCCGGATTCCAAAGTGCGAGTTGAAATTGCATTATGACTTGATTGAAATGTTAAAAGTATCACCTACTACTATTATATTTAAAAAAAAGCTAGTCAAGGGCGAGTCGGATTGACTCAGAAGTTTGATTTTTGCACAGTTGCGAGACGTTATAGACCTGAGCATGATTTTTTATACTACTTAGGTGGCAAACAAGCACACGGACCACCTGATAGGAAGTGGTTACCATGGCCTAAGGACGTATGCAATATCAGAGGCGTTACAGTCGTGCTACAACCTGAAAATACCTTCCAAGCCTCTTCTTGAAGGACCCCATATTGTATTCGCTTGGGAAATCGCAGTAGGAACTTCATTCCACAACTTGAGCGTGAGTGGGATCAAGTTCCTTTCATAGCGCACAGCGCATTCTTTCCGGTGGCAATGTGTGAGGATGAATTCCCTATCTATGGCCAGTGGTGCAATGATATAATGTAGCTATGGGCATCATTAAGAAAAATGTAAAGAAACACAAACCATTGTATAGGCGGTAGAACACACACAGCGAGGCAAAGTCCCGCCTAATGATATGGTATGAATTTAAATTTTTATGACCCCTCTCATTTCTGAGAAAAAAAGTCTTAACAGACAGACAGATAACGAAGCAATACTATAAGGTTTCAGTTTTTTCCTTCACGGAACCCTAAAAATGCTGAACAATATATTATCATAAAAATCTATAAATAAGACAAAATATTATCGTAAAAATGACACAACGACCCCAACATTAAATATTATAAACCCTTCTGTTACGAGCAGATCCAACAATTTGTCATTGCGGCTCATTTTTTATCCTTACCAAAAACACTTGTTCACTGAGGCCGGCCATGTGAACATTCTGGAAGCGACGATGTAGAGAATGTTATAAATTGGGCTATTTTTTATAGGCTGGTTAATGAAAGTAAGTACGTACGATAAGAATCTGATATTAGGTCTAGTGGTGAGTAATTCTAATAGGAGGTAGGACACGAACGGTATTTCTGTGCAATTGAATAGTCCAACTGGGGGAGTACCTCCGCTCTACAGAATACCGCGGCCATAATAAGCTCGTGTTGTGTTCCCAGCGGTAAGTAGAGTAACCAGAGCTCACTGGAGAGTTTCTGTGCTATCAGTGCGAAAACCAAAGGCTTGTCCCGCTTTGTCTTCTACTCTGATGGTACAGAAACTCTCTGTGGTTACAGGGTCGTCATCGCAAGTGTGACTACTCTGGTGTTACACTCGTCCATAGGCCACGGTAATCACTTTTCATCAGGTGGGCCGTGTGCTTGTCTACCACCTAAGTGTTAGCAGCGCTGAGAGGCCAATGACAATCTTTATCAAGTCTGTCGCAGCACTGTGCTCTACGCTGTATGCTTAGAGAATGACACGACTGATTTGGACCCAAACTATGCATTGTTTTGTAATATCGTTTCTAGAATGTGAATACTAAATATTTACCTAATATAAGCCCCTTTGTCTAACCCGAGAATCGCTTGAGAGTCGCTCACGTTACACCACAGATGTACATAAACCGCTTCGGACGTCAAAAGTATTTCAAAGAATTAAGAAGCTCTTCCTTTTTTAGTAGTCGCCTAAAATAACTTGGAAATTCAATATCCATTTGCCTGGTCACGTCCATTTGACCGAGTAATTCAAATCAATTGAAACGTCTAACGAACAATACATACCTTGTTACAGTCCATTCTCTCGATTGCTGCTTCAAAATGATTTTGAAAGCCTTTGTCAGAGTATCAATATTTAATATGCTTTCATAAATACCGAGTAATAAATAGATTTGGTATGTTGACCGCAGACGTTTTAGATTTACAAAACAAATCAGAAATTTGAGGCCAATGAATTGAATCGAAAACATATTGATCTAATGACCTTTTGAATGAATAATTTGTGCAGGTATAATGGGTTATGGAGTACTAACCAATGATGTGTATATTTATATGAGATAACAACAATAGCAACAATGTACCTAAAAAATTCGTATGCCTAATGCAGGCGAGATATGCTGTACTATCCACACTGGACAAATTAACACCTTTATCTTCACCGTGTCTCTTGCGAATAAATTTTCATTTCATTTCATTTCATTTTAAAGCATTGAGTATGCTAAATATTCAAATCTATTAAGATATAGAAAAAATTAATCGGTTCAGGCGGAATTCGTACCCGCGATTTTTGCCTTTACAGGGGGAGCGCTCTGACCACTAAGCTACAGAACCTTCGCCCGAAACCATCCAAATTCTTCTTTACATATATTCGTCTTACGGCGACGGTTAAGAGCCAACTACCGAAATTTGTACGCATTATCGGAACCAATGAATGATGTTGCAATTATTGTTAAACATTGTGGCTTAGTGTCTGTCGTGTATTCGAATCCGCGATCTTACCCTTACAGGGGGAACCCGGGGAACGCTCTGACCACTAAACTACAGAACCTCGCCCGAAAGCATCAAAATTCTTCTATACTTATATCCGTCTCATAATTACGCAGTATACTACTAATAAAGACAATATTAGAGAATTTCCCGTTTGATTTCGGTATCGACTGGTTAAATCCCTCCAACCTTCACAAAGCCATGGTGCGCCGTGTTTGCTTTTCGCAATTGACACTATTACTCAGACCAAAGTCAGCTAGAAATTCAAATAAATATTATATTATTGGTGTATTTAAGATCTAACTTTTTTTTCTTCGTCTCGTGTCAATGATTCACTGTTGGTGTTAAATTGTTCACTGATAAAATTGTGCTATGTCAACCGCGCTATCAGTGGCTTTATTTAAGTCGTCTTTAGTGCAGGAGGTAGGACACAAAGGGTAAGAGACCAAGTGCGCTATGGACTGCATAGGCCTCCGCAGTCACATGCGGTTGAGCCCGGGTCTCGCATTCCCACCTGCATACATTTTGTCTCGACCGGTCGACTGTGCGTAGACGATTGAGGGACTTCCATATCGGCCATGAGAGGTCGTGTTCTGGAGGTAATTTTTCCTAGGGAGGTAGGATATCAGAAGGTGGTGGGAATTAACTCAAAATGAATGTTTGTTTTTTTGTGTCATTTATACCCTAAAATCCTGTACGATGGCATATCCAGGTAAACTTCAAGCACGGAAATAACTTAGTAATTTAGTAACTATCATGGTCATTCACATTAGTATTAAAGTTGTAGGGATATTTACCATGTTGTATTGTTCTGAGTTACCGATATTTCGGCGCTGTTGCAAGCACCATGATCACGGAGGAACTGGAAGTATTGACGGTGAACAGTGAAAAAGTTAATAAATACATATATCGATCTACCCTCTTTCGAGTTCTTTTAATACGCGTATCTGCACTACCACTGGTTTCACTTTCACTACAAACTCGAAACCGATCTCTTTATTCCGATTATATTATATTGTAAATATTCCGATTACTTCAATACTAATATTAATAGTAACTATGAAAATCACTTACTATCAGACATATCATAGCTAATAAGTTCGCCCCCTCTTACGACCTAAAATCATAGTTAGCGAAAAGTGGATGTTAATACACTCTGCCTATCCCTACGGTAATTTACAGGTGGATGAATGAAATCTTAAAACTCTACCTACAGTTCTGGGTTGTGAAAAAACATCCGTCGAAAACGTCAAGGTAGGGACCGCCATTTAATGAACAGCATCTGTAATGGCTACCACTATTCTCTGAACTGCATCCCAGCTTACTATCAAGCGGGGTGCAATTTAACGAATTAAATATATACCTAAATTCATACATAAATCACGCCTTAAATTAACACTGGGGGTGTCACGAATCATTGAATTCTGAGTGAGCCTATTGCTGTCTTCCGGCTACTGTTATTGGCGGGAAGACAGCAATAGAATCAAGCCATGCATTTGTGGCTGAGTCTGGGCTGTTTATATCTGTCTGATGTTAAACAGCCCTATCCCTCAGTCGCCTTGTACGACACTATATGGGAAGAGTTGGGGTGGTCCAAATTCTACTCTACCGGGAACCATATGGCACGATCTAAATATAAATAAAGTTATATGTTTATTTGCCACCTTAACAGCCCAATAAAACGAACAATACGATTGTGAAACTCCAATATCGTTTATCTCAAGGCGTTCCAAGATACCTTCGATCAAATCTATTCTAGTGTGAGGTCAATGTTTCAAAGTTCAAGACTGCGACCGAGAGCCGCCTCCAACCGCAAAAGGAAATGTTTCAAATAATTTATTATCTATTACTGCGGGCCATTTGTAATAAGGCGGCTGTTCCAATGTGTTATTAAAGTCCCATCCCAGATGGTGGAATTCTTCCAATTCAATTGTATAAGTTTATAAAATAAATAAAAATAAATGTAGCCTATTTAGGATATATATTTATTTTAATAACTTATTTACAAGTAAAAAATGTGACAAGTACAAGTAAATGAGTTTATAAAATAAATAAAAATAAATAGGCTAAATTTTGTTTTATTTATTTTATAAACTTATTTACTTAACTTATTTTATAAAAAAAATATTATTGTTGATAAATCTTCTCTTTATTATAATAAATAATGAACTGCAAAAGAGAAATATGCTTACGACAAATAATTTTGAAGATATTTGATTTTGAAAATTCTATTTCTCTATCCGGCCGAAAACGCTCCATACAAAATAGTGCTTCCAAATGACGTCACACGCCAGTTGCGCGTAGTACAAATGGATTTCAAGAGAATATCGCGTTTATTTCGGTCCACGTTGCGTTTACATGTGTATAGTACTTAATAAAAGTAATTTGAAATTTAATGAGGAATCCAAAAAGTTATAAATATTAACTTAATTTGAATGTTTACATTTTGAGCTTCTTTGAACATTAAAAATAATGAAAGTCATAGTTTCCGTTCAGATAGGAAATATCTTATTTGGCAAGGCATATTTTTCTAGAACAAACTAAGATATTAAGCGGTATTGGGAACAATTGGACGACCTTGTCAATGTCTATAGCCTATTGAATATAAATATATATAAAACAATGATATAATTTACTTCTTATTATGGTATCTTAGTGGCTATACAAAAACTGTAATTGTGAGACTGGTGCCTTAACTAGATACAACAGTTTGATTCTGTATTTATAGGTCACCAGGAATCTACGCAACCAGTAGAGGGTAGGACACAACGGCATTCTCATCCCAATTGAGCAGTCCGACTGGGGAAGTACCTCCATCCTACAGAATACCACGGCTATAATAACCTCATGTGGTATCCCCGGCGATGAGAATTCTATAATTACATCTGTCACGTGTTTATCATTCTCATTTTGACTTGACGATGAAACAATTTGACATTAATCTAACTAATCTAATAAAAAATTCATGTGTTAATTGTATTCTTTGGCTAGTATAATGATATTATAACTAAAATTTTATAATGATTTATCCAAATAGTTGTATTTTCAATTTAGTTTTAAGTCTGTGATTGTAATAATATTATTGTACGTCATACCTGACATGTTACAGAGATACCTACCTAACCTATGTAAATGGTAACAACATCTACGAAGTAATACTTGTGACAAACAATAAATGAATTTGAATTTGAATGAGTAGGGTAGCCAGAGCTCACTGGAGAGTTGGAAGACTAAAGACTTGTCCTGATTGTGTCTTTTATACTGACGGCATAAAAACTCTTCGTTCTTACAGGGTTGGTAGCACGGGTGACGCACACGTTCATAGGTCACGGTAACCACTTTTCATCAGGTGGGCCGCGTGTTTATCTGCCACCTAAGTTGTATAAAAAACGCGACTTAAACAAGTACAATATGACTAATATTATTTGAACAAATCAACAAGTTTAAAAACTTGATGAACATGACAGAATCATCAAAAACAATTATTAAAAATTACAGTAATCATATTTAATTTTTCCATAATTCATATAATTATCTCCTCCAATTAGTCTCCCTCCCTCTCCTTTCCTATACAGGACAACACGTGCATTGCCGCATCATAAAGTCTTGGTATTAACCAACACACATGCTTCCTTCTTCCTAGAGTCTCGAGTCCTTTAAGCGGGCTAAAAAAGTATTCAATTCAATTGCATATAATATTGTTACTTGCACGGGGCTCAATTAATTGCCGTTTACTCAACGAAGAGATTTATTAGCTCACCATAAACTAGACCATTTAATCACTAGTACTCACAGTATTCTTCAACAGTTCCAGTCGCTCAGTAGATCACAGTAGTCCACAGTCGTTGCTCAGGTCGCAGGTAGAATCTTCTTCGATCGCTTAAGCTCACTGTGTTCGTTATCGATCTCAAAAACAGAATCAATGTTGTCGCTATACGAGCGTCTTTTTATACTTCTCAATTAGGAGGGTCGAATCATCTAGAAAATACGCGAGCGATAACTACCTACCTACTCTTTTGAAGTTTGCCGCCGTCGCTGATCTTCGAGTTCATTCTCGATATTTAACCTATTCTTTTTGTTAAAGAGTAGGTACTCGTAGGTAGGTTGTGACATTGTGTTAACGATTCTAGATTTTTCTATGCCAATCGGTAGAGTACCTCGTCACTAACAATGCATTTTTATTTCCGTCGTAACAATATTTTTGTTGTATGTATATTTACCCTCCTTCCTGAGACTTTGCCTTCAGCTTACTATCAGGCTAGGTGACGCCATATTTACAAAAAATAACCTTTCTCAATGAGTGCTATTTCCCGTCGCGTGATCTTCTCGCGATTTGCGATATTATCGCTTGGTTCAGTTCAGATGTCTTTGTTGAGCTAGCGAGAACTATGTTTAACTATAAACTCAATGGCTAATAACCGTGCGTGTGAGCAAGATGCGAATATGTGTTGATGGTGTGTGAAGTATTGGTGCTAAATAGTGATAGTTTTATTGCGAATGTTGACCGTGAATAACTATCAATTAGCCCATCAAATAGCTAACGAGATATCTATTATTAAGTGTCGAATTTAAACCAAACACCACGAGATTTTTATTACTTCGTTGGATCTTGTTGTGTGAATTGTATTCTTTGGTTAGTATTGTTAAAAATGCAATTGAGAATATTTGATATTTTAGGAATGTTTAAAATTATATTTAAAAAACATTAAAAAATATTTGAAATCCTATATTTCTTAAATATAGGAAATACTTCCTGTTTAAAAACGGCGGCCATGACACTTTGAGTCGAGATGGCGCATTAGAGATTAGAGATAGTAACAGAAGGACGCATGGTGTATACGGGTAACGAGAGAAACAGAAATAAATGCAGTTAAGAGTTCTAGATGTTTTATTATTTTATAGTATAATGATATTATCGCTCAAATTAAATATTGATTTATCCAAATAATAATTATATTTTCAATTTAATTTTAAGTCTGTGATCGTATTAATAATTGTACGTCTTACCAGACATGTTACAGAGATACCTACCTTTTTTTTATGTGCGCAAAATCCCCATGATGTTATGTCGGACTTGAACCGACTAAAACGCACGCCGACTGTGTGGGCCACAGGTTGCCGAAGGTGAGATTATCTGACACATATTCCTCGCACCCGGGTCGGCCCAGGACCGTCTCTAATGAAACGGTCCTCTTCGGGTGTGAGGACCTCGGAGTCTCCATCTCATCGACAAACAATAAACAAATTTGATTTGATTTAATTGGGTATCTAAATACTATTCGTAAACTATAGTCTGGGCTCCAAACCCTATGAGCAAAACTTGCCCCATCATGAATTAATCAGCAGGTGTATGAGTTGGCTTGGTCATCACTCATCAAAGATCTCATCAAAGTCTCCATACACATAAATCGCTGACCATAGTGACCATTCAAAAAATTATTTCTATTTCCAAATCAACCAATTATCATGTTTACCAATCATCACATCTTTCGAAACCATCTGCATTAGACTCAAAAATAATCCTCATTCAGAAAACTACTTTCAAATGAAGAAATCTAGTTTCTGTACCGTCCAAGACCCACTAATTTCAGACACGAATCTATCAAAATTGAATAATAAAGTCGTTAGATGTAATGTATACCTCGGAACACATATCTTGGATCTAAATCACGACACAAACGAGGCCCAGGCGCATGCGGATTGATTTTTAAAAGTCTATTCTTTTTGAATTTCAGCTCGTCCACCGTCATAACTCCCCGTACTATTAACAAAACACATCTAAAAAATGTGTACTGCGCTTTTTAACAAATCTTAGGTCCAAGATTAAGTCCCAAGCAATAAATGAAGTGGGTAATACTAATAACAAGTGTATTGCGCAAGCGCAGTAATGGCGGATGATAATCACTTTCGCTGCAGGCGTATTGACGTGCGCGCGAGTGCTACCGGCTAACGCACTGCTCGGGTGACCATGTTCTACTGAATTCTACTGGAATTTTAAATATCAATATTTAAAGTATTGATGTAAGCTTTATTGTGAGATCCTGAGTTCGGTTAAAATAACACAAAATTACGTCGCGATAGAATTCGGTAAAAATAATTATATGTCAATAGTAGTATGAAGTTTAGAATATGCACATTCGACGGTAATAAACTAACTCTTTATAGCGTGGGACATACATTTTACCTAGCGAAATGTATGTGTAATATTCACCTCTGCCCACCCCTTCAGGGAAACGATGTTGTGTGCATACGTATTTAAAAAGGACTGTCGTTAATTTCAATCTCGTGCTTATGCTTTTATCCAAGCCACATTCGTCAACTCGTAAGTCCCATCTACAATCAACTAAAAGCAGTTTTATTATCTTCACTACCTTATCTTTTATTAAAGTAAAGCTTTTATGTCATCGTTGCGTGTAGAGTGAAAGAGACAGCCGAGAAGACTGCAGCTTTCTCACCTATACGACTTTGCTCACACTTGGCTAGTTTATTCATCTGGTTCACAAAGCAACATCTTATTAATCTCAAAAACTACATGATGCTTACGCCTAAATTTTATCATCACACGTCTCGCCCCAGCGGGGAATCTACCCCACAAATTGCGACTTGAAACAGTACGCACAGTTAGGTATGATAGGAACTTCATCCCCCGCACGCTTATGCTGTGGAATGTACTTCCTGCCGTGGTTTTCCCAAGCGACTACAATATGGGGTTCTTGAAGAAGGGAATTAGGAGATTCTTTTAGGGTCGATGACGCGTATGTGACCTCCTGGTGTTGCAAATATCCCTAGGCCACGGTAACCACTTTCTATAGGAGGGCCGTGTGCTCGTATGCCACCAAGTGGTATAAAAAACGTGCCTGAGTCTCAGGGTAATCGATGTAAGCATTAATTATATTCCCATGCGGTGTACAAGGCGACTAAGGGATAGGACTGTTTAACATCAGACAGATATATTCAGCCCAGACTAAGCCTCAGATGGAAGGCTCGAGTAAACAATAGTGCCCAGAATATGGTAATAGGCTTACCTGACTGAATACTAATACTGAATAGAGGGTGAGCCTATTGCCGTATTCCGGGCACTATTGTTGACTCGGGCCATGCATCTGAGGCTGAGTCTAGGCTGTATACATATATCTGTCTGATGTTAAACAGCCCTATCCCTTAGTCACCTTGTACGACACCGCATGGGAAGAGATGGGATCATTCATAACAAAGTACTTTATCATTGTTACTTCATAGTACTTTAGACAAACAATTTTAGGTTATCATATTTTCCTACTTTGTGAATCGAGATCATAAAGTCTGGACTAAAAATGCATAGAGAAATATTGGACACCAATTTATAAAATTGACCTGGTGTCCTCTTAACCGACATAAAGTAGTTACACTAGAGACACCACAATGCAACAACTTTCGTGAATCACACAAGTAGCTATTTGTTTATGCGGCACACGAGATATTTACAATTGACAAGGCAGTATGAGACATTCCTATAAAAACCCAAACTCATAGTCACCTTATCACAATGACGCAATCTCGATCCGTCGGCGCCAGCGCATGAAAGCGCCACAAACAGTGGCACGCTGTCATATTGTTGTTGCTTGCATGTTACGTGTTACGACATACCGAATGTGATGTGATCTGCGTGCCGGATATCAGATACGGACGGCAGGTGACCTAATCAGCAGTACCGTGTCGTCAATAGAATGTTGAATTCGGAGTTAAGACTTAGTGTGTGTGTTTGGAGCCTATTTGGGGTGTAAACAGAGGGTGGGACGGGATAAATTGAAAAAGATGGCTGGGCGCACATTGGGAGATGCTTATGTCCAGCAGTGGAATAGGCTAATTGATTGAGATATTACCAATGACGTATTATTAATAGGTACGGCATGCAGGAAAATGGTGGCTTTCAAAAATGACGCAAACATTAAGTATAAAAAAATATAGCTAGGTACTTACTAATAATATGGCAATATTATTTACACACATACATATAATCACACCTTTATCCCCGGAGTGTTAGGCAGAGGTGAATTAACAACCACATTTCACAAATAATCAAATTCGGTCCCACGTAATAGGCCCCATTGCCGTCTTCCAAGTACTATTGTTGACTCAAGCCATGCCTCTGAATCTGAGTCTGGGCTGTATATATCTGTCTGATGTTAAACAGACCTATCCCTTAGTCGCCTTATATGATACCGCATGGGGAAATGGGGTGGTCCAAATTCTACTCTACCGGGAACAACGCGACTTCATACACACATACACTTACACAAAAACAAGTAAGAGAAATATTTAAAAAAAATCAATTAGAAGCCCAACACATCCCTCGGGTAGGTCCCTTATAATTATGTATGATACGTATATATATATAAGTTTATAGTTGGAAATATTATTTATTCATATAAAATATTATTTCGAGTGTGGATATATTGTTTATAATATATCATTAGCTACAACAAGATGTTCAGGACCAACCTTGAAAGGAAAGTTGTAGAGTCTTGGTTAGCAATCTGGCGTCAAATACATGTGTGACGATCTCCGTGGCGTAGCGGTAGAGCATTCGATTGCTATGCAGGGGGCGCGGGTTCGATTCCCGTTCAGTTCAAATATTTGTATGCATGAATATGTATATTTGCATTGGTCTGGGTGTTTCTATGTATAATATGAATGTATTTACATAAAAAAGTATATAAGTACGTTTATCCGCATTCTAGATCCCATAACACAAGCTAGTTAAGCTATGCTTACCATGGGTCTAGATAGCGTTGTGTAGAATGTCGTGGCATATTTATTTATTTATGTGTATTTTTATTTGTGAATGAATTAACCTAACGAATTTTAAATGCCGCTGGTAAATGTTATCTGTTCGAATTGATTCATTTTTCCGATTGTTCGTATGGACATAGGTAGATGGCTCCACCAGCGCCCGAAGATGGTTGTAAAGGAGAATTCAGAATGCTCAAGTAGTTAAGGGGTCAGAGCATTCTCCCTTATAGAGGACTGGTCACGATTTCAGGTCCCGTCTTGTATATTCACATTTTCCAATTTAATTCGATCAGAATGAATTGATCTCTAAACACCACTTACCGTACCTTTATCTTTTTTATATAACTTAAGTGGCAGACATGCACATGGCCAATCTGATGGAAAGTGGTTACCGTGGCCTATGGACGTGTGCAACACCAGGGGAGTATTACTCGTGCTGCCGACCCTGTAAGAATAAAAAGTTCTCTCATAACTTCATGACATATTTCTGTGTATTTTTTATTTATGTTTGATTTGCTTGTGTCTCCAATACCAAACAGCACTTACGGTACTACTTTTCTTTCGTAACTTTTTATATTTCCCTGCAAAGATATTATTTATAAATTGGTTTTGAAATAACTTTTAAGAAAGCAATCCGCAAGATCCGACTTGAGCGTCTTCCAAACCAATTGTCGGTGATCAACGTTCTAAATTCTTACGAAACTTTATTTTTGTTTGAAACCGTTGAATGTAGTCTTATTTATTTATTTATTTAAACTTCATGCACAAATGTACAAAGGCGGACTTAATGCCACAGGCATTCTCTACCAGTCAACCCAATAGGTGGTGCAGAGAATAACAAGGTAGGTGCATTATGAAAGGCAACTAGGTAATCTATATATTAATACATATATATATATATACATAAATATATAAATAAAATATACATACACATAATAATATCTAACCATACATTGATAAATATAATTACAATGAGGTTTCCTCCAATTTATCCAGCATGAGTTTCCGAACTCCCAATTTAAATGTGTGACGGCTTGTGGCCCCCCTGATCCGAGATTGTATTGTTTTGTTAGACTAAGTGGCATATGACCACGGCTATCCTTAATATTTTCTTGTTTAAGTAATGCTTTTTAGAGCGTAAATTATCACTAGTCGGGTTTTAGTTATCAATTTTTATTTATATTTATATTATTTTGGGACAAGCAATAGGTATAATTTATACGTATTTGAAAAGTGCTAATTAAGCCCTTTTAGTTGATACCAAACATGACATGTCTATCTCAATTTTTTTTTTTAACACTGTACTTTAAGACCGCTAGAGGGCGCCTCAATAGATTCAGTGATATATTATATGGCCTATAACTAGCGGACGAGTAAGACGCTTCTCCCGATACCCCATTTATTCCGTTCTAAAAAGTGATTGAGGAGCTATGAGGGAACAGATGAACCTACATACATTCACACATACATACATACATAGCGTGTCAAAATCATAACCCTCCTTTTGCTTCGCCGTAGTCGGGTAAAAAGGGCCTTAGTGGGGCCCTATAGACACCATATACGTCACAGATAAATAATCGTATTTAATATTATGTACCTACCTGTTGAGGCTTTATAAAAATAATAACCTTTGTAATCCCCTTGAGGTTTATTTAGAATTTTTTTCATAAAACTCATCCGAGTGAAAATGATCTAATTTCCACAATACAAACGAACAATAAGAGGCAACATTATTACATTTTAAATGACCCTCTGGCTTTCACCTTGACCCTGAGGCCGTAAATCCGCCAGGGCTTAGCACCTGTCGCCTATATACAGGGCTGCCACGCACCAAAAACTGTTATAAGGAAAACCATGTTTGATACTATTGCAAATCGTTTAAAATCAGCGACGGTAGCTTATTGGTTGAAGCGGTGAGTAGGGTAGCCAGAGCTAACTGGAGAATTTGTGCTGTCAGTGGTAAGAGTTGTCCTGCTTTGTCTTCTACACTGACGGCACAGAAACTCTGTACTTACAGGGTTGGCAGCGTGACTTTTTCTCCTCTGACAAACGTCCATAGGCCATGGTAACCACTTTCCATCAGGTGGGACGTGTGCTTGTCTGCCACCTTAGTGGTATAAAAAAAAGAAAGTCTCTTGTTCTAATTGCCGTGAACCCATTGCTAACACAAGCAATCTAGCACATTGAATGAAATTAAGCATTTAATATGTTAACTGTTCATATCAATTAAGATAGAAAAAATTTAAACGGTCCAGGTGGGATTCGAACCCCCTGTAAGGGAAAGATCGCGGGTGCCAATCCCGCCTGGACCGTTTCAATTTTTTCTATCTAAATCAATCTAGCTAAGTTGAAGGGAGGGTTTATCAAGTTAGTATTCTTCTAAAAACTTAGGTACTTTCACCAATTGTTCATACTCAATTGGGTATTTTCCTGTAGTTTAAATAAATTATTGAACTTGGCTTATTAAATTAACAACACTGTATTTTAATGTGTTTTACCGTCTCTACCACGGTGAGTGTTCTGACGAGCTCTTCCAACTAATCCCACCATCTCCATTCCTACATAGGACAACACGTGCAGGCCTTAGATATCACCATCACACTGTATAGAATATACGAGCAAGAACCAAGCGGTTCGGAGACTCTTTTCTTTGCCGCACCACCAAGACCTGGAATTCATTACCAGCACACGTGTTTCCTTCTTCCTACAGTCCCGGGGCCTTTAAGCGGGGCGTGAAAAAGCATCTGATGAGGCCGCCAAGCTGAGTGCCACCATTGTAGCACTTAGTGTCTGTAATGGTGACCCTCTTTCCTGAGACTTTGCCTTTAGCTTACCATCAGGCGAGGTGAGGTCAAGTTGGCGTGTCCTATATAAAAAAAAAAAATTAATCATCCCTCCAACTCATAATAGTAAATGATACATACATACATACATACGGTCACGCCTTTTTCCCAGTGGGGCAGGCAGAGACTACAGTTTTCCACTTACCACGATCCTGGCATACCTCTTTCGCTTCTTCTACTTTCATAATTGTTTTCATGATTGATTTTACTATTCGATATTATTACGTCTTAATAATTTATTTTATTTATTTCGTTTTGACGTTTAGTTAAAAGTAACTAATTTGACTAGTCAGTTAAATACCCAATTAAACCGCCCTACCTTTTTTTTTTATACCACTTAGTTGGCAGACAAGCACACGGCCCACCTGATGGGAAGCGGTTACCGTGGCCCATGGACGTATGCAACACCAGGGTTGTCACACTCGCGCTGCCAACCATGAAGAAACCTTCTGATGCCCACCAAGACTACTTGAAAAAAAAAAAACAAAAAGATAATTCGTCTTCGAACCCGCCACGAAGTTAGTCAGAAGCAAATTGGAAGATTTAGATATACAATAAATCCACTATGCACTATTCCACACGCTAAATGAAGAAAGAAGGATAAATTAATTATTTGCTCATAAAACCATTACGAAAAGTGCCAACCCTGGTACAAACAAGGACACAAAAGAAACGAGTTACGAGGTTTTCAATCTTATTACGACGAATTCGCAAAGGGGTTTATTGCACACTATTTGTTTAGGCCTGATTAATATGAGTGTGTTATTTCACTGGCACTCTTGGTTAACTAAGGGTTTACATTCATTTATTTTTCAAAATATAGGCACTAAGGGTTGGTTTCTATCTAACCTATTTTCCAGCGGTCATTCTCTTAGCTACTTCTCGGTTATAAGGTATTCGAGCTGTCTTAAACAGTGAGGCAAATTTTCCTGACGTGGGGCCAGAAAGTTTAAGAAATTTTAGCGGAGGGTTTGATGAACTGCGCGACTAGTAGCTGGCTTCTTTACCTTAATTAATTAGCCCACTGCAGGCCACTGCTGGACATAGGCCTCACCCAATGTGCGCCATTTTATCCGATCCTCTGCTTTCCGCATCTAGTTTATCCCAGTCACCTTTTTCAGGTCGTCTGTCCATCTGGCTAGGGGGTGTCTTACCTTCCGTTTGCCTTTCGCGGTCTCCACTCTAGAACTCGTTTGCTCTAACGGTCATCGGTCTTTCGACAAACGTGGCCAGTCCACTGCCACTTCAGCTTGCTTATTCTGTGACCTATGTCGGTAACTTTAGTTCTCTGTCGTCCTTCTTTACCTATGCGTCTATTATTCTAATAATATAGAATCTACTGGACCGCCAAAATATATATATCGCAGGTCATATACTATTCATATATCATTATATTCATACTACTACTACGGACCGTCAGATGTCCGGATTAAATGCTTTCGCGGGCTGGAGTTGGCCCGCGAGCCGTACTTTACCCATCACTGGTCTAAAACCACACGCTGTCGCAAGACCTGATATCTGAAGACCCAAATCGTTTGATACCATGGAGAGTTTGAAACATAAGTTGTGTTGAGGTATAGGGTCTAAGGCATATCCTACGCACTCCAGGGGTTCCATTTTCAACCTTACCAACATGTCGGCGGCACACCTGCTAATTGACGGACAGATTTTCTAATCGGGGTTGGAGCATACAGCATGAGCTTTCGTAAAAGCCAAAATACATCAGATTGCAGACCCGTGACTGAAGCCCCAGCTCTGTAATTTGGGACATTTTGGACATTGAAACATGCCTTATTTTTGCATTATACTCTTTTCTCCTCTGCGCGAGTGAAAATTCATAAAAACCGATGAAGAATTCCTCAAAGAATTCTTCTGTTCCAAAAAGGTTTTTATGCTAAATAGTTTTAATTAATTTGCTTTACTTTCTGGTTAGTTTCCAAAACTTTCAATAACGTTACATTTAAATAAGCAATATATACTTAATAGAAACGCTTCCATCATTCCTTTTAACAATCTCTAACTTAATAAAAGTTTCGTAGCAAGATTAAAAACATTTTGGCAGTTATGACGGGCCAATTACAGTCCTATTGATGTCGAAGTTTTACCTTCCGTCATTGTTTACTCCTTTCAACTCTGCTAAGGTAGTAAACAACTCGGGGCGGGAGCGACGAAGGATCGCAAGCCAAGCTGCCTGCGTACGAAGGCAACTCGGGCGTCGGAGGTAGATGAATGACGCAGGCCTGGCGGTGACGGGTGGAGCCGCCTGTCACCCTGGCAGAAGCAGGCCTTGCGTGCCTCCCAGTTTTCGGGGACGAGTTGGAGATTCTGTGGCCCCCACACCCGAGGAGATGGCCAGATCGAGAGAGATGGCCCTGGGTCAGCCGGGATGCGAGGGATATGCCAAAAACCTTTGGCAACCAAAAACGACCCACAGGCGTCGTGCGTTTTAGTCGGTTCGTTTCCGACATAACCTCTCCCGCCGGCTCCGGTGGTGGGGGCATCCTTGGGGATTTTTCGCACGTTCAAAAAAAAAGTGGTAAAGAACTCACCTGCAGCTTAGCATGGCGTCGTAGACATATCTCTTCGCTTCTTTTTGACCAATGAAGTCCATAGTTTTTGTCACGAGACAATTTTTATCAGCGATTTCATTGGTCGAAGAGATATCTTGATTTTGTCGATGTTCGCCTTGCTGAGGCTGCTGGTCCCTAATTCCATAAATAATGCATTATTTTAATTGTATTAGTATGGTAAAGTTTAGTACGACTATTCTTTGGGAGTATAACGCCACTGGTGTTGCTTATTTCCATAGGCCACGGTAACTACTTCCTATCAGGAATGCTTATCTGCTATTTCAGTGATATTTACAAAAAATATCTGTAATAAAATAAATTAAAAATTTAAAAAACCCCCGTTTGGGAGACCCTTACTGTTAAAGCTCTCCGTCATATTATCAGAACGATCCAAGGCCTTTTGTCACCCTCTACAACACTCATGGGAAGAAATGGAATGGCCCTATTTCACTCCATATTACCGGCCAATCTTTCATCCCGCTGAAGCTCTAAAAATAGGATAATCCTTTCACCTATGAAAGTTTTCATATTAGCTAGTTACGAGGGAAACTTAGGCAAATAACTGTATAGATGTGTATTAAGAAAATACATTATTAGAAAAGTAATACATATTATTAACTTGTCGCGGAACTAGCTTACTCTGCCGCATTGAAACTGTAATATGATTATTACGGAAGAAAGTTTCTCATCAGAAACACTAGTAGTGAAGGTGAGTAGACGATGTGAGATGTACGTCACGAGGGGGCCCTTTATACCTACAGCCTGAGTCACAAGTCTCGGGTTTGCTCGGGTTCCTCTCTCTGGACGCTGGATCCAAGGATAGCTAAGAATTTCGTCTCTCTGCTGCTATGGTATAGTGAGAGTGACTTTAGTGGTAACACAACCAGTCTCAGTCCAAGATTCGATTTCCAACAGGAGCAAAATAAATATGCAATAAAGACATAAATATAAAATTAAGTAGTTATATGTAGTGAATATGTTAATAAATAAATTAATTTAAAATTTCATGTGGTTTCTGGCAGCGTAGAATTAGAGCCACTCCATCTCTTCCCATACGGTGTCGTACAAAGCGACTAAGGGATAGGGCTGTTTAACATCAGACATAAATACACCTGAGATTCAGCAGATGCATGGCTCGAGTCAACAATAGTGCCCGGAATACAGCAATAGGCTCATCCCCTATTACGTGGGCCCGAATACAATTATTGGTGAAATGTGGGTGTTAATTCACCTCTGCCTAACCCTCCAGGGACAAAGACGTGATATGTATGTATGTCAAAAACACATTAAAAATCTAATCTTTACAAACCTTTCAGCACACACTAATTCTGCACAAAAACATAACCTAATTAAAAACATTGTGGCAATGTTTTGTGGAAAACCCAACAACCGCAACTTGAGCAACAAAGTAAATACGCGTATCGTCATAAATATCCATAAACAGCTCCAAGACACGTGCGGGATGCGGCAGATGCGACCATAGGCTTTCTCTAAATTATGTATGCCGCTAATACCTACTCCGAGGGGTTCCAACTACCGACAAAAGGTATGATTCCGAAGCCGACCGCATACGACAACTGCAGGCGCATGCAGCAGATTTCAGCGTACCCTGAAATAAACTTGAATATGATAATTTTGTTAATAATATAAAAGCAGGAGAATACTGAAATACGCCGTAATGGAGCCACAATATTATTTTGTGCCCATTGCGGTGGAGACTATGGGCAGTTGGGGGTCGGAGGCGAGTTACAAACCAGCGCTGGGTACGTCGTGCCCAGCATTATGCTGACTGGTCCCATTCTTGGTGTAACCTAAATGTGCCCAATACAAGCACTAAATAGGTAATAAATAAATATCACTGTTTAGTGTTAAGTATGTTTTTTGTTGCACCAAAAATAAAATGTATTTTCTTTCTTTTCTTTCTAAGGGCATAATTGCTCAAATTAGTCGCCATATCCACGAACAAGGCGGTGACTCCCGCTCCGGTTCGTTTCTGGGGCAAAGGATGGCCATCGCGATTCAGCAAGGCAACGCCACCAGTGTCATGGGCACCTTTGCACCGGGAACGATACGGGGCGGGTTATTTGACTTGACATAATATGACAAAACCTGTAATTGCAAATAATGATGTCACATTTGTATGTTTTATATGTTGAGTAAATAAGTTGTTCATTGTAAAAAAAAAAAAATAATGTTAAATAATGAATATGAAATGTGAAATACAATGTAAAGTCTGCAGCTAACACAGCCATTGTAAGCTAAATAACCTGAGTCGTATCTGATGCAAAGGAGCCCAGAATACTGGCCGCATTTCCGCACTGAATCGCAATAACTAATCTTTGCACCAGGTACGAGCCGGCGCGAGAGTCACCAGTTGCCGGAGAATTAGGGAAAAACCTCTTTCTCCGGCTTATATCTGCCACAAACCCCTGCAACCCCGGTCTCAACCGCAAATGGCACCAAAATGTATTGGCTCCAAGGCTGCATACTTTTTGTCCTTTTTGCCAACTGCATCTTCAGCTGCAGTCACAGGGAAAGAATCGTGCGGCCCAGGTGACTCGGTGTTTATTGTTAACTGTATAATAAATATAATTAACTGCTAAAGTGAAAAATTCTTATGATAAGTAGTTTTAAAGAATAGGTACTGCGGCCATAATAACCTCGTGTTGTGTTTCCGGCGTTGAGTAGGGTAGCCTGAGCTCACTGGAGGGTTTTTGTGCTGTCAGTGGAAATACCAAAAACTTGTCCTACTTTGTCTTTTACACTGACAGCACAGAAACTCTCAATGTTTGCAGGGTTGGCAGCATGAGTGTGACTCACTTGGTTTTGAACGCGTCCATAGGCCACGGAGACCACTTTCCATCAGGTGGGACGTGTGCTTGTCTGCCACCTAGAGTTATGAAAATAAAAAAAATCGATTTCTCGCGCCGCTTTAAAACTATATACTAAGTAAATACAATTAGTATTTACTAATTTGAACGGAATACGATCGTACTTGTGAGTGACTTCACTCGCCCGTCACGCGTGGTGCCAATATATGGAGGGTTGGAGAGGACCAGATCGTGAGAGATGGCCCTGGGTCAGCCGGGGTGCGAGGGATATGCCTGTCAACTTGACCTTCGGCAACCAAAACGACCCACAGGCGGTGTGCGTTTTAGTCGGTTCGAGTCCGACATAACCTCTTTAGCGATTTTTTTTTTGGATATTGCGCACGTAAAAAAATTTATGGAGGGCTAGATAATATCGTACTTATTTATCTCGGTCTACGTATATACATAATGAAAATAATTAAATTAAAACTAAAAAGTTTAAAACTGGGATTGGATATGATTGTTTATATTTTGTCTTACTGTGGGAATTACAAATAATGAAAAGTCATAGTTTCAGTTTGGTTAGGCAATATCTTATTTTTCAAGCCATATTTCTTCAGAACAAACTAACATATTAAGAATTGGAAGGCCTTGTCAAATAGCATATTAAAATCATTTTGAAACTGTATAGTCAAGATCATTCTGTCGCTGACTGACGTATCTGCTGCTGTCGTCTGCAGTTGTCTTATGCGGTCGGCTTCGGAATCATACCTAAACGGTTGATAACACCTCCCTTGACTAATCCTTCAATGTCAACGATGTCGCATTATTGTGTAGCGTAAAGTGCTGTTATCAACAATCAACATCTCATCTACACATTATTAATTAAGGTAGTCGAGTGAGCGGATGGCTTAAGCACCTTCTGAAATGAAGGTGGTATAATTCCTAAGTCGCAGAGTGTTGCGCGTGATCAATTACGTGTAATTTTTAATTTATTGAAATAAGCATCAAGTGTTCTCTCTATTATAAATAATTAACATAACATAACATAAACTCACGCCTCTGCCTCCTCCTCTGCCTACCCCTTCGGGGATAAAGGCGTGAGTTTTGTTATGCTATGTTTAGTATTAACTGAAAGGGCTTAATTAGCACATTTCAAATATAAATAAATTATATCTATTATTTGCCCCAAAATAATATATTAAAAATTAAGTTTAAAACTATAACCCGACTACTGAAAAAGTTTAAAACGAGAAAATATCTAGGAGAGCCGTGGTCGTATGCCACTTAGTGTAACAAAACAATATATTCTAGGGAAAAGCAGCATACGACCACGGCTATCCTAGATATTTTCTTGTTTAAAACTTTTTCAGTCATTGGGTTTTAGTTTGAAACTTCTTTTTACAGTATGATAGCGTTAATTCCCGTAAATATTATTGTAAATAATATAGGTACATCATGGAAGACGAAAGCTTAAAACTTATTAGTTTTATTATACAACTTAGGTGGCAGACATGCACACGGCCCATCTGATGGAAAGTGGTTACTGCGACTTATGAACGTGTGCAACACCAGAGGAGTCACACTCGTGCTACCGACCCTGTAAGAACGGAGAGTTTCTGTGTCGTTTTGTGCAGAAAACACAATTAGGAAAAGCCTTTAGTCTTCCCACTGATAGCACAACAACTCTCCAGTGAGCTCTGGCTACTCTATTCACCTCCGGGAATACAACACGAGGTTTTTATATATTCTGTAGGGTGGAGGTACTTCCTCAGTTGAACTGCTCAATTGGGCCGGGCATACCGTTATATTTTACCTCCTTCAACTTCAACACTAGAAATTCTAGTACCTTGTTTTTCCATAGCTGAACTTAACTGTGTCATACCACACATCCTACAATTCGAACAGAAATTACTAATATTCCTTCTAACCCCTCCAGCTAAGCTAAATTGCTTGTGTTAGGAGTGGGTACACGTCGGTAATGTAATGGCCAGTATTCGAACCCGGGACCTCGTAAGACCGACTCCTTAACCACTAAGGCTAGCAACACTTAATTACTTTTCCTGCAATATCATACCGATTTAACTAAAAGCTACTTGTTCTCTGATCTCTGTTGTCTGCTGCTGATTGTTTGAGCACACATCAAAAGCAGCAAGCACACATCAAATTCACCTATATTTACCTGTATTTATGTCTGGTGCACTTAACTGTGTCTAACAAAACATCGAACTACGCGACTACGCGACTATTTTTCCCGCAATATATTACTGATTTGACTATCAGTAGCTGGTTTCTATCGCTATTGAGAGCGACGGAAGCTGCGAGTTTGTATCAGTTCACATCCGGCCGGCCTGCAGCCATGTCTCACTATTTACACGGGTAATAAAAAAAATACCAGTCCTAACTTCTTTTGAATAGACTTCATACAGGAAAATATAATATTATTGAATAAGTTTAAAACTAAAACCCAACTATTGAAAAATTAGCACTCGATTCCCGCTCAGTGCAAATATTTGTATGCATGAATATGTATATTTGCATTGGTCCTCAGGCCTCTCAGCCTTAGGAGGGACTTTGCCTCGCTGTGTGTGTTCTACCGTCTGTACAATGGTTTGTGCTCAGATGTATTGTTTTACATGATGTCCACAGCTACATTATATCATAATATGTATGTATTTACAAAAAAAAAGTATTTAATTATGTTTATCCGTATTCTAGATCCCATAACACAAGCTAGTTAAGCTATACTTACCATGGGTCTAGATAGCGTTGTGTGGAATGTCGTGGAATATTTATTTATTTATTTCAGTTGATAGCAAACACAACATATTTAACTCAAATTTATTTTTTAACACAGCACTTTATGACCGCTAGAGGGCGCTACGTTAGCTTCAGTGACACGTTATATAGCCTATAACCAGCGGACGACTAAGACGCTTCTAACGATATCTCATTTGTCCAGTTCTAATAAGTGGCTGAGGAGCTATGAGGGAACAGATGAACTTACATAGATACATACATACATAGCCTGTCAAAATCATAACCCTCCTTTTGCCGTAGTCGGGTAAAAATCCATATTTCATCATGTAGTGTTATCTTTATTCACTGTTGCACCCGATGCTTTCACTCTTGACTTTCTCCTCTGGTTTGGCATATACTGATTTTATGGAAGCGACTGCAGTGTTACCTACCAACCCTGGGAGGAAAACCTGCGCTAGAGCCTCATCTGTCAATCACCTACAGGTGAGATTGGTTAGGTCCCCGAAGATCTAGGTGGATGCTAAAAACAATCAGGAAAATATGAAAGTATAGATGTATCTTTGTTACTCAAACACTCCAAAAATAATTAACGACTCGAATGAAACATGGCACAAGGATATACTGTTGAATATATATTATCCATATCTTCCTCTATAATTTATAATAAAATGTTTGGCATTAGACAGATATATACAGCCCAGACTCCGCCTCAGATGCGTGGTTCGAGGCAATAGTACCCGGAAAACGGCAATATGCTCACCCCTAATTACGTGGGACCGAATACAATGATGGTCAAATGTGGGTGTTAATTCACCTCTGCCTGACCCTCCGGGGATAAAGGCGTGATTATATGTATGTACGTATGTAAATGCGGAAGTAATTGTCTGTCTATCTGTTACGGTTTCACACCAAAAACACTGAACCGATTTTGCTGAAATTTGGTAGAAAGATAGTTCAGAGGTTTAGACCTTTGGATAGGACATAGGCTATGTTTGATCCCGATGTCCGATATTCACACGGGCGGAGCTACGGGGAACAGCTAATAGCGCATACTAGGGAACTTTTTATTCTGGGAATTGGTTCCTTTTTCCCGGTTCAGCGGGTGGAACCACAAGCAGCAGCTGGTCTAAATATAATAATAAAGATAAGGTGCGTTATTACTTGTCCGAATTATCGCTTGCATGTCAACATGACAAGCTCACCCTCACAGTATCGATCGTACTCAGAATAAATAACCACATTACTTGGAAATACCTGCTTTGTGGGAAGAATTACCAACATTAACAGCTGGTATCACCGTATTGCGTTATAGCTCCTACGACAATTGAATAAAGTATATATTTATATGTAATTCCGTTGGAATTGAGACGCAATGGTTTTGAATGCAGTTGAACTTAATTTCAGGGAGGTTTTTAATCTGTGGTGGGGAGGTATTAAGTGTTTCGCAGAAAGTGCGGTGTTATCATCGTTTTGAATGTTTATAAGGGCCGAAGGACTAATTTTGTATATTGATGCCCCCCAAATTTAGGGTTTTAAGGGAACGACTGCCGTTTAACTGTACCCCAAGAGGTAATGCTAAATCTAAGCATCGTTTATAAACAGCAGGTATACTGACTAGCAGGTAAGGTTACTACAGCACCAAAAATGTCATTTACATACATACAGTATGCAATCAACTCAGAAAAGAATTTTCTTCTCTTTAATACATACATAACATACATAAATTCACGCCTATAGGCAGTGATGCTAGCACCCACATTTCGCCAGTTTATGTTTAGGTCCCAATGTAATAGGTGGCGAGCCATTAACCGGACACTTCCAAACCTGCGATAAATACACACATAACTTCGAAAAGCATCGAAAAGTCTTTGCTCGTAAAACCTGGGATCGAACCCGAGACCTCATCTCAGCAGTCCATTACCCATACCACTAGGCTACCGCGGTACGTACTTTATTATCATTTTAAAATTATCAAATTGACTGCATCCCGCATGATAGTAAGCTGGAATGCAGTTCAAAGAATAGTGGCCACCATTATAGATGCTGTCCCTGTAATATCGAATCCTACCTGGACAGCAAATGTTTTTTCACACCCTGCTTTAAGAACCTGCCATTATATGGCAAAAATGTCACTTTACGTTCTGCTTTCAGTTTTCTGAAACCACAATACTTCGAGGAGTGACCGCGTTACTGAATACTTCGAGCCTCTTCAAGGTGGATTTTGTTAAATATATATTTATATACTACTTTTCACCACAGAAACATTTCTTCAAAACAATGTTTCTTTAGCTAATGTGGACATTGAAAAGTAAATCTACCCCTTGAAATTGCAAAAGTTCGTTATAATCGCAACAGCTGTCGGTAAACCACTCCTGCGCTTACCACCTGTCGCGCATGCGCTGTTTGGAAGTCAACCGCGACGAAATTTGCTTTTGAAAGGTTCATTGCAAGTTTAAGTCATTAATTATACTTATACTGTACATTCTAGCGACTTGATTGACTTGTGTAATACTTGCCGGGATATTTACAATGTTTCCGGCAGATTGCCGCGTCGTTTCCGGCAGAGTAGAATTAGGGTCACTCCATCTCTTCCCATGCGGTGTCGTACAAGGCTACGAAGGGATAGGACTGTTTAACACCAGACAGATATATACAGCCAAGACTCAACCTCAGATGCATGGCTCGAGTCAACAATAGTGCCCGGAATATGGCAATAGGCTCACCCCCTATTACTTGGGACCGAATACAATTATTGGTGAAATGTGGGTGTTAATTCACCTCTGGCTAACCCTCCAGGGATAAAGGCGAGATTATTTGTATGTTGTTCCATGTATTATTTTTGTTGAGTAACCGATATTTCGGCGCTGTTGCAAGCGCCATGATTACAGTGTAATGACGACTGTCGAGCTGTAACAGCGTCGAAATATTGGATGCTCAACAAAAATAATAAACGTGGTAAATATTCCGACGAGCATTACATTAGTAATGTTGACCATGTCAATCTCAAATCATACATTGATTGACTTGATTTGACTTTAGAGATGTGAGAATCTTAGTGCCCTGCCTCACTAGGACGCCATAGTGAGGTCGATGGCGATGTCGCCATGGCGTCCTAGTTACGTAAGGCACACTAATAAACAGCATCAAATCTAGTGAGTAAAACAAAAAATAACTATAAGTTAAAAAAAACTGATTTGTAGAGTTTTGCTAAAGAAAAAAAAACATGAAAGTGAAATTCAAACGATAAGAACTATTCCCCGGTACACCGATTAATTGACGGACTGACGTGGCTTTGCCGTAGGCTTCCATTTTAGGTTATGGGAATCAGAAAACTCATTGGTTCCTGCAAAAGCCAACCAAACCAATAATGGCGGTCCAGAGTGCAAGTCCTGAATGCAACTGGACTTGTCGCTTGAATGGAGGAGCAACAGATAATCCAGATAATTTTATAAGAGTAATAATGTCGACCAAGCAAATGTAACTTGTGTAATCGTAAGAGGTACTCACAGGACAGGCTTGCTTAGTGTGGGGCCAACGGACACTTTGCTAAAAACTGTACTCTTATTGATAATAAAATATTTTTCATTTTCATTTTCATTTTCATATGCTTTATTTTCAAAGCTATGCTAATTTTTAACTTTCAAAGTAAAACTTAAACGTTAAACTTTAAATTAAATTTAGAACGTAATTTACTTAATTGTATCATGAGTCACACATCCTTGTCACTACCACACGAGTGAGCAAGACGGCGCTATTCAAATCGAAGTTGACCCCTTGAACAGGGAAAGGTGGTTTCGCTTCCTTGCGCAAGAGTAGTTTTTTTATTATTTTATTATTTAGTGTTGTGGGGTCCTGGTTCGTGGTCGGAGTGGTGGTTAATTCAGTCTTTGTTTTATACATTTATTGTGATTCAGTGGTTTGTTTGAGATCATGTGCCATGGAAAGATTAATTATGTAAGTGGTAAATTTTTTCCTGACATACTTTATTCTAGCTGCTGTCCACGGCTTCGCGGGCGAGGAATTTTGATCGTGTTCCCTCAAACCATGGGAACCTATTACCGGGATCAAAAAGCCTATGTTGTTATTCCAGACTGTAATTTAAGCTCACGTGTTTGCTTCCTGTTGGTAGTAAGGTCCCGGGTCCTATAAGCGGGACGTAAAAAGCATGTGATGGGGCCGTCAAGCTGAATGTCACCATTGTCACATGGTATATATAAGTAATGGTGATCCTCTTTTCTGAAGACTTTGCCTTAAGCTTACTATCAGGCGAGGCGAAGTTTAATTGACGTGCCCTATAAAAAAAATGAAAAAAGCCCTGTGCCCACTAAATAGTAGGCAGTTAAACCGTGATTGAAAAACATATAGATAAGTAGGATGAGTAATTATGTAGTGTTTGTTTGTCCTTCATACTGGCACGGCTTGACGTATTTAAATGAACTTATTCTTTAAAAAAATTCTTTTTTTTTATACAACTTAGGTGGCAGGCAAGCACACGGCCCACCTGGTGGAAAGTGGTTACCATGACCTATGAACGTGTGTAACACCAGTGGAGTCACATCCGTGCTGCCGACCCTGTAAGAACAGAGATTTTGTGCCGTCAGTGTAGAGGACAAAGCCTACTTTGTCCTCTACACTGACGAATTATCGTGCTGTCAGTAGGACGACCAAAGGCTTGTCCTAACAAGCCTTTGGTCATCCCACTGACAGCACGAAAACTCTCCAGTGAGCTCTGGCTACCCTACTCGCCGCCGGGAACACAATACGAAGTTATTATAACCGCGGTATTCTGTAGGGCGGAGGTACTTCCCCAGTCGGACTGCTCAATTGGGCGGAAATACCGCCGTGTCCTACCTCCTCAATAAAATGAAATGGACATAGCTCTCTATATACCGGAATGACACAGCTATTAACGGTCTATTAAATTTTAAATCGGGAAAGTTAACATCTAGAATTGGATATAAATTCACGACCCCTTTCTAGGGAAAATACATCCAGGTCGATAGATAAGTTCGTTAGAATATTCATATGTACCATCTTGTTTTTCAGACTTTTCAAATTCAAAATTTTCAGATTCGGTTTATAATTCATTGCCATTGTAATAAACTAAGTTATCAACCATTTTTGTTTTTTCAAAGAATATATAGGAAATATTAGTTGGTGCGACAAAAGAAACAGTCTCCGAACCGCTTGGTTCTTGATCGGATATTATGCACTGTGTGTAGGAAAGGGGAGGGTGGGCCTAATTGGAAGTTTGTGGCCAGGAGCCGTAATCTGTCATTTATTATGCATGACATTTACTTTACGACGCGTGTATGTAATTATGCATTATATTCGTATATATGGCGTTAATTAGGTTTCACTTTATGGTAACTGTGTATGGGGTCTATGAATTATGGATATAATATAAGTGTTCACTTAATATATTGGAACGAACTGAATATTGGAATGAAAATTAATATACATACTTTATATGCACACAAGAAATAAATTAATACAAAAAGAGACCAAAAATTTTCACTGTTGTCACTGCTATCATCACCTACATTAATTATAAGTTCGTTTTCTAAAATATTATCTATTTTCACATCTCTTTTATATAATCTTCCCTTATTAATCCAGTTTCCTTTAGTCACATGTTCATGTTTTAGCATTTTTACAGTGGTAAATGGGGGTTCTGTGTTGTGACTTGCAGCATATCCCTTAATTTGAGCCCACTCCAAATGCCATGTTCTTAAGTTATTTCGTCAATGAAGTATCGCATCTTGGTTGGTTTGTTCTTTTAAAAGACTGACTAATTCCGAATTTTAACATATTTATGTATGAAACATTTTAGCATCCATTATGCGTACTGTTATAGAGTGGCGCATGTATGCGATATGCGTACTAGCGCTGCATATTTTGGAGCAAACTCGTTAATCACATTTCTACGAAGTGTACGCGAATATTTGCGTACTGACCCCAGACAAGTCGCAATTCATGGGCTACATACATACATACAAACATATGATCAAGCTTCTATCCCTGGAGGGTTAGGCAGAGGTGAATTAACACCCAAATTAATCAACAATCATTGAATTCAGTTCCAAGTAATAGGGGGTGAGCCTATTGCCGTATTCCGGATACTATTGTTGACTCAAGCCATGCATCTGAGGCTGAGTCTGGGTTGTATAATAATCTGTCTGATGTTAAACAGCCCTATCCCTTAGTCGCCTTGTACGACACCTCATGGGAAGGGATGGGGTTGTACAAATTCTACTCTGCCGAGAACTACAAATATTCCTAATGCAAAAATAATCCTCCAATAGGAAATTCATTTATAAAGGTCAGTTCAGACCCGTATTTATCTAAATCCGGTCAAATTCGGGTGAGTGTATTTTCGGGTTTCACTAAAATGGATGCCGGGTCAGTCTGTGACCGCGACCTAGTTCACTAAATAAACATTCTTATTGGTAGTATCAATATTATTGTATAAAACAGCTTTTGCACGCGACTTCGTCCTTTAATAATATTCCCGCCGGGGTTGGCCAGGCTCCAGCTTAGCTAAACTGCTTGTTTTAGGAGTAGGTTCACGTCGGTAGTGTAATGTCCAGGATCCGAACCCGGGACCTTTCGATACTAAGGGGGCCTTAACCACAATACTACCGACGCTTTTTTTAATGGTTTAATAATTATTTTTATACCACTTGTGTGCTTGACATAGGAGAAAAGATGGGAGGCATCGATTAATGAGGAATTTACTTCTTTTTTATACCACTTAGGTGGCAGACAAGCACACGGCACACTTGATGAGAAGTGGTTACCGTGGCCTATGGACATGTGCAACAACCAGGGGCGTCACACTCGCGCTGCCGACCCTGAAGAAACCGCCTAATGCCTCTTTTAAAGAACTCCGTACTGTAGGTGCTTGGGAAAACCGCAGCAGGGAGTTCATTCCACAGCTTGAGTGTGCGTGGGATGACGTTTTTTTTCATACCGCACAGTGCGCGCCGTCTCAGGTTGCAATGTGTGGGGATGAATTCCCTGCCTACGGCGAGCGGTGCGATGATAGAATGTTCTTACAGAACTCTACTTACAACAGTAAAAGATCTGAATTTTCTTTTCATTGCTAAGGATTGAAACAAAACTACTTTTTAACGCATTCTATCTCACGATTTATTTGGTATTATTTACGTGTAGCCCGACGTTTCGGTGACTTTTCAGAAGCCATGGTCGCGGGGTGACTAAACATGATAGTTGTAACATAGTTTGAAGTCTAAATTAGCTCATAGTATGAATTCTGATACTTTGAGGTAAACTTTGAAAAAAACATAGGAGGTAGACACGACGATATTTCCGACCCAATTGAGCAGTCCGACTGGGGAAGTACCTCCACCCTACAGAATACCATGGCTATAATAAAGTTGTGTTGTGTTCCCGGCGGTGAGTAGGGTAGCAAGCGCTCAATGGAGGTTTTTTTGCTGTCAGTCCAGGACTTCTCCTGATTGGTCTTCTGCACTGACGGCACAGAAACTTTCTGTTCTAACAGGGTTGGTAGCACAAATGTGACTCCCCTGGTGTTATCCACGTTCAGGAGGGCCGTATGTTTGTCTGCCACCTAAGTTGTATAAAACAAATCTTCCGTTAAGAAGTATTTTTAGTTTCAATAGATGATGTAAACTTCAGACAGTGTCATGCAGGGGATATTTTTTTAAAATATATGACACGCTTGAAGGTAAGCTAAAGGCAAAATCACATTAAAGAGGGTCACCATTACAGGTACATACCATGTTGCAATTGTGGGACTCAGCTTGATGGCCTCATCAGATGCTTTTTCACGCTCCTATTGATTGTTGAAGCTGGGGCCGGATTTCAGTTTAACTAGGAAACGGTTTTACTTCGATATTTTCCGTGAAGCGACTGCCATTTGATCTCTGCGGCCTGCTTCTGCCAGGGTGACAGGCAGCCCCACCCGTCACCCCCAGGCCTGCGCTCATGGGGGGCGCGGATGTCTTTCATTGACCTCCGACGCACTTCTCGTTATCTTCATTCTAGCAAATAATGGGATTCAAATATTTTCAACTAACTTGAAACCGTAGAATCTTTTTAATTAAATTTGTGATTGAATATCATGAATGCACTGGATTTCTCTCTATTCTTTTGTTCATTTATTACTGCCAGGCTTCGCTGCAATTTACTAAGCGTTCTGGCACGAATACGATCTAATTAAAACGTAATCCAATATATGGTTTGAACGTGAGCGGCACGGTGCGGCACGGCGCGGCACGGCGCGACGCGTAGTCGAGAATAGTTTTGTGGATAATAAATGTCGGCGAACTGACTGCCTTGGATTCTATATAATTAGTTATATTTGAATGAAATTTATAAATATGAATAGATATATTTATATTACACTACAAATATATATATATTCTGTTCTGTTGCACGCGACTTCACACGATGTCGGTTACCGACAAAACATAGCCCTATGTCCTTTTTCAAGATCTAATCTACACCTATGTCAAATTTCATCAAAATCGGTTCAATGGTTTAGGCGTGAAAATTTAACATACAGACACAAACAGAGTTACTTTCGCATTTAGTATAGATTGATTTGTAATATATAACACTTTAATAAATTGTCAATTTAATAAAATAAATTATACGATGTTAAGACTAATCGAATAATCAACCCCTGATCACTCCCGGTGCAAAGGTGCCATCACACTTGGCTCGTTTCCACGCTAGATTGTGATGATCAGCTTCTGCACCAGGAACGATCCGGAGCGAGAGTCATCAGTAACCTCCACGCACCTCTGTCCTATCACCCTTACAAGGCTTTTGTCCTTTTTCCCCGGCTCTCCAAGTTTTCATATTCATAGAAAATGTAAATGGAAAAACTTGATATCCAGGAGGATCCAGCAACTGCCGTCTGACCATGTAACCCTAAGAGGAAAATGTATGCCGGAGACAATCGTCAATCAACAACTGTATCGATTTGCTGGTAAAATTGACTTGAACCCAAAGATTCTTGTTATAAAATTCCAGTAACCTATATCTGAAGAAGTAACAAATTTTTCAAAGGTATTTTTTGTTCACAGCCGGAGTGAGTCGGCTCTGAACAGCCCAACGGAGCCTGACGTATCGCTGGCGGCATCCCTTACCGACCCTCTTGAGGCTCACACCTTAGATGAAGCAAGGAGAAGCATCAGGTACAGATATTTAATATACCACTTTTGTTATCAAAATCGTGTGCACGCCATGCTAAACATATCGACACTTTAGGGAACACCTGCAGAATATTGGCAAATAGTTGGCGATTCGTACAATTCGTTTCGTTCGTTCGTTTGTGCGAATACACTTTTTAAATTATTATTTTTTTGGTTTTCGATTCGCACAAAATTTAAAAGGTAATAGTGGCTGTGAAGGATCACAAAGAACGTTTTATTTTTAATTAGAAGGTACCAAAAACAGTATTACGTGAATATTTTTTATACCAGTAAGATTATAAGACATAACCCACACTGTTGTTTACTTGATGATCACAAATATAAAAGGAACAAGATAACGGACGCGTATTACGTAAATA
Organism: Eilema griseolum; assembly: GCA_963662185.1. NCBI lineage: Eukaryota > Metazoa > Arthropoda > Insecta > Lepidoptera > Erebidae > Eilema > Eilema griseolum. The sequence goes on from OY759232.1 coordinate 5,370,280, forward strand.
AAGGGAAGTTTAATGGGAAAAATTTGAATGGGGGTCAACCCTAACAGAAAAACATCCGTTCTCCATTCAACTTTGGCTGCAGGAGTGAGAAGCATTCAACCAGGAGCGATTAGAAAGAAATTTAGACTTCATTTCTTTGTACTTAGTAGACGCGATTTTTTTTTGAGATTACTATTGGGTACTTTACTGACTAACCATATTTGTTAACTTTTACTAAACGTCATAATATTCAGTAATCAAATAATTTACTATTACAGGTTCGGTGGATGATAAAAACAATAAAATAAAAACCTACGCAACTTTTACCGCTCTTATACCATTCTTAATTTAATAAGCTTAGTTAAATCATTTATTTAAACTCCAGGAAAATACCCTATTGTGGCTAGCACAAAATACTAAGTATTTACAATGAAAGCCGCCTGTCACCCTGGCAGAAGCAGGCCGCGGCAGTGGTGCGCCTCGCGCGCCTCCCGGTTTCCGCGGACGAGTTGGGATCTCTGTAGTCCCCACACCCGAGGAGAGGGCCATATCGTGAGAGATGGCCCTGGATCGGCCGGGGTGCGAGGCCTGTCAACCTCACCTTCGGCAAGCAAAAACGACCCACAGGCGGCATGCGTTTTCGTCGGTTCGAGTCCAACATAACCTCTTCCACCCTCTCCGGTGGGGGGGTATCCGTGGGGATTTTGCGCACGTAAAAAAGCCCGTTAGATCGTTCGAAACGTTCTTACAGCATGTGCCTGCTGAAAAGTCTCAAAATGATCTTATTATCAAGGTATTAAGAGCAAATCAAACTGTTATAATGTCCGAACTAAAGGTGTGTATCAAATATCAGAATAATTAGTCAACAGGTACACCAAGGCATTAAGATCATTTCGATTTTTTCGATTTCGTACTTGGTTCGTCAAGATCTTATGCTGAATGTATATCATCCTTAATGAAGCTACGCACACTTGGATACGGGACAATTTAGTTCCGTTCTTATCCTTTGGGCACAGTACCGTAAAATGAATCGTACGAGTCACGGTTTATATTTCGACCGTCTAATTTATTTTTTCGTATCGTAATATTGGCACAGAGTCACCCGCTCTCCAGCATAATGTGCTCACTTTTCCGAATAGGTTCTACAATATTGTACTCACACATTTAGCTGAATAGGTAACTCCAAGATACTTATCAGTAGGTATAGGTATCTTCTAGGTTACGTAACTCATTTCTGTGTTTACTGGTAAAATATACATTTTAAAGTTTTGGTAATGTGACTTAAAAATTATATCTACTTTAAGGCGGGCTTACAAACATACCTAGATTTTAAGCCCATACCTTAAACTAAATTAAGGAATCTTAAAAATATTGAAATATATTTTTATTTTTTCAGAGATCTTCGGATGAAGTATCGCGCGCAAGCACACCAACTGCTAACATGGCGTCGTGCGCAGAGAACTCAAGAGGAACTAGTCACACGACTGCAGAAAGAAAAGGCGGAACAGCTGAAATCTCTCTCCAGCCAGTTGCTTCTGTTCGAGTCACGACTCGTTCGCAAACAAAAAGAAATTAACAGTATGCTTGCCCTAAGAGAAACTATTATAATGAAACAGCAGAAAGTTATAGAAAGCCTTCAATCGAAATTACTCGATAATGGCATTGAAATAACCCAAAACATTCCCGATTTTAGGGACATGCTCCAAGATTCTCATACCACAGGCGATTTCGACTCCCTCAACGATTCAGATTCTGCTGTCATTATGGAGGATGTTGATTTTGACAGTAGCAACACACCTGTGCCAAGATTCAGGTCTACAAACCCTGATAGTGTCACAATTGTTAGGTCAATATCAGACGCTATAGATCCTAATCTGAAATATAACATTGTGCGGCGGTCAAACGGATTTCTACGACGACCGGAGATTCTTGAGACCGTATACAGTGTTGAAGAAGAAGTAGATGGAGATTCGACTAAGGGTCTAAGTGCTCAAAATAGCACAGAGAAAGAACTTAAAGATGCTAATAAAACTGATGAAGAGAAGTACAATGAAACAAGTCTTCTCGCACAACGACGAGATAACTTCCGGATGCGGAGTGTCGTACTAACAGCTGAAGTCAAAAGCATAGATAACGATAAGGAACTTAAACCGAAAAGTACCAAGGAAGTGTGGTCGTATAGTTATGTGCCAAAACGGATGACTCCGGCCAACGAGTCTGATGATGAAGTTACCTCCAACCCTGAGAGTGAGGAGGAACCTGAACCTCGTTCGACTCAAGTGGTAACTTACAACAGGGTAATGTCTAACCATAGAAACGTGACCAAACCGAAGGATGTCAAGTACAAAAGGATAAACAAAGCGAAATCGAAAAGTCTAGAAGAATTAAGAGGTAGACTAAAGAACTGGGTGGAAAAGGGAAATAAGTTTTCTAATATTCCTCTAGAACACGCGCAAAGTTACGCCTAAAAGTTCCTTTAATTAAGAATTGTACGGCAGCCATATTTCGTGCTGTTCACAAATGCGTGTAGATTTTGTTTGTAGTTAAACTGCTGCTCATGTGTGATTGAGCTGTTCAAATTAATATTTGAAATAAGAACAATTACATGTAACCAACCGTTTACTTTTTTTTTTTTGCTAATTTACGCAATATTTTGCAAGGCAATATCATGATATTACCATAGTCATAATATCATGATATTGCAATATTATTATACATTAATATAAATAGGAAAAATGTATTTTCAATATAAAATGTTATACCACATAGGATATAAGATGACGGATTTGTGAATTGCATGAACACCAAAAAAAAATACATCACAAAAAATATAAATCACACATATTGTAGTATCCAAGTACCTTTTTTGAAATGGGTTGTACCTTTCAGCTTTATGAAGGAAGATGTTATTCTTGATACTCAGACTATTGTAAATAGATATTTCTTATATGTAACTACTAATAGATATTGTGCAACATATAGTTTTAAGTAAGGATTTTTTCCAGTTTTCTATTGTTTTGGATACATTTTTAAAAACATTTCAATTTTTAATAGTGTATCTATTTTATTTTCATAACCACATACCTACTTAATTTTAGTTGATAATGTTTTTTTTTAGTTTCTTAAATCTTATTTAAATAATGTTGTATAAAGATTTTCATCACAGTATTTGTTCCAGTAGACTAATCTTGGCTTTTTCTGAAAGTAAGAAAAAAATAGCATCATGTCCTCTTAACCCCGAGAGATAAACTTGCCCGTCGAGTCTCGTCCGTCCATCAGTAGATGTAAAATCAGTGAAACCCAGTGTAATGTATGTTGTTTTTAAATCTTACATAAATACCTTATATATCTTATATAAAAATGTTTTTTTTTTGTATTAGTCGTCCAAACCCAGTGTAATTTATGTAGTTTTTAAATCTTACATAATATATAATACAAAAAATATTCATTTTTGTATGGACGACTAGTCCAAATAAAAAAATCCTCTATTACAATAGGTAGGTACCTATTCATTTTAGTAAATCTTGCAAAATATACGATTATTTATAAATTCTAAATTGTTTATTTAATTTCGATTTGTAAAATTATTATTATTTTATAACGAAATTGCAAGCAAGCAATAATACATTTTATATACAAGATATTTTATTTTTTATTCTACTTTAATCCACTGTTGGTGGACAATCCACCTGCAGTGGATTTAACTTGTATTATTTAAGTGATACTGATAATAATTGTTTTTGTTTTAATAGTACAAACTATACTTGAACAGTAGAAAACTGGAAAAGGAATGTTTCTCTCGCACGACTGATTTTGCGTATTTCATTTTAGAATGTAAAACGAAAATATTTTAATTATTATAAAATCGCTTTATCGGAATTGATAAAACTCTCACTGAATGTGATTTTGTGATTGTCTCGTCAAAGTTGTTTCGCCAATTCATTATTACGTAAGTTAAAGTAATATAAAACAGAATAAGTATTCTGAAAATTTCTAATAATTTAGGTATTTATTGTCTCGGTGCCAATTATTAAAATATTTTTTCTAATAATAAATAATTCATATTGTTGCAGTTTACAGGCTGGCCGTCTTCTATAAACAATGTTTTAGCTAAGTAGAAACTACAATCCACCTAAAAATATGAGAGATGATCACTAAGTGGCAAAATATCGTATCTTATATTAAACATGTCCATCTTCCCTCTCAGGTATATAAATAGATGTGAGTAGATATAAAATAGCACGGTATAGTTTTAATTTAATCCACCCAACTAAGCACTCTCACGCAATGTTAGCATTATACAGCATTATAATCCACCTCTCAGCATGGCAGGAAAGATATCCACCTTTTAATCACGAGTCCAATGTCTTTACCACACGCTTACATAAGCTTATAGAAATATTTTAAAGCAATTGATTAATTTGAATAATAATACTAATTATTTATACTTTTTTCTTACCTATTAATAAAATCACTTGTTAAAGAGTGTGTGGTTAAGCCAATCTTTCGCTTAATCTTAACGGGAACAACTATCACGTCAGTGATATGAGAGTTGATTTTATTTCATTAATTTTTGTTTATGAGAAGTTGTCAGAGTTATACGGTAAACAAATTTCCGTACCTTTATAATTTATATAAATAAGTTATCATTTATGACTGTATCAGTGATTGCTAAGTGGTTAAAATGAAAAATTATATTGTCACGAAAATAAATACATACATACTTATAATTACGTCTTAATCCCCACAGGGTTCGGTAGAGGTGTATTAACACCCACATTTCACCAATAATTGAATTCGGTTCCACGTAATAGGGGATGAAATTATTGCCGTCTTCCGGGCACTATTGTTGACTCAAGCCACGCATCTGAGGATGAGTCTGGGCTGTATGTATCTGTCTGATGTTAAAACAGTCCTATCCCTTAGTCGCCTTGTGTGGCCAAATACTATTTTGCCGAGAACCACACGGCTAAAACATGCGCGCACAAACACACGGAAAGAAATTTTCAATATTAATTTTAACGACGAATTAGAAAACACGAGCTTTTCTCAAAGTAGAGTAGCTTTTGACATTCAAATTACTGATTTTAAATGTATATTATAATTCAAAAATGTTATGTTAATAGTGCATATATATTCATATGTGTAACACTATAACGTACAAACGTATGAGGTAGCTCAAGGCATTCAAGAAAATATACAAGCCTTTGGCCTGGAAATAATTACATTATAATAAATACTGAAATCCAGGGTTGGGGTAGCTGAACCTCACAATATTTGACATGAGCGCACGTGAGTAGGTTGTGCACGTGCGCACGCCTACATGTGTCCACGTGTAATGCAATATGATATTATTACTTTTAGACACGTGTATCGGATTATTTAAACGCTATATCGAATGTCGCTGAAATATGCCACATTTTATGGTAATCGATATATCTGTCATTATTATAAATGGGTGATGGGTGAAGCTTCTTAGGTGGGCACACATGTTACTTACGAGAAATTATTGTTACTATCGCACTGTACAGTGTACCAATAAATAATGCATGTTAGCTTGAAAAGATTTAAAAACACATGAAAAATAAACTGACTATTTCACAAGGTACAATTTTTTTTTTTAGGGATACACGGAAATAATTTGATTGAAATAGGAAAAAAAGAGTGTTAGATTTTTTCAATCTTCTGATTTCCTTCTTATTACAAAAATTTTGCTAAAAAGTGAAATTTTGCTTACTTATTAGTGAAATTTTGTTTTATTTTTTATTAGCATTAGCCGAATATATCTAATTAGGTAGTTAATTCACGTTCTAAACACAGTAATATACAATTAAAAACATTACAACAGCCGGCCGGCCTGTAACCCATACATATCACTTACCGCTGTAAAATGAAGAAGGCTTGGACATACATATTTTTTAATATAATTACTGTGTACACCGCATTCCTAATAATAGTCAAACACTGATATTGAATTGAAAATAAATATTATGATAATATTTTTACTCGTTTTATTATTTTTTAATCCCATAAAATCTAATCGGTAAGTATCTTTTTGGCTGGCTGTCAAGCTGAGTGTCACCATTGTAACATGGTATATGTAAGTAATGGTGACCCTCTTTTCTGAGACATTGTCTTCAGATTACTATCAGGCGAAGCGAAGTCTAATTGACGTAATAAAAACATGGATTCTTCGATATTTTAACAGATATCTCTTACTCTGCACTATTGTATTCACAATGCATAGTGCCCACGTACGTCGGTATATCTGCAGTCTTGAGCAACGAATCCCGCAAACAAAATTTATTGTAAACATAACCTTGTACGACGCGATATTGAAACATAAGTAACATTAGAGTTTACGATACGACTTCACCTCTACGTTTGGTAATAAAATCGTTTATTGTTAAAGATTTTTTACTTATTTCAAGTTACTGTAAAGACGGTGTCACACGACAAGCGGAAAAATCAATATACAATTTGAGTAATTGGATATCTAAGGGACTTTAAGATATTTAAACGTTAACGTTAAGAATAAATGGTGTACTTAGTTATTCTTATATTTATTTTTAAACTATATATGTTTATTTGTTTTTTTTTATCCAGGACACGCCAACTTGACTTCACCTCGCCTGATGGTAAGCTAAAGGCAAAGTTTCAGGAAAGAGGATCACCATTACAGACAATATAAGTAAAGTTACAATGGTGGCACTCAGCTTGGCGGCCTCATCAGATGCTTTTTATTTGATTCTATTATACAAACGCACACATGTCTAGAGGGAGCAGTGTTCTATTACAGATCGATACTATTGCACGCCCCGCTTAAAGGAGTCCAGGTCTGTAGGATGAAGGAAACACGTGAACTTGTAATGAATTTCAGGTCTTGGCGGTGCGGCAAAAAAAAGAGTCTCCGAACCGCTTGGTTCGGAGACTTTATGCCAAGGGCGAAGCGAAGCTGGGGCGGGGCAGTTAGTATATTATTAATGTTAAGACGTTTGGACGTTTAGTACTCAATCACGCTCAATTGGTAGAAGAGATCTGACAATTTTTTTTACACGGATAGGCTCGTTACTCGGAGCCGTAGGCTAGCTAGGAATTTAATAACGTAAAGCTTGTGAAGGATATCAGTACATATGAGGAAACTTTAAAGTTGCCCCCATCATCATCGCCTTCATAACCGACAAAGTTAGAGAAAAGGACCCATCGACTACGTTCGCTAATGTCACTTTTAATACGAATAGAAAAGAAAAGGAAAGATAAGGTGAGTTTTCCCCTCTTTGGCAAGTAATGTATGCCAATGTGAATACGGTGTGTTCTTTGACACTCTTACTTAGGTACTTACTACATGAAATGTCTAATGGTGCGTACACACACTCGTCGATGAGCGAGGGAAGTCGCAAGCGAAGTAGGCAGTGACGTCATGCTGCGAATATTGGCGCGAATGTCGGCTTCGCGTTCCGAGTTAGTGCGGCAATACGGGCTTGAGGAGTCATCCACAAACATACTCGCGACGAACACACCATAGAGTAAAGTAATACACTGGAAATAGAGGGCCCTCTCGTTAGTTTTAGATGTCAGCTAACTTCATATTGAATCTAGCGCCATCTCTTAGACATATTCCGAGAACTACTGTCATATATATATATATATATATATATATATATATATATATATACATACCTACAGGTAGGTATAACACAGCTATACCTATATTATGCGTTTATACATACTGCATTGGACATATAAACCAAAACTGTTTAATTGCAATAATAAAACACTATGATTATTTCATTTTTTATTTTTATTATGTTTATTATAGTTCATTACAGCATACGTTTTTGTTTCATCATCCCCATCATAACCATCACAACACGTACTAACGGCTATAGTTTCTATTTTATAATATTAGTAGCGTTTATATCGCACACAAACTTAACTAATAGCGTCTATATCGCAAACCACAAAAGATTAATCGGCGCTTACGTCGATTTATCCAGCGATGAACCAAACGTCTTTAAAGCACATAAACTTAACTTAACTGGTCTCGATGTACTTGCAACAGAAATAACTTCTTATACTCGCACAAACGAAACACTATCGAATTATTTCAACTTTTATGTAATCTGATTTGAATTTTAAAGATAAAATGGCGTTTGATCTAGTCTAACTGACATTTAAAGTGAATGACAGCAGTTCTGGTTTATCGACTCAACAATGCAGCGACATCTATGGAACATTTGAACAAGCATCCATCATTTAGTATAGGAAGACAATTTACAGATGTAGTTTGTAAAACTAATTAACTGCTATGTATGGAAGTTTCCTTGGCCTGGAACACACTGCACATAGACACTGCATCGAGCGCTCGTGGCGTATGCACGTGTGGTAGCTAACGTCGCCGCCGTCGCTCAATGAATGACAATATATGAAAATTGATTGAGAAATATTAGCAAATTTTATTATGCACATAATTTATTATGTCAGTATATTTAATTTTATATTTGACGTTTCTTTATTTTTTATTGTGTGACTCGGTGCAAAGACGGGCGTTGAGGGTGGTTGACAATCCTATACTCACAGGTAGTGTGGAACCTCTTAGCCTTAGGAGGGACTTTGCCTCGCTATGTGTGTTCTACCGCCTATACAATGGTTTGTGCTCAGATGAATTGTTTGACATGATGCCCACAGCTACATTCTATCATCGCACCTCTCGCCATAGGCAGGGAATTCATCCTCACACATTGCGAACTGAGACGGTGCGCACTGTGCGGTATGAAAGAAACATCATCCCACGCACACTTAAGATGTGGAAATACCTCCCTGCTGCGGTTTTCCCAAGCACCTACAATATGGGGTTCTTCAAGAGGAGCATCAGAAGGTTTCTTTATGGTCGGCAGCGCGAGTGTAACACCCCTGGTGTTGCATACGTCCATAGTCCACGGTAACCACTTTCCATCAGGTGGGTCGTGTGCTTGTCTGCCACCTTAGTGGTATAATATATATATATTTCATACCACTATATATATAAATTATATAAATATATATTTCCTTCCCCAGTCGGACTGCTCAATTGGGCGGATATACCGCCGTGTCCTAACCTCCTAAGTATTTAGCATATAGTATAGGATCCTATGAAAGATCGGCAAATGCAAAGCAATGGGCTGGTAGCACCGCCTTTTGTAGAAAGAAAAGCCTATGATACCTTCATTAAGTATTCCTAGTCACAACAAATATCTAAACCCTCATTTACAAACGCTTGTGGTGTACTTAATCATCGTTTAAATAAAGTGAACATTCATTACCATTAGCAACGAAATCACGTAGTACTATTAATTATTGTGTGGCAAGGGCCTTATTCAGTCAATATTACAACAACATTTGGATAAAGTCAATAGAGACATCAACCGCGGTAGCCTAGTGGTATGGATAACGAACTGCTGAGACGAGGTCTCGGGTTCGATCCCAGGTTTTACCAAGGCACACACCAAAGACTTTTCGAAGTTATATGTGTATTTATCGCAGGTTTATAAGTGTCCGGTTAATGGCAATAGGCTCGCTACCTATTACATTGGGACCTAAACATAAACTGGCGAAATGTGGGTACTAGCACCTCTGGTTACCCCTTCAGGGCTTCAGGCGTGAGTTTATGTTATGTTAGTAAAGACATAAATTATTTAGCGTGTGACCGCGGAACCTTAAATCCCGACTTTATAGCTAATAATGAAAGCTTTAATAAACCTTATTAATGAAATATTGTGTTCTATCGATGTCACGAATTTATGGACAAGTTATGGTTAGATTTATTTATATGGATCGGCTTATCTACCCATCAAAATGAGACCAATCGTTTAGTACCTACCGAACATTACCTCTCGTCCACACTATGCTCCTCGCATTGCTCATCGTGTTGCCGGAAATATTCGGGCGAATAGTATAATATATATATATTTCATACCACTATATATATAAATTATATAAATACATATTATATATATATATATATATTTATATATAAATCTAATAAATAAAGGGTGGTAGTTTGTAAAGACGCAAGAAGTCCTTCGCGATTTATATATATATATATATATAATATGTATTATATATTATTAATATATATATATATTTTTTTATTATTTTTTATTATATATATATATATATTTTTTTTTATTTTTTATTATTATATATATATATATATACAATCGCGAAGGATTTATATATAAATATATATATATATATAATATGTATTTATATAATTTATATATATAGTGGTATGAAATATATATATATTATACTATTCGCCCGAATATTTCCGGCAACACGATGAGCAATGCGAGGAGCATAGTGTGGACGAGAGGTAATGTTCGGTAGGTACTAAACGATTGGTCTCATTTTGATGGGTAGATAAGCCGATCCATATAAATAAATCTAACCATAACTTGTCCATAAATTCGTGACATCGATAGAACACAATATTTCATTAATAAGGTTTATTAAAGCTTTCATTATTAGCTATAAAGTCGGGATTTAAGGTTCCGCGGTCACACGCTAAATAATTTATGTCTTTACTAACATAACATAAACTCACGCCTATATCCCTGAAGGGGTAACCAGAGGTGCTAGTACCCACATTTCGCCAGTTTATGTTTAGGTCCCAATGTAATAGGTAGCGAGCCTATTGCCATTAACCGGACACTTATAAACCTGCGATAAATACACATATAACTTCGAAAAGTCTTTGGTGTGTGCCTTGGTAAAACCTGGGATCGAACCCGAGACCTCGTCTCAGCAGTTCGTTATCCATACCACTAGGCTACCGCGGTTGATGTCTCTATTGACTTTATCCAAATGTTGTTGTAATATTGACTGAATAAGGCCCTTGCCACACAATAATTAATAGTACTACGTGATTTCGTTGCTAATGGTAATGAATGTTCACTTTATTTAAACGATCATTAAGTACACCACAAGCGTTTGTAAATGAGGGTTTAGATATTTGTTGTGACTAGGAATACTTAATGAAGGTATCATAGGCTTTTCTTTCTACAAAAGGCGGTGCTACCAGCCCATTGCTTTGCATTTGCCGATCTTTCATAGGATCCTATACTATATGCTAAATACTTAGGAGGTTAGGACACGGCGGTATATCCGCCCAATTGAGCAGTCCGACTGGGGTAGTACCTCCGCCCTACAGAATACCGCGGCTATAATAACTTCGTGTTGTGTTCCCAGCAGTGAGTAGGGTAGCCAGAGCTCACTGGAGAATTTGTGCTGTCATTGGGAAGACTAAAGCCTTGTCCTGCTTTGTCTTCTAAACTGACAGCACAAAGACTCTACCAACAGGGTTGGCAGCGCGACTGTGACTCCTCTGGTGTTACAAACGTCCATAGGCCACGGTAACCACTTTCCATCAGGTGGGCCGTGTGCTTGTCTACCAACTAAGTGGCATAAAAAACAAAAAAACTTAAATAACGTCTACGAAATATACCGCGAAATAATCTGTTAAAAGTAATTTTATTTAAATACATATCTATAATGCTGATTATTCTTATGAATGGTAAAGAAATAAGTAAAATTGATGATGCAGTTTCTAGATTGCAAAATATATATCGTTACGCTATACCTAGGCTTAGGTAACGTTTCGCAATAAACCTTACATGAGCATCTGTGACAAGGAAAGGGTTAAAAACACGAAATTAATGTGACGAAATGAATCAGTTGACACAAGAAGAATGTATCTTTTAACACGAAGTACAAACGCTTTGTTCAATATGAATATCTCTTAATTCGAAATAAGAAGAAATTTATCCTTTAACATGAGTTGTAAAAGTTTCATTTAGTTTGAACAAACCTTTAACTTATGAATTATATATGAATCAATTCTAAGTTACAAAATGAGTGTCACTTAAAGAGAAATCACTTTTTGTTTCGACTAAAATATGGATAAACTTCACGTTAAATATTTACGAACTTGGCTCAACTTTTGAGTTTAGGTAAAATAATGTTTCTGAATGTTGTGTGCTAACGTTGAATACTTTTTGTATGAGTTTGCTTTAAAATTTTACAAATAGACGAAGTTTGTAATATTTGTAATGAAAACTTTGTTTGATTTTTGGAACGATTTGTATTTTAAACGTTATTTACCTAAGCTCATGAGTTCACCCATACCCATATAACTGGCACGGGTGGTTGTACCGGTGCTGCTGTAGTTTCTGCAGAGGCTCTTAAGCGGCGCAAATACTCCACTCTTATTAAAAATTATGAATGTGTGCCGTTTGGTGTCGAAACTTTGGACATTGAGGTCTGAGTGCAAGCAATCTCTTCAGGGAGATTGCGAAGCGTATGGTTGACGCTTCTGGGACCACAGAGACCCCAACTCGTCCCCGGAAACGGGGAAAGAGCAACGCGCAATGCCGCCACGGCCTGCTTCTGCTAGCGTGATTGGCGCCTCCACCCGTCACCCTTAGTAACTTCATGTCAATTGTAATCACACTATTTTTTTATCTAGAATCGTATAGGTTTCCATAGAAGAGATGACGGAGAAGGGAGGAGACTTTCCTTTGTCGCACCACTAATGCCTGGAATTCATTACCAGCTCACATGTTTCCTTCTAACTACAGTCCCGAGTCCTTTAAGTGAGGCGTGGAAGCTGTCAAGTTTAGTGTCACCATTGTAACATGGTATATGTAAGTAATGGTTTTCTGAGACATTGTCTTCAGCTAACTATCTGGCGAGGTGAAGATTAATTAACGTAATAAAAACATGGAATCATACAAGACTATAATCAAGAACTGCCAACACTTTCAAACAATGCAGATGGTAGCAAAACGATTCAGAAGCACAATCCAGCAGTCTATCATAATCTTACCAACTCGTACTCACCAAACTTATGTTCAGAATTCAGAATATAGTCACGTACCGCCCTTTTTGTTGTCTCCATAAAGTGGACCATCCTGCTACCTTAGTAGTGAATACATATATAATGATGCTTATTACACGAATATGACAGTTTGAAATCAAAGAATAAATTTCATTTATTCAGTGTTAAAGAGCACACATATGAACGTCAATATTTTACAATTATTACATACATACATACAATCACGCCTTTATCCCCGGAGGGTTAGGCAGAGGTGAATTGACATCCACATTTCACCAATCGTTCGGTCCCACATAATAGGGGGTGAGCCTATTGCCGTCTTCCGAGCACTATTGTCGACTCGAGCCTGAGTCTGGGCTGTATACTACTCTGTCAAGAAAGTACTGGGAAAAAATCAATAATACACAAAAAAATTGTTATTCATCCAAATTTATTTTATCACCTTCAAAGAAACGATACACTTAGGCCAACGAATAATCCAATCATCAATACATTTTTTAAACGCTGTTTCCGGAATTGAGTTCAGGGGGCCTACTACAACCGTGTACAAAACAGTCTTATTGCAGGAGTGTTTTGTTTCAAGCTTAAAGCAATCTTGCTTATATCCGTACCACAACCGTACATTATGCATACAATGTATTCCTGCTTAGTGCTTTTGTGACGACACTTCAATTTTAGTTCATTCAATTCGTACCATGACGTGATTTTGGAGTAGTATTGTTTTTAACAATATTGTTTTTACCTATGTCAAATTGAGCGATTTTAAAGAAGTTGCTAGGATATATTATTGTTATGCAAAATACTGTTCAAGAAATCATTTTCATAACCCAAAAAGCAAGTAAACCGTATTTATACACATTAACTTATAGAATAAATGATGGAGCTAACAATTTAAGTACCTTTTTTCGTGTTCCACGGGAACCCACTACGTGGTCAGCGAGGCCGTTATATCGAACTCAAACCGACTAAAACCGCATGCGATTTCATTAAAATGGATCAATCAGGCAATTTCCTCACCCACGCTGTGTCATCTCCAGGCTTTAGCTAGACCCGTCGATGTGGGAACCACGGTATCACCGTCTTCTCCCTGCTTCTTTTAGGGTAGCGTCAACCTCAGGTCCGCACTCACAGAGGACGGAGGTCACTGAGCTATCTACAATGCATGAGTCGCCTCCGCCGGACCACACAAACAGTACAAAAATACTTGACTTGAATCGCCGGAAGATTTGAAAAATAAAAACCGGGTTTTCGTAAAAACCTACGGAGGAGCTCTGACTTTTTTGTCTCCGCAGCACAGCTCTAATGTGAAGCAGGGAATAGACAACTATTATAAATAGTTCATTCATTTCTGTCAATAGGCAGGAATCAAACAAAACTTTGTTATATGCTCATGGTACCAATTTGAGTAAGGTTATTATTGAGCCTGGAAACAAGGAAAAGAGATACCGCTATACGTACTGTATAGCACCATCTCTTTTTCACAGTAAATGGATCGACTTTTAAGTAATTTATTAAACGTTCTAAGGAAATACTTACCTTTTTTAAATAACTGGCAGAATAATTATATAAAAACTAAGGTATTAAAAAAAAGTAAAAATAGCTGTCATTTGACAAAATAATTTTAACTCGTGGACCCATAAATATCTATGTAACATTTTATTTTCCAGCGCAAAAATAAAGCCATTAGTTAGTAATAATAATACTGCTTCAAGAGGTTGTGGTAAGGCTCCAGTTCTCGCCGCGAATTCTCCTTTATGTCTTCTACTGATTGAAAACGGGTGCCACGAAGTGGTAATTTGAGTGTAGGAAAAAGAAAGAAATCGGCTGGAGCCATATCTGGTGAATATGGTGGTTGCTAGATGGTATTTGTTGAGTGTTTGGACAAAAATTCGTTCACAATGATGGCCTTGTGCGAAGGCGCATTATCGTGGTGCAAAATTCAAGAATTTTCTTTCCACAAATCTGGCCTTTTTCGTCGAATTTGTTCTCTTAAACGTCGCATAACGCTCAAATAATATTCTTTATGTACCGTTTGACCTTCCGGCATAAATTCCGAGTGCACAACACCGCGATAGTCAAAGAACACAGTCAACATGACTTTGACTTTTGATCGACTTTGACGTGGTTTTTTCGGTTTTGGTTCAGTTGGAAGACGCCATTCCCATGCTTGTTGACTAGTATGCATGTCAAACTCGTAAACCCACATCTCGTCACCAGTAACAACGCGTTTCATGAATGTTGGGTCGGTATTGACCCGTTCTAGCATGTGCTCAGCGACTCTCATGCGATTTAGTTTTTGAAGAAAATTCAGGTTTTTTGGGACTAGCCGGGCAGCAACACGTTTCATACCCAAATTATTAGTTAAAATGGTACGGATCGACTCGTGAGATACAGAAAGTTCGGCGGCCATCTCTCTCAAACTTGAATGAGGATTTTCAGTCACTATTTCCTTCACTTTTGCGATGTTAACTTCAGTTGCAGACGTTGATGGCCTACCAGAACGAGGCAAATCTTCCATCACATCTCGACCGCTTTTGAACGCTTTGTATCACTCATAAGCACGTGTTTTCGATAAAGTCGATTCACCGTAAGCCTTCTGTAACATTTTTAGGGTCTCCGAACATGAAATTCCATTGGCGATGCAAAATTTAAGAAAACTCTTTGTTCGATGTTTTTGTCCATTATGAAATTCGCAATACACACTAGATATTATAAAACTAAAAACAGCATTGTTTTTAACATAAATGACAGAGGCAACTCAAACTCCGCGCCAAAATGGAAAGCAGTTGTGCCAATCAAACAACAACAAAAAAAAACAAAAATTTGAACATGGAACCATAAACAAAACATTAATGCCCGATACTTTGTTGACTGAATGTGATATACATTCAGTCAACAAAGTAATTGTCTGATGTTAAACAGTTATCCCTAAGTTCCCTTGTACGACACTGCATGGGAAGAGATGGGGTGGCCTAAATCCTACTCTGCTGGGAACCACGTCGCTTACAATTATATCAAGAAATAGTATAAAAATATTAAATAATGTAAAAATAAACCATTGGAAATTGTTTATTTCGCTTGTTATGTAGAATAGTTCTACTGAGAAGATACCAACAAGAACTAGATTATCTTTCTTTTTTAAATTTGCTTTAGTTTACAATTTATTTTGTGCGAGCAAGTAAGAGACTTATGTTGACCACGCATTTACATCATCAAGGTACTCATCTACTTTATAGTAACGTTAGGCGTAAGTAGTAGCAGACAAGCACACAGCCCACCCGATGGAAAGCAGTTACCGTGGCCTATGGACGCGTGTAACACCAGAGAAACCACACTCGCGCTGCCGACACTTTAAACACAGAGTCTATGTGCCGTCAGTATATAAGACAAAGCAGGACAAGCCTTTAGTCATCCCACTGACAGCACAAATTCTCCAGTGAGCTCTGGCTACCCTACTCACCGCGGGGAACACAACACGAAATTATTATAACCGCGGTATTCTTTAGGGCGGAGGTACTTCCCCAGTCGGACTGCTCAATTGGGCGGAAATACCGCTGTGTCCTACCTGCTTTTCTCATTATAGTCTTATAATATAAATCTATTTTGAACAATCGGATCCTATCGTGATTTATTTGTTGTTTATCAACATTCCATGAGCCTTTCTCCAACTTAGATGGGGTCAGCTTTCTTATCTAACTAAGATGCGGCTGAACTTTGAGTTTTTTCGTGAAGCGACCGCCATCTGCGGGTCTAAAAAGGCCACATTGAGCGATTCCGCGAAAAACTAATTAGCTTTATGAATTTCCAGTACGCAATTTTTTTGAAAATTAAATGAAAAGATTTTCATTAGACTTTTTCTTTCACTTTGTAATAATCCTTTTTATTCTAAACTTTACATGATTGCTTTTAAACCTAAAATTAAATGGATTTTTTAGTAGTTTTCGTGGTTTGACGGTGGTTATGCCATAGCAGAATCGAGGCCATAATCTGTCAAATTATCATGAGTCTCCATCTCTCTCTCTCTCTCATCAATTAATCTATTACAGCTAAGTACTCCACAGTTTTATTTGATAAATATTCTAAGAAAGCAACTTATTGTATTGTACCAAAATTTAATTTAAGTATTTCATTGACTTATTTATAACGAGTTAACCAAGTTTATGAAAGTTGCCAAGAAATCTGTTTAATTTATGACTTAATTACATTTATAATCCCCAATATTAAGTTACGTTCATTGTTATAAGGTATTCAATTACCATAATCTGTCTAAACTTTGACAATAAAAATTAATGTACAGTCGACAAAAGAGATACGGTCGCACTAACTCATATAGAGTTAGTGTTTAACGGTCCAACCGTATCATTGCTTATCGACAAAGGGTATGTAGAGACGCACAAAAATCTACGAGGGAGGGGGATAAACCAACTGACTGTCGGACGAGTCTCTTGCTCAGGTAATCTTCTAAGGACTGGGGGGCAGCGGCAGTCGCTTCCAGATAAATCTAGATTAAACCTTAAAGGAGAAGTAGGAGAGGATAGCATAAGCTTTGGCGCAATCAGGCGCTTGGATAAAGAAGATTTAAAAATTATGGTTCGATCAGGCGAAATTCAAGATTTAGGAGAAGGATAATTGTAGTAACGAATTAAAAATTGTTATTTATAAGTTTAATAATCCCTGCTGTGGTTTTTCCAAGTAACTGCAATATGAGGTTCTTCAAAAAGGGTTTTAGAATGTTTTTACAAGGTCGGCAGCACGAATGTAACTCCCCTGGTGTTGCACACGTCCATAGGCCACGGTAACCACATTCCATCAGGTGAACCACGTGCTAGTCTACCTCCTAAGTGGTCTAAAAAGGTAATTATAGATTATGAGTCCCCCATGTCAAGCTGCCCGCGTACGAAGGCAACTCGGGCGTCGGAGGTCGGTGAACGACCTCCGCCCCCCATGAGCGCCGGCTTGGGGGTGTCAGGTGGAGCCGCCTGTCACCCTGGCAGAAGCAGGCCGCGGCGGTGGCGCGCCTGGCGCGCCTCCCCGTTTCCGGGGACGAGTTGGGGACTCTGTAGTCCCCACAACCGAGAAGAAGGCCAGATCGTGAGAGATGGCCCTGGGTCGGCCGGGGTGCAAGAGATATGCCTGTCAACCTCACCTTCGCAACCAAAACGACCCACAGGCGGCGTGCGTTTTAGTCGGTTCGAGTCCGACATAACCTCTTCCACCGGGTCCGGTGGGGAGATACCCGGGGGGATTTTGCGCACGTAAAAAAAAAAGGCGGGAATACGAGAGAAGAGGTCCCTGTCGTATTCCCACCTGGTGACTCATTACGAAGATTCAATTTACCGAAAATTATAGATTATGAGTCCCCCATGTCAGGCAGGAATACGAGAGGAGAGGTCCCTGTCGTATTCCCACCTGGCGACTCATTACGAAGATTCAATTTACCGGAAAATTAAATTAAATCTGCCTCGTCGAGATTGTAATTACAAACAATATATTTCAAATAAATTCCCTCGTTTCGTAAATAAACAAATAATTAGCTTTAAAATATATTGTTCCAACAATTGCTGCGAAGTACTGAACTGCGAATCTCTTCATCCATTAAGGAACGAAAGCTTTCCCAACAATACGTACAATTGAATCAACATCCTTACACAACGAAAAAGAAAAAGGCAAGCCAAGTTAAAACTTGTGCTAGCAAGCACTTTTCTTGAGTTAAATTGTAGTCAATCAACGAAATAAATAAATCAAAATGGATTAGTTTAAGATGGGACTTTTTGAATACAATTTTTTTTTACTAATTTGTTCGGCTTACATGTCATGTCACCTTGTCATAGCCGGAAAGTTAACACTCTACGTTGAGGTAAAAGCTTCGAATGCGACTTAGATAATGAGAGGAGAAAAATAACAACCAAATGGGAAAAGTAAGATCTTGTTGGTACTCTAACAAACCGTATTAGTTAGAAGGTGGTACGTCCCCAATGAAGACCGTTCATCATCATCATCATCATCATCTTCATGGAGACGTATTTTTCTGATTGCATCCGAGGCCAAAGCGACCTTGGAGCTCAGGGTCCGCCTTTCGGACCTTATGCTAATATAATTATCTATTTACAGGGTTCCTATATTATTCTACTTATTACTTCTTTAAATCACAGATACGCCGATACCCATATTTAACCAACTACACTTTTAGTCCCATTATAATAGGTGCTGCCGATACCCATTATAATATAATAGGCGGTTCGATAAACACTGGAAAAGACGAATAGTATGTATGCCTTTGTATCTAAGTGTTATTTTTTTTATCTAAAGAATCAGGTGATTTGGCGTAACCAAAAGTTTCAAACTATTTATACTTTTGATTGATGGCACTTGGTGGAATTTGTTGTTACACATATTGAGAACTCATTTGTACTTTTCCACATTATTCCGGTCAGGTCTAATAACTATTAAAAATAATGTGGAAAAGTACAAGTGAGTTCTTAATATGTGTAAAAGTTTCAAACTTGGCTTAACATACTACTGTGTCCTCTGCTTTACGTATAGGCCTTACAAAAAGCAAGAATGTACCTAATCAAGAATCTTCGAGGGTTCGATAGGGAGTCTTCTAAATAGAATGATTTCACTCGAATATCTTGAATACCTTCTCCAGTATTAAATTGTTCGAAAAAAATCTAATTGCCTCCTTTAATATCAATAGGGCCTTTTTCATTTTTTGTCGTGACTTGATAAAAGAGCCTTTTGACCAGGCTTTTGCTTTCAATACTATTATTTAGATATTTGAACCTGATTTTGGGTATATAATATGCCTATTACTAGAGTTTCAAAGATATTATAGGTTCAAATAAAATATAATCGAAAAAAAAACCTGGGTAGTTATTTTTAAAGGGTTCTGCAGCGTTTTATATCTGTTGAAAAGCAATCGCAATACCATGATAACAAATATAATAATGCAGTGTCAAAACTAGTTTGTGACTCTTATTCCAAATTTTAAATTCAATATTCCTTTTATGGCGGGACCCGATATGGATATTACTCATAGAAGTCATTGAAGAAACTTGTCAATTTTCAGTATAAAGCGTTTTTACGTGTAAGGACCTGTGTGTACTCGTATTATAATTCTATTAACTCAAAAAGCGTCAATTTAGTCGTTCATTCCCATATCCCCGAATGGGTAGGCAGAGGTGCTAACACCCACATTTCGCCAGTTTATGTTTATTGGAATTAACCGGGCACTGCGATAAATACACACATAATAACTTCGAAAAGAATTGAAAAGTCATGTCATGTCATGTCAAATCAAGTGTGTGCCATGGTAAAACCTGGGATCGAACCCGAGACCTCGTCTCAGCAGTTACCACTAGGCTACAGCGGTACCATCATTCGTTAGAATTTGTTGAAAATGTGCTGCGAATTTGTCAAAATATTGTGAGACGACATGAGATCTAAGTGTATAACTCATATCTTATGATCGTACTTCTTCATCGAATCATAGTCGAATATAATGTATTAATCAATCAGACAAATATATAAACATAAGTAGCTGTCCCGGCATACGTTGTTTTGCCATATAATGTTAAGGGTGGACTACCCTTAACATTTAGGGCGATGAAAAATAGATGTTGTCCGATTCTCAGACCTACCTAATGTGCTCACAAAATTTCATGAGAATCGGTCAAGCCGTTTCGGAGGAGTTTAACCACAAACACCGTGACACGAGAATTTTATATATAAGAGATAAAGTAACATAAACATTTGGAGGAGGTAGTCCAACTGGGGAAGTACCTCCGCCCTACAGAATACCACGGTTATAATAACTTCGTGTTGTGTTCCCGGCGGTGAGTAGGGTAGCCAGAGCTCACTGGAGACTTTTTGTGCTGTCAGTGGGACAACCAAAGGCTTGTCCTGCTTTGTCCTCTACACTGACGGCACAAAATCTCTGTTCTTACAGGGTCGGCAGCACGGATGTGACTCCACTGGTGTAACACACGTTCATAGGTCATGGTAACCACTTTCCATCAGATGGGCCGTGTGCTTGTCTGCCACATAAGTTGTATATAAAAGAATCTGCCAGTAAATGTAAATAAATACAGAAGCATTTGGACATTAATAATGTAACTGGCATAAATGAATAAAAAAACTTTTTTAATTATGTCTAGCGCTATTTAAAGTGTATTTACATTTTAAGCGAGACTATGAAGTATAACAAAAAGTAACATCTGGTGCCATGGAAAAATGGTAAGTGCCTTCTGTGGGATGCCACGTGTGTCAGCACGGTTGCGCCCAGTCACCTGAGCCGTACTGTCCGGTCTCCGGCAGCTGCTGCTGAGGACGCAGCGGATAAAAAACGAGAGAAGTATGCGGCGTTGACAGAGCAATATATGTTCGCTCCCTTTGCGGTCGAGACAATGGGTAGTTGGGGTACCGACGCCAAGAATCTGGTGAACGAATTGGGGCGCAGGTTGAGGGACAAAACCGGTGACTCCCGCTCCGGCTCGTACCTGGGGCAACGGTTGGCCATAGCTGTTCAACGGGGCAATGCCGCCAGTGTCATGGGTACCTTTGCACCGGGTACGATGAGGGGCGGGTTAATAGATTAGACTGTCACTCTGACTGTACAAAAATGTGGACAATATTTTAATTGTATTATAGTTTTATTTAATTATTATTTTAATTAATGTATATATTATAATATAATAGTTTTATTTAACTAAAATGTTAATTGTACCATAAATAATAATTAAATGTTCTTTTGCTCGAAGTTTAATCAAGTTAAAAGAGTCCTTCAGAAATGAAATTAATAAAACGAAAGAGGGACCGATTTCAAGAAAATTACCAAAATTAACTTCGTTTTTCATCGCGTCCTAAAGGGTTATTTTACTGAATATTACCCTTACTTTAAAATTATGACTACCAGACCGAAACTGGTCTGAAATGGTGAGGGTTCGTTTCAGATAATACATCTCCGATTGGTCTTTTTTTCAAAATTACTAATTCGAAAAAATTACTGAATTGCAAAATGACTGATTTCTCAATGACTGAATGTCATTACTTAGAAACCTCGGAGAGAACGAAAAGCGGTCTGTCCTGGTTACAAACATACTCGCAGTTGGTGCCCTCAAAAGAGATGTTGCGTCCATGGCTGTACTTTACCGTTTGTTCCATGGTGAGTGTTCTGATGAGCTCTTCCAATTAGTCCCACCCTCCCCTTTGTTACATAGGACAACACGTGCAGGTCTTAGGTGTCATCCGCACACGGTGCAGAACATCCGATCAAGAACCAAGCGGTTCGTTGACTTTTTCCTTTGTCGCACCATTAAGGCCTGGAATTCATTACCAACTCACGTGTTTCCTTCTTCCTACAGTCCCGGTACCTCATGCTTTTTCACGCCCCGCTTAAAGGATTAAGCGGGGCGTGAAAAAGCATGTGATGAGGCCTTCCAGCTGAGTGTCAGCATTGTCACATGGTATGTGTAAGTAATGGTGACCCTCTTTTCTGAGACTTTGCCTTCAGCTTACCATCAGGGCAAGGCGAAGCCTAATTGACGTGTTCTATATAAAAAAATCTAACAACAGATTTAACTGCAATACTTTGATTTCGCTAATGTATTGTGGAAGTCATATAGCAGTCGCTTCATGAAAATTATTGAAGTTTAACGAAATCCGTAGTTAGAATGGTAAAAGTGGACCCCAGACTTCTAGGGGAAAGCTTCGAATGCCACTTGGATTCACTAGGCTGAAGAAGAAGACCAAGACTACCAGATAGAGACCAAATAGCCTGCTAGTAGATTAATTACCTTGCTACTAATTTGAAGCAAGAAATTGGAATAGTAAAATTGAAATAAAATTGGTTGAATGTTTGAAAATATTCATACATACATACATCGCTAAAATTCTATACAAAATTGTTAACATAGGTTTAAAATCTAGAAACGATTAGTTTTAAATGATTATCGTAATTTAGGAGTTCCCTATGGGGGTGTCACCCCCATAGAGAACTATGGGGGTGACATGGTCACTGCGTGATCAAGCCCTCACCTTATGGTAAATAAATAGAAAATAAAGAAACATAGGTACATACATACATAAATATAAACACACCTTTATCCCTGTAGGGTTAGGCAGAGGTAAATTAACAACCACATTTCACAAATAATTGTTTTCCGTCCCACATAATAGGGGGTGAGCCTATTGCCGTATTCCAGGCACATTGTTGACTCGAGCTATGCGTCTGAAGCTGTGTCTGGGCTGTATATATCTGTTTGATGTTAAACAGTCCGATCCCTTAGTCGCCTTGTACGACACCGCATGGGAAGAGATGGGGTGGCCCTAATTCTACTGTACCGGAATCCACGCGGCAATATTCACCTGTAGAAATATTACTGGTTGAATATGGAAAAACACAAATTTACCTTTTTATTTTAATTTATTCTGATTTATTATTCCGCCTCTGCCCAAAACTTATACTCTTTTTAAATTATTACGTACCTACTTTATAAACTTGGAAGTCATAAAACACAATTAGATCTTATTTTCACGCGTGCTTTCCTCTTAGTATCATAAGTTTCTGTTTTGAATAACATAACATAAACTCACGCCTATATCCCCGAAGGGGTAGGCAGAGGTGCTAGCACCCACATTTCACCAGTTTATATTTAGGCCCCAATGCAGAGGCGGCGTTAAGCGTGGGCGACGTGGGCCACCGCCTACGGCCTCGCGGTACAAGGGGCCTCGCGACTCAAAAATGTTTAAAGCGAGAATAAAACAAAAAAAATATAAATCAATTTTGTTGTGAAACATGTTTTCTTAGTCTGGCAACATTTGCCGCCGACCAGAGTGCGGGGAATCCCCGGTTTATTTGTTTACTTTCTTTACTAGGAAGTCAACCAATCAAATCAAAGTACGCAACGCAGTCGCTAGGCGCATAACAATAGAAACGTATAATTGTGTTATTCAATATTGTTTATTTTTATGACTGTACGTACCTATTTTGATAAGAATAGTGTGTGCAATGTTTTAATAATATTTAGTGAATAAATAGATAGTGTTTAGGTATATTGATTGCTCCTGTAAACTGACCCAAAATTTTAAAACAGTGACTTTTTTAATTGTTTTTTTGTTTTCTTTGTGATTTGTAACACACCGGTACCTGTACTCGTCTATTTTACATAAGGTAAGAAATATTTAATTGGTAATAAGTATATAACGCACATGTCCGGCCGAGATAGAGATATTGGAAGAAAATGGGAGTCTGGATCAGCAAAAAGAAAAAGAAAAGCTGAAAGAACTGCAACCAACCAAGTTTTGAGTTTAAATTTGATGAAGTTCCTCAACCAAACTGCATCTGGTAGTACAGAACCTTCTGAATCGATAGCTTCGACTTCTACACAACAAACGTCCGAGATACCGTTGGAAAATGCTCTAGATGCACTGAATACCAAGAGCGAACGTCAGTTAGACGTAGAGCTTGGATCATCTTCTAGCCAATCAAAAATTGACGCTGAAACTCTTGTGCTGTCATCAAGCAATCAAGAAGAACAGATTGACATAGATTCTCCAATTCGCAGCGACGACGCCAGCGCCATAGTTCAGCAAGTACTTGTTAATTCGGATCCGGGATTGTGGACGTTTCCCATAACGGATACACAGCGTCGTGACATAGTTCGAAGCGGCCCCACACAGCAATTAAATAGCGGTGATGAATATTATCCCAAAGGTGATGATAACAGACACTTTTCCAATTTCTATTTCTCGAGAAAACTAAATAATGGTGAAACTCAACATCGTCGCTGGTTAGTGTATTCCAATTCCCAAAATAAAGTTTACTGTTTTCCATGCAGACTATTTAGCAATTCACAAACTCAGGTGGTGCAAGGAGGGTGTTGTGACTGGAAACATTTAAGTAGCATTTTACATAGACATGAGAATACCAAAGAACATATGGCACATATGTTCCAATGGTTAAATTTAGAGAAAGGAATAAATCAAGGCAAAACAATAGACCAAGAAAACGAAAGGCTAATACGTGAATCACAAAAACATTGGCACAACTTGTTAGAGAGAATAATTGACATAATAAACTTTTTGGCCTCTCATAATCTTGCATTTAGAGGTCACAGAGAATCTCTCAAGACAGGTGACGGTATTAAGAATTCCGGTAATTTCATAGATTTATTTAAACTGATATCAAAATTTGATCCTACTTTACGTGAACACATGAAACGAATTAGTGACAAACAACTTTCACACCATTATTTAAGTCACGATATTCAAAATGAATTGATCATATTGATGTCAAAAACAGTTGTCAATGAAATTATTCGTAAGGTTAAAGAAGCAAAGTATTATTCTTTTTTGCTCGATTGCACTAGAGATTGTAATAGAGTTGAACAAATGTCGGTTATCTTAAGATTTTGTGATACGTCAACTGGTACAATAGTCGAACATTTTATGGGATTTCTAGCTGTTACTCAGACAACTGGAGAATATTTAGCCAATGCTATACTGGAACACCTAGAAAAATATGACTTAAATATTCAAGACTGCCGTGGCCAGGGATACGACAATGGTGCAAATATGGTAGGTGTAAATAGTGGAGTTAAAACTCGAATATTGAATATTAACCCTAGGGCATTTTTCACACCTTGTGGCTGTCATAGTTGGAATCTATTATTGGTAGATGCAGCGAACTCATCTATGGTAGCAAAAACTTTTTTTGGTTTCATACAAAAAATTTATTTGCTATTTTCAAGATCAAGCAAGCGCTGGGATTTTATAAAAGGAAAATTAAAACTTACTATAAAACCTTTATCAGACACAAGATGGGAAAGTAGAGTCGAAGCAGTAAAGGCCGTATTATTGCAATTTGATGAAGTGATTGAATGCATAAAAAACTTAAAAAATCAAACGGAGGAATCAGACACTCTCAGTGATTGCGATTCAATACTAAATGAAATGTTAAGTTTAGAATTTATCGTATCTTTACATGTGTGGTATGAGATATTATTGCGTGTTAATATAATAAGTAAATTATGGCAATCAGTACAAATTCATTTAAGCATTGCTCTTGAACATTTACACACATTTTGTGAATGGATAAAAGAGTATCGGGAAACTGGATTTGAGAAATCCCTGTCTGATGTTCGGAAATTTACTGAGAAAAGCTGTTATGACCTGCCAAAAGAGTTTAAGAATAAAAGAGTAGCCAAAAAGAAAAGGATGTTCGATTATGAAAGCAGCGATGAACCTATACAGTCTCCCAAAATCCGGTATCAAACAGATTTTTTTTACGCCATGATTGATTCTATAATAACCAATATGGAATTAAGATTTACGTCTTTAAATCAACATTTTGAAGACTTTGGTTTTCTCTATGATTTAAGCGCGCTAAAAAATATGCCACAGGAGCAAATATTAAAACACTGTAACGATTTACATAACGTCCTGCGTGTGGGTGAGAGCAGTGACTTCCAACCATTTGAATTATATGAAGAATTAAATACAATGATCCCGAATTTACCCAACTTCATTAAAGACGTGAAACAGCTGCTGTCATACATAACAGAAAATAGCTTGAAAGAAATTTACCCAAATATTTACATTGTCATCCGAATTTTATTAACAATTCCGGTAAGTACAGCCTCTGCTGAAAGAAGTTTTTCAAAATTAAAATTAATAAAAAATTATTTGAGAAACACAATGAGCCAAGAAAGACTTTCAGCTTTGGCTGTTTTATCAATTGAATCAGATTTGGCATCTAGGCTGAATTACGATACCATAATTAAGGTATTTAGTAACGTTAAAAGCAGGAAATTTCTGTTCCTTTAATAAAGAAATCTAATGTTTTTTAAGATACACTTTAAGAAATGTATATCTCCACCTTTATATTAACGATTTGTAATTTTTCATTTAATACTTATGTGAGGTTTAATATTAATATAATAAAACATTTTGGTATTTCAACAACCGAATGTATTCTCATTCGGTCCTAACATCCGTCCATCGCAATGTTCATTCGGTGACTCGTATCGATTATACGATCGATGCGAGTGATCGATAGGAATGGCACTCGGCGAGGGGAGGCAGTCTAGTCTGGAGAACCGCACTGTACGGAGGTGTGTTAATTATTGTGTCATTGTGCTGTGTAAAGTGAAGAATAAATAAATGGATATATTGAAGTTGGAGTTTTACTCCAATTCAGAAGTGGGATGTACATGCTCACATTAAATTTAATTTGTAAAATTTTATAAATACTGTGCTGTACGATTTCTGGTGAAATTATATGTAGATTAACAGTGTACTTAAACCCAGTTTCTAAATATTAAAAAATAACTACCTATAATGGAGCAAAGTGGGAACGGTTGTAACCGCCGCTTGGAGACGCCTGAGCGCTCTGGAGCAAGGCGGGATGACGACGGAGGCAGGCGGAGTCGGAGTCGCTTACGAAGCGAGACGCAGGTGACGCGCCGAAGCCGCACGCGCTATCGAAGCCGCAGCCCAATTCATCGCAGCGGGACCAGTAGGAGCATTCGGGACAAAGAACGTGAGTTGGAGCGGGAACGAGACAGAGTTAGGCGCCTGGAGGAGGAAATTGTTCGGGAGCGGAGTCGTTTGCGAACCAGTTCGAGAACACACCGTCACTCTCGTGTCATAGACATAGCTAGTTCGCCACAAGTGGAGAAGCGGCCTTCAAGATCGGATGACGGGCCAAAATCGAGGCGCTGCTGCGGTCAGGATGGTGAGGTAACCGCTCCTGGTTCATTTAATAGGACAACAAGTCCAGTTTTTTCTGCGAAGGATGTAGCTGATATATTAAATTCTATGAAGTCATCCCAACCGTCAGCAGCAGCAAACAATTCAAATAAATTGAATCACAAAAATATATTACCCGAATTTGATCCCTCATCTAAAAACCAGAGGATTGATATCTGGCTACGGAAAGTGAATGAGTGTGCTACTGTTTATGGGTGGGATGACAAAACAATTGTACATTTCGCGATGCAAAAACTCCAGGGATTGGCCAAAACCTGGTATGAAGGGTTAAACTCCATTCTTTTTAGTTGGGCAGAATGGCAGGAAAAGCTTTTGACGGCTTTTCCCTGTGAGCAGAATTTTGGTCAAACGCTGGAAGAAATGCTTAGACGCAAAAGCAAAATTAATGAGCCTATTGAGGTATACTTTTACGAAAAGATAGCCTTGCTAAACCGGTGTAACATCGTTGGGAAGCGCGCTGTGGATTGCGTTATACATGGGTTAAGCGATAAAACGCTTAAAACTAGTGCTTTAGCGTTACGTTGTATACAACCTGACCAGCTCTTACAGTTCCTCATGAGTAATAAAGATATAGCGCAAAGTGTAGCCCCCTATGATCGCACCAATTTCAGAAGTAGGTTCGTACACGATGCTAAGCTTTCAAATAACAATAATGCAGATGGTAAAAGAGCTAACCCTACAACAGTTAATCCCAGTTTATACTGTTATAATTGCAAGGAGCAAGGGCATCCGTTTATGAAGTGCCCCAAACCTTTAATAAAGTGTCAAATATGCCAAAAATTTGGCCACAAATCTGATAGTTGTAAGCTTAAACCGGAAAATAAAAATAAAAATGATACTACGCTTAAAACCATGTGCATTTCTACTTCAAAATCTAACTCAAAGTACATAAGGTTGGTGGCAATAAACGGTTCGCAGCTTCAAGCCTTTATAGATTTTGGAAGCGAAGTGTCGCTTTTAACTAAATCAGTATTACCAATTTTAGGACTTGAGTATGATTACGGGTTGGCACCATTGAAGGGTTTTGGAAACGAAGTTGTTCAATCGGTTGGGCGTGTTACTGCTAACTTAGAGATTGACGGAGTTAAAGCCGAGGTGATGTTTCATGTTGTTGACGACAAATATTTAGAAGTGCCCGTACTTATTGGGCAGTCATTCACCGAACAATCACATGTGGTCGTGTATAAGAACTCCGAACACTTGAAGTTCCTGAATTTTGAAAATGAAATGCCCTTCACTGATGCCAACCTAGACGCTCAAGATACTCAAAACCTCAAGGTCTTTGCGCTCACTTGTATTGACCTTTACGGTCCGGCGACTATAACGGCTATTACAGAGCCACGAATAGATAGTTATGTTATTATAAGCAGCAAGGTAATAGGACAACCAGCTAATCAGTACACTATCTATAGTGGCGTGTATCAGGTGTCACGTGGGGTGGTTAAAATCAGTATTGCACCTATTAATGGTCGGCTAGAGTTGCTAAGGGGGAATACCTTATGTAGAGCTACAAAGATACACTTAGTGAATCGCATTGTGTCCCATAATCAGGGAGTCTTAGAACCAAATCTTCGAGAGATTGATGGTGAAATGGTCCGTATGGGTGATAGTGTCAATGAACATGATAGGCAAAAATTATTCGAGATTTTGCACAAATATAAACATTGTTTCGCTTCTACACTTAAAGAATTAGGGTGCACAAATGCAGCTGAGATGACAATCGAGACCAATAGCAAACAACCCATTGTATATCGCCCCTACCGTTTGTCACATAAGGAACGCGAACAGGTCCGTGACATGGTGGGTGAGATGCTGGATGCTGGCATTATTAGGGAATCCGTATCCGAATATGCGAGCCCGATAATTCTAGTTCGTAAGAAAGACGGCAAGATGCGCATGTGTATCGATTACAGATTATTAAATGCGGTAACCATAAAGGAACGGTATCCGATGCCAATAATTGAGGATGAAATTGCTCGATTATCCGGACAAGCGTATTTCATCACGCTCGATTTAGCTTCGGGCTATTACCAGGTCCCAATATCAGAGGCATCTAAGCCGCTGACAGCGTTTGTGACACCGGACGGGCAATACGAGTTTAACCGTATGCCGTTCGGTCTTGCAA
The DNA here is from genome assembly GCA_963662185.1 of Eilema griseolum. Classification (NCBI taxonomy): domain Eukaryota; kingdom Metazoa; phylum Arthropoda; class Insecta; order Lepidoptera; family Erebidae; genus Eilema; species Eilema griseolum. The sequence continues at coordinate 5,400,030 of OY759232.1, forward strand.
ACGCTCCCGCTGTGTTTCAGCGGATGATGCATAGGGTGTTGGGATCCGCAAGATATACTGAGGCTACAGCATATGTCGATGACGTGCTCATATATGGGAAAGACAAACAGGAGTGTCTAGACCGATATGAGAACGTTCTTCAATTATTGGATAAAGCTAATTTGACGCTAAATTTATCTAAGTGCGAGTTTTTAGCTGATAAAGTGAACTATCTGGGCTATGAAGTTAGCGCTGCTGGCATAAGACCAGGTGATAAGAAAATCAGTTGCGTCATTGATTTTCCACGTCCGACCAACCAGCACTCGGTACGTCAATTTTTAGGCCTTGTTGGATACTTTCGCAAATTCATAAGGAATTTTGCGCAGGTGGCACATCCTCTTAACAAACTGTTAAAAAGGGATTCACTTTGGTGTTGGTCGGATGAGCAGGAGGGGGCGTTTACGGATCTTAAAAAGAGATTAACAAAACGTCCTATCCTGTCAATATATGATCCGACGGCTGAAATAGAGCTCCATACGGATGCCAGTAAGATAGGCATTGGAGGTATTCTGTTGCAGAAAACCTCGCCAGGAGAAGCATTTCACCCCGTCGCGTTCTATAGTCGTCAGACCACGCCGGAAGAAAAGCATTTCCATGCTTATGAATTAGAAACTTTGGCCGTGATCTGCTCCCTGAAAAAGTTTCGCGTGTATCTTTTCGGACAAAGTTTTAAAGTAGTGACAGATTGCAGTGCATTACGCAGCACTTTTCTAAAACGTGACTTAATACCCCGAGTAGCACGCTGGTGGCTGTTGCTACAAGAGTTCCAGTGCACTATCGAATATAGGGCTGGCTCTAAAATGTCCCATGTGGATGCACTATCACGCAACCCTATTCGGGACGATGAGACCACTGATACACTAGGTCAATATCCGACAATAATGTCTATTAGTAGCGATGACTGGCTTCAGACACTGCAGTTAGGAGATTCTGAACTTTGCAGAATCAAAGACATTGTTTCTTCGGATGTTGATGCTGAAGGTCTTAAATACATGAAGGACAATTACGTAATTAAAGACGGCCAACTGTACAAAGTTATCGACGGTGATGATAACAATGTGCGATGGGTTGTCCCGAAGGGTGCGAGGTGGCAATTGTGCCGATTAAATCACGATGACATTGGGCATTTTGGTGTGGAAAAGACCCTCGAACGGATTAAAAAGTCATATTGGTTTCCAAAGATGTCTAGATTTATAAAAAAGTACGTACAGGCATGTGTTCAGTGCGCCTACGCGAAGAAAACTTCTCACGTTAAGGAAGGTTACCTACATACTATAGAAAAGGTTGAGGTTCCTTTCCACACCGTACACATTGACCACCTCGGGCCCTTTGTGAAATCTAAACGAGGCAACACTCACCTCTTAGTCGTAGTTGAGGCTTTTACTAAGTTTGTCTTCATAAAACCGGTGCGTAACACCAACACACAAAACGTGATACGAGCATTAGAGGACGTATTTTATACGTTTCGATGCCCGGATCGCATCATTAGTGACCGTGGATCCTGCTTTACATCCCATGCTTTCAAAAGATTTTGTGTAGACAAAGGAATAAAGCACGTTTTGAATGCGGTGTCTAGCCCACGTTCTAATGGGCAGGTTGAACGTTATAATCGCTCAATCCTAGATTCCTTAACCGCTCAAAACTTAAACAATGACGAAAAAGCATGGGATGAGAAGATTGGTATTGTACAATGGGGTTTAAACAACACCAATCAGAAAACTACCGGTAGGACCCCTGCAGAAGTGATGTTCGGTACATCCATGAATGCAGAGCTAGATCCTAAGCTTAATGAAATAAGACGAAACACACGTGAAGACAATGACATAATAACAATACGAGAAGAAGTGAAGGATAGGTTAAACGACCAGCAAATAAAACAAAAGGAGTATTATGACAAAAATAGGAAACCAGCTCGCGAGTACAAAGTGGGTGAATTGGTTAAGATTACCAAAGTGGCTTTCAATAACGAAGGTAAGAGCACAAAGCTTATGCCTTCATATGTAGGACCTTAGAATTATAAAGGTTCTAGGGAACCATCGTTACAAGCTGGCTGCTATACCGGGGTTGACGAGCACTAAAAGTAAGCGCAATACCACGGTAGCTGCCGACCGAATGTTACCCTGGGTTCATATGGCGGCTCTTGAGGTAAATAGCGATTCAAATGATGAAAATGTCAATTATTCTGCTTCTGAGATTGACGAATAAATATTTTATAAATATTTTGATGTATGTGTCGGTGGGTTTATTTCTTTTTAATTTTTTTTTTATAGGAATCATTATACTTACTCAATTTGCTTATTTATTTAACAGGTGCTTTATTTATCATGTAAAACTGCACTAATTTAAGTTTTGAACTTGATAGAATGATATCTTGTTTTGTTACCTGTTATGTCTGGAGGCTTTATTTATTTAGTCAAGCCAATGAATAGTATGGATGTTTTCTGTTGTTTGTACCTTAAGTTAATGTATTGTAATTTGTGTGACCTTGTGGGAAGATTTCTAGCTAGAAATGAATGGGTTAGCAAGAACTATTTTCTTAATTGTATTTAGATACGGTAATGTTCATGCCAGAATTAGATAAAATTGTAACATTATGTCATGTAGAGTAACAGTTCTTGCTAGAATTGGATGGGTTAGCAAGTATTGGATTTTATTTTGCGAGAATTGGATTGGCTCGCAAATTGGATAATGTCGTCGTTATCGTAAGAATTGGATGGGTTTACGGTAAAGATGACACAATTATCAAATAGTTCTGTAAGAATTGGATGGGTTTATAGAACTATTTATTCAAGTTATCTCTAAGTTATTTTAAAGTTGGTATACCCAAATCCCTTACCCTGTTAAAAATGTGATTATTTTTTTTTTGTTATGCTTTACAAATTTATGGAAGTTATGGATGCTTTCTTTCGCCGAGTGTGAGGTTAACAGGAGTTGTCCGCTCCGTGTATGAGGACATACACGAGGTCAGGATGGACGAGTGTGAGGTTTAATATTAATATAATAAAACATTTTGGTATTTCAACAACCGAATGTATTCTCATTCGGTCCTAACATCCGTCCATCGCAATGTTCATTCGGTGACTCGTATCGATTATACGATCGATGCGAGTGATCGATAGGAATGGCACTCGGCGAGGGGAGGCAGTCTAGTCTGGAGAACCGCACTGTACGGAGGTGTGTTAATTATTGTGTCATTGTGCTGTGTAAAGTGAAGAATAAATAAATCAGGATATATTGAAGTTGGAGTTTTACTACACTTATTAATCTAATTTGTATTTTTATGAATAAAAACTTGGCAGTGTTAATTGTTTTGTTTGTTTTTATTATTTTATAAAATCCGTCTTCAGGTCGCCATAGAACAGGGCCTCGCGAAATCTGTCTTGCCCACATCAAATTTAGTTGTTGCCCCGCCACTGCCCCAATGTAATAGGTGGCGAACCTTTTGCCATTAACCGGGCACTTATAAACCTACGACAAATACACACATAACTTCGAAAAGCATCGAAAAGTCATTAGTGTGTGCCATGGTAAAACCTGGGATTGAACCCGAGACCTCGTCTCAGCAGTCCATTACCCATACCACTAATCAACCGCGGTATATGTATGAATCTGTTTTGTATGAATTAAAGAATACATTCACTAAGCTGTCTTTTTTGCACAAAACATTTTTTTTTAAATAGCATATTGTTTATGGTAATGCACTTTTCATTGGCGGGAAATTATTTCTTTCACCTCTTTCTTAAAATGTGAATCGTAATTTATCGAATATTATTTATGATAAAACTGCACATTTTTTCAGAAACGCCTAGCAATTATTATTACAATAATAATAATAATAATAATCTTTATTCTTCATAAATTTACAAAATTTGATTAATAACAGAAGCTATTGAAATGCTGAGCACTTAACAATTACAAGATTTATCCGTGAAATTAACTTGAAACTCGCAACAACCTTAATTTATTATGGAGGTAATTGGACGAATTGGGGTAGGTAGGTACTTCAATTTATTAAATCCTTTGCCTGCGAGTCAAATTAGTTACTTTTTACTAAACGTCAAAACGGTAAGTCATAAGGAAACTTGTATGAAATAATTTATTGTGACGTCATAATATTTGAAGTCAAATCATCTACTATTATTTAGGTTGGGTGGATGATTAAAAATAAATAAAAAATATTAAATAATAACCGACGCAACGCTGAGACGAGGTTTCGGGTTAGATTCATTGGTGTGTGCCATGGTAAAACCTGGGGTTTTACTACTTCTTTTCTTAAAAAACCCGGGTAAAACCCGGGATCGAACCCGAGACCTTGTTTCAGCAGTCCATTACCACTAGCTACCGCAGTACCCTAGTATCTTTGGCACACTCCAGTGACTTTTCGATGCTTTTCGAAGTTATGTGTGTATTTATCGCAGGTTTATAAGTGCCCGGTTAATGGCAATAGGCTCGCCATCTATTACATTGGGACTTAAATATAAACTGGCGAATTGTGGGTGCTAGCACCTCTGCCAAAAAATCGAAGTTATGTTTTTTTTATTAATTTAACTTCTGCACAAAGTACTATGGTGGACTTAATGTCGTAGGCAATCTTTACCAGTCAACCATAGGGTAGAGCAGAGCTATAACAAGGCAGGCAGGCTTTAATGAGCTCAGCTCAATTATTTATTTTATTTACAGGAAAATACCCAATTAAAGTTGGTAGCTCCCGTAAAAGTCAACCTAACCAAATCAAGTGAAGGAAGGGCGGACTCCGGTCTGAAAAGGACAAGCTTTGAATGCAATCGGGATTAGTGTTTATAAAAAGAAGATATCATTTTTTTGTATACCACTAAGGAGGCAGACAAGCACACGGCCCACTTGATGGAAAGTGGATACCGTGGCCTATGGACGTGTACAAAACCGAGGATGTCACACTCGCGCTGCCAACCCTGTAAACACAGAGAGTATCTGTGCCGTCAGTGTAAAAGACGAAGCAGGACAAGCTTTTGGTCTTCTCACTAACAGCACAAAAACTCTCTAGTAGGCGGTTATTATGGTCGCGGTATTCTGTAGGGTCGGTACTTCCCAAGTCGGACTGCTCAATTGGACGGATATATCATCGTGTCCTACCTCCTTACATTATTTTACTGCCAACAAATTTGATTGAAGTCGGTTCAGTAGTTAGATAGTGAAGAACTAAGATATTATTTTTAAACTATCGCGGTGTGAATTCATAATAATGTAACGGCTCGGGACTTTCCGCGATTAAATCATGGAATTACTAGTGTAAAACTCACCGATCATGGTGCTTGTAACAGCACCGAAATATCAGTGCTCAGCAAAAATTATAAACATGGTAAATATACCGGCGAGTTTTACACTAGTAATGTGTCATCAATCTTAAATAAACCATGGAACTTACTATTTCTGCCGACGACGTTTCGGATGCGTTGCAGCACCCGTGGTCACAACTTGACTGGCTTGCGTCGAGAGTTTTTTTGTGCTCCTACCCACCATTACTTTTATTATGAACGGTCACGCTGGCTACACACCACATTCACTGTGTTAATTTTTAACGGTATTCGGTTTTTTGGTTTTAGTATCTTAATAACTGGATTGCACGTTCTGGTTAGTATAAATCAATCTTCCCTATTGAAATTTGTATATTTTTTGATTTCAATGGTTCAAATCGCCAAAAATGTCCCATACTGTTGTATAATAAATCAAATCAAATCAAATCAAATAAGTTTTATTCGCATAAGACAGGTACATAGGGTTGGTCAGTAGTTTACATAATATGTGCAGTGCTCTCCTTTGCTAGGTGTGCAAATTTTAAAAAGTTAAATTACCATACAATATTAGAATGTCAAAAAAATATTAAGTATTACTTACAGTAAAACAATAATAAGTATAGCATAATTAATAATGTCAAGTATAACAATTAATGTCAAAATATATGATTAATATGTCAACAATTAATACCTACGAATAAATATTATAAATTTGACTAAAAAAAACTATTACATTTCGCTACATTTATCCTCTAAATATTCATGCAATGAATAATAGCATTTATGGACCAGGAACTGCTGCAACCTTCTTTTAAAGAGATTTATATTCGGCAGATCTTTTAGCTCTTTAGGTAATTTATTATAAATATGAGGAGCGATACAAAAAAAGCTCCTGTGCATTAAAGCCGTTTTGCAAGGTACGGCACATGGCATGTGGCAAGCATGGCGAATCCTTGTTCTTCTCTCAAACAGTTCCAGATGTTTTTTTGTAAATATGGCACATTCCAATATATAAATACAGGGCAGAGTTAACAGATTATAATTTTGGAAGTATGGCCTACACGAATCTGTACGTAAAGAAGTAAGATAGTTTTTGATTTGAAGTAAGTTATTTCCCGTAGACATTACGTATTTCAAGGAACGCGAAAGTTTAAAGTTAGTTTAATTTGTGATGGTAACATCGAACCTATAGTAATCACAAAATAAAAGGCCCACTTTGACAGTTGTAGTCTAGGGTTGGAGTAACTCAAATCGATTGTGTCAATAATCGATTCAGTTAACAAACGATTAATCGTTTTAACATTACTTATATTGATAGCACTCCAATAGTCAACTGTTAACTATTACAACGAACCCTACTCAGTCTTGCAATGCTGTTAATGAATATTTCGTTAATATTGGTAAAAATCTTGCAGATAATATAAACAATAGAGCACCTCAACCATTATCGCAAGCCTCAATATCTCCTCGGCTTGTGAATACCCTTGCACTCGAAAAATCTGACCCAGACGAAATTCTTGTATGTATAAAGTCCCATATATTCAATCTATGCCTTGAGTCGGGCATATTCCCCTCTGCCCTCAAAAAGGCAATAATTCATCCTATTTTCAAGAGTGGTAGCGTACGGTTGGTAAACAATTATCGGCCCATTGCTGTACTTAGTGCTCTATCTAAAATTCTAGAACGCCTAATTAACAATAGGTTAATTAACTTTCTCGAGCACTATAACATACTATCGTCACAGCAATTTGGCTTTCGCAAAAATAGGTCCACAAATGATGCAGTACACAAATTAGTAGACCATATTGCATGTAATTTAGACTGTAAAAAGAAAGTGCTGACTATATTTGTGGATCTTGCGAAAGCTTTTGATACCGTCCCAATTCAGACCCTCTTGTACAAATTAGAACATGTAGGTGTCCGAGGTATAGCACTAGATTTACTTAGAAGTTACCTCTCAGACCGCTACCAATTTGTCAGTATCAATGACTACACCAGCGAAACACTTCTTATTGAATACGGCGTGCCTCAGGGCAGCATTCTGGGTCCCACGCTATTCCTAGTATTTATTAATGACTTATGCAATATAAACTTACCGAATGCTCAAATTGTGTCCTATGCGGATGATACTGCAATCACATTCTACGCAAATTCATGGCCTGAATTGGAAGCTGTTTCGCAAAACGGCTTCAATACTGTACTAAAATGGCTGTCATCACACACCTTAACCTTGAATGCAACTAAAACAAATTTTATAACATTCTCTATAACCTCGATATCACAACCATCTACACCCCTTTTATTAAAAGCTCACTCTTGTTCGTCTTCACCTCACCCAAATTGCCAGTGTCCAGTTTTAAGTTCAGTTGCCCAAACCAAGTACCTCGGCATAATCATAGACAAAAACTTGAACTTCAAGAATCATTGTATAACTCTCACAGGCCGTATTCGAAAATTAATTTATGTTTTTAAAACATTGAGACAAGTGGCAAGTACATCTATCATCCAAAAGGTATACTATACGCTTTGTCAATCTTTGATTACTTATTGTATATGTAGCTGGGGCGGAGCCGGGAAGACGTTTTTGCTTCCAGTAGAAATTGCACAACGAGCCATCCTTAAAGTTGCCACCTTTCGACCTATATTATTCCCAACCACTGATCTTTATAGAGTTTGTAAAGTTTTATCTGTTAGACAATTGTATATATTGTACATAGTCCTCTTCCAACATTCTAGAACACCATACCGTCTTATTACCCACCGACGGAAAGACAGAATCTGTTCCATTCAACCACCACGCACCTCTTTTATAAAGAGACTGCCGACTTATCTTGCACCGTCACTTTATAACAAAATGAACTTGAAATGCCCTATTTTTGGACTCACACGCTTCAACGCTAAGATAGTTATCTGGGAGTTTCTCCAACAGTTGAACTACGATGAGACGGAAGACTGTTTTAATTAATGAAGTGAAATCACATATTTATAATATTGATAATGTGGATAGGTACACATCACATACAAACACACACACACATACACACACACACACATACATACACACACACACACACACACACACACGCACACACACAATAATTAATCTTATTTTTAATAGCCTTGCGTAATTTTTGAGTTTAAGTAAAACCATTGTCGACCATACTAAAGGGAAGGGCACTGCTTATCCTTAACACAGGCTACTTGTAGTCTATCTAGGAAAGCAGCTGGCCACTCACTGTATCACTGTTCTGAATAAAGAAATATTATTATTATTATTATTATTGATATTAGTATTAGGATATGTGTCAATATTAACGAAAGTCTTGAATGGGTATTAATAATAATTATTTTTTCACTTTCCAGGCTATTTTCGCTTTCATTATCTTCAATGAAAATCAATAAGAATTCGTTGTCTCTAATATGCGATATGGCAAAGTAACATCTAAGCGAAATTTTAAGTTGAGTAACATAAAAAAATTAAATGTAACGCAAAATTTTATAAACGTTACATTCCGGCATCGCTGACCAAAAACGTAACGAGTAGAGATAATCTGCATACGATTAAAATAATAATAATAATAATGACGTCTTTATTGTACACCAATTACACATTACACTAGAATAAGTGATACAAATTCCGTGGCACGTACAGATGGCGGCCTTATCGCTTTGCGGCAATTTCTTACAGGCAACCATAGGATGGAGATAAGAAAATAGGAGAAGAATATTTTAGGGCAGTTAGGTGTACATAAAGAAAATAAAATAAAATAATAATAATGAAAAAGAAAACACAATAGCCATAGGTAAATACAATTATACATATAAGCATACACACTATATATATCGTAGAAAAAGTCACAATACATTAACACAAACATAGATATACTTCATTCTACCTTGTCATTCCACTCTTTCATAGAGACAGGTAGTATTCCTTGACGAGTCTTTTGAACACAGGCAAGGACTGAGCTCGCCTGACATTCACTGGCAAAGCATTCCACAACCGAGCCGCCTGAACCGAAAAGGATTTGTCAGCAAAGTTGGTGGAATGGCTCGGTATTTTCAACCTTAGATTCTCCGATGATCTCAAAACCTTTGAGTGAGTGTCGTGTAAGAACTCAAATCGCTGTTTCAGGTAAGAAGGAGTTAGTGGGTTAAATAAAATGTTGTATAGTAAGGAGAGAATATGCGCATTCCGGCGAAGGCGTATAGGTAACCACTTGAGCTTTTTTCGAAGATCTGAAACATGATCATATTTACGTAATCCAAATACGAATCGTATACAAAGATTTTGGAGTCTCTCAAGCTTGTTAAGTTGGTCTTCAGTGAGATCTAGATAGCTGGCATCAGTATAGTCGAGAATAGGAAAAATAAGAGATTGTGCAAGCGCAGTCCTAGTGGCAGTGGGTAGAAAATTTTGAAGCCTACGCAGGGACCCTGCCGCTGCAAATACTTTACGCCTTAGTTCCAGGAGATGCGGCCCCCAGGACAAGCGACTATCAATAACGATCCCCAGATTTTTTACTTTATTGCTATATGGGACTATTGTTCCATTGCAAGTCACTTGAGGTAGGGTTAACCAATCTATTTTATCAATCAACCTGGAGCTCCCGACAATAATGACTTGTGTCTTGCATGGATTAACTTTTAGACCGTACGAGGCACTCCAGCAGCATATCGATGTTAGGTCAGTATTTACTGTATTGACAGCTACCGCCAGTTTGTCCAGCGGGGCCCGAGAGTATATCTGCAGATCATCAGCATACAGGTGGTAGGAAGAAGATAGTTCGTCGGTGATAGAGTTTATAAAAACTGCAAACAGTAAGGGAGATAAAACGCCGCCCTGTGGTACACCAGCGGTTGTTGTACACCAAGAGGAGACGGATTCTTTGACACATACACGCTGCCGGCGACCAAACAGGTAACTACGAAACCAGTCAATCACCGTTGGAGATATGTTAAGAGTGCTCAATATGCCAAGTAACACGTCGAAATCCACGGTATTAAATGCATTACTGAAGTCCAACAAAGTTAGTACTGTCAGCTCACCGCTTTCCATACCTGATCTGATATCTTCCGTAATATGAACCAAAGTAGTAGTAGTACTGTGACCAGGACGAAATCCAGACTGGAGAGGATTCAGTAGTGCGTTTTTTGAGAGGAAATTAGAAAGTTGAGTGTTAATGAGACGTTCAAGGACTTTAGAAAGAAAGGGCAAGATAGAAATAGGGCGATAATCAGAAAAAGAGGAAGGATTTTTCTTTTTAGGAATAGGGATTATCTGAGCCTCTTTCCACGTTTTTGGAAACACGTTGTTAGTTATTGAGAAATTCAGGATATGACAGATGACAGGAAGGATTTCATCAATGATAGGGTGGATCATATTACGGCTGATACAGTCCGTACCCACAGCATTAGACGTGATTGACATTATGCTCCTCCTAACATCACAAGCCGAGAATTGACTAAATAAGTAAGGAGAGCAGTTGGGAGTTGAGACAGATGAAAGACGCTGTAATGTATTTTGTTTTGTCATTTTATCAAATTTTGACGAAGAGGAGAAATGTTCATTAAGTGAATCTAAGTTTACGTTGTTAGGGATCGACTCTTGACGAGATTTGCCTACTCCCAATGTCCTTAGAAATTTCCAGACTTTTGCTGGATCCTCGTTTTCTACTGAGTTATGAATATAACGGCGTTGCGCACTCCTACAAACCCGATTGCAGTGATTTCTAATAGCAACATAGTTTTCCCGGTTCACTTCGGACGGACGCCTCTTATATTTCGACTTGGCTGTTGCTTTTTTATTTATAAGTATTTTAATCTCACGTGTTAGCCAAGGCGCTGGAAGATGTTTCACCCTTATCCTGCGAACCGGAGCATGTACATCATATAACTTAATAATATTAGTAGTAAAGATTCCAACTTGCTCATCAACACATCTAGAGTTATAAAGTGGACTCCAGTCCAAGACATCGGCATCCCTGCGCAAGTTTTCCAGGTTCATACCACTAAAGTTGCGTTGCATAAGAAATTTAGATTTAAGTTTAGGTGGACGAAGGTGATAAGATAAAAATAGCAAGTCATGGTAGGAGAACTGATCAGCAGTATACTTACCATGCTTTTCTACATGCTGTAGAGAGGAAACGATGATCAGGTCGAGCAGAGAAGGAGCAAGGTGAGGAGCATGATGAGTTGTATCGGTAGGAAGAATTGACAGATTGCAAGATTGGATAATAGATTGAAGAGTTGATGAACGAGAGTCGTTCTTGATAAGGCAGGTGTTAAAGTCGCCCATGATTATACTTTGACCATACGTCGGTACAAATGTATCAAGGAGAAGTTCAAATGAAGAAAAGTAGTTTATATTGGAAGAAGGACAATAGAAAACGCCAAGTAGAAGTTTAGAGTGCAGAAGTTCAACCTCCAGAAAGATATGCTCACCAGCGTGCGGTGGCTGTGGCGACATGCTCAGAATAGTGTAAGCTATGTGCGCGCGCAGATAGATTGCTACACCACCCGCCCGCCGCTCCACACGATCGTTTCTGATGAGGTTGAATCCTGGTAAGGTATATTGTAAAGTGGGTAAACATGGCTTTAGCCATGATTCCGAAACAAGAATTGCATGTATATGCGTACAGTCAAAGCTTGCCAGCATATCAGGGAAATGAGCCGGAATGCTTTGTGCATTTATATGAACAACGTTAAAGTTATTGGGAACATCGGAGAATTGAGATGAGAGAGATTCAGCAAGTGAAGGCTTCCTCTGGTGGCTAGCACTACCACCAACAGAGTCACTGCTATAGTCTGCAAAAGGCATTCCCAGACCCCAAAAAAAAAAGAAAAAACTTTTATGTAACTTAAATATATATAAGTATGATGGTTCAAATGAAATATAATATACAGATATAAGTATATATATGTACAATATAACAATATAAATAGATTTAAATGAAACTTTTTAATTATATTATAATAAATTTGGAAAAAAAAGGCAATTATGTAAAAGGAACAGTAGCTTAATTTGGTTAGTGCAAAAACTAAACGTTTAAGTTCCATCTGCCGGTTTGTTGATAAAGCGAATACATAAATAATAAAAAAAAACGAAGTAATGCAAAAGTAAAACAAAAACAAAGAACCAGAATAAAGAGAAAAAAATATATCTAAAAATCTATGGGTCCAGGCATTTGAACTGTCTTTGGAGGTAGATGTTAATAGCAATAAGTAAAAGGAAAGCACGATTTGGAAGTCAAAATAATATAAGTAAAGGAGAAATAGAACGCAGCCAAAGACAATCGTCAACACCCAACACCAATGACAATGACATCCGTCACACCTGTCATTGACAAATGTGACAGACACCGATGCTGAATGTTGACGGTGCTGTTATTTTTTTAATTTGTGTTTACATATAAAATAAAGTGTAAAACAAAAGTAAAATTCGGTAGGTAGTGAAGTAAACAAGAAAGAGAGAAAAAAAATAATAAATGAACATACTATAAAATTGTGGGTAATAACTTAAAAACAAAACAAATACACTCAACATCTACCTGGACCCAGCGTATTATGAGCAGGTACCGACGAATTACTTCTTCGAAACCGCAACTCGTCGAGATTTTGGCACTGCAGACCCTGTGGCTACGCTCGCAGCCTTAGTCACAACAGCAGGCCTCCCAGGCTCCACACAAATCCGCTCAAGGTGGCTCAGTGAAGCCACTCGTTGCGGCCCATTCGCAAGCAGCACGTAAATACTGCCTTCCCTGGTCCAACATTTGGTGACGCCTAGTTTATCGCGCGCTGTCATGAAGAGGTCATGCCGTGTCCTCGTAAGGAATTCAAAATGTAACAACCAAAGACTAGGACACAGCCACAACACTAAAATTAAAAAATAGAAACCATAAAACGTAGCTATCTTACGAGGCCTCACAGAAATGAAGAATCATGTCATATTTTAAATTACTTGTAGTAATTTAAACTGAAATATCATACTATCATAATTAGTATTATTTTTAAACTTACTATTATAAAATATTACCAATTTACAAGTTATTTAACTTAGATTATAATCGTGTTCTGTTTCATTTTAATCTAGGGTAGACTGCCCGATGGTGAGGCATTGGGTCGGAGTTTACGTGAGAAACACGTGAACTTCGGTCCAATAATCTTACACAAGTAATTTTATTATGTGAAAATCTTGTACTTACTAACATAGGTTAAGCATTACTAACAAAACTATGGATTGTACAAAATATATCCGGAATAAAATATTTAATATTATTATTATTATTAAAATTAATGCGGGGTTAGACAGGGTGGGTTAACCTCGCCCACTTTGTTTAATTTATATATGGATGCCCTGATTGCCGCGCTCAGCAGCCAGTATATAGGATGCCATATAGATGGAGTGTGTATAAACAATTAAGTTACGCAGATGATATGGTGCTGCTCAGTGCGTCTATCTGTGGCTTAAGAAAGTTGATTAGGATCTGTGAGGAATATGCTGGTGCACACGGGTTAAAATATAATGTTACGAAGAGCCAATACATGGTCTTTGGGGTCGACGGAGCTAGATGTCCACAGAACCTACCACCTGTTCAACTCAATGGGATTCCTCTGGAGAGAGTGAACCAATTCACCTATTTGGGGCATATACTTACGGTGGACCTCAGGGATCATGCTGATATGGAGCGGGAACGGAGGGCATTGTCTAGGAGGGCAAACATGTTGTCACGTAGGTTCGCGCGGTGTTCTGCCGAAGTAAAGATTACTCTGTTCCGAGCATACTGCACCTCTTTGTACACATGTAGTCTTTGGGCTAAGTACTCGAAAAAAGTCTACAGTACCCTCTGTGTCCAATTTAACAATGCTTTTAGGGTAATGATGGGGCTGCCTCGTACCTGCAGCGCATCAGGCATGTTTGCAGCGGCAAACACAGACTGTTTTCACACAAGTATGCGCAAAAGAGGAGCCTCCCTGATACGCAGGGTGCGAGACAGAGAATATATAAAAATTAATTATTACATTATACAAATAAAATATTGTCCACATTTTTGTACAGTCAGAGTGACAGTCTAATCTATTAACCCGCCCCTCATCGCACCTGGTGCAAAGATGCCCATGACGCTGGCGGCATTGCCCCGTTGAACAGCTATGGCCAACCGTTGCCCCAGGTACGAGCCGGAGCGGGAGTCACCGGTTTTGTCCCTCAACCTGCGCCCTAATTCGCTCACCAGATTCTTGGCGTCGGTACCCCAACTATCCATTGTCTCGACCGCTAAGGGAGCGAACATATATTGCTCTGTCAACGCCGCATACTTCTCTCGTTTTTTATCCGCTGCGGCCTCAGCAGCAGCTGCCGGAGACCGGACAGTACGGCTCAGGTGACTGGGCGCAACCGTGCTGACACACGTGGCATCCCACAGAAGGCACTTACCATTTTTCCATGGCACCAGAGTCATACCGTCCGGCCTTTTGCCGTCGGATCTGCTGAGGCCAGGTGGTTCTAATAGGCATGGGATATCCGCCGACACAAAGGCTCTCCGAAGTATGTCGTTGAGAGCATGGTGGCGCGGAAACCAACCCGTACTTCAACGACAACTCAGTGCGTGATGGCCATCGCTCGCCACCATGGAACCGCAGGTGCATCTATGGGGTTCACACAACCCGCAACCCAGGCGGAGGGCCACCGCCACCCGCAACGAATTGTCATCCAACAAAGTGCCCAGGTGAGGTGAAGGCAGCGCGTGCAACCACGCTCCCGATTCCGGCTGTGACACTGCTCGGAGCCTGGCCATATCGGCTCCCGAAGCAACCTCCAATAACTGCTCCCTAAGCCTTACAGCAATGCTCTCGTCCCAAGCGCGCTGGACAGTGGGCACGACTGGTCTCGACGCCGCTGAACTGCAGGCGAACCACACTGTCTCGGCGCCGGGCGCAAAGGGCACGGTCACTCTGCCACCATTATTATGGAGGATTACAGTGACGAGATCCGCTACCCCATGCGCCGACGCCAGGAAAGCCGGCACACCCACATCCCGCGCGCGTCGCACCCCGATACCTCCGTGACGAATGGGAAGAGTCGCCTGTGTCCACTGAGACTCATTGAGAGATACATTTAAAATCGACTCAACAGTGGATCTAAGGCTGTCGTCGAATGCTGCGACTTCCACTGGACATACCCAGGTAGGCGTAGTCCGCAGGAGATACGTTAGCTTAGGGAGGGCAAAGCACATGCGCAATAAGGCCAGCGCCACGTGCGCAGAAAGGTCTTTGAGACGTTCTCGAGCGGTCAGGAGAAGCTTAGTGCGGGAAGAAATTGCTTCTGGCACTCCATCAGGGAAGATAGGAGACCCTAAGAGGGTGAAGGAGTACGGAGAAAGTTCTTTGATACCAGGTAAAAGGGAATTGAAGCGAGAAAAGCAAGAACGAGCTTCAGCACTGCAAGGGAACAATTCGCATTAATGAATCTAAATTTTTATAAAACCAAATTTATCAGTTTTGTCAAACGTTTTGGCTACGTATATGGGTGAAATTTACCTGAAATAAATTTATTTTATTTTATTTTTTTATCTTTATTTTATCTTACCAAGTTACCTTCTATGACTTAGGGCAACTGTCAAAATGGACCTATTAAATTATTTCAACTATAGTCTAAAATAGAATACTCTAGTCTTCATCGATGTAGCATGAACATCAAATACTTACAAACAAAACAAATATTTTTTATGTAGATATTACGTATAAATTACACTAACGGTTACGTAACTTGATCACAATTATTGTAATTATGTAGGTAACTGTTTCTATCGAGAGTTATTACATGATTTTATTTAACTACCGCTTCACTATTTTACGGTTTATCCGAACTTTATTTTTAGGATAAAATACTACAACAATATTATTGATTTCAATGTCTGATTCTCAATGACGTATCAGTATCGAGGTAATCGATTAATCGGTGTCCAGGCGAAGTAGGGCTCCCTGGTTCGAGACGGGGCCTCTGTCGTCCCGTGAGACGTTCTTTGGCCGGCCAGGGTATGATAGATACGTGTCAGATAATCTCACCTACGGCAACCTGCGGCCCACACAGTCGGCTTGCGTTTTAGTCGGTCCGTCATACCCTCCCCCGGCAGCTCCGTTAGTGGGGTATCCGTGATTTTGAATTTAAAAAAAGTAAGGATTCTCTTCACAGGAGCTATAGTTACTGGCATGTATCTTGACTCCAGTGACGTCATAAAGTGCGCAGTACTCTTTGAGAGACGTCTTTTGAGAATAGGTCGGGGTGATACGGCGGAGAAGAAGCTCCACCGATTAAATCAAACTATTTCACGTGCGTCAGGGCCTCATTTCTCTCGCGACTTGGGACACGGGGTCTAGATTATGAAGGAACTAAAGCGATGAAGTGGATATATCGGACTTGAGTCCAATAAAATACACTCGAGAGCAATGAATCCGGGTCACTTAAAGAATGTTAAAAATCTCGGAAACTAAAAATGATAGGTTAATGCAATAAATTGTATTTAATAGACAATGTAATACTCCTTAAATGAAAGTAAAAAAAATATGAGTCACCATACATTTTATTAACACAAAATTACATAAAGAAAAAAACTGCTGATCTCTCCTTAAAACAAAAATAGGAAACATGAAATTTTTGAACTTTATTACGATTTTCTTGAATTTTAATACTTCGTATTGCCTCCTCGTGCTTCCATTACTGCGTTTACGCGGTTTGGCATGCTGTACACCAAGTTCCTTATACGATTTTGGGGAATATTCTCCCATTCCTCTGTGAGAGCAATTTTGAGCTCACGAAGCGTGATTGGGGGAGGGTTTCGTTGTTTTACGCATCTGCCTAGCTCGTCCCAAGCATGCTCGATCGGGTTGATATCCGGGCTGCGCGCTGGCCACTCCATACGAGTAATGTTCATCTCTTGAAGGTAGTCATTCACAATCCTACCTGTATGAGGTCTGGCATTGTCATGCATAAATATAGCATCCTCACCTAAATTGACCATAAATGGACCAACGTGATCATTGAGGATTTCTTCCACATATCTTACGCTAGTTAAAGAGCCGTTTTCTATGATCACCAGCTCTGTGCGACTTTCAGAAGAAATTCCGGCCCACACAAGTACAGACCCACCACCGTAGGCTACTTTTTCTTCGATGCATGCTTGCTTGAATCTTTCCCCTGGTCTTCGATACACTCTGTGTCTTCCATCGTGCTTGTAGAGCATAAATTTTGATTCGTCGGAGAACATAACTTTTGACCAATCTTCAATACTCCAATTTACGTGGCTCTGGGCATAACTTAGTCTCGAAATACGATGCCCACGCTCCAGTTTAGGGCCGTTTGCAGGTCTAAGGGGTTTTAAGTTAGATTCAGCAAGCCGACGTCTTACTGTCCATGCACTTGGGTTACTTCCTCCGAGGCGTCGAAACTGATTGGTGAGTTCAGTTCCTGTGAGAAAGCGATTTCGAAGCATGGTGTTCACCAAGTATCGGTCTTCTCGTGCTGTGGTACACCTGGTTCTGCCCGTTCCTGGTCTGCGTAGGTTAGAACCAGTTTCTTCGTAACGTCGGAGAACTCTTTGTACTGTTGACAGCGACACACCGACAGTCCTGGCTGTATCGCGCTGACTCCGGCCGGTTTCCAGCATTGTAAGTATTCTGGTGCATTCTTCAGGCGTAAGCGACATAATTTCAGCTTGATTAATGAATATAGAGCACTATCAACATGGTTTATGTACCCACATAAATGACAGATTACAAACAAAAGCAACACCAAATGCTGTAATTTCGTAGTTCCATCTTCGAAAGTGGCCCTTTTTCAAATTTGATTTTTTTATGATATAACTTTACAATAACTAAGAAGTTTTAATACCTTCATTTAAGGAGTATTACATTGTCTATTAAATACAATTTATTGCATTAACCTAGCATTTTTAGTTTCCGAGATTTTTAGGATTCTTTAAGTGACCCGGATTCATTGCTCTCGAGTGTAGTTTCGTCAGTTTCCTCGAGGTACGCCCGAGATAGGATATCCTAGACACCTCGACCTCTGTGACCCTGAAGTTATGTTGGGGCAGGATCCAAACCTATATAAACATCTCGGTTAAGTTAATTCCCGTACTTATTATCCGTGCACATTGAGGCATTTGTTAACGGAGAGAGAATACAAGTATCACTACTACATTTTATCCGAAGAGTGGCATAAGAGGCGTCTAACGCAAAAATACGTAGACGATATCACTGCGAAAGATGCAAATCTTGAAAAATTAATCTTGTATCTACTGATACAGTCTGACCATGGTGGAAACAGAAGGACAAAGCATGCCAACTTCTGGAGAAGCCTTTATCCAGCAGTGACTGTATCATGAACATAACTTAAAGACTCGTTATGGTTACGTTCGTAATAAAATACAGTATACACGGGCCTTTATATCTAAGTACTAACAAGTTATACGCAGTTTTCTTACAAAATTAGTCGCAAGTAAATATATAGCCGTGGTAGCCTAGTGGTATGGGCAATGGGCTGCAGAGACGAGGTCTCGGGTTCGATCCCAAGCACCTTTCGATGCTTTTCGAAGTTATGTGTGTATTTATAGCAGGCTTATAAGTGCCCGGTTAATGGCAATAGGCTCGCCACCTATTACATTGGGACCTAAACATAAACTGGCGAAATGTGGGTGCTAGCACCTCTGCCTACCCCTTCGGGGATATAGGCGTGAGTTTATGTTATGTTATGTTAAAGTAAATATACACATTAACATTACAACAAATATTAATTACGCAAACCTGCCTCGTATTTCTCACTTATAACTTTACTTCGTAATATGTAGAGCAAAGTTCCATCGTTAATACTTTTACTTGCCTCTCAAGTCATATTTGTTATTTTCGAGAAGCTAGCGAGGATTATGAAACTTATACATGTAAATGATATTGTCGAATGTCAAGAATGTAATTGTCAGCTTTAGATACTAATATATAACATTTATATTTAATGAAATTAAATTTGTATTTTAAATTATTACATTAAATTTGTGTTATCGTTTACACTGCGATTTCTAAAGATTTTAATCGGAATTTTTTACTTATAAAATAGAATCGGGTTTGAGCCAAGAAAAAAATAAAGCCTTATTTATTTAGTTGCTATCATATTGTAAAACGTAATAATAATAAAAAAAAACGACGAGTTGCACTCCGGGAGTGCCGGCGGAAGTGAAAACTTGAATATTAACGTTGTACATTTTAGATATTTTGGAATGGTTAGAGAATAATTTTGTACGAATTGCTTTCATCATCAGTATAAAAGTACTATTATTTATGTGTTGGTTAATACAATATTCATTTATTGCGCTATCGTACACAATCATGACAATTATTTTACATTAAAAAGTTTATCACCGCCATCACACATGCGACAGTCGTGTGACATTCGCGCAAGCGCCCTGCGCCGCCTGTCCTCTCTCCATCCGTCTTACGAATTTTCAATCAGGTCACGTGTCCTGACGCGAGTTAGAAATTTTTACCCATTCCAAAAAAAGTACACAGCGCCGCTAAAGAAGTTTTCACTTCAAAAAATATTTATATTATTTAGGGGCAAACAATAACTATAATTTATACATATTTGTAATGTGCTAGTTAAGCCCTTTTACGAGTAGTTGATACCAAACTCCTTCTGCTTCGCTGTAGTCGAATAAAAATGCATCAATTTCCAAAATTTTAAGTACCTACGTTAATAGTTAATAGTTTAAAAAACCACCCGAGGACAAAGTAAATTTTTTTTTTATATCGAACATGCCAATCTGACTTCACCTCGCCTGATTGTAAGCTAAAGGTAAAGTCTCCGGTAGTGGTGGGCAAATATTAATTGCAATTAAAAAATATATGGAAAAAAAATCTCGAGTTGGTGTCTAAAACATCGGAAAAGTAGCAGTCGGGTTAATTACAAGTTTAATTGCAATTAAAATTTGCCCAACACTCGTCTCCGGGAAGAGGGTCACCATTACATACACCGTACACGTAATATGATACAATGGTGGCACTCAGTTTGACGGCCTCATCAGATGTACGTATTTATAGGAAAATTTAGGCAAGCCTCTCCTGACTCCTAGTTCCAAGTAGCTCAATTAAGCAACTGATGGCAGGGTCAAATTTTCGTCATAGATGTTCAGTATATAGTAAGGTAGGAAACGGCGCGGCGGTATTTGCCAATCATATAATCCGAAAGAAAATTAATTGGTACCGCCTGCTGGCAAACTTGTTTCGCTCTTTTGACAGAAGTCTGGATTTTAATTTTTTAATAATTAATTGGGATTTATTTCCGAACGAAGGTTTTTGCTTCATGAAGATCAATCAATGTAATTATTAAACAATTAATAGGTAATTAATTTTATTATAAACATTTTAGTTACGATATGACATAATGTAAGCGTAACTATATATTTTTGTAATTTCTCTCGCTGTCGCAGTCGGGTAAGCAGACAAGACAGTATTATTCAATCGTAAAACTCAGAACTTATATGACTTGTAACTAACTTTTCTAGTTGAAGAGTCCCTGAAAAGTAAACACAAATATCTGCTACCTATCCTCAGAATTTATAGGTACTTCAAACTTGAAACCTTCCGTCTCAAGAGTTCATTCTGGCGAATGCCGTACATCTCCACAGTAATGATATACGTCAAGCAGAGGTTTTACAGCGTAGCGAGCAGTAAGCTGTATTTTATGTCGTTTCTCTGAGTTATAGGCTATTTTATCATGTCTTTGTACTTTATACTGATTCATAGTGGCTCCTGTGAGATCTATGTCAAAAGTAATTTATTAAGTTCTAGTATTATTATAGGTTCATACAATATCCGATAGGGTCGCCCTAACTCTTCCCGCGGGTGTCGTAAAAGGCGACTAAGGAATACGGCTGTTCTCCATCCGACAGTAAACGCACAGTCCATGAGAAAGTTGCCACTTGACGGCAATATGCTCGCTCCCTATTACGTAGGATCGAAAATCCTAGTTTACGAAATGCCCCTTCGAAAATTTAAAGGCATGAATGATGCATTTTTGTGTTATCTACCTGCATGCAAAAAAAATAAGTAACACAAAAATTTATCGCGAAAAATGGATCTTGGTTATTTTTATACACATTTTTTTATATAAATAGTCACACACGTCTATTACACTTCACCTTGCCTGATGGTAAGATGAAGGCAAAGTCTCAGGAAAGAGGGTCACCATTACTTACATATACCATGTTGCAATGGTGACACTCAGCTTGACAGCCTCATCATATGATTTTTCACGCTCTGCTTAAAGGAGCCGGGACTGTATTAAGAAGGAAACACGTGAGCTGATTATTAATTCCAGGCCTTAATATTATGTATTTATATTTTGTTTGAAAGTTGATTTCAAGATTTTCCAACACTGTATTCAATTTGGTTTATATTAGCCGCTTGATAAATTAAATTCGATCTTCAAAAAGAATACTTCCTAAATGCTATCCATTTTGATGATAAATTTCGCATTACTTTTTTACAGCTGTCACTTTTCAAAAATGTAATATAAGTGTTTGTTAGCTAAATGTTGTCTCATTCATATACAAAAAAAAATATCATTCCTAAAAAATGCAGAAATGTTAGTACTGAAAATTGAGTTTCCTCCAATTTCTTTCAAAGAAACGGTAATTTCATATGTAACGACGTTCCTATTATTATCTACCCTAAGTGCAAGCTTGGGATGGCACTGGGCATCGGAGGTCGATGAACGACCTCCGCCCCCCCATGATTGCCGGCCTGGGGTGACAGGTGGAGCCGCCTGTCACCCTGGCAGAAGCAGGCCGCGGCGGTGGCGCGCCTGGCGCGCCTCCCCGTTTCCGGGGAGAGTTGGGGACTCTGTAGTCCCCACGCCCGAGAAGTGGGCCAGATCGTTAGAGATGAGGGATATGCCTGTCAACCTCATCTTCGGCAACCAAAGCGACCCACAGGCGGCGTGCGTTTTGGTCGGTTCGAGTCCGACATAACCTCCTCCACCAGCTCCGGTGGGGAGGTATCCGTGGGGATTTCGCGCACGTAAAAAAAAAAAGCTTGGGATGGCACCGGGAAATCAATGCTGTATACTCGTATGTACAATATTGCCCAATGCGCCAATTATTATAATTGCAAAAGGCGTTATCACAAATAAAGCCAATTGCACTATATAAAACAACAATCGAAACTCAAAAGATTACAAGTGACATCTACCTTTCAATGAAAAAACTTCCCAAAACAGCACCGTGGGCTTATTACAGAAAGGTGATTTTCCTGTCAACGATCTTTATCGCTGAAGGCCTTTTGCTCAGCACCGTCAATAAATAAAATTCTTTGTAACGGACGTGACATTCGTACAAACTAGGTATACTATCACTTGACCAACTGACTTATAGCAGCAGTATTACTGTAATTTACTTTCGACATATTGATAACGATTAGGGATCCACTTATAGCATTAAAAACCCTTTCTTTAGTTTGTTTTTAAGTGCGGATACAATGATCCCGCCGGCGCTGGAGGGAGCCATTATGTTGGATTCAGACCGACTAAAGCCTTAAGGGTGTGACCTTTGGCATATCCCTCGCGCAACCCGACTGACCCGACAAGGACTCCTCGGGTATGGGACTACAGCGTCCCCATCCTTTTCCAGATTTTTTTTTTAATTTTTTTTTTATACCACTTAGTTGGCAGACAAGCACACGGCCTACCTGATGGAAAGTAGTTACCGTGGCCTATGGACGTCTGTAACACCAGAGAGTCACAGTCGCGCTGCCAACCCTGTAAGTACAGAGTTTCTGTGCCGTCAGTAAAAGACAAAGCAGGACAAGCCTTTAGTCTTCCCACTGACAGCACAAATTCTCCAGTGAGCTCTGGCTACCCTACTCACCGCTGGGAACACAACACGAAGTTATTATAACCGCGGTATTCTGTAGGGCGGAGGTACTTCCCCAGTCGGACTGCTCAATCGGGCGGAAATACCGCTGTGTCCTAAATGTGGGGGTGAGGGGGATATTGCGCCGCCATCTTGGCCTACTTCTGTTAGAGTAACAGGTGATTCCACCTGTCACTCCCAGGTCCGCGTTCACTCGCCCGAGTCGTCTTCACGCATTGCGGGTAATGCGGAACGGGAGTCTCCTCCGGCCCCGCTGCCCAGCTTCCTTCTAGATCATTATTTACTCGAAAAGTGGACTAAGATCCTGACAAATTAATATTCTTACAAAAAATTCTAGTGTCCCATGACAATAATCCAAATTAGAATTGTTGTTTGTTTAATTTATCTTTTTTTACAGTGTTTATAAATACATTGGTACAGTCAGCAACAGATAGATCTTGACTAGCCAAGTACTCAAAATCATCTTAATCCTTCCCATCATCCTCCTGCCCTTATCTCAAGTTTATTAGGGGTCGGCGCAACATGTGTTCTTTTTCCATTCATCTCTAGTTGCGGTCATTTCAACATTCACACCCTTCTTAACCATATCACCTTTCACACAGTCCATTCACCTCATTTTAGTTCTCCCTCTCCCCTTGTAGCCCTTAATTTCCATAGTTAGTGCCTTCCTTACGACATTACTTTCATCTCTACGCATTACAGGTCCGAACAACAAACGATTTCCTCGTAGCTTTTCCTTGATTGGTGCTACTCTCAAACTTCCTCTAATATATTCATTCCTAATCTTATCCACTCTTGTCACACCACACTTCCATCTCAACATCCGCATCTCGGCTACATGCAACCGTCTTTCATTCGTCACCTTTACGGGCCAGCAAAGTACTAATGATGTTGATGTCAAATTATTTTATTGATTTAAATTGTGTTAAATAGACCACGACATTCCACGACATTTCACGACAATCCACGACATTCCACGACATTCCACGACATTTCAAAACGTTCCACGACATTCCACGACATTCCACAACATTCCACGACATTCCACGACTTTCCACGACATTCCACGACATTCCAGTACATTCTACACAACGTTATCTAGACCCATGGTAAGCATAGCTTAACTAGCTTGTGTTATGGGATCTAGAACCCGCACCCCCAGCATAGCAGTCGAATGCTACCGCTACACCACGGAGGTCGTATTATCGTCCGAACATAAGATGTGTACCAAATATCAAAACAACAGTCAACAGAAAGGGGTGAAAACCAAGGTATTAATATCATTTTGTATACTTTGGTAGTCAAGAACGATCTGATGCAATAATCATTGTGTAAATCTATCTATTGAAAATTACTACAACACAAAGTTAAACATTAAAAATAATGTTATAAGGAACCCGTGTTCATAGTTCTGGCTTGACCACTTTTAACGTAAATAAATATAAAAGGAGACATGTGTTATTTGCAGTTCGTAAAGAACTTTGATATTTGGACACAATTGCGTTGTTATTTTTTTAAAAATGAAGCATATTCTTATATTCGTGGTCGGTTTGTGTCTGTTTGAGGTGAGTTCTTGATATATTTTAAACGGTTTCATTTTATTTGACCTCCATACATACATATAATCACGCCTTTATCCCCAATGGGCAGGGGTGAATTAACACCCACATTTCACCTGTCATTGTATTCAGTCCCACATAATAGGGGGTGAGCCTATTGCCGTTTTCCGGGCACTATTGTTGACTCGAGCCATGCATTTGAGGCAGAGTCTGGGCTGTATATATCTGTTTGATGTTAAACAGCCCTTTCCCTTAGTCGCCTTGTACGACACCGCATGGGAAGATAGGGGGTGGTTCAAATTCTACTCTACCGGAAACCACACGGCCTGCATATTTGGTCTAAATTAGTAATTGAAATATTACCCCCTTCATGTTCAAATTTTTTGCCACATCTACCACTTAGATGGCAGATAAGTACACGGTCCACCTGATAGTGGTTATGACGTATCCTATGACGCTTGTTGCTAGCTAGGCTGGCTACTCTAGCACAATGGCCCAAAAGGAGGCTAAGTGTGGACAACAATTTTCCTAGTTGCATTTGCAACTTGAGCCTCGTAGACTGGGGTCTGTTTTTGGTTTGAGTTGAGGTTATCACGGACCCTGGGCTGACTTTCTTATCAGGTAGATCGTGTGGTTCTCATTTTTTCATACCACTTAGGTGACAGACAAGCACATGGCCCACCTAATGGGAAGTGGTTACCGTGGCCAATGGACGTGTGCAACACCAGGAGCGTTACACTCGAGCTGCCGATTTTGCTTTTCTGCCACCTGAGTGTTGTAAAAATGATATAACTCCCAGCTGCGGTTTTCCCAAGCACCTACGATATGAAGTTCTTCAAGAGGGGCATCATAAGGTTTCTTAATGGTCGGCAGTGCGTGTGTAACACCCCTGGTGTTGCATACGTCCATTAGCCACGGTAACCACTTCACATCAGGTGGGTGTGCTAGTCTGCCACCAAAGCAAACCCACCAAAACCAAATAAAAACAAAATTATGGAAGCATGCTTGCCATCTGTACATATCCTACCATCTCATTCATCTCATTGAATCTCTCTTATTGTTGTCTTTTATTGGTGATAATAAAGTCGTTATTATTATTGTTATTATTATTATAACTCAAATCAAAATAAAAACGAGTAAGCTGACGAATTTAGTAGCTAAAGTTCGATTTTAAGTCAAATCAAGTTGGTTACTCAAATTCACCAAAATCGGTGATATGTGTTATGAAATAGCGCACTTAAAAATTGTCTTTTTCCAGTTAACAAACGCCTACAGCTGCTTCCGAGACCCTTGGATGCTGTCAGCTACTCCCTGTGACACATGTTCGATGGCCAGCCCCTGTACCAACGCAGCCAACTCTTGCAACTGCGATAAATGCTTCAGAAACCCCGCCAATGTTTGTGAATATTCTAACCAAGTATGCCAACCAAGCTGTGGATGCTCGAATGCACCAATCTACTTCCCCGAAGTACAATATCCAGCCACAATCACAGATATTAATCCGTTCATCTATAGTTCATGCAGCTGTTATTAATTTCTGTTGATTATAATATTCTACCATGATGCTTGTTTTTTTCTATTATATTAGCCATCATCGCTTGTAAGCTTCCTATATTAATTAGTAAGTACAGTCAGCAGCAGCGCCTGGCTGACTCTGTAGTCCCCACACACCCGAGGAGAGGGCCAGATCGTGAGAGATGACCCTGGGTCAGCCGGGGTGCGAATGATATGCCTGTCAACCTCACCTTCGGCAACAAAAACGACCCACAGGCGGCGTACGTTTTAGTCGGTTCGAGTCCGACATAAAGCAATCCCCCTGTAATTGAAAAATCGCGAGTTCGAACCTTAATCGACTGAATTTCTTTGAATTAACTTTTACTATGTTCCAATTTTATTTTTTTATACAACTTAGGTGATAGACAAGCCCACCTGATGGAAAGTGGTTACCGTGACCTATGAACGTGTGTAACACCAGTGGAGTCACATTCGTGCTGCCGACCTTGTAAGAACAGAGATTTTCTATGCGAAGGAAGTGCTTAACATAAAATCAGGACAAGCCTTTGGTCTTCCCACTGACCGCACAAAAACTCTCCAGTGAGCTCTGGCTACCCTACTTACCGCCGGGAACACAACACGAGGTTATTATAGCATATATACACAACGCATATTTATACAAAGTTATTACTTATTCACTTGTGTTATTAAAACTTTCACAAAATAAAAACGACAAGTAAACTGGTAAACAGGTAAAGCTTGGATGAATGGTTTACAGTACAAAACAAACAATAAAAGAGATATGGACTGGACTGAACTGTACTCCAACACCATGAAGTGGACATATCAGCAAACATGCTGCACGTCCATAATTTTAATAATAAGTAATAATAAACTGGTATAATAATCTCATCATCATCATCATTGAGTACCACTCATTATATTCGGTGAAATTTTTACTTTTAACTTTTTTAAAACAGTAAGTATCTACTAATAAACTTCATGTTGACTATGTCCACACACTTAACGCTCAAAGAGATCCATCAAAGCATTGTCTATCATATTGAAAGTGGTTACACAGTCTCAATATTGATCGATGAGCTTATTGGACGAGAGATTTTAATAACTTTCCAACGATCTATCTTAAGATGATACTCTTTAGCTTTGTATGCTTATATTCACTGTGTTTAACGTGCCACGGATACCCCTCCAGCCTGAGCCGGTGGGAGAGGTTATGTTGGACTCGAACCGATTTTTTTTTATTATATAGAACACATCAATTAGACTTCGCCTTGCCTGATGGTAAGCTGAAGACAAAGTCTCAGAAAAGAGGGTCACTATTACTTACACATACCATGTGACAATGGTGACACTCAGCTTGACGGCCTCATCATATGCTTTTTGCTTTATGCATTATGCTTTGCCCCGCTTAAAGGACCCGGGACCGTAGGAAGAAGGAAACTCGTAAGCTGGTAATGAATTCTAAGCCTTAATGGTGCGACAGAGGAAAGAGTCATCGAACCGCTCGGTTCTTGATTGGATGTTCTGCACCGTGTGCGGGTGACATCTAAGACCTGCACATGTTGTCCTATGTAGGAAAGGGGAGGGTGGGACTAATTGGTAGAGCTCATCAGAACACTCACCATGGTACAGACGGTAAAATACAGCCATGTACGCAACATCTCTACGCATCTGTAAAGGTTCTAAGGTGTTCGTGACCTCGGGATTCCTAATGATGCGGACGGCACGTCGCTGCAACCTGTCGAGAG
The DNA here is from genome assembly GCA_963662185.1 of Eilema griseolum. Taxonomy (NCBI): domain Eukaryota; kingdom Metazoa; phylum Arthropoda; class Insecta; order Lepidoptera; family Erebidae; genus Eilema; species Eilema griseolum. The sequence goes on from OY759232.1 coordinate 5,428,082, forward strand.
CATCTAGTAAGTACTTTGCTGAACCATCCCAGAAATGCGAGCAGTATTCCACACAGGAGCGAATTTGTGGAAGACACCGCTGCTCCGGCGTGAAAAATCGTCTCACCTCGTCTTCAGGACTCCGAGGACTAAAACGCACGGCGCCTGGTAGGTGGTTGGTGGTTGTCGGAAGTGAGCTTGGTAGGCATATTCCTTGCACCCCAGTGGACCCAGAGCTATCTCTCTCGATTTGGCCCTCCTCGGGTCGATCTGGTCCTCCTCGGGATAATTATAATCACTTGATTATAACACTCTTTTATAACAATCAATTGTAATAATGTAACTAATGAACTACTGTAGGTTTTCATCATATCAATCAATTAATCAACCCCCTGCGGTCCACTGTTGGACATAGGCCTCTCCCAATGTTCGCTATTTTCTCCGATCCTCCGCCTTCCGCATACAGTCTGTCCCAGCCAACTTTTTCAAGTCGTCCGTCCATCTGGCTAGTTGAGTGGTTGAGTGGTAGTGGCTAATTAGAAGAAATATGAACCAAATTATGGAAAGATGAAGTTGGACAATGAACATTGAGTCCACAGAGGGAGGCAGACGGCCTTATGATCAAAATAACTCTTTTGTTCATGATTCGTGCGGGTCGGGATATTTACCATGTTTCATTGTTTTGAGTTTCCAATATTTCGGCGCTGTTGCAAGCACCATAGGAGGTAGGACACGGCGGTATTTCCGCCCGATTGAGCAGTCCGACTGGGGTAGTACCTCCGCCCTACAGAATACCGCGGCTATAATAACTTCGTGTTGTGTTCCCAGCGGTGAGTAGGGTAGCCAGAGCTCACTGGAGAATTTGTGCTGTCAGTGGGAAGACTAAAGGCTTGTCCTGCTTTGTCTTCTACTGACGGCACAGGAACTCTGTAGTTACAGGGTTGGCAGCGCGACTGTGACTCCTCTGGTGTTACAGACGTCCATAGGTCACGGTAACCACTTTCCATCAGGTGGGCCGTGTGCTTGTCTGCCAACTAAGTGGTATAAAAAAAAAACCATGATCACGGAGGAACCGAAGTAGTGGCGGTGAATAAAGAAAAAGTTTTTTCTAGGATTAATTATATCGATCTACCCTCTTTTGAGTTCTGTACTACCACTGGTTTCACTCTCACTACAAACTCGAACCCGATCTCGATCACGTTCACGACATACGATGCTTACTGTATCCACTCACGATTTTGTTTTGGCTTGTTTCCGGTTGTTTTTGCATATCCCGATTATTTTGATACTGATGTGAGTGACCATGATAGTTTAAATACCTATATTCGGATGTATAGTTTATGGTGTGTAAGAATCCTACCTAGTATTATGCCAGTTTTTCCTTATCTGTAGACCTACAAACTCAATGTCCCACTATTCCCAGGGAACAGGATATTCCCGCAGGAAACCATTCCTTCTTCATCATCTTAGCGTTAATACCAGTCGCATCTGAAGCTTTTCACCTCGGAGTCTAGTGTCCGCTTTACCAGTCTAACCGTAGATATGGCTAAACTTGGCCTTTTTCCATGAAGCGACTGCCACCTGACCTCCACAACCTAAAGGCCACAGGAAACTATTTGAACACTAATAAATTTGTTCGCAAGACTCTATGATACACAATGCAAAGGCAGAACATCCTTTGAAGTGAAAGTTTGTACATTCAATGGTGAAAGTCATTGGAACATCAATATTAAAGTTACTATTCTTATAATTTTTAGCATTATTTTTTATACCACTTAGGTGGGAGACAAGCGCACGGCCCACCTGATGGAAAGTGGTTACCGTGGCCTATGGATGTGTGTAACACCAGAGGAGCTACATCCGCGCTGTCGACCCTGTAACCACAGAGTTTCTGTGCCGTCAGTGTAGAGGACAAAGCAGGACAAGCCATTAGTCAAAACATCTGATTATGAATTTGAGTGATTTGTAAATTGGAACCCGATATGTCTGTCTCCGATGTGACTGTCTTACGTCCGATCCGATCTCGTTCTGATATGGCTTACGTGGGGCCGTTTGTCCCCTTAACCACAAGTGGGTACGCCTTATTTTGTGAGTGGAAAAAGTCTTACGACATACTGTGAATTTGCTCTCATATGCTATAAACCCCTGCGGCGTGTCATACTCTGCGCATTGTCGGTTTGCCTGCAGTGTCTGCACCAGCTTCTTGGAGTCGCAAGTTGGCTGAGGCGCTGGAGAGATCTTGACAGAGTTCCATTAAAACATCTTATAAATTACAGTGTTAAGGTTGAGATAAATGAATTTAAAAAAATAACAACCACGTTCATGTTGTACATTGCGTAACGATACTTTTATTTTATTATTCAACTACCCGCAATCCACATGTTACCACTTTTATTGTCGACTGTACGAAATTCTGTAAGTTACCTAGACGGAAACAATTTATGGGCTACATTTCTGCGGCTTTCAAATGAGTCTACAATGTACCAGAGTTATTGTAGCCCAATTTGAATTTATTGCTCTTAGGAGACCGACCGGCGTGGCCACAATAGAGACTAGTTATTTATACCGGGGCTGCTGGAGAGTGCGAAACCCTTGAAAGTATATACTGGTTTGTAAATTTACAAGTGTGTAACAAATTGTTTTTTAGAAGTCTTCCTTCTGGTAAGTACTAAGACTGGATTGGAACGATGAATACAGATTTTCAACTCAATTTAAACTGTGGGACCGTTCAACTAACTTTTTCTGATATTATTTTTTTAGTTCTGGCAAGGAAGAATATTAATTACTCTTTGTAACCAATTTGACTTGTTTTAAGGTTGAGTTTTGTAGCTATTTTAATGATCAGAATTCAAATTCAAATTCAAATTCATTTATTTGCTAGAATATGGTGTATAGAGGTGGTATAAAAACATAGTGTAGTTCGCTCATATTCTGCCATGTGATGGCGTGCAAATTTAATACATTTGTGGAGGAACGAGGTGTGATGTTCCTCCAACACAAAGGGAGGATCCTCCGACCAGGCAAGGTGATCACGCCTGGCGGGCCGCGGCCCAACGATTGTCGTTGGGGCGATGTACATATGTTCTCCCAGCGCGAGAACTTTACATGCGCGATGTAGGATTCGTAGTTACGTACGTACGCGGCGCTGGGTACATGTGGCATCGCCACATCACTCCCCTCCAGACCGGAGGTTGATTCGCGATGAGTCGGCTGTCTAAGCTCTCTTGATGAGCATGCCATTTCCAGTCTTGGGTAGTTCCGTTTCGTCAGAACTGGACGCCGCTTATTCTGTTAGTGGAACAGTCTTCCTCGCTAGTCCCAGTGAGTCGGGACTACCGCTGGTCCCGAAGACGCGGGACAAGTGCGGTGCTGCGGTGCTGCGGTCCTGCTGTGAAACGCCTTGAGTTGGGGCTCGATGCGTCGAGATGAATCCTCGGCGAGCCGCCAGTGGGGCGAGGTGAGTCCTCGGCAGTGACGGGGCGAATCCTCGATGAAGCGAGGTAAGTCCCCCGTGTATTGGGGCGAATGCTGCGTAATGGCTGAGTGCCACGTAGACGGGAGAGATGTCCTCTTCTTACGTGGACCGTATGTACGTGCACTGTATGCCTTAGATGCAGGTGAGGCCGAAGGGTAACCAGGCTGCAGCGGTCGCTGCATGCTATGGTGTCCTTGTAAGGGCCGAAAGTGCCGGATGGCGAAGACTTGATTACCCCTCATGCGGGAGAAGTGAATGTGATGTGACGATGAGAATGCTGATGATATGTTCAGCGAAGGTTACGTGATCAGATCACGTCGGGGTCACCACTGTGGAGGAACGAGGTGTGATGTTCCTCCAACACAAAGGGAGGATCCTCCGACCAGGCAAGGTGATCACGCCTGGCGGGCCGCGGCCCAACGATTGTCGTTGGGGCGATGTACATATGTTCTCCCAGCGCGAGAACTTTACATGCGCGATGTAGGATTCGTAGTTACGTACGTACGCGGCGCTGGGTACATGTGGCATCGCCACACATTTGTCAATTTCTTAAATCTACATTAAATCTATAATCATTACCATTATGTATTTATTATTATTATTAATTAACATCATTATTTATATTCAAGGGTCATTCTATAAATTTGTCATTTAAATATTCATGTACGTCATAATAATTTTTATTTAATAACATTTCAAACAATGTTCTTTTAAATAATCTTACAGGTAGTTCAGCAACATTGTTCGGCAAATGATTATATATTTTTACACACATACAATACACATTTTTCTTAAATAACTCTAGCCTTATCGAAGGTAAACATAATTTATTCTTATGCCGAGTTCGACTGTTTTCTCTATCGCTGAACTTCTCAAACAATTCTTTATGTTTTTTCACAAAAACACATATGTCTAAGATATAGAGACATGGTAGAGGCAGTATTTTGAGTCTTTTAAACAATGGCCTACAACTATCGAGAAAGTCTGCCCCACACATTGCACGAATACATTTTTTTTGTGCTTTGAAGACTCGATCGACATCTACGGAATTACCCCAGATTATGAGACCATATCTTATTATTGAAGATACGTACGCGTGATAGGCTGTAATAGCTGCCTCAAGAGTAACAGTTTGTCTAATTTTTTTTCAATACAAAGACGAAGCGGTCTATTTTATGTAGTACTTTCTCTATGTGTGGTTTCCAGCTACAAAACTGATCCAACGTTATGCCTAAAAATACACACTCATTTGTATTGGAGAGCTTACAGTTTTCAAAACATATTTGAAGTTTGGGAGGGTTAGAGTTTACTGTTTGGAATTGAACTATATTTGTCTTGGCCATATTTATTTTTAAATTATTTTGCTTCAACCAATTTGTAATATCATTAAGTGCATTGTATATTTCATTTTCTAAATTTGTTTTATTGTCACCCTTAATTATTAGTGTCGTATCGTCTGCAAATAATATACAATTTTTATTAGTTGCGTCAGGGAGGTCATTGATGTACGTCAAGAACAGTAACGGTGCTAGTATACTCCCTTGGGGGGTGCCATAATTATTTTGTTTATATTCAGATCTAAACACTTTCTGATCAAATTTACAAATTCTTGATATTTCAACACTTTGTACTCTCTCCGTAAGGTAACTCCTGATCCATTCATTCGCATTTCCACGGATACCGTAGCAAGAAAGCTTATTTAATAGGGTCTCATGACAGACAAAATCAAAAGCCCTGGACATGTCTAGGAAAAGACCTACTATTTTTGATTTGTCATTAAGACTTTCCATTACCTGTTTAGTTAGTGAGAAGCATGCTAGGGTCGTAGAGTTAGCTTTTCTGAACCCAAATTGTTCATTCTTTAGGATGTCACATGATGTCAGAAAATTTTCTAATTTATTGTACATAACCCTTTCAAAGACTTTTGACAATATTGGAATCAGCGTTATTGGTCGATAATTACCCATGTCGGTTTTTGGTCCCCGTTTATAAAGAGGCTTAACGATAGATTTTTTGAGGCGTTCTGGGAACACTCCTTCTGTCAATGATAAATTTATAATGTATGTCAAGGGTTCTGTTAAGCTATTTGCGCATTGTTTTAATACCTTTGTACTGATTCCGTCATAGCCAGTTGAGTTAGAATTTTTTAAAGATTTAATTATTTTGTAAATGTCAATTTCATTTATGGGTGTAAGGAAAATACTTTTAGGGTTTTGAGGTATTGTAGTCATAGAGGTTAGTGTATGTGTCACAGTGTCTTTAGTCGTGTTAGTCAAGGATATGTAGTAGTCATTAAATAGGTCAGATATTTGTTTTCCGTCATCGTAAAGCTTATTTTGAAATGTTATAGAGTCAATTTCAGAGTGTAATGTCCCGATATTAACTTTCTCCTTAATGAGTTCCCATGCGGCTCGGCTCTTATTTTTTGTGTTATTTATATATTTCAGACTACTTATTTGTTGAGCTTTGTGAATACATTTTTTTAATAGTCGGGTGTAATTTTCATACACTCTTTTATTTCGCACCTTGTTATGATTACATAGTTGATATTTTAGGTATAGAGCTCTCTTTTTAATGCAGCATTTTTTTATACCCTTTGTTAGATACCTATTTTTAATAGTCTTTAATATAGTCTTTAATGGAGCCGATGCGCTTTCGCTCTTAAGGCCATTGTCACTGATTAGTCAAAGAAGAATTATATTATATTATCTGTGGTCAAAGTAAACAGTTAAGGTGCAGCTACAGCTCATATTTCTCGCAACAAAACATTGTAGAGATTTACATCTCTATGGTTTTTCACAATTATTTTTTGCACTTTAGAGAAATAATACTTTCTCGAAGGTTTCCGGTAAAGTAGAATTTGGACCACCCCATTTCTTTCCATGCGGTGTCGTACAAGGCGACTAAGGGATAGGGCTGTGTAACATCAGACAGATATTTACAGGCCAGACTTCGCCTCAGATTCATGGCTCGAGGCAACAATTTATAGTGCCCGGAAAACGACAATAGGCTCAGCCCCTATTACGTGGGACCGAATTTAACGATTGGCGAAATGTGGGTGTTAATTTACCTCTGCCTAACCCTCCGGTTATAAAGGCGTGATTATTAGGTATGTATATATGTATGTAAAGAACCAAAAATTTAACAACAAGCACCTTAGAGAAATTATTCTTTCTCTTAAGTGTCAAAGATCATTGACGACCTCCGTGGCCTAGCGGTAGAGCATTCGACTGCTATGCAGAGGGTGTGGGTTCGATTACCGCTCAGTGCAAATATTTGTATACATGAATATGTATATTTGCATTGGTCTGGGTGTTCCCATATATTATATAGGTATTTAAACTATCATGGTCACTCACATCAGTATCAAAATAAACGGGATATTTACGCCACTATATACCAAGACTGGTTAGGGGAGCAATTGAAATAAAAAAGTATAAAAATTTCAATCGTGAGGATGGTTTTCAACTGCCGAACGTCTGGCATCCAGTGGTCCGTCTTTGCAAAAACAACCGGGAACAACCTAAAACAAAATCGCGAGTGGATACAGTGAGCATCGTATGTCGTGAACGTGATCGAAATCGGGTTCGAGTTTGTAGTGAGAGTGAAACCAATAGTAGTGCAGATACGCGTAGTAAAAGAACTCGAAAGAGGGTAGATCGATATAATTACTCCTAGGAAAAAACTTTTTCTCTGTTCACCGCCACTACTCCAGTTCCTCCGTGATCATGGAGCTTGCATCAGCGCCGAAATATCGGAAACTCAAAACAATGAAACATGGTAAATATCCCGTTTATTTTGATACTGATATATGTTATATGTATGTATTTACAAAAATAAATCTAAGTATGTTTATCCGCATTCTAGATCCCATAACACACGCTAGTTAAGCTATGCCTACCATGGGTCTAGATTGCGTTGTGTAGAATGTCATGGAATATTTATTTATTATTTATCATAAAATGAATTTGCTAAATATATTATAATGTAAATATAATTAAAATTTATTTCATTAATTCAATAGTATATGTTACATAGTTTCATAATCTATTGCTATCTTTTATACTTAATGCATACTTATCGTAAAATGTGGGTGTTAATTCACCTCTGCCTAACACTTCGGTGATAAAAGCGTGATTATATGTATGCATGTATATTTATTTACAAAATAATTAGAATACTAGATACTTAATGGAGGCACAACACTGTTACGAGATTAAAACACCGAATAATTAATTTATTCCACTCAATTATTTGCGTGTACGCAGCGTTCTCACAAAATTAAATATGGCGTGCAATATTTCCCGCCAGAAAGCAATTTGGCCTCTGAATAATTAAGAGTTAATGGTCGTCAAGAATGTCTCCGAGGGATGCTGTACCTCCGCGGTTATTTATAAATGAACACCGCGGTTGTTATAACCGACAATAAACATGCGGTTTTCCTCATTTCTTAAATTATCTTTATTTATGAAAGTATTTTTGGTAAGTTATCCTTTATTTACTGCCGCGTGGTTCCCGGCAGAGTAGAATTTGACCCACCCATCTCTTCCCATGCGGTGTCGTACAAGGCGACTAAGGGATAGGGCTGTGTAACATCAGACAGATATTTACAGGCCAGACTTCGCCTCAGATTCATGGCTCGAGGCAACAATTTATAGTGCCCGGAAAACGACAATAGGCTCAGCCCCTATTACGTGTGACCGAATTTAACGATTGGCGAAATGTGGGTGTTAATTTACCTCTGCCTAACCCTCCGGTTATAAAGGCGTGATTATTAGGTATGTATATATGTATGTAAAGAACCAAAAATTTAACAACAAGTACATTAGAGAAATTATTCTTTCTCTTAAGTGTCAAAGATCATTGACGACCTCCGTGGCCTAGCGGTAGAGCATTCGACTGCTATGCAGAGGGTGTGGGTTCGATTACCGCTCAGTGCAAATATTTGTATGCATGAATATGTATATTTGCATTGGTCTGGGTGTTCCCATATATTATATAGGTATTTAAACTATCATGGTCACTCACATCAGTATCAAAATAAACGGGATATTTACGCCACTATATACCAAGACTGGTTAGGGGAGCAATTGAAATAAAAAAGTATAAAAATTTCAATCGTGAGGATGGTTTTCAACTGCCGAACGTCTGGCATCCAGTGGTCCGTCTTTGCAAAAACAACCGGGAACAACCTAAAACAAAATCGCGAGTGGACACAGTAAGCATCGTATGTCGTGAACGTGATCGAAATCGGGTTCGAGTTTGTAGTGAGAGTGAAACCAATAGTAGTGCAGATACGCGTAGTAAAAGAACTCGAAAGAGGGTAGATCGATATAATTACTCCTAGGAAAAAACTTTTTCTCTGTTCACCGCCACTACTCCAGTTCCTCCGTGATCATGGTGCTTGCAACAGCGCCGAAATATCGGAAACTCAAAACAATGAAACATGGTAAATATCCCGTTTATTTTGATACTGATATATGTTATATGTATGTATTTACAAAAAAAAATCTAAGTATGTTTATCCGCATTCTAGATCCCATAACACACGCTAGTTAAGCTAAGCCTACCATGGGTCTAGATTGAGTTGTGTAGAATGTCGTGGAATATTTATTTATTATTTATCATAAAATGAATTTGCTAAATATAATAGAGAAAAATGTAAATCTCTATAATGTTTTGTTACGTGTTTTTAGTGAAAATGTTGCGACAAAAATGAGCTGTAGTTATTATAGTTTTAGTAATACCTATATATTTGAAAAGGAGTATGGTGATAAAGAACTGAAGAACTATAGCTATGGAGATGAGGCTGCATTACTCTATTTAACTTCACTATTTCCTGAGTGATAGGGTCGTTCTTATCTCCCCTGAACTTCTTTTAATTCCTCCATCACACCTCCTGTCTTTGTACATGGATTATAGGAAGAAGGAAACACGTCACTGTTGTCTCTCTTTTATATAATACTTTCATAAAACAAACAAACAACTAGCCCATCGCAGTCCATTGCAGGTAGGACACGGCGGTATTTCCGCCCGATTGAGCAGTCCGACTGGGGAAGTACCTCCGCCCTACAGAATATCGCGGTTATAATAACTTCGTGTTGTGTTCCCAGTGGTGAGTAGGGTAGCCAGAGCTCACTGGAGAATTTGTGCTGTCAGTGGGAGGACTAAAGGCTTGTCCTGATTTGTCTTCTACTGACGGCACAGAAACTCTGTACTTACAGGGTTGGCAGCGCGACTGTGACTCCTCTGGTGTTACCTGAGACGTCCAAAGGCCACGGTAACTACTTTCCATCAGGTGGGCCGTGTGCTTGTCTGCCAACTAAGTGGTATAAAAAAAAGGCCTCTCCCAATGTTCGGTGGCTTTGGCCTACTGTTTCCACACTGGCCAGACGGATTGGTATAGAGTTTTATTTCAAGTATCATTCTCTCGCAGTGATATCTTCTGCGTATTTTTCCGTTGGTCGCCTCTCGGATGAGATGGGGTGGTGATACTTGTATTCTTTCTCCGTCACCTCACAGATAACTTACATAAATAAAGGATACATACATATAATCACACCTTCATCCCTGTAGGGTTAGGTAGAGGTGAATTAACACCCACATTTCACCAATAATTGTACTCGGTCCCACGTAATAGAGGGTGAGTCTGTTGCCGTATTCCGGACACTATTTTTGACTCGAGCCATACATCTGAGGCTGAGTCTGGGCTATATATATCTGTCTGATGTTAAACAGCCCTATCCCTCAGTCGCCTTGTACGACACCGCATGGGAAGAGATGGGTGGGTCAAATTCTACTCTGCCGGGAACCACGCGGCAGTAAATAAAGGATAACTTACCAAAAATACTTTCATAAATAAAGATAATTTAAGAAATGAGGAAAACCGCATGTTTATTGTCGGTTATAACAACCGCGGTGTTCATTTATAAATAACCGCGGAGGTACAGCATCCCTCGGAGACATTCTTGACGACCATTAACTCTTAATTATTCAGAGGCCAAATTACTTTCTGGCGGGAAATATTGCACGCCATATTTAATTTTGTGAGAACGCTGCGTACACGCAAATAATTGAGTGGAATAAATTAATTATTCGGTGTTTTAATCTCGTAACAGTGTTGTGCCTCCATTAAGTACCTAGTATTATAATTATTTTGTGAATAAATATACATGCATACATATAATCACGCTTTTATCCCCGAAGGGTTAGGCAGAGGTGAATTAACACCCACATTTTACCATAAGTATGCATTAAGTATAAAAGATAGCAATAGATTATAAAACTATGTAACATATACTATTGAATTAATGAAATATTTTTTTATTATAAATTATTATATTACGTTATGTTTTCGTCCCCACGTAATAGGGGATGAGCGTCAGTCTATTGCCGTCTTCCGGACACTATTATTGAATCGAGCCATATGTCTGTGCCTGAGTCTTAGCTGTATATATCTGTCTGACGTTAAACAGGCCTATCCCTTAGTCGCCTTGTACGACACCGCATGGGAAGAGATGGGGTGGCCCAAATTCTACTCTGCCGGGAACCACGTAAATTAATATATTGTGTATTGTGCCTCGGAGAGCATTAACCCGTCGGCTCCGGTTGCCATAAGATCATCTATGGTAGTCGCTACGGATAGTTGGAGCCCTCAAAAGGCCGACTAACTGTAGAACTTCGATATTACCAATTGGTTGTGGAGGGCAGATGGCAGTAGACTGGAAAGAACAATGGATCACGATATTGGATCGCAATGTGTAGCTACCCGTTTCATTACGTACCGTTTACGATAGTGTTACTTAAATATCCGAGGAGAGGGCCAGATCGTGAGAGATGGCCCTGGGTCGGCCGGGGTGCGAGGGATATGCCTGCCAACCTCACGTTCGGTAACCAAAACGACCCACAGACGGCGTGCGTTTTAGTCGGTTCGAGTCCGACATAACCTCTTCCACCGGCTCCGGTGGGGAGGTATCCGTGGGGATTTTGCGCACGTAAAAAAAAAGCGTTACTTAAATAAGTCTGCTGAAACACAGGCTACAAGCCTAGCTCAGCAGCAGATGCTACATATAATTGTCATAAAAAGGGAACCTATATATTTATTTCTTTTTTTGTGGCACCATTGTAACATACCGTGTTTCGAGCAATAAATTATTATTATTATAATAGAAAAAATTAAATTAAAAATTAAAAAAAAACCCCCGTCACAAAAAATAACCCCCAAAAATTCGAAAATAACTTGTGTTAGTTAGCTCTAAGTGGTGTCATGTCGGGGGACTCTGGTAGAGCACTACGTCATATTATCGGAACGACCCCGACAATGTACTGTGACACAAGTTATTACCGACTTTCTGGGGGTTGTTTTTTATGACGGGGATTTTTTTAAATTTTTAGTTTAATTTTAATTTTACCCTTTTTAAATTGATCTACTCGTCAAGCTCTTTGATTTGATACCCATACTGAGGGAGTTGTGAAACAAAATGTAATTCGCCATTTTGTGGTGGCGGCCATCTTGGATTTGAAATTTGTCATGTTGTATGATATTCTGCTATTCAAGCCCCTTCATTTGATACCCATATTAAGGAAGTTGAGAATTAATATGTACTCCGTCATTTTGTAGCGGCGGCCATTTTGGACCAATTTTTTTTTCAAATATATCTAAGAACACTCCCGACTAACATACCTTTCAAACAAAAAAAAAAATACAAATCAGTTCATCCGTTCAGGAGCTACGATGCCACAGACACACACACACACACACAGACACGTCAAACTTATAACACCCCGTCGTTTTTGCGTCGCGGGTTAAAAATACTAAAATGTAGATCCATATTTAATTCTTGTAGGTATTCGATATTCAATACTGTTTAGTCAGCGTTCTCATAATTAATTTACCTTCAACGAGCCGACGTTGTCAGATCAGCACAAACGGTAAATATAAAATGAAATCGCGGTTTGTAATCTAGGTTGGATTTTATTCACGCCTGTATGTGCCTGAAGTGGGAGACAGAAAAGGTAGAGAGGCGTGTATTTCAACACTCATATTTTGTCAAAAAATATACCAGTCGAATTGAGAACAAGAGGTTCTATCTATTTTTTTATACTGTTGTATGATGGCACTTGGTGAAATTTGTTGTTACACTTATTAAAATACATACATACAATCACGCTTTTATCCCTGGAGGGTTAGGCAGAGGTGAATTAACATCCACATTTCATCAATCATTAAATTCGGTCCCACGTAATAGGGAGTGAGTCCATGGCCGTCTTCCGGACATATTGACGACGTATTGAAATACACTTGTACTTTTTCTACAGTATTTTATATTATTACACTTGACCGGTTTCATCTTACGGTATCCTGAAAGGTTTACATGTTTTGTTTCTTAACTGTATGTTCTTAACTGCAATTCTAAACCTTTCAGGATGCCGTAAGGCGAAACCGGTCAGGTAATAATAAAAATACTGTAGAAAAAGTACAAAGTACAAGCGGTAGCCTAGTGGTATGAGTAATCGACTGCTGAGACGAGGTCTCGGGTTCGATCACAGGTTTTACCATGGCACACACCAATGACTTTTCGATGCCTTTCGAAGTTATGTGTGTATTTATCGCAGGTTTATAAGTGCCCGGCTAATGGCAATACGCTCGCCACCTATTACAATTGGGACCTAAACATAAACTGGCGAAATGTGGGTGGTAACACCTCTGCCTATCCCTTCGGGGATATTGACGTGAGTTTATGTTATGATGTTTATGTTATGTATTTCAATGTGTGTAGCCTCTTCCTTTTTGAAGTCGTTTAATAAGCCGGATAGGTTGCAAGGTTAAGCAATAGTACGACTGGGTCCGAATGCTTATCGTACTCTCTAAGGCACGGAGGCTTTCCAATTTGGTTCCAATCTGTTAAGAATGCTCACATTGGTTATCCATTGTAAAATGCTTGTATTGCCTAACCTTGTAATGTGCTAACCTACTCAGCGATCAATTAACTATGAGTCCTTTGTCGTATCTACAATATTATATTATACTGTTGCTTTTCACGGATCCACATTGAAAAATTTCATATTTTAGCCACCTTAAAAGTGAAATTTCCTGAACATATTCCATGGTGGAGTGGATCCTTATAATCACTCATAACATAAAACAACACCAATTGCCAATATAAATAAATAAATAAATATTGCACGACATTCCACACAACGCTATCTAGACCCATGGTAAGCATAGCTTAACTAGCTTGTGTTTTGGGATATAGAATGCGGATAAACATTTAGATACTTTTTTTTTATACATACATTATTATACATAGAAACACCCAGACCAATGCAAATATGCATATTCATTCAATTATTTGCACTGAGCGGGAATCGAACCCGCGCCCCCTGCATAGCAGTCGAATGCTATACCGCTACGCCACATAGGTCGTCATATGTCAAGTTTAGTTTTAATGATAAGTTTTACATATCTGAATTACAAATACTAATCTAAAAATCTAGGTAAGATGTCAGCTTTGAAACGTATTCGCTGATCGATATTAGCAAAAAGGTTTCAACCCCATATCACACGTCAACCCTGCAGCTACTCAAATATTAACTCGGAGCTCTTCGATACAATATTAATGATACGATGTCTAGTGAAATGATGTGATTGAAAATTAATATGAAAGATATAATGTGTATGCTAAGTGTTAATTACTGTAAATGAATCCCTACGGATACCTCCCCACCGGAGCCGGTGGAAGAGGTTATGTCGGACTCGAACCGACTAAAACGTACACCGCCTGTGGGTCGCTTTGGTTGTCGAAGGTGAGGTTGATAGGCATCGCGTTCTCAGCGTATTTGCAAATAGGTTTGATTGTCAGTACATTAACCACTGTTATATGATAAATGTACTGACAAACAAACAAATGACTCAGAGGTGGGCATTTTATTAATAATAATTTAATTGAAGTTGTATTTATATTATTTTATTTGAATTATATTATATTTAATTGTAATTTATATATAAATCTCATTGGACATTCAATTTAATTTAATAATTTTATTTTTGTAATGCTTTATGACGAAAATTAATTTAAATTTGTTTTCATGACATTTGTGTACTTTATCTTATGTGTATTGTATTATAATAATGATAGTAGATCAATATGTAATGAGTCTCTGATACTTGAAATAAATGAACTTTGATTTGATTTTGATTTGATATCCCTCGCACCCCGGCCGAACCAAGGCCATCTCTTACGATCTGACCCTCGCCTCGGGTGTGTGGGGACTACAGAGTCCCCAACTTGTCCCCGGAAAACGGGGAGGCGCGCTAGGCGCACCACCGCCGCGGCCTGCTTCTACCAGGGTGACAGGCGGCTCCACCTGTCACCTGCAGGCCGGCACTCATGGGGGGCGGAGGTCGTTCATCGACCTCTGACGCCCGAGTTGACTTCGTACGCGGGCAGCTTGTCTTGCGATCCTACGTCGCTCACGCTGCCGCTCCCGCCTCGCCTCCTCCTTCACGAGCATTACTTGCTCGCAGAAGGAGGCGCAATTCGGAAATAGTAAATATATAGGACGGGACACGAATGGGCAAACAGGATCTCTCAGAAATTAGATATTAATACTAATAAATATATATTTAAGCCTGTTCATTAACCCTAATGTAATTCAATCAATCAATCAATAGTCCACTGCCTGACATAGTCTTCTCCCAATGTTGGTGTAGCCTACTGTTTCCACGTATAACGCATAATGTTCTTAATAAAAATTATTTAGTATAACAACATAATTTGTTATTTTCCGTACATAGGTTGCCTGAATTAAATTGCTATTTTTATTGCTAAAACTACTCCCAGTTTGAATGCGTTTTTATTAAGTTATTGAAATAATTAACAAGTCGTAACAAGTTTTAAAATTACAAGTTTAAAATTATAAACATAGTGAATCGGGTTTCTCTTGAAAATTGAGAAATTTCTAACATATATTAATCACGCCTTTATCCCGGAGGGTTATGAAGAGGTGAATAAACACCCAAATTTCACCAACCATTAAATTCGATCCCGCTTAATAGTTCCATGTTGTTTCAAGCCATGCCTCTGAGGCTGGGTCTGGGCTGTATATATTATATCTGTCTGATGTTAAGCACCTCTATCCCTTAGTCGCCTTGTACGACACTGCAAGTGAAGAGATGGGGTGGTCCAAATTCTACTCGGCCGGGAGCCACGCGGTTTCAAACACACATACTTACACAAAAACCAGTAAGTTAAAGTTAAAAAAATCGATTAGAATTCCCAACGTATTCCACGGGTAAGTCCCTTTTAACTTGTTTATTAAAATTAAACGAAAGTAACGTAAATAAAAGAACTCAGTTGTTTCCGCTTCCCAAAGGCACTTACTCGAGGCCATTGGTTAGTGGGACACCTGTGGCACTTCCCGGACATACCATAAGCCATCGAAATTCAATCCATAACAAGTTCATCGGGATAATGATAAGAGCTTAGATAAAAACTACTTTTACTACACGATTTGATGGATCTATTAAATAAATTTTGAATTTATTTATCAAAAAGGAACCAAGCTGTTTGTTTCCTAAATTGATATATTTTTATTTTTATTTTATTAATTAAGGTTCAACAACATTTATTTACATAAAAAACTTAAACTAAATTGATGCAAAGATTATAGATCATAATGCAACAATCACTTATAGGTAAACTCCGCTTACGAAACGAATATACACAAAAGAAATTAAAAGTAAGTTCACAATTCATACACGATAGTCTAGAGCCAATGCAGTATTTTAAACTTAACCCAAATTAAACTAAATTAAATTAAACCTAAAGCAAACTAAGCCATCACTCAAAATCAGTCAAACCCATGAGAATTTTAAAATATGCTAGTTGTTGCCCACAGCTTAGGTCGCGTTTATATTTTTTTTATACAACTTAGGTGGCAGACAAGCACACGACCCACCTGATGGAAAGTGGTGACCGTGACCTATGAATGTATGCAACACCAGGGGAGTCACACCCGTGCTACCGGTCCTGTGAGAACAGAGTTTCTGTGTCATCAGTGCCGAAGAAACAATCAGGACAAGTCTCTAGTAAAAACTTTTTAGTTATACGTCTGTGGAAAACCACAGACAGCACAAAAACTCTCCAATTAGATCTGGCTACCCTACTCACCGCCGGGAACATATATAACTTATTCCGTTCCAACTACCCACACTTGTGTGGTCCTGGGATAAACTAAAATAGTCTATCTTTACGACAAATTTCATATAGAACCATTCAGCCGTTTTAACGTGAAAGAATTAAAAAAATCCACATTAACTGTCTCATCTTTAAATATTATAAACACTGAAATATCATAATTCATAATTCATTTATTTATTTGCTTGTAATGTGGTACCACAATAGATGGAAATAAAAATATAGTAATCAAGCACATTTCGCCATAAAGTTGGCATGCAAACACAAACAAAGATAACATAAGCATGAGATTTTTTCCCTTTTAGAAATATTATACTGAAGTCTCGTCGACATGCCTTACAAGCCTCTTACAAGTATTTCTTGCTTAAAAGGAGGCTCCAATCAGAAACCAATGTTATTCTTGTATTTTGTCACCGAATACCTAAAGATTTTTTCTAAATTTTTAATGCCTTATTTTGATAACCAAAGAATTGTGACCTGTGGGTCTCCAGATAAGGAATGGAATTCCATACCTCTCCCTCCGGATCATGATCCAAAACAAGATGGTTTCTAGAATGTCATGGTAATAGTACTTAGGTATTCATGCCGATAACACCAAGTTTAATCTGATCAGATTCCTATAAGATATGTATTTCATTAAACGCGTCTTTAATTGGAGAGCACGAAGAGCAGGTAGTGTACCTAAAGCCCATTTCGAAAAACCAAAAAGAACGGTATCTAATATGATAAGATTATCAGATAAAACAAAACTTATCTGGTAAATCATCAAATTCTGAGTTTGAAAAATCCCTGCTGCAATTATAGAACACTGGTGAAAGTTATGGCAGTAGTGTTTGAAGGTCGCAGAAGGCGCCTGTTAATTTTATGTTAGACAGTCTACATTAATATCATTGCTAAAAAAAATCAACAGGCGCTTTATGTGAGTTGAGTAACCTTCAAACACTGCTGCCACTACTTTCGACAGTGTTTAAGAATTGAAGGAGTTTCATATGTTGCATTTGATGATCTATCAGATGAACCTGGTTTTTCTGGCAAGCTTATCACATTAGATACCGTTTTCTGTTTTTCTAAATATGTTGTTATCATCACCACCAGGGTTTTAGCCTTGCAGTATAGTCATTTCGTGTTCTCCAATTAAAGACGCGTCAAATGATAAGCACATATCATCCGGTAATCTGATGAAACTATGTTTAGTTATGTCCCCTCTTTTTTTTTGTTTTAACGTGCTCAAAATCCCCACGGATACCCCCCCACGGAGCCGGTGGAAGAGGTTATGTCGGACTCGAACCGACTAAAACGCACGCCGCCTGTGGGTCGATTTGGTTGCCGAAGGTGAGGTTGACAGGCATATCCCTCGCACCCCGGCCGACCCAGAGCCATCTCTCACGATCTGACCCTCTCCTTGGGTGTGGGGACTACAGAGTCCCCAACTCGTCCCCGGAGACGAGGAGGCGCGCTAGGCGTGCCGCCGCCGTGGCCTGTTTCTGCCAGGGTGACAGGCGGCTCCACCTGTCACCCCCAGACCTGCGCTCATGGGCTCTCCATCGACCTCCGACACCCTAGTTATTTCCCCTCTTATACTAGTAAGACAGCAGATAAAGGCTTTTATATTATTTTTAACTTAAAATGTTTATTGTTGTTCCCGGCAGAACTTTGAGAATTTAAACCAACCCATATTTTCCCATGCGGTGTCGTATAAGACGACTAAGGGATAGGGCTGTTTAACATCAGACAGATATATACAGCCGAGATTCAGCCTTAGATGCAAGGCTTGTGTCAACAATAGCGCCCGGAAGACGATAATAGGCTCACCTCCTATTACATCGGACCAAATTCAATGATTGGTGAAATGTGAGTGTTAATTTACCTCTGCCTAACCGAACGCAGATAAATGCGTGATTATATGTATGTAATGTTTATTAGGTTAGGCAAAGTATTATAGACTGTATTCTAAAATGGAGTACCTAATAATTATTTTATTTAAAAGTGACAGTGAAAGTAGGTTTTTATGTATTTTCAACAGTTCTTCAACATCAGTATCAGAATAAACGGGATATTTACCATGTTTCATTATTTTCTTGTTCTTACTTTAACTTTAACAGTTTAGTGAATTACGGCTTTCAAATCATATCATTTTCTTGCTGAACATGTAACATATTTATATATCACATCGTGGAAGCTGTTCCGACCAATTTAGGCACTCAATATTAGAACATAGGCAATATAAATATTCAATTATTCGACACACCATGCGTCGATACCATTGCCTCTATCCATATACCTTGCACGACTGGCTGTGCCGGTGCTGCTGCAGCTTCTGCAGAGGCTCTTAAGTGTCGCAAATACTCCAATCGCATTGGTGATTATGAAGTTATGCCGTTTGGAGTTCAGTCCGTGGAGATTTAGTCCGTGGGGTCCGAGCGCCCGCAATCTTTTCAGGGAGATTGCGAAGCGTATGGTCGTCGTTCCTCGTGACCAGAAATCTGGCCTTTTCTTAGGTCAGTGAATAAGCATTGCCATACAACGTGGCAATGTTGCCAGTCTTCTGGGAACGCTACCACAAGATGCGTGCGATGCGGAGGAATTTCACGACGCATTTTAACTTTTACTTACATGAAGTTTTAGTTTTATTTAATACTAGCTGACCCACCCTAGCTTCGCCCGGGATGTATTTTGAAGCTTCATATCCCTTTGAGCCCGTATGTTTTAGTCTTCAAAATATGTATAAAAAATTGCCGGATTTGTTAACATTTATTATCAATGCTCCGCTCCCTTAAGTAGTAGCGTGATGATATATAGCCTAAAACCTTCCTCAATAAATGGACTACCCATCACTGAAAGAATCATTCAAATCGGACCAGTAGTTCCAGAGATTAGCGCGTTCAAACAAACAAACAAACAAACAAACAAACAAACAAACTCTGCAGCTTTATAATATTAGTATAGATTTTTATTATTAATGTAGGTACGCTTTTTTATATCACTTAGATGGCAGACAAGCACGCGGCCCACTTGATGGAAAGTGGTTACCGTGGCTTATAGACGTGTGTAACACTAGATGAGCCACACTCGCGCTGCCAACCCTGGAAGCACAGACTTTCTGTGCCATCAGTGTAGAAGACAAAGCAGGACAAGCCTTTAGTCTTCCCACTGACAGCACAAATTCTCGAGTGAGCTCTGGTTACCCTACTCACCGCTGGGAACACAACACGAAGTTATTATGACCGCGGTATTCTGTAGGGCGGAGGTACTTCCCCAGTCGGACTGCTCAATTGAGCGGAAATACCACCGTATCCTACCTCCTATAAAAAACGTACATATTATAATAGATATTATATAGAATCAAACTAAAAATAAAATCATAATTATTAAAAATTTTGCAGGTAATATGAAACGAGTGGTTGAGTATACTTTCTACTTTAAAAACAATAATTTATTTGTGGCTTTATCCAGTGGTGTATGGCACTTTCAGCATTCAGGTCAGTCATACAAAATTATAACAACTTCAGAATATTTTCACCACAGATTAAAAATACTACAGTCCGTCAAATCTAAGAAGTACCGTTTGACAGTTCTGACAATTGAATGATAGGGATGGGATGAAAAAATCGATTACTATAATATCCGAACTTTAAGAGATCGATTACTATAATATCCGAATTTTAAGAAATCAATTGTTATAATTAAATAAAAGAATTGTTTAGGATATTTTTTTATTCACTACTAGTACTAGTATCGTCGTCTTCGTCATCATCGTCATTTAAATTAATGACCAGTTGATTGTCCATTACATTATCAAAGTGTACGTCTCTTTCGAAGTCGTCCATTATTATTTTCTTTGTTTTTTGTACTACTTTACTCCAATCTTCCTGTGTAACTTGGGCACATGCTTCCTTTAATAAACCTTCCATTTTCTTGACACTGAAGGGTGGTTTTGTGTTGTGTCTTGCTGCATAACCTGTAAAACAATAATGTAACTATTTGATAGCAGACGAAAACCATTGTTTAAATTATAAATGTTAGAAGTACTCGTGTTATTATTATAATATTATAAAATATTACCTTTAACTTGGGCCCAAATCAGTTCAATGGCATTATATTGGCAATGGTACGGAGGAAGTCGTATGACTTTGTGCCCGTGCTCTTCGGCCAATTGGTCAATTACATATGTCGGTTTTGGTGGTTTATGCAATTTCACTAACTGTAATAATTCAGCTTTTAATAGTGACATGTCGGCATCCACTCCTTTTCTTTGCAGCCATGCCACCAAATCTGCTTTCTTATTGGCTGACGTAGGTGCTTTATCAATTTGCACAGAGTGGTATGGGGCATTATCCATTATAATTGTGCTGTTAGGAGGGATATTCTGTAATAAATTTAAGAACCACTCTCGGAACCTTACTGCGTCCATTTCTTCATGATACTCTTTAGTGCTTTTGGATTGGAAAGCTAATAAAGAGTTTTCCACGAAGCCTGTAGACGCTGACCCAGCATGGCATATTATGAGGCGTCCACCTTTTCCTATCGGCACCTTCGAGCACGAAGCTTCAGAATCATCAGTCCATGTTTTCGGCACAGAATGGTTGGAATTTAGCCAAGTTTCGTCCAAAAATATTACATTATCCCAGTTTATAATTTGTTTAACTTCGCGCAGGAATGTTAGTCGCTGCATAATTATGTCATGTCGCTCCATAACAATTTTTCGTTTGTCAACTTTTTTGTATCTGAAGCCAATTCCTGTTATTACCGTTCTCAACGACTCTATGCTTCCCTTATACAGCCCGGCATCTTTTAAAGTTGCACATAACTTTGCCAATGTTGGAAATTCGCCTCTTGTAAAATACCCGTATATATGGTTTCTAATAGCATGACTATCGAATTCATCGATGCCTGTCACAGGTTTATTTCTTTTTCGTTTTTTCGGTGTGTGAAGTACGTTACTGTCACTCCCCGAAGGCCCATATTTTTCACTTAATATTTTGCCAACGGTGCGGCTACCAATACCGAGAGCTTCACCGACGCGATCCCGAACTTGTGTAACTGGCAGTAGAAGTCCACCATTTTGAGATTCACGCTCAAAATACTCGTGTAATTTCACCACCAATTCACGAGCCTGGCTGTTCAAAGTACGTCCTCTTTTCGACATTATTAATAAACACTTGCTTAGTTCGGAGTCCAGTATAAATATTGCCAAGGTAAACGGATAAAGAATGATCAGTCCAGAAAAGTAATAGCCAAGTCACAAATTGTAAAACACAAACGAGAAAGCAAGTACGCGCACAGTCAGCTTCCAAGATGGCGAGAGACTGCTGACGCCGAACCGACCGAGCGGACCGCGTGCGCTTGTAGTTGGCAGTGTTGCCAGAAAAAAAAAATTGTAGAGACTTGGACACCTGCGATTTTGCCTATTGACCTAAAAATAATTAAATTAATTTATTTTAGGGTATCTGTGTATTCAGTGCATTATGCGGTCGCGCAGTAACGTCGTTAATTTATAACATCAGGCAACAACATTTTTGTGAATGGGTTCTACATACCTTATTTTTATTAGTTTTAGACGTAGAAATAAGACTTAGAAGAAAAAATTGTAATTGTAAAATCAATGGATGTGCTTGTTAAAAATTTGTTTATTTCTCTGTAATATGCAAACCCATACTATCATACACAAAAATAAATGTAAAAAACACTATCCCTGACTCCATTTACTATTTCGACAGCGTTAGCGCGAGAAACCCCGACTTATTTGGGCGCGAAAATCAAAAATCGACAAATCGCTTTCGACAACTTTTTAAAGAAGCAAATATATTTGATTTATAAATACGTATTTTTGGTGAATGGGTTTTATCTCATATTTTACGATTACATAACTATTTAGTTATGTAATCGTAATATGTGAGATAAATCCCATTCACATGAAAAAATATTTGTTTGGTTGTCAAGTGTAATTTGTAAATAATACATTCGATTTTTCGTATATGTAAACGATTTTTTTGCATACAAGTGTATCCGAAGAGTCGCAACACTACGTGCAGTGACCTAACTACGTAACTTTGTAATGCGGTCAAGAATATAACTATTAGAAATTATTTACTGTGTAAATATGTGTTATTTTGCTTTGTTTGAAAGTTTTCAATTACATTTAGATATTAAGAATTGTACATTTTTAGATACAATAATGAAATCTTTCTAAATTCATGGTTTTATGAAAAAGGTTATCGAAACTGAATAATGTACGTATGAACAAAGTTGTTTCGGTTTGAAAAATATGAAACGTCAAACGGTACCTCTTAGATTTGATGGACTGTACAATGCAGCATTCAGTCGGCTTTTTTTTTTTTTTTTTTTTTTTTTTTTACGTGCGCTAAATCCCATCGGATACCTCCCCACCGGAGCCGGTGAAGGAGGTTATGTCGGACTCGAACCGACCAAAACGCACGCCGTCTGTGGGTCGTTTCGGTTGCCGAAGGTGAGGTTGACAGGCATATCCCTCGCACCCCGGCCGACCCAGGGCCATCTCTCACGATCTGGCCCTCCTCTCGGGTGTGGGGACTACAGAGTCCCCAACTCGTCCCCGGAAACGGGGAGGCGCGCCACGCGCGTCACCGCCGCGGCCTGCTTCTGCCAGGGTGACAGGCGGCTTCACCTGTCACCCCCAGGCCGGCGCTCATGGGGCGCGGAGGTCGTTCATCGACCTCCGACGCCCGAGTTGCCTTCGTGCGCGGGCAGCTTGTCTTGCGATCCTTCGTCGCTCCCGCTGCCGCTCCCGCCCCGCCTCCTCCTTCACGAGCATTACTTGCTCGCAGAAGGAGGCGCATTCAGTCGGCTTGCCACAGATAATATATCTGTTCTTCTTTTGTAAAAAGTTAATTCTCTGCCTCTGTTTAAAAAGGTTTTATTTTTTATTTCTCCAGTAGGAGCGAGTGATCTTACCTAGATGCTTATTTTATTAATGTCACTTACATTAAATTATTTACTTTACTTATTTAAATACGTGCTACATTTAAAACAAAATTAAAGATTTTTTGGAAGCATTCTTGATAGTTTAAATAGAACTACTTATGTTGGTACTTTTGATGGATTTTATCACAATTTACATTACATAACTTAAACTCACGCCTATATCCCCGAAGGGGTAGGCAGAGGTGCTATTATCCACTATATAAAATGCTATTATTACGCAATTTATATTGTGTAATTTTATTTTTTTACTGCAACCATGTTCATAAAGAGATACAGAATATAACGTGTTAATAATCTAAATACACGAATTTTCATTTATATATTTACTCTTGAAGAATGTTTACAGATTAATAACAAATTTCAGTAACAACAATGTATGTCAATATTGCTTACAACAAGTCTCCATAGCTAAATACCTAACAATATAGGATAACAATGAACACGGTAGGTGGTAATTTACCTAAGTATAGTTAATTACCTATAGGGGTAACTAAGTTAATAAAAAATTTTTAACTTGTGGCGATGCCACATGTACCCAGCGCCGCGTACGTACGTAACTACGAATCCTACATCGCGCATGTAAAGTTCTCGCGCTGGGAGAACATATGTACATTGTCCCAACGACAATCGTTGGGCCGTGGCCCGCCAGGCGTGATCACCTTGCCTGGTCGGAGGATCCTCCCTTTGTGTTGGGGGAACATCATACCTCGTTCCTCCACAAACTATAAAATTCACATAAATAGCCGAAAATATCTCCTTAGAATCTAACCCTCCTTTCAACATACATACATATAATCACGCCTTTATCCCCGAAGGGTTAGGCAGACGTGAATTAACACCCACATTTCACCAATCATTGTTTCCGGCCCCACGTAATAGGGGGTGAGCCTATTGGCGTCTTCCGGGCACTAATGTTGACTCGAGCCTTTTATCTGTGCCTGAGTCTAAGCTATAATATCTGTCTGATGTGAAACATTATTATTCCTTAGCCACATTGTACGACACCGCATGGGAAGAGATGGGGTGGCCCAAATTCTACTCTGCCGGGAACCACTTGCCTTTAAATGTTTTCGAAACTTTGAGAACAGTAACAATCGTAAAATCGTTCTGACAAACAACATTCAGTTCAAATGTTTGTGCTGACAAATCTTGTGAACAAACAATGAATTATTAAGGGAGGTAACGCTTAGGGGATTTCCCATTCGAATTTGGAACAACCGACAGGGGAAATACCCTCTATAAGTATGGAAAAATGTAGTTAAGTAAAACATTAAACTGAGCAACTACTCAGTTTACTGTTTTAAGAATTTAGGTCAGGTCAAGGATACTCACAACACCACGAGCATGTACACTAAAACGAAAATAAAATAAGGGAAAGATTAGACCAGGATCAAAGTTGAAGTAACCCATTGGAAAAAAGTATTGTGTGTACTGTATGTTTGGTAATTAGTACCACCTTAATGGCCGGGGTGCGAGGGATATGCCTGTTAACCTCACCTTCGGCAACCGAAACGACCCACAGACGGCGTGCGTTTTAGTCGGTTCGAGTCCGACATAACCTCTCCCACCGGCTCCGGTGGGGAGGTATCTGTGGGGATTTTGCGCACGTAAAAAGAAAATTAAAAAAATAGTGTAGTATAGTGGTACTTATTCTCAATCAGTGGCTAAAGGCGGACTGGAAGTCTTTAGGAAGCGAAGCGAAGTGTTGGTTAAGCATTATGTTATCTGGTCGTCCTAGGTTCAAAGCCTAGTCCTCCTTTCAGGAAATTTGCTACTGCTGGTACCCGCTTATTATCAAGTCTAGCGTTGAAAATTTGTTCAACCAAACTGAGTCTAACGTTTATAAAAGATTTGCCGGTACAGGAAGCTCAGTGTGTAAGGAGTGACGGGCTTGTCTCTGACTACCCCGAAGGGAAATACGTGTGAGCGTATGTTTGTATGTATGTACTACTTATATACTAAAAAAAGGAAATGCGTTTATTTTAACTTGACACAGCACATCACAGTTGACTAATTACAGTACTTATGTAATAGGTATATTTTTTTATTCTACTTAGGTGGCAGACAAGCACACGGTAAGCACAGAGTTACTATGCCGTCAGTGTAGAAGACAAAGCAGGACAAGCCTTTCCACTGACAGCACAAACTCTCTAGTGAGCTCTGGCTACCCTACTCACCGCTGGGAACACAACACGAAGTTATTATGACCGCGGTATTCTGTAGGGCGGAGGTACTTCCCCAGTCGGACTGCTCAATTGGACGGAAATACCGCCGTGTCGTACCTCCATATAAAGGTAATATAACGGATACAAACGAAACCATCCATAAAACTAATTATATTTCTTTTTCGCATCGCGGTATTACATTATTTTCTATGGAAATTAGTGTGAATTAGATTTCTTATGTGGTGCATTTTTAGACAACGTCTTTGACAACGTGCACAAGTGAATAAAAGTGGCATATTACAATAAATTTTGTGATATTTCCTGTTTGTTCCAAATCTGGGAGCTTCTAGTAAAGTCCCCACAAATTTCCTGAGCAATCATTTTATTGATCGTTATCATCATCATCATCGTCATCATCAATAACCATTCTAAAGGAAAGCAACTTGCAAAACTTGACATTGGCGTCTCGCCATTAATAATTTTTTGTAATAGTTTTTTTGTAAATTGGCAAAATTGCGGCGATTCGCTGCAGAAGTTATCAAAAAGAAAATAAAGAAGAAAATCTATGATAATAATCTAGAAGATCATACATTGTGATATAATCTATGGATCTATGATTAATAATAATAATAATAAATATGATTTTTATACTTACATAATAATGTACAATGAATAATGTACAAACAATAAATTAGTTATAAATTAAGTAATTATATAGGTGCCATTTGTGTGTAAACGAAACCACAAAAAAATGCAGTATCTAATACATATCGAGTAAAATGTGCTGACTCAGTTTAACTTGAATTAAACACGTTTATATTCATGGGCAATATCCATTTAGCCATATAAAAAGTATAAAGAAGGACTCCTTAAGCGTTATAGTAAAAATAAATAATATATAGGTATGTTTAGGGAAGATGTGATTTGTCATCTAACTTTTCTAGGCTGGCAATATCATAAATATATTTTATGGCAAATAAACCTTTTTTATGGCAACCTTTTGACAAATTTATTAAGTGCAAAGAACCCCAGTGCCGAAAAATAAGTATCACTCAACTCAATTTGTTATGTAAGACATCATGTTTGGCCCGTATATCAATGGGTCTTATGTGTATGGGTCAAACTAACAATTTTGCCGTTTCAATTTTTTTATGGCAATCGCATCTTATCGATATAATTAATCATGTGAGCTATTGAAAAATATCATTTTTGAATGGAAACACAATTTTTTAATTTAAGTATAACGGCATATGTGCATACAATAGTTTTGTTCGTATATTGAAATAAAAATTGAATTAGCCTTAAAACTGCAATTATGGACACGTTTTCAATGTTTTTGGTATTTTCAATTTTATTTACCAAAAACCACTTTCTTTATTGACTGTAGCATAACAACGTACCTATATAAACCAATTGGACACATTGGCCATTTTGGGCCATTATTTAATTAATTGCTTGTGTGACATAAGGCTGTATTACTATTTCAAATTATTATTTCTATTATTATAGTAAAATTAAATATTTCTACACCTATTAGTATGACCCAGGGGTCATACTAATAGGTGTAGAAATATATTCTAAGAATTTGGGTCTTCTTCATTCTTGGGTCTTTATGCTATTACAGGTAATAGCATAAAGACCTATGTACCAAATTCTTAGAATTGAATTAATTAATACATTCATTCTTTCACTCTGCAGTTTTCATTTCCAAAATCTAACTGTAGTATAGACTATTATACTAGTAGCTGGTCAAACAATGTCAATTGTTCATGTATAATATTTGGACTTGACAGTCTTAGAACAGTCTGAAATTAGCAGTAAAACGCTTTATCGCAACGTCATCTAATAATATAGTAGGTATGATCCAAAATGACCGGTTTTTTCATACCGTCTGGTCTGAAATTGTAGATACATATCCCCGGAGGTTATTTCAACGAAATATGGCGGACTTTTCTAGATTACTGTAGAAATAAACAATATGAACATAACAGAGTGCGCTTCCATCGCTCAATACAATACACCGTTCTTTAAATTAAAACATGGCTGCAGATTCGTTCAAAACTTTGGAAAAGTCTTCATTCGATGAATGTTGAACGAATGAAATATTTGAAAGAATGAGATGAACTAATAGTTATACTGTGTGTTGTTTTAAAATCCCTTCCTAGAGTCCTGTTTTCTCCCTTTGAGGGTAAGATTCAAAAAAGAGGAAAAAACGTAATGGTATACAATACTTCATAATGCGAGTTCGATTCGCACTTGACCAGTTTTTTTAATTCTGTTGCTGCTTGATTAGTAGGTATGAGGCACAGACCTTCGAGGCACAAAATAAACGAGGTCTTCTCCTCGTTTTGGTATGGCTTATAAGGTTTTAATGGGTGTGAATACCGTTTGACCTCTCAACCCCTAGAAGTCAAAGTCAAAAAACAATTATACTGCATAGACCATTAAATCGGTAATTACTTACAAAACGTCAATACAAAAAGAAATATGAAAGACTAGTGGTGGCGCTTGGCCACGTGCGGTAATGGACTGTATTGCGGGGATGTAGCTAACTGTTCCATTGACGCTTTACACACAAAAGACAGGTGGTCGGGTTGCCGCGGGCGTGATCCAAGCAATGAATGCAACCCGAGAAATTAGGAGAGGATGCACTAACCTTCACGACACACGTGTTTTCATCGCAGCCGGTACACGGATCTTCTCTTCCTTGCTCAGGAGCTGCCGTCAGCGTCACTAGATCACTTGAGGAACACACGAGAGGCACAATCCGATCGGTAAAGGTCTATGAAGCGGTAAAAATGTAACAAATATTAATCATTTTTGAGAGACGCGAGCGCGGTCCGTCCTTACGCTGGCTAGTTCAAAGCGAGACTGAGTGTCTATATCACAAATGGCGGACGGAAGCTATCTAGTCCTATTCTATGGTTAGTGCGGGAGAGGAGACGGGTATAGAAAGAGTGTGTTTCCACGTCAAGAAATACAGCTTCTACATCGGCGCAACCATTCCCCCCGGCTTGAAGGGTTACCTTCGAAACGACAAATGCGAAACAAATCTAAAGTCTAATCTAAATCTAGGTTTGGGAAATAACAACTAAAATATAAACCTAGATTGGAGCTCGTGCCTACCGCTGGCTAGGCAGAGGGCAGAGGCGAACAAACAACACAACGCAACAGTCTCGACCAAGACGAGACGCGATTAGCCAACAACAAATAAGGGTCTCTTCACGCGGGACCGATACAACAAGCGAGTGCTTCTTCTCCTCGGGTGGTT
Source organism: Eilema griseolum (assembly GCA_963662185.1). Lineage (NCBI taxonomy): Eukaryota > Metazoa > Arthropoda > Insecta > Lepidoptera > Erebidae > Eilema > Eilema griseolum. The sequence goes on from OY759232.1 coordinate 5,457,131, forward strand.
CGGAAACCGTAGTGGGATTGAATTGACTAACTGGCCACCCATCTAACGCGGCATGAATCCAGGACGGTCCACTAAACCATAACGGGTGATCTAAAATTTGCGAAGGAAGCAATCCACGAGAGAGACAATCGGCTGGGTTGTCGGTGCCAGCAACGTGAAAGAGATTATGTGGCGCCAATTCAGATTGAATTTTTGCCACTCTATTAGCGACGAATGTGTCCCAACGATGGGGCGAAGAGTGGGCCCAACACAAAGCGACTGTTGAGTCCTAAAAGCTAAAAATTACTAATATTAATGCGAAAATTTACAATTATGTCATTAAGCGACACGGAAGTGCTAGTCTTAGCACTGCCATCCAAAACTACACGGAGTTTTAGTAGTAAGCTTATCTTCTCTAATAACTCCGCGGTGCGGGATAATGTACGAAGGCTGGGTCCCGCCAGTGTCCGCAGGCGCAGGTGAGATGTAACCTTTATCTAAATATTCGTTAACAACCTCATCATAGGCCCGCTTCGACTTTGGGGACGCCTGCATCTTTCGTTCCAAACAAAGAAAGCGTTTTTCAGCGGATACACGGGAGCCACCGAGCGAAAACTTGCGGATGGTAGACTCCAGTGGCGGCTCGACGGTGCAACAGAACGAAGCAGTCGAGTGACTAAAACTATCCATAGAAGCGGGTGCGGAACCAATTATAACAAAACCAAGAACTGTTTCCAGTGCGTGCGGAGCGGGGTACGTCGGTCCCCCTTGAACCTTACGTGATAACTGGAGGTGCGGGAGAATCGAAGCGCCGATCAATATATCGACGACTCCAGGAACAGCGTAAGTCTCATCTGCTAAAGGCAAGTCTTTAAATTTCGTTAATAAAGACGTGTCAACCGGGACGGTAGGCAACTGTTCAGCTATTCTATCTATAACGAGCGAATCCATGTCAAACCAAATATTATTATTAAAACGAGATCTAAACCTTGTTTTAACGGTGCCACGAACAGCTGACTGTAAGCTTCCAAAACCCTTCACCACTGAGCGGGTTGAACGCTTATCAACATTGAAACCAAGACGCCGACAACAATCTTGAGTAATAAAATTACTTTGCGAAGCGCCATCTAACAGCGCTCGAACAATGCGCGGCTTACCTAATGCATCAACAATAACAACGCGAGCGGTCGCAAGACACACAGTAGTGAGTGCAGCACTAGCGGAGAACGAACACAAGGTGACGTCATCCGCGGCGGTCACCGGGCGGGCCGGAGCGCGCGCGAGCGCGGGCTGCGGCTGCGGCGCAGGCTGCCGTGTGTCACCGCTCGACGAGCCAACCGTGCTCACATTGGATGCGGCATTACTATTCTCAAAATGAAGCAAAGTGTGGTGTCTCGCTTGACATTTGCGACAACTATTTCTACTATTACATAAAACAACGCGGTGTTTAGTACCGAGACAATTAAAACAAAAATTATTAGCGCGAACAAATTTATAACGATCACTAGGCGACAATTTTAGAAAACCAGGACACCTGTACAGTTGCGAATGATGAGTGCTACACAAAGAGCAAACAGGTGACTGTACACGTGCTGGTGCGGTACTAACATAAGTATGAGTTGACCTCAGTGACTTCGATGACGCATCTACTTTGCGTGCAGAATCAACAACTATCTTCGCGCCTTCATGTTTCGATGAAGAGCGCTGCAATACTTTTATATGCTCGCGAACAAAACTTTCTAAGTCTTCGAACTTAGGAATTTTATTGCCGCGATGATCCGACTCAAACAAACGAATGGTTTCGGAATCTAATTTCCTTAAACCCATATACAAAAATACGAAGTCGCAGAGGTCATCGATCTTTAGGTTCTTTACGGCGCGAACAGCTGACGCGAAAGTATCTAGAAATTTCTCTAAGTTTTGATCGTTACATGCCGTAATAGATTTCAAATCAAACATCTGATCTAAATAGGCGTTAGCTACCGATCTTTTATCCTCATACCTAGCTTTCAAAGTATTTAAAATTAAATTATAATTCTCGGCACTAAACGTAATTCCAGCGCAAACGGTTATAGCTTTACCAGTCAATTTTTCAACGAGATAATGCAATTTTTCGTGATCTGTCAACGAATCGTTCTTATCTATTGTATTCTCAAAACTATCTATAAATAGACACCAATTGCGAATGTTACCATCAAATTCGGGTATTTGAATTGGTGGCAACTTAGGTCGGTCGCGAGTGGGGTTGGGTAGGTCAGCCGGTTTCTCCAAACTCCTAGCGACGCGTTTGATACGACAATACAAATCGTCAAACGACGACAAGGCTTGATAACTCACTGAGTAATCGGGATTCAAATTCAACTCTAAAACGTTGATGTCATGTACTAAGGTTTCGAAATCCGCGCGTAGACTATCTAAGTTTTCTATAGAACACAAGAACGAATCTCTGATGACCAAATCAGAGGTTTTAAGTGCATTATCATAAATCGATTGTACGCGAGAGTAAATCATTTCTTTTTTAGCGTATAAAAGTTTCAATTGAACCTTACCGGTCTTATCAACCTTTGGGGACATGTTTACAATTAAATCTCAAACTAAAGTGCGGTAAACAACAAATATGAAATGACTTAATCTTAGCGGTACAGAGCAGCGAGGCGGCGCGAGCGATAACCGTAGGTAGGTAGGTACTTATAACTGCCAGTGCAAGCTTGAACTAACGCGCATAGCAACAAGATCGTACCTACGCGATGGTCGCTGTCTAGGTTCAACTATTATTTCAGGGACTAAGTATTGCGTAATATCTATTCAAATTAAAATACTTTCGTATGAATTGGAATGAGGTACAACCACGTGTCTACCCACGCAGGTACCAGGCAAATACGACGCGAGCCAGCGGCGAGCGAGCAACGTAATTGAAAAAAATAAAACAAAGCCAAATGCGTTAGGTATTACACTGTGCCTATGCACTAGGGTGTCTAGTATACCTAAGATCTAAGCCTAAATACCTAGATGCGGGGTTTTCTACTAAAATAACTAGGTAATTAGGCGCGGTGCGAAAATTGCAAACTACGACTGAGTGTTGATACGCTACCTAACCTATTTATGTATTAGGTAGGTACAATGCGAGCCAGCGGCGAACGGACAACAAATTCTAAGCCTAAATGTCTGGATGCGGGGTTTTCTACTAAAATAACCAGGCACTTAGGTGCGATGCGCTTATTCCCATTAGAATAATAACAAAATACGAACTACGGCTAAGAATCCGGCTCGATCCGGACCAAAAATGGTGGCGCTTGGCCACGTGCGGTAATGGACTGTATTGCGGGGATGTAGCTAACTGTTCCATTGACGCTTTACACACAAAAGACAGGTGGTCGGGTTGCCGCGCGTGATCCAAGCAATGAATGCAACCCGAGAAATTAGGAGAGGATGCACTAACCTTCACGACACACGTGTTTTCATCGCAGCCGGTACACGGATCTTCTCTTCCTTGCTCAGGAGCTGCCGTCAGCGTCACTAGATCACTTGAGGAACACACGAGAGGCACAATCCGATCGGTAAAGGTCTATGAAGCGGTAAAAATGTAACAAATATTAATCATTTTTGAGAGACGCGAGCGCGGTCCGTCCTTACGCTGGCTAGTTCAAAGCGAGACTGAGTGTCTATATCACAAATGGCGGACGGAAGCTATCTAGTCCTATTCTATGGTTAGTGCGGGAGAGGAGACGGGTATAGAAAGAGTGTGTTTCCACGTCAAGAAATACAGCTTCTACATCGGCGCAACCAACTAGTTTAGCAAATGGACCACTGGTTCGAAACGCAGTCCCGACCCGAGAAGACTCCAGTAAGAAACTCAGCGAGCATTTTTTTTAATATACTTAGTCTACGTAGTCTAAATACAAAGTTTTACTAGTGTAGCATATTTTAGCGAACAGCTCATTTCCAAGCTTATTTAAATCCAAGTATTCTTGAATTCTATAATAACCTTTCTGGCACAATTTACTTATGGCTACATTTTTTAATTTATCCATCGGCAAATCCTTTAAAGAGGAAAGCCTGTGCCAGAGCATCAGAGTGAGAGTCGTCAATCAGCTAGTGTACCGGCTTTGACCTTGGGCCCCAATGCCCCAAAGAATTTAATAGGCCAAAGAACTTGGTGAGGGCCCAAAGAACTTGTTGGGGCTCCATAAATACTCAATTTATTATACCACCTTTTTTTTTAATTTTTTTATACCACTTAGTTGGCAGACAAGCACACGGCTCACCTGAAGGAAAGTGGTTACCGTGACCTATGGACGTCTATAACACCAGAGGAGTCACAGTCGCGCTGCCAACCCTGTAAGTACAAAGTTTCTGTGCCGTCAGTAGAAGACAAAGCAGGACAAGCCTTTAGTCTTCCCACTGACAGCACAAATTCTCCAGTGAGCTCTGGCTACCCTACTCACCGCTGGGAACACAACACGAAGTTATTATAGCCGCGGTATTCTGTAGGGCAGTTCCCCAGTCGGACTGATCAATCGGGTGGAAATACCGCCGTGTCCTACCTCCTTAAATTAATCCTCCTCTATCGTCTTCACAATTACGGAGGTACTGAATATTAATTTGACCCCAGACCACGAGCCAAGTCGTTAGCATATTTTTAATTCCGATGAAAATAATTGAGATCGCGGACACTTAATAACTACATTTTTCAAATTGCAAGTACATTTCTTCTTAAGAATTAATTAAATGACGGTCTTTAGGTCACAAAAGATAGCCCTCTATACAAGTGGCAATTCGTTGGACGGCGTATTTTATTTTAACATACATACCTACATACATACATATAATCACGCCTTTATCCCCGGAGGGTTAGGCAGAGGTGAATTATCACCCACATTTCAGCAATATTTGTATTCGGTCTTGGTGGCACAAATTTGTCTCAAGTTTCGACCGGGTAGGTACCACCGTGCACTATTGCGAAAAACCCTCCATAGCAATTCAATCTCGGTTGGATTGTGTTCAGGGGTCAGCATGTGCATAGCCGGGCAGAGGTGGTGGTTGTCGCAGCACTAGTGGGACCAGTGGGTCTTGGCGTAGTCTAGTGGGGATGGCGCGGGGCGATGCGCCGAACAGGGAGACCTGTAGAAACGGTGGTGCCGCTGGCCGCCCGCGGTATAGTACAGGGGCCCAACTGGGGTTAACCACCTTGGGAGGCTGCCTCACCAGGCCGCGCATAATCCCGATATGGTTCGTCGTGCCGGTTGGTGACCGGATTTGGGAGCCCGGCGACCATACTCGGGGGGGTACGGGGGCCCTTCCGTTCGGCGCGTCGGCTCTCGCCATGCCTCACATTCATAGATAAAACCAATATCCCGCGCTTTGTCACACGGTGCTGCGGCGGCAATCACTTCTTTTTTCACGCCTTCTCCCACCCAAACTCATGGCAGCGCAATTCACAGAAAAAGGCAACACAGCGGCTCGTCACACTCCCAAAAGCTTGCTATTTGAGATGGAGTCCACTAACATCTGTGGGCTCCATGCAAACCTCAACGCCGTCCACCAACACCTAGAGACGGCGAAACCTGCCATGTTTTTTCTAACGGAGACGCAAATACACCGCCCTGACGACACGACCTACTTGCTCTACCCTGGCTATGTTCTTGAGGAAAGTTTTCGTGCAAAAGCCGGGGTGTGCGTGTTTGTTAGGGCGGATGTTTGCTGTCGCCGTTTGCGCTGCCTAGAGGACCCATCCTTCTCCGTCCTTTGGGTACACGTAGACCATGGCCCTACGAGTCAGATCTATGTGTGCCTCTACCGTTCCCATACAGGAGATGCTGAGACAACTCGACTCTTTGAATATCTGAGTCAGGCGGCAGATGATGCGCAGGAGCGATTTCCGAATGCCGAAATGGTATTTTTGGGGGATTTTAACGCCCACCACGAGATCTGGTTGGGCTCCTCCAAAACAGACCATGCGGGAAGAGCCGCCCACGCATTTGCTCTGGCGCACGGCCTGACCCAATTGGTGCACGAGGTCACTAGGATACCAAGAAGGTCGGGCCAAGCACCTTCTCTGCTAGACCTTCTGCTGACGAGTGATCCGGACCGGTACAGTGTATCGGTGCGAGCCGCGTTAGGCAACTCTGACCACTGCCTGGTCTGTTCCACGGTGCCTATTATGGCGCCTCCACGACCAGTGCGGGGGAAGCGGCGTCTCTGGCACTACTCGTCAGCGGACTGGGATGGACTTCGTGACTATTTTGCGTCCATCCCGTGGGTTGAGCGCTGCTTTGAAGGTAAGAACCCATCGGATTGTGCTACTGCTGTCGCCGGTGAGATCGGTCTGGGTATGGAATACTATATCTCATACACCGATGTCACCGGTGACCGCGGGGTGCGCCCTTGGTTCGGGCGCGAGTGCGCGGAAGCTGTTGAACAAAAACAGTCTGCGTACCGCGCTTGGGTAAGGGCGCGCGCCACGCGCCATCCCAATCTGGGCCACTTCAAGGCGGCGTACAACAGAGCCACAAAGGTCTGTAGAAGGGCCTATGTCAGAGCGGATGCCCTGCGCATAGCGCGGCTTGGTCAAGAGCTAGTGATGCATCCCACGGGAAGCCGTGGCTACTGGCGACTGGCTAAAGCCGTGCAAGCCAACTTCTGTCAGCCTTCGCTGCCTCCGCTGCGTAACCCTGATGGATCCCTGGCCCATGAGCCGCAAGAGAAGGCAAATCTGCTGGCTAATCTCTTTGCGGCCAACTCCCGAATCGATGATTGTGGTACCCAGCCACCAACACTACCCGACAGTGACCACGCGATGCCTGATATCCATATCAGGCAAAGCGATGTCCGTGCAGTGCTGCAATCACTCGATGTCCGGAAAGCCAGTGGTCCGGATGGTATTCCAGCGGTAGTTTTGAAAAAATGTGCAGCGGAGTTGTCTCCAATGCTTACGCGCCTGTACCGGCTATCCTACAGTTCGGGTACAGTGCCTTTGCCTTGGAAAGAGGCGAATGTTCAGCCGATTCCCAAGAAGGGGGATCGCTCGGAGCCAGCCAACTATCGACCCATAGCCGTCACCTCAGTGCTGTGCAAAGTGTTCGAGCACATAATTAACAAACAGCTCATGCGGCACCTAGAGGATCACTCCTTAATTAATGACCGGCAATATGGCTTCAGACCGAAACGGTCAACGGGTGATCTTCTAGCATACGTTACCCATCTTTGGGGTGAGGCTATGGACAAGCACGGCGAGTCACTGGCAATTAGTCTTGACATCGCCAAAGCTTTCGATAGAGTCTGGCACAAATCGCTTCTTTCTAAGCTACCTGCCTTTGGTCTGCCTTCTAGGCTGTGCAACTGGGTTGCTAGCTTCCTGCAGGGGCGCCGTATTCGCGTCCTTTGTGACGGACGAGCTTCGGAGTTTCTGCAGGTTAATGCTGGCGTGCCCCAGGGGTCCGTCTTATCACCCACTCTCTTTCTTCTGCATATCAACGACATGCTGTCTACCGGCAATGTTCATTGTTATGCAGACGATAGCACTTTACATGGGAGTTATCATGGACATCCAGCGGCCAAGCAGTCAGATATCGCGGAGAAAAGGCAGATTCTTGTCACTGAGCTTGACGGGGTCCTGAATCACATTTCTCAATGGGGCTCTGAGAACCTGGTTGAGTTCAATGCCAAGAAGACGCAGGCATGTGCGTTTACAGCAAAAGTATCTTCTTTCCTTCCCCTCCCCACTCTTCAGAGCACGCCACTGCCGCTGCAGGACAATCTCAATATCCTAGGTATGGATGTTCGCTGCAACCTGAATAACAAAAACTACATCGAAAGCATCATCAAAACAGCCTCACGAAAACTCGGAGTCCTGAACAGAGTGAGACGATTTTTCACGCCGGAGCAGCGGTGTCTTCTATACAAGACACAAATTCGCTCCTGTGTGGAGTACTGCTCGCATCTCTGGGACGGTTCAGCAAAGTACTTACTAGATGCTCTCGACAGGTTGCAGCGATGTGCGATCCGTATCATTGGGAATCCCGAGATCACGAACACCCTAGAACCTTTACAGCTGCGTAGAGATGTTGCGTCCATGGCTGTATTTTACCGTCTGTACCATGGGGAGTGTTCTGATGAGCTCTTCCAATTAGTCCCACCCTCCCCTTTCCTACACAGGACAACGCGTGCAGGTCTTGGATGTCATCCGCACACGGTGCAAAACATCCGATCAAGAACCAAGCGGTTCGGAGACTCTTTCCTCTGTCGCACCATTAAGGCCTGGAATTCATTACCAGCTCACGTGTTTCCTTCTTCCTACAGTCCCGGGTCCTTTAAGCGGGGCGTGAAAAAGCATATGATAAGGCCGTCAAGCTGAGTGTCACCATTGTCACACGGTATGTGTAAGTAATGGTGACCCTCTTTTCTGGGATTTTGCCTTCAGCTTACCATCAGGCAAGGCGAGGTCCAATTGACGTGTCCTATATAAAAAAAAAAAAAAAAAAAAAAAAACGTAATAGGGGGTGAGCCTATTGCCGTATTTCGGGCACTATTGTTGACTCGAGCCATGCATCTGAGGCTGAGTCTTGGCTGTATATATCTGTCCGATGTTAAACAGCCCTATGCCTTAGTCGCCTTGTACGACACCACATGGGAAGAGATGGGATGGAGATGGCTCCAAATTCCATGCCACATTGAATGTACGGCAGGCTCGTTGTAGATAAGAATTTTGTCTGTAGGTAGTTCTCGCCATAGGAAGGTGCAGCGCAGCAAGTTTGGCTTACGTGAAAACATATTGTAGATTAGAATTACGAATAATAACGAAGTATGGGATTTGTCGTTTCTGACATGCGTTGACAACTGTCATACACGTCAAATTAATCATCAATGCATACATCTGTCATTCTATTCTACAATATGCTGACAAGCGGATTGCCACGTGTCTAGGGGGGTGGTCAGAAAAATTTATTAATGAGCGAATTAATGTTTACAATAAAGTACACTGCTGAAATCAGTACGTCTTCTCGTAATAAAAAGATGTTTAAAATTCAGTCTGGATCTAACCTGAATCCTCTCCTCCTGTATTTTAGTAAATGACCAATGACTTTTCGATGCTTTTCAAAGTTATGTGTGTATTTATCACAGGTTTATAAGTGCACGGTTAATGGCAATAGACTCGCCGCCACCTATTACATTGGGACCTAACCATAAACTGGCGAAATGTGGGTGCTAGCACCTCTACTTACCCCTTCGGGGATCTAGGCGTGAGTTTATGTTATGTTATGTATTTTTGTAATATAATTTTTCATTTTTTTTTTCATTCTAATCATCTTTATCGTAATTCTAGTACATATTAAGTTTTTTAATTATTCCCTCTTCAAAAATAAAGATATATAATATTATTTTATAAGTTTCTACATAGTTCTAACCTTAAAAACTATTTCATTCAGCAAATAAATTGAAACGTTTTAATTAATAAAAACAACAAAATGGATGCCGTGCCGACCCCTGACGTGCGATATTTTTTAGTTACTTTGTTTTATGAAAATATCACTCGCTCTCCCCTTTGTTAGAAAATTGTTTCATTCAAACATTGTTTGAAGCTATATTTTTTTTAAATACTGTCTGCAATATGGAGGATTTTTTTTAAATAATGAAATGCTGCAATTGTCTCCCAAGTTATAACATGATGTTCACACACGCGACTTGTAACAAGTCTTGAAAGTGTTGAGGAAGATAGTTTGCCTCGATAATTTAAACGGCAGATAATTGTTTGTTCTCTCGTTGCTAAAAGCAATATATCATGATCCAGATAATAAATTAATTGATGTTGCAGTATTTTAGGAGATTACACACCGTGCCAATTATTACTGTGTCGAGTATACCGGTTTTAGGCTTCAACAAGCATAATTTATGTTATTAACATTAACCCTAGTGCAAGAGCTATCTCAAAAAGAAGAAATATATGATAGCAAAAAAAGCTTGTCCTCCTTTGTCTTTTACACTAACAGCACAGAAACTCTCAATGCTTGCAGGGTTGGCAGCGCGAGTGTGACTCTCTTGGTTTTGCACGCGTCCATAGGCCACGGTGACCACTTTCCACCAGGGCCGTGTGCTTGTCTGCCACCTAAGTGGAATAAAAAAAAAGATATAAAAAAGCAGCTGTAATATTGCGAAATTACTTATCTCTGTAAATTTGTCTTTCAAGAAACAGGACTCTAATTTAAACATGTAATCTGAAACGTTCATTACTTTATTAAAAAAGAATTATGTCTATTATAATACTGCTATCCACGACAATATCTTTAAATATTTACTTTGTAGAAACTTATTACTGAATGTAATACATTGTTCTGTTGATTTTCCTTAAATCAGGAGTAAGAGGAATAAAAGACTTTGATACTTGAATATTCATACTGTTCATATAACATTACTAGCTTTTGAGCTTAATTAAAAAAAATATTAAAAATAAATAACTCGTTCATGGTATATTAGTAAGTAAACCTATTACCATTGAATGCCCTACGCGACATTTCGTAAACATTGTTAAAATTATATTTTTGAGATGGAAAGCTTTCACACTTTGTTTAAATGACCTGGGATTATAGGAAGTGCCTTTTTTATCTAGGACACGCCAAATTGACTTCACCTCGCCTGATGGTAAGCTAAAGGCAAAGTCTCAAAAAAAAGGGTCACCATTACAGACCTTAGTGTCTTAATGTTACAATGGTGGCACTCCACTCAGCTTGGCGGCCTCATCAGATGCTTTTCCCCGCTTAAAAAACCCGGGACGGTAAGAAAAAGGAAACACAACAAGGTAATGAATTCCAGGTCTTGGTGGTGCGGCAAAGAAAAGAGTCTCCGAACCGCTTGGTTCTTGCTCGTATATTCTGCACAGTGTGAGGGTGACATCTAAGCTCTGCACGTGTTGTCCTATGTAGGATAGGAGAGGGTGGGATTAGTTGGAGGATCTCATCAGAACACTCACCATAGTAGAGACGGTTAAAAACAGCCAAGGAAGCAACATCTCTACACAGAGGTGTAGAGATGTTGCTTCCTTGGCTGTTTATAAACGTTTGCACCGTTGCAGATGCAAAGGCTCGAGGGTGATCGTGACCTCAGGATTCCCAATAACGCGGATCGCGCGTCGCTGCAACCTATCGAGAGCATCAGGTAAGTATTTCGCGGAGCCATCCCAGATGTGCGAGCAGTATTCCACGCAGACTCTGACCAACCAAGTCACATGAACACGTCTTGGATATTCGATATTCTTCTCATCGTGAGCCTACGTTAGAGCCATCTTTTAAACTTTAGGAAGCAATAAATCATTTTACTATGTACAATTATTTTTTTAACATGCTTTTTTAATCCGTCCAATGAATTTATTTATAATATACTTTATTGCTTGCCAATTAAATTATTAATGATACAGAAATTAAGAAGACAAGAGCAGTATAAAGCCTTATTTACTTAGGTTGTAAGAAATATGTAAAGTAGATATATTTTTAAAATTTTTTTTGTGTCTGTAAAAGTTATTTTACTGCAACTATACACCTACCTAGTGAGTATGGTGTTAATATAAGTAGCACCATAATAAGCTTATGGCCATAAATATAAGACTAAAGAAGGCTATACTATACTGTAAAGCCTTCTTTGATAAATAAATAAATTATTAAATTATATTTTTTACGCAATTTCTTCCAGGCAACCTTTGGATGTAAATATATGTCGGTTGAATTATTTCGGAGTTACTGGCGTTTAATTAAATAGTTAAACTCGTATCATATACATACTTAAAACCTAACCTAACCTAACCTGTAACACCTAAAATGTATTTAGCAGACTTCAAATGGTTCCCGGCAGAGTAGAATTTCGACCGCCCCATCTTTTCCCATGCGGTGTCGTACAAGGCGACTAATGCCCGGTTCCTATAACCAACGAATCGTAACTGGTCAAAGATACCATCCGTTTTTGAAAAACGAGTAACGAGCCGTTTTATGCGTTCCTATAACTTTTTGCATCATCTACCTGCGCCGAACGGATGTTCGTTTCTCGCTAACGGACGCCCTCCCTCGACACTCCTTGCGTTTCGTTTTTACAACAAACATATTTTGAGTTAAAAGAAAACTGAATCAATATTTCTGTTATTTTTAGCTTAATAAATATTTATATAAGCCTTTCATTCAGGAAACTAGTTGTTTGTATATTTACAATTTGAGCGATGGGGAAATCTTTTTATTAAAATATAATTTTAGTTATTTGTGTTACTGAATTATGAACAAAACGAAACGCGCAACTCGCGCCAAAAAGTCTGTATTCGATTGTTTGTATTGTTTTTTGTTTTGCCCGCGTCGCGTGTAAACTGCAGATAGTTTTAAATAGATTTTTATTAAAACTAGCCCGCGGTACATTCGAATTCCCGTATCACTCCATTCAGGCCCGAAAAGTATGGAAATCTGCCGGATTTGTTGACATTTATGATTACTGCTCCACTCCCATAAGTAGTAGTGTAATTCCTCGTACTTCAAGGAATATTTTCAGCCGTTCTCGAGATTTACGCTTACCAATAGGTACATACTACTTATGTACCTATTGGTAAATTACAATTTTATATTATTGAAGATTGAATACCTACCTACGAAATGGAGAGTAATATAAGTTTGGTAAGTACATATTTAAATTTATAATCAAGTTCAAGTCAGCTCTATCGGGCAAGAAAGTCCAGTTTTGTGGTAAGTACTTATGTTCTGACTAATGTTTTGTGTTACAGAAGACAAAGAAAGCGATGGCCATAGACGAAGTCTCCCTACTATTGGATTTGCTGGAAAGCAAGCCAATAATTATTAGTAAGGAGACAAATGCTTCGTCTAACAAATTAAAAGAAGACGCTTGGAACTGCATTACAGACCATTATAACTCGAGAAATGGCCAGTTTCCACGTGGTAAGGACCAACTTAAAGCCAAGTGGGATAACTTAAAAAAAGCAGCTAGGAAAAGATGCCAACGAATTCGCCTCAATAATTTAAAGGTATCAATTTATACTTTACAACTTACATTTTTTAGTTTTATTTAATGATGAAACTGCATGTCCCTAGGCCAGAGGCTACTTTGTTTCATTATTGTATACCTAAGAGTGCTCATTATGAATACTATGTTTTTCAATACAGACTGGAGGTGGTAAACCAGATTTCATACCCCCGGATGAAATTCTGGAAAGGGTAGCAGGTTTGTTGGGCTCTACTTGCACTGGCTTTGATGTGCCATTTGGTGGTGATGGAGTGGGTTACACTGAGGTAGCTCTATCGGATGGTGGTGGTACTATCAGTGATGGTAATTTGTCTCCTGCAATAGAACCTGTAGATGTGGTGTTTGAGTATACTACACCAGAAACCAGTGATTTCCCATTGTCTATAACTCCTATAAGTGAAGGTATAATATTCTTTTTGTTGTATTGTGTACATATTTGTGAGGGTTTTAGTAGTTCCTATTTATTATTAATCTTTCAAACTTTATTCAATAAACATGCATGGCTGTGGCAAAGGGTGTAAGCATTTATGGGTACAAGTTACTGTAAATATTATGGTGGTTCAAAGTATTGCCATAGTAGTGTGTCAGGTCAAGACAGTAATTTATATTTTAATTTTACAGCTAAAAAGAGAAAAGCAGAAAAACCTAGATCCCTGTACGGGATGAGTAATATGTCGATAGAATTACAAAACAAAGGTACACATTTATTTACTTAGCCCATGTAAACTTAATGGTATTTATAACTAATTGTTTTTTCTTTATTAACACAGGAAAGAAGAAGAGGAGTAACGATGAGGATGGTAAGCGGGCAATGCGTTTGGCAATCCAAAATTATTATGAGGCCAAAACAGCAAAGGTACATCTAGAAATGGAACTTCTTCAGCAAGAGCTAGCGAAGAAGACCAGCGAAGCATCAGTTCTATAGTTTACTAGTTGACCCCGCGAACTTCGTAGCCTCTCGAGATTTGCGCTTAGCAATACATTTAGGGATTCATTTTTATATTATAGATTACTAGCTTCCGCCCGCGGCTTCGCCCGCGTGGTGTGTTGATAAAAAGCAGCCTATATGTTAATCCAGGGTATAACCTATATACATACTAAATTTCAACCAAATCGGTCCAGCCGTTTATGCGTGAAAGAGTCACAAACTTTCACATTTATAATATTAGTAGGATAGGTAAAGTCATCAATAAAATGTTTGCTAACTAGGTGCTTGACTGGTTTTATTTGGTAAATTTTGTCCTAATAATTATATTTCCAAGACAACAGTCAGTATATTTAACTTAAAACTGATAGTAAACACACTAAACACTGACTGTTGTCTAAACATGTAAAATGGGGATGCAACAGCAGACCCGGGACTTCCATACTTGTTAGTATATTTAACTTAAACCTGATAGTAAACATATATTTCCAAGACAACAGTCAGTATTTACTATCAGGTTTAAGTTAAATATACTAACAAGTATGGAAGTCCCGGGTCTGCTGTTGTATCCCCATTTTGCATGTTCTTGGCAATTTAATATGAAACAAATTAAATAAGAATATCATAATGAAAAATGAGTTTATTAACAAAACAAGAATTAGAAAGATATTACAAAATGTCGAGTTCGGAAAGTGATCAGGAAATGTTAAATGTGTTGTCGGGCTGGAATATATATATGGAAGAATAGAGTGTCTATTCTATTATAGGTACACTAAAAAAATAATAAAAGTACTATTTATTTAATTATTGATGTATCCACCTTGATTTTTGTGCCACCATAGCATCATTCCAAACTGAAAACAAAGAAATTAATGAATACTTTCCAATACAAATATTCAAGATTATAAGTTTTCAAGATTATAACATACTTATTAAAATAGTTAGCAATCAAAACTGCTCGTTCTGTATTGAGTGCACCTTCATGGTTGTTGTTGTTGGGTAGCTCAGCATTCTCCTGCAGTTCTATAATGTCCTCCGGTGGTATCTCCACCTCAGGAGGAACATCACCTATGCTGTGCATCCGGCAGATATTGTGTAGTACAGCAGTTGCAATTATAACAGCATGTGTATTTAGCAGGCTTAACCGCAATGTTAAAGAAATTACTGGGAATCTCCTTTTCCACACCCCAAAACACCTGGCAAAAAAAATAACTCATGAGCTTACCACTTCTTACCTGTGGAACCTTTTTTATAAATTACACACTGATTATTAAAAAGTTTTTAGCAGAACTTTTAAATACCCACCTTTCAATGCAGTTCCTAGTTCTGATTTGAGCTTCATTATACAGTACTTCTCCTCTACCTTCTGGGTTGAGTAGAGGTGTCAAAAGGTATGGCTTCAAAGGGTATGCACTATCTCCAAGTAACCACATATTGCCAAACATACCGCTTTCAAACTGAGCTAAAAACAACATAATAATATTAATGCAATATTATAGATAAAGTAGAAGATATTATTTCATATTATATATAAATTACTATTAAGTTTCTTAATTACCTCGTAGCTCTGAATTATTGAAAATTGTTGCATCATGAGCAGAACCTGGCCAACGAGCCACTACATTCATCAATAATAAATTGGCATCACAAACTGCTTGAACATTGATAGAGAAGTATCCTTTCCGGTTTCTGAATTCCTCTCCTATCTGTGAATCTAAACAGCAGAAAGTAGTTAGGTATTAATATATTTTATTAGAACAAAAAATGTTAAATAATATAATGAAATTTAGATTGTAGTGAGCATTTTACAAGGAAATATACTGTAAATGTTAGTTAGGATCAGTAGGTAGTATGTATTGACATGTTAATTCTATATTTTCCTACCAATGCATTTACATAGGGAGAATTTGAAGATATATGTTTCAGAATGTAAGAATGAACCATACCAAAGTTACTTACTAGGAGATTGAATTCTAATATGTGTTCCATCAATTGCACCTAAAACACGTGGAAAACCAGCTATTTGATAAAATGCCTGCTCTGTGTTACTGCTAATTTTAATATATTTGCTATATAATTGAGCTATTGCAAAGCTCACGTCACGCACGATGCGACTGGCTGATGATTTGGCAACACCAGTGAAATCGGCAACTGACAATAACATGGTCCCCAAAGCATAAAACCGTAGTGTCAGTAGCACTTGATGCAATGGCGATATTCCATGATTCCTGAAAGAAATACGTATGTAAAAATTAATCGCATCAACACAAATAATCATCATGCTATCAGCCAGTAGATGAAACATGGTACTTACTTGGTTCCTGTTACTCTCAAATGGGGATGAATTTCCGTGAGTAATTGTTCTACAGCCGGTTTGTTTAGCCGAAATCGCAGCTGGAACTCGTACGCATCTAACATACTAAAATAATCCACTCTTTCCTTGTAGTTTCTACGAGGTTCATCTTCTTCTTCAGAACTCCAGCCCGACAACACATTTAACATTTCCTGATCACTTTCCGAACTCGACATTTTGTAATATCTTTCTAATATATTTAATTTTCTTGGGGTAAAACTAACCTTAACCGACCGAAATCTAACGGTAGCGAAACAAATAACGAATGGTAATTTTGACAGCTCTCTGATATTTCATTTTTGTTATAGGAACAGAATATTTGACATTTTCATACAAACTGTTTACGGATCGCAGTTGTTAACCCTCCCATCCGTTAGTTACAAACGTTCGGTAATCTGCCCTACGAGCCGTATGTTATAGGAACAGTTTATGCTTGCGTTTGGTAGAAAATGTTACCGTTCGTTAGTGAAACGAGTCGTTTTACATATATAGGAACCGGGCATTAGGGATACTGCTGTTTAACATCATACAGATATATATAGCCCAGACTCATTCTCAGATGCGTGGCTTGAGTCAACAATAGTGCCTCTCTACGCGGGTGTCGTGCGGTCCATGGCCCTGTACGGGTGTCCCGTGTGGGCGGACACCCTGAGTGATCGGCACATGCCCCTGCTGCAGCGTCCGCAGCAGAGGTTGGCGTGCCGCATCATAAGGGGGTACCGCACGATATCATTCAACGCGGCGAGTCTCCTCGCTGGATGGCCACCATGGATCCTGGAAGCGAGATCCCTTTCGGCGCTATACCGGTTCCGAAAGGCGGCGCGAGAGCGGGGTCACGATACCGAGCCCGAAGAAATTCGGGCCGTGAGACCCGGCTCCACAGGGAAATGGTGGCGGAATGGAGGCTACGACTTGGGCGACCAGGCGCAGGGCGCGCCGTAGTAGCGGCGGTAAGACCCATCATGGAGGAGTGGCTAGAGAGGCCACACGGCAGCCTCTCGTACCGTCTGACGCAGATGATCATCGAGCACGGGTGCTTCGGAAAGTATCTGCGTCGAAAGGAGAAAGAGCCAACGTCCGCTCTGGCGATGAGGTATCCGTGGGGGCATTGCGCACGTAAAAAAAAAAAAAGTCAATAATAGTAGGTACCCGGAAGATGGCAATAGGCTCACCCCCTATACTTGGGACACAATTAAATGAATGGTGTAATGTTGGTGTTAATTCACCTCACTGCCTTACCCTCCTGGAAATAAGGCGTAATTATATGTATGTATGTATTACCACAAATGCCTTTATATGGTAAGAACCAGAGACAAACATAAACATCACTACAGAGCTCTAAGCGTAAATTATTCAAGTCATGCTCCAATAAACACAAAACACCACAGCTATCATCATATCTCATTTCGCCTTTTTAATAAAACCTAAAGACAGACACCTTGCATTCATTTGTGAAGGAAAATTTACTGAAGAATATAAATACTCAAAGTAAATGGTTCGGATGTCAAAGGCTCCCAAAATTAAAAAATAAAAGATGAATAATGGAGAGTCTCCCTCAATCGCACTTCGTAAATAGCTATTTGTAATAAGGTAACATATTGGCGAGATCGATTAAGCATAACATAAACTCATATAAACCCCTGAAGGGGTAGGCAGTGGTGCTATCACCCACATTTCGCCAGTTTATGTTTAGGTCCCAATGTAATAGGTGGCGAGCCTATCGCCATTAACCGGGCACTTATAAACCTGCGATAAATACACACATAACTTCGAAAAGCATCTAAAAGTCATTGGTGTGTGCCATGGTAAAACCTGGGATTGAACCCGAGTCCTCTTTTTAGCAGTCCATTACCCATACCATTAAGCTACCGCGGTCCTCTCGATCGATTAAGATATAGAAAAAATTTAATCGGTTGAGGTGGGATTAGAACCCGTGATTTTTCCCTTACAGGGGGCACGCTCTGACCACTAAGCCACAGAACCTTCGTCCAATCAAATTCTTCTGTACATAATATATCCGTCTTACGGCGACAGTGGGAGACATCTACCGAAATTCGTACGAACTATCGGAACCAATGCATGATGTTGCAATTATTTTTAAACATTTTTATTATTGACTAGCTGACCCACTCCAGCTTCGCCCGGGGTATATTTTGAAGCTTCATATCCCTTTGAGCCCGTATGTTTGAGTCTTCAAAATATGTATGAAAAATTGCCGGATTTGTTAACATTTATTATCAATGCTCCGCTCCCTTAAGTAGTAGCGTGATGATATATAGCCTAAAACCTTCCTCGATAAATGGACTACCCAATACTGAAAGAATCATTTAAATCGGACCAGTAGTTCCAGAGATTAGCGCGTTCAAACAAACAAACAAACTCTGCAGCTTTATAATATTAGTATAGATGACTCCGCTCAAAGTACTGAATGAAATTTTAAAGCATTTAGTATGCTGTATTCCCCCTGAAAGGGGAAGATCGCGGATTCGAATCTTGAACCGATTCAATTTTTTCTATATTATTAATGGATTTGAATAGTTAGCATACTAAATGCTTTACAATCTCATTCAATATTGACAAGAATTTACGCGTACAATAGTTACATATTGAATTGAAACTATTTTCAACACATTATATCCTAAATAGTTGGTGTTGCTTCAGAACTTCACGCCTCTGTGAGCTCATTCTGCTTAAATAGTAACACAGACAATTCAATAAATAGTTCGGGTACATTGAGATAAGTTATACTTAAACTGTTTTGGTTTCCACGTGACTGGACTGGACTAATTGAAATCGCATGTGGTTGGTAGAATTTAACACTTTTCTTACGTAAGTGGGGTAATATCTTCCAAGTGGTTACGTCTACATTAATGATTTCCGACCAAATGTAAACTTTAATTAATGTAGTATTTGACTAGCTAGTCAAATTAATTCTTTAATTCTTTAAGTCTTTATAGTACACAAGAAAATAATACATCAACAGGTAATCACAAATACATCTTAGTGTACAAAGGCGAGCTTAACTCAATATTTTTTTTACGTGCGCAAAATCCCCACGGATACCTCCCCACCAGAGCCGGTGGAGGAGGTTATGTCGGACTCGAAACGACTAAAACGCACGCCGCCTGTGGGTCGTTTTGTTGGCCGTAGGTGAGGTTGACAGGCATATCCCTCGCACCCCAGCCGACCCAGGGCCATCTCTCACGATCTGGCCCTCTTCTCGGGTGTGGGGACTACAGAGTCCCCAACTCGTCCCCGGAAACGGGGAGGCGCGCCAGGCGCGCCACCGCGGCCGCGGCCTGCTTCTGCCAGGGTGACAGGCGGCTCCACCTGTCACCCCAGGCCTGCGCTCATGGGGGGCGGAGATCGTTCATCGACCTCCGACGCCCGAGTTGCCTTTGTACGCGGGCAGCTTGGCTTGCGATCCTTCGTCGCACCCGTTACCGTTCTCACCCCGCCTCCTCCTTCACGAGCATTACTTGCTCGCAGAAGGAGGCGCCGGCCGCCCACGCATCCGCGCAGCGGACCAACTCCGCGAGCAAGGTGGAGAGCGTGAGAACTCTCACTCCCAGGGCCGCACCAAGCACCCGTCTCGGCGTCTCCCACGCCGGACACTCGGTGAGCGTGTGCGGCCCTGAGTCCTCGCTCGCGTCGCAGTGATGGCACTCGGACGTTGGCTCTTTCTCCATCCGACGCAGATACTTCCCGAAGCACCCGTCATCAGTGTCAGACGGTACGAGAGGCTACCGTGTGGCCTCTCTAGCCACTCCCCCATGATAGCTTAACTCAATATTGTGTTTTCTTCCAGCAAACCTTTGGGGCAAAAAAAATGATAAAAAAAACCAAGTGTACAACAGCAGATAAACGGGACATACAATACATACTAAGAATAAAAATATTATACATAAACAATACATACAGCAGAGATATTACAAATATACTGACTTGTATATAATTCAATTACACAAATATACAATAGATAATACATATATTGCTATAAAATTAAATAACATACATTTATCTAGTTTGAGAGAGGAACAGTTCTTTTACTTTGATCTTGAATTTGAATACGTTCAAAGAAATGCTACCGCGTACCGAGTGAGGCAACGAATTCCATAACCTTACTGCGCGAACAGTAAATGAGCCATCGTAACGGCTGGAGCAGTGAAGAGGGGTTCGAAGAAGAAGTGCTGAGGAAGTGCGACAGGGTTTACCCCTGGGGACAAGAAACTCAAAGCGTTCTCGTAAGTAAGCAGGCGAATCAGGATTAAAAAGAATAGAGTAAAGAAGAGAGAGAATATGGGAGTCTCTACGCTGGCGAATAGGTAACCACCTCAGCCTTGCCCGAAATTCGGAAACATGGTCATACTTCCGAAGACCAAAAATAAAGCGGATACCTAAATTTTGCAGTCTTTCAAGTTTATTAAGAAGTTCCTCCTCAGTTCAAAAGTGGAAGCAGAAGAGATTGCGCAAGAGTAGCTTTAGTTTGAAATGGTAAAAATTTCTGGAGACGCTTGAGGGATATTTAGTTACTTTTTACTAAACTTCAAAACGGTAAGTTATAATGAAACTTGTACAAGTTTCATTCTAACTTACCATTTTGACGTACATACATACATTTGACATACATACATACATATAATCACGCCTTTCTCCCTGGAGGGTTAGGCAGAGGTGAATTAACACACATATTGCACCAATAATTGTTTTCGGTCCCACGTAATAGGGGGTGAGCCTATTGCCGTATTCAGGGCACTATTGTTGCCTCGAGCCATGCATCTGAGGCTGAGCCTGAGCTGTATATAATATCTGTCTGATGTTAACTTGATCACCTTGCGCGACACCGCATGGGAAGAGATGGGGTGGCCTTAATTCTACTCTGCCGGAAACCACGCGGCAATAATTTATTGTGATGTCATAATATTTAATAGACAAATCATTTACTATTACAGTTTGGGTGGGTGATTGAAAATAAATAAAAACGTTAAACAAGAACCGGACCCAACTTTTACCGCTCTTTTGCCATTCTTAATTTAGAAAGTTCAGTATAATAATTTATTTTAACTACAGGCTTGTCCTGCTTTCTCTTCTACACTGACGGCACAGAAACTCTGTAATTACAGGGTTGGCAGCGGGACTGTGACTCCTCTGGTGTTACAAACGTCCATAGGCCACGGTAACCACTTTCCATCAGGTGGGCCGTGTGCTTGTCTGCCACCTAAGTGGTATAAAAAAAGGAAAATACTTAATTATATAAAATGTAAATAGCTGTTACCGGTAGCCCTACCCATGTGGATGTCGGACTTGACAACCGAAAATAGTAATGTCCGAGTAATACACGGAGGTAGGACACGACGGTATTCCCGTCCGAATTGAGCAGTCCGACTGGGGAAGTACCTCCACCCTACAGAATACCACGGCTATAATAACCTCGTGTTGTGTTTCCGGTGGCAAGTATGGTAGCGTGAGTTCACTGGAGAGTTTTTGTGCTGTCAGTGGGAAGACCAAAGGCTTGTCCTGATTTTGTGTTCTGCACTGAGGGCACATAAAACCTTTGTACTTACAGGGTCGGCAGCATCGATGTGACTCCACTGGTGTTACACACGTTCATAGGTCACGGTAACCACTTTCCATCAGTTGGGCCGTGTGCTTGTCTGCCACCTAAGTTGTGTAAAAAATGTCCTTTTTCTTTTCCCAAGCTCTAGTCTACTTATCTCTTTGCCAAATTTATTAAAAATTGTATTACATTATAACATCAGTAATCGGATTAGGTGGAGAATTTATCCCCGAAGGGTTAGGCAGTGGTGAATTAACACCTACATTTCATCAATCATTGAATTCCGTGCCACGTAATAGGGGATAAGATAAGATAATTTATTCACATATTTTTACACCATTACATACCTCCTTACATTTAGGCACTTAAATAATAATTATAAACTAAGTATATTTTAATCAAAGCAGGTATCTACCCACACTAAGACATACCATCCTACTCAATTTTCAAATCACATATTAACAACCCGCTTCTACCATAATATCCAACATATTAGGAGCCTATGTTCAAATCCCAAGTCATCCCCAAAAGAAAACATATAGAAAATAAAATGAAAAAGACTCAAGCCATCATCGAGGTGGGGCCCCACTGGTGGTTTAGTCTTCAACACTGGCTATAATTTTGGGGGCTGTAGGATAGGTCGGCAGTCGTCCCCGTAAAAGCCAAAAACACCAAATAATTTAAAAGAAAAATGACAGAATTAAGGCAGTTAACGTCAGCATTTCAGCTCAATTGCACATACCTAGCAGTGCACCCAAATCAATTAGTATTGATAACATTTTATTATTTTACATAGCAGACAAACATACATAGTATAAAATAGAATGTCTCTGGTGTTTAATGGTTGTATGTACATAAAAAATACGTCGCTCACATTAATTAGTCAACCTAAATATATTATTCAGGCGATCATTCCATTATATACCCAAGCAGAAATAAGAATAATATTGTTCTCTCTGCCCGGCAACAAATCAAACGTATTTTGTACGGGTACCTACCAGAAACATTATACTTGGCTGCACAGTTGGCAATATCATAACATCACACTTACACATGTTCCTAAAACCCTTAACACTATCACTATAGCTGATAAAATATGAAATCATTAACTTTTAGATATATTAGCAAGGTTTAATTATAAATTAATGTAAAAAACCTAACAAAATAATGTTGGCGGTATGCAAATATAATATCATTACCTCCCGTGCTAGTCGATAAACGACTGTGTTACGGCGAGGTAAGATTCTCGACTCAAATAACATGATGTTTCTATTGTAGGTAAACCAAAAACCGGCAGCTTTAAAACACATAGTATATGTAAAATGTTCGGACAAAATATTTTCTATTAACTACTCTTCTTCAATTATGTTTTTTTTTTTTTTTTTTTTGTTTTTGTTTTCTTATGTACTAAGTTATCAACCACTTAAATTCATTATTTAGAACACAAACATGTGAAAATAAGCAAACGTATGTGTATTTAGTATTTATGTTCCAATCAGCCTGCTTATTTTTTCATTTCTATGTTACACTCATTTTTACATTTATATACTATACACCTACAGTTACTTAGAAATGTACATACATACTTAGATTACATTACAATACATATAATAATAATAAATATTCTACAACATTCTACACAACGCTATCTAGACCCATGGTAAGCATAGCCTAACTAGCTTGTGTTATGGAATCTAAAATGCGGGTAAATATACTTAGATACTCTTTTTTTTTTTTTTTGTAAATATATAAATATATACCTATCATACATATAAACTCATCTGGTGCAAATAAATTATTATAATAGTTTCTTTCGCCTATTCTGTAGCACTAATCCCTGATCAGGCAAAACCCGTCATATGCTATAAAAATATGCTAATATTATTGGCATATCTTTTTAAGTTTTTCTGTCTGTTCAAAGTCCAAATTACCCAACAACTCATCCAGTGTTCTTCCACAAACAGCTCTAGTCATATTCTTAACAGAATGAATTTCACTAATCCGGGATGAGCCTATTATCCTCTTTCAGGCACTATTGTTGACTCAAGCCATTCATCTGAGGCTGAGTATAGGCTGTATATATCTGTCTGATGTTAAGCCCTTCGCCTCCTTCCGCGAGCAAGTAATGCTCGTGAAGGAAGAAGCGGGGCGGTAACGACGAAGGATCGCAAGCCAAGCTGCTCGCCTACGAAGGCAACTCGGGCGTCGGAGTTCAAATGACCTCCGCCCCCCATGAGCACAGGCCTGGGCGTGACGGGTGGGGCCGCCTATCCCCATTTCCGGGGACGAGATGGAGACTCTATGATCCCCACACTCGAAGATAGGGCCAGATCGAAAGAGATGGCCCTAGTTCGGTCGGGGTGAGAGGGATATGCCTGTTAACCTCATCTTCGGCAACCAAAAGCGACCCACAGGCGGCGTGCGGTTTGGTTGATTCGAGTCCGACACAACCTCTTCCACCGGCTCCGGTGGGGTGGGGGGGTCTCCGTGGGGATTTTGCGCACGTAAAAAACAACCCAATCCCGTCGCCTTGTGCGACACCGCATGGGCAGAGATGGGGTGGTCCAAGTTCTACTTTGCCGGAAACCACGCGGCTAACAGTAGCTAGAACAGAAGTAGCTATCATTTACTAACATTCAGAACCGAAGCATCCACGTCACATCGATAACGTACACACATCAACAAAGTCTAGGTAACAAGGACATTTCTAGTTTTTATTTAAAAACCCTTTCATGTAATAGTGAGTGTTTTATATCAATAGAAGGGTATTTTTATACCGTTTTTAATTTTAATTTTAATAAAAACATTCTCATATCAAAATTATTTTTTTTTAAGAAAGAATTGAATAGTGCCAATATTGAGTATTACAACCTTCTATGATTAGGCACAAAAATAACGAGGTAGTAAGAAATACAGTAAATAACCGTACTTTAAACGTTTTTAATAATCTGTAGGACCTCCTAAAGCATTAGCAACAGCTCGACAGCGGCGTGGCATACTTAGTATGAGATGGTCAATCATCGTCTGTGGAATATGGCTCCATACACATTGTTCTTCAGTGTTCAGATTTTCCAAAGAATCACTCAAAGCTCTTCTCCCAATCAAATCCCAGGTATACTCTATGGGATTGAGGTCGGCACACTACGCAGGCCATTCCAACGTCGTAATATTGTGCTCGCTTAACGCATTGACCACTACCCTCGCGGTGTGTGACCGTGCATTATCTTGCATGAACATAAAATCTTGACCGAACTGCTGTCGATGAGGGATTACCATGGGGTGTATAACCTCCTGAATGTATTGGTTTGCATTCAAATTGCCCCGTATCCAAACGAGGTCGGTCCTTCCACCAAGGCGAATTCCAGCCCATACCATGATTGTTCCACCTTGGTAAGGATGAACTTCTTGCGGATTCTGGAGACGACTCTGACGTCCAGGAACTCGTTATATACGCACTCTTCTCGAATCAGGATGAAAACCGAAGCGAGATTCGTCGGAAAACAGAACCCGTGCCCATTGATGGTCGGTCCACTGTAAATGTGCGTTAGCCCACAATAAGCGACGACCTCGATTTCCACGTCGAAGAGCTGGAACCCTATGCGGTCTTCGAGCATGAAGATTGGCTTCGTGTAGTCTTCTCCTGACAGTTTGATCGCTAATAACCACTTGATGCTGAGACTGGAGGCCTGCGACCAACTGACGAGCAGTAATCGTGGGTTGCCGCCTTGCGGAATTTTGCAAGAAACGATCTTGTCGCGGGGTAGTAACCCCATTTCGTCCCCTGTGACGTTCGGCAACATCCCCTGTAGACCTGTAGCGTGCCCATAATCTGCAAATTACGCTTGGTTGGGTGTTGACAGCATCCGCTACGTCGCGTTGAGGTCGTCCAGCTTGCAGCATACCAACAGCCCTTAACATCTCTTCGCGACTTAAATGACGACGTGACATGATGACTACAGTCACAAAAATGCACAAACCATACGTAAAAGACGTATTATTGATAATAAACGTTATTTACAATCAAAAAAAATCATTTTTATTTTGCCTCAGAGAAACTGCACAATCAAACACTTTTAAAAGTTTTACCTCCATATTCGAAAATCATTACTTATTTAAATTTATTTTTAAATTTCGAACAACTCTGTAATCTACTTTATTCTATTTTTATTTATTTGCTGCCAGTTATTTGCAAAACAAGATTTACACGAAAAAAAAAATTGGGGTCATCTTGTTCCCTAGACTTTGTTGAGGTGTTTATTACAAAGAGGAAGCTGAGCGCTCAGCCCTCAGGGGAATTTATCTCTTTGTGACGTTTCAATGCAAGTAATGCAACGCCGACGTCTTTCAACGTTTGTGTTCTATTTAAAGTATTTTAGTTATTGATTTCTAACATTTCTGTATAAGTTTCTAGATCTTCCTATATTGGTAAATTTCTTATTCCTAATGCTACCTATGCTACTTAAACACATCATGGTAATGCGCGAAGATCGCTTTCTCATTATTATCTGAGGAAATTTTGTCGGGCAAATATATCGCCCATAATCAAGCACATTTCGCCATAAAGTTAACATGCAAACACAGATTATTAGGTATACAAAGCCATATCTACTTAGCAATTTAGTGGAGCCGCTACAACGCATTTCTGCAGTGGTACGAATGACATGCATATTTCTTTAAAAAGTCTTCCGCTGTATAAAAGGTCTCCAGCATACACAGGTGTTTTTATTTCATGTGTATTGTATTTCATTCAATTTGTGTGTCAGAGTAATTACTACATACAAGTAAATGCTACATACATACAAGGACCAATATCCCCTGAATATTGAATAGGGCTTGCCCATCACACGTCAAAGGACGTTAAAGGTGGCTGCGGATTAATTATCTTCCTCAAGTACAGGATATTGGATTTTGCATCAATGTTACAGTCAAAACTTTTTATCAGTCAAAAGTACTTCTTACTAGAAAAAAAAGCGTCTCTAGTCATGTGGCAATACATTTGTAAAATACAATGGAATAAATTGATCATTGAATGACTTTGTTTTTACATAGTAAACGGTAATTTGACTTGACCTCGCCTGATCGTAAGCTAAAGGCTAAATTTCAGGAAAGAGGTCACCATTACACACGTACACGTAGCATGCTACAATTATGGCACTCAGCTTGATGGCCATGCTTTTTTACATCCCGCTTAAAGGATCCGGGACAATAGGAAGAAGGAAACATGTTAGTTGGTAAGGAATTCCAAGTTTTAGTGTTGCGGCAAAGGAAAGAGTCTCCGAACCGCTTGAATCTTGATCGAATAATCTGCACTGTGTGACATATATTAACGACTGTCCTAAACGTTAAAATATGTGTCAATTATCATTCTTGGTGGCGCGATTCTCATGCCACCTGAGCTAGTGGACTGTATTTTGCGGGGAGTGAAGTTAACTGTTCCATTGACGCTTTACACAACAAACAAGACAGGTGATCGGGTTGCCGCGGATGTGGTTTAGGCAATGAATGCAACCCGAGAAATTAGGGGAGGATGCACTAACCTTCACGGGGCCACGTGCCGTCGCAGCCGGTGCACCGATCTTCTCTTCCTGGCTCAGGAGTTGCCGCCCACATCACTAAATCACTTGAGGGACACACGAGAGGCACAATCCGATCGGTAAAGGTCTATGAAAGCGGTTAAAATCCAACAAACATTATTAACTTCTGAGAGTCGCGTGCGCCGCCGGCCATTGTTTTCTAGTTCAAATGCGAAGTCAATATGCGGCCACTTTGACCATTGGCGGGGCGAAAACTATTGTTATCTCACTTTAGAGGTAGTGCGGGAGGGAGATGGGTATAGGGAGCGTGTGCTCAGCGTCAACCAATTGAGACGATTTGAATTTACTACTACTGGCGCCACCATTTCTATACAACAATGCACAAGCCAACTAATTGCCATTTGTCTGCAGTAACAAGTACTTTTGACTGAAATTAAATAAATAAATAAAAGAAATTTTCTACAACATTCTATGGTTAGTATAGCTTAACTAGCTTGTGTTATTGAATCTAGAATGCGTATAAACATACTAAATTACAGTTCAAATGTTAATTACAGTAATCAGTGGAGCTGGTTACAGTATTTTGACTTACTGGTTCAAGTCCGACTTATACGACACGGCGGTATTTCCGCCCAATTGAGCAGTCCGACTGTAGAAGTACATCCGCCCTACAGAATACCGCGTTTATTATTATAACTTCGTGATGTGTTCCCAGTGGTGAGTAGGTTAGCTAGAGCTCACTGGAGAATTTATGCTGTTAGTGGGATGAGTAAAGGCTTGTCCTGCTTTGTCCTCTGCACTGACGGCACAGAGACTTACAGGGTCGGCAACGCGAGTGTGGCTTCTCTGGTGTTACACACGTCCATGGGCCACTATAGCCGCTTTCTATCAGGTGGGCCGTGCGCTTGTCTGCCACCTAAGTGGTATAAAAAAAAAGATCAGGTTACTTAGTTATTGGATATTTAAGTAAACAACGAATCTAATTGACACGGGCTGGGTGCTAGGTGACCCTGAATTCAGATTACTTGTTCTGTAACTAAATAAAACTAAAAAAAAATAACTTTAATATTTTTGATCAACCTGTTTCTTCAAATCATTGACTGTTTATTTTTCAGTAAGTATTCTATTGTCCGATTACGAATTTTGAATGCAGCATCAAAGTGCCAAGAGATGGCTATCTCAAAGGAGTGTCGTATGTGTTCGCTTATTACATTAATTTAGTACACCGCTCCTGTTCGACAGAGTTATACTGGGCCACTAGTGGACCTTCCAACTGATACTCTACCGTCGTATTAATATATACACTTTGCTCAACTAACGACGCAGTATTTGCTTTTTCAGAATTTTTCTTTATATTTTGAGGGGTAAGCTGGTGAAAGCGTTACGCGAACGATACAAATGTTTGCGAATGGTTCTATACGGCCAGTAGTACCTATTTGAAAAAATTATTTAATGTGTTTTTAGAATTCTAAACGGCCAGTAGTATCTATTTGACGATTCGCATGTGACACCTCTTTGAAATGAAAACTTTTTAGGTGCTTTTATGAAGTAAATATATAGACTACACTGACGGACTCATAAACTGCATCAAAGTTCAGGTTTACTCTAAAAGGATTTTTTATAATAAGTATGCAAACTTTTTAGATTAAATTATATAAATATGGAAAGACTGGCTCTTAATCTTAAAAAAAAATTAAATTTAAAAATAGAACTGCAGTAAAACAAATGAATATAGCCGGGAAAGAAAATTTACTTGTAGTATCAGATTTGCGTGTTATTTATAGCAAAGTTTTAAATTGATTCTCATTGATTTTTTTTGTTTTGTCAATTGAATTATTGTTACCAGCATAATTGTTGGGTTAGTTTTTTAACACATCGAGAGTTTTTGAACCATAATATGGATACTTCGTCCGAACAAGCGGCACAAATTGTAGCATTGGTGCGGGAGGGCTTGGATCAACGAACGATTGGTAGAAATTTAAATTTAAACCAGTCTACGGTTTCTAGAATATACAGAAGGTTTGTAGAGACAGGTTCTTACAGGAGGAGACGTGGTACAGGCAGAACTCGAGCAACCACAGGTCGTGATGACCGATTTATTGTTATAACTTCCCTGCGAAATCGTTTCCTCACGTCAGTTAACATCAAAACCGAGCTTAATGAAGTGCGTGGAGTAAACGTGTGTGCACGAACAATAAGAAGAAGGTTAAAGGAAGCGGATATCACCCCTTTTAGACCAGCAAATGGTCCAAAGTTGTCTACAGCTCACAGACAAGCTCGCTTAAGATTTGCGCGTCATCACCTGAATTGGACAGAAGAGCAGTGGGCCTCTGTATTGTTCACGGACGAGTGTAGGACATGTTTATATGGTGCAGATGGTCGCAGAAGAGTCTATCGTCGACGTGGGGAGCGATATGCTCAAAGTTGCATTGAGGAGCGTGTTCCTTTTGGAGGCGGTTCATGTATGGTCTGGGGTGGCATATCGATGAACGGGCGAACCGAACTTGTGTTCATAGACATGGTCCGTCAAAACGGTAATAGAGGGGGTTTGACAGCACATCGCTACATAACAGAGATATTAGAAGATCACGTGGTGCCTTACATGGGATTCATAGGCGAAAATTTTACTTTAATGCAGGATAATGCCCGGCCGCATGCAGCTGCACAAGTTCAACATTATTGCGAAGAGGTTGGGATACGTACAATGAATTGGCCAGCACGCAGCCCGGATCTTAATCCCATCGAGCATGTTTGGGACAATTTAAAAAGAGCTGTATATGCGAGAAACCCTTCGCCCACGACAGTGGCAGCACTAAGAACAGCACTTTCAGAAGAATGGAACAATATTCCGCAAGATCTTTTAAAAACCCTTATAAAATCTATGCGGAACCGATTAGAATCCGTAATAAGGGCACGTGGGGGTAACACACCTTATTAAAACACAAATAAACCCTTGCATAAAGTTTGTGTCTATTGTTAAAACCAATTTTTTAATTAAACCAATTTTTCTTAAATTTCTGTTTTTTCTTCAATAAAAGTCTTAAGGTCCTTTCCAGTACATAAACTTAAACTTAAAGATATGACCCTACGCTGTTTTAAAGTTCACGAACCAATCTAGAGGTTTCAATTTAAATCTGCATAGAAAGTATGCATACTTGGTTAAAATATTTATTTCAAAGTCGTCTATTACTTTGATGCAGTTTATGAGTCCGTCAGTGTATTTGCACTTCTGTAGACATTTTCTGAGTGCCACAATTTTTTGATTGTCGCAGTAGTAGGAGGTAGGACACGGCGGTATTTCCACCCGATTGAGCAGTCCGACTGGGGTAGTACCTCCGCCCTACAGAATACCGCGGCTATAATAACTTCGTGTTGTGTTCCCAGCGGTGAGTAGGGTAGCCAGAGCTCACTGGAGAATTTGTGCTGTCAGTGGGAAGACTAAAGGCTTGTCCTGCTTTGTCTTCTACTGACGGCACAGAAACTCTGTACTTACAGGGTTGGCAGCGCGACTGTGACACCTCTGGTGTTACAGACGCCCATAGGTCACGGTAACCACTTTCCATCAGGTGGGCCGTGTGCTTGTCTGCCAACTAAGTGGTATAAAAAAAAAAGTACATACATACATACATACATAAAATCACGCCTGTCTCCCATAGGGGTAGGCAGAGATCACGGATCTCCATTTGCTACGATCCTGACATATTACTCTCGCTTCATTCACTCTCATTACATTCTTCATGCATGCTCGTCGGTTTAGAGTACTCCTGACCTGCCCCTTTTCTAAAACTTCCCCGATTTGGTCCAGGTATGTGCGCCTAGGTCTTCCCCTTCCGACGGTACCATCCACACTCGCCTCATACACCTGTTTCGTTAGTCTTCTTTCATTCATTCTCTCAACATGACCAAACCATCTCAACATTCCTCTCTCAATTCTCATCACTACATCTTCTATCACTCCACATCGTTCTCTTATCACGCTATTTCTCACTCTATCTTTCAAGGTCAAGCCACACATACTTCGCAACGCACGCATTTCTACTGCATTCACTCTACTCTGATGCTTTTTCTGCCACACCCAACTTTCACTACCATACATAAGAGTCGGCACCAATACTCCTCCATGTACAGCCAGTCGTGCCTTTTCGGACACTTTCCGGCTGCTCATAAAGTTGTGTAGTGCCCCATTCACTCTATTTCCAGCCATCACTCTCCTTTCAACATCTTCTTCATGCTTTCCATCTCTCGTAAACAATGTTCCCAAATATATGAACTCATTCACTTGTTCCACTTCTTCTCCATCTATACAAATCCTACACTCTGTCACGCATTCATCTCTTTCAAAAACCATAACTTTTGTCTTACTAACATTCACTTTCATTCCTTTCCTCTCAAAAGCTTCATGCATAGTTGTTACCATCTCCTGCAACTCATCTGCCGATGACGCCAGTAAAACCTGATCATCAGCATAAAGAAGACATTTGACGAGTAAATTCTTCATTTTTAAACCACATTCTTTATCTTTCAAATCTTGCAAACAACTGTCCATGAATAAGTTAAACAGCCATGGTGACGCTACACATCCCTGTCTAACCCCCTTTTGGATACTAAACCATTCAGTGTATGACCCATGTATCCTCACGCAAGCTCTGGAGTCCTCATAGAGAGACTTCACAGCTCGAATAAGGTTGCTGCTCACCCCATACATAGACAGTAGGTACCGACCAAAGTTCATTCCTCACCAAAATCAAAAATCAAAAGTAGTAGTAAAATACCCAATTTTAGAACTACTTATTATTGTAAAAATATATGAAATGTATTGAATATGATAGCTCGTGTGATGTAGGTATTTCACAAAAAGATGATTATAAATATTTTATTTTTATAAAATAAAGTTGAGATTTTTATCTGTATTTCACATGAGGCAAAACGCAAAAAATTTTTTGACGGTTCGCGTGACGTAACTATAAATAATGTACTTAGCGTAACAGAAACTTTCGTTGCTTGGTCTCTTCGTAGATATTATTATTTAATGACGTCACGCGCAGAATGTCACGTGACCGACCGTTTCTAGAGCACTTTTTAAGCTAACAAGGTGAAAATGTGTTTTTTATAATTAATAAGGTTTTACGAGAAACTGATGAATTGTATAAATTTATATCTTTTAAAATAGGTTTACGAAATTTTTCAAATACCTAATTTCCCGTGATATCGCCCATCATAAGAGATGCGTGTTTTAAGCTTGCCTCAAACACCTACACAAAAAATGTGCTAGCTCTCATAGTATAATTAAAATCTGTTTAAAATTCAATCAAAACATACGATGAAATGATAATTGGCTCTCTGAAGCAACTGTTTTGTACCGGGTGCAGGCTTTCTGTGATGATTCATAAAACTGTTCGGAGCAAGGTAATGCAAATGGCTAGGGGGAGAGACATCTCTTTCCCTCTGAACCGCAAGTCCGAAACACGGTCGCATATGCACGTCATGATAGACTCGATGGCACCGAGTGTCTGCCGTGAGAGATGCCGAGACGAGAGCTGTTGGCGACCCTGGGAGTGAGAGTTCTCACGCTCTCCACCTTGCTCGCGGCGATGGTCCTTCTGCTCGCAAGTAATGCTCGTGAAGAAGGCGGGACGGGAGCGGATTTTGCTCATATAAAAAAAGGGACACATACACAAATAAAACGTGGGACAAATGGGATTTGGTAAACAATAACAGGATTAAGAACAGAGATGTGGTTATAATTGGCTATATTAATACTAAGCCGAGAGCTTTTGTGGAGTTTATTTTAGATTTAATGTGTCAAGAGAACGGTATATGAGTGACAGGACGTGTGTGAGGCGTGGCAACAGGGCCCCGATTCCGCTAATTTTGTCATAGTAAACCCACTGTTATGCCACAGATACTGCAAAAATGACATAAAATTTTAGACTTTTAGACTTTACTCTCATGTTGTTAAGAGGCCGTTCAAGCAGATTTACTACAATTATTTCCTCCCCCTTGTCAGCAAAAGTAAGCAAATCGCTTACCCCCGCCATGCTTACGTAAAATATGGTATCTATATGCATAAGTATTTCTTTTCATGTTTGTTTTTTAGTTGCTCTAAAAAACAAACATGAAAAAAAATACTGCATGCTATATTATGTGTGGAAAAGTAAATAACTACTGCTTACGTAATCATTATCTAGACCCCCGCCCTACCCCCATGTCATTAAAAATAATCAATACAAAGACATCCCTCCCCCCTTTAGTGCTTACGAAATACATGAACGAAAACTCTAAAATTTAATGGTATGTTGCAGAGTGAATGGAAAATGTAATGAAATTGTTTTCACTAAATTTTGGACTTTAAGAATATATTAATAAAGTCGAAAATTTAATATCATTTTTTGAAGTGTCACTGGTATTAAATTGATTTTGTTATATATATATATATATATATATATATATGTATATGTAGAATCGGAGCCCAGAACAACCGATTCGATTCCCGTTCAGTGCATCTTTTTGTATGAATGGACCAATGTTGGCATTGTTCTGAGTATATATTATTTAAAGTTAGTTTTTTTGTAATACATTGTGATCTCACATCCATCCAACCCCATCCAGTTCTTGAGGAGGGCCAGATCTAGGGAGATGACCCTGGGTCGGCCGGGGTGCGAATTCAATAAGTTATTTTTTTTTTTTTTTTTATATAGGACACGTCAATTGGACTTCGCCTTGCCTGATGGTAAGCTGAAGGCAAAGTCCCAGAAAAGAGAGTCACCATTACTTACACATACCGTGTGACAATGGTGACACTCAGCTTGACGGCCTCATCATATGCTTTTTCACGCCCCGCTTAAAGGACCCGGGACTGTAGGAAGAAGGAAACACGTGAGCTGGTAATGAATTCCAGGCCTTAATGGTGCGACAGAGGAAAGAGTCTCCGAACCGCTTGGTTCTTGATCGGATGTTTTGCACCGTGTGCGGATGACATCTAAGACCTGCACGCGTTGTCCTGTGTAGGAAAGGGGAGGGTGGGACTAATTGGAAGAGCTCATCAGAACACTCCCCATGGTACAAACGGTAAAATACAGCCATGGACGCAACATCTCTACGCAGCTGTAAAGGTTCTAGGGTGTTCGTGATCTCGGGATTCCCAATGATGCGGACCGCACGTCGCTGCAACCTGTCGAGAGCATCTAGTAAGTACTTTGCAGAACCATCCCAGAGATGCGAGCAGTACTCCACACAGGAGCGAATTTGTGTCTTGTATAGAAGACACAATAACCTAAAAACCAATAAATAATTAAGTAATTTGTTGCTTAATCCTCCGGGGATATAATGAAAGTAGATAAAAGGCGCGATGAAGTCAAATTGGCGTGACCTAAATAAAAAAAAACACCCATATATTAAAAAAAAAATCCACGAATAAAAATGCTGCAAATATTGCAATAGCCTTTATTTATAGAATAGCCATCTTGCTGGTAAAAACATTTACAGTTGACGTAATGTTGTTAGCTGGTACAAATCTGGATAAATTTATCAAAGTGAACGCAAATTGGATTGCGACCTCTCTCGGGATGGGGGTGGCAGGGAGACAATTACCTGTGTAACCTTCGGTGTTGGATAACAGAGTGGTTCGATCTATTCTACAGATGTTGTTCTTGAATTGCATTGTTCGGTACACAGAAACAACAATAATATAACAATGACTTCTAGGACGAAGAATAGAATATTTGTTACTGGGAACACTAATAAAATGCATTCAGTCTTATTTCTTTACTTATATAACATAATAGATACTTAATACGTGGTTGCTTCTACTATGTAAGTATATATTAAAAAAATACTGTTGAGTGATGGCATTTGATGGAATTTGTTGTTACACAGTGGAAAAATAAGTACTCACTTTTCCACAGTATTAGGTGTAATAACAATAAAAAAACTGTGGAAAAGTAAACACCTCAACAAAGTCTAGGGAACAAGATGACCCCAATTATTTTTTTTCGTGTAAATCTTGTTTTGCAAATAACTGGCAGCAAATAAATAAAAATAGAATAAAGTAGATTACAGAGTTGTTCGAAATTTAAAAATAAATTTAAATAAGTAATGATTTTCGAATATGGAGGGAAAACTTTTAAAAGTGTTTGATTGTGCAGTTTATCTGAGGCAAAATAAAATTTTTTTTTTGATTGTAAATAACGTTTATTATCAATAATATGTTTTTTTCGTATGGTTTGTGCATTTTTGTGACTGTAGTCATCATGTCACGTCGTCTTTTAAGTCGCGAAGAGATGTTAAGGGCTGTTGGTATGCTGAAAGCTGGACGAACTCAACGCGACGTAGCGGATGTTGTCAACACCCAACCAAGCGTAATTTGCAGATTATGGGCACGCTACAGGTCTACAGGGGATGTTGCCGAACGTCACAGGGGACGAAATAGGGTTACTACCCCGCGACAAGATCGTTTCTTGCAAAATTCCGCAAGGCGGCAACCCACGATTACTGCTCGTCAGTTGGTCGCAGGCCTCCAGTCTCAGCATCAAGTGGTTATTAGCGATCAAACTGTCAGAACAAGACTACACGAAGCCAATCTTTATGCTCGCAGACCGCTTAGGGTTCCAGCTCTTCGACGTGGAAATCGAGGTCGTCGCTTATTGTGGGCTAACGCACATTTACAGTGGACCGACCATCAATGGGCACGGGTTCCGTTTTCCGACGAATCTTGCTTCGGTTTTCATCCTGATTCGAGAAGAGTGCGTATATGGCGAGTTCCTGGACGTCGGAGTCGTCTCCAGAATCCGCAAGAAGTTCATCCTTACCAAGGTGGAACAATCATGGTATGGGCTGGAATTCGCCTTGGTGGAAGGACCGACCTCGTTTGGATACGGGGCAATTTGAATGCAAACCAATACATTCAGGAGGTTATACACCCCATGGTAATCCCTCATCGACAGCAGTTCGGTCAAGATTTTATGTTCATGCAAGATAATGCACGGTCACACACCGCGAGGGTAGTGGTCAATGCGTTAAGCGAGCACAATATGACGACGTTGGAATGGCCTGCTCAGTCTGCCGACCTCAATCCCATAGAGCATGCCTGGGATTTGCTTGGGAGAAGAGCTTTCAGTGATTCTTTGGAAAATCTGAACACTGAAGAACAACTTTTTTTACACCTTCGCAGTGTATGGAGCCATATTCCACAGACGATGATTGACAATCTCATACTAAGTATGCCACGCCGTTGTCGAGCTGTTGCTAATGCTTTAGGAGGTCCTACAGATTATTAAAAACGTTTAAAGTACGGTTAATTACTGTATTTCTTACTACCTCGTTATTTTTGTGCCTAATCATAGAAGGTTGTAATACTCAATATTGGCACTTTTCAATTCTTTCTTAAAAAAAAAAAAATTTGGTATGAAAATGTTTTTATTAAAATTAAAATTAAAAACGGTATAAAAATACCCTTCTATTGATATAAAACACTCACTATTACAAGAAAGGGTTTTTAAATAAAAACTAGAAATGTCCTTGTTCCCTAGACTTTGTTGATGTGTGTATATATAGTTCTCAATATGTAGGGATATAAAAAAATGTTTCACAATTCTTTAGTTAGGCGGGATTTTTGAATTTTGAATTTGGAATGGGACACAGAGACTAGATAAATGAGTAGGTAGGTAATTAATTTTGGCACCTATCTGCATGGCCATAGATTATTATATATAGTAGAGTTCCATGGCCATAGTGCGTATCTTTGTAATGTCCTCTTGCCAAAAGTTGTCTATTGTTGGCGGTTCATTTAAATAAGTAGTCTTATGCGATATCAATTATTTTTTATGCACAGCTAGTTTTTATAATAAAATATGTTAGAGAAATTAAATATTTGTGAAACTTGGCAATATTTTTGAATAACTGTAAAGTACATAGTGCGACTAATAAACTTTCATATTTTTTTCCGCGAAACAACGTTGACATGGTAATTAGTGTATATTGAAAATGCTAGAATAGACTTGTGTACCGTATGTTAGAAGATACTGGGCTAGCTATGGTAACATGAAGCACGTTCCTAGAAAAAATTCCAACCTAATTGTTTTTTCCCATCTCGAGAGCCGAGCTCAGAACCTCAAGATTGCAGGAAAATTTAACCGCAAAATTATCTCAGGAAACCAACCAAGCAGTCATAAAGTTATATCCAGTATTAATAAATGAAAGTCACACAAAACTACAAGCTCAGTGCAATAAATGTTGCGGCCATATTGTACGTGACCGCCATTTTGTAAATGTACTCGCTACTCGGAATTGGCGCGAATTTGCCTTTGAAAAATTCTGCGGTGACGTGTTGAAATATTCATCTACTTTTACAGCTTTTATACGAATGGTTGGCAAGTGTAACTCGGTACTTATTTTGGAGTTAAATTTGAATGAAATATTAAAGCGAGGGCGGCTCTCATTTACATAGTTTTTATTTCTGTTTCTGCAAAGATACTACCGTGTCATCCCTGTGTCGTGACAAGGGTTACCAGCCGTACAATTATAATTATTATTGAGTCTGTATTTCAGGTTTATTTTTGTAAGCGAGAAATTAACAAATTGTTAACTTTAGTGAGCTGCGGTTGATGTTGGATCTTGTTCAGCGTAAGAAAAAAGCGCGCTGTAAAGAAAGAAAGAGAAAGCATTTGAGTAAAAAAGATAATACTGTACAAAAAAAGGTAATAAAGACATCTTTCACTTAATTTCACAAAACAATTATATCGTCAACGTAATTACCTACGTATCACAATCCATCATACTCCATGAATATTCATGCAACTCATCCCTTTGTTTTCAACTTAACGTCAATCAATTTTATTCAAGATGGCGGCGATTGTGAAATAATGGCGCCATTCGATTGACAGGTGTCAATCTGCACTCAAATTTAATAAACCTGGAGTTTACCAACGTAAACGATCAAGAAAGAATATTTATTTCTTATCTTTTTGACATTAAATATAGTCGTGAAAGGTCGTAATGGTACAGGATTTACCAGAAAAAATAGTACAAACTACCTAGACAGTGCACGCAACTCCATAATGAGATAGGTTCCACTGTCTGTAAACTCAGTGTTTTAATAACAATACCAGAGTTATATAAAATACGAATAATACGAACATTGCCACACATTATAAAAAATTGAATGAACCTATTGTGAATTGAAACTGCACCACCATTTCTGCTTTTCAATTCCCATAGCATATCTAAATTTTATTTTTTTAAGTCAGCAAGACAGCTGATAGGATCCGAGGTGTGTAAAAAATTAAAAAATTGGTATTTTGTTCAAATAAAGATATCCAGTTCCCAATACAAAATTCTGAACGACTAAATCAAGTTAGATTTTTGCACTCAGTGTTCATTTCGAGGGTCAAAACTTAGCTATAAGTAATTATTGCTATTTTTGAGAATCTATTCCCGAAATTAAGAATCGCTAAACTACCACTAAATTAAATTCTTCACAAAGAAAAACCATGTAATGTAATATTTTAAAATTAAGTATAGTTACCAATATATTATGTGAAGATTAAAGTTACAGGGTCCGCTGGTAGCACCATGAAGTAGGAATACGCTTTTTTAAATAAGTAGTATAACAGATTACATAAAATTTTAATAATAGAAAAATATAAGTATTTATATAATACGATTTCTACAATACATAATAGTTTCTTTTTTTGAGAACAAAAAAAAGTAATTCTTTTTAAAAATAATAATACATTGTGCAATACATATTTCATGTCAAAGACAACCAAAATATTCAATCATCGACAGCGAAGCAGCAATCAGACCTCATTTCTTTCCTTCACACCCAAATCTCAGCGCTAAAATAAAACATACCTACAGTAAAACATAATACATGTATGAATATTTTCACAGTTATAAAGGTTTTGTTTTCTTTGGATACAAGGAAAGTGGGTATATTATGAATAATGCAGTTTTACTACTCACTCTTTCACTGAATATAAAAGGTTTTGTCATAAAACAAACATGTGATCTATAGGAGGTAGGACATGACGGTATTCCCGTCCCAATTGAGCAGTCCAATTGGGAAAGTTACTCCGTCCTACGGAATACAACGATTCTAATAACCATAATTACCAATCGGTTAGTTATAATAACCGCAGAGTCACAATATATTTTCGAGAACGTCATGTATGTTAGGAAAAACATTTTAAAATTCTCAAGAGTTTGTGACCGGCATAACATAAATACCAGACACAAAAACAATCTTTTAGACTGTGGTAGTCGACTTGAAAAAATTCGTCATTCAACAACAAGCTCCCTAATTAAATTAGGGATTAACGTGTGGATAAATTTAAAAATGTAGTTAGCAGTAAATTGTACCAGAAAGGCTAAAATCCAAGAATGGATGACAAACAAGCTTGGAAATGATCTGTTCTCTCAACTATGCTACTCAAGTAATTTGTTGTATTCAGATTAAGTAGACTAAGTGTATGTTTGTAAATAACTTATCCTTATTGTGTATAGGTACTTATATACTGACGGCACAAACTCTGTGTTGTTACAGG
Organism: Eilema griseolum; assembly: GCA_963662185.1. Lineage (NCBI taxonomy): Eukaryota > Metazoa > Arthropoda > Insecta > Lepidoptera > Erebidae > Eilema > Eilema griseolum. The sequence goes on from OY759232.1 coordinate 5,497,023, forward strand.
GGTGGAAGCAGGGGTGTGACTTCCCTGGTGCTGTACAATTTCATAGGCCGCGTTAATCACTTTCAATCATGTACTTGTCTGCCACCTAAGTTGTATAAAAAAGTCATTGAAATTTTCTGTTTAGTTAAACAAGAATTTCGTTTGTGAAAACTATCGTCAGAGTGCCAATTCAAAATCTACCACGTCATCATAGATACGCAATAATTTATTACCTATTTATTTTTTTACCTGTACTTAATGAAAAAAAAATAGTACAGCTAAGCTAATAGATCGTAATAGACAATATTTTCTATGTATAATACTGCTGAAAATATTTCAATAAACTTCTTTATTGAAATATTTTCAGCTGGAACTTAAAAAAAATCTGGAATTCTTGAGTTTGATTTGAGTGGTAAAAGGGCGCTAAAATTATTATTTATGGGTATTGGGTTTACGTATTTTATAAAAATTACCAAGCGAGTGATAAAAATGTATTTAAAATTTTTATAACATCCCTAGAAGACTTGATTTCAGTAAGAATTATTCAGGCTTTTATTAAAAAAAAAAATTATCCTTAAGAAAAAGCGGAATCCTTTCCGCTTTTTCTTTTCCAGACTGTTTGTTTAATAGTATATAGAAGTCTTTACCACCGCCCTACAGATAGCTAGATTTCTTTAAGACTATTTAAACGAAATCCCAACGAACCAAATAAGTCTACAGATTTAATATCTTTGCAGAGATCGTCTGGCTTCAAATCAAATCTCAGCGTCATTTCCACAGACTATTACTGTATTTTACCCTATTCTGAAAAGACAAGGTTCTGAATTTAAATGTTAAATAAATATAAATAATGTAATAGGCACGTTCTTGTGTTTTATGGTCCTTACTTTACGATGTCTTGCCTTGAAGTCTTGAATGCGTAAAATACTTGATCAGTTTTCATTTCAGGTTAGCGACGTTACGACAACTGAAATGTGTGTGAGACAAAGGGTTCAGTTTATTCGTTTGGACAGTTTATTCGGTCGTTATTTTCCGACTAAAACGCCTGTGGGTCGTTGTTGGTTGCCGAAGGTGAGGTTGACAGTCATATCCCTCGCACCCCTGTCGACCCAGGGCCATTTTTCTCGATCTGGCCTTGAGTGGGGACCACAGAGTCTCCTACTCGACCGCGGAAACGGGGAGGCGGGTACGCGCACCATACTTTGTACTCCTAGTACCAGTATAGTACCCTAGTAGTGATGTGGTGCCGGAGGTGAGGTGTAAAGAGGGACTAGGGAGGGGTAGGAGACGCAGAAATTAAATAAAGGAATTCATGAATTTTGATACCCATTTGTATAGTTACTGATCTGGTCGCCGGTATACATGCTGATTAGCGAACGAGGTCTTGATGCAGGCTATCCTCTCGGCGTTAGCAGCCGGTTCTGAAGATGCCAAGGTAAGTCAAGAAAAAGAGTAAGTAGCAGACTGGCTGGCACTTTGGAGACAACCTTGGCTCTAAAGTCCCAGGTTTGGATGTAACCAGTACTTGGATAATGATAAAGATTTCACTGATTAACTTGTGAGAACCCAGTGTAGTTGAACGAGCCTATCGAATACGCCATTGGATACCCCGTAGTGGTTATTCCACCATCTTGGGTCTTCAGATGTCGGGTGATATTGCCAAATGCCATTGCAATTTACTGTAAACAGCCCAATAGATCTTAGCATTAAAAATAAAAACCTTTTACAAAGTTTATTGAAACCCTGACATTAGCGCCATATATTGTGCTTTATGACGTCATAACTCACATTAAAAAAGTATTTCTGTCTATTTTTATACGTGAAAACGCGTTTTGTCCAGCTACCGAACCTTTTTTTTAGTACGCACTAGCGTGTGCTGTTGTCATGAAAGTCGCACATTAATAACGCTTAAGAACTTTTCTGTTGTTAATATTTAAGTCTCTAGACTCGCAATTTTTTTTTTTTTTGTAACTTTTTTTTTAAATAATATCATTGTGCAAAGACCGAGTTCAAGTCATAGGCAGTAGATATAGTTGCGGTCAAAGCTTCACAGCTTTTTGGGTGTCTTTTAAGGATAACACCAGATACTACGGCGACTAGCTGAAATCCAGTAACCATAGATTATATCATTTATATCTTATCAATGAGCGCGCCCGGATCTCAAGCTCAAGCAAAATACACACATCAACAAAGTCTAGGGAACAAGGACATTTCTAGTTTTTATTTAAAAACCCTTTCTTGTAATAGTGAGTGTTTTATATCAATAGAAGGGTATTTTTATACCGTTTTAATTTTAATTTTAATAAAAACATTTTCATACCAATTTTTTTTTTTAAGAAAGAATTGAATAGTGCCAATATTGAGTATTACAACCTTCTATGATTAGGCACAAAAATAACGAGGTAGTAAGAAATACAGTAATTAACCGTGCTTTAAACGTTTTTAATAATCTGTAGGACCTCCTAAAGCATTAGCAACAGCTCGACAACGGCGTGGCATACTTAGTATGAGATTGTCAATCATCGTCTGTGGAATATGGCTCCATACACTGCGAAGGTGTAAAAAAAGTTGTTCTTCAGTGTTCAGATTTTCCAAAGAATCACTGAAAGCTCTTCTCCCAAGCAAATCCCAGGCATGCTCTATGGGATTGAGGTCGGCAGACTGAGCAGGCCATTCCAACGTCGTCATATTGTGCTCGCTTAACGCATTGACCACTACCCTCGCGGTGTGTGACCGTGCATTATCTTGCATGAACATAAAATCTTGACCGAACTGCTGTCGATGAGGGATTACCATGGGGTGTATAACCTCCTGAATGTATTGGTTTGCATTCAAATTGCCCCGTATCCAAACGAGGTCAGTCCATCCACCAAGGCGAATTCCAGCCCATACCATGATTGTTCCACCTTGGTAAGGGTGAACTTCTTGCGGATTCTGGAGACGACTCCGACGTCCAGGAACTCGCCATATACGCACTCTTCTCGAATCAGGATGAAAACCGAAGCAAGATTCGTCGGAAAACAGAACCCGTGCCCATTGATGGTCGGTCCACTGTAAATGTGCGTTAGCCCACAATAAGCGACGACCTCGATTTCCACGTCGAAGAGCTGGAACCCTAAGCGGTCTGCGAGCATAAAGATTGGCTTCGTGTAGTCTTCTTCTGACAGTTTGATCGCTAATAACCACTTGATGCTGAGACTGGAGTCCTGCGACCAACTGACGAGCAGTAATCGTGGGTTGCCGCCTTGCGGAATTTTGCAAGAAACGATCTTGTCGCGGGGTAGTAACCCTATTTCGTCCCCTGTGACGTTCGGCAACATCCCCTGTAGACCTGTAGAGTGCCCATAATCTGCAAATTACGCTTGGTTGGGTGTTGACAGCATCCGCTACGTCGCGTTGAGTTCGTCCAGCTTGCAGCATACCAACAGCCCTTAACATCTCTTCGCGACTTAAATGACGACGTGACATGATGACTACAGTCACAAAAATGCACAAACCATACGTAAAAGACGTATTATTGATAATAAACTTTATTTACAATCAAAAAAAATAATTTTTATTTTGCCTCAGAGAAACTGCACAATCAAACACTTTTAAATGTTTTCCCTCCATATTCGAAAATCATTACTTATTTAAATTTATTTTTAAATTTCGAACAACTCTGTAATCTACTTTATTCTATTTTTATTTATTTGCTGCCAGTTATTTGCAAAACAAGATTTACACGAAAAAAAATAATTGGGGTCATCTTGTTCCCTAGACTTTGTTGAAGTGTTTATATGCCGGTAACTTGACATGTAATATTATAATTGAACATAAACTCATGAACTCACGCCTATATCCCCGAAGGGGTAGGCAGAGGTGCTAGCACCCACATTTCGCCAGTTTATGTTTAGGTCCCAATGTAATAGGTGGCGAGCCTATTGCCATAAACCGGGCACTTATAAACCTGCGATAAATATGTACACATAACTTTGAAAAGCATCGAAAAGTCATTGGTGTGTGCCATGGTAAAACCTGGGATCGAACTCAAGACTTCGTCTCAGCAGTCCATTACCCATACCACTAGGCTACCGCGGTTTAAATAATTGAAATAATTATATATATGTAAATATAGTTGAAATAATTTAATAGGTGCATTTTGACAGATGCCCTAAGTCATAGAAGGTAACTTGGCACGATTAGAACGAAACATAACACTATTTTAATCTAAGTTAAATAATTTGTAAATACGTATTTCTGTAAGGCCTCGTAAGACAGCTACGTTTTATGGTTACGTTTTTAGTCAACGATTACGGAATGTAACTTTTGTAACATTTTGTGTTACTTTTACCCTCTCATGTTACTCAACTTAAAATGATAGACGTTACTTGACGTTTATATTTTATTTATTTACGATAATGACAGCGAAAGTAGCCCAGAAAGTAATATAATTATTATTAATACCCATTGTAGGTTTTCATTATCCCTGACACATATCATAGACCTAATATCAATATAAGAAATGTTAAAACGATTAATCGTTTGTTACCCGAATCGATTGTCACAATCAATTTGAGTCACTCCAACCCTAGACTACAATGTCAAAGCGGGCCTTTTATTTTGACATTACTACTATAAATGAATTGAATGAATGAGTTTTATTTTTTGCCGCGCAAACCTAATTTTTTCTATAATAACCGTCCGTTAATATTAACAAAGCGTTGTTATAATTAATTAACATAACATAACATAAACTTCACGCCTATATCCCCGAAGGGGTAGACAGAGGTGCTAGCACCCACATTTCGCCAGTTTATGTTTAGGTCCCAATGAAATAGGTGGCGAGCCTATTGCCATTAGCCTGGCACTTATAAACCTGCGATAAATACACACATAACTTCGAAAAGCATCGAAAAGTCATTGGTGTGTACCATGGTGTACCTACCTGGGATCAAACTCCTCGAGACCTCGTCTCAGCAGTCTATTACTCATACCACTAGGTTGCCGCGGTTATTATTAATTATTAGCAGCAATTACCAGTAACATTATTATTAGCAGTGGACTACGATAGCTAATTGATTGATTGAGTTTCTGAGAACAAACAAACTCTTCAGCTTTATAATATTTACATGCATATATACATATAATCACGCCATTATCCCAAGAGGGTTAGGCAGAGGTAAATTAACACCCACATTTCACCAATAATTAAATTCGGTCTTACATAATAGGGGGTGAGTCTATTGCCGTTTTCCGTGCACTATTGTTGACTCAAGCCATTCATCTGAGGCTGAGTCTGGGCTGTATATATCTGTCTGATGTTAACCAGCCCTATCTCTTAGTCGCCTTGTACGACACCGCATGGGGAGAAATTTTACTCTACCGGGAACCACACGGGAATTATATATTTAAAATTTTTGTATAAATTTATTAGAAATCAGTTATGTTAAACATACAAACAGATGTTTATTTATTTGTATACGTCATAAATATAATACATCTGTTGTTAACTGATGATGTGATCGACGAGTCGCTAGTGAAGTGCCTCACACAAATCGTATTTTTTAAAACGGAGTTTTAACTAAACTTTTAAAAATCCGAGTTTTCTGCAGTCTAAATTCTTCAAGAACGTTATTTCGACAGTTTGGAGTGAGTTCTAATTGGTTGTTTTTTTATTATTTTGTTTACGGGTTGTTTTGTTATTATCTTTGAAAACTTTTTATTGGCTTTATTGAGTGATGAAATTCAAAGTATAACAAATTTTTAATTAAACAATTTTTATGTCGAAAAGTTGACTACCTAATTAAATTTTTCCTATAGCAGTACCTAATCTGCTTTTTAGTGTCGATATTTTTTTAGATAAATAGCTTCATCAAAATTTGTTATACCCTTCGTAAAGGGTAAACGTGATCACAATTTTTTGTTACATTTCATTTCAACTTACTCGAACTATTTCACTTGAACTTCCCTTGTGGGGTAAGGCAGAGGATTGCGGGCCGTTATAGTATTACGTAAGCAGATTTATTATAATAATTAACCCGCCCCCTCCCCTCCCCCCTTGTGAGCAAATTTAGCAAAACTCTTACCCCCCCTCCCCCCTATTGGCACCTATAAGCATATTTCTTTACATGTTTGTTTTTTAGGTTAATGCATGGGTAATGTATGCTATAGGTATTATGTATGCTATAGGTATTACGAAATCATTAAATAGAAATCCTCCCCCACCCCCACATGTCACTAAAAATAAGCAGTGCAAAGACTCCCCTTTAGAGTTTATCTAACAGTAGGTACTTATTATATTTTAAATTTAAAGTATAATCTGAAAATTGTGTGGAAGGCCAAACGGCCAGTTTCGAAATTCAGCCGTTTCGTGGACTGAATGCCTACGAAACGCCTCGAAACGGCTCGAACTGCGATAAACCAATCTTGGAAGTGACAGACGAAGCTAATAAAATCTTGTTGAAAGCTAATTCATAAATAAAGCTGAAGGTAAATAATATTCGTCCATTTGTCAGTCCTATGTTGTTGGCGGGAAACGGAACTAAATGGCGGGTCCTTACTTACATTGTAATACAACCGAAATGACAAATGACTCCCATAATACGGGAGAGAAGGAAAATTGAGGAGATGATTGAGCATGGCCATGACCCCATACTCAATCATTTTATAGCTTTAGTGAACATGCTAGAATTTTTTTTTAGATATCGAATGTTTAAGGCGTTGATCAATAGCTCTGTGGTCACAATATTCCCTTTTTTTCAATTTAAATCAAACAGATTCGTTATATTCACTGATGCCCGCGGCTTTGCGCTCGCGGTCCAGTTCCCGTGACATTTGAGAACGGTTTTTTAAATATAACATAACATAAACTCACGCCTATATCCCCGAAGGGGTAGGCAGAGGTGCTAGCACCCACGTTTTGTGTGTATTAGTATAAGTGTCCGGTTAATGGCAATAGGCTCGCCACCTATTACGTTGGGACCTAAACATAAACTGATGAAATGTGGATAAACCTATGCCTAAAAATTTTTTTATATAATTTTTTTAAAACTTTTCATTTTTTTTATAAATAGAACACGTCAATTAGACTCCGCCTTGCCTGATGGTAAACAGAAGGCAAAGTCTCAGAAAAGAGGGTCACCATAACTTACACATACCATGTGACAATGGTGACACTCAGCTTGACGGCCTCATCATATGCTTTTTCACGCCCCGCTTAAAGGACCCGGTACCGTGGAACTTTCGGAAAATACGGTAGTAAAATAACCAAATCGGACGAGCCGTTCTCGAGTTATACCAACCCTGGAAGAAAGACTGCGCCAGAGCCTCGATGATGAAGATGAAGATCTAGGTGCGGTCCCGTCCGCATCATAAGGGGGTACCGCACGATATCCTTCAACGCGGCGAGTCTCCTCGCCGGATCGCCACCATGGATCCTGGAAGCGAGATCCCTTTCGGCGCTATACCGGCGCGGGAGCGGGGTCACGATCCCGAGCCCGAAGAAATTCGGGCCGTGAGATCCCGGCTCCACAGGGAAATGGTGGCGGAATGGGAGCTGCGACTTGGGCGACCAGGCGCAGGGCGCGCCGTTGTAGCGGCGGTAAGACCCATCATGGGGGAGTGGCTAGAGAGGCCACACGGCAGCCTCTCGTACCGTCTGACGCAGATGATCACCGAACACGGGTGCTTCGGAAAGTATCTGCGTCGGATGGAGAAAGAGCCAACGTCCGAGTGCCATCACTGCGACGCGAGCGAGGACTCAGGTCCGCACACGCCGAGGCGGGAGCTTGTGGCGGCTCTGGGAGTGAGAGTTCTCACGCTCTCCACCTTGCTCGCGGCGATGGTCCGGTGGGGAGGTATCCGTAAAAAAAAAAAAAAAAAAAGGTGCGGTCCCGTCAAAACCTCGAAAATGTACTACTACCCCATACATCATGTAGGTATCACACTGTAACCCCTAAGTATAAATCATGTATTTGACATACATACATATAATCACGCCTTCATCCCCAGAGGGTTAGGCAGAGGTGAATTAACACCCGCATTTCACTAATAATTGTATTGGGTCCCACGTAATAGGGGGTGAGTCTATTGCCGTATCCCGGACACTACTGTTGGATCTGAGGCTGAGTCTGGGCTGTATTTATCTGTCTGATGGTAAATAGCCTTAGTCGCCTTGTACGACACCACATGGGGAGAGATAGGGTGGCCCAAATTCTACTGCCGGAGACCACGCGGCTATTTGACAAGTTGCAATATGTCACAGGCTACAGTGTGAATGCAAATATGTTTTATACTTGTTTACAACTCGTTGGCTATACATCCTATATGAACGAAAAAGTATCTGAGATACATGTATAAAACAAGTTTTGTGTTTTAATTAGTCAAGGAGGTAGGACACGACGGTATTTCCATCCCAATTGAGCAGTCCGACTGGGGAACTGTGTTCCCGGCGGTGAGTAGGGTAGCCAGAGCTCACTGGAGAGTTTTGTGTTGTCAGTGGGAAGACAAGAAGAAGAAGAAAGGCTTGTCCTGATTTCGTGTTCTGCACTGAAAGCACAGAAAATCTCTGTTCTTACAGGGTCGGCAGCACGGATGTGACTCCACTGGTGTTACACACGTTCGTAGGTCACGGTCACCACTTTCCATAAGGTGGGCCGTGTGTTTGTCTGCCACCTAAGTTGTATAAAAAAAAAGTCTTCAACAAGTTTTTTATAAACAAGTTTACAACTTGTTTTACAACGTGGTGTAAACGAGGGGTAATGGAGGCATTTTACACGGCTAATCGTTGCGTATTTGATATATTTGCCAAACAATTACCACGTGTGGACAGTGTATTTGAGAAAGCATTTCCCTTATTGCCTATTTGACAAATATAACCAATAACAAATATGAACGTCTCTGAAAAAAAAATGTTTTAAATCTTTACGGCCAGTAAACAAAATGTGATTGAAATGAAGGCTTTTTTGTGGTGGTAATTATATATTTGTTTATATTTGTGACTACCCTTAAAATACATCAAATATTTTGCCAAATCAACAAACACGCAATAGTAAACACAAGTGAAATGCCACCATTAAACATAATATCTCATAAATATTGACGTACGATTCAAGTATAGTAGACGCACACATAATAGAGATCGCTATTCATTATTATTGAAACATATCTAACCTAACATTCGTAGTTTCAGTCTCGAATTTCGTAGAATTCATTGTTATATTCGATGCATAAATTCTACTCCAATACTGTATAAATTGTAGAGCTTCGTAGCCCGTAATATTGAACCGTAGTTAATTGCTACGAACTGTATTTCAAATTTCGACGGCGTCGTATAAAATGACTACGATTTTCACGATGTTCTAGATATCCCAAATCAAAATAAGCATATCCTAAAACAAACAAACAAATTGTTTTTTTTTTATACCATTTAGGTGGCAGACAAGCAGACGGCCCTCCTGATGGGAAGTGGTTACCGAGGCCTATGGACGTGTGCAACACCAGGGGCGTCACACACGCGTTGCCGACCCCGAAGAAACCTTCTTATGCCCCTTTTTGAAGAACCCCGTATTGTAGGCGCATGGGAAAACCGCAGCAGGGAGTTCATTCCACAGCTTAAATGTGCATGGGGGAGTGGCTAGAGAGGCGACACGGCAGCCTCTCGTACCGTCTGACGCAGATGATCACCGAGCACGGGTGCTTCGGGAAGTATCTGCATCGGATGGAGAAAGAGCCAACGTCCGAGTGCCATCACTGCGACGCGAGTGAAGACTCAGGGCCGCACACGCTCATCGAGTGTCCGGCGTGGTAGACGCCGAGACGGGAGCTTGTGGCGGCCCTGGGAATGAGAGTTCTCACGCTCTCCACCTTGCTCGCGGAGGTCAGCGGAGGGGGCGGAGGTCGATGAACGACCTCCGCCCCCCATGAGCGCAGGTCTGGGGGTGACAGGTGGAGCCGCCTGTCACCCTGGCAGAAAAGCAGGCCGCGGCGGTGGCGCGCCTGGCGCGCCCTCCCGTTTCCGGGGTCGAGTTGGGGACTCTATAGTCCCCACACCCGAGAAGAGGGCCAGATCGTGAGTGATGGCCCTGGGTCGGCCGGGGTGCGAGGGATATGCCTGTCAACCTCACCTTCGGCAACCAAAACGACTCACAGGCGGCGTGCGTTTTAGTCGGTTCGAGTCCGACATAACCTCTTCCACCGGCTCCGGTGGGAAGGTATCCGTGGGGATTTTGCGAACGTAAAAAAAAAAAGCTTAAGTGAGCATTTTTTACCTACGCAGTAACCTAAGCAGTACCAGTACATATATGTATTGGGCTCTCAAATTAATAGACAACAAGTCTTATACAAAAAGCAAAACTATCCCGAAATAAATAAGTTTACCGGAACACTTGGTTCCTTAGAGAAAAACGAAACAAAAGCCTTGGCCGTTATATAATTACATGAAAACTACACAACTCCATTATACTTTACCGTGTGTTTCATAATTCGATTTACTGACTTTTCTCACTTTCTGAAACCCTTGATTCGCGTGCGTAATTCAATCGTGGACAACAGTTCTTAAAAGGATAATTTAAGTAAAGTCCGATTCTCTAACCAAGGAGCATTGAGCACAGCGCTGCGAACTACCTTGATAAGGATTGTCATTGGATGAACTGGGTTGACGTCACTGGAGATCCACCAATGAAAATGTCTATAATAGGTTCGTGCAGGCAACTGGTAGTCAGCTTGCAGTTCGGAGTTAATGTAGTGAGCTTGTACACACAGTATTCCATACAAAATATATTATATTTTATATCAAAAATTTTACATTTGTTTACATTTAAATCGTGATATTTTACTATATTACATACATTACATTACATAAACTCACGCCTAAATCCCCGAAGGGGTAGGCAGAGGTGCTAGCATCCACATTTTGCGAGTTTATGTTTAGGTCCCAATGTAATAGGTGGCGAGCCTATGGCCATTAATCGGGCACTTATAAACCTGCGATAAATACACACATAACTTCGAAAAGCATCGAAAAGTCATTGGTGTGTGCCATGGTAAAGCCTGGGATCAAACCCGAGATCTCGTCTCAGCAGTCCATTAGCCTTACCACTAGGCTACCGCGGGATACTATATCTTAGAAAATAGTACATCTATGACATGTAATTGCTAAAATTATATCAACATTATGCTAACATAGCATTTCACAAAGCACAAACATTTACTAATGAATAAATTTCCACATACAGGGGGGTTATTTATTAACAAATGTTACAAACACATTTGAAGGTAGAGGTAGACTTTAATATCGCATTAAACACCTTTGCCAGTAAACACCCCATATAACTAAAAAATAAGTTTAAAACTAAAACGCGACTACTGAAAAAGTATTAAACAATAAAATTTCTAGGTTAGCCGTGCTAATATGCCACTTTTCCATACGATGTGTTGTTTTGTTTGACTAAGTGGCATACGACCACGGCTATCATAGTTATTTTCTTGTTTAGGTAATACTTTTATAGCATGATTTTTCAGAAGTCGGGTTTTAGTTTTAAACTTATTTTTTAATTATATTATTTAGGGGCAAGAAATGCGTATAATTTAAACATTTTTGAAATGTGCTAATTAAGCCCTTTCAGTTGATACTAAACACGACATATTTATCTCAAATATATATTTCATCACAGTACTGTATGATCGCTTGAGGGCGCCACATTAAATTCAGTGACACGTTATATAACCTATAACCAGCGGAGGACTAAGATTCTTCTCACGATACCTCATTTTTTCAGTTCTAATAAGATGTTGAGGAGCAATGTACGAACAGATGAACCTACATACATACTAGGTACATAGCATGTCAAAATCATAACCCTCCTGTGTGTAAGCTGTGAGCAATATACTGCTGTGGGTATGCGTACCCCCTAAATTGTTTCAATCTGTTATACTATAACAATTTAGGGGGAAATGAAGACTTCAGTATATAACTCAAATTATGTTATATAAAATGCTTTCGGAATGTCTCGTCTGAATGGATAATTGGCATTCCTGCTACAGCTGGGAAATGGGACGATCGTCATGTTATGGTTATGAAATAATTATTTTCTTTATTGATGTATAAAGTACCTATGAGTTACAATAAATACTCTTTAATATTGCATACAATTTGCTAGAAACTGTGATCATGTAAGTACATGCTTTTCATCAATTCATAATCATTGCTAAAATTATCTATAAGTATTTCTGTAATCTGTACACTTTATCTATAAATATTTATAGAAATTATATACGAATATATGAAAATCATAATTTTGTTTGAATCTTTTAATAGTCTATTAGCGTAACGTCCCCGAATGTATAAGCAGATAAGAATTCTTTAAAATATATTTTGAATTCAGGATCACTAATTTAACATATGCCTCGTTTTTTTAATATTTCGAAAGTACCTGGGACCCCCGAAATCATAGTTTACAAAGTAGGTACTCTAAAAGCAGTTTTAAGTAATCCATTGCTATGACATTATTATAAGGCGAATTTATATGAAATACTTTACTAAAATAAACTGAGAACAAGTTTGGTATAATTGCCATTAAACTTGACTTTAATAATTCTAAGACTCAGATCAAATTCCAGAGATTTCTCTAATTTCCCAACCTTTCGTAATTAACACATTTGCAAGTTCTTGAGACTTGTACGATGAATTTCTTAATTAATATTATTTATTGCTACTATGGTAAAATACTACAATACCATCAAAAACAGAAAAGTGAAATGAGGGTCAAAAGCTAACAAATCATTTCAGATCGCATCCGTATGTATTTGATGTATATATATATACAAAATATTTACATGTGTACTGAATTTTTTTATGTATATATTGGTCTATATGGTATGTAGTGCATGATGTTTGTATTTATTTATATATGGATATATTATTATTTTAATCAATTAATTAAATTATTATCATAAAAAAATATTATATGTGTACCAAACTAGGAAAAACTCTCACCACAACAATTCGTGCACCTACATTTGATATAAAATATCTCTGCATCACCCTAAGGTTGACTGGTAGAAAATGCCTGTGGCATTAAGTCCACCTTTCTACAATCTTTGTGTATTTATGCAAAAAGTTTAAATAAATAAATAAATATTATGATATATACCTACTTAACGACAAAAGAAGTGAGTCTGTTATTTGAACTTGGCTTGACACGGTAGCGTGTCAAGCCAAGTGTAAGTAGCGTGCATGTCTAAATTACTCTGTACGACTTTAAGAATTATATTATATTATACGGTACGACTCACTGATGTACTTCCCACTACATATGTGAACCTATTTCACATATGTAGTGGGAAATGTACTTCCCACTACATATGTGAACCTATTTCAAGGATAAAGTAATAAATAATAATAAACATTCTACAACAAAGTCAAAGTCAAAATCAAGGTCGCAGGAAAGAGGGTCACCATTACAGACACTATGTAAAGTTACAACGGTGGCACTTAGCTCGGCGGCCTCATCAGATGCATTTTCACGCCCCGCTTAAATGACCTGGGACTGTAGGAAGAAGGAAACACGTGAGCTGATAATGAATTTGGTGGTGCGGTAAAGAAAAGAGTCTCCCAACTGCTTGGTTCTTACTCATATACTCTGCACAGTGTGAGGGTTACATCTAAGCCCTGCACGTGGAGAGGGTGGTTATGGAATCTAGATTGCGGATAAACATACTTAGAGCGGGGATCAAACCTGCACCCCCTGTGTCGAAGTCGAACGTTCTACCGTTACGCCACAGAAGCCATAAGGTTATATTTATAGTAGTCATAAGAATATAACATTAAAAGCCATAACATTATAGCCTGTACCAACTTTGCAGGTGATGCGACGCGTTAGAACTGTTATAATAGAATACAGTGTAAGGTCGGAAGAAACCGTGGGGTACAGCTAGTATTTAAAATTTTAGTTGTTATTAAATAATAATAATAAATAAACCTTTTATTTCATGCAAAAGTACTACTACATACATATTAATGTTGTTTTTTACACATAAATTACTTAGATAATGAAAGTTCTTAGACTATCTGAGTAATGGTATAAAAATAAAATAAATAATACGTTTGATTGCATGAACCCTTCTTCAAGTGAAGGTGAAGGCCTCCTCTAAAGAAAACCATAATTCTCTCTCTTGGGCTATTTGCGGCCAGCAGGGACCAGCTATTTTTTCCAACTCGTCTGCCCATCTCGTGTAAGGTCTGCCTTGGAGACGTTTGCCGATTGGACCCTTCCACGTTGTTACCCTATTGGTCCATCTCTCGTCCTGTAGCCTCGCTACGTGCCCAGCCCACTTCCATTTTAGTTTTTAAGCGTATGTTAGAGCATCTATGGCTTTGGTGGTTTCTCTAATTTTTGTGTGACGTATTTTTTGCGTCTTTTTAATGTTGAGCATGCTTCGTTCTATTCCGCGCTGGCAAGTAGTGATTCTGCTTTTTATTTTGGATGTGTATTTCCAAGTTTGACATGCGTAGGTTAGGCAAGGTAGAAGGCATGACGTCATGACTTTTGTTTTGATATTTATTGGCATGTTGCTTTTGAATATCTCTTTTAAGGACCAGTACTTGTTCCAAGTGTTTTGTACTCTGCGCTCTACTTCTAGTTCGTGTTGTTTTCTGTTGAAACCAATTAGTTTTCCCAGGTAAATGTATTTTTCGGTATATTTCAGAGTTTCATTGTCCAATGATATTTTTCTCTGTATACTATTTGTCATGACCATAGTTTTTGAAAGGTTCATTTCTAGCCCAACCCTTTTACTAGATGTGTTTAGTGAATCAAACATGTTTTGTAATTGTGTGCCAGATTCTGATAGCAGAACTAAGTCATCTGCGAAGCGTAGGTGGGATAAATGATTGCCATTGATGTTTATTCCTGACTTTTCCCAGTTGAGGCTTTTTATTATTGACTCTAGAACAGCAATAAATAATTTTGGAGACAGCGGGTCGCCTTGTTTCACGCCTCTTCCGATGGAGAACAGAGGTCCACTTAATTCCAATCTTATTTTTGCTGTACTGTCTTTGTAAATATTTCTGATTACTTCTATATACTCATGTTCCACTTTTTGAGCTTGCAGGGCAGTCCATATACTTGAATGTGATACGGTATCAAAAGCTTTCTTATAATCTACATATGCGATGTAGAGCGCTCTTTGCTTCTCTTGGTATTTTTCCATTATTTGTTCTAGGGTATGTATGTGATCGATTGTTGAGAAGCCTTTACGAAAACCTGCTTGTTCTATTGGTTGGTTTGCTTCTATGGTGGCACTTACTCTTTTGTTAATTATGGCTGAAAATAGTTTGTAGATAACTGAGAGTAAGCTTATGGGCCTGTAGTTTGTGATATCTTTTGAGTCACCTTTTTTGTAAATTAAAATGATTTCCGACTCTACCCATTGCGATGTTATTTCAGCAGTTCTTAATATAAGGTTAAATAAATGTGTTAATAAGGGAGCCAGTAGCGGCCCGGCGGTCTTTATAGCTTCATTTGTAATGCCGTCTGGTCCTGGGCTTTTATCTAGCTTTAACTTTTCTATTTCTTGTGTGATTTCTTTTTCTGTTATTGCTGTTATGATCGTAGAGTTTGAAGTGTTTGTGGAGTTTGTGGATTTTGTAGGGATAGTATTATTTGGATTGCTATGGCTGGTATCTTCGTTATCTTGTTCTTTATATAGTGTTTTATAGAAATTGGATGCTACAGCTATGATATCTTTGCGGTTATTTATGGTTTTGTTATTGCAGTTTAGGCCATCTATCCAATATTTGTTTGTTCTTAGTTCTTTAAGTGCTTTTTTTGAGCTACCCGCTTTCTCCAAGTGCTTTTCAATGATCATCGATCTGTAGCTTTTGTAGTCATTTTTAATGAGTTTACTTATAAGTTTATATAGAGCTGATAGTTCATTTTTTGAGGTTCCAGTTTTTATCTTAGCCTGCTGTAACTCTTGTCTTCTCTTGATGAGTTCTAGTGTACGTTCTTTTAAAACTTTATGGTCTCGTTTTGATATTTTAGTGTTTTGAGCGTCCTGTAAACTCTGAGATATGGTCTTGGTTAATGTGTTATAGAAAGCCTGCAGTGGTATTTCCTCTTGGTATTTATGTAGATCCTGTAACTGAGAGGAAATGTTTTGTTTATACGATATTATTTCTTCTTCGGTTTTCAGTGATGAATATCGATTGGTTTTGTACGCTGTGCGTTTTTTCTTCTGTTTTGTGATAGACATTGTTGCTCTAATTGCTCTGTGGTCAGACGGGTAGTTCAGATTTAAGACTTCTATATTTTGGAAGATGTTTGGCTGGTTTGACAGTACGAAATCTATTTCATTTTTGTATTTTGCATCCGGAGATCGCCAAGTCCATCGTTGGGTGGGTTTTTTATGAAAGAAAGTATTTAAAATCGCTAGTTTGTGTTCGAGGGCGAAATCAATTAGCCTCTGACCTCTCTCGTTTCTTTCACCATACCCGTTTGGTTTCATTATTAGGTATTCATCTTTTCTTGGTTGCCCTATTTTTGCGTTGAAATCACCCAGTAGAATACGGTTCTTGTGAGCTTGGACTAGAGCCCTATTGACGTTCGAGTAGAAGGTGTTAATATCGTCTTCACACGCGTTTGCAGTTGGTGCGTGTGCTTGTATAATTGGCAAGGAAAATCCCTGTATGTTTAGGTTCAATAATGCTACTCTATCATTTATGCCCTTATAACTTTCAATCCAATTCTTGCGGGTTTTATTTATTATGAAACCGACTCCATATTGTCCAGGTGTATTTCCCGTGTAACAAAGTATGAAATTATTATATTCTTCTATCCGGTACCCTGACCTCCTTACCTCGCACAGTCCAATTATGTCGTATTTGACTGTAATGAGTGCTTCGCTAAGTTCGATTAAACGTTCCTAAGTAGCTAATGTTTTGACGTTGTAGCTTAATATATAGAGCAGGTCTCTCTTCTTTTTAGTTGAGGTAGGTATTTCTTGGATTAGTTTTTCTTTTCTTGGTATTGAGGAAGTTAGGGATATCTTCTTTAGAGGGTTTTGGTCTTGATCTTCCACGGTGACCAGCCGGGTTGGTTTTTGTTGCTTAGTTGAGATTGGTTATGTGTTGAATCGTTAAGGGAGGGGGTTGTTGGTTGCTATAAATGTAAGTTGTTGGTTGTATTGTCATTGGTTATATTGTCGTTGGTTGCACCGTCGTACGTTTGGTTTTGTGGTGTGTTGACATTTTTGTTTGTCAAGTAGCTTAAAATGCTTGGCTTTAGGACTCCTTCTGAGACGCTGTTTGATCTGGTTATAGATGGGTTTGAGCGTTTTACCTTGTTTTTCTTGAGGGGTCTTGTTGTACTATTACTATTTAGTGTTGGGTCTGGCTCCGGTGAAGTCATCAGTGTCCTTTTGTTATTTGATTTTAGTATAATAAGCTTGTCGTATCTTATCGTGACTTTATTTCCTTTCTCGCGCTCTTTATTTGCTTCTTCTTGCAGTTCTTTTCTTTTTTCTAATATATATTTAGGGTAATCTTCGCTTAAATAATATTGGGTTTCTTTCAGTAATCTTTTTTGCTTGAGAATGCTAATCTTTAAACCGAGGGTTGAAAGAGTTATAATTATTGGTCGCGGTTTAACGTTTTTTTCCCCACTCTCTTTATATCTTGAATATCTCTACAGTTCAATTTTAAGGACAGTTTTTCACTTATGAATTGCAATAAATTATTCTCCAAGTTATGGTAGGATGACTCATTCTCCTCGATACCGAAGAAAATTATATTTCACTGTCTTGCTTGTTTTTCCATAAATTGAATTCTTTTTTCTTGTTGTTCAACTTTTTCTTTCAAGGTTTCGTGTTTTCCCTCCAATATTGTAAATTTCTCTTCTAATTTGTTAGTTATGTTGAGTGTTACCTGTTCAGTCACAGCTTTTTTGGATTTCTATTTTTTGTACGTTCAGCTCCTTCTGGATATTTTGTAAAGCTTTCATAATTTCCTCCTTAGTTGTTATTATCAGGGTTTAAATATATCACATCTTATGATGCTATAAATTAATGAATGAATGAATAATTTTAAAACTAAAACCCAACTACTGAAAAATCACACTTTAAAAAGTATTAAACAAGAAAATATCAAGGATAGCCGTGTTCCTAGAATGTATTGTTTTGTTTTGTCGACTGGGGAAGTACCTCCGCCCTACAGAATACCGCGGTTATAATAACTTCGTGTTGTGTTCCCAGCGGTGAGTAGGGTAGCCAGAGCTCACTGGAGAATTTGTGCTATCAGTGGGATGATAAGGCTTGTCCTGCTTTGTCCTCTACACTGACGGCACAGAAACTCTGTGCTTACTGGGTCGGCAGCGCGAGTGTGGACCTGAGAAGTCTGGTGTTACACACGGCCATAGGCCACGGTAACCACTTTCCATCAGGTGGGCCGTGCGCTTGTCTGCCACCTAAGTGGTATAAAAAAAAGCCTGATGATTTTTTTAAAAGTTAAGAACTGAAAATGTTCTAAACTTTAAAAAAATATATTTCGAGGCAAGCAACATCTATAATTTCTACATATTTGTAATGATCTAATTAGGCCCTTTCAGATTATACCAAACACGGTATATTTATCTCAAGTTTATTTTTAAACACAAGACTTTATGACCGCTAGAGGGCGCTGCATTAGATTCTGTGATACGTCATTATAGCCTATAACCAGTGGACGACAAAGACTCTTCTATTGATACCTCATTTTTTCAGTTCCAATTAGTAGTTCAGGAGCTATTAGGAACAGATGAAATTACATACCTACATACATAGCCAGTCAAAATCATAACCCTCCTTTGGCTTTGCAGTAGTCGGGTAATGGATGAATAAATGAAAAAAATAATAATACATAGCTGAATCTAATTAGAATCGATTTACAAAATGAATGCTTATCTGGATTAGCGAAATCAGGGAGAAGACACGTTATTAAATTATCAGTTAACGTTATCAGACTCATTTATATAGATAATATTATCTTCCTCACAATGTCATTCGCCCAAAAAAGATGAAAGTTTTAACACATAAATAGTGACATTATTTGTGTACAGTGAAAATTTATTGACTTAACAAAATGGGTGTGTATTGTGAGATGAGTCTGTTCAAACCTCCAAACGAAGTTTATTTTCCAGGGCAAGTTGTCGCTGGAGTGATAAAATACGTAATAACTGAACCTTTAGAACTTCAGAACATTACAACATCACTGAAAGGACATGGATGCATAGTTTTGAAAGATTTCCCAGGTACTAAATATGAAAATAGGTACGAATCTGCAGAAGAATTTGTGGATATAGATACCATAATTCTAAATCAAAGAAGTATGGTTTACCCTGGTGCATATGAAATAAGATTTAGCTACACATTACCTCAAGAATTACCATCTACCATGTACTTTTGCAAAAAATTTGATGTGTATAGAGTTATATGCTTTATCAGATTCTATGTTCGTATAAAATTCGAGAAACCCGGAACTTTTGTACTTAATAAACATTTTAGAAAAGATATCCATGTAGTATCTGGAGTGCATTCAACACTATCAAGTGAACCGATTATTTATGGCGAAAGTAAGAAACTATTACATCTATTTTCGACTAAAGATAGTATTGTTAACATCAAAGCAACTATTCTTAAGTCTACATTACTATTTGGAGAAAAAGTTGAATTAAATTATGAAGTGGAAAATAAAAGTCATGTTGTAATTAAAAGTATTACCACAAAACTGATACAAGTATACGTATTTAAGGCAAAAGGATACCGTAAAGTGAACTGCGAGGAAGATGTACCTGGAACTGAAACTAAAACAACGGCTATTAACAGTAAAGAAACTCAAAATGTGCCTATAGTTATACAAGTACCATCTAATATGTATAATATAGAAAGCAATGGGATTGTCAACAGAAATTATTTGGTCAGAATCATAGCTGAGTTACCCATGCCACATAAAAATGTTACACTAGATATCCCTGTGCAAATTGGAGTATTTAAAGAAGAGGAAGAGGCTGAATGTGTGGATTATAATGATACACCTCCTGCCTATTGGGAAGCTATGGGTGAAACGGTAAATGATTATGAATATGAGGAGGTTGATGATGATAATAAATAAATGAAAGTGACTATCTGTGTAATAATGATACTAAAAGATCAATTATTTTTATTGTTATATAAAATATCACATTGTTTCACAATATAATCGAACTTTCAAAATTGAAATAAAATGATAAATTTTATAATTTGAAAAATAATTTTACATACATACATACATATAACCACGCCTTGATCTCCGGAGGGTTAGGCAAAGGTGAATTAACACCCACATTTCACCATCATTGTATTCGGTCCCACGTAATAGAGGGTGAGCCTATTGCCATTTTCCCGGCACTATTGTTGCCTCCAGCCATGAATCTGAGGCTGAGTCTGGGCTGTATATATCTGTCTGATGTTAAACAGCCCTATCCCTTAGTCGCCTTGTACGACACCGCAAGGGAAGAGATGGGGTGATCCAAATTCTATTCTACTCATTAATTTTAATTCCAATATAGAGACTCTCAAACTGCGCTCAAATTTCATCGGAGATTATGAATTTGTGCCTTTTGGAGTCAAAACTTTGGTGTCATGGGGTCAGAGCACTCGCAATCTCTTCCGTGAGATTGCGAAGCGTTTGGTCGATGCTTCTCGCGACCAGAAGGATAGCCTCTTTTTAGGTCAGAGAATAAGCATTACCATACAACGTGGCAATGTTGCCAGTCTTCTGGGAAAGTTACCACATAAGGCATGCGGAGGAATTCCAGGACGCATTTAAATTATTTTTAGCTATAAGTTGTAAATAGTTCTTTTAGTTTCATTGTAGGTATCTAATTTATTATTAGGTTTGATAAAATGAATATTAACTATGAACTTAATTATGTCACGATGAACTTAATATTAGTGTTATTCGTGAAATATTACATTATGCTGCTATCGAGCAAAATCCTACTCGTGTTGCTTTCCACGTGATGTCATTATTGTTTTTCGTGATAGGTATTTGTTTGTTAGTCATCCTTTGATAAGGAAGGCAAAGGACGGCTAACGAACAGGTTCCTATGCTAATGTATTTAGTTAGCTATTTGGCTAAATTGTATAGCTATATTGTAAATCGCTGTACCCTTCAGATTGCTGTTCCTCTGCAATGAATTGTAGCGTAATATAAATAAAATAAATAAATAAATATTCTACGACATTCTACACAACGCTATCTAGACCCATGGTAAGCATAGATTAACTAACTTGTGTTATGGAATCTAGAATGCGGATAAACATACATAGATACTTATTTTTTGTAAATACATACATATTATACATATAAACACCCAGACTAGTGCAAATATACATATTCGTGCATATAAATATTTACACTGAGCGGGAATCGAACCTGCGGCTCCTGCGTAGCAGTCGCGTTCACTACCGCTACGCCACAGAGGCTGTCAAATATATGAAAAGGAAAATGATGATAATAAAGAAAGAAAGAAAGAAAGAAAAAATATTTTATTGTGATTATCACAATATTCGTAACACAGGTTAGGTGAAAATGAAAGACAGGTTACAACAGTAATATAATTTGTTATTTATATTTTTATGTCCTGAGATTAAATCTAAGCAAATAATAATAATAATCTTTATTGGAGCTAGAGAAACACAATACAGACAAATACAGTTTGTGTCGATGATAGCTGCAAAAGTACTGCGGTGAAAACCCAATTTCCACCGGTGACATCCAGCCTCTCCAAATCCAATCTCTCACTCTACTAACAAACTCGCTGCGTCACCGCTAGCCAGGAGCCATCAACGCCACTCCTAATAGAAAGGAACCTAAAATTATTATTCCAGATTCACGTTATAGGATTAGACACTCACACAAACTGTTGCAGTGAAATATTTTATCATTTGGTATTCGTTTTTACCAAAGATAAGACATTTTTTGAATTATATTATCAATGTTATCATTAATGTTTGTGTTGCTTCACTGATATTATCATTGTTCAAAAAATATCGAAAGGGTAAACACAAAATCAACAATAACATATTTTTTTTGACACTTGAAAATGGGCATATTTTGTGAAATGACTATAGTTAAACCAGAAAATGGAATTTATCAACCAGGACAGGTTGTCTCAGGAGTGATAAAATATGCAGTTGACCAACCTACGGAAGTTGAAAAGATCACAACATCACTGAAAGGTACTGGTTGCTTAGAAATAATAGTTTCTGGAGTACAAGGAAATATACAGAAAAATACTTTATATAAAACTACCGAAGTATTTATAGATATAAATGCTATAATTTGGGATGAAAAAGTTAATATACCAATTGGTTCTTATGAAATTCAATTCAATTACATTTTACCTCAAAATTTACCTTCGACTATGTCCTTCACTAACTGTTTTAAAGGTAAAGACGTTAAGTGTTATATTAAATACTGTATGCAAATAAAATTTGAAAAACCAGGCATTTTTGCGTTCAATAAATGTTTTAAAAAAGAAATCAATGTGAAATCGACTGTGGTTCCAAAATTGTTTAGAGAACCAGTTATTTATGGAGAAAGAATGAAACTGATGCATTTCTTTTCTAGTAAAGAAAGTATTGTCACCATCAAAGCAACTGTACCTAACTCTGTACTACCATTTGGTGGCAAAATAATAGTGTTTTACGAAGTGGAGAATAAGAGCCAAGTTTTAGTTAACAGTGTAATCTCTAAACTGGTAGAAGTATACATATTTATGTCACAAAATCAAGATAATGTTGTATATGAAGAAGATGTTCCAGGCACTGAGACTAGGAGGATGTCCATTAACTATAATTACACGCAAAAGGCAACTGTAGATATAAATATACCTGCTTATGTATATAATTTAGAGAATAATATGATAGTCTATAGATATTATGTAATTAAAATTATCGCTCAGTTGCCGATACCCCATAGAAATGTTATACTTGATATTCCTGTGCAAATTGGAGTCTTAAATGAAAATGGAAATGATAATATATCTGGACACACGAATGCAGTTGGTTCCAATGGTACTGATGGTCCACCTCCATCATATTGGGAAGTAATGAGTGAATATGATGATAATGCTAAAAAATAAAAAAGAGGACTTGAAATAACTAAAATGAAGAATTGTGCATTGAAAGGTTTTTATCAGATCAGCCAATCGAGTGCAATCAGGTCTTTACTAATTTACCACCAGTAAATAGGTATAATTATCAATAAAAACAAAAAACATAAATATAATAAAACTTATGAGCAAAGAATAAAAGTAATATGTTTTATTTCAACTATAACTGACATTGGTTTCAAAGTAACAGTGAAATAAAGCAGTTCACTGCATTAATTACACTATTCGTAGTAATTTTGTAATAAAAAGTTCTTTTGTTTAATATTGGTATACAGGCTCTTTCTTCTCATCTCCGTGCTCCTTTTGCTTTTTATTTCAATAAGTATAATCAACGACAATTGTTGATTAACATTGAATTAATTTGTTACAAGCCCTTAAATAATTATTTCAATATTTTCGGAATGTTGTTGTGTTTCTAGCTCAAATTTTGTACATGAAAATACCAAATTCTTAGTAATTTTTACCTATATAGTTACTCTTACTGCACGTTTGGAAGTAAGTACACACCTGCATGCATGTAAATATTAGAACTAAGATTATAAAATCCAAGAATACTTAGATGATAAACAAGTTTGGCAATGAGCTGTTCGCTCAGCTACGCTACTCAAGTAAATTATTATATTTATACTAAGTAGACTTAGTAAATGTTCGTAAATAAATCAATAAAATTATTCCAACTGAGTTTGTTGCCAGGGTTTTCTCAGGTCTTGACCGCGGTTCAAACCGGTGGTCCATTTCGTAAACTAGTCTTTCTTATTTCTTTTTATATTAACGTTTGGTAAGTTCTGTTTTAATAGTCTTTTATAAAATTAATGATTTTTTACTTTGACTTTGACTATAAAATTATCTATTAATTCCATACTATTCAGGAAATCTAAACAATTACATAAAATTATCTATTGCATTGAAATTATATCGATCCTTAACATAGCAAACCTATATGATGATATCTTGTTTTTTATAAATTAAATACATGACATGACATAAACTCACGCCTATATCCCAATGCACTTAGAAACCTGCGATAAATACACACATAACTTCGAAAACCATCGAAACGTCATTGGTGTGTGCTATGGTAAAACCTGGGATCGAACCCGAAACCTCGTCTCAGCAGTCCATTACCCATACCACTAGGCTAACGCGGTATATTAAATGCATTTGTTACATTAAAGAGCAAGCACAGCAACATTAGTAACAGCACTCCTAGCCTCCCGGAATTCTTAAAGATGTAGAATAGACGTTCAATAATGTTAACGGGACTTAAAACTATCATGGTATACGAGTAGCCTATATGTGGTATTGCCTGATGTTTCGAACAGGTTACACCGGTCGTCAGCCTGTGACCACAGCTGGTGTAACCTGGTCGAAACCTTTATACAACTTAGGTGGCAGACAAGCATTCGGCCCACCTGATAG
This sequence comes from Eilema griseolum, assembly GCA_963662185.1. Classification (NCBI taxonomy): domain Eukaryota; kingdom Metazoa; phylum Arthropoda; class Insecta; order Lepidoptera; family Erebidae; genus Eilema; species Eilema griseolum. Next base: position 5,521,592 of record OY759232.1, read on the forward strand.
AAAGTGGTTATCGTGACCTAAGAACGTGTGTAACACCAGGGGAGTCACACCCGTGTTGCCGACCCTGTAAGAACAGAGATTTTCTGTGCCTTCAGTGCAGAACACAAAATCAGGACAGGCGTTTGGTCTTCCCACTGACGGCACAAGAACTCTCCAATGAGCTCTGGCTACCCTACTCACCGCCGGGAATACAACACGAGGTTACTATAGCCGTGGTATTCTGTAGGGCGGAGGTACTTCCCCAGTCGGACTGCTCAAAACTTGACATCAGCCAAATCAAATGTATGTATGTAGTCAAACCTATACCATTATCGCGTTAAGTCCCGCTGACATAATTGTACATTATGACATGCGATAGTTTAAAAATTATTTGAATAGACGTTTATGGTCCGATATCTAAGTTTAGTAAATTGTATTGATAAGTCACGTCATTATTATCTATCAATGTTATCAGTATTCTACGTCGCATATTATTTAATAATCAACGAAAGAATCAACACGAAGTATCAATTATAGTTTGTGAACAGTGACAACTGCATTAATATAAAAACATGGGCATATTTTGTGAAATAAATCTTTTCAAACCATCAAATGAAATTTATCAACCAGGCCAGGTTGTTTCTGGAGTGATAAAATATGCTATCGACGAACCTATGGAAGTTGACAAGATTACGACATCACTGAAAGGTTTTGCTAAAATAGTTTTAACTGTTAATCCAGGCAAAAGACATGAAAGTACTTACGAATCTGTGCAAGAGTTGGTTGATATAGATACTATTATTCAAGACAAAAAGGTCGAGCTAGCAGCTGGTTCGTATGAAGTTAAATTTAGCTACATTTTACCTCAAGATATACCGTCGACAATGAAATTTCGCAAGTATTTTAGCAGCTATAAAGTCAAATGTTTTATCAGATACTATATTCGTATAAAAATTGAAAGACCTGGTTTTTTTGCTTTCAATAAACATTTTCGAAAAGAAATTAATGTGGTGTCTGAAGTGATATCAAGACTGTCAAGAGAACCTGTTATTTACGGAGAAAGTAAGAAACTAACACATTTATTTTCAAGTGATGATAGTATTGTCAACATCACAGCAACTATCCCTGATTCTGCAGTACCATTTTGTGGTAAAATCACAGTGCACTATGAAGTGGAAAATAAAAGTCGTGTATTAGTTAAAAACATTACCATAAAATTGGTGGAAGCATACATATTTAAAGCTAAAGGTCATCGCAAATTAACTTATGAAGAAGATGTGCCAGGAACTGAGGCTAAAACAACGTCTATTAACTGTGAAGAAACACAAAATGTGTCTGTAGATATAAATGTGCCAGCTAATATACATTCGATAGAAAACACCATGATAGTCTGCAGACATTATATTGTTAGAATCGTAGCTAAATTACCCTTACCGCATAGAAATTTGGTATGCAATATACCTGTGCAAATTGGAGTGTTCGATGAAAATTCAAATAGAAATATGTTTGAACAAATTAATGACGATCTAAGTTACAACGATGCTCCACCCTCGTATTGGGAAGCTATGGGTGAATCAAAAAATGAATACGGATATGAAGATACAGAGAAAATGTAAAAAATCTACCTATAGCTATTACGACAACATACTATGGTGATGCTACCTGTAGGTATCCAACGCCATTTATTGCAAACAAGCTGAACTTTTATAGAATTATCTATCCTGAACGGTACCTTTGGACCACACTTGACAGATCTTTCATTACGGATCTTTCGTGACTGAATTTACGTCATATATTATGACAGATACGTCATATGCAACGTAGACCTTTGTGTCAACAGGAATATTAGAATCTAAAGGTGTAATGTTCCTTATAACGTTATAAACACTACATACATATCAATAATTACGTTACATAAAGTAACCAGTTATCGTAAACTGTTGACAATTAATTACGTAAGTACAATAAAAGAATGAAAACTATTTATTTTACTTTTTATCTTCAAACTAGCTGTTGCCCGCTGCCCCAAAAAGAAAAAAAAATCCTATTAATAACCACACTCAACCATAGACTAAATTACTTTTAGCTGTAATTTTTTGCGTTTTGTTATTCCAAGTCAAATGCGTTTTTGTTATACCGCGTTTTATAGTGACTTGTATTCTCTTTGATGTTTTGTCACGTCCCACGGGAACGCGGTCGAAAGGGAAGAAAAGTATCCTATGTCCATCTCCTGGCTCTAAGCTACATCCTACCAATTTTCAGCCAAATCGGTGCAGCCGTTCTCGGATTATAAATAGATTTGGTGGCAGACAATCACACGGCCTGGAAAGTGGTTACCGTGGCCTATGGACGTGTGTAACACCAGAGGAGTCACACTCGCGCTGCCCACTTTGTATGCACATAAAGTTTCTGTGCCGTCATTGTAGAAGATAAAGCAGGACAAGCTTTAGTATTCCCACTGACACTACAAACTCTCCAATGAGCTCTGACTACCCTACTCACCGCTGGGAACACAACACGAAGTTTCTATGACCGCGGTATTCTGTAGGGCGGAGGTACTTTCCCAGTCGAACTGCTCAATTGAATGGAAATACCGTCCTGTCCTACTTAACTAACATATCTAACAAGACTTTATTTTACATAAGTAAGTATATAAGATTAGGACAGTAGCGTTGATTCACCAACGATTCAATTGTTCTTAAAGAGTTTAATGTTTCAAATACAAAGGTTATTTTTTATTTATTTGTTTTTCTTCTTCGCCCATAGTAATTTAATACTAATAATTTCAAGGTTACCAGTAGGTATTAGTAAAAGCTGCAATTTTACGGTTTATAATGCAACTTATATCATATGTGTGAAGTAGTTAGTAAATTATACGTAATGCTTATACCTACTCCAATCGTTTAGTTACATATTTAACTAAACTAAACACATAAGTATCAAACAAATAAACTAGGATAACCAACTGACCAACTAATGGTTTCATTTCGGTTTTTAAACTTTAAAATGAGTTTTTAAACAGCAATATTTATAAATTGAGTTTTTCAAATATATTTTTTTTATATATACCACTTAGGTGGCAGACAAGCACACGGTCCACCTGATGGAAAGTGGTTACCGTGGCCTATTGACGTTTGTAACACCATAGGAGTCACAGTCGTGATGGAAACCCTGTCAGTACAGAGTTTCTGTGCTGTCAGTGTAGAAGACATAGCAGGACAAGCCTTTAGTCTTCCCACTGACAGCACAAATTTTCCAGTGAGCTCTGACTACCCTACTCACCGCTAGGAACACAACACGAAGTTATTATAGTCGCGGTATTCTGTAGGGCGGAGGTACTTCCCCAGTCGGACTGCTCAATTGGGCTTACTCCATTCGTTTAGTTACATATTTACATACATACATACATATAATCACGCCTTTATCCCCGGAGGGTTAGGCAGAGGTGAATTATCACCCACATTTCACCAATATTTGTATTCGGTCCCACGTAATAGGGGGTGAGCCTATTGCCGTATTTCTGACGCTATTGTTGACTAGAGCCATGCATCTGAGGCTGAGTCTGGGCTGTATAATATCTGTCCGATGTTAAACAGCCCTATCCCCTAGTCGCCTTGTACGACACCACATGGGAAGAGATGGGGTGGTCCAAATTCTACTCTGCCGGGAACCACGCCACACACACACCACATATTTAACTAATGGTAAACAATCTTTTAGCGACATTTTATAAAAACACATAAGTATTAAAAAAATATTTATGGAGTACTGCTGTCACCTTTAGCTGGAGCGCCTGCATACCAGCTTGACCCTTCGACTCGGTGCAAAGACGGGCATTGAGTTTCGTTTCGGTTCGTGCTCAGATGAATTGTTTGAAATGATGCCCACAGCAACATTCTATCATCGCACCGCTCGCCATAGGCAGGAAATTCATTTCTACACATTGCACTGTGCGGTATGAAAGAAGTTTTTTCCATGCACACTCGCTGTGGAATGAACTCAGTGCTGCGGTTTTCCCATGCGCCTACAATATGGGGTTCTTTAAAAGAGGCATTAGAAAGTTTCTTTAGGGCTGGCAGCGCGAGTGTGTCGGCAACGCCCCTGGAGTTGCACACGTCCATATGCCATGGTAACCACTTCCCATCAGGTGGGCCGTGTGTTTGTCTGCCATTGAAGTGGTATAAAAAAAAACTAGGATTACTAATTGACCAACTACTTCGATTTTAAGTCTTTAAAATGAGTTTTTAAACAGAGCAATGTTAATAAACTTAGTTTTTAAATAAAACATATTAAAAAGACACATCAAGATTGTATACGTTTAGTTAAGTACCTACCTAACCGAACGTACAACCACAGATAATATAACAATGCAACTAAATGTCCCTTTTCACAATTTCCGAGCTACTTTTCACATTTTGATAAAGGACAAATCCTAATATATTTTAAATGTCGTTTCGCAGTTTAGCACGTCATGCCGCATAATATCCAAACATTTTATAGGTCCGAACATTTAGTTATCATTACTGTAATATGTCCCTAGCCAGATGAATGGACGACCTGAAAAAGGTGTCTGGGACAGACTGGATGCGGAAGGCATGAGATCGGAAAAAATGGCGCACATTTGGGAGAGACCTATTTTTTTTTTTTTACAACGCAATCAATTGACCCATGGTAAGCATAGCTTAACTAGCTTGTAGCTATGTCCAGCTGTGAACTGCGGTGGGCTAATTGATTTGATTTGATACTGTAATATGAAAGCAGTGAAAAATAAATAAACTCTTTAGTCTAATTTTGAACTTTTTTTTTTATTCCACTTAGGTGGCAGACAAGCGCACGGCTCACCTGATGGAAAGTGGTAAGTAGAAAGTGGCAGGTAGATGTAACTTTGGAGGATAAAATCGGGGCAGTGAACCTCTATTCTGCTAAAGCAAAACCACTGTCATGTGGATACTGCTAAAATCCATTTAATTTTAGACCTTAAGGCAATGGTTTAAAGTTTAAAATTTAAAATTAGAAAGCTACATGCAAAATAAATGAAAAATTGTAATGAAACTCTTTTCAATTAATTTTCGACTTACTAATACGTTTTGATATAGAGTATAAAAAACCGCGGTAGCCTAGTGGTATGCGTAATGGACTGCTGAGACGAGGCCTCGGGTTCGATCCCAGGTTTTATCATGGCACACACCAATGACTTTTCAATGCTTTTCGAAGTTATATGTGTATTTATCGTAGGTTTATAAGTGCCCGGTTAATGGGACGACCGGCGCCTCCTTCTGCGAGCAAGTAATACTCGTGAAGGAGGAGGCGGGGCGGGAGCGGTAGCGGGAGCAGCAGCGGGAGCAGCAGCGGGAGCAGCAGCTGGAGCGACGAAGGATCACAAGCCAAGCTGCCCGCGTACAAAGGCAACTCAGGCAACGGAGGTCAAACGACCTCCGCCCCCCATGAGCGCAGGCCTGGGGGTGACTGCTGGAGCCACCTGCCACCCTGGCAGAAGCAGGCCACAATGACGGCGCGCCCGGCGCGCCTCCCCGTTTCCGGGGACGAGTTGGGGACTCTGTAGTCACCACTCACCCGAGGAGAGGGTCAGATCGTGAGAGATGGCCCTGAGTCGGCCGGGGTGCGAAGGATATAGCTGTCAACCTCACCTTCGGAACCAAAACGACCCACAGGCGGCGTGCGTTTTAGTCGGTTCGAGTCCGACATAACCTCTTCCACCAGCTCCGGTGTGGATTTTGCGCACGTAAAACAAAAAGAAAAAGTGCCCGGTTAATGGCAAAAGGCTCGCTACATATTACATTGGGACCTAAACATAAACTGGTGAAATGTGGGTGCTAGCACCTCTGTCTACCCCTTCGGGGATATAGGTGTGAGTTTATGTATGTTATGTTATAAAGCATTTTTTTATTTTTTTTATTTCCATAATTTGTTACATGTTTCTTAAATTTTTTTAATGCCATTTTTTGAAGTATCTGTGTTATGACAGTGGGTAGAATCGAGCGCCAAGATATTTGGGTGGGATGCGTGGACCTACACCTACCAAGGCAGACGGCAGACAGACAGATAGATATAACTCTGTTTTTTTTATACCACTTAGGTAGCAGACAAGTACACGGCCCACCTAATGGAAAGTGGTCACCGTGACCTATGGATGCGATCAAAACCAAGAGTCACACTCGCGCTGCCAATCCTGCAAACATTGAGAGTTTCTGTGCCGTCACTGTAAAAGACAAAATAGGACAAACATTGGTCCTTCCACTGACAGCACAAAAACCCTCCAGTGAGCTCTGGCTACCCTACTCACCGCCGGCAACACAACACGAGGTTATTATGGCCTCGGTATTCTGTAGGGCGGAGGTACTTCCCTAGTCGGACTGCTCAATTGGACGGAAATACCGTTTGATCGTTTACAGCATGTGCAGCTGCAGCTCTCTAAAACTATTGAATTTCATAAACAGGTAAAAACACAAAATATAATTGTATATATAATTTGTGATTTCTGTGAACCATTATACCGATCAAGGTCAAGTTTTAATCAACATAATAATGTTCCAAGAAATTAAATATATTAGATATACAAAAAAAACAACTGATACGGAGACTAGGGTACTGTCCCACTGTCGGCGTTTAGTATAACAACAACTATAAGCGATATAGCGAGTGTTTGGATCCATCCAATAGTTTTGTCGCGATATGCAACTGGTGATACGATGGTTCATATTAGAATTTTTTTATACAGCTTTGCGGAGGTGGCATGTTGCAAGTTGACAGACAAGCACACAGCCCATCTGATGAAAATTGGTTACCGTGACCTGTGAACGTGTGTAACACCAGGGGAATCACACCAGTGCTGCTGACCCTGTAAGAACTGATATTTTCTGTGCCCTCAGTGCAGAACACAAAATCAGGACAAGCGTTTGGTCTTCCCACTGACAACACAAAGTCTCTCCAATGAGCTCTGGCTACCCTACTCACCACCGGGAACACAACACGAGGTTATTATAGCCGTGGTGGAGGTACATCTCCAGTTGGACTGCTGGGGACGGATATACCGTCATGTCCTACCTTCTACGTCGTCGTGTCCTACCTCCTACGAAAGGATCACGTCACGAAATATATGCGCAGTAGGTACGCATTTTTGGGGGCCTTTTGTGAATAGCACGGGATGCTACGATGACCGAGGAGCCGCATGATCAAGCAGTGCTTAACTATTGATATCTATTCATATTATCATGCATTTCTTTCACTCATACGCAACCTTCCCTTTTTCATTTCCTTCTTTTAAAAAAATAAGTCTAATAACTATTTAGTAACCAATATTACTTATATTCCCGCTAGCCCTTGCAATTAAGCTATCAACAAGCAACGATTCAATACCTACGTATCTTTTGTACATTTCTTGAGCGAGAAAATGGTCTATAATTGATCGTTCCTCGCTGCCCGTGGAACAAGTCCCTAAATTATTTAAAGTACTATTATAAATCGTACATATAGTACCATTTCATAGCGCGTCCTGTCAATCTTGTAAGTACCACAGTGTATAAAAGCTGCAGATAAAGTTCGAAATTCAAATCTAAAATTGTATTGTGATAGATTTGACTTTTGAAAATGTGTTTTTTTTTCAATATGTCTGCGATTCCCGCTATTTTTGGATTACTTATGGCTGCAGTAGTATCAAGTCAAATAATAGACATCATACCCAAGGAGGCAGTGAGAAGAGTAGGTGATGAGCTCACCGTGACATGCAGAGTGCCCTTTCCGATCGACTCCTGTATAATAGTCGTGGGCACTATACCATATCGACTGTCACCGCACGATGACGAAGGTGACGTCATATACTCGGGACAAGGACTGTGGAGTGTGGAGTATCGCTGAAGAACATAAGAGAAGAATACAACGGAATTATCATCTGCAGCTTAAATTCTCCTCATGTCAACATCCGTACCATTTCTAGAACCATGAGATTAATAGTTGCACGAGCTCCTAGCGAGCCTCTCCTGGTCTTCTCTCAGCAGCCACCCTTCATTGTGGGTGACAATTTCAAGGCGCAGTCTCTGGTACCGCTTGCACGGCCAGCTGCAAAGATCACCTGGTTCTTGGGCAACCAGGAACTACTCGAAGGCTTACAACAACCAGTTTTGACTACCAAACCAGGCAGTGACATGATGGCCGTTTTCCAGAACGTCTCCCGAAAACTCACAGCTGATGACGACGACATGTTCTTGACCTGTAGAGCTGAGCATCAAGCCTTGGAGAAGCCTTTGGAAGTAAAAAAAAAGTTGATAGTCAACCGTTGCCTATCCCGTTATTATAGTTATAACACTTATAACCCATAAACCTCGGATGCAAGTGGGATCCAGCGATCCTGATTAAATAAAATACACAAGTAATACTTTACTTGATTATATTCTGCCACACCTGTTTGTTAAGTAATTCGTATATATTATTAAATGATACATTAAAAAACACCATCACAACTACTTCCCCCAAAAAGTTAAAAATTAATTGTTTTGGTTACTTAAAATGCAATACATCTATGAGAGAGATTACGAGTTCACGCGCCACTATGTGCAAAAACTATACAAAATCAGACTTTATTGTAATAATCGCGGGTACCAATGACCATAACCTTTAGATTTATTAAATTCACTGCATCGCACCCTCCAGAATATTAAAACCACAAACGTTTTGATGTGTAAGGCCTCTGTAAGGTTCTATATACATAAATTGAATAAAACATTGAAATTTGTGTGCAATAATAATAATTTTACATACATACATACATACATAAAATCACGCCTGTCTCCCATAGGGGTAAGCAGAGATCACGGATCTCCATTTGCTACGATCCTGACATATTACTCTCGCTTCATTCACTCTCATTACATTCTTCATGCATGCTCGTCGGTTTAGAGTAGGTACTCCTGACCTGCCCCTTTTCTAAAACTTCCCCGATTTGGTCCAGGTATGTGCGCCTAGGTCTTCCCCTTCCGACGGTACCATCCACACTCGCCTCATACACCTGTTTCGTTAGTCTTCTTTCATTCATTCTCTCAACATGACCAAACCATCTCAACATTCCTCTCTCAATTCTCATCACTACATCTTCTATCACTCCACATCGTTCTCTTATCACGCTATTTCTCACTCTATCTTTCAAGGTCAAGCCACACATACTTCGCAACGCACGCATTTCTACTGCATTTACTCTACTCTGATGCTTTTTCTGCCACACCCAACTTTCACTACCATACATAAGAGTCGGCATCAATACTCCTCCATGTACAGCCAGTCGTGCCTTTTCGGACACTTTCCGGCTGCTCATAAAGTTGTGTAGTGCCCCATTCACTCTATTTCCAGCCATCACTCTCCTTTCAACATCTTCATGCTTTCCATCTCTCGTAAACAATGTTCCCAAATATATGAACTCATTCACTTGTTCCACTTTTTCTCCATCTACACAAATCCTACACTCTGTCACACATTCATCTCTTTCAAAAACCATAACTTTTGTCTTACTAACATTCACTTTCATTCCTTTCCTCTCAAAAGCTTCATGCATAGTTGTTACCATCTCCTGCAACTCATCTGCCGATGACGCCAGTAAAACCTGATCATCAGCATAAAGAAGACATTTGACGAGTAAATTCTTCATTCTTAAACCACATTCTTTATCTTTCAAATCTTGCAAACAACTGTCCATGAATAAGTTAAACAGCCATGGTGACGCTACACATCCCTGTCTAACCCCTTTTTGGATACTAAACCATTCAGTGTATGACCCATGTATCCTCACGCAAGCTCTGGAGTCCTCATAGAGAGACTTCACAGCTCGAATAAGGTTGCTGCTCACCCCATACATAGACAGTACCGACCAAAGTTCATTCCTCACCACTTTGTCATAGGCCTTTTCCAAATCCACAAATGCGCAATAGACCTTTTGACTCTTGGCCAAAAATTTCTCGGCTATGCTTCGCAATGAAAAGACCTGATCCGTACATCCCATTCCCTTTCTAAAACCCGCTTGTGCATCCCATATTTTCTCATCGGTTTCTTTCATAACTCTCTCAATCAACACTTTCGCATACAGTTTGCCGACGACGCTGAGTAGGCTAATGCCCCTGTAGTTTTTGCAGTCTTGATGCGAGCCCTTTCCTTTGTAAAGTGGAACTATAACGGCCTTACACCAATCACTTGGTACACGACCGCTAACCCAACATATGTTGAAAAGGCGGCACAACTGACTTGCTACAAGGCCCTGTCCAGCCTTCAGCATCTCGACTGTCACCTTATCATATCCCGCTGCTTTACCAGCTTTCATACTTCTTAATGCACTCACAACTTCATTCATACTAATACCACTTTTATCAGCATCAACATAGTCATCCATCACCGAGGTTAGTGCATGTACACCATCCTCTCTTTCAAACAAGCTTTCAAAATAGTCCTGCCATCTTTTTAACACACATTCCTCACCTTTTACAATACTTCCATTCTGGTCTCTAATAGCGTTCAGCTCGGAGCTCTGTGTTTCTCCTCTGGCTAAACGAATGGACTTCCAAAAGAACTTAATGTTCGTCTGGAAATCCTCAGATAACCTTTCATCAAACACGTCTTTTTGTTCCTTTTTCTTTCTAGCAATCACTCCTTTCACTATCCCTTTCAGTCTTCTATATTTATCTTTCGCTTCATCCACATTCTCAATTGTAGCTTGCTGCATTCTCTCATTAGCTCTGACTGAGAGCCAGTCAAGCCACGCTTTCTTTTTCTCACATACCAACTTTTGCACTTCTTTATCCCACCATGCATGCTTCACCTTTTGCACTTTACTTCTTTTACTTATATCACATACTTGGGAAGCCACACTCACAATCTCATCTTTGAATACCTTCCATAACTCCTCAATCTCACAAATACTATCAAGATCATGAAACCTTTCAGTTAATTTGCTTCCATACTCCTCTCTCACTTTATCTTCTTGCAAGTTTTCTACTTTTATTCTTTCTAGAACACTTATGGGCTCACGCCTTCTACGTCTCCATCCTTTAAAGAGATCACTTATACGGCACATAACCAAAAAGTGATCTGTATGGATACCCACACCGCGATATACCCTAGCGTCTAGAATATTTTTTCTCAATCTTTCATCCACTATTACAAAATCAATCATACTTTTACTGACATTCTTCGCTTCTCTTGTATACATATGAATCCTTTTGTGTCGAAACATCGTGTTTGACACACAAAGGTTCCATTCCAAACATACTTCAAGCAAACCTTTACCATTTTCGTTCACTCGTTCATCTCCGTACTTGCCAAGAACCCTTTCAAATCCATCTCGTTTCAGTCCTACCCATCCATTAAAATCACCTAGCATTATGATTCTTTCATTATCCTTACATTCTCTTAATACATCTCTTAAACTTTCCCAAAACTGTTCTCTTTCTTCTTGTACTTCCTGGGACGTATTCGTACCGGAGTCTACAGGAGCATAAACCCCTACGACAAAAATACGAGTGAGTCCCACTTTCATTCTCATCCACATCAGTCTAGCATTCACACATTCGAATATATTCACACACTCAGCCATTCTAGCAGATAGGATGACACCAACTCCCTGGCAAGCTCTGTCGGTATTGGGTACTCCCGACCAGTACGCGGTGTAGGGTCCGTGCTTGGTGGTGTCACATCCTTTCCTCTTCGTCTCATTCACACAAAGCACATCAATCCTTCTTTCATCCATCATCTTACAAACATCATTCATTTTTTCTTCCATTCCTCCTCCAACATTCAACGTAGCAAAACGGCTCTCCGTGAGCCACTTTTCGCCCCCACTGGAAACGAGACGTGACGGGTGGCGTACCGCGTCGCCGCCATGCGGATGATTAATTTTTGGAATCATTGCGTTCCCACGAGTCATAGGGAAAATATGGTCCACCCCCGCAGAGCCCTTTACGGAGGTAAGGCGGAATCTCAAGTGTGTCCTGTGACCGCCAACACAGACACCCTCCGTTACACCAGCTTGCCCTCTGGTCACGAATCCTTGGCACGGGTCGGCTAACACCTTGGATCGGGGTTTTTTCTCGGGTATGCTCCCTGAGAGTTGGTTTTATTTCGGAGTGACCTTCTCCTAGATGGTTGCAGACCAATACTGACGAGGCCCATCTCCCCGGTTTTGATTTCAGAGTTTTCCTTCTCTTAGACGGGTTGCAGCCCAATGCTGACGAGGCCCATCTCCCCGTATTTTAATTCTATGCATATCGCATTAGATAATCATATTGGAGTTTGTAATTATTTTAACATTAAAGAAGCATGTCAATTGCTGCATATAGAATTATTACATATAACTTACAAAATTAACTATCAGAACTATATTGTTAAATGTGATAATTTGATAAAGGGCGGCAATCTTAAGGATGTAAGTACGCAAACAAACTTTGATTAATCTATTGACGCTCTTTTGCATATGTCTACCACGAATGCAGATAGTAACTTAATCGATGGAGGTCTTTTTCGTGTGTTATGCTCTGCTATATAGCTATGCCTCTCAGGATTCATGTATATTGCATTGCAATCAAGTCTGGTTCTATCTAAACTCGCTAAAACTTCTATATTTCATCAGAATGTATGTGGTATCAGCAATAAAAAACTGGTTTTTGAACAATATGTTGGGTCAAATAATAAAACCCTAGCATACCTATGTTTGACAGAACATTTTTTTTGAGAAAAATCTGCAGACGTGCTTCATTTTGAAAATTATAATATAGCATCAATTAATACAAGACCCACAAAGAAGAGAGGTGGCAGTCTAATCTTGGCACGTAAAAATAGGAACTTCGAGAATGTGGCTATAATCAACAAACAGTACAAGGAGGAATGTTTTGAAATCTGTTGTGTAAAGGACGTTGAGACGGCTTTATTTATCTGTTGTTGTTATAGAAATCCGATAGATAGGAATTTCAAAGTCTTCATCAACCAACTGGAAAAGTTGTTAGAATATTTCATTTGTAGTAAATGTGTGATTGTAGGAGATTTAAATTTGTACTGAAGGAAACAAAATACTCATCACAATTCTTGAGCTTACTAAAGTGCTACAATTTTAGACACCTTATAAATACTGTAACTTTCAAGAAAATTGATGTTGAGTCATGTATTGATAATGTTCTGACAAATATAAATAATGAATCAGTGGAACGTCTCTACGTAGCTCATAATGGCTTGGGGGATGAACATGGTGGATTGTTTCGTGATATAGTCTTGCACAAAGTTTGTGCCAATGTAAAACATTCATTGTAAATAGGCGAATTTTTAACGAGAAATATGATACACACATCAACAAAGTCTAGGGAACAAGGACATTTCTAGTTTTTATTTAAAAACCCTTTCTTGTAATAGTGAGTGTTTTATATCAATAGAAGGGTATTTTTATACCGTTTTTAATTTTAATTTTAATAAAAACATTTTCATACCAAATTTTTTTTTTTTAAGAAAGAATTGAATAGTGCCAATATTGAGTATTACAACCTTCTATGATTAGGCACAAAAATAACGAGGTAGTAAGAAATACAGTAATTAACCGTACTTTAAACGTTTTTAATAATCTGTAGGACCTCCTAAAGCATTAGCAACAGCTCGACAACGGCGTGGCATACTTAGTATGAGATTGTCAATCATCGTCTGTGGAATATGGCTCCATACACTGCGAAGGTGTAAAAAAAGTTGTTCTTCAGTGTGCAGATTTTCCAAAGAATCACTGAAAGCTCTTCTCCCAAGCAAATCCCAGGCATGCTCTATGGGATTGAGGTCGGCAGACTGAGCAGGCCATTCCAACGTCGTCATATTGTGCTCGCTTAACGCATTGACCACTACCCTCGCGGTGTGTGACCGTGCATTATCTTGCATGAACATAAAATCTTGACCGAACTGCTGTCGATGAGGGATTACCATAGGGTGTATAACCTCCTGAATGTATTGGTTTGCATTCAAATTGCCCCGTATCCAAACGAGGTCGGTCCTTCCACCAAGGCGAATTCCAGCCCATACCATGATTGTTCCACCTTGGTAAGGATGAACTTCTTGCGGATTCTGGAGACGACTCCGACGTCCAGGAACTCGCCATATACGCACTCTTCTCGAATCAGGATGAAAACCAAAGCAAGATTCGTCGGAAAACAGAACCCGTGCCCATTGATGGTCGGTCCACTGTAAATGTGCGTTAGCCCACAATAAGCGACGACCTCGATTTCCACGTCGAAGAGCTGGAACCCTAAGCGGTCTGCGAGCATAAAGATTGGCTTCGTGTAGTCTTCTTCTGACAGTTTGATCGCTAATAACCACTTGATGCTGAGACTGGAGGCCTGCGACCAACTGACGAGCAGTAATCGTGGGTTGCCGCCTTGCGGAATTTTGCAAGAAACGATCTTGTCGCGGGGTAGTAACCCTATTTCGTCCCCCGTGACGTTCGGCAACATCCCCTGTAGACCTGTAGCGTGCCCATAATCTGCAAATTACGCTTGGTTGGGTGTTGACAGCATCCGCTACGTCGCGTTGAGTTCGTCCAGCTTGCAGCATACCAACAGCCCTTAACATCTCTTCGCGACTTAAATGACGACGTGACATGATGACTACAGTCACAAAAATGCACAAACCATACGTAAAAGACGTATTATTGATAATAAACGTTATTTACAATCAAAAAAAATAATTCCGCATCATTGGGAATCCCGATATCACGAACACCCTAGAACCTTTACAGCTGCGTAGAGATGTTGCGTCCATGGCTGTATTTTACCGTCTGTACCATGGGGAGTGTTCTGATGAGCTCTTCCAATTAGTCCCACCCTCCCCTTTCCTACACAGGACAACGCGTGCAGGTCTTAGATGTCATCCGCTCACGGTGCAAAACATCCGATCAAGAACCAAGCGGTTCGGAGACTCTTTCCTCTGTCGCACCATTAAGGCCTGGAATTCATTACCAGCTACGTGTTTCCTTCTTCCTACAATCCCGGGTCCTTAAAGCGGGGCGTGTAAAAGCATATAATAAGGCCGTCAAGCTGAGTGTCACCATTGTCACACGGTATGTGTAAGTAATGGTGACCCTCTTTTCTGGGATTTTGCCTTCAGTTTACCATCAGGCAAGGCGAAGTCCAATAGACGTGTCCTATATAAAAAAAAAAAAAAATATTTTGCCTCAGAGAAACTGCACAATCAAACACTTTTAAAAGTTTTCCCTCCATATTCGAAAATCATTACTTATTTAAATTTATTTTTAAATTTCGAACAATTCTGTAATCTACTTTATTCTATTTTTATTTATTTGCTGCCAGTTACTTGCAAAACAAGATTTACACGAAAAAAAAAAATTGGGGTCATCTTGTTCCCTAGACTTTGTTGAGGTGTTTAGTTTATTCAAAGATGCAATTACTGATGGTATACGGCTCGATATGGGTGTAAATGCGTTTCTCATGAAATTTGCTACTATATTTCAAAACTGCTTTAAAAAGAAACATATTAAGATAAAACCTAACAGAAACAAATCAATAAAATGGCTCACAAAAGCAATTAATGTTTTTAGCAAAATGAAACGAGGTATATCTACCAGATTTGTATTTATAATTATAAAATAAATTACACTCGTATATATAAGAAGGTCCTCAGGCACGCAAAAAGGTTGGCAGTAGAGGAACAATTAAGCAAAGCTTAAAATGTTAACGAAGAGACATGGAAGCTAGTCAATTTCAAAACCAATAAACGGAAGAACACTAGTAACAGCAATTTTATTTTAAAAGTAGATGACAAAATCATAGATAAACCACAGGAAGTTGCAAATGAGTTCCTAAAAAGTTTTATCTGTAAATCAGAAGTATCGGGAATTACAGCTGATAACAGGGAGTTGGCGATGTTATTATTAAAGAGGTATACTGTAAGCGTTGAGAGTAGTTTGACGTTTGAACCCACAACACCAAGTGAAATTGCAAAGATAGTGGGCAATATGACAAACGCTTTGCAATATGCCATTTTTTTTTCATTTTCTTTTTTTTGATTCTTTAATTTTTGATGTAATTTATATTTGTAACTAATAATAACTATTTAATTACTTTATAAGGAAAATATATTAAATTCAGCAGTAGGATGTCAACAAGGTGATCCTCTTGGGCCAGTCATTTTCAGCCTGGCTATTCACCCTATAATTCAGCGACTAAATTCTAAATTTAACGTTTGGTATCTAGATGATGGTACTCTCGGAGGCGATGTAGAAACAGTATTAAAAGATTTGGCGTTTCTAAAAGAAGAATTTAGTTCAATCGGCCTAGAACTAAATCCTACCAAATGTGAAATTCTTTTCAGTGATCAAATTGACAATCTTTCGGTTCTCTCAAAATTCAATGCTTTGGCTCCAAATTTAAAAGTTTTACAAAAAAGTTCTCTCCGCCTCCTTGGGTCGCCAATTCTTGAAGATGCTTACGAGTCTTTTGTGGAAGAGAAAATAATTTTTTTTTGTGATGTTTCGGAGCGATTGTACCAAATTAATATACATTCAGCTTTCACCATTATTCGGCATTGTCTTTTCGTACCAAAATTTACACATGCTCTGCGTTCAACTCAACTTTTAAAATTTTTGGAACTTTTAAGTCAAGTGGATAAAGTGCTGCAAGACACTCTATGCAAAATTTTAAATATAAATTTGAACAATCGAGTGTGGCTTCAGGCGTCCCTTCCAGTTCGTCTCCGGGGCCTCGGCGTTCGCAAAATTGCAGATGTAAGTATGCCAGCATTTTTGTCGTCGGTCCATGGCACTGAAGAATTAGTCAGGAAAATTCTATCTCCTTCACTGATTAATTCGGATGTGCCAGGTAAGGCCGAAGCTGTAAATGCTTGGAAAATGACTTGTCCAACTGCCGCCATGCCCGCCAACCCATCTTCCCAAAGGCAATGGGATGAGCCGCTCAGTATTGGTGTTAAAAAACGTTTAATCAGTATAGCTACCAGCGCTGCTGAGCGCGCTCGTCTATTGGCTGTAGGTGAATGGGAATCTGGTGTATGGCTCCAGGCACTTCCTTCGCCCAACATTGGAACAATGTTGGACGACACGACCTTCCGCATTGCGACTTGCCTCCGTTTGGATGCACCGTGTGTTTCTCCGCATCGGTGTCTCTGTGGAGAAGCTGTCGATAGCCTTGGACATCACGGATTGTCTTGCAACAGGAGCGCAGGCCGCATGTCCCGACATGCAAACATTAACGATATTATCCGTCGAGCTCTTGTCACCGCCGGCGTGCCAGCTATACTTGAACCTGTTGGTTTGACTCGCGACGATGGTAAGAGACCGGACGGTATGTCGTTGATACCTTGGAAGATGGGTAGGCCTTTGGTGTGGGATGCAACTTGCGTCGGCACCCTGGCGCCTTCCCATCTTCCAAGTACGATGGACTGCGCTTGCGCTGCTGCTGCATCAGCGGAGACTCTCAAACGGCGCAAATATACCAATTTAACTGGTAATTATATTTTTGAGCCGTTTGGAGTCGAAACGTTGGGTCCGTGGGGTCCAAGGGCGCGCGCACTATTCAAAGAAATAGCGAAGCGACTAATCGACGCTTCCCGTGACCATAAGGCTGGCCTTTACCTCGCTCAAAGAATTGGCATCGCCATTCAGCGTGGTAATGCCGCCAGCCTCTTGGGCACGGTACCAGTAGAGATCGATGGGGAGGAATTTTTCGATGCCTATAATTACAGTCTCCCTCTTTTTCTCTATTCCATTTTTGTATATATTGTATAGTTAGCATAGTTTTATATTAATTTGTAAGAAGTTGTATATTATAATAGAATATTTTATGTACCTACCTAAATTTCTGACTTCTTAATAAACGAATATTTTTATTTATATTTTGTAATGATTGTAATTGTATTGACTGTGTACGATTTCAAATATAATAATAAATTGTTCTTGAATCATTAAACAAACAAAACAAAGTGGTAAAGCTTTCCATCGTATTATCGGAGTCATCCAAGATCCCCTGACATGACAACGCTTAAATCAAGTATTACTGCATATATCAGAGTTAAAAGGTCAACCAACACAATTTATTTTCAACTTTTTGGAAGAAGTTTTTGTGACGGAGATTTTTTAAATTTTTAATTTAAATTTAATTTTGTTTTTGTCTATAATTATGGCAAAAGAAGGTTACCTACCACGCAAAACGATGCTGAGCCAGATTGCGGACGCCAAGAAACCTGTAGGCCGTCCGATGCTAAGATTTAATGAAGTATGTCTGCAAACGTGATATGCACAGTTTCGATATGGAGATAGATGGTTGGGAGGAGCCCGCCAAGGTGAGACAGGAGTGGCGCCAAAACATAAAGGCTGGCATGACTCGACATGACGAAGATTTGTGCGAGTCGTTGAAACAGAGGAGACTCCGCCGCCATCTTCCGCCTCCTACAGACTCGCATCACATCCGCCATAGATGCGGCAAGAAATACCGCGCTCAAATAGGAGGAAATTTTCATAGGAGGTATGACATGGCGATATTTCCGCCCTATTGAGCAGTTCGACTGGGGAAGTACCTCCGTCCTACAGAATACCGCGGTTATAATAACTTCGTGTTGTGTTCCTAGCGATGAGTAGGGTAGCCAGATCTCACTGAAGAATTTGTGCTGTCAGTGGGAAGACTATAGGCTTGTCCTGCTTCGTCCTCTACACTGACGGCACAGAAACTCTGTGCTTACAGGGTCGGCAGCGTGAGTGTGGCTTCTATGTTGTTACACACGTCCATAGGCCACGGTTACTACTTTCCATCAGATGGGCCATGCGCTTGTCTGCCACCTAAGTGGTATAATGATGATGATATTTGTAAGTTCTGGTCTAGATGGCGCATTTCTTAACCAATTTTCATCAAACCTGACACTCATGTTCTTTGATTTAAAACTCAACTTTTGTCGAGAGTTTTTTTTTATAGGAGGGAGAAAAGGGGAGGATTTTTGCTGTCGCGTTATTAATGAAAGGATCTTGATGATTTTTGGCTGAAACCTCAAGTACCTTCATGATTCCTCACAGGTTGTCGAGAAAAAAATCATGCCTCGTAAAGGTGAACTTCATTAGCCGTTCTGTTAAATAAGAAGATATTTTTTAAAGACACCAGAATTGATTAAGGGTATCAGAAAAATATGGAAAAGGGTACTTACTGAATCGCAAGGTCTACTATTAACAGTATTAGTAGTTTAGGGGGAGGCAGAGATATTCTTACATATTTTTGGTAAAATTTTGGTTTTGTTTATCCAAAAATAGTACAATTACGATTGTTGTACTTTTACTCTTGAAGAAATAAAAATTGATGTAAGGACAACAGAACTTACTTCTATAGTAATAATTTTAAAATGGGTATAAAGGTCATCTTACTTTTGTTGAATACTTGTTAAGTTGATCTTGCTCTTGAGGCAATAAATAATCGCAGGTTCTACAAATCATCAAAAAAGAATATATTACCAACAGTTTATATTAATTCTCAGGATCTACAGTTAATTCCAAAAACGCCCTGACTTCATGAATAAGCTTCACTTGCAACTCTTCTGGTACATGTAACAGCTGGTCTGCTATATTGTTGATCACACCGTGAATATGGGGCTTCAATTTAGTGCCCAACCTAATCCACTCGAAGAAATCACTCAAGAAACTGTGAAACGGATCAGCCTTCCGTTTCGCATAGAAATGATCCATGTCAGACAATATTGCATGCACAAGCTGGACGTCTTTGCCTCCAGTGTAATATGTTTTTGTCTTAATAGCATTTAATCTTTCTTCGACAGTTTTGTGGATAGTCTGTAACACATCTTTTGTTGGCACATTATCGGAATAACCCATATCGTTGAGTATTATTTGGAATTCATTAGCCGTTGTCTCACTTATGTGAGAATAAAATGTCGTATCCAGTAGTCCTTCGGCTACGTGACGAAAGAATATTTTAGGTTTTTCTCCTTCTAAATTTCGAACAGATGAAAGTAATGTATTTAATGCTTTCGTACATTCATAAGATTTGGAGCAAACTTTGTAATCTGTGCATAACTTATTTTCAAATTGCCCCTCAATCACCACTGTGGCTAGAACAAATTTCTGCATTAACTTCTTTTGTATTATTACTGTGTCATCAGTTTGGGCTTCTAATCTATCTGTAGCGAAAATTATTGCAGCTTCTTGAAACATGGCGCTAATTTTTTTTATGATGTCAATCCACAGATATGCCTCAGATTTATCTGTCATTCTCGAACTCGCGGTTTTAAGTAGCTGTCTCACGACGACAAGTAATTTCTTTAGTTCTTCTTCAAAAAGATGTTTGGTAACCTCATTTTCGTATTCTGGTTTAACTTCCTGCTTTAAAATAGTTTGGAAGACAGCTTCTACAGATTTTGTTAAAACTGTAATATATTCGTTTATGAATGGTTCTAGTTTATTTTCACATATTGGAAGATCCCTGCAGAGGTAGGTAGATTTAGTTATTAGATATAAGACGTCAGTTTCTTTGGAGAAAGTCATTGATCGTCGAGACGGTATGTTTCTTCTCATGTAATGTGTTAATGTATCTAGAACATCTTTGCCGAAACTAAGGGATCCTTGTAAGTTCACTTTGACGCCCCAGCAACATGAAATTATAGCTAAAAAAATATAATAAATATTATTAATATTCACTCGTCATATTACAAGTCCAGATTATTTCAAAATGAGAACATGAAATGAGAGCTATCTTGTCTGATTGCTTTATTAAAATTCTAGCATAATAAGATTTCCAATTTTCGTTTATCCTCGACGTTAGGAGTACCTACTCTAAGATAATGCAGTGCTGCAAGCCCCCTGACTGGCTTTGGCAGTGGCAAAGATAACTATGATAAGGGACGATACCTCATAGTTTTTACTAGGGAACTATACATATATTATCATGTTACAGTAGGTTCCTCACAAGTCCACACGAGTCCAAGAGTAATGGTCAAAAATAATATTAAATTAATCAATGAGCATAAAAAAAATAAAAAAAACTCACCAAAAACTGAAATGCATTTTATAAAATCCATCTTGTTCAAAATAAAATATATTATATTGCAATGGCATATTTTTAAATAAATTACATTTAAGTTTATGGCCCATAAAAGCAGTAACCACTTTACTATTTTCTTAAATTTTTAAGATGGCGGATATGATTCAATTGCCCGCTCGTAAAATGGCGTAGGCGTAGGTACAAGTTGAAGCCGAGTTGGTATGAAAAGATTACCAACGTAGCAGATGCTAGCATGATGTCTATTCCTAATTTCATTATAGTCTCACTACGTTTTCTTCAAGACATTTTTGTCACATGTTGGTATGGTCCTGAACCTCCACGCGGTGCACTTTGGACTACGGAGACAACAGCGTCTCTTTCCCACAGGGGACACGCTGCCTCGAAGGACTAATAATTCTAGCCGAGGTGGGAGCGGCCCTGTCCTATGCAGCTCGAAGGTTTTCTAATTCTCCATGTGTCCCTCTAAAGCCTCCTTAGCATAGGACATTGAGGAGAGCAAGTAAGGAGCGGGGTAGATCATCGGGCGCAGGCCTGGGGTGACAAGTGAGGTAGGTGAGGCCGTTTGTCAATCAACCAGAATCAAGCTTGCACTAAGGTACTACAAGATGAGGTCATTTCTCTTTAAAAAGTATTTAAATTGAAATTTGCAATAAAAAATAATATTTATAATTTTCATAATAAATAAGCATTATTTTTAGAAAATGAAGAAAAAAATATAGAGACCATTTTAAACAAAAGACATCTAAAATTATATAAATTTAAAAAATACTGTTATTGTTTGCATCTTGGCATGCTGCAATTATGATTTATTTTTTTAAAATTAATAATTTTGAAAAAATAAATCATAATATAGGTATTTAAACTATCATGGTCACTGACATCAGTATCAGAATAAACAAACATGTAAATATAAAATAATGAAACATGGTAAATATCCCGTTTATTCTGATACTGAAAATAAATCATAATTGCAGCATGCCAAGAAAAAAAATAACATCCTGGATTTTAGATGATGTACTGGTATTATTACATAAATATTTCATTTATTAAACCATAGCGTCTCTTTCTTCATATTTGAGCATATTCAATATAGGGTTCTTTTTCATTTTTGGTCTGGCAACACGGACTAAAACGAGCGAATATTTTGTCCACTTTTCAACGTTGAAGATTGTCCAAGAAGTTACATATAATATATTACAAGTTGAAGAAGTTAGATTAGATGTGATACAAGTAAATAAAGAGATGGAAATATGCAAGTAATGGAGTAGTGTTCTTTCAAGTACGTTTAGGGTTGTCTTAGAAGTTACATGATAATATATTTAAATACAAGTTGAAGAAGTTATATTAGATAATTATGATACAAGTAAATTAAGAGAAGTAAATATGCAATTAATGGAGTATTATTCTTTCAGTGCGAATTATAAAATTACATCCTAAAAACTGAAATCCTAAAAATTTCAATCCAATGCCTTTAGTTTGAGCTGAAAATAGTTTTCTTCTAAAACCCTTTAAGCACGGAGTAAAAGATAAAATGACTTGGTTCCAAACTCTTCGTTCTCAATATTTTTGTCTCTGGCATTATCTGCGTTTGACGTTTATCATAATTGTCAGATCTTTTTGTTTCGGCCATTTTCGCCGAAAGTTTGGTGTTCGCTTTAGGTCACGTATCTATTCGTGGCCTTTAGATCACTTAAATAAAACTAATTCAAGATGGTGCAGAAGAAGGTAAAAGCCATGTGCGTTTAATAAATTATTATATTTTTGTTTTAAAAAGTGATATTGTGAAGTTTACACCATAACATGTTTATGGGATCGTTGTTGTTTTCGCGTAAATATTACTTCATATCTATCCTAAACAGGTACTTTTAGTGAATTGAACATTGCTTATTTGATAAAAATATTCAATTTGAACCTAATTATTGTATATTACTATAAATTTGAAAGTAAATCAAACATAACCTCAAAGATCACCATGATGTTAACTACGTACTAAAGTGCTATGATTACAACTTTATACTTACTAGGATCAGATCGTTGACTAGCGTAGAAAGCATCGTAAGCTCATGTGTAATGTTTCTTTCAGCCTAAGAAGAAGGTAGGAAAGAAGGTAGCGGCCGCACCTTTGGTTGTAAAGAAAGTTGAACCCAAAAAGGTCGTAAACCCTCTTTTCGAAAAGAGGACCAAGAACTTCGCTATTGGTAAGTTTGAATATTTTCATACTTAATCATTTTTAAACTAAACTATCGAATCGTTGTATAATTATTAATTATTTATTGGCAATTTTATTAGTGTTGTTATTTTTAATGAATTACTTTTAAAGTTTGAAGTCACACAAAAAGATTCATTCGAATTTGGGATACTTACGTTTAAAAAAAGGAACACGTTTCCCGCCTCTTTATAAGAAATGGACTAAAATGATGTATAATATTAATCTGAAAAACCATGTGGTATTCAAATATACGAGCTTTTTAACACTGAGTAGTCCATAATATAGGTTAGTAATTTTTATGACTCTCATGCTTTAAGTATTGCGTCCGTTTTCTGCCCAAACTAATTTTAAACAAGGAATTAAACAATTGCTTAGGAAATTAATGCCATTATGTTAATTATTAGGCCAAGACATCCAACCTACAAGGGATCTGTCTCGTTTTGTAAGATGGCCGAAATACATCCGCATTCAGCGCCAGAAAGCAGTACTACAGCGTCGTCTCAAGGTGCCGCCACCAATCAACCAGTTCACCCAGACACTTGATAAGACCACAGGTTTGTTAGTCAACATAATAGTCATTTAGATTCGTTGAAATGAAAGATTTAGGTTTTATTTAATAGAATTGTTATTTTTTGTTTACCATTTTAATTTAAGAATATTATATTGTACTCATATATAGTTAGTACATTAATTACATAACATAAACTCACGCCTATATCCCCAAAGGGCAGTGTGTCATAAATACGCACTTAACTTCGAAAAGTCATTGGTGTATGCCATGGTAAAACCTGGCATCTAACCTGAGACCTCATCTCAGCAGTCCATTACCCATACCACTAGGCTACCACGGAAGAACAGGTCATGTTAAACTTTACAGTAAAAGCAAAACACTGATAGTATGTGATTGATTGAAATGAAAAACTTACTAGGTAATTTTTTATTAAATTTAGTTGGGTTTCTATATTGTCTCATCTCAGTTATTGAAGCCCACAGTTCTACTGGTTATCGCAATCAAACAGCCTGTTTTTTTCCAAGCTCTAGTTTGCTACACTAATGGCACAGAAACTATGCATAAAGGGTCGGCTGTGCGAGTGTGACTCCTTTGGTGTTTCACACATCCATAGGTCACGGTAACCACTTCAGGTGGGCTGTATGCTTGTCTGCCACCTAAATAGTATAAAAAAAATTAGTTTAGTGGTTTATATGTGGAAGTATAACAGTCAGGCAGAGTATTTTATTATGTAATGTATAGATTAACATGATGAACCTACCAAATGCAACGATGAATCACCTATGATTATCCAAAAACAATACGAGCTTTTTAACTCTGAAATAAAAATCTATATCAAATGTGCATCCACTCACAAGTACTATTTTTTAAATACTGTTCCTTACATTTCAGCGAAGGGACTCTTCAAGATTTTGGAGAAATACAGGCCAGAGACTGAAGCAGTCAGGAAAGAACGTCTAAAGAAGGCTGCTGAAGCTAAGGTTACATTTTATTTCTTTATCTTTTTTATATATTTGTGTAGCTAGATTATAATTTAAAAAAAGTACCAATAGTACAGCCTTATAAGGTACACTACAACTACATGCTCTGTACTCCGTAAAGATATCCCCTACTAATATTGTAAACCTGAGTTTTTAAAGAAGGATGTATTTATATGTGCTTAAGAGTAGGGGAGAGCACATGAAGCAACTTTTTATCACAAGAATAGGTCCTTTGTGGAGCGGTTTTTTTTTTTTTTTTTTTTTTTTTTTTATATAGGACACGTCAATTGGACTTCGCCTTGCCTGATGGTAAGCTGAAGGCAAAATCCCAGAAAAGAGGGTCACCATTACTTACACATACCGTGTGACAATGGTGACACTCAGCTTGACGGCCTTATCATATGCTTTTTCACGCCCCGCTTAAAGGACCCGGGACTGTAGGAAGAAGGAAACACGTGAGCTGGTAATGAATTCCAGGCCTTAATGGTGCGACAGAGGAAAGAGTCTCCGAACCGCTTGGTTCTTGATCGGATGTTTTGCACCGTGTGCGGATGACATCTAAGACCTGCACGCGTTGTCCTGTGTAGTGTGTGTATTTTGCATTTGCAGTCTCTGATGCCAAAGAATAAGTAAAGGCAAGGTTGCTCAAGGAACTTATAACCGAATACATTCCACGAATTGTACATTAAACTGTATGCATGCTAACTACAAATTTTACTGTAATCTATTGGTGTACAATAAAGAATTATCTATCCATCCATCTATCTACATTCATCACAATATTTAGTTTTCTGATCAAATTGGATGATGCTAGATGCTTAGTTCAGTCAGGGTCAGAACAATCTTGACCACAAAGTCTGAAAATGATCTTAACACCAAGGTATGAAGAGCAAATCAAACTCTTTTATTCATTAAAATTGTATTATAGTCTGAACCAAAGGTGTTGTACCAAATTTCTGAACTATTAGTCTACACAAAGTGGGGAATACCAAGGCATTTAGATAATTAAATAAATAATAAATAAATATTCTACAAGATTCTACACAATGCATAGCTTAACTAGCTTGTGTTATGTAATCTAGAATGCTGATAAACATATTTAAATATTTTTTTTTGTAAATAAGTACATACATATACATAGAAACACCCAGACCAATGCAAATATACATATTCATGCATATAAATATTTGCTTTGAGCGGGAATCTAACCCGCGCCTCCTGCGTAGCAGTCGATCGTTCTTCCACTACGCCACAGAGGCTTTGAGTAGCTTTGTTTATCAAGATCAATCTGAGGCTGACTGTACCCACCTATAACTTTATTCAATGCAAGGATAATTTTACTCTAGAAATATTAGGATTAACCGTAAATGATGCATAACAAACACTTCAGAATGCCATGAAGACCCCTAACCACCAAGATCTCTGATGTACCTTCAGAGAATAGCACCATCTCTTAGTTATCCATACTCCCCACTAAACAGAACTCCTTGCAGGTTGCGAAGAAAGATGAGCCGCCACCAAAGAGGCCCCTCACTCTCCGAGCTGGAACCAACACTGTTACCAAGCTGGTTGAGAAGAAGAAAGCACAGCTGGTTGTTATCGCACATGATGTAGACCCTATTGAGGTAAGTTTAGTTGTGCAATTTTTTTATGTTCAAGTATCCTATGCATTCGAGGGTTCGAAGCAAACTCACCTGGTAGTTGGTACACCTAAATAATGAATGAGACTGAAAGAGGCATTAGAAAGTTTCATCAGGATCTGTATCTCGATTGTAACGCCTCTGGTGTTATATATGTCCATACGTCACGGTAACCACTTTCCATTAGGAGTGCCGTGTGCTTGTCTGCCACCTAAGTGGTACCAAAAATTTTAAAAGTAACGGAATGAGAGGCGTATAAGGCCACTGACTCTCCATACAAAAGCATTGCACTGCTATGTAAATTGCATATTAAACAGCTTTTATTTGGAGTCAATTATGTGGACTTGGTTGTACTCATAGAAAATTTGGATGGGTTTCTATTGAAAACATGTCTTGTGTTCGGTACCTTATTTTGACCATTCTAACATTCTGTATTCTAGTTTTGACATAATATCTTATAAGAGAATGTTGCCAAAATCTAGGATTATTAAAAGAAGGATATTGTATTTTGGCCATTTGAGTTTGCACCAAACATTATCACTATGAATGTCTGTTTACTTTCATAGGCATGCAGTGCAAAGTAGCTATGATGTTAGAATTTCTTCACCTGAGGCTATAAATACAAGATATTCATAGCTGCATGAAGATGTATGACTCTGAGCTCATTCCAACACTTCAAACCCATTCCCAACATTATAATATGCAGCATATGAATAATATTTTGTTAATTTCAGCTTGTGCTCTTCCTGCCTGCCCTCTGCCGTAAGATGGGTGTGCCGTACTGCATTGTTAAGGGCAAGTCTCGTCTGGGAGCGCTTGTCCATCGCAAGACTTGCACCAGTGTTGCACTGACGCATGTTAGTATAACTTTTTTTAGTTATTATAGTATAACAAATCTTATGCTCTATTTGGTTAGATGCTTAATAGTAAACAGTCTTGATGTGCCTTTTAATATTTCTGAAGTGATAACTTTTTTAGGCACTCTTCTTAAAGAGGCCATTGGGCCAGGTCTCATATATAGTGGTATTTTAGTTTTATTGGTACAAAAATTGGCCATAGCAATAGCGCTCTCCGGTGGTCTATAGAGGTCATCTGTAGTGCAAGTGAATGGTCACAGCGAGCAGTAAAGCAAATGTGACCTGGCACACCTTGAGGCACTTGGGGGATAAGCTGGGGTTACCCGAACGGTACGAAAGCACGTGAAGTGTGCTTTATAGCCAGTATTACCAATTTGACTAATTGTGACAATTCATGTGACAGACGTGAAGGAGCGTTTAGCAATTGTTTGTAAAGTGAAAGCTTTTAACAGACTGTTTTCACTTCTGTCAGCATTTCTGGAGTGCCACAATTTTTTATTTAAAAAATTCAGTTGTAAAATAAAGTTCAGCAGTAGTTCAATTATTTAACATGTGTGTAAAAGTCATATCAAGATTGTTCACCTAACTTAACCTAACCAAACTGATTAAAATTTGTGTGGGATATATTAAAATTAATGTAGTGGTTTCTGAAGTAAGATGTGCATATAATGATGATATATTTGCTATCAGGATAGCCATGCTGACAACCCTTCTACCACCAATAGATTTATCTGAGTATGCCATCTTTCTAATGCTTGTAACGACCCTAGTAATGACTGCTGCGAGTGGTCTGTCAACCTCATCTGTAAGCCAAAATACCTAGCGATGGACAAGGCTCTGGCTCACTTTCCTTTTGGGAAATTTTTTTTTAATATATAGAGCACGTCAATTAGACTTCGCCTTGCCTGATGGTAAGCTGAAGGCAAAGTCTCAGAAAAGAGGGTCACCATTACCTACACATACCGTGTGACAATGGTGACACTCAGCTTGACGGTCTCATCATATGCTTTTTCACGCCCCGCTTACCCGGGACTGTAGGAAGAGGGAAACACGTGAGCTGGTAATAAATTCCAGGCCTTTTGGGATATCAGTCAGCAGTCATATCTATAAAAATAAAATTTAGTAAAGATATTGAAACCACTTGGAAATACATAATTATATAAAGATTCGGAACTTTTCGCGATTAAATCATGAAGGTTACTATTTTTGTCGACGATGGTTACGACTTGACTGACTTGCAAAAATAGTAAGTTCCATGATTTGATCGCGAAAAGTCTGGAACCTATAATTATGAATTTACTCCGCGACAGTTTAAAAATACCACTTGGAAATAGATAAATTTAATCCATGTTTGTGCTCAAAGACACTAATTTTCTAATTCTTTTTAAATCTGTTCTGTCTCAGGTTGAATCTGGCGACCGTGCTGCCTTCTCGAAGGTTGTGGAAGCCATTAAGACGAACTTCAATGAACGTTATGAGGAGCTCCGCAAGCACTGGGGCGGAGGCGCGCTCGGCAACAAGTCCAACGCTCGTATTGCCAAGCTTGAGAAGGCGAAGGCCCGGGAGCTGGCGCAGAAACAGGGCTAAGCCTAATAAAGTTTAAGACCTAATTAGCTGTTTTTCTTTTATTTTTTGTACCCTTTTTGACTGTCAAGGTTCAAGATACCAGCACATTGACCCAAGTTGCGTGAGTAACGAGGCTCTGACGCGCATCTTTTGTTTTGATATAATATACCTACAGGTGAAAGATTTTGAACTTACCTAGAGGGAAGTACCTACTCTTAATACTGGAGATAGCTCATTTCACTCAAAGGAAATATTCCTTTAATTTTTAAAAGGAACAAAACTGCATAAGGTTTCGAAAATCAGCTTGCCTTAAATTGGACATACAATTATTATTGGTGAAATGTGGGTGTTAATTCACTTTTGCCTAACCCTCCATGATAAAGGCGTGATTTAATGAAGTTGGACATTTGGGAGATTAGATCGAGAATGAATTTTGAACATCTTACTAAATTACTTTTTCAATAATTAAGTAGTGACATCTAGGTACCGTATTAGAAATTTGATTCAATATTTTAGTACAGTGACATCTACCGTATTAGTCTTCTATTATTGTCTGTAGTGTATGAGTAGAGTTTATTGATGCAAAATGATTGGTTTTATCTGCAGTAGATGGCGCTGAACACAAAGAAGATTATAAAATTATCGCTATTATAATTAGTCAATTCGGATTTATCCTCAATGGGTATTCGTTAAGCCGGGTTCCCACTACGCCGGACCGGCAGATCTGCCGCGCCGGTAAATCTGCCGGAAGAGCTAGTGGCTGTACAATTTATATGAAGCTATTCACATTATCCCGGGTCCGGCATTTTTGCCGAGCCCGGCATTTCTACCGAACGTTTTGTCACTACGAATTGCCGGTAGAACGACCGGGCCCGGAGTAATGTGAACGAGTTTGTGCCGGTATCTGTCCCCCGCTCGCCCCGCTCGTGCTCCCCTCGCCCCGCCCGTGTTCCACTCACGTCATTCGGCTCGCATGTTCTGGTAAAAGTAGACGTTTAGCATGGATATTGAAGCAGAAACTTTAATTACGCTTGTCCAAGAGAGACCTGTTCTGTGGGATAAGACCGAAGACGTTTATAAAGACAAAAACTTAAAGTTAGCAGCACGGCGTGAAGTATGTTTAATACTGAAACCAAACTTCGATGAACTGGATGAAAAAGAAAGAAAACAGTACGGTGAGTTTTTAATGTTTTATTGATAAAATGTAAATGCATTGATAAATTTTATTTTATAGCTGCTGCCTGCCACGGAACGGAACCAATATCTGAAACAAAATAATTAGTAAATAATGTCCGTATAGCGTTGGCATTAGGGCCACCTCGACTCGACACATTTCGATTCATGGGTGTAGTTTCTTGTTCTTGTCTATGTTCTATATTTTGGTAACTTTCAAAATTTATACCATCTTTTTCTCTTACAAAATTATGTAAGACTGCACAAGCTTTAATTACTTGAATTGCTGTGTCTACGTTGAGATCTATAGCTCGATGGATTATTCGCCACTTATTTGCCAGAATACCAAAAGCGCACTCAACATACCTTCTTGCTCGACTTAGTCTATAGTTAAAAATCTTTTTATCAGTATTCAAATGTGTACCTCCATATGGACGTAGGAGATTAGGTGTTAAAGCAAAGCCTTCATCGCCAACAAGTATAAACGGTAATTCTTCGTGCAAGTTTTCATGAAGCGGTCTAGGCTTTGGTACATTTAAAGTACCATCATTGATCTTTTGCCAAAATGTACTATCCTTTAATATACTAGAATCGCATTCCTTGCCAAATGAGCCCACACTAATAAAAATAAATCGGTACTCTGAATCGACAACTGCCATTAATACAAAAGAATAATACTCCTTGTAATTAAAGAACATAGAACCACTCTTGGCTGGTTTCAAAATTCTGATATGTTTGCCATCTACTGCTCCAAGACAGTGAGGAAAGTTGGCTTTTCTTTCGAATCCTGAAGCGATGTCCTCCCATTCTCTCTCAGTATCAGGCAGCTTAAGGAAATCTGTCTTTAGGTTTTCCCAAATGACGTGGGTCATTTCTTTTATTAGTTTACTTATTGTCGAAACGCCTACTCTGTATGAGTAATGTATTTCTTTGAATGAACATCCTGAAGCTAAATATCTGAAAAAAAAGTATTTTTTGTTAATACATTATTACTTTATACGTCACCAAGAAACAAATTTACTGGTGGTAGAGATTTGACGGCACAAATTTGTCACAAATTTCGACCGGGTTGGTACCACCGTGCAATATTGCGAAAAACCCTTCATAGTAATTCAATTTCGGTTGGATTGCGTTCAGGGATCAGCAAATGCATAGCCGGGTAGGGTTGATGGTGGTCGCAGCACTAGTGGGACCAGTGGGTCTTGGCGTAGTCTAGTGAGGATGGTGCGGGGCGACGCGCCGGTCAGGGAGACCCGTAGAAACGGTGGTGCCGCTGGCCGCCCGCGGTATAGTACAGAGGCCCAACTGGGACTAACCACCCTGGAAGGCTGCCTCACCAGACCGCGCATAATCCCGGTATGGCTCGTCGTGCCGGTTGGTGACCGGAAGTGGGGGCCAGGCGACCATATTCGGGGGGGTACGGGGGCCCTTCCGTACGGCGTGTCGGCTCACGCCATGCCTCATAATCATAGACAAAACCAATATCCCGCACTTTGTCACGCGGTGCTGCGACGACAATCACCTCTTTTTTTCACGCCCTTTTCTCCTTTTCATCATGGCAGCGCATTTAAGAGTATTGGGCAACACAGCGGCTCTACAGACTCCCACAAGCTCGCTATTTGAGGTGGAGTCCACTAACATCTGTGGACTCCATGCGAACCTCAACGCCGTCCACCAACACCTTGAGACGGCGAAACCAGATATGCTCTTTCTCACGGAGACACAAATAGGCCGCCCTGATGACACGACCTACTTGCTTTACCCCGGCTATGTTATCGAGGAAAATTTCCGTGCAAAAGCCGGGGTGTGCGTGTTTGTTAGGGCGGATGTTTGTTGTCGCCGTTTGCGCTGCCTTGAGGACCCATCCTTTTCAACCCTATGGGTACACGTAGACCATGGCTCTACGAGTCAGATCTATGTGTGCCTCTACCGTTCCCATACAGGAGATGCTGAGACAACTCGACTCTTTGAATATCTGAGTCAGGCGGCAGATGATGCGCAGGAACGGTTTCCGAACGCCGAAGTGGTATTTTTGGGGGACTTTAACGCCCACCACGAAACCTGGTTGGGCTCCTCCAAAACAGACCATGCGGGAAGAGCCGCCCATGCATTTGCTCTGGCGCATGGCCTGACCCAATTGGTACACGAGGTCACTAGAATACCTAGAAGGTCGGGCCTAGCACCCTCTTTGCTAGACCTTCTGCTGACGAGTCACCCAGACCTGTACAGTGTTTCGGTACAAGCCGCTTTAGGCAATTCCGACCACTGTCTGGTCTGCTCCAAGGTGCCAATTATAGCGCCTTCACGACCCGTGCAGGGGAAGCGGCGTCTCTGGCACTACTCGTCAGCAGATTGGGATGGGCTGCGCAACTATTTTGCGTCCATCCCGTGGGTTGAACGCTGCTTTGAAGGTAAGAAACCCTCGGATTGTGCTACTGCTGTTGCCGGTGAGATCGGTCTGGGTATGGAATACTATATTCCGTACACTGATGTCACCGGTGCCCGAGGAGTGCGCCCTTGGTTCGGGCGCGAGTGTGCGGGGGCTGTTGATCAAAAGCAGTCCGCGTATCGCGCTTGGGTAAGGGCGCGTGCCACGCACGATCCCAATGTGAGCCACTTCAAGGCGGCGTACAACAGAGCCACAAAGGTCTGCAAGAGGGCTTACGTCAAAGCGGATGCCCTGCGCATTGCGCGGCTTGGTCAAGAGCTAGTGGCACATCCCACGGGCAGCCGTGGATACTGGCGACTGGCCAAAGCCGTGCAGGCCAACTTCTGTCAGCCTTCGCTGCCACCGCTGCGCTACCCTGATGGATCCCTGGCCCATGGACCGCAAGAGAAAGCCAATATGCTAGTAAATCTCTTTGCGGCCAATTCCCGAGTCGATGATTGCGGTATACAGCCGCCGACACTACCCAATGGTGACCACGTAATGCCTGAAATACGTATCAGGCAATGCGATGTTCGTGCGGTGCTTCAATCACTCGATGTCCGGAAAGCCAGTGGCCCGGATGGTATTCCAGCGGTGGTCTTACAAAAATGTGCAGCGGAGTTGTCTCCGATGCTTACGCGGCTGTACCGACTGTCCTACAGCTCGGGTACAGTGCCTTCGGCTTGGAAAGAGGCGAATGTACAGCCGATCCCCAAGAAGGGGGATCGCTCAGAGCCAGCCAACTATCGACCCATAGCCGTCACCTCAGTGCTGTGCAAGGTCTTCGAGCACATCATTAACAAACAGCTCATGCGTCACCTAGAGGATCACTCCTTAATTAATGACCGGCAATATGGCTTCAGGCCGAAACGGTCAACGGGTGATCTTCTAGCATACGTTACCCATCTTTGGGGTGAGGCTATGGACAAGCACGGCGAGTCACTGGCAATTAGTCTTGATATCGCCAAAGCTTTCGATAGAGTCTGGCACAAATCGCTTCTCTCCAAGCTACCAGCCTTTGGTCTGCCTCCTAGACTGTGCAACTGGATTGCTAGTTTCCTGCAGGAGCGCCGTATCCGCGTCCTCTGTGATGGACGGGCTTCGGAGTTCTTGCAAATAAATGCTGGCGTACCGCAGGGGTCTGTATTATCTCCCACTCTCTTTCTTCTGCATATCAACGACATGCTGTCCACCGGCAGCATACATTGCTATGCAGACGATAGCACCGTACACGGGAGTTATCACGGACAACCTGCGGCCAAACAGTCTGATATCGTGGAAAAAAGACAGCTTCTTGTCACTGAGCTGGACCGGATCTTGAATCACATTTCTCAATGGGGCTCCGAGAACATGGTCGAGTTCAATGCCAAGAAGACGCAGGCTTGTGCGTTCATAGCAAAGGTATCTTCTTTCCTTCCCCTTCCCACTCTTCAGAGCACGCCACTTCCACTGCAGGACAATCTCTATATCCTAGGCATGGATATTCGCTGCAAACTGAATAACAGAAATTACATCGAGAGCATCATCAAAACAGCCTCGCGGAAACTCGGACTCCTAAACAAAGTGAGACGTTTTTTCACGCCGGAGCAGCGGTGTCTTCTCTATAAGACACAAATTCGCTCCTGCGTGGAATACTGCTCGCATCTCTGGGATGGCTCCGCGAAATACCTACTAGATGCTCTCGACAGGTTGCAGCGACGCGCGGTCCGAATTATTGGGAACCCTGAGGTCACGAACACCCTCGAGCCTTTGCAGATGCGTAGAGATATTGCTTCCTTGGCTGTATTTTACCGTCTCTACCACGGTGAGTGTTCTGACGAGCTCTTCCAACTAATCCCACCATCTCCTTTCCTACATAGGACAACACGTGCAGGCCTTAGATGTCACCCTCACACTGTGCAGAATATACGAGCAAGAACCAAGCGGTTCGGAGACTCTTTTCTTTGCCGCACCACCAAGACCTGGAATTCATTACCAGCACACGTGTTTCCTTCTTCCTACAGTCCCGGGGCCTTTAAGCGGGGCGTGAAAAAGCATCTGATGAGGCCGCCAAGCTGAGTGCCACCATTGTAGCACTTAGTGTCTGTAATGGTGACCCTCTTTCCTGAGACTTTGCCTTTAGCTTACCATCAGGCGAGGTGAGGTCAAGTTGGCGTGTCGTATATAAAAAAAAAAAAAAAAAAAAAAAAAAAATTGTATTGTTTTATGATATTTTTTTATTGATTTCAGGAAAACAGGTTTCAACTAAATGGAATAATATACGAGATTCGTGGCTTAAGACAGTAAAGAAACAAAAAGATGAGTCTAAATCTGGATCTTCGACCAAAAAGACACGAAATTATTTATATCACGAGCAATTAATGTTTTTGAAAAAAGTCTCCGAACCTCGACCACCACATGAGTCAGTTTCAAAAAAAGCAAGAACCGAGACTGAAGTAGGCATGGAATCAGATTTTCGTTCACCTTTAATTAAAGATAAAAAAAAAATTGATAATAAAGAGGTAGGTAAATGACAGGATGGTAAAGTTTTTGGACTCCAGAATAAACCCAGAAAAGGAAAACCATCATCTATCTTTCTTCAAAGGCATTATACCAATCTTGAACACTTTAACTATCGAAGAGACTTTAGAATTTCAAGCTAGCGTCATGACAATGTTGCAAAAAATTAAAAGTAGGAATTATGAGAGACCAAATTACGGACATTGGCGTGATTCATATAATCAGATAACCGGACCAGATCAGTATTCTGGATACTACACACATAATAGCGTCAATCAACAGCCAATACCTACGCAAGATCAACACTACCCTGGATACTCTACGCAATATAATAGTAGCAATCAACAGGCAACAACATCTATACCATCAACTTCATCTCAGACATCGAATCCGATTCCAGCTTCGCCATCAGCATCTAGTAATCGTTCCATACATTCCCAAGACTCAGATTACTTAGATTTTGAAGGGATTTAAGTTTGAGTACAAATAAATACTTAAATAATTGTTTGCATTTTTAATTCATAATGATTATCAAATACATACACCCTCCCACACACACATACATGAAACAAACATACATAGCAAACATTCATTCATTCATACAGTCTTAAGTAGGTACCTACGTCAAAACTATTATTACGCAATCTAGTGCATAAAATTATCTTACCTTAGACATATGGCTAATCTTTGTTCTGGGCAAATACATTCTCTGAAACTTGTATCTCGTACTCTTATGTCTAGTCGTCCCAGTAAATCGTCAAAAGTGGTTGCTGTCATTCGAAAATAATTGAAGAACTTTGATTCGTCTCTTCTAAGTTCACCCATTAATGTTTCAAATGTTCCAAGTGAAAATCTTTCCCGTAAAATAGGGTGTACCCAATGTTTTCTTTTATTTTGCCTTCTATTAAGATACCACCACAACACAACAATTTCGTCGTCCATTGTGCGCGCAGGTCCAAATTCAACTGAGGACTGTCTGAATTTCTTCCGGGATCCGATGTAATGTGAACACTCTGTCCGGTGTCCGGTTTTCGGCAGATCTGCCGGTCCGGCGTAGTGGGAACCCGGCCTTACTAATTGACAACTATTATAATTTTTATCAGAACGTCTATTAATGTTTGCAGTTTTGTAGTGCATGAATAGTTTATTCCTACAAACTGTTTACTTGTATCAATAGATGGCGCTGAACACAACAAATAAGTTTGTAAGCTGTTTACTAGGTAGGTATCTATACATTTTGCCTACTTGCATGCACTTTGTACCTACTATCTACTATAGTTGCGGCACACTATGATTGACTTTTTGACACGACTGGTTTTGGCCGTTTTCTCCTTTTTGGGGCGCTTAATTTTGGAAAACGAACTGTTAGATAAATAACTAAAGAAAAATATTAAGGCCTGATTGGCACAGAAGGAAATAAACTTCACACGCCAAAAAAGAGAAAACGTGCAAAACCAGTATTGTCATAACGGCCATCATAGCGTGCCGCAACAAAAATATTTAATCTGTGGGGATTTTGCGCACGTAAAAAAAGGCATTAGCATCATTTTAATTATTTCTAGTTGTAAGTTGTATAATAGTTATTTTTTTATTTTTTATTTTTTATACCTCTAAGTTGGCAGACAAGCACACGGCCCACCTGATGGGAAGCGGTTACCGTGGCCTATGGACGTATGCAACATCAGGGGTGTCACACTCGTGCTGCCGACCATGAAGAAACCTTCTGATGCCCCTCTTGAAGAACCCCATATTGTAGGCGCTTGGGAAAACCGCAGCAGGGAGGTCATTCCACAGCTTGAGTGTGCGTGGGATGAAGTTTCTTTCATACCGCACAGTGCTCACCGTCTCAGGTTGCAATGTGTGGGGATGAATTCCCTGCCTATGGCGAGAGGTGTGATGATAGAATGTGGCTACGGGCATCATGTCAAACAATTCATCTGAGCACAAACCATTGTATAGGCGGTAGAACACACACACGGAGGCAAAATCCCTCCTAAGGCTAAGAGGTTCCAC
The DNA here is from genome assembly GCA_963662185.1 of Eilema griseolum. NCBI lineage: Eukaryota > Metazoa > Arthropoda > Insecta > Lepidoptera > Erebidae > Eilema > Eilema griseolum. The sequence continues at coordinate 5,558,491 of OY759232.1, forward strand.
TCTACCTATGAGTATGGGATTGTCAACCAGCCTCAATGCCTGTTTTTGCAACGAGTCGAAGGGGTCAAGCTGGTATGCAGGTGCTCCAGCAAAAAGGTGACAGCAGTACTCCATGTGAGGCCGGACCTGTGCTTTATAAAGGAGTTTTATTTTAATAGTACCTATATACTTGGTTTGAATGTAAAAAACGCCACTATAGACCTACATAGCATGTGTAGGTACATAAAAACTCATAAATGTATAGACATAGGTACATCTAATCACGCCTCTATCCCCCCGAGGGTTAGGCAGAGGTAAATAAAGTTTGAGTATGAGTATGAGAGTATGAATAACACCCACATTTCACCAATCATTGAATTCGGTCCCGCGTAACAGGGGGCGAGCTTATTACCGTCTTCCGGGCTCTATTGTTGACTCAAACCATGCATCTGAGGCTGAGTCTGGGCAGTATATATCTGTCTGATGTAAAGCAGCTCTATCTCTTAGTCGCCTTGTACGACACTGTATGGAAAGAGATGGGGTGGTTCAAATTCTACTCAACCGGGAACCACGCGGCTATCGAATAAAGAATAAATATATATAAAACATACATACATACGTGCAAACATATATTCTTAAAGATATTTAAAGAGGGGCTGTCTGTCAGGGCTGTCAGAATTCAACAGCCGCATTGCAGAAACTAAAGGAGTTGACATTAGTACGAATTATTAATGTTAATCGTACCTATTCAAATCGTTGACTGTATTTACATCACAAAACTCTATTCACACGTTAGTATATATTAAGTTTGTGATTCATATAATTCAATTAAAGATCATAAAAGGCAGGAGCCGCGTGATTCCCGGCAGAGTAGAATTTGGACCACCCCATCTCTACCCATGCGGTGGCTTACAGGCCAACTAAGGGATAGGCCTGTTTAACATCAGACAGATATAAACGACTCAGGCACAGATACAAGGCTCGAGTCAACAATAGTGCCTGGAAGATGGAAATAGGCTCACCCTCTATTACGTGTAATATAATAACTTCGTGTTGTGTTCCCAGCGGTGAGTAGGGTAGCCAGAGCTCACTGGAGAATTTGTGCGGTCAGTGGGATGACTAAATGCTTGTCCTGCTTTGTCCTCTACACTGACGGCACAGAGACTCTGTACTTACAGGGTTGGCAGCGCGACTGTGACTCCTCTGGTGTTACAAACGTCCATAGGCCACGGTAACCGCTTTCCGTCAGGTGGGCCATGAGCTAGTCTGCCATCTAAGTGGTATAAAAAAAACAATGATTGGCGAAATATGGGTGTTAATTCACCTCTGCCTAAACTTTCGGGAATAAAAGCGTATGTAGGTATGTAAAATTGTTATAAATAAATAATAATATGTTACGGTCAATAATGTAGAAAAAAACATCCCTAAACTCGAGAAGGTAAGTACCTACATATCGTTTTAAGTAAAATACTCCATTGGGGTATCCTCCGATAGATAAGGGACAGCCGATAGCCGAACGAGCTTCCATTCACTCTGAAAGCACTATTGTGTGGAGTTCTTTGAAAGAAAATCTCTACAAAGAGGACACTGTTTTAAAGTGATTACGTAAAATTTTGTCAAGGGGATCTTCTATTTTTTTGGGGTAGCGTTTTATCGGAGGGTAATCTTGTGATTGGCCTTTTGATGGTCAGTTGGGTAAGAATAATTATTAATAGATAGAAATATTTAGACGCGGAAGGCGGAATTTCAACATAAATTCCTGTCAGAATTGAGCAGTCCGACTGGGGAAGTACCTCCACCCTACACAATACCACGGCTATAATAACCTCGTGTTGTGTTTCCGGTGGTGAGTAGGGTAGCCAGAGCTCACTGGAGAGTTTTTGTGCTGTCAGTGGGAAGACCAAAGGCTTGTCCTGATTTTATGTTCTGCACTGAGGGCACATAAAATCTCTGTTCTTACAGGGTTGGCAGCACGGATGTGACTCCACTGGTGTTACACACGTTCATAGGTCACGGTGACCACTTTCCATCAGGTGGGCCGTGTGCTTGTCTGCCACCTAAGTTGTATAAAAAATATGGTCCACAGGAGTGGACTGCGCTAGGCTACTTGATTGATTGATATGTTTATTTTGGTTAGTTAGTTTATTTTTGGAAGTTACCTACGATAAATTATTAAACGAAAGGTGCAAGCAAAGTTGCATCCGTTCTTATTGATTTTTGGGTTTCATATCTACCGCGATAGCCTAGTGGTATGGGTAATGGACTGCTGAGACGAGGTCTCCGGTTCGATCCCAGGTTTACCATAGCACACACCAATGACTTTTCGGTGCTTTTCGAAGTTAAGTGTGTATTTATCGCAGGTTTATAAGTGCCCGGTTAATGGCAATAGGCTCGCCACCTATTACATTGGAACCTAAACATAAACTGGCGAAATGTGGGTGCTAGCACCTCTGCCTACCCCTTCGGGAATATAGGTGTGAGTTTATGTTATGTTATATCTACCCGAAGGGACTATCACGAAATGGAGAAGGCCGTGGGTCAGCCGAGGTGCCAGGGAAATGCTATAAGGGCAACCTCGACGTCTAAAAACCCGAGGTGGCGTGCAGTTTTAGACGGTTCGAGTCCGACATAACAGCCCCGCTGCCGAGCGGCTATAGGGGGAAAAGGAGGGGACTTCCTCATGTATAAAAGGGTTCCGTATCTCACAAGGAAAAAGTCTCTTCTTGAAAATGTTACAAATATCTACCCTCTATTTCTTGTTTTATTTTCCTCTATCACTCTAAGGAGTCCAAGGTTTGCTGGAAAAAACTCAATATTAAGTGAAGCTTTAGACGGAAAACAAGCACACGGCCCACTTGACGGGAAGTGGTTACTGTGGCCCATGGACGTGTGCACTACCAAGGGCGTTACACTCGCGCTGTCGACCCTGAAGAAACCTTGTAATGCTCCTCTTAAAACCCCATATTGTAGGCACTTGGGAAAACCGCAGCAGGGAATTCATTCCATAGCTTGAGAGTGCGGGGGATGAAGTTTCTTTCATACCGTACAGTGCGCACCATCTCAGTCGCAATGTATGTTAGAGAACGAACGCCTATGGCGATCTACTTGATGGTTAAAAATGTTTGTGTGTACAGTAAAGAATATGAATCTAATTAACGGGCGTAGGTACAGGGCCTGAACTATCAGCACTTTTGAGTACCATCAATGGCAGTCAACCTCATCTGATAGTCGCTGCTGAGAACGAGAGTAACGGGTCTAAAACTAAATAAAAGCTTGCAACGAGGTATTAAATCCTTAAGTATACAATTTCAACATTGTGGCTGACTCGAAAGGTATTTATTTAATTTAAACTCGTTTCACCCTCGTTTTTTTCGGGATTAAAAGTAGCCTGTGTGTTAATCCCACGTGTAAGCTATCTCCATTCTTGATTTCATTAAAATCCGTTAAAACGTTACAGCGTGAAGAGGTAATAAACTAACACATACACTAATAAAGTTTTGGTTTGATCGTCGTCAGTAATAAAATTTTATTGATTAGATTTTCTAGTAGGTATCTGCGTCCCGTACAACAAACTAAGTACATTCCCATCTCACCCGGAAACTGAGATATATTTTTTATAAGTACTAAACAGGGGGCTACCATGGAACGTCCTAAACTTTAACCCATACGAAAAACGAATGAAAGACGTTAGCATTTAGCCATGTAGGCACCATAATGTCATTCCACCAGAAATACGCAGGGGCGGTAGCTCGATGTGCGCCCCTTCTCTCCGGGGCAAGATAGGGTCATCGAGGTTCCAACTTAAGATCTTAAGTCTTGGGTCAGCTAAGGCGCGAGAGAAACTCTTTTTTTATGTGCGAAAAATTCCCACGGATTATCCTCCGAGGAGGTAGAGGTTACGTCGGATTAGAACCGAATAAAAGGCACGCCGTCTGTGAGTCCTTATTGGTTGCCGGAAGTAAGTTGAGGATATCTCTTGCACCCCGGCCGATCGAGGGCCATCTCTCTCGATTTGGCCCTCCTCGGGTGTGGGGTCTACGGAGTTCCCAACTCGTCCAAGGGTATGGGGAGGCGTGTAGGCGAGATGGCCGCCGCCGCGTTCTGCCTCTGTTAGGGTGACAAGTGGCTTTTCCCGAAAAAGGGCCAGATCGCGAGAGATGGCCCATGGTCGGCCGGGGTGCGAGGGATATGCCTGTCAACCTCACCTTCGGCAACCAAAACGACCCACAGGCAGCGTGCGTTTTAGTCGGTTCGAGTCCGACATAACCTCTTCCACCGGCTCCGGTGGGGAGGCATCCGTGGGGATTTTGCGCACGTAAAAAAAAAAAGGGTGACAAGTGGCTCTCTCCGTCAACCCTATGCCCGCACTCATAGGGGGCGGAGGTTCTGCGAACTCCGATGCTCGAGTCGTCTCAATTCGCGAGCAGCGTGGTTTGTGATTCTGTGAAACTATGAAAGATAGGGAAGTACTCCTGCTGACATGCTTAAATTAATGTATATTTTTTCTTTCTCCTAAATCCTCAAGCGCAAAATTCCCTCGCATTTATAATATTAGCGCGATAATCAGAATGTTGGCTGTACATGTAGCAGTAGGTGCTCACCCGTGAAATATTGCCGAGATAAACATGCAGACCGGTCCATAAATCGATGATAAAGGCAGGTGCAGTCGCGTGTAAAGGAATCACCATGATAACGAAAACTCCGATCATGAATTAAAGAGTATTTTCTTTTTAAAGTACACAGTATACATATTATCACGCCTTTATTTCCGGAGGGTTAGGCAGAGGTGAGTCAACAAACACCCACATTTCACCAATCATTGAATTTGGTCCCACGTAATTGACGGTGAGCGTATTGCCGTTTTCTGGGAACAATTGTTGACTCAAGTTATGCATCTGAGGCTGAGTCTAGGCTGTATATATCTGTCTGATGTTAAACAGCCCTATCCCTTAGTCGCCTTGTAAGATACCGCATGGGAAGAGATGGGGTGGTCCAAATTCTACTGAGCCGGGAACCACGCGGTAACTCAGCCGCTTGCTAAATACGGGGATGATTCTGTTTACTCGTTACCGGTGAATGTGAGAAAAATCTCGCACTAGGCACTCTGTCGTGGTTTGCTACAGAGAGTGCGTAGCGCTTTCTGAGTTACGAACTTATGTAGCTACGAGTTCATGATAGCAATTATCGTCTACGAATGACTACGACAGTGACAAAGACGTTTGTCTTGACTGTCTTTATACGACTTCGTAGTATTCTTCAAAAAATGTAGTGATTGCCAGACATTAAACAATCTCACAAAATCAGCCTCTCTTTTATTTACTTTTTTATACCACTTAGGTGGGAGAATAGCGCACGGCCCACCTGATGGAAAGTGGTTACCGTGACCTATGGACGTATGTAACACCAGAGAAGCCACACTCGCGCTGCGTAAGCACATAGTTTCTGTGCCGTCAGTGTAGAGGACAAAGCAGGAAAAGCCTTTAGTCATCCCACTGACAGCACAAATTCTCCACTGACCTCTCCCATAATAATATTAAAGATAATATATTTATGCATTGAAATATAATTCCAAACACCATTATCCTTAATTCAGGCGTGCGTTGAAAGTTCCCACATATTAAATCGTCAAGTTATTTCAGGTACACCTGGCTTGGAGCGGTTCCAAAAGTTCATATTAAAATCCGCTGGAGTTGAACACTCGGCGAGGGGGCGGAAATATATGAGCGGAATTGGAAATAAGTACACACAGCGTCAGAGAAAACAGACCCCCTCAATACTTAAAGAATATCGCCGCGTCACATGACTCACGAATGACGTCACGTGCGTGATGCGATCGTCGCTGAGCTGCAAACGAGCGAGCAGCTTCGTCTGCCTTTTATTTGCATGTTCATATTTGTAATTTTCTGATATTTTTCGTCTTTGGGCTCAATTCAATCAAGATACAATATACTCACAAAAAGATGCCACATTAATTTATGTGCAGCTTAAGGATACGAACCCGCATCTCCAGCGCCAGCCGTTCACTTAGACCGTGCCTTATACCACTAGGCTATTGGTTCACTTGATGACAACGGTGAAAATATGAATAACATTACTCCTATTATCGAACAAAGTTGATTACGGTGTAATTTTCTAGACTATAAGGTTTAAATTTCAACATTCACCATATGTGATGATAATAATAACTGCTCAGTTGACTAAAGGATAAGGTTGAAATTAGTATAGATTTCTGGTTTACTTCAATAGATTACGCTTGATACAGCTTGTTGCACTACCGTCATGTTTTACTTCAAAAACTTATTTGCTGTATGAGCTGCAGCTATAGTATTATAATATCTGTGACAGCGCGCTAAGGTTGCAATTAGAATACTTCTTTGCCTTATTTACTAAACTGTGATTGAAGGTAACTTTTTAATTCGTGGTATATTGCATTGGTGTTGATTCTCCTCGTAATATTACTCAATTTATTAAGTTTTTGATCAGATTTTTGAGTAAATTGAAAGTATGGTTCGATTAACAACATTTTTGAAAGCTAAAATTGTTGTTCTTTGGGAGCAAAGAAAAAGCATAAAGAAAATTGCACGAGATATGGCCATAACGGTAAGAGTTACGATAAAAATATATTATGTGCCTATTTATTGCTTAATCATGTTACATTTTCATTTACAAGTTAGATTTTGGAGTTTCTTTTATTTATTATCATTTTCATTACAGAGAAATACAGTGCGTAGATGGATTCGAAAGTATCAAGCGACGGGTGATATGAAATGTGAACGCCAAGGACGCCCAGTTGCTTACACTCATGATTCAGAGCGGCACCGTGATATTATGGAGGTTCCATCACTGGCACCCTTCAAAACTACGCGCTGCAGTGCTGAAACTTTTGGGAGTGTTGTCGCTGAGCACTGTTCGACGACATCTACACACTGCGAACATCCATAATTATAAGCCAGCCATCGTCAGTAACAACTTACTGACGATCATCGCACTAACCGAGTAAATTTTGCTACTCGTTATTAAAATTTCTACTGGGAAAACGAAATTGTTATATTTGCCGGCGAAAAATGCTTCAAGTCAGAAGAAGAAGAAGAAGTGGCCAACGGTTCAACCCAAAAAATGGATTAGACTTAAGAATAGACTTAAGAACAAGAGGGCGGTTAACATTAGGTAAGCAAATGATTATATTCTTTAACATAAAATTTATTTATTCTAAATTATTATTCTCTACCCCGAAATATACCTACATATATATGTATATATATACATATTATATACATATTATATACATATTATATACATATTATATACATATTATATACATATTATGTAATATTATATATTTTTAATTATTATTGCTACTGACATTGATTTACATATTGCAACAGATTTGAAAATATTTATTATTTTAGATTACTGGGAATGGATGTCTTCAATGGGCCCAGGCGACCTAGTGGAAATAGGTGGCCGCATGAACAGTGAGCGATACCTTGAAGTGTTGAAAGACGTAATGCTGCCTTCAGTGTGGGTCGCATATCCAGAAGGACAAATTTACCTGGTTCAGGATAACTCTTCAGTGCATCGGTCCCGAATTGTGCAAGACTGGCTAAATGCACAAGAAGATATAACGGTGTTTGAGTGGCCGGCTAAAAGCCCGGCTCTTAATCCTATTGAAAACTTGTGGGGTCAGATGGTTTTAAACTGGGACTCAAGTGAAATAAAGTAAAAAAAAAATAGATAAAGAGGTAAACAGAACTTGGGAACTAATGCGAAATAGTGCCGTATGTTTTAATATGGGTTCGGGGATGAAATTTCATTCGTCGTCTTCAAGAAGTGATAGACAGTGAGGGCCATCCGCTCCGTTATTAATGCAGATTATCCATTCTTACTTAGAACAAATCTTTACATCAAACAGAACAAATGTGATGAATACGATTATTTGTTATGTGTCTTGGTGTAGTTTATCTAAAATAAGTATTATATCAGTTGTCTATTATCCACATCACATTTAGGTGCTTATTTTGGGCTAGATGACGCTGTGTATCTATATATAGGACATTTTATTGTCCTAACATTCATAATAATAATATTATATTATTAATACCTACCTAATCAAATTACTCTTGTTTACAAGTTTAGTAATCTTCTAATTTGTTAACGATGCACCATCTGACCTCACATATTTTTCTAATGTTGTGTTAAAAGGGTTACTTATCAGAAAATGTGATCAAAGAGGAAGATGTATATTGCTATACTGTTACAGTTTAGCATGTTGGTTCTTTCTTTGTGATACACAGGCACTAATAACATGTCATTATATTCATCATTCTTTTATATTCGAAGATTATACAGAGTGTAAAAAATTAATGTTTGCAACTTTAATTAAATAAGTAAATAAATATTGTAGTTATGTTTCTAGAGTTATCTAATACCTATTAAACATTTTATACTTCACTTAGGGTATTGTGTTTTGTCAATAAATTTGTAAGTAATTGTAAATTATAATAGCATATTTTATTTAATGTAATTATAAATCATTGTATGTTTTAAAATGATATAGAATAAAAACATAAATTTAGGTTAGGTAAAATCTAAAAATAAGTAACCCCAATTTAACTCAGATAGAAAAACTGTATACTCAACTGGAAATTGACTCAATGTAGTCCTAGAAATGTAATTAGAGAAATAAATTTATATTGTTTATACAACAAACCTATCTTTTTTTACAAACCTCATACCTCATACCTACTATAAAATTTTATTCCTTAAGTAATAATTAACAAAAAGTGCTTAAGAGAATAAAAAAATAACTATAAGAATAAGAAAAGAACTTTGTGTCCGAGGATTTGAACACCCGCTTGCCGTATCGACAAGGCATCAGTCATAACCACTAGACCAAGATGCCATTTAGACTGCATTTCAAAAAACTTAAATACATTCATGTCATTATCAAGGGGGGTTCCTTTTCTCTGAAGCTTACTGTACCTACCTGTTGTTTTCAACTAGGTATCTATTTAACTACTACCTATCTGCTTGTTTTTTTACTCGAGTTAAGTAGGACTAGTGTAAGTAAGAACTGTTGTTTTTATACTACTTAGGTGGCAGACAAGCACTCGGCCCACCTGATGGAAAGTGGTTACCGTGGCCTATGAAAGTGTGTCACACCGGAGGAGTCATACTCGCGCTGCCGACCCTGTAAGCATAGAGTTTTTTTACATATAACATATAGTTTAGCACCTCAAATAACTCCTCTCTAGCAGCCTGATATCTAGAACATTCCGCCAATAAGTGGAGGACATCTACCACAAACGTCACAGTTTGGTGAATCAATTTTTTTCATTAAGAATTCAAACTCTTTTTATTTATACCACTTAGGTGGCAGACAAGCCCACGGCCCACCTGATGGAAAGTGGTTACCGTGGCCTATGGATGTGTGTAACACCAGAGAAACCACACTCGCGCTGCCGACCCTTTACGCACAGAGTTTCTGTACTGTCAGTGTCGAGGACAAAGCAAAACAAGCCTTTAGTCTTCCCACTGACAGCACAAACTCTCAAGTGAGCTCTGGCTACCCTACTCACCGCTGGGAACACAACAAGAAGTTATTATGGCCGCGGTATTCTGTAGAGCGGAGGTACTTCCCCAGTCGGACTGCTCAATTGGAACTATTTTCTACACTTATTTACTATTTATTCAGATTGGTAAAAGTGAACGTCAAAGACGGGAATTGAACCCCAAGATTAGTTCCTTACAGGGGGAAGGCTCTGACAGATAATACGTTTAGGAAATTAGAAATTTTCCTTTACAAACGTCTTGGGGCAACTTTCTAGTCTAAATCGCTTTTTGCTATCTAAATCGGTAGAAGTAGTTATTATTATAGAATTCTTATTCTATTAATCAAATATTTTATTTTTTCCATTTCATTATAATCATTTTAGCGTTCAAATTGATCCGATAGTTTGTACGAAAATCGGTAGATGACTGCCACAGTCGCCTAAAGACAGTTATATAAGAGAATTTGGATTTATTTATTTTATTTATTTATTATTATAAACAATTACAGTATTTACATATTTCGTTTACTTAGTGATGCCACATAAACTCATTTGAGTTTATCTGGGCATCATTATCATCGACATTCAGTTATTAACATAACATGACTTCAGACGTGGTTCCATGGCTCAGTGGTCAGAGCATAACCCCTGTTAGGGAAAGATTATGTGTTCGAATCCCACGTAAACCGATTCAATGTTTCATATCTTAATCAATTTCAACAGTCAGCATTCAGTTTAAAATTTTATTCATTTTAGCGTTATTTCTGGTTCGTCTTGGAGTCCAGTTTACGTTTGCTCCTTTTGCTTTTGATTTGGCAACTTTTATAGCAGCATCTACTGCATGACTCTCAAGCACATCAAAGAAAAGCCTATGTCAAAACATTGTTCGTCAATCAACATGTACACAGACTAGCAGGTTGTTTGTTTCGGGCCCGAAAGTCTTCAAAGGGCCCCATACACTCACAGGAATCTATACATCATATTCAGACAAGCACCTGCATGTAGCTCAGTGATGAACGAGTCTCGGGTGTTGGCTTTCATCGGCATTTGCACTCCATATGCTCCTTTTCAAACCATATAGATTCTTAAGCTAAAACAAAAGGAAGTTCAGGAGTGGATCCCAGGAGAAACAACTGGGAATAACGGTCTTGGGTCTGCAGTCTCGGGTCCTTAAAGCGAGGCGTGGAAAAGCATCTGATGAGGCCCTCACAATTAGTGCCACCATTGTGCACCATGTTACGTGTCTGTAATGCTGACCTTCTTTTTTCCTTTAGCTTACCAACGGTTCCTGTGGGCTTTGAAATCGGGATTACCATTCCGCGCAGACAGTCTTGGACATTGTGTTTATACTGTTGATCGATGTCACTTGGTAAAACTTGCTACACATATTGAACTTGTGCAAAGTAGCTTGTGCTAGGAGTGGGTTCACATCGGTAGTGTAATAGCCAGGAATCGAAACCGGGACCTCTCGATGGTAAGGCTACTAAAGCTACTCCTTAACCACCAAGCTACCGACGTTGACATAAGTGGCAGACGGCCCACCTGATGGAACTGATGGATGGCCATAGAAGGGTGCATCACCAGGGGACACTCGTGCTGCCGACGTTGTAATCAAATGCCCTTCCTGAAAAACCCTGAATTGTAGTCGCTTGGGAAAAACAACAGCAACATTCTCAAAGATTTATTAATCTTGGACATACAGCTATATTAAAGCATATGTATATAAAGATGTTTTCTGATGAAGATAAAACAAAATACTCTTGCGATTTGCCTGAAAATCGTCACAGAAATTGTTTAGTTCCCAAGAGGATAGCACAATTTTCTGGAACGTAGATTGCCTTTCGGTTCAATGAATAGTATGGTGTTTCTTATTGGATGTGCCCTATCTCGACGTGGCAAGATTGCAATTCGAAAAATATTTGTAAAAGACAAATGGCATTCTTGAAAACGCGGTGAGAGATCTTCTCGTAAATTAAGCATATATTAATTAATAAAAAAATAGTCACTTTTTAGTGGTAATTTTTTTTCTCACAAGCTTTATCTAATTATGTTATGTTTATGTTCAGCTCGTTTCTCTTCCCATGTGGTGTGGTAGGTACAAGGCGACTAAGGGATAGGGCTGTTTAACATCAGACAGATATATACAGCCCAGACTCAGCCTCAGATGCATGGCTCGAGTCAACAAATAGTGCCCGAAATACGGCAAAAAGCTCACCCCCTATTACGTGGGACCGAATACAATTATTGGTGAAATGTAGGTGATAATTCACCTCTGCCTAACCCTCCGGGGATAAAGGCGTGATTATATGTATGTATGTTATGTAACTCCATGTGTTATTAGGTATATATTATTAGACAAGTGGTTTGGGACGAAAAAATTACGTCGCATTTGCTTGGTGAGTTGAAATGAATTGTGAATTTCTAATTGATGAAATTTTAAATTTGGTTTTGCATGAGCTACCAATAACGTGCAACTTTTTGCTGTCGTCATATAAATGACATAACACAATAAGAAAATTCCAACGAATTTACAACCTTTCTCCGTTTTGAAATCGATTAAAATTTTTGAGCCTGTTCAGATAGTTGACAAAATATATTAACTCATTTATTTTTCTATCTGTGTCCGGTTCCAAATTACCAATTGATACAAACGTATAATTTTTTTTCTAAATAGCTTTAAATTTTTTTTCTAAATAGCTTATCTAATGTATTACACATAGAAACCAATGGTTCAGTTCTTTTTCTCTTTATTTATTATCAGGGACTTTTATACAAATGTACAAGCCAGTCCCATCGTAGGTACCTTCTGTACATACTTAATTTGGTTGGTTGACTGTTTCTATGCAACAATCCGGAAGAGGTGCGCCGGGTGCGGGCCAGCCCCAACAGTGTCCTGAGCATGATTGCAAGCAGGTTAGACTGCATATTTATAAATTGGTGTTGCAGGGTTTCCTCTTCAGTGATAACCTTGTAGCAATTTTATGTTTATTGTAAATTTATTTTTATTTATCATTTAAATTATTTGTAACTAACATAGTAATGTAAGAAATTGTTACTAACCCAATGAGCCAATGACGCTTTAATAAAGAAATTTTATTATTATTATTAATTACCTACAAAGCTTAGGATAACAGACTGTAAGCACCCTTAGATTTAGGTGTATTTGCTGGAAGATACATATAACATATAGTTTAGCACCTCAAATAACTCCTCTCTAGCAGCCTGATATCTAGAACATTCCGCCAATAAGTGGAGGACATCTACCACAAACGTCACAGTTTGGTGAATCAATTTTTTTCATTAAGAATTCAAACTCTTTTTATTTATACCACTTAGGTGGCAGACAAGCCCACGGCCCACCTGATGGAAAGTGGTTACCGTGGCCTATGGATGTGTGTAACACCAGAGAAACCACACTCGCGCTGCCGACCCTTTACGCACAGAGTTTCTGTACTGTCAGTGTCGAGGACAAAGCAAAACAAGCCTATAGTCATTCCACTGACAGTACAAATTCTCCAGTGAGCTCTGGCTACCCTACTCACCGCTGGGAACACAGCACGAAGTTATTATAACCGCGGTATTCTGTAGGGCGGAGGTACTTCCCCAGTCGGACTGCTCAATTGGGCGGAAATACCGCCGTGTTCTACCTCCTTATTGAGAGGCATGTGGCCAGACCTCAGTCTGTGGGCGATAGCAACCAGTATTCTGCCCAATTGTTAAGTGAAATTGAAAAGACGGTCGGTACTGTAATACCTACATTACATTACTAACAGGTAAGGTAGTTATCACGGCCGGGGTGCGAGGAATATGTTTCAGATAATCTCACCACCTGCGGACCTCCGCAGTCGGTTCAAGTCTGACATAACCTCTCCCACCGGCTCCGGTGGTGGGAGTGTCCGTGGGGATTTGGCACACAATAGAAAAAGGTAAGGCAGTGATTAAATACGAGCATTTTAATATAAGATTATATGCTTCTCTGCTACTCAAAGGTTTGCTGGGAGAGAACTCATTTTGAGTTAAGCTCGCCTTTGTACATCTTCTTTGATGTGTTTTGTGTATGATCTCTGTACTGTGTGTGCAATAAAGAATTAAATAAATAAATAAAATCAAAATAAAATATAGTCTTTCCCAGACTTATATAAAATATAGTCTGGAAAAATACATAGCAGTTTTAATCTCGGTAATAAGGTCACATAGGTACTTAGCAGGAATGGAATCAAAATGCCATGCGGAATGCTTCGCCACTCCAGCCTAAATGCTTTTCTCTTAGTGCCGCATATTGTCAACGTCAAAAATTATTTATTCTGCACAGACCATTAAATCGGCACATACAAAAAAAACATGAAAGACTAATTTAGCAATGGATCGCTGGTACGAAACGCGGCCCCGATCTGAGAAGACTCCGGCAAGAAACTCAGCGGGCATTTCTTTTGGTCTATTTACAAACATTTACTTAGTCTAAATACAATAATTTACATGAGTAGCATAATTAAGCGAACAGCTCATTTCCAAGCTTGTTAATCATCTAAATATTCTTGGATTTTATGATAGCCTTTCTGGCACAATTTACTCTTAAATACATTTTTAAATTAACTCACAGGTAAATCCCTGGGGTGCGGGTTGGTTGGGGTGCGGGTTGGGTAACCTCCACGTTGGCTTACCTGTTTCTTTTCCCTCTGGACCGCGTTCCTGGGGAACGGAAGCGGGGAGGCTGGTGCACCCTGGACGACGGTTAGTAGACTCTGACTCCAAGGAGAAGGAGCTCTGCTAGCCGTCGACAAATAACCCGACAAGCCCTTTTTAGGGCTAGCTGACCCTGGGGGGGTCGTGGTATGGCGGGTCTGCAAGGCCCGCGGGAAGGGACTCGTAGAATCCCTTCCATCCCAAACAGCCCTTTTTAGGGCTAGCCTGTCGCTCCCGGTATCCCTCTGCTTTCAGAGGGGACATGGGGGCGACACAAGGATCCATGGGATCCAGGGACGGGCCGGCCTACTGCTCGCGCAGAGGCTGGCAGGCATTCGTGCCACCGTCGGTGTTGGGAGAGTTGGCTGCTCTCCCGCGTCGCGTAACCTCCAGGATATCGACAACGACCTGAGTGCTAGCCACACTTGGGAAGCCGGTATCCTGAAGGCCGCGGGGCTTGCCTTAATTGGCCGGCCCGCGACAAGGAAAAGTCTTGAAAACCCGACAGCGAAGTCGCTTAAAACCTGTGGATACCTGGGGAACTCCACAGTATGTACCCCGCTTCTCGGAATGAGCGTCACCCGGGAAGTGTATCTTAAATCGTCTCAACTCGTGGGATTTGAATGGATACAAGACAAAAACAAAATAAAAAACCATCACCAAGTGAAACAGTCTGCGCGGAGGTCGCGCAGCACCAAGACGCGGAGGTCGCGTCACAAGCAGGGACGGTGTCGGAAGACTTCGACACCGCCACTGAGAGGAGCAGGGCAAACAGCCCGGTGGGTCTGCAGACCCGAAAATCTGCACGGCGGAAGCGCAACCGCCGTAAAAAAATCATCCCCCCAGATAAGACCGAGTCGGATCTCGACCTGACTCGTCTTCAAGTAGTTCTGGTGGGGATGAGACGATGCGTCCCCCCCCCCACCCAAGCAGGTTGCGGTTAGCCGCCGAAAGCTGCAGGGTGGGGGCACCAAAGCCGCCCCCTCACGGGCCTCAGCTGGGGAAGATGCGAGAGCGCCGCCGAGTCCCTCCGTCTCGGCGGCGCCCGCGCTTCGTACCGACGGCTCCACGTCCAGGGACGTGATGGAGGCCCTGGAGAGACTGGCCGGGGCCCGCTCTGGAGCTCTAACGCCGGAGGAGGACCGGGTCCGGCTGGCTGCGACGCGCCTCGTTGAGCAGTTTGAGCTGCTCAAGGCGGAGCTGGCCGAGTCCCGGAACGAGCGAGCTCAACTTGGCAGGAGGCAAGTTGAGCTCCTCAACAGCGTGGAGCGTACAGCGGCTGAGCACCGCAAGGAGATGGAGAGGATGGCGGCCGAAATGGCGAACCTCCGTCAGGTCGTCGCCGGGCTGCCCGCGGAGCGCGTGACGCGGTCGGCGCGGCGGCGACTAGCGGTGCAGCCGGAGCGGCCGGTGCCGTCGGCGCCGCAGCTGTCTCCGGTGCGGTCGAGGTCACCGGTGCGGTCGGAGGCACCGGTACGGCCGGAGACACCGGTGCGGTCAAGGCCGCCGGTGCGACTGGTGCGGCCGGAGACACCGGTGCGGCCGGAGACACCGGTGCGGCCGGAGACACCGGTGCGGCCGGTGTCACTGGCACAGCCCGTTCGGCTGGAGTCGCCGGTGCTGCAGCCGGCTAGGCCCGCAGACCCACTGGCGGCATGCATGGCGGCAATGGCCGCCATGGAAAAGCGGCAGGAGGCGGCGCTGGCTGAGCAGCGGAGGTGGCAGGTGACGCAGGAGGAGCGCACCCGGAGGTTCATGGAGGCGGTCATGGACTCCAGCCGCCGCCCGCCCTTGGCGCCGCCGACGGGGTACGCCGGAGCGGTGAGAGGGTCCACCGGTCCAGCTGGGGCAGGGGCCCTGCAGGAGCCGGCCCGCAGCCCGTCCGCTGCGCCTGCCGCTCCTGCTACTCCGGTCACTCGAGCCGCTGTCGCTCTCGACGTGGGAGCTGGGAGCTCCCGGGGTGCCCGGGCCAAAGGCAAGGGGAAGGGGAAAGGCAAGGGGAAGAAGTCCCCGGCCCCAGCCTCAGCCCCAGCGCCGGCCCGGACCCCGGTGGGGACTGCCTCCACAAGTTCCCCGCCGCAGGAAGGCTGGGAGGTGGCCGGAGCCTCCAAGAAGCGGCGCAAGGCCAAGAGGAAGGCAGCCAAAAATGCCAAAAAGGCTGAGGCTGCTGCGAGGGGAGTGCCGGGGAGGCTGCGCGTCCCCTGCTCAACCGCCGTCGTGCTAACGATGACGGCGGAGGCGGCGGAGAGGGGCGTGCAGTACGCCCAGATTGTCACGCAGGCCAGAGCCTGCGTCGATATGAGGGCTCTCGATATGCCGGGCCCCATCCGGGTGAAACCCACTCGGACGGGTGCTCGGTTACTCGAGATCCCCGGCGCATCAAGCGGTCCCCAGGCCGACGCCCTAGCGGCTAGGCTTCGGGACACGCTAGACGCAGCCGACGTCCGGGTGTCCAGGCCCAACAAGTGCGCAGAAATGCGCATTTCGGACTTGGACGACTCCATCACGGCGGAGCAAATCCGCCTCACCGTGGCGGAGGCCGGGGGCTGCCCCCTAGAGGCGGTGAAGGTCGGAGCAATCCGCTTCGGCCGCCGTGGACTGGGGGCGGCAGTTGTCGGCTGCCCCATCGCAGCAGCCAAAAAGGCTGCCGACCGGGGGTTCCTCGCCGTTGGAGGCGTGGTGCGGGTGCAGGTCCGGCTCCTGCAGGCTCGACCGACCAGGTGCTTTAGGTGCCTGTCGGTCGGCCACGTGGGGGTGCAGTGCACGGCGGCGGTGACGGTCGGTGACCGCTGCTTCCGCTGTGGCCAACCCGGCCATACGGCCGGTGGATGCGAAGCTCCGCTGCACTGTTTCAGGTGTGCAGCGGGGGGCAAACCGGCCGACCATAGGGTTGGCAGCAAGGCCTGCACCGGGGGGGAGCCGAAGCCGCAAGGCAGGGGCTCCACCCAAAGTTCGCGGCGGGATGCGGAGATGGTTCCATAATGGATCCCCAGCTCCGCATCCTGCAGGCGAACGTGGGCCACGGTGCCGATGCTCAGGGTCTTCTGCTCCAGAGCATGGCACAGTGGTCCATACACGTCGCCGCTGTCGCCGATCCGTACACTCACTGGCCCCTTGGGCCTGCCTGGGTGGTCGACCTGGACGGGTCGGCGGCACTGGTGTACAACGCCGCTATGGGTGTTCCCCCCCCTGTTGTCGTGGCAAGGGAGCATGGCATCGTAGCGGCGCGTGTGGGGGAGATTGCGGTCGTGGCCGTCTATTTCACGCCGAGCCTACACCGACGCATAGGGGAGTACCGGCAGTCGCTGGAGCGACTGACCGACGTCGTCAACGCCTGTCATCCTCATCCGGTTCTTGTGCTCGGGGACTTCAATGCCTGGTCAGTGACCTGGGGGTCCCGGCACACGAACCCACGAGGTAGGGCTCTGGAGAGCTGGGCCGCTAATCACGGTCTAGTTCTCCAGAATCGCGGAGCCGAAGCCACGTTCGTGACCGCGGAGCGCAGTTCGATTATCGACCTATCGTTCGCAGGCGCTTCGCTGTCGCACCGTGTGCGGGACTGGCGTGTTGTTGTGGGGGTGGAGACACTGGCGGATCACCGATACGTTCGGTTTGATGTCTCCCCCCCCCGCGGGTGATGCGCCGGTCATACCGGCCCCACGCGAGCCACGCTGGGTGCTTGGGAGACTGAATCGGGAGGTCCTCCTGGAGGCCGCCATCGTACAGGCCTGGGCCATTGCGCCGGACAGGCCTGTCGATATCGACGATGAGGCGGTGTGGTTCCGGGAGGCCATGACTCGTGTCTGCGATGCGGGTATGCCTAGGGCACCACCCTATAGTCCGAGGCGTCGGGTCTACTGGTGGTCTGCGGAGATCGCAAGGCTACGGCAAGCCTGCGTGATCGCGCACCGCCGGTGGACCAGACTCCGTAGGAGGCGTAGCCGAACCGCAGATACGGAGCCCCGAGTGGCGGAGCTTCATGTGGGATACAGGGAGGCCAGAGATGCCCTCCGAGCGGAGATTAAGCGGGCGAAAGCCGCGGCTTATAAAGAGCTCATGGAGACGCTGGAGCGGGACCCATGGGGGCGGCCTTACCTTATGGTAAGAGGAAAGCTGCGCCCCCGGGCCCCGCCGTTGACCCGGGTTCTCCAGCCAGCTCTGCTCGGTGGAGTGGTCGAGTCCCTGTTCCCGGCACGAGCGGAACACGTTCCGCCGCAGATGACTCCGCCACCTCGGTCGCCTGTGGCGCCCAGTGTGGTAGTTGACGACGAAGTCCCCGAGGTCACTTGGGTAGAACTGGAGCTGGCGGTGCGAAGGCTTAGAGCCAAGAAGAGCACCGCCCCGGGACCCGACGGCATTCCAGGCCGCGCGTGGGTCCTAGCTCTGGGAGAAGACGGTCTCGAACCCCGGCTGAGAGGGTTCCTCAGCGCATGCTTGGAGCGGGGCCAGTTTCCGAAGATGTGGAAGACGGGGAAACTGGTCCTCATCCGAAAGGAGGGTCGCCCGGCGGACGAACCGTCCGGCTACCGGCCCATTGTGTTGCTCGACGAGGTGGGCAAGCTCTTTGAAAGAGTTATTGCGAAGCGCCTCGTCGAGCACCTCTCTGGTAGGGGGCCGGACCTGGCGGATGCCCAATATGGCTTCCGCCGGTGGCGGTCCACCGTGGATGCCATCATGCGCGTGAGGACTTTGGCGGAGGAGGCAGTTGCCCGGGGTGAGGTGACGTTGGCGGTGTCCTTGGACATCTCCAACGCGTTCAACACCTTGCCCTGGAGTTGCATCAGGGAGGCACTCGTGTACCACGGTGTGCCTCTCTACCTCCGCCGCATAGTCGGGGCGTACCTGACGGAGAGAGCCGTCATCTACCCAAGTGCGACCGGCGTCGGTCGGCGTGAGATGTCGTGCGGTGTTCCACAGGGATCGGTTCTCGGGCCGCTACTGTGGAACATTGGATACGACTGGGTGCTTCGCGGTGAGTTTGCGGACGGCGCCGCCGTCACGTGCTATGCGGACGACACGCTAGTGACGGCGAGCGGAGCTACACACCGCGAAGCGATCCTGAGGGCCACGACCGCGGTTGCTCAAGTCGTGGAACGGATCCGGCGGCTGGGCCTTGAGGTGGCTTTGCATAAATCCGAGGCCATGTTCTTTCATGGTCCTCGGCGCACGCCACCACCTGGTTCCAGCCTCACAGTGGGAGGCACTCTCATCGGCATCAAGCCCCAGATGAAATATCTGGGGCTCGTGCTCGACGGCCGGTGGGACTTCGGGAAGCACTTCCGAAGTCTGGGCCCCAAATTGGCGGGCACAGCCAACGCTCTGGCGCGGCTACTGCCCAACCTGAGGGGCCCGGATGACTCCTGCAGGAGACTCTACGCGGGTGTCGTGCGGTCCATGGCCCTGTACGGGTGTCCCGTGTGGGCGGACACCCTGAGTGATCGGCACATGCTTCTGCTGCAGCGTCATAAGCGTGGCGTGCCGCATCATAAGGGGGTACCGCACGATATCATTCAACGCGGCGAGTCTCCTCGCCGGATCGCCACCATGGATCCTGGAAGCGAGATGCCTTTCGGCGCTATACAGGTTCCGAAGGGCGGCGCGGGAGCGGGGTCACGATCCCGAGCCCGAAGAAATTCGGGCCGTGAGATCCCGGCTCCACAGGGAAATGGTGGCAGAATGGGAGAGACGACTTGGGCAACCAAGCGCAGGGCACGCCGTAGTAACGGCGGTAAGACCCATCATGGGGGAGTGGCTAGAGAGGCCACACGGCAGCCTCTCGTACCGTCTGACGCAGATGATCACCGAGCACGGATGCTTCGGAAAGTATCTGCGTCGGATGCAGAAAGAGCCAACGTCCGAGTGCCATCACTGCGACGCGAGCGAGGACTCAGGTCCGCACACGCTCACCGAGTGTCCGGCGTGGGAGACGCCGAGGCGGGAGCTTGTAGCGGCCCTGGGAGTGAGGGTTCTCACGCTCTCCACCTTGCTCGCGGCGATGGTTCGCTGCGCGGATGCGTGGGCGGCCGGCGCCTCCTTCTGCGAGCAAGTAATGCTCGTGAAGGAGGAGGCGGGGCGGGAGCGGCAGCGGGAGCGACGAAGGATCGCTAGACAAGCTGCCCGCGCACGAAGGCAACTCGGGCGTCGGAGGTCGATGAACGACCTCCGCCCCCCATGAGCGCCGGCCTGGGGGTGACAGGTGAAGCCGCCTGTCACCCTGGCAGAAGCAGGCCACGGCGGCGGCGCGCGTGGCGCGCCTCCCCGTTTTCGGGGACGAGTTGGGGACTCTGCGGTCCCCACACCCGAGAAGAGGGCCAGATCGTGAGAGATGGCCCTGGGTCGGCCGGGGTGCGAGGGATATGCCTGTCAACCTCACCTTCGGCAACCGAAACGACCCACAGGCGGCGTGCGTTTTAGTCGGTTCGAGTCCGACATAACCTCCTCCACCGGCTCCGGTGGGGAGGTATCCGTGGGGATTTTGCGCACGTAAAAAAAAAAAAAAAAAAAAGGTAAATCCCTAATTCAATTAGGGAGCTTGTTAAAAAAGCGTATACCCTGGAAAAAATTACAAATTTTTAGGAAGTCTACTATCACAGACTACAAGATTGTTTTTATGTCTGATATTTATATTCTGCCTGTCACAAACTCATCTACTAACACTAACTTTTCTAGGAGGTAGAACACGGCGGTATTTCCGCCCAATTGAGCAGTCTGACTGGGGAAGTACCTCTGCCCTACAGAATACCGCGGCCATAATAACTTCGTGTTATGTTCCCAACGGTGAGTAGGGTAGCCAGAGCTCACTGGAGAATTCGTGCTGTCAGTGGAAAGACTAAAGGCTTGTCCTGCTTTGTCTTCTACACTGACGGCAAAGAAACTCTATGTTTACAAGGTCGGCAGCGCGAGCGTGGCTCCTCTGGTGTTACACACGTCCTTAGGCCACGGTAACCACTTTCCATCAGGTGAGCCGTGTGCTTATCTGCTACCTAAGTGGTATAAAAAAAAACTAGTGTGAATTTTGAAATAATTTTCCTTACGTATAAAAGGTTTAAGATAGATTCTCGAAAATCTATTCGATTAGCGAATGAAAAGATTAGTTTTATCAATATCGGGACTAATTACACCAACATGTAAGAAAATGGCTATTGTTAGCTCATTTCGGGAGAGGAAAGGAAACGAATACCGCCAATAAAATGTTTATGGCTTGTAATCTCATATAATTAGCTTTTTAGATATCCGTACTCATTAATTATATTGTGGGTATACCTTTTTATACCACTTGGTTGGCAGGACAAGCACACGATCCACCTGAAAGTGGCCTATGGACGTATGCAACACCACGGAAGTGCCAACCCTGTAAGCACAAGAGTTTCTGTGCCGTCAGTGTAAAAGACAAAGCAGGTCAAGCTTTTGGTCTTTCCACTGACAGCACAAAAACTCTTCAGTGTGCTCTGGCTACAGTACTCACCACCGGGAATACAACACGAGGTTATTATGGCCGCGGTATTTTGTACTTATTTGCTGATGTAAGTAGAACAGAAGATATTATGCCCAGAAGTTGCGGCTCCTGGTCATAATATCTCCGGTTCACCAAGACCTTAAATACCTACAATAAAAACGGCATCAAAATTCGTTGTTTTTGCGTCCATAGCAGACAAACAGCAAAAAAAATATGTACATTATATGACCGCGGTAGCCTAGTGGTATGGGTAATGAACCGCTGAGACGAGGTCTTGGGTTCGATCCCAGGTTTTACCATGGCACACACCAATGACTTTTCGATGCTTTTCGAAGTTATGTGTGTATTTGTCGCAGGTTTATAAGTGCCCGGTTAATGGCAATAGGCTCGTCGCCTATTACATTAGGACCTAAACGTAAACTGGCGAAATGTGGGTGCTAGCATCTCTGTCTACCCCTTCGGGGATATGATATGTTATATGTTATATAAGTAGATCTTCGTTAGGAATACTAGTTTTTCATAAATATTATGTAAGTTACTTTGTTTTGGATTTTTATTGCCAAATTACAAACAAGGTACATTTTATTTTACGTACACACCACACAAACCATCAGGAGTTTACCAGTGGTATGTTGACACTCATCTTGCTACAAATTAAATAAAGAGGGTAATGACTAGGTAAGAGGCTGGTAATATTTCTTTAAGACAACTTAATTTTTTTTTATTTAATACGTCACGAATATAGGCAGACCATTCAATTTACAAGGTAACATGTACTCCCACGTCCTTGTTCCGTAGACATTGGTATGGTTCAAGCTGCCATTTACGCACAGAGAGCAGGTGCAGAGAGTAGGTACCAACCCTTGAGGGACTGTAGCCATTTAGTTTATAGAAATTAGAGCCGACCGTAAAGTTTTCAAACTGCGTTATTCAACTGTTAAAAGCTGAAGCTAAAAGCTGTTGAGCTACATATGTATTTAAATTATCAAGAATGGTAGATTATTAATTATCATTTTGAAAGACTAAAGCTATTTCCTAATACAAGTAAATTACCCTAAGCTTTCCATTAGCATGAAAATGAAAACATAGTCATCTTTCATTCGTGAAACAAACCGCTTAATCATTGCACGGAAACTGCGAACGTTTCATTTGTTTCCAAATTGTTAGACAAGCTTTCCATTAAGCTCGCATTGATTCACAAAGCTCCTTAACAAACAGAGGAAAACTAGACCAACAAACGTATTATAAGCTGAAATATGAGGGATAGTGTGTATAATACTTCCCGCTAATTGCATCCTAACTAACAATCAAGAAATTGTCAACGGTTATTATGCAAACTTAATAATAAACGCTTATATTTTAATGGTTCCGTACTAGCTCTGTAGTACGCACGCGCCAAAACATCTGAAATGTAACAGGTATTGTGGACTCTATGGACGCATCGCTCAGTCGCGAATGTCGGTTGGGCCGCGCAGGCGTGTCGCCTGTGCCTCACCTATTAATCCTATTACCCTAAAAGAATAAAAAAATAAAAACGTCAAATAAAGCCGCCAATTTTTTGTCACATTTCAAATATGGAATACGATTTTTGTGCTATTGAATTTTCAAAATGGCGTGGTTTTGTGCATATTATATATCGTTGTAGTGGCGCGTGTTATTGACTTTTCGTGTTTTGTTTAGTGATAATTGTGATAGCGATGCCAAGTGGATATGGGTGTGATAATGATAACTGTTTGTGGGATTGGATTGCTCAATGCGTCGGACTTCATGGTAAGTTACATCGGACTTTATAGTAACAATCCCTTTGAATTCAAATTGGTGCCCAAATTCACAATAAAAAAAAAAGTAAACATGAAGAACTCTTTAAAGCAGAAAATTAGTTGCTGTCCACATCTCTACTTTCGAGGAATGTTCTCTTCATTTTTTTGATATCTTCTGCAGCAAATCGCCGTAATTTGCCAATGTGAAATGTTCTCGTTTCCCGACAGGATCGTTTTAATAAAAAAAAAATTGACGTTTTGTTACTTCCGCTTTAAAGGTCTATAGGGAACAAATGATTTTTTGATTTTGACTTTGACTTCGGAATTCTTTTTTCTGAAAACTTGACGTTTCTCAAAATAATAAATGATAAAAACTCCTATGTTCCTCTGTAGGTCAGAGCTATCTCTCTAGTAGATTTTAACTCGGTTCAGCAGTTTAGGCTTGAAAGATATACCGAGTTACTTTAGAGTTTATTATATTAGTATGTATGTGACCTTATGTGTTACTTAAGTACATTCGTAATCTATAAACATTTCTATTTAATTTTTCAAATCCATTCTTATTTTTGAAACGGTTAATTCCGGTATAGGGAATATCCTTTTTACACGTATAAAGCCTCTCCCGGTCGCAACTTGTCAAGAGCCTAATGAGATGGGTATGTCAGGAACGAACCGGTGTTATTTTAAGGGTTGCCGGCTAAAAAGGGCACGGATAAAGCTCTCGGAATATTTTCCCTAGATTTCGATTGACCGTAGCTCTTATGTGGCAACGTTATTTTTTGTACTTTCATAAAATGTGTTTAGACGTGGTTAAACCACTATCTTGAGCCTGTTTCCGATACAGATTTGTTTTTCTACAAGCTCCCAACTTTTTTTTATATAGATCGCGTCCATTAAGCTTCGCCTCGCTATTACATACCTACATCTTCCAATGGGTACACTCAATTTGACGGCCTCATTGTATGCTTTTTCACGCGCCGCTTAAAGAACCCGGGACTGTAGGAAGAAGGAAACACGCGAGCTGGTAATGAATTCCAGGCCTTAATGGTGCAACAAAGGAAAGAGTCTTCGAATCTTCGTTCTTGAATGGATATTCTGCACCATGTACGGGTGACATCTAAGCCTTGCATGTGTTGTCCTGTGTAGAAAAGGAGAGGGTGGGACCTAATCAGGATAATCAATCAATAAATTTCACTGTGGGTTCTATGACTTTCTAGAACGTTCTAGAATTTTGATCTTCTATATATTTTAATATCTCGCTTGTCGAAAACTTTAATGGCAAATATGGAACTATAGTGAGTTAACGAGATTTTAGCTTGGCCTGATTGACGTTTCAACGTCAACACCAACCGATATCAAAATCTCACTGTCTTATGAATTTGAGCAAATTAATGAAATTCATAAGATTCAGGTACTTATTATAACTGTCTGTCATCTGTGTACCAAATTTCATCAAAATCGAATCAGTGATTTAGGTGTGACAGCGTAACAGACAGACTTCCTTTCGCATTTATAATATTAGTATGGATGATAAGTTCTAAACTGTAACGTGATCCGAAAATCCCTTACTTATATTAATTAATTTAAGCTCTTTAACTAAAGGCCATATTTGTGCGAACTACATCACGTTGCCAGTGAATTATATGAATTTCCATTCAATTGCAATGTCGCTGCAGGAAATATTCTCGGTAAAAGAACAGCAATATTAATCTCACAGTTCCTAGCTTCTCACGAAGAAGTAATTATTATATAAACGTGCTATTACTTTTATCAGCTCTTCTTTGATATACTTGCATTTATTTGAAAGTTTCAGGATAGAATATTGATTGCAATCCGATTTTTATTTTTATAGACCGCTGTTCCACAGAGGAGGTTAATTAAACTCTCCATTATTTTTTTATTCCTCCTTTTTCAAAGTATCTATGTTACAGCAAGTATTTATAGTATTATTAGGAGAGGCGTGAACCTGTTCACACCCTACTGTTAGTAAACGTTAAAATAAAGTTATTAATAAAAAATTGACAAATTTTTTTCATTGCATGGAAAATTACGTTTGTCTTGGTTCGAACATGTAATGCGTAGATATGAAAGTCATATCGTAAGGAAGCTACTAGTTGTGTGAAGTGTGTGAATGAAGTGAATGGCTACAAGGGGAGAAGGACACCTAAAATTAAGTGGATGGACTGTGTGAATGATGATATGGTTAAGAAGGGAGTGAATGTTGAGATGACTGCAACAAGATATGAATGGAAAAAGAACACATGTTGCGCCGACCCCAAATAAACTTAGGATAAGGCATTCTACTTATATTACAAGGATGTGGAGCTTGAAATTTACACACTCAAACGTTTTTAGTAGGTCGAGAATCATACCTTTATATTTGCAAGCGTTTATAGGCATTAGGGGGATAATAACTTTTAAACTATCGCGTTCCATGATATACAATAATGTTAACGGGAATTAAGGCTATCATGGTATAGGTACATACATACCTTTGGTTTGCCTGTGACCATGGCCGGTGTAACCGGGTCGAAACGTCAGGCAAACCAAAGGAAAGGAGGTAGGACACGGCGGTATTTCCGCCCAATTGAACAGTCCGACTAGGGAAGTACCTCCGCCCTACAGAATACCGCGGTTATAATAACTTCGTGTTGTGTTCCCTGCGGTGAGTAGGGTAGCCAGAGCTCATTGCAGAATTTGTGCTGACAGTGGGATGAATAAAAGCTTGTCCTGCGTTGTCCTCTATACTGACGGCACAGAAACTCTGTGCTTACAGGGGCGGCAGCGCGAGTATGGCTTCTATGGTGTTACACACGTCCATAGGCCACGGTAACCACTTTCCATCAGTAGGACCGTGCGTTTGTCTGCCACCTAAGTGGTATAAAAAAAAGTATATATATTTGTATCTATACCTTCCATGATCGCGTAAATTTCCGTTAACATTATTGTATATTAGGGGGATGATGTGTCCGTACTCTCATGTTATAGAAATAAACATAATAATCAATAAAATGATAATCTTTTATTCTTATTACCAAAATTCTGTTACCAAATGAAAATGAAATCTACTAAGGTAAGTATAAAATCTATTCAATAAGAAATTAATTAGAATTTTGTTCACAATTTTGGTACAAATATCTCCGAAATTCTTTATAATACACACAAAGAAAGTTACTTACCGCAATTTAAAACCGCCTCCTCATTCTTAAGTCTAATACGCTTTTTCTTCGCTGATTGAAATCTAAAGCTCCGATTTTCACGTGGGTTGTCTTAATAAGGTTTCTACTGCATTGCAGTTCTGTGTAATTTCTTTTAAACCTTAGCTTGTACATACCTAAGTTAAATAGATCTGAAGCGGACATTTTATGTACCAATTTTCAGCTAAAGTCGAATAATAATGTGATAGTTATATATTATTTTTACGTGCGCTAAATCCCCACGGATACCTCCCCACCGGAACCGGTGGCCACAAGACACGACGTCTGCGGGTCGTTTTTTGGTGGCCGAAGGTGAGGTTAACAGTCGTATCTGGCCCTCTCCTCGGGTGTGGGGACTACAGTCCCCAACTCGTCCCCGGAAATGCGGCCTGCTTCTGCCAGGGTGACAGGCGGCTCCACCTGTCACCCCCAGACCTATGATAGTTATACTTGCACGCTATGATAGCCGTTTTGATTGATCTGTTAGATGAATAACTGAAGAAAAATATGACGAGACTGGAAATAGATAATAAAACAAAACTTAAGAGGAAAATAAAATTCACACACCAAAAAAGATAAAACAAGCAAAACCAGTCGTGTCAATACGGCTGGCATAGACAACAGTATCTGTATCACATTATACTTATCATTTGATGATACAGAAAGTTTATTCGTAAGTTACTACCTTGTTGACAGCATATACATAATATAATCGTAAATACACACACAAACATATTACAGACATACAAGTACAGTCAGACACCAATCGTTTTCACCATCTATCCATTGACGTCGACCAGATTTGCATGTTTATTTACAGGTGTATAGGTAAGATTGCTGTGTATTAAGTTTATGAAATTGTATAAATTGATATTATTGAGCCTTACAGAGGTCCTCAATTTTGCTATAGCAAAGTCTCTGTCATACCACGAACACTTGTGAACATCCAAATAATTTTAGACTTTAATCTAATGTTCTTAAGTCCTAAAATGAAACTCTTTGCCTTTAACTTTGGATTTAGGCATTTTAGAAATAATTATCTGTGGTATGAAAGTGGTTTAGCTTTAGTAGAAACAAGGGCCAGGTCTAAATAAAAGTTTATTTTACTCTTTCTTAACTAGGTCTGGACTGTAATCTTAATGAAATCGCGGCAGATGTGGCGTTTGATAGCTGTGTTTTGCAGAAGACAAGCGACATATCGTCGATATAGATACTAATTTAGTTTACTTTTGTGGCAATAGACCAAATAAATAATGATATCGATGTTTAAAAATATGAAAACTTAAAGACGTTTATATTGTACTATAGGTATTTAAATTGTACCGGATAGTAAACATACATACATATATATAATCACGCCTTTATCCCCGGAGGGTAAGGTGAATAAACACCCACATTTCACCAATTATTGAATTCGGTCTCACGTAATAGCCTATTGCCATCTTCCGGGCACTATTGTTGACTCAAGTCATGCATCTGAGGCTGAGTCTGGGCTGTCTGATGTTACACAGCTCTATCCCTTAGTCGCCTTGTAGGACACCGCATGGGAAGAGATGCGGTGGTCCAAATTCTACTCTACCGGGAACCACGCGGCAATCTGTAAAAAACAGTCAAATACTACATAAAAATGGTTTTTGGATCAGTCTTGTGTGCGTTTAGTTTCCTTTGCCTATTCCGTAGTGCAATAAAAATAGTATACATATACTCACGCCTGTAAATCCCCGAATGGGTAGGCAGAGCCTATTACTATCAAGCGAGCACAAAAATTTGCTAATTTAATATATTTATATGAAAATAGTCGGGTAACTATGGGTGGTACGATTTAACAAACCAGGTCAATTGTGAATTTAACAAATAGCAACGATATAACTTTAAAGCCTGGTCACACCAAGCAAATGCACAAAAATCTAGTTTAAACTTAGAATTTTACGTAGACTGAGTAGTTTTAGTTTACTTATAACACGTGTATGACCTTATAAATCAATATGAAAATTAACATCAAAATCCACCGAAAACGTTTTTCGATGTCCACACAAACACACACACATCCCACGCACGCTCAAGCTGTGGAATGAACTCCCTGCTGTGGTTATCCCAAGCGTATACAACATGAGGGTTTTAAAGAAGAGCATTAGAAGCTTCCTTCAAGGTCGGCAGCGAGTGTAACGCCCTAGGCGCCATAGGCTACGATAACCAGTTCTCATCAGGTCCGTGTGCTTGTCTGCCACCTAAGTAGTATAAAGAATGTCAATTAAATTGGCGGGTAGTTGTAGGCGACATTAAAGCATAATTTGGTGATGCCAGGGTTGAAAAAAAGTGTCATTTAATTCAGAAATCTAGAGGTGGTACGATTTTAAAAGCGGTACAATTTACCTACTCGACTTTCTTCCATGTCAAATTCCAAATATTATATTTGTCATTATATTCTATAATACGCCGGCTAACCAATTGCCACTTGTCTAGGTGAGCTGTAATTATGATATGGAGCCAATAGAATCGGCACCAATATGATTGACTTTTGTGTACTACTTACTAATACTACGTAATACTTTCATTGAAGTTTTGGAAGTAACGGGATAAAAGTCAAACAAAAATGAATACTATTTACACAAACATAAACATTCATAGAAGTAAGTTAAAGTGGATTCGTTCTCTGTATTTTATAACCAAGATTACCCTAAGCCAGTCTTAGTAACGTTTGCACATAACATACCAATAATAATAAACTTGAGTTTCATAGCCATTCAAGAAAAATTCGGATCCGAACTTAAGGATCGCGGGTAATTCGTAAAATGATATTACCTTCTGTTTTACATACATAAATTTTTAGCGTTTATTCCAGGTATATCCGAGATTTTTAGAATTCGTAAAGATTTTGGGGCGGACTTTTTTATCCCACTTGGGTGGGGGAACAAGCACACCAGAGATAGAGAGAGAGAGAGAAACACACATTTCAAAGGGCGATATTCTCATGACTACTACTAATGAAGCTCATTTAAAACTAGTAGGTGTCCTACTTGGTGTAATGGGGTTTCGAGATATGAGTGCTTACGAAACTAGAGTTGTGAATAACGGTAGTTTCGTAAGCATTCATCAGACTTGCGTTTTATCTGCAAAATAGAAGATGTTAGGAAAATAGGACAAACTTCGTTAAAAATGACGTGCAGGAATGCATTTTATCATAATATGACTAATATTTATAATGGTAGGTTTTTTTGAAAATCACAAGTGCATTGTCCGTCTGTAACTACCAAGTTTTATCTCATTATTAAATCTTATCTTATCTGATCTATCCTCAGATTATTGTGATTTTCAGGGCAGAAAGTTGTATTTTCCAGGATTAATATTACTGTATTATTACCGATCTATTGCTATGACTAAACACAAAACAAAACCCGAGGAGAGGGCCAGATCGTGAGAAATGGCCCTGGGTCGGCCGGGGTGCGAGGGATATGCCTGTCAACCTCACCTTCGGCAACCAAAACGACCCACAGGCGGCGTGTGTTTTAGTCGGTTCGAGTTCGACATAACCTCTCCCACCGGCTCCGGTGGGTAGGTATCCGTGGGGATTTTGCGCACGTAAAAAAAAAAAGAAACAAAACACACAACAAAACATTGAAGAAATTTACATAATAATATATATAATAATTAATCTATGGATTTTCATCAGTTTTTTATGATGTTCGGCATTCTGTAAGGTCTATTTCTCTAAAGTGCCATCGATGATTTTTTACATAATTAAAATGAGGTGAAAAATCATAGAGATGTAAAACTTTTGAGTGAGCTGGAGCCGTGCCTTCATAGTTTTAGATTTTTTTAAATCCTAGACACGTCAACTTAAGTTCACCTCGCCTGGTAAGCTAAAGGCAAAGTCTTAGGAAAGGGTGGATTAGTTGGAAGAGCTCATCAGAACACTCACCATAATACATAAACATAAACGTGAATTTTGAAATTACTTCCTGTTTACTTAAAGATTATGAGAACATTATGTTATATTAACAGTTATTGTATTATCTGAGAAAACATAATAATACATGAATGCTGTATAATTAGTTTCCGCCGGATAGTATCGAACGGGATATTCTCGAGAAATTCTCGAAACTCATATTTAGTTGGAATATGAAGTTGGAATATTCTGTCAGATTGTAAAACCCGCTCGATCCAGTGACCTATTTCCTTCAGACTTTGGGCTGAATTGTATAGCATTCAATTGTTACCATTATATATTTGGATACCTATTCGTTGTAATTATAGGAACGACATGTTTATTGTGTCGCAGGTCTCTAGGGTCAGATGGCTGTAATTAGTGAGAAATAAATTCCGGGAAAGGACCTTTTGAATTGCTTTTGTAGTGAAAATTTATGACTTTTGGTGGAAACTTGTATTCGAATTGCTTGTTTTTTATATCAAGGTTTAATATTTGTGTATAAAAGTATATATTTTCTTTAAAGAACTAACGCCGTTATTAAAATAATATCATACCTACCAAAGAACTAAATGGCGGTAAATAACTTTTAAGCATATAACCGCTTATTTTCCACCAAGAATAATTCAGAACTATCATACTGATAAATGCAGCTGGCTGTATTCCCACTTTATATCGACTCAAGCAACAGTATGTTGTGCTTCGTATGAATTGTGATAGTACTTATCTTCGTTCTCTATTCCGATATAATATCTTTATAAGCAACACGATTCCTAGACGATCTTTTTGCCTTTTTTAAAGTTATGTGTGAGGTATTTTTGTACCACTCGTTCAGTTTCCCTCGCTACGATCGGCACGTTTAAGTTACCCATCCTATCGGTCTAAATATTTGTTGATCTCAAGCTTGATAAACATAGTATATTCATTCCGTGACTATGTGTCCCGAAAAGTTGGTCCTTCGAGCCGGATTCATTTCAAGCAGTTGCAGACAGTGCTGTACACTAATTTCATGAAGGAACCACTAAATTTGGTTGACTCGAAATTTGTATGGGAATTATTTTTATGCCTTGTCCTTGTCTATCTAGTCATATTAGTAAACGACCAAATGACCGCAGTACATTAAACGCAGTAACCGTCGAAGACATCGTGTAATTTAAATCAGATTACTATAGAACCACTTCGTAGTATCCATAGCGACGTGTAATCTACGGGGTTTTCCTTAAAAGACACGTGTCATTCACCGGGTGTGTATAAAACAAACACTAAAACTGAATTTTACACGCTCTGCGCATCATTTAGCACAACAGTCTACATTACACATCAAAGCTATTTCCATTCATGAAAGTGTTATTAGTATAAATGTAATGCTTGATACAATTCCAGAAAACGTTAATTCGTAATAGCTTTTACAGTTGAAGCAACTTGTACTCGTATCATCGTATACAAGTTTATGGGCGAATCAAGACTGAAACATTTGTACAGAAAACATTGAACGAATATGTATTGTATAGGAAGTAATGGTTGAAGGTCAGATGTTTACTTCCTTTCCCTTTTAAATTTGTTAGGTAATGAAACGTTATAGGTAGATTCTCATGTATTACTGCGTTCATACTCACCCTATTACAAATTTATTATTGACTTTCAGCAGGGACTGTAGAAGGTCAGCGGCAGTCGCTGCTGAAAGTCAATGGAAGGAAAGTATGCGCTAGAGCCTGGTCTACCAAACAGCAGGGGCATCTTGCAGAAGAGCTTGTCTTGACCCCAAAAACCCGAAAGGATGAGAAAGATTTACAATGTATTTTAATGGGAAAGATTTTAAATGTAATTAGGTAGTTTTTGACTATCGCATTCTTAAAATTAATTTGTGACTTTATTTGATCATAAATTATAATACTGTCCGGCATTTTTTCCATGAGCAAAAGTATGTGTGTCATTTATGTGCATAAACAAAAACACCTCCAATTAATGAAGAATATTGAATAAAATTATCTATACAGCTAAAAGAGGTAGGACCAAAAAGGACGTTTATGGAACAGATAAAGGAAAAGATACAAATCGCGTGGTATCAAGAGGTCAAAGGATTGGAGGGAGATCAATGGTGATGATTCAGTCCATCGACGAATTTAGAGAAAGAGCTAAAATATAACTTACTATATTCACACAGAGCGCGTATCATGAACACTTAAAACACGTTAATAATTGAATTTCTGTCATATCTACTACTAACTGCATAAATAACTTTATAATCCTATATTTAATTTATAGTGGTACAAAGCTACATTTGCAGTTGGTAGCATGACAGCCGTTGAATTATTTACGTGGATTTCAAGGTACGGGCTGCAGGAAGAAGTAAAAATCAGTACAGTGCCGGTACTTGCAAACTTTTCAGGGGAAAAAAATAGTTTAATGAGCACATCGTAAGCACTAATAGCAGAAGCCTAAAAAGAAAATTAATGTATTGTGTACGTGTTTATGCATAACCTCGTTGGAGACTTAAACAAACGTGTTTATATTCAAAACCATATTGTGCAAACTGAAATTTATTGTATACCGACCATAAAATTCTCTTCAAACTCACGAAGAATGTATAAAGTAAACAATTTTGCTTTTGTAAAGGAATAAATATAGTAGTTTTGCCAGTAGGCATTTCGACTCGATTTCTGTATCTAACTGTTGAACGGATTTTGCCTGAGCTATAGATTATTGTCATGATTGCTTTTTGCGTGAATTTGATACAAAAAGTGTTACATATTCTGTCAAAAAATATGGTTTAGATCATAATGCTATAAGAAAACCGTTCTCGGTGGGGGTTCTCAGGTGGCGCGGAACTGTGATGTGAATGTGGAGTTATTCCACGGACAATGGCCCAGCTATTAAAACATGTCTATACACATGTAGACAGGAAGAACTCCTGTGCGCCACAGAGAACGCCATCTAGGTAGCAGCACACTGGGAGAACACAGTCTGAGAGTCGAGGCGCCATCGCCACGATAGAAAAAGAAGAAGAATAAAATAAAATAAAATATTAAATAGGTTTTGGCTAATTACCATTTTTATAACCTGACAAACTGATCCATTCAGATCAAAATTCTCCTATGCAATCGTCTTGGGCGTCTGAGACATTCACTTTTTCAGATCTATAAGAAAAAATACCATACTACGTGCTACAATTTCACTAATTGTTATAGATACAAGTAACATAAAATGTAAGTAATAAGTCGAAATTTGTTACTAGTTGAAAGAAGTCTATTACAGTTGACTCTATATAGTTAGCTCTGCTGGATTACCAGCTTCTCTAGTCCTGAGCTATGATAACCGGTACCCGTAAATGGAGGTCACAGTTCACTGGTTGCCTCAGATTCGTTATAAAACTTTTATTTTATTATAAGCTTAAGCGGGTACCGCATAAGGGCTAAAACCCATTAGAGTGCGCGTCACTTCACGACATGTTTTGCACTATTTTTGCAGTGGAGCGGGAGCATTCGACATTTTTATTGCATATTCGCAAACGAAATAAGAGATTTGGTTAATATTTTGATGTAATATTACACTAAAATCAAAAAAGCAGTGAGTTATAGAGAGGCAAAAGACAACCAGTTAGTTATATACCTAGGCACTAGACACTGACTGCCAGTAGGCAGTCACTGTCAACACTGTCGGAAAATCTGCCCTTCTAAGTGGATCATTTTACTCAATTCCCCTGTTCCTCCTCTGGGGTGGTTGTAGGACGTCCAGCAAGCACGGCGTTCCTTTGAACCTACCTATTTCTTTACATAACCTTAAGATCGGATCAGTCCCACCTTCCTTCCCACGTTCTCGTGGTCTTCTATATCTAGTGTGTTCGTCACTATAATATTCCGCATAACTAGACAAAGACACGGTGAGATTACTAAGCGAAATAGATTTATGAGGTGATGGTGAATGGGTAACCTAGTAAGGTTTAACTCAGACGTACGTAGGTATGTCAATTAATTAAAAAAAACTAAATTCTGTATTCGGTAACAAAATACAAGAATAACATTGGTTTGTGATTGGAACCTCCTTTTAAGCAAGAAACGCTTAAAAGGAGTAGGACACTCCGTTCAGGTGGCTCAGTTCCAGAACATGACAGAACCCGATGAGGCCCTGAGTCGGCCGGGATGCGAGGGATATGCCTGCCAAACTCACCTTCGGCAACTAACAACGACCCACATAACCGTGCGTTTTAGTCGGTTCGAGTCCAACATATTCTGTTCCACCAGCTCCGGCGGGGGAAATCTGTGGTGATTATTTGCACGTAAAAAAAAATTGCATTTTAAGGAAAGGCTTGGTTAAGAGTAGGTACTTATCCGCAACCTATATGAAAACAATTATGAAGAAGTTAACGGTAAGCAATGCTAACATCTACGTGGAAAGAAAGAGACATGAACATATATGCATTTATGTGGCATGGCGCTGTACACAATGCAGCTCTCAGCTAATGGACTTCATAGTTTAGCTGCCTGAATTCCATCAATTCATTTACAGTAAAACCGAGATTTATTCAGTGTACCACTCCGCCTGTCCAGTTTAGGCTACATTGGCTAATTGATCGGAGGAAACCGACACACACGCGACTTTCATTAGCCAGATTACACTATTGTGTTGAAGTACTATGGCACAATTATATGCAGTACGAATGCTCTAAGAAATCAACATGGCTACCCTTTAGAGTCCAAGGGATAGCCGAAATGATAGAAAACTACTGCAATACACAAATGCGTTGACAAATGAAGACGAATTGAGATATGACATAGAATGTGGACCAAATTCAGCGAATGTAGTCTTTGCAAACAAAGTTTTTTTTTATACCACATAGATGGCCTATGGACGTGTTGAAAACCAAGAGGTTCACACTCGCGCTGCCAACCCTGTAAGCATTGAGAGTTTCTATATGTCAGTATCAGAGTAAAAGAAAAAGCAGGAAAAGCTTTTGAACTTCCCACTGACAGCATAAAAATTCTCCTGTGGGCTCTGGCTGCCCTACTCACCGCCGGAATCACAACACGAGGTTATTATGGCTACGGTGTTACTACCCCAGTCGGACTGCTCAATTGGATGGAAATACCGCCGTGTCCTACTAAAAAGTGATGGATGTGCTTTCAAAAAGTTAAAATGTATAATAGCTTTTTAGAGTGAAAAGGAATACGAAACTGCTTTTAAAATTTTGATCCGATTAGAAATTTTACTAAATATGATGAAAAACTGACTTAAGCTCTTTTGACTTTAGAGTTTTCCGAGGTTATATTCGATACCCAGTAAGTGACATTCTTCAACGTACTTATTAGAGCCCATATATCTTCACTAATTCTCCCAAATTAATCCAATTTCCCGTCGATGTCTAACTAGTTTCATTCCATGAAGCCTCATTATAATACCTAATCTTATTATGTTCTTAGTTCGTGAATCTCGCTAAAAATCTCAGTCAGACAATATCTATTCTAATATAATAAAGCTAAAGAGTTTTTTCATACTCTTTGTTGAAAGAAAGAAAAGAAAGAAAGAAAATACATTTTATCTTTGGTGCAACACAAACATACTTAAAACTAAACAGTTTTATTTATTATATTACCTATTTAGTGCTTGTATTGGGCACATTTAGGTTACACCAAGAATGGGACCAGAGCATAATGCTGTTGTTGTTGTATGTATTGTTTCAAATTCTTTTTGTATTAAATAGTCCTTTTAACGCAACATTTCGGCAGATTTCCAAGTCTGTCGGATTCGTTGACATTTATGATCACTGATCCACTCCCTTAAGTAGTAGCGTGATGATATATAATCTAGATCCTTCGTCGATAAACAAACGATTTAATACTAAAATAATTATTATTAGTCTTCAAATATTGTATGGATACAATATTTGAAGACTTAAAAAGTACGGTCTTAAAGGTGGGACACAAGTTTTCTGAATATGCCAGGGGCAAAGCTAGGGCAGGCGTGGGAGACGCCAAGACTGGAGCTGGTGGCGGCCTTGGGAGTGAAAGTTCTCACGTTCGCCACGCTCGTGGCGATGGTTCGTTGCGCGGTTGCGTGGACGGCTGGCGCCTCCTTTTGCGAGCAAGTTATGCTCGTGAAGGAGGTGGCGGGGCGAGAGCGGCAGCGGGAGCGAAGGAGGATCGGTAGCCCGCGTACTGAGGTAACTCGAGGGTCGGAAGAGTTGGGGATTCTGTGGTCCCCACATCCGAGGAGAGGGCCAAATCGAGAGGGATGGCCCTGGCTCGGCCGAGGTGCGAGGGATATGCCTGTTAACCTCTTCGGCAACCAAAAACTACCCTCAGGCGTCGTGCGTTTTAGCCGGCCACCGGCTCCGGTGGTGACGGTATCCGTGGGGATTTTTCGCATCAAAAAAGGGCGGGTCAGCTAGTATAACATATAAATTATCAAGTAATACAGGCGTGTCCTAGATAAAAAAGATATATATATCTGTATTAAAAAGCTACACATATTAATACAAGTACTCGTAATACTGAAATAATGAAAATTAATATTTTTAACTGGTCAAGTATGACCTTTTTTTTTGTTTCGCCATAGAAAATGTGCAATGACATAAATCATGATGCATCACCCTCCATCAGCTGGTTGAAACTATACAGGAATACTTCTATGGCCGTCTCCCTTGATACGTGCTTCACAGTGTGTTACAGGCACCTGCACCAAAATAACTTCCATTAGGTGACGTTCAGGAATAAATATACATCGCCCCTTGATACGTGGTAGGATCTAGTCTAGCTTCCTATGTTTATTTAAGTTCCTGCTGGTACCCTAAATATTGTACGCTGCGTCCACCCGTCCCCTCAAATATTTGAGCCTCCCACTCGTCCCTTAGTCAGTAATTTGTTTTAAAACCATTATATGTAAGCACGGTAGTGTTATATTATGATATCGAAATATATAATTTCTTGTACGTTATTCTAACATGACCATGCCTAAAAACCACCCTTTCTCGAACATCTCCCAATTTGTGTTTGATCATTAACATACGAGAACTAATTAGAACAAAAAACAATCTAACGAAGGTTTAATCAAAATTATATTACAGCGTGATTACTCCACAGTGAATCTTGATATTTCGTTTCCAATGAAAATTTAATTCATAATTTTTCAATCAAATGTTACAGCTTAACTTTTGACCTAGTTCATTTGTTCGCCCCTTATGACAGAAATTTGATGCATCGATCGAAATTACTTACCAAATGTTTATCAATTTTTACAATGTTTTATAAATAATTCATAAATCTTAATTCCCTTTTGTATACAATAAATAATTCACTGACGTCTGTTCGTTTGTAGTTTTGTACACATTTATCATTACTGTTTTAGAATCGCATTACCGTGGAAATAGTAGGTCTCCCAACATTGGGAGCAACATTGGGAGGAACATTCAGTAGTGGACCAATTGTTGAATAAAATATTAACTTATGTTTTATGTCAATCATACATTGATATTGGGAATTTCTTAATGTTTACTAATTTTGTCTTTGGTCGCTTAAGATGAGCTTAATACAGTTTTAAGTTTCTCCTGAGAATTATTAGAGATAGTTGCAACAAGAGGGCAATACAATATAATAAAGAACATGTTTAGTATGCATACCTACCATATGTATACTAAATACGAGACGACGACGATGGAGGTAGAACACGACGGTATTTCCGCCCAATTGAGCAGTCTGACTGGGGAAGTGCCTCCACCCTACAGAATACCGTGGCCATAATAACCTCGTGTTGTGTTCCCGGTGAGTAGGATAGCCAGAGCTCACATGAGAGTTTTTGTACTGTCAGTGGGAAGATCAAATGTTTGTCCTTCTTAGTCTTCTACACTGACGGCCAGACCTTCGTCATTTTATAAAAGCTAAAAGTTTGTCAGCGCATGCTCCCAACACACGCAAGAACGACAGACCATTATGAAGATAAGGTCATAGTGGCTTTGGCAGGTATACGGTATTAAAGGTGAAAAAAGAAAATCTATTTTAAAAAGTAATAAAATGTGATTTTGAAATATTCGAAATCACGTCAATTATAGACAAACACTTTAACATCATGATAACTCATCATGAAACTACGAGTATATGTTTTGGTCTAAAAGCTGATTTTTATACATTTCCTTAAATTCAAGGATAAGCCGGCACCAGAGGGTGGACCTGCTCTTAGTTGCTCGAGGCCAAAAAAAAATCACTTTATTTTTTTAAATTAGGTTACTTAATTTTTTATAAGTCTACTGTATTCGGTACTCCTTATGATATTTTTAAATACCTGAACCACAATGCTGCAATGACCTAAAAAAACTAATGAATAATAATTTACCGAAATGAATATAACCATGGCAGTCTGAAAACAACCTCCTTGAAATATAACTGTTTATTTGTTTTGAACTACATCATTCATTCGATAGTGGTGTTTGTACAGTTGCTATTGACACTCGCTTCAAGGTTTCAGACTGAAAAAAAAACATTACAATGCGTGCCAGGTATTAGCTAGTATAGCAATAAGCTAGGAATAATAATAATAAATTTTCATTTTACACTTTTTTTAAATTAACCTACTAGTCTTTTCACTTAACACCCATATTGAAGGAGTTGCGAAAAAATTCCATCATTTTGTGTTGGCGGCCATCTTGGATCGATTTTTGTAAACAGCTAAGAGCACTAATATACCTATCAAACAAAAAAAAAACAAATCCAAATCGGTTTATATACGTTGCAGAGCTACGATATCGTAGACACACACACACATACACACACACACACGCGTCAAACTTATAACATCGCGTCGTGGTTTAAAATATTGGTAGTACCAGGGGCTTAAACACACATTCACACACACACAAACAATCACGCCTTTATCTCCGGAGGGTTAGGCAGATGTGAATTAACACCCACATTTCAGCAATCATTGTATTAGGTCCCACGTGATAGGGGGCGAGCCTATCGCCGTATTCCGGGCACTATTTTTGACTCGAGCCATGCATCTGTGGCTGAATCTGGACTGTATATATCTGTCTGATATTAAACAGCCATATCCCTTAGTCGCCTTGTACGACACCACATGGGAACAGATTGGGTGTCCCTAATTCTACTCTGCCGGGAACCACGCGGCTGTCTCTTAAACTTTACTTCAATCAAACTTTACTTTCATAGTAGAAACGGACTCGGACTGTTGCCATCCATCAATATTTGTGTACTGTATCTCGTAAGCAAAACATAACATAAATTCACGCCTATATCCCCGAAGGGGTAGGCAGAGGTGCTAGCACCCACATTTCGCCAGTTTATGTTTAGGTCCCAATGTAATAGGTGGCGAGCCTATTACCATTAACCGGACACTTATAAACCTGCGATAAATACACATATAACTTCGTAAAGCATCGAAAAGTCATTGGTGTGTGCCATGGTAAAACCTGGGATCGAACCCGAGACCTCGTCTCAGCAGTCCATTACCAATACCACTAGGCTACCGCGTATCTCGTAAGACAAGTGTCAAATCGAACAAAATAAACAAAAATATGTTCACTACAGTAAGACATACTGTTTGATCCAGTTTGACCATAATAGTTAGCGTTGGTTGTTTAGTATTTAAGGAGTAGGCCTAACGATCGAGAGGTCCCGGGTTTGATTCCTGACTATTATACTACCGACGTGAACCTACTCCTAACACAAACAATTTAGCTTAGATGGAGAGGTTATACTCGTATTATTAGTAATTTCGGTTCTAATATTCTTTGAAAAAAGCTAATGCTCCAATTCACACTATGATAGGTCACAAAGTGAGATTAAAATAATACTGCTACTAGAGACGGTAGTAGCCCCCCAGGGCTCAAGACAGAAAAATCTGAAACCAATTAGTACCATCTTTAGCTAACTCAACACCTCCTTTTGAAGCCGATTGAAATGTTTAAAGGATGCTTATCAGAAACAACAAAGCATTTCTTGAACAAACATAGCTAAGTATAAAATCATAACGAATTATTCTCGAAGAGATAAACACTTTTATATTTCAAACATTCCAAGAATTGTTGCGTATTATTAACACGATAATAGCATAATTTTGTTTGTGTAGTAAAAGCGATTATAAGGCCACGGGTATAGTAAAGTCGCTCCAGTGTGCGGTTTATACACAATCATATTATTATATTCCAAAGTTTACAGTTGATAGGTTACTTCAAACCACTAGGTATAATCTTATTGTACGTCTTATTAGATATGCTACACACAGGGATATAGGTATTTAAACTATCATGGTACCGTGTTGTATTGTTTTGAGTTTGTTATTATTGGTAGTGCAGATACGCGTAGTAAAAGAACTCGAAAGAGGGTAGATCCATATATTTACTCCTAAAAAGGTTTTTCTTAGTTCACTACCAATACTCCAGTTCCTCCGTGATAATATCGGAAACTCAAAATAATGCAATATGTTAAATATCCCGATTACTTTGATACTGATACTACAGTGAATACTTACATAATTATGTAATATACAATATCTACTATTACCTGTGACAAACAATGAATTAATTTGATTTGATTTGATAGGTCGAGAGGTTCCAGGTACGAAACATGGCTATTAAACGATTGACACCCAAAGTAATTTAACTAACTGAGGGGGTAAGGGGTATACTAGTGAATTTGGTTACTAATATTCGTTAAATTAACTACTTTTAAATTGTTAAGTTAGGATATACACTAAAACCACTTTAAACGGATTGTATATTGTTTTATCTGGTTTTATTTCGTTATTTACACTTAGCCTGACGTTTCAGTTGTTTTTCAGCAACAATCAATCATTGTGTTGCTGAAACAAAACGTGTGCAACAGTGCGTGAACTTCTAACAGTATCACACAAAAAGTACCTCATTTAAAATTTCTCGATCTATTTTTCTCTTTAAATCTAAATGGGACTGCCCTCCGGATTAGTCTATTCAAAATAAAATATTTCGTGCCCATTATGTCGTGTTTGCCGTTGCAAATTAAATTCTTTGATGGTTTTGTTAAGGATATCACTATATGAACTCCCCATTTTCATTATAGTAAAGAATCATTTAACCTTATAGACGGTGAAAACATTATTACATAATGATTTGAGAACCTTTTTAGTTTTTTGAAATCTGTTTCAAGGATATTATGTCCTAATGTCCATAAGAAAAAAATTAACATTTGCCAATTTTATATTTCGATAGTTTAGGTCCCAATGTATAGGTGGCGAGTCTATTGCCATTAACCGGGCTCTTATAAGCCTGCGATAAATACACACATAATTTCGAAAAGTATCGAAAAATCCTTGGTGTGTGCCATGGTAAAACCTGGGATCGAACCTGAGGCCTCTTCTCAGCAGTCCATTACCCATACCACTAGGCTACCGCGGTACCTTATTACATTTTGTAGATAGATAATGGAGCCATTAGGTACTTGACGCTGTTGTCGCTTCGTTATCCACTACTGTTGTGTCCGCAGCCTAAAACTATTTTTACTTTTCATAATTCAGATTG
This sequence comes from Eilema griseolum, assembly GCA_963662185.1. Taxonomy (NCBI): domain Eukaryota; kingdom Metazoa; phylum Arthropoda; class Insecta; order Lepidoptera; family Erebidae; genus Eilema; species Eilema griseolum. The sequence goes on from OY759232.1 coordinate 5,600,542, forward strand.
ATATCAGTATATTATGAGCGTATATAATATTTCAATGCCTTTTGAAATAAGACATTGGATTTTGATTTACCCAAGGGTACATTTAACTATATTGCTATTAGTTTTGTTACGCTGTTATTGTTATCTGTAGACCATTGCCATGATCTACAATGAGATCTGTCTGTTATCAAGATAGATTTTTTGGAAGAGAATTTGGATTTTATTAAAACCTTTTGTACAATATTTAGTGAACTGTACAGCCATTGGTCGTTAGGTCACATCCGGCTCGAAGGGCCAACAATGTAAATTACAGCTATTGTTGACTGGAATGAATTTAATATTCCTGGTTTATAATTTTCAGTCTTGATTATTATAAAAACACGAATACATACTTAATACATATTTGGCTATTAACGCTTATTGTAAAACCTTTGCTGACGGAAGAGATGATGTATGCGGCCAAATAGAATTCTTTTGGATATTATTTTCTTAAACAATGGACGTAAATGTGAAATTATTAGGGATATATGAGTTTCTATTTTAATTTTAACATATAAATTGTCCCGGTTATCTAGACATGAATAAATTTTCAGTCACCTAATTGTATTGGAACGTCTAATAATTCATAGCACCTTCGTGAGATGCACCCGTGTATACTGTGGAACAAGTAAGCTCTCCCTCCCTTTGTTCCGGACTACCTATAGGTGTAATTAATTGAACACCGGTTTAATATGAGTAGTTGAACTCTGAAGATAAGGGAGTATTTGTGATGGTCAATTTATTATCCACCTAGGTATTGCCTGCGCTTTGGAATTTTAATTACTTCTCGTAACTCTCGAAATCCTAACTTTTAAGCTTTCGCGTTTTTATGGGAATTAATGCGATTATGGTATAGGTACATACATACCTTTGATTTACCTGACATTTCGACCAGGTTACACCGGCCGTGGTCACAGGCTGACTGACCTGCGACCTTCTGATTACGCCCTGTGTTATCTGGTCACAATGTCAGGCAAATCAAAGGCATGTATGTACCTATTATACCATGATCGTCTTAATTCCCGTAATAATTGTAGTGTCTGGAAAACCTGTTCTAGAGGTAAAAAGAATTAACACAACAATACCATTTGCAGTGTAGTATGCGTGCACAAGTCACGGTACCTAACCGTTTACTATCAGATGACGAGATCAGGCTAACAACCAACTTGTTAAAATTTACGTTCAATACCTTGATCCTTTTGGGAGTTTTGATGGTATAGACACAGAAACACGTGTTAAACATATAACTACCCTCTTTTTTGTTCGAGGTTAAAAGCAATATTATGTTAACCACGTTTCTATATACAGTCAACGACAAAAGTAGCTTTTTTATACAACTTAGGTGGCAAACAAGCACACGGTCCACATGATGGAAATTGGTTACTGTGACCTATGAACGTGTACAACACCAGGAGAGTTACACCCGTGCTGCCAGCCCTGTAAGAACAGAGCGTTTCTGTGCCGTCAGTGCAGAAGAAACAATCAGGACAAGCCTGTAGTCTTCCCACTGACAGCACAAAACATCTCAGTGAGCTCTGGCTATTCTATTCACCGCCGGGAACACAACACGAGGTTATACCCGTGGTATTCTGTAGTGTGGAGGTACTTCCCCAGCCGGACTGCTCAATTGGGACTATACAATAGCTCAACAAATTCTAATTTATTTATTCACTACGGCCATTAAAGCAACATAAAATAATAAACAAAACATAACATTATATGAATTTTGTCCTAAGGGGATACATTAATTGTGGGTATACGTGTTCGAATGTAATCTTTGTTTTTTTTTTATACCACTTAGGTAGCAGACAAGCGCACGGCCCACCTAATGGAAAGTGGTTACCGTGGCCTATAGACGTGTGTAACAGCAGAGAAGCCACACTCGCGCTGCCGACCCTGTAAGCATTCTGTGCCGTCAATGTAGAGGACAAAGCAGGACAAGCCTTTAGTCATCCCACTGACAGCACAAATTCTCCGGTGAGAGTCTAATGATTTACAAATATTGTTGTGCTCATCAACTTTTGTCGTTGACTGTACTTAATATAAATTATAACAAACGATCCCTCTTCAAATACTACAGATGTTTCTAGAAAAAGAAAACGAAAAGCGACTTAATCTCCAATAGATGATGCTCACCCTCTTCACGCGATACAGTAGTCGAAGGTTTCCTTCAACAAGGTCAGAGTGCATTTCATCCCCAGAAAAAGGTTAAATAAAAAATGAGCTTCCCGTTTTTTCTTTCAGTTTTTCCTTATAAGAGTGAAATCGCTCCCTTCCGAGCTCAGCATTAAACTTTAATATTAGATTAAAGACATCAATAATGTATTAGGATACCCTTTGATTTTTTTCTCTTCACGCTAATCTATTTATAGGTAAGGGACGCGTCTGTATTTTTTAATTCAGTTCATTTTTAATTTATTCGTGGAAAGATTTATTGCTGTTAATGTTTTGTAGTAAAAAAGTCAGGTTGGACATATTTCAAACCAGTTGATCCAGAAATTTTTGTTAACCGTGTTGGTTCCTGGTGGAATAGAGTAGGGCCATCCCATCCCGTCTTTTTTCGAGGGTTTCGTAGGAGACGATTAGAAAGGGCTGTTCTGTATGCGACAGTAAAAAAGCGCATTACAAAGTGCCTGCTTGACGGCAATAGGGTTGCTCTCTATTACGTGAGACCGAAAATTAAAGTCGGCGAAAAATGGGCGTTAATACACCTCTACCTACTCCTGGTAGGTAGGCGCGATGGAAACTAGGCTATGGACTATGAGTTGAGTGTTGGATGGACTGGTAAATGGGATATGGGGGAAGATCAACGGACGCCTACTGTGACAATAAGTCTCAAGATTGTTGAAAAGCATAGGCCCCATTAAAATTGCCAGTCAAAATGAGGTCATGGGGCAACCTACGTACTAACATATCCAATAATGTTAACGAGGATTAACGCGAACATGGTTTTAATATATATATATATATAGGACACGTTAATTAGACTTCGCTTAGCCTGTTAGTAAGATGAAGGCAAAGTCTCAGAAGAGAGGGTCATCATTACCTACATGTACCAGGTTATCATGGTAACACTCAGCTTGACGGCCTCATCATATGCTTTTTCACGCCCCGCTTAAAGGACCCGGAACTGTAGAAAGAAGGAAACAGGTTTTAATAGTGCGACAAAGTAAAGAGTCTCCGAACCGATTGGTTCTTGAATGAATATTCTGCACCGTGTGCGTGTGACACCTAAGCCCTGCACGTGTTGTCCTGTGTAGGAAAAAAGCGGGTGTGACTAATTTTAAGAGCTCATCAGTATGATCATAGATGAGGCCGTCAAGCTGAGTGCCACCACTTGTAACATGCTACGTGTCTGTAATGGTGACTTTATTCCTGAGACTTTGTCTTTAACTTACCATCAGGCTAGGTAAGGTCAAATTAGCGTGTCCTATATAAAAAAATGCACATACATACCTTTGATTTACCTGACGTTTCGATCAGGTTACACCGGCCGTGGTCACAGGTTGACTACCTATTCAGTAGTTAGTGAGGTTAACTTAGCCGGTCCTGACTACACCATATCTTTTGTTTTTATAATATTACTTAGCCCATCCCAAGGTTGCCTGGAAGAAATCGCTTCAGCGATAAGGCCGCCCATTTTCCAACTGTAAATCTGTTGGTGTACAATAAAGAATTATCTATATATCTAAACTAAAATTTCTCGGCAAATTAGAAAAAAAATGTTAAATATCTACCTACCTTCGGGTAGCAAGAACCGTGATATCATGATATTTAGTTACTTACGGCACGTCAGTTGGCGCTCACGGTAATGGACGAGAAACGTGATCATTCTATTTATGATCGAAACTCACTCAACTGTGGAATTGATAAGTCTTTGAGTTTTTTTTTAACTTCTATGCGGTTTATCAACAGATTAAAGACGTTAATTTTCAGAAAATATTTATTTATTTAGCCCCCGACGCAAAAAAGATGCGGTATTTTTTTTTCCACAAAAGATTTTAAGTGTGACCAAGACCTTTGCAACAAAATAATTCTATATCCGTTCTGTAGTTTTTGCGTCCATCGCGGATAAACAAATGAATCGACAAACAGACAATATTTGGAAAATATTTTTATTTTTTTATACCACTTTGGTGGCAGACAAGCACACGGCCCACCTGATGGAAAGTGGTTGGTCTATGGACGTATGCAACACCAGGGATGTTACACTCGCGCTGCCGACCATGAAGAAACCTTCTGATGCCCCTCTTGAAGAACCCCATATCGTAGGTGCTTGGGAAAACCGCAGCAGGGAGGTCATTCCACATCTTAAGCGTGCGTGGGATGAAGTTTCTTTCATACCGCACAGTGTGCACCTTCTCAGTTCGCAATGTGTGAGGATGAATTCCCTGCCTATGGCGAGAGGTGCGATGATAGAATGTAGGCATCATGTCAAACAATTCATCTGAACACAAACCATTGTATAGGCGGTAGAACACACATAGCGAAGCAAAGTCCCTCCTAAGGCTAAGAGGTATAATAATATTTATGTGTTCATTGTCATATTACAACGTAAACCGAGTATTTTTTTAAATTTATTTATTTATTTCACAAAGCCATTACTTTACATTATTAATACTATAGTAAAAATTTAAGAGTACATGTGGTAGGAAACATAATGTTTGGTACTTTGTACACTTACAACTAGTAGTTGAAGAACTAGTCTGACTCTAATAACAATTCTAAATAAAAGTCCGACACTTCAGAACTTTGAGATCGCTTTTGGCTGTTAAACTACAGTGACAAGCAAACTTCTTTCTCAACTGCATGGAGATTTATAACATAACATAAACTCACGCCTATATCCCCGAAGGGGTAGGTAGAGGTGCTAGCACCCACATTTCACCAGTTTATTTGTAAGTCCCAATGTAATAGGAGCAAGCCTATTGCCATTTACCGGGCACATATAAACCTGCGATAAATACACACATAACTTCGAAAAGCATCGAAAAGTCATTGGTGTATGCCATGGTAAAACCTGGGATCGAACCCGAGATCTCGTCTCAGCAGTCCATTACCCATACCACTAGGCTACCGGATTAAGCACGATTATACTTTTTCTCTATCTCTAATTTCTAATGTTTAGACACGGCCATTTCACAATAATATAATATGTAGTATCTATAGACGTCAAGTTCTTCTAGCAAACTTCGTTAGGAAATGTTTTTCGTAACGAACTACTAAGTACCAACAAGTACCTACAAATTGAGCTGGGTATATTCCCGAAAAAAGTTGTCCAAAACTCTCCTTCCTATAATTAATAGTACGATGCTTCATAAAACTTTTCTCTATCAACGAAATGACAGGATAAGTGATGTGGGTTTAATTATGTACAATTTTCGGTAAACTTGTCGAGGCCGTGTAGAAGTTGAATGGTTTTGAAATGTAATAATATACTTCACTACCTATCCAATTTCAACTTTAATAATGACCATTTCATTTAAATAGATATGTTGAACCTTTTTGTTCTGCTGATACCTACTATTTATTTGCAAACAGGGCCAAGGACACTGCTAAAAATCGATTTAATTTTAGACTTTAAAGCAATACGCTTAAAATCCAAAATTGAAAGGTTTTTTGCAGAGTGAATGACAAAGTGTAATGCAACTCTTTTCAGTTAATTTTAGATTTTAAACATATAGAAATAACGCCTAAAATTTAACGCTATTTTTTTGGGAGAGTCTATGGTATGACATTGGTTTTGCTTTAGTAGAATTGAGGGCCAGGTCCTGGTATTTAATTTCGAACTTTAATGGCATTGCTTTAAAGTTTAAAATTAAATGATTTTTTTAGTGGTTTTCGTGTTATGACAGTGGCTTTTCTTTAGTATAATCGAGACCCCGATAATAATCAGAGAAACATGCATTCAACAACAAAGCAGATGAGACCGCCAAACTGAGTGCCACCATTGTAACATGCTAAGTGTCTATAATAGTAAGCCTCTTTCCCGAGACTTCCCTTGTAGCTTATCAGCAAACGAGGTGAAGCCAAATTGTGTAAAAAAATACATCTGAAGTTGCGGATCAAAGTAACGGACGTGTATGAATACAGTACTTAGGGAATGAAAGAATAAGAAAAAAATCTTTCCATTCTACACACAAATAAAAGAAAAAGAAAAAACAAAGAATAAATACAAAGAAAAAAAAATACAACATACACAATAGACGTAGAATAATGAAGCCTCACAGCGTAATGCTATCCGCGTAGTGGTGCGGACAGATAGCGCTGATTGTCAGAGGCGGTCATGGTGATTATGACAATGTGTGACATTACCTAATGACGCATTATTCATAAATACGTCATGCAGGGATATGGCGGCTTTCAAAAGTGGGGCAAGCACTAAGTATTAAAAAGAAAGGTATTCCGCATTCGGGTCTAAAAACGGTATGTAACGTTTCATTCTGCCTAAGTATTTGTGGCTTACATGATTTATTTGTTGCTATTTGTTAGGTGTCAATCTCAATGCAAACAAATGCAAACGTCTGCTTTTTTGATGAAACTGGTAGGATTTCATTTTATAGACGACTAGCTGACCCAACCCAGCTTACGAGCGAAGCTGGGGTGGCCATATTTTGAAAACTCGTATCACATATTTGATGGCATTTCTTTAGATTCCAAAAATGTGTAGGAATCTGCCAGATTTGTTGACATTTGTGATCACTGCTCCGTCCTCTAAAGAAATAGCGAGATGATATATAACTTAAAAACCTTTGTCGATAAACGGACTATTCATTACAAAAATAATTTTTCAATTCGAACAAACAAACAAACAAACTCTTCAGCTTTATAATATTATTTGGATTGGTTAGACAGCAGACGCCTTCTTAAAGCCATAATGAAATATCAAATAATAGAAAGGAGGAGTAGAAAACTGAACCCCTATTTTGTTTTTTTTTGTCGTGCGGAAGTCCTGTACCACTCGCCGAAGTTGCATGTCGGACTGACAGTAGGTATGTAAAATGGTTCATAAGGCATTTTCCCACGCACTCGAGGTTGATCAGTTCACCTTGTCCAGTTGCAAAATACCTCCTCAGGTGCTAGAACCACGGTGTCCTCATCCGAGCCGAGTGGTATCATAATGTGCGCCCCCTAGGTACGAATCCCTCTTTTTTTTACGTGCGTAAAATCCCCACGTATACCCCCACACCGGAGCCGGTGGGAGAGGTTATGTCGGACTCGAACCGACCAAAACGCACGACGCCTGTTTGTCGTTTATGGTTGCCGAAGGTGAGGTTGACAGGCATATACCTCGCACCCCGGCCGACCCAGGGCCATCTCTCTCAATCTGGCCCTCTCCTCGAGTGTGGGAACCACAGAGTCCCCAACTCGTCCCCGGAAATGGGGAGGCGCGCGAGGCACGCCACCGCTGCGGCCTGCTGCCAGGGTGACAGGCGGCACCCGTCACCCCCAGGCCTGCGCTCATGGGAAGCGGAGGTCATTCATCGACCTAGGTACGAACCCCTCTAAATTGCTATGTTAGGTTAGGTTAGGTTACGTGCAACCGAGATTTGCACTCGGATGTAGATTGTTTCTATTTGTGTTGAATGTAAATATTATATTTTACTCTTAGCATCAAAGTATTTAAATGATTAGTGTTTATAAACTGAAGTCATGCGTTAAAACTCCCCAGATTCGGAAAATTTCAACATTCAGCTATTTTAATTTGTTAACAAGTGCATCTAGAAAGTTTTGTAGAGCAATGTTCCCAGTCACGATGGAAATTAATAACCTATGACATCGCTAATAACACGAACAGGCCCTCGATCGTACTAAAGCAAAACCAGTGTCATACCGCAGACACTGGAAGAAATGGCATAAAATTTTAGACTTTACTGGTATAATCTTAACGTTCAAAATAAAACTAAAAGAGCTTCATTACAGTAATTCATTCTCTGCATAAAGCCTTTTAATTTTCGACTTAACCTATTGTTTTAATGTCTAAAATTAAATAGTTTTTTTGGCAGTGTCCGTGGTATGGTGTTACTTTAGCAGAATCCAGCATTGATTAATTCACTACAACTTACTAAGTTCCTTATTTAGTAAGATATGGAAATTATATCTGAAATTAAAGATGTTTCATAACTTAAACTATGTAATTTTCATATAATTATTATATATTATCGTTTTGGGTTATAGGATCTAAAAGAGTTAGTACATCTTTCTTGAGCTGTAATAACGTTGGTGTTTCAATAACATGCTTTTTTACAATTTTATTAACTGTATGCGTTTTAAACAGTAAATGAGTTTAATATTAACCGTGCCGAGTAATTATGATCATAATTTAGCCGCGTGTTTCCCGGTAGAGTAGATTTTGGACTATGCGGTGTCGTACAAGGCGAATTAGGGATAAGGCTGTTTAACATCAGCCAAATATATACATCCCAGACTCAGCCTCAGATGCATGGCTTGAGGCAACAATAGAGCCCGGAAGATGGCAATAGGCTCACCCCCAATTACATGGGACCGATTTCAATGATTGGTGAAATGTGGGTGTTAATGTACTTCTGCCTAACCTTCCGGGGATAAAGGCGTGATTATATGTATGTATGTATAATTTATTTACTGTGAAGTGGACATTTTACAAACGGTTTTTTTATTTAATTACAACATTCAATATCTGAGCGTTAACATGTAAGATAATGTAACAAATATCAGTTTACTACGGAAAATCATTTATTGCCGCAGTATTGTGAAATAACCAATATAACCATACATCACTAAAGACATTTACGAGTCCAATGAATCGCATCGTGCGATATAAAACGTTCGGAAACATTGCAATGAAAGCGTTTTGGTGGCCTGATGGTAGAGGCCGATGCTTTGACCGACCATTCTAATGAAAATTAAGTGAAATGGTCAATGACCGGTGTGGGTGTAACGCGTTGATCAATTACCGGTGTTTGTGTCAGTAGGTGTTATAAATTATACCTGTATATTAATTTTAATAGGTGTTCATTTAGACTGAGAGAACGGAATGTTCAAGACTTGAATCAAGACTAGTCACTTTTGTTGGTCAGGGCCCTGGGCCCCGATTCTACTAAGTTCATATCATAACAAAACCCTGCCATAACACTGACACTGCAAAATATGTCAATCAATTTTAGACCTTACATCTATATGATTAAAGTCCAAAATTAAATGTAAAAAGTTCATTTCATTCACTCTATAAGGTGCCATTTAATTTTAGAGAGAGAGCAGGAGAGTAAAGTGTAAAATTAAATGTTATTATCTGCAGTATCTGTGGCATAATGTAGCTTTCATATGACATAAAACAGCAGAATCGGGGGCCTGTAATGCACTCTAATAATAATCTTTAGTATTTCAATTAATTTTTCTACACAACCATCTTGAGGCGATGGTGGAGCTATATAACATAACATAAACTCACGTCTATATCCCCGAAGGGATAGGCAGAGGTGCTAGCACCCACATTTCGCCAGTTTATGTTTAGGTTCCAATAGGCGAGCCTATTGCCATTAACCGGGCACTTATAAACCTGCGATAAATACACACATAACTTCGAAGAGCATCGAAAAGTCATTGGTGTGTGCCATGGTAAAACCTGCGATCAAACCCGAGACTTCGTCTCAGCAGTCATTACCCATACCACTAGGCTACCGCGGTTCTTATACCGGCTATATACCGGTACATTTATATGAACTATCAGAAACAATGAACAATACTACAATAATTTTTTAACTTTATTAGAAAAGGCACTCCAGACGAAGCTGTCATAGGACGTAACTGAGAACTCGATAAGAGGATTATGAGTTTGCAATATGTGTTGTCAAAAAGTACTAAATACATGGGATTTTTCAGTGTTGTTATTTGTTCAGGTAAATCATTGAAAGAAAAAATTAACAATTTGAATTTAATTTATCGCAAATGTTTGATCCACGGCTAACCAATTTGTTTTGAGCCAACATTTACATTTAATCTACCTTTTTTAACAAATATATATAGGTACCTATCCTTTTTTTCTTGTTCAGCGTGGAACGGGAAGAGTGCACGTTGTATGGTTAAGTGTGGTTCTCATACTAAAACCTCTGCTTGGTGCTATTTTCTGGCAGGTCCGGCATGATCCCACACCCGAGGGGGTCAACTTGTAACTGTAGATGTGGACATGTGGATGTGTGGTGGTGGAACTGGGGTACCAGAGATAATATGTCAGTAGTAATCTCACCTCCTGCAATTGGGTATATGACTGACTAGTCAAATTAGTGACTTTTTACTAAACATCAAAACGGTAAGTTATAAGGAAACTTGTATGAAATAATTTATTGTGACTACATAATATGTAATAATCAAATCAATTACTATTGAAGGTTGGGTGGATGATTAAAATAAATGAAAAAAAAAATACCGACGCAGCTTTTACCGTTCTTTATATTATTGAGCTCATTTAATTTATTTATTTTAACTACAGGAAATTACCCAATTAATGACCCAAGACGACGGTGACGTAAGGATTTAGTCTGTACGAATTCAACATAACCGCCCCCACTGATGGTGGGGGGTAGGGAGGGGTTTAATCCGAGGGGAAGTTAAAAATTGTTTACTGACTCAAAATATAAGGTACACAAATGGTGGTCTTAAAGCTAAGGCTTTATGTATTATTGAATTACGCTCAAACGACTGAACACATCTGGCTGAAATTCGGTACAGGAGTAGATCATAGTCTGAATGGAGATAAGCTACTGTTATCCCTGGAATATGTTCCTATAGGTTGTGGGAACTGGTTCAGAATTACAACAGATAGTATTTCTGTTATAAATACAATATATACTCAGTTCGTAAAAACAAACACATATGACCTAACGCACATTAGTAGATTGAAAACTGAAGTAGTAAGTGCTTTCTCTTGTATTGCACTGTATGTACGGGTATGTGCACACATTTCAGAAAACAATTACTGTGGCTGGGAGAATTTCAAAAGCACTACGAGAGTAGTGAAGCTCACTATGTGTTTACTGCATTAAAATATTATTGTATGAGTCAAGTTATGAGGCTATGTCTTTGTACAATTAATAAAATATTGTACATAACTACTTCACGTTTGACGCAAGGGAAGAGTAAAACAATCATTCTAATATATCGCGATCCAATATCGTGACATTGGTGTCAGTATAGGTATAAGTTGCGTTTACACATCAATCATATCAATATATAGACAGGATCGCGATTATCACAATGTCGTGATATTTAGAGACTGTCTAATCGGTCTGATAAAAATAGTAAATTGAAGTTCACTGTTTACTCTAAATGTTTGAACTGCCTTTGCATGTTTTTTATTAAATAGTTTAATTACCTAAAGATCGCGTTCCGTGTGGTTTTTTTATATAGAACACGTCAATTAGACATCGCCTTGCCTGATGGTAAGCTGAAGGCAAAGTCTCAGAAAAGAGGGTCACCATTACTTACACATACCGTGTGACAATGGTGACACTCAGCTTGACGGCCTCATCATATGCTTTTTCACGCCCCGCTTAAAGGACCCGTGCTGATAGAATAGATGAATACAAGTATCAAGACCCCATCTCATCCCAAGGGTGTCGTAAGAGGCGACTAACGGAAATATATGCAGACGATATCACTGCGAGAGAAGGAAATCCCATCTGGCCAGCGTTGAAATGTAGGGAAAAGCGACCCAATATTGGGAGATATCCAGCAGTGGACAACTGAAGGTAGATTTATTGATGATTGATTGAAGTACTTAAAGTTAAGTTAAAGTCACTAAAAGAGAAGCTTCTAAGTTATGTGTCAGTTGAAAATGACATTCCTTAACCTAAATATTAGTGTATTATTAAGGTAAACCTGCAATAGCACGACACTGCAACGTGTCATGAAAAATATTCTTGCATCTGTTTCTTATGAAGTAAAACGCACTATAGAGGCACTGCAGCGTAGGGGCGCAGCGCGTCGTGGCATAGTTGACTCACGCCGCGCCGCTGTAGTGTTGCGTTAGTACGATTAGACCTTTAGTCTACAAAATTTCTTTGAATTTACGTATAGAAAATTATTGACCAAGACACACGTGAGCAACTTTGTAAGTAACTCACAAGCGGTAAAATCCTCTTAAACTTTGAAAGCGACCGCAACACTTAATGAATAGTTTGGTATACTAACTTAAAAGAATGTTATACGATCTCAACATTATGGTTAAAGTCTCTTAGGCTTATGCCTCCAGCACACAGTGGCCAATAATGGCCCATTTCCTGCAATGCGCAAATGGAGGCCATAATCACATAGGTGTTCACACAATGGTGAAAAGCTCATTGTTCACTGCTCTGACGAAACATTTGCGAAGAAAGTGGAAGTAATAACAGTCAATGTATGTCGTTGAAGACTGTCATAAACATGTATGGTTATTTTTTACCTTTTAGTGTTATTTTTTGATCACTTTTTTATAATTTATTTTAAGCGATTTCTTTCTTTTTCTTTCTTGCTTTCTTTTTATTATCTTTCTTACTTTCTTTCGTTCTTTCTTTCTCTCTCTCTCTCTTTTTCTTTCTTTCTTGCCTCCATTCGTCCTTTATGTAAAAGGTCAAATTACCTTATATTCTATGCATTTATTTTATTTATTTATTTATTATATTCTTTATTGTACGCCAATTACAATTATTCATATTACAGAAATTGAGAAAACAAGAGCAGTACAAAGGGCGGCCTTATCGCTTTACACAATTTCTTCCAGGTAACTACTAGATAGATATATAACATTTTACTGTACACTAAAACATTTACCTACAGCATAGGCAAGTCAGTAGCATGTATATACAGTTGAATGTACAATGGCCGGCCTTGCGATTTCATCCAGGTTACCTTGGGATGGACAGTAATGTAACGAAACAATAGATATATGGTACAAAGAGAAAAGACATTTACTATTCTATTCTATAATACACCAGGCAATAAATGGCCACTTGTCTAGGGGACAAGTTTGTATTTGTAAACTGCTTACAACTATGTAATTACCATAAACATGTAAAGATTTTTTACAATAAAAATATTGAAACAAATTGGTACAAAATCCCAACAATTCGCCAGGAAAAGGTTCGGTTCGGTGACTAACAAAATAATAGCTGGCTGTATAAACGCTGTGCCATGCCACAACACGTATCCTTTCAAGTGTGACAAAAACCGAAAACATCTCAATTGTTTGCCACAATGGCTCATCATCTGCCACTGTACGAACACAATGGTGATAGCTTACCATGTCCCTTCTTTGGCCACTGTGTACAGTGAACATTAGATCAATCTTGATGAACATTGTGTTCAAAATGATCTTAATACTTTAATTGCGTAGTTCCCGACAGGATAGAATTTGGACCATTCCATCTTTTCCCATTTGGGTCGTACAAGGCGACTAAGGGATAGGGCTGTTTAACATCATACACATATATACAGCCCAGACACATCCTCAAATGCATGGCTTGAGTCAACAATAGTGCAAAGAAGACGGCAATAGGCTTCACTATCTATTACGAAGGACCGAATTTAATGATTGGTGAAATGTTGGTATTAATTCACCTCTGTCTAACCCTCCGGGGATAAAGGCGTGAATGTATGTATGTAATACCTATATTTCCTCTCTTCTTGTTGACTGATTGTTCTGATACCTATGTATTACACCTTTAGTTCGGACAATGATACAATATCAATCTATAAAACAGTTTGATTTGCTCTTAATACTTTGGTATTAACATCATTTTAAAAATTTTTTTTTTATACTACTTAGGTGGCAGACAAGCGCACGGCCCACCTGATTGAAAGTGGTTACTGTGGCCTATGGACGTGTGTAACTTGGTGTTAAGCCACACTCGCGCTGCCGACTCTGTAAGCACAGAGTTTCTGAGTCGCAGTGTATAGGACAAAGCAGGACAAGCCTTTACTCATCCCACTGACAGCACAAATTTCCAGTGAGCTCTGGCTACCCTACTCACCGCTGGGAACACAACACGAAGTTATCATAACCGCGGTATTCTGTAGTATTCTGTCAATATCGTTCTGACGCTGACTATACTAGGGATTGTAAAATTTAAATTCTTATATGCTATCGGTATAATTTACGTTTTCGAATTACATGTTCTCAGCATTAATAATTTCCGGGCTGTAGTCCCCACACACCCGAGAAGAGGGCCAGATCGTGAGAGACGGCCCTGGGTCGGCCGGGGTGCGAGGGATATATATGCCTGTCAACCTCACCTTCGGCAACCAAAACGACCCACAGGCGGCGTGCGTTTTAGTCGGTTCGAGTCCGACATAACCTCGCCCACCGGCTCCGGTGGGGAGGTATCCGTGGGGATTTTGCGCACGTAAAAAAAAAAGAAAAAGCATTAATAATTTTATTTAAATTCGATCGAGAAGCTTGCGAGAATATGACTGGGTAATTTCTTTTATGAAGTTGTTTACACACTTCACATAATAAACAACAGAAAAGAAAAACATGAACACTACATCTTGGCTGAGAGTTCTCCAATATGTGCTTGAGAGTATGTGAAGTCTGGCAACCCATACTTATCCGGGTTTAAGGACTATCCGGCCCTTTTCTACTGAGAGATCTGCGTGTGTTACATACTTACGACGTAATGATGACTGAGATAAAGTAAGTAGGTACATTATTATAATAATAAGTTGATAAACAAAGAATACAGATAAGAGGCAGTGGGTTGACTAGATCTGTCGAAGGATAGTGGCAGTTGGAGTCAACGAATCCTAGAGTGCAGGAGACTGCGAGAAGACAAATAGAATGTGGTACACTATCTAGCCAGGTGGACTGACGATCTGAAAACGGTGGCTGGAACCGACTGAATATGGAAGGTGAAGGCTCTGGAACAATGGCGCTCATTGGGAGATGTCAATGTCCAGCAGTGGATTACAATACAATAGTCAATGCGTCGATAGCTTAGTGGTTAAGGAGTCGGCCTTACGATCGAGAGGTCCCGAGTTCGAATCCTGGCCATTACACTACCGATGCGAACCCACTCCTAGCACAAGCATTTTAGCTTAGTTGGAGGGGTTAGAAGGAATATTAGTAACTGCAGTTGCTAATATTAATTTAAAAAAAATACAAGTTGATTGATTGATAAATAAAGGTATAAATTTTATAGTCAACTGACTAGCCAAAAATTAAAAATATCCACACAAGCACATACACTAACATACAGACACACAAACAAACACACACACACACGCGCACGCACGTGGGTACACACACACTCACACATATTTCCTACTTGCTTCCTTTTGGAAAACCTTTAACAGATCAAAAGGGGCGCTATTAAAAACCAGACAGACCAGAAAAACAGCTTTATGTATCTGGTTTTTAATAGCGCCCCTTTTAAATTTCCCTAATATCCAACTTTGGTCATTACGTGGAAACGTCTGGATTAGGTTTCGAAATTATGGGACGTTGCTCTGGTAATGGTCTATTACCCGAGTGAGGATTTATAACACTTTTTGTTCTGGACGAACATAAATAAAATGGATTTTGTTTGCTTTTAAACTTTGAACACTTAATAACCATTTATAATATACAAACATAACATAACAAAAACTCACGCCTATTTCCCGAAGGGGTAGGCAGAGCTACTAGCACCCACATTTCTCCACTTTATGTTTAGGTCCCAATGAAATAGGTGGCGAGCCTATTGCCATTAACCGGGCACTTATAAACCTCCGATAAATATACATACATGACGTTAATAAAAGTAATTGAGGCGATAATTTTAAAGATACATTGCAATAAATCTGCCGACATATTGTTTCTGTTGCAGTTAGTTAAAAATATCACGACTAAAAGATATCTATCCAAAGGTTTAATCTATCTCGTAACAAATTTACTCAAAATCGATTCAGTAGTTTAAGTGTAAAAACGTATCAAACAGATATACAGAGATACTTTAGATTTATAATATCAACACAGTATAAAAAGTTCGTTGGATATAAAGTATATTAGTACGGAATAAGGATATGGCTATAATAATACTTAATTATTATTCCACGACATTCTACACAACGCTATCTAGACCCATGGTAAGCATAGCTTAACTAGATTGTGTTATGGGATCTAGAATGCGGATAAACATACTTAGATACTTTTTTTTTTGTAAATACATACATATTATACATAGAAACACCCAGACCAATGCAAATATACATATTCATGCATACAAATATTTGCAATAAGCGGGCATCGAACCCGCGCCCGCTTGCATAGTAGTCGAATAAATAAATATTCTACAACATTCTACATAACGCTATCTAGACCCATGGTAAGCATAGTTTAACTAGCTTCTGTTATGGAATCTAGAATACAGATAAACATACTTAAATACTTTTTTTTTGTAAATACATACAATACATATTATACATAGAAACACCCAGACCAATGCAAATACCCATATTCATGCATACAAATATTTGCACTGAGCGGGGATCGAACCCGCGCCTCCTGCGTAGCAGTCGCGTTCACTACCGCCACGCCACAGAGGCCACGGAGCTCGTCATATGGTCGGCTATGGAAGTATAGATAATAATTTTGGATATTAATCACTTGATTGTTCGTTATTAATACTTTTTACCCGACTACAGCGAAGCCAAAGGAGTGTTAGAGAGTTTCTTTCTTTCTTTCTTTCTGTTAAGATTCTGACAATCAATCAATCAATCAATCAGCTCACCGCAGTCCACTGCTGGACATAGACCTCTCCCAATGTGCGCCATTTTCTCTGATCTTCCGCCTTCCGCATCCAGTCTGTCCCAGCCACCTTTTTCAGGTCGTCCGTCCATCTGGCAACCTTTCGTTTACCTTCTCGCGGTCTCCACTCTAGGACTCGTTTGCTCCAACGGCCATCAGTCCTTCGGCAAACGTGGCCAGCCCACTGCCACTTCAACTTGCTTATTCTGTGGCCTATGTCGGTAACTTTAGTTCTCTGTCGGATAACCTCGTTCCGAATTCTATCCTTCAGAGAAACTCCAAGCATAGCTCGCTCCATAGCCCGCTGCGCGACTTTTAAGCTATGGACCAGCCCCACTGTATGTGTCCACGTTTCTGTAAGATTCTGACAAGCCATATATGTATATAGTATCAAAATAAACGGTATATTTACCATGTTTCATTGTTCTGAGTTTCCGATAATTTACTCATAATAATCAGTAACTCAAAACAATGAAACATGGTAAATATATCGTTTATTTTGATACTGTTGTGAGTGACCATGATAGTTTAAATACCTACATACATATATATATATATATATATATATAGGTTCATCTGTTCGCTCATAGCTCCTCAACTGCTTATAAGAATTGCACAAATGAGGTATCGTTAGAATCGTTTTGATCGTACGCTATTATACATATATACGCTACTTACTTTAACAAAACAAAATATTCTAGGGAAAAGTGGCAGACGACCACATCTATATAGAGCCCACTGGAGAATTCGTGCTGTCAATGGGAAGACTAAAGGCTCGTTCTGCTTTGTCTTCTTCACTGACGGCACAGAAACTCTGTGCTTACAGGGACGGCAGCGCAAGTGTAACTGCTCTGGTGTTACACACGTCCATAGGCCACGGTAACCACTTTCCATCAGGTGGACCGTGTGCTGGTCTGCCACCTAAGTGGTATAAAAAAATAAGCTATTCTTGAAAATATTATTTATTACTTTTTAGAACGTTATTTTTCAGTATTTGGTAGCTGAAAGTATTACTAAACCAAAGTCACGTGAAACAGCCTGTACTCGATAAAAGCTTTGGATCGAAACAGATAATTTACGTATAACTTACTATCCAAAATTAGGTAAACGTAATGTTTCACAATTGGCCTATAACTCATATATCAGTAGACGGATATCCAAATATTGTAACATAATTCAATATACAATTCACACCTGTTGTGTCTGTACTCAAAGAAACATGCTATAAATATTTACAAAATAAACATCCAGCGTAATTTATATGTACACCTATTTTTTAACGAGTTTCAAAAGTGTATATTTCATCGTTGGTAATTTGTCTTCGTTTAAGAAACATCTGTTCGTCATGTTTTAGCTGTTCGTAGCATGAGGTGTGAAGGAAACTGAATCTCGTTTATGTAATTTTTTTTTATACAACTTAGGTGGCAGACGATTACCCACGAACGTGTGTAACACCAGTGGAGTCACATCCGTGCTGCCGACCCTGTAAGAACAGAGATTTTCACAAATCAGGAGCCTTTGGTCTTCCCACTGACAGCACAAAAACTCTCCAGTGAGCTCTGGCTACCCTACTCACCATCGGGAACACAACACGACGTTATTATAGCCGTGGTATTCTGTAGGGTGGAGGTACTTACCCAGTCAGACTGCTCAATTCCGTCGTGTCCTACCTCCTCGAATAATTATTTTATAATATATTAAATGTTCTGTAGGAGGTAGGAAGGAGTTTGCCGATGACCTGCTGTGAAATTCTCAAAGTATATATCGTCAAGCGCAACGCTGCGACAGACTTGATCGAGATTATCAATGGTTGATATCCAGTGACGTCTACCAGTTCGATTGACAATCTCTATCAAAGCTGTCGACTGTACTCGACGTTGTTGACAATCCAGCTTAGAGAATTGCAGAGCTGCGTCTGTCCTGAACGACTGAGTCGTACCTGGGTGACAGTGTGACACGTGGAGCTACCTGTCACTCTAGCAGAAGATAATAGACTAAGAAATGTATGGAATTTGACGTTTATGATATTTATGCGTTGACATCTGTCATAAACGTCAAAACCCATACATTTGTCATTATATTTTATAATAAATCGACCAAGGAATTGCCACTTGTGTGGAGAGGCAAGGCGGCGGCGCGCGGTGGAGCAATACTCGTCCGCCTTTCCGGGGACAAGATGGGGTTATGTGGTTTCCGTACCCGAAGGAGCTATTTGGAAAAGGTTGCTCTATTTATTCCTAAATTAAGCATAAGATTATATACGATTGTGATTACTTTTAAACACTTTAGGTTCGTTAGATTTTAAAAAGGTCGTTTAAAAACGTACTGAATTACCCCTACCGGGTGAATGGGCAACTCGGTAGAGGTCGACGTAGACATACGTAAGTCAATCAGATCGAAGGCATTTTAAGGAAAGGACATGTCAAAAGTACCCGAAACGGGCGAGCATGTATGAAAACTATTATGAAAGTAGACGAAGCGAAAGATGTATGCCAGGACCGTGGTAAGTAGTAGTCTCTGCCAACCCCACTGGGAAAAAGGTATGATTGTATGTATGTATGAATCGGGCTGGTTGTTCTTGCTTAGTATGCAAATATATGTTATAAAAAATGTTACTTTTTAGTAAAATTTCAGTAAATCAATGGCGGAGTGGCCACTTATAAATCGTTGATATGTTTTTAAAGTACTTATCATAAATCGGTAACAAATGTAGAAATGAAAAACAAACAGATAGAATAATCTACACCTGAACACAGGTAAATTATATTCCAGTAAAAATAAAACAAACTACCTACTATTACAATCTAATGGAAGGTACACATATTGAAAACTCACTAAACTTGTACTTTTCCACAGTATTTTTTATTTGTTACTAGACCAGACCCTCGATTCTACTAAAGCAAAACCATTAAAAAAAAACAATATATGGTCTCACATGATTTGTATACTAAGTCTATGCTCAATCGTTTTAAGAAGAGCTATGCCTGGCTATATTCAACATCAAAAGTAGATGTTAAATGTTCGTGTATTTAAAATAAGGTTTTGAGCGTAGTAATTTATGTTTTCAATGGACATTTTGTTCAACTCCTTAGTATGATTTCTCATTTGGAAATCTAAACAATCATAAAATACTTTTGACGCTGAGCTACCACTTAAATGTAAATGCGATCAAACACCTTCTAAGCTCGAAATTAACGAAGTTAATCCAATCAAAGCTAATAAGTAATTGTTCTTGAGTCAGTCGTCGAATTCGAGGAATTGTTTGCCAAGTATTTAGCTTATCATATCGAAGTGAACAAAGTAATGCTTGCAAATGACGTGTTACTTGAACGAAAGTTTATTGAAGATTTTGTCCTGGCTTTACGATTATGTAACAGTGATTGTTTAAAGAAACATACGGATCGTGTGTTTTAAGGTGCGCGCAGTTAAATATAGTTTCCAAGCGAATACAATATGATTCTTCGAGAATGGTCTTTAGAAGGGTTCTACTGGGTCAGCATCACGAGTGTGACTTCCTTAGGTCCATAGGTTACGGTCACTTTCCAGCAGGTAGGCCGTTTACTTATCTGCCGCCTAAGTAGCATTAACTAATGTTTTGCTCCTCTATACAAGTACCACAAT
This sequence comes from Eilema griseolum, assembly GCA_963662185.1. Classification (NCBI taxonomy): domain Eukaryota; kingdom Metazoa; phylum Arthropoda; class Insecta; order Lepidoptera; family Erebidae; genus Eilema; species Eilema griseolum. Next base: position 5,620,919 of record OY759232.1, read on the forward strand.
TGTCAATGGTATTCAATGTAATATAAAATAATCAATGTAACTCTGGGATTGACTTACGTTGACTATACTAAATTTTACGACGTTTATCGTCAAAACGCATGCGACAGATACGCGTAATTCATTGCGGTTTCCCAATTGTCCCCTTTATCCTTATCGAAATGTAACAAGTAACGTATGTAATATATTTGCTGCATGCTTCGGCAGTTGTCATATGCGGTCGGCGTCAAAATTATACCTTAAATTTTTTTTGTAAGTTATGTAATTTTTACACTAAAAATTGTATTGATATAATCCAGAACGTACGTTTGTACTCTCTAAGCATTCCATTGCGATTCATTGCAATGCAATTAGGCTCTAAACTTCTTGATGGGGCTCCAAAACATCCAGGAATAGATCCAGAAAGACACTAAAAGTTGTTTTAGTACAGGCCTACTTACCTACTCTCGTTAATTCGTTAATTACTGTACTAAGTCGTAAAATCATGATATAACATTGCGTGTACTCTGCTAGGCAAATAAAATTGTTCTTGTATTTAAAAATATACATGTGAATTAACACCCACATTTCACCAATAATTATTGTATTCGGCCCCACGTAATAGGGGGTGAGCCTATTGCCGTCTTCCGGACACTATAGTTGACACGAGCCACTCATCTGAGGCTGAGTCTATGCTGTATATATCTGTCTGATCTTTTAGTCACCTTGTACGACACCGCATGGGTGGCCTACTTTGTTGGGAACCACGCAAAATAATGCTATTTTATTGTGTATTCTCTTTACACCCATTTATAGCAACCACGAGGCTACGTTGGTAACAAATGTCTGGTCCTGATGCTTCCAACGGGTCCTGGTTGGAAGGGTAGACTCAAGAAGTGCTGGTAGAACACTGGACTAGTAGTTATGCCCAAGACTGTGTGAAGTGTAGGAGGGAAGTTATTCCCAGGGAATACCGGGAAGTTATTCCCTAGCAATCGAGATACAACGCTGTAATGATAATAAATTTAGTATATAGATAAGTATATATATAGTATTTAAAAAAAAGTCCCGCTTTGACCGAGGGTAACATGTTGGTGTTACCACGATCAAAGTGGTATACACTCTGTAAATCGTACTTTAAGTGATGGTATACTACATAGGTACATTGTTAGAGTGCCATTAAATTTTTAAACCAAAAGTGAACTGTCCACCATAAAGAAGGCCGTGAAAATGACAGAAATGCAATGTTCGACCTCGGGAAGAGTATTCAGTAGGATCTATTCAAATTTATATTTCTCCGATAGTTGGTAAACTTGACTTTATCCTCAAAATAATTCAGACACAAAATTCTTACCTGTATGTTTTTAAACATAATAATAATTTATACATATTTGAAATGTGTTAATACTGTCCTTTCATTTGATACCAAACAAGCCATATAATTCTCATTACCTACCAAAACGATAACCCTTCTTTGAATATGCCGTAGTTTTTTTTTTACGTGAGCAAAATCCCCACGGATACCCCCCCACCGGAGGCAGTGGAAGAGGTTATGTCGGACTCGAACCGACCAAAACGCATGCCGCCTGTGGGTCGTTTTTGGTTGCCGAAGGTGAGGTTTATAGGCATATCCCTCGCACCCCGGCCTTCTCAGGGCCATCTCTAACGATCTGACCCTCTCCTCGGGTGTGAGTCCCCAACTGGTCCCCAGAAACGTGGAGGCGCGCCAGGCGTGCTTCTGCCAGAGTGACAGGCGGCTCCACCAATCACCCCCAGGCCGGCGCTCATGGGGGGCGGAGGTCGTTAATCGACCTCCGAGTTGCCTTCGTAGCTTGGCTTGCGATCCTTGAATATGCCGTAGTTGGGTAAAAATGCTATTCCTACCATTATTTTCTTACTGACGAGATTATCAAAATTATATTACATTAACTAATATTGACTAGCATTACTATATGGCCTAGACATTTAATGGCAATAGGATCATCTATGGATTCCTATTTTGAATCCAAAATCACAAAAATGTAGGCATCAATGCCCGCCCTACATGTAGGGTGTATACATGTATATATAGGGTATACCTACTCACAGTGTTAGTTATCTAAAAGCAAAAACAACCTTAACTTTTGACTAATACATGAAGACTTAGGAACTCATGAACTTTTGTATAAAACATCGTACTTGTTATTTAAGTACACGCAACTTTCGAAGTAATCCCAACACTGATTTCTTTGATACACAAATATCATAAGTATGTCAAAGAAAGTAAAACTTTACGTAGGTACATTTATTTCAGCCGAACATTTTGTGTACCGAAAGGCTGGTACTCTTGACATAATTTATTCACAATCTGGAGTTTCAAGTGATGATTTATCAGAAGCAATATGTCCCATGTGTGTTTGCTAGAAAACGGTTGGTCTCGTTGTCAAGTTGGGAGAATGTATTCCGTATTTTAAGAGATTTTGTGCGCCATGTACCATATCACACTGCTGGGGTTTGTTTTATTTGTATATTCTCTTTGTAGAAGAGTCTGAACATGGAAATAAAATAAAAAAATCAGTTTTCAATTTTATCGTCAAATCCAAATACGAGTAGGTAATGGTACTATAACATTAAAATGGTTCTAAGACTTTCTTTGGAGAATAAACATATCATATCGCCTTTCAAATAATGCTTCGAGCTAAAGTATCCTAGCCTTTGCCTTTGGTGGTAACTTGAAAGTAGGAAGGAGGGAGAGAACGAATAACTTTTTTATATAGAAGAGAAGCTATTCCAACACAAACTTTGTCTTGGACTCTTCTATATCAGTAGTGAATTTCTAAATACATCAATTTGTACAGATGTTTGCTGCAGTAGTATTGACCTTGAGAGGTAAGGGATTCCACTTTCTCGAATCTGGAAACTTGTTCACTGAAGGCCAATAGGTTCACTTCCTATCATGTAGAATTCAATCCCTAGAGATACTAGTGTAATGTTAATGACCCATATGCTTTCTTTCTTTCTTTAATTCTTTATTGTACACATGAAAATAATACATCAACAGGTAATCACAAATATATCTTGGTGTACAAAGGCGAACTTAACTCAAAATTGAGTTTTCTCCCAACAAACCTTGGCGATTAAAAGTGCAAAAAAATGGTAAAAGAAACAAGTGCAGAGTAAATACAATATAATTCAGAATACTTTCCTTTAGATGATGAAAACTAAAAACTGAATCTAAGCAATACTACAGAGTATATACAAGTATATACTAAAGGTTGTAGACACATCTTCACTAAAAGCTGACATATCAGGAAAGAGTCATAGAAAATAGCGACGACATCAAAACGAGAATAAGACAAATATTTTCTGAATTTCCAACTATTTCAACTTCAATACAAAATAAACCTTAAATCGTTGGTCACTAAACTGAAAATGCTTTGCAGGGAAGTAATGATAAAGTCACCTTCAAATACGCTACATATTAAAACTGGTATACTATTGCGAAGGCCTTCGCAAATATTGTTATTTGAAATGTTAGCTCATTGTGTCAGGGGTTGAAATTCAAGTGGGCGCTTCAGTCAGAAATATAAGTACCAATCGAAGTCAAAACACAAATAAAGCATATTTCAATCTATTTTCATTGGTTATATTCAAATATATAAGGGAATCGTAAATAAGTGGTAACAAAATGGGTTAATATCATAGTTGAATGAAGAATAAAAAAGAATCACAATAAGCAGGCTGAAGTGGCAGTGGACTGGCAACATCTATCGAAGAACCGATGACCGTTGGAGCAAATGAGTCCAGGGTGGAGACTGTGAAAGTAAACGCAAGGTGGGACGTCCTCCAGCCCAATGGACTGACGATCTGAAAAAGTTGGCTGGGATAGACTGAATGCGGATGAAGAGAATTGGGAGAAATGGCGCACATTGAGAGGCCTATGTCCAGCGGTGGGTCACGACAGGCTTAGTAAAACTAGCCAGCTATTTTTTCAGTTTAGTCTAAAAAAAGAACCAAAATAATACATGCAATGCCTGGTGTGAGCTACTGGAGGCCATTCTCCGAGCATAGTTTATTATATACATATAATATGATTTAATGGTATAAACATGGAGCCGCATTTTAACAATAAATATCCGACAATGATGTATTTATAAATTGGGTAATGGGTATTTCAGGTATCAGTTTTCAATGTTCAGTATTCAGGGAATTCATATTATCGTAATTATCGAAGCCTAATTGATGACCTGAATAAAATGATCAGTTATTTTGTTTCATTTTTGAGAGATGTATTCTTTTATCAGTAGCTCTAGCACGAAAAACTTTCTTAATCGTATCGTAAACGTTTCGAGAGAACGGAGAATTGCGATTGGCCGGCTTTAGACAAACACACAAGTTCACAGTAGGCAGGCAGCCAATCGTATTGCTCCGTTCTCTTGATACGTTTACGATAGTTTTTCGTGCTAGGGGTACAGTACCGAGTACTTTGCAAAGGATCTGTAAAATATTTTGCTGTGAATCAATCAATCAATTAGCTACATCACTTGGCCGGATATGTTATAATTGTAACATCTTTATGCTGGTAAAGTAGTGTAGGAAGAAGGAAAAGGAAACGCGTGTGCTGACATGTGTTTCCTTTTCCTTCCTCCTACACTCCCAGATCCTTTAACCAGGGCGTGAAAAAGCATCTGATGAGGTCGTCAACTTTTGAACCACCGCACCGTACTAAAATTTCTAGTGTCCGTAATGGTGACCCTCTTGCCTGTGATTTTGTCGTGTGGGAGTGCCGATAAAAGTGAAAACCAAGTAACTTGTGAATTGTATCGTCGTGACGTGATGGTTTTCGGTGACGGCCTGTGTTAGGTGATGATGACCCGAGTTCGCGAGTGATTTTTCTTTACCCAAAAAGTGCTCAACGCGCCCAAAGAACATTTCGCTTCATAAATGGAAACTTGAAACCAAGATAATAAATCAATTTTGAGTGATAATTTGAACTCTGACGACAGACGCTTGCCAACCTATAATTCCTGAATGACCTAACTGAAACATATTCGCAAGTTCCACGAAATGCATGGAGTAATTAAAATGTATACAGTGGACATCAAAAGATTCAAATTAATAGAGCATCGACGTAAATATACATTTATTAGAATTATGTTCTCGATATCAAAGACGAGTTACTGAGAAATTTGAGGCGTAAATAGTCACTTCCGTTTGTACAACGAATAAATAATACATTATTGTAAATATTATTTCACAGCTAAGTGTAACGAAGTGGATAATAGTTTTATCTATGTGTGTATGTTTAGGGCCTCTTTTTTGGTTTAGGCACGAAAATATGTACATTCCGCGGGCTCGGGAAAGCCGTGTGTGAGGCTCCTACCACACTAAAACATCCTGCCGTGTGCCATACGCCGCGACTTAGTGAGTGATCCGTTGGAAACACTACGCACTCGTCGATGGATCACCCAAGCGCTAACCTGCAAGGTGCGGTGCGGACCCGTCTTCTGATTGGGCGATGTCCAGACACACCAGGACATCACCCCTTCGCGGGAGGTTTCATAGCGGGTGGAGGGCTAACCCCGACCCATCCATCCGCAACTACACTAGGGCGGCATGAAGCGCAAGAATGCATGCCTCGAGCGTGTGTTGCACCGAGTCCTCGCCGCAAGGACAGTTATGGCAGGCGGGACACGATTCCCTCCCGGTGAACGAGAACAGGTACTTTCCGAGGCATCTCGCCACCCGCTGACCTCTTCGAGCGGGGGCCGATTGCCGCTACCCGCCCGGTATTGTGTCGGCTGACAATATACTTCAGCAAACACCTCCGCCTCCAAATTCCAAGCAGAAGTTCCGACTAATGCGCATGCCCCTTCCGGGGATATAGAGCGGTACTCGCGTATAGCCCTGATAGCCACGATGCGTTGTTGGGCCCTTACTAGGTAGGGCCTATTGCGGGCGGTCAGGGCGTCCGCCTATACCAAGATGTTGAGAGCCCATACCAACCTCAATTTGCTAGCAGTTACAACTACTGATTGTAAGATAGCCGTTCTTGAGTTATAAATAGTGTAACTAACATGACTTCCTTTTATTTTTATTGATTACTGGTAAAGTGTTCTGTGTAAATACACCTTCTACCTACTTTTCACTGTAACAAAGACCTAATACATTACACCTTATGGACCAATTTTGACACGTTATTAATTCTGGTCTCAGCTGTTTTTTTATTACACGATACGGTACGACACCGGCACGACTGCAATATTTTAACTCTAAATTCTTTAACGTTATGTCTCTTTATTTTTAATACTATATTTATAACGAAGACTAATTTAAATTGTAGAACATATTGCCGTGGTACAATCTATTGGAACACCAACTAATGATCTAGAAAGTAACCGCTAGTTAATGTTGTTACATTCAACTAACGATCCTCGTAACCCATGCTATTTGACTTGTTCTTTAAAGAACAAGTCCTCACAGACGCCGAGCGTTTTAGTAGCTTCGAGTCTGACATAACCACCACCGCCTCGACAGCGAGGGGGTTTTCGTGTGGATTTTACGCACGATCAATAGTGTTATATATTTAACTACGCTATTTAATACACGACTATTATTTTTATCTTAAAACTATTTTTTCAATTAGCTTTAAACACTTTTTTTATCGTGCGTAAATCTCCATACGGACTCCCCCTTGCCGTAGACGGTGGTGGTGGATATGTCGGACTCGAACCGACTAAAACGCCCGCTGTCTGTGGGTCGCAGGTTGCCGGACATGAGATTGCCGGAGCCGCTTGCCGCCATTTCTCGCACCCCGGCAACATTCACTTTAAACACTTAGAAATTTCTTAGAAAAATGTTAACAAATTACACTTAAATTCATTTAGGTACTATTTTCTTTGAAATACAAGTCAAATAGCATGGGTTACGAGGATTTGTTAACATTTAACTACCATTTACTTTACAGATCGTTCGGCAGTTTACCAATATATCGTACCGCGGTTATATCGTCATGTATAAAGGACCCGTATTCAGGTAAGTTACGTGAGCAATATCGCAGACTTCACTACACACTTTGAATTATAAAGACATTTTATCTCGGATATAAGACAGTTTATCTCCATACGACGTTAGAAGAATACTATTCATTTGAAGTAAATAAGCGTTTATGGTGTTTTTTTATTGAACTAAGGTCTGATTCTCTTAGGAAAACGCGTGATTCCAATTCGATTAAAATTCATAAAAACCTCAACTGCTTGTCTAAACATCTTCTGAACATCAGACGAAGCGCTTTATTTCTGGTTTTCCTCGAGAGTAGGGGTTCTTCCACTTTCGTAACTTATTTTTGGTAACCAGTTACGTACATGGAATATTTTTCTTGCTTTGATAACCAGCTACGAAAGAAAATTTACTTTCCATTTTGGTAACTGGTTATCAAATTAAGGAAATTTTTCCGTTTTCGTAACTGTTCTTGAAACCAGTTAGAAGGCATTTACACCAATGAGCGGACTACAAAAGAGCAATTTCTCAATACGACTGGACGATCGCTATCAGAGTGATGATAATAATAACATGTCTGTATTAATATATACATACATATTATCACGCCTTTATCCCCGGAGGATTAGGCAGAGGTGAAATTAACACCCACATTTCACCAATAATTGTATTCGGTCCCACGTAATAAGGGGTGAGCCTATTGCCGTATTCCGGGCACTATTGTTGCCTCGAGCCATACATCTAAAGCTGAGTCTGGGCTGTGTATATCTGTCTGATGTTAAACAGACTTATCCCTTAGTCGCCTTGTACGACACCGCATGGATTTCCCAAATTCTACTCTGCCTTACCTTAAATATTATTATACCTTATATTTATAGCAGGCAATAAAAGCCCGTCCACAAAACAGTAATACTCAGACATACGTCCACGTATAGTGAAACTATATGTAATGTCAGAAAAAGTCTGTATTAGCAAAGTTTTGACAGACAGACGAAAGTTTGACGGTAAGTCTCCCACAGGCGTGTAAGGAAAGAAGCTTATCCATTGTATACTTATATAGTTTGTTATATTTAGACTTATAGACTAATAAAGTAAAACTTTCCTTTTAGAATTCTGAGTTTTATGCGTCATTGGAGATGCTTACCTATTGATGATCAGCACAAAGGCACAAAAAGTATCTGTCGAAATCGTCGGGTGACCATTAACTTAATATTATTTAGTTGTTCTATAATAGGTATTATATATGCAAAAGTAACTCTGTTTGTCGATCTTTCTGTATGTTACTCTTACGCGCCTAAACTACTGAATCGATTTTGATGAAATTTAGTATAGGGGTAGATTAGACCTTGACAAAAGGCATATAGCCTTTTTAACAGCAGGTAGGACATAATAGCCTTTTTAATGACGGTATTCCCGTCCCAATTGAGCAGTCCGACTGGGTAAATACCTCCACGGAGCTCACTGGAGCGCTGGCTACCCTGCTTACCGCCGGGAACACAATAGGAGGTTATTATGGCCGCAGTATTGTGTAGGCAAGGATTACCTACCTGAATGATTTCTTTTTAGAATTCCGAGTTTTACGCGTCATTGCAGATGCTTATTGATGATCAAAGGGAACTCGTCAAACGGGCGACCACTTTCTCAATATTATTAAGCTTAGCAGTCACATTATCATAGTGACCTTTATTGATGACACTTTACTCATATCTTAGGTAACTCACTCTCACACACACTCCCTCCGAGTTTAAGTCATTTTCTATGCCATAAGAGTTTCTGCTCCTTGATAGCTTCTGAGGCACCCTGAACGTGGTAGTGAATGTGACTGCTTTTTTTTAAAACCACTTAGGTGGTAGACAAGCTTGCCACCCACCTGATGGGAAGTGGTTACCGTGGCCTATGGACTTGTGCAGCACCAGTCACACTCACGCTGCCGACCCTAAAGAAACCTTCTAATGCCCCCTTTGAAGAACCCCATGTTTTAGGCGCTTGGGAAAACCGCAGCAGTGAGTTAATTCCACAGCTTGAGTGTTGAAAGTTCTTTCTGTCTTCTGTCTTCTTGAAGTTTCTTTCTGTCTCAGGTTGTAATGTGTGGGGATGAATTCCCTGCCTATGCCGAGCGGTGCAATGGTAGAATGTTGCTGTGGGGATCATGTCAAACAATTCATCTGAGCACAAACCGTTGTATATGCGGTAGAACACACACAGCGTACTACACAGGAGGTACACACCTCCTTCAATTCACACTCAGTGCAAATATTTTTATGCATAAATATAGCTATTTGTATTGATCTTGTCATGCCTCGGAGAGCATCTTAAGCCGTCGCAGTCGGCGTCTTTTGCCATACAAACATCTATGGCAATCGTTACGGGTACTTGGAGCCCTAAAATATTCAACAATTGTTCTAAGTGCAATGTTTCGATATTACCAATGGGTTGAGGAGGTCAGATGGCAGTCGCTACACATACACTATTGAAGTTCAGCCAAACCCACATTTAGAGTTGCTTTTGCAACTCTAACCCCGGACGCCGAGGAGAAAGCTTAGGATTTGACCTGGATTAACGCTCGGATGAAGAAGAAAAAAAAAGATTCTGCTCTAAGAACTTCTGAATTATCTCCACAAAAAGCACAACACAAGTTTATAACAAGAGTACTTCAAGCAACTACTTCAAATACCAGCGACAGATACTACGCATTAAACTAATTTATATACTGAACTCAAACCAAATATGGCGAGATTATTGTCACACAAGCATCGTTACTAGTTGGCAGTTCAAACAAAACTTTCAGCCGTTTGTATTACCAGATATGAAATTATTAAGTTCATTCAAATAAACCTTGTTTGATCGCCGTGATTAGAATCTACCCTGTTTATTGGTTGATATTATTTAACTTTCACAAGTTGACTGTGTTTTATATGTAAATTTCATAGTGAGTTGGCAAACTGCTATGTAAATTAAAAACCTACTTTTTACTTATACTTTTATTGGAACTTCTACCATGAAAAAAAAAACTATTTAATAAGGGATTGTATCATGATTTAATTGATGTAAAGCCTAGTATCTACTAGGTACCAATGTTGCGCGCTTTGTTGCACAAAGTTGCACGGCAAAAAGTTGATCAAACAGGCAGGCCCTGCGTCTTTTAGTTGTGCGTAAGCTTTCAATATCGCGCGTATGCGCTAGGTTGCTGAACTTGTTGTGCAACATGTATTGCATGTCAAAGGTTGTCTAGTGGATTTATTTACTAGTGGACGAGACTTTGTATTTTAAATTTACAGTGATTTCGATGTTTCGGTTGTTTTGGTTTTTTTGTTCTACCATTTTACTCGGTATTATACATTTTTCTTAGCATTTTGTATCACTTATAAAGGTGCTAGAATTTTAAGTTAACTCTCTAAAGTAAACACTTTACCTTCATTCTCTCCCCCCTCCCATGTCTAAACAAGTCTCCCCCATTTAGTACAAATATTCATAGATCACGGTAACCGCATAGGTACTATTAGGTGTGTCGCGCAGGTACTTATTTGCAACGTAAATGTATAGGAGAGATAAACTTAAAATTATCGCGAGCAGCAGCTTTGTATAGACAGGAATACATTTATTACGAAAGATTGATTACGTTGCCTAAGTGAATTGGACATTAATATTCTGCTGTGGTACCCTATGATAAGAAGTGAGAGAGACTCCATCAATTTCTTCTTACCAAATGAAAAAAGGCACAACTTATGTGAAGGAAATGCCATTTCTATTCACTCAACTCGATGATTGATGCGTGTAATTGCTAGGGTCGCCCCGATAATTTATTTGAATGGCTAGATAGCTCATCACCCTTGCAGAATTACAACTGAAGCTGACTGATTCTGTATTTGCTGTCTCAGCTTGCTTAAGTATGTGTGGTTAATGTCTATGTTACTGATAGATAATGGTTTTTGGCAAAGGCATTCCCTTTGTGTTGGAAAGTCCCCCCCCCCCCCCTGTCTTCGTAATGGGGCACTGTAAGAGCGTTTTCCTATTATCCGATCCGATATCGATGTTGACTGCGATATCCGATAGCGGACAGGAAGTAAAATTACTAAAATATGTATCTGTCTTTCACATTGTCCGGCCCGATATCAGAGCTACCATACCTGTGTACGCCCGACATCGGATTTGAATGTCAATCAACAACAGCAATATATATATAAAAAAGAAATGTCACGAGATATTCAATGGTAAAGAGTTCTAAGGAGTATATGGTTGAGAATATAGTTTTTTTTTTCGATCATCGTGATTTGGACATCGTCGTATCGGACCAATGTTAATGTTTAATGTGACAACAGCACAAGGTATCGGATATCGGCTATCGTCGTCCTATACAGATGTCGGCCCGTATAAAATGAAAACGGCCTTAAAGATGTGTCAAATGATACCAATGGCCTGTAAAAGGCAGGATGGATAAACACATCATGTAGGTGGACAGAACTACTACAAACATTTTGAAATATTGGTTTTTGATTACTTTGGCTCCTGGCGTAGCTAAACTAGTGGCGTTGTTAATAGACTCCACTATAGATATACCAATCACTGCTGCAGAGTCTCCACATCTCTGTTAAGCCTGCACTGGTGATTGATAATACATTGTCAATATTTTTACGATCGGAAAATTGTTCTTGTACCTTTACTAACATAGATATAAGATATTTGTTACTTATTATCTTTTTATTTTAATTTTTTTTTTCTTTCTTTCTTTATCTTTTTTTTTGTAATGTACTCTTCACATCCCCCTTCATTTCTTTATGCTTCTCTGGTACTCAAAGGTTAGCTGGGAGAGAACTCATTTTGAGTTAAGCTTGATTTTGTACATTTTCTTTGGAATGTTTTTATTTATGATCTCTGTACTTTGTGTGTGCAATAAAGAATTAAATAAAATAATAAAATAATTGTAACTAAAAATGAAAAGTTTATAATCTATAATTTTTTGAAGTAATTATTACTATAATTCAATAATAACATATTAATTAATAAATATACCTAGGTTATCCTATGTAACTTATTTGTTGTTTAAAATTTACCTATACATTGATCCTAGACTCGTGAATGAACGTTTGTTCACCACATTACAAATTAACCCATTAATCACCCCATTTAGTTCTAATGTAGTCATTTAACGCGACAATTAATTAAATTATATCAGTGCGATTTACTTAATTAATCTCATTCGCCTGATATTTCTGGAGGGTTGATGTGGTGAGGCCATTTCGTAAATTAAATACTTTTTACATGCTATCATGTGTGCCTGGTGGTTGCACGCGTTTTAGCCTTGTTATGCCTTCCCACCACGTGGCCTGTTAATGATATAGGATTATTTTCGTATGCGTGAATTATAATTAGTTTAATGAGGGGTAGGTAATTGTACACATTTTGGAGTAGAGAGACTTCTATGCGTTATTTAATAAAATACTTGTATACTGGCATATCTTGTAAGAAATGTATTTACATATTAAACTATATTAAAAGAAACGCGTTGATCGCGAATGTCCCGAAATAACTAGGTACTTCTATTTTTTTAGGTATTTAAATTATCATGGTCACTCACATTATTATTAAAGTAATCGAGATATAGATACAAGATTGGTTAGGGAAGCGATTGAAATCAAAAAGTATAAAAATTTCAATCGTGAAGATAGGTTTCAACTGCACGACGTCTGGCATCCGTCCGTCTTTGCAATAACAATCGGGAATGAGCCAAAATAAAATCGATAGTGGATACGGTACGCATCGTGGGTCGTGAACGTGATCGAGTTCGGGTTAGAGTTTGTAGTGAGAGTGAAACCAGTGGTAGTGCAGATACGTGTAGTAAAATAATTCGAAAGAGGGTAGATCGATATATTTACTCCTAAAAATCTTTTTACACTGTTCACCGCCAATTCTCCAGTTCCTCCAAGATAATGGTGCTTGCAACAGCGCCTAAATATCGGAAACACAGTAAAATACAACATGGTAGATATCCCAATTACTATAATACTAATACTTCTATTTTTATTCCAGCGTTGTCTGTTTGAATCTTTGGGTTTATTTCAGTTATGTATCAAACTTGGTTTTAACCCAAACCAGCATATATTCTGCTGTAATTTTTTGCAATTCGTATTCTAGGTATATTTTAAACAACACGGATAATGTGAATAATTTAACCCACAATTTGTTCGCTTAAATTAACTGTATGCCTGAAGTGTAACGAACTCAGTAGGTACACAAATGTCATGAGTTAATGAAAAACTTTAGCAATTAGTATTCTTGCCAACGGACTTTGAAATATTGCACTTAAATTGCTTTTCTATGGTGTTCTATGTATTCTTGGAGATTATAGTAGATAGTAGGTACAAAAAAGATATTTTTATTGGTGTGAAGATTGATTTAATTTTTAAAATATTTATATGGCCTTACTGATAGAAGACGATTACCATATTAGATTATGGACGTTTGTAAAGCTAAGGTAAATCGCATACACGTTGCCGCCCATTTAAAAATCTTGTTATGCTTTTTCAAAGATTGTAACACTGTAATAAATTGGACTTACCGAGCTTCTTCAAATAAAAGCTAACACAAAGAGCTGCTCTTTAAGTTGCGCTAAAGAAACCCTTCAAACATCCCACAGGTAAAGTTTACAGACTGTCAAGTTCTGGCCATAAATAGCTCTTTGTGCTTTTCAATTCTCTGGGAGCTTAAAGTATCGCTTATCCTGTTTATCATAACTATATATAATATATCCTGCTTATAATACCAACTTTGGTAAATCTACTAGCCGTTCTAGGAATACGTAATAACATAAAAGAAACATAGGTACCTACATAGATACATAAAATCGTGGTCCACGGTCTAATTCTTCCATCTTTTTCTTTTAAGCTGAGAGCAATCTGTTTACCATTTACTGGAATCGAATTACGTTTTTAAAACGTGTGATTTATACTTACGGAACCTGATTCTGAAGGTTTTTAAGATTTGTATTTTCTATGTTACTTTTAATTGAATTAAAATCAGGCGTTTTGGAAACATGACGTTCTTGAATCAGAACATTCAAATGTAAACGTATACTCTTCTTCTTACTCCAAAGTTGGTTTTATACCACTTAGGTGGCAGAAAAACACACGGTCCACTTGAAGGAAAGTTACCGTGGCATATGGACGTGTGTAACACCAGAGGAGTCACACTCGCGCTGCCAACCCTGTAAGTACAGAGTTTCTGTGCCGTCAGCGTAGAAGATAAAGCAGAACATGCCTTTAGTCTTCCCACTGACACCACACACTCTCCAGAAAATTAGTAGAATAATAAACGATTTAGTACGTTAGCTGCAAATCCAGTTAAGAGACTTAGGTACCCTAGCGGCAATGTAAAGCACTTCAAAATTACACGTGGTTTAGCGGTGTCCTTGAATACCTATTATATGATACAGTTAGGTAATGTGCACGCTGGTTCCGTGTGCGGTATAAAGAATATTAATTAGGTGGTGAGCTTGGGAGCTTTCAATAGTAATCTGCTTAAAACTTAACACTTGCAAACGTTGGGGTACTTACCTTGGTGATGGTAAATAGAGTTGTGGGGAATGTTACGTTTCAGAGAATCGTATATTACACTCACACCTGTAATTAGATATTTTTACATACATACATATAATCACGCCTTTATCCTCAGAGGGTTAGGAAGAGGTAAAATAAAACCCACATTTTACCACTCATTGAATTCAGTTCCACGTAATAGGGGGTGAGTCTATTGCCGTTTTTCGGGCACTATTGTTGACTCGAGCCATGTATCTGAGGCGGAGTCTGGGCTGTATTTATCTGTCTGATGTTGAACAGCCCTATCACTTAGTCACCTTGTACGACACCGCGTGGGTGGGGTGGTCCATATTCTGCTCTGCCGGATTTTAGGCCCCTAATCTTGGTGTACCTATATAGATATACTTAGTAGGTTGATTAATTGGACTCACTAGGTTGCGTTACAGGCGACAATAGAGGTATGTATGCACTTTTACATCGAATGTAAAATTCTATTCAGGCAAGGCGAAGTCTATTGACGTGTCCTATAAAAAAGATAAGTTATAACTTTTAAAATTTTCTCGTGCAAAGTTGAGACGGTTAGTCCCATCAATCAGTCAATTAACCTGTCGCAGTCCACTGCTGGATATAGACCTCTCCCAATGTTGACAGGCTTTGGCCTACTGTTACCACGCTGGCCAGACAGGTCAGTACGAGGTTTTATTTCGAGTTTTCCTTCCACCAAATATATCTGCGTGTTTATCCGTTGGTCACCTTTTACGATACTCTTCGGATGAGATGGGGTGGTGATACTTGTATTCTCTCTCCGTCACCACACAGATTGCACATCCACAGTACCGTCAATTCTGCAAATGTATTACCTAAATGGCTTAAAATATTTATCAACACCCATAAAAAAAGCAATTTCATACTTATAACTATTTATACTGTTGATTGATGGTTCTTGGTGGAATTTATTGTTTCAAATATTAACACATGTGTACATACCTTCTTTAAATTTATTTTTTACTTTGTTTTAAACCTTAGAAGATGCTGTAAGACGAAACTGGTCAGGGCCAGTAATAAATACTGTGGATAAAGTACAAGTATGTTCTCAATATGTGTAACATACTAATAAAAGCAACTACTGTTACTAACCCATTTAAGTACATTTAAAAGTACTCACCACACATGGGTCATTTATCCCGAAGAGTATGACCACTAAAGGCTTTCAGACGTTAGTTCAAAGTGTGGTACATTTCACGGGTCGTTAGATTTCGCAACACGCATTAAACTAAACTAAGTAGTACGTGCTTTGACTCACTAAAAGATATAATATACTAGGAGATATTGCAGGTCTCTCATAAAAAAACATTCAACCGAAAATTAACAAGCCAATATAACACGAACGTTTAGGAATCATGTCTTATTATAGTTACCGGTTTTATTACATGGGAATTATCCCCATGGATACCCCTAGCACCCAGATCTCTGATCACTAATGACTACGATAAACACTTACCATTAGGGACTTCGGGGTTTGTTTGTCACCTTAATTATTTCTAACAAATCATGTTGATTATCAAAAAAATCATTTAATTAGCTTACAAGACCAAAATTATGTATCACATGTTTGTTACTAAAAATACTTCTAAGGTTAAAGCAAATTATGTCACTTTTGGTACAATTTGTTGTTAAACAACTTAGGTGGCAGACAAGCACATGGCCCACCTGATGGAATGTGGTTACCGTGACACATGAAGGTGTGTAACACCAGTGGAGTAACACCCGTGCTGCCGACCCTTTAAGAACAGAGATTTTTTGTGCCTTCCGTGCAGAACATAAAATCAGGACAAGCCTTTGGTCTTCCCACTGACAGCACAAAAACTCTACAGTGACAGAGCTCACTAAACTCCGCCGAGAACACAACACAAGGTTCTTATAGCGGTGGTATTCTGAAGGGTGGAGATGCTTCCCCAGTCAGACTGCTCAATGAAGGAAATACCGCCGTGTCCTACCTTCAATAAAGCTATAAGCTTGAGTGTGCGTGGGAGAAGTTTCTGTCATACCGCACAGTGCACACCGTCTCAGGTCGTAATGAGTGAGGATGAATTCCCTGCCTATGGCGAGAAGTGCGATGACAGAATGTAGCTGTGGGCATCATGTCACTATACTAAAGATATTTCTGAGATTCAAAGGATAAAAAAATAAATACCATTGCATATTTAAATCAAATTTTATAACCCGCATACCAGAGATCTCGTAAAAAAGTCATTTGAACTCGTTACAATAATACGAGGCGACATAACCTCATTAATTCGACTATAAAAAAAGTTTACCCACTTTATCATTTTAGGGGAAAGACTCACTAATTCTTCGTCTCTAAACTTAAATCTCGCTTATCTTTTAATGGTGTGTTAGCCTTAATCTCGTTTAGTATAAATTGGGGTATAATTATGATGGTTAAATTTATCCTAGCTTAGTAGTTTATTTAACACTAACTGATGCCCGCGTTTCCGCGCGCATGGATGTCGATTATCGCGACAAAACATAGCCTATGTCGTTTTTCAAGGTCTAATCTACCCCCATTCCAAAAGCCGCGTGGGTCCTGATAGACTAGAATTTGGACCACCGCATCTCTTCCCATGCGGTGTCGTACAAGGCGACTGAGGCATAGGGTTGTTTAACATCAGACAGATATGTACAACCCAAACTCAGACTCAGATGCATGGCTTGAGTCAACAAATGCCTAGAAGATGGCGATAGGCTCACCCCCTATTACGTGGGACCGAATTCCGAAATGTATGTTTACCGAATTTCATCAAAATCGGTTCAGCAGTTTACCAGCCCCCCCCCCCCCTCCCCTCAATCGGGGGTATTTATGTCGAACTCTAATCCGACTAAAAACCGTACGCCGTCTTGGATTTCCAGATACCTCCACCCCGGCTAACATCTTTGTCTGAAATACCTGTAACAAAATTATGTTTTGATTTCATTCTGGTTATCCTATTAGATAAAAGTATCATTTGATTAAAGTCTATAAATAAGATCTCCTTTCATCAGCATACTTCTATCTTGAAATAAAATAATGACGTAGACTCAGTATCATTTGTTTTGAATGATATAATGCATTAGCTGACTCGCCTCTGCTTCACCCCTTTGAGTCAAAATTGTTTAATCTTCAAAATAATGTATGATCACTGCTTCGCTCCCTTAAGTAGGAGCGTAATGTTATATAGCCTAAAACCGATAAACGGACTATTCAACACAAAAATATTTTTTCAATTCGAGCTAGTACTTTCTGAGATTAGACGTTCAAACAAACAAACAAACTCTTCAGTTTTATAATATTATATAGCATAAAAATATTTGTGATTGTAAATCAAAAATAAGTATTGCTATCATAATTTATAACGTCGCATTCACATGTAAATCAATGATTATTCAAAGTGGGGCAAGTTATTACCAACTCGTGTATTGCCCCAACCTCCACGCTTCGACAGGGAAACCATAAAGCTGCCCCACAATAAACAAGTGGAAGGGAGATGTATTGTGATAAGGAATTTTATGAATTCATAAAAATATATTTTTGTGAAATGAGGAAGTTTGTACAAGTGTATATCTGTACATCGTATCCATAAAAGATGAAGTTTGTATAGAAAATACATGTCATTATCCTCATAGAGTATTATCAAAACAGCCTTACGCAAACTCGGAGTCCTGAACAAAGTCATTTTTCACGCCGGAGCAGCGGTGTCTTCTCTACAAGACACAAATTCGCTCCTGCGTGGAATATTGGTCGCACCTCTGGGATGGCTCAGTAAAGCACTTACTAGATGCTCTCGACAGGTTGCAGTGACGTGCGGTTCGCATTATTGGAAATCCTTAGGTCACGAACACCCTGGAGCCTTTGCAGATGCGCAGAGATGTTGTGTTCTTGGTAATATTTTACTGCCTGTACTATGGTGAACGTTCTGATGAGTTCTTTCTATGAGTCCTTCCTTCCCCTTTCCCACACAGGACAACAAGTGCAGGGCTTAGATGTCACCCACATACGGTACAGAATATCTAATCAAGAACCAAGCGGTTCGGAGACTGTTTCCTTTGTCGCACTATTAAATCCTGGAATTCAATACCAGCTCCCGTGTTTTCTTCTTCCTAAGGTCCCGGGTCCTTTAAGCGGAGCGTGAAAAAGCATATGATGTGGCCGTCAAGCTTAGTGTCACCATTGTAACGTGTTATATGTAAGTAACGGTGACCCTCTTTTCTGATACTTTGCCTTCAGGTTAACATCAGGCGAGGCAAAGTTTAATTGACGTGTCCTAAATAATAAAAAAATAGAAACGTATTTTCCCGATTGCCTCTGAGGACAAGGTGAACTCGGAGCTTCACTTTGCCCTCAGAGACAAGCCTGGCCTTTCGGGATTTCCTCCTCCACATCGTGCGATCTTGGGCATCAATGATGGTAATGTATTTAAAATACATCGCAATCAATCAATTAATAAGCCTACCACAGTCCACTGCTGGACATGGACCTCTCCCAATGGTGGGACACTTTGGCCTACTGCTTCCACGCTCCAGACGGGTCAGACGGTCAGACGGGTTGGTACAGGGTTTAATTTCCAATTTTCCTTCTTTCGCAATGATATCGTCCCCCTCCGGATAAGATGAGGTGGTGATACTTGTTCACGACTGTGTGATGGTGTAACTAAAAAAATCTTACATATAAAATTCTCGTGTCGCGTTGTTTGTGGTTAAACTCCTCCGAAACGGCTTGACCGATTCTCATGAAATTTTGTGAGCATATTGGGTAGAACTGAGAATCGGATAACATCTATTTTTCATCCTCTTATATGATAAGGGTTGTCCACCCTTAACATTATATGGCAAAACAACGTTTGCTGGGTCAGCTAGTACATGTATAATAATTTAATTCTATACATTTTTTATATTCTGCCATTCATTAAATTTTCCCGTTTTTAGGGTGAAGTCCAGATCTTAAAAATCCCAAAATGATGGACAGATGTTTTTTCATGCTCCTCTTGAAAAACCCGAGATCGTAAGTAGAGGGAAACAAGGGGTAATTATTCCTTCCACATGAACTAGAAGTATAGTTTTCATATGAGAATAAGTATCAATTTAGCTTATACGACTTTGATGGGAACGACTAAAGTCTGACTTCCCAACCATGAGAGTCTGGGTTAGAGTCTCATCTTATAGTAAGTTAAGGAAACTTTAAACTTCTGCCATATCTTTAAAGTTTCCTCAATCTTGGATTGACCATGGCATTTCCATAAGCCATGAAACTAAATTATGTAATTATAGCTACTTGTGCTACGCCGTCAAGGTTTCTTCTAGCTGGTAATTATTACTTATACTGGTAATCAGTATAAGTAATAATTACCAGCTAGGAGAAACCTTGACCTTGAATATATTGAACCTGAATACTACACTCTCTCTATCATATGACTTCTTCACGGAGCGGGAAGGTCAGACCCAGAATTCCCCATAAAATAAGTATAAGGCAAATCAAAAGAAGTACAGACTCCAGACTCCGCGATGAATGCTTCTAATGAAACCGAGAATCCACGGTAGATAATTATGATGGAGTATTATCTGATATTATATGATCACTTTTGTGATTAGATGATTACCTTGGTGAGTAGGGTAGCCAAGAGCTCACTAGAGAGCTTTTGTGCTGTCAGAGGGAATACTAAAGGCTTGTCCTAATTGTGTCTTCTGCATTGATTGCCCAGAAATTCTCCGTTCCTACAGGGTCGGTAGCACGGGTGTGACTCCTCTCGTGTTGCACACGTCCATAGGTCTCGGTAGCCACTTTCCATCAGGTGGGCCGTGTGCATGTCTGTCACTTAAGTTGTATAAAAAGTAAATTCCGTTTTATTATGTTCACATTTTTATTACTTTTTGAATATAAAAATATCCGTTTTGCTTCTGCAAGCAAGTAATTCTTGTAGGTACTTTCTATAAATATACACGCGATCTTATAAGCCAGTCTAGCATGAAGAGCTTAACACTTTGCTGGGTCGGCGTAAATACAGCCTGTTTTACTTAATATTATAAAAATAAATTCTTGTAAGGTGATGAATGAATAGAAAATTAATAGATTATCATCAAAAACTAAACAACTACCGGCGTAGCGTTACTTTTTACATTATTTCATCATTTTCAGACCAAATAGTCAAGGTAATGCTTTTGATTTTAAGTTTATATATTATGTAGTCTATTTATAATTTTTTTACTATATTTTTTTTCAGACATCATCTTTATCCTTAACGAATTAATGGTGTCGTACAAGGCAACTAAAGGGATGGGGCTGTTTAACATCAAACAGATATATACAGCCCAGACTCATCCTCAGATGCATGACTTGAGTCAACAATAGGGCCCGGAAGACGGCAATAAGCTTACCCCCTATTACGTGGGGCCGAATTTAATTATTGGTAAAATGTTGGTGTTAATTCACCTCTGTCTAACCTTATATGTATGTATGTATATATTATGGGAATATCGAAAGTTGCACCAATGAGTGGAAAATTGAGAATGAAGAGTCAAGGTGAAGACGTTGGATGGGTTATGAAACAAGATGAAAGTAATATAGTGAAAAAGATTCATACAATATGAATGCGTGAAAGAGACACGTAACTTGAATTTGCTTTCCAACTCGGAAAATCCGCTCGCACATGGGCGAGATTATTACTACGTGACTTATATATTTTATTAGACTCGATAGGTGATGCTGTGATCTAGTTGTAGGAATTTTTATAAAAATAAATCGTGCCAAACCGGTAGATACGTATTGCCTTAAATAAAACGAAATTTAAAGTTAGCGCTAGTTTTAGCTTCACTTCAATGAAAAAGTATTATTTTTTATACTACTTAGTTGGCAGACAAGCACACGGATGGACAGCCGTTACTGTGACCAATGAACGTGTGCCACACCAGAGGAGTCACACCCGTGCTGCCGGCCCCTTTTTATTTTTACGTGCGCAAGATCCCCACCGGAGCCGGTAGAAGAGGTTATGTCGGACTCGAACCGACCAAAACGCACGCCGCCTGTGGGTAGTTTTTGACTGTCGAAGGTGAGATTAACAGGCATATCCCTCGCACCTTGGCCAACCCAGGGTCATTACTCTCGACCTGGCCCTCTCCTCGTGTGTACCACAGAGTACCCGACTCATCCCCGGAAATGGGGAGGCGCGCCTCCGCCGCGGATGAATGGAATGTTACTTTAATAACTTATGCAATAACCTCATTATTCGTAAACACTTGTTGGTGCTACTTTCCAATTTCCAGCATGTTCGGTCCCTGTCTAACTTATTTGATATTGGTAAGAGGAGGACAGACAAAATATTCAGTGGATAAAGAATAGTTTTTCTTTTATTTAAAGGTAAAAGTACTTTCAGGTATAAATGAAGGAAATAATATTTTGTTACAGTCAGAAGAGAATAAAAAAAATTTATAGACTCGTCTTCTAAAATAGAAGTGAAAAAAACTTTAATGTATAAAGGTTGCTATAAAGTAGATGAGTATCTTGATGATGTAAATGCGTGGTCAACATTCAGACTTTGCTTGTTCGCACAAAATAAATTGTAAATTAAAGCAAATATAAAAAATAACCTGTCTGGCCAGCGTGGAAACAGTAGTTAAAAAAGAAAGACAATTTAGTTCTAATATAGTTTCTCTGAGATTCTCAGTAGAACTAACCTACCGAACCAGCGAAAGAATAATTTTCCAATGGTTTTTTTACAGTATTTAATATTTTTATATTATTTCTTGACATGATTGTAAAATTTTGATGTTTATATGTGCTCAAACTAAGTAAATGAAATCGATTCTTTGCACACAAAAGTTTCAAACTTACGATGTTTCCTAGAATTTAACCTTTAAACTCAAAAAGTTCGGTAAATCCCTTGTTAGAGCTTATAACTTACAATCTTACATAGATACAAAATTTTAAACACGAACAAGAGTTAGAAACTCGTGTTGAAGGCCTTAAACTAAAAGCTCCTACAATACTTATATTTTCAAATCCAAAATAGGTATATAATAGCAATATATAATCATTGACCCTTGTGTAGAAGTATTCCCTATTTTATTGCAATGTAAGCATACAAGATCCAATTTGACAGACTGAAAAAAAAACATATACTCCATTCAGTTTCCATCCACTGGTGTTACACACGTTCATAGGTCATGGTAACCAACCATCAGGTGGGCCGTGTGTTTGCCTGCCACCTAAGTTGTATAAAAAAAAAGTTAAATACCTAAAAAAAGTTTGAGTATACATGTTAAATTTTTATGTGTTAAAAAATCATCTCAGGAGCTATTACAAAATGATTTAGCACAGTTTATCGAATCTAGATCCCGTGGGTTCTATCGCAAAGGCGCAAATGAACTTGATACTTAAAAAAATATGATAAAAGTGCCTATATTGTCATATAAAATGAGACATGTTATACGTAAAATTTGAAACCGGTTACATTCTGGGATGCTTAATTGCTATGTGTGGTTACTTGTTGCTACTTGATGATGATAGCTGTTTCCTAAACTAGGCTATTTCCTATATCCGATACGATGGCAGCAATGTATTTATAATATTAGGCTATTTTCCTGTAGTTAAAATTAATTATTTAACTGAGTTTATTAAGAGCGGTGAAAGTTGCATCGGTTCTTATATTATAGTTTTTATCTATTTTTAATCATCCATCCAACCTATAATAGTTAATGATTTGACTATTGAATATTATGACGTCACAATAACTTATTTCATACAAGTTTCCTCATAACTTACCGTTTTGACGTTTAGTAAAAGTAACTAATTTGACTAGTCAGTCAAATACCCAATTGTACTTGTAATATTTTCATAAACAATTATGTTATGTTTAAAGAACTTTATACCTTAACCTGTTAACTCCTATTATTGCAGTAAGAACCGGGATGCTAGTATTTAGGAAGACAAAACAGCAGCGTGAACCGCCTTCAGCAATGTTGGCAATGTAGTGTTTATCGCCTGCCAACATTATGGCTCATAAAGACTGATGTTGTATGACTTGCAACAAGCTCTTTAAGTGTATGTATCAAGCTCCAGTTTACTCTAGCATGTTGAGAATTCGAGGAATTCAGGTTTGTTACTCTCGGCAACTACTATTTTGGAGACATTGTTTATTCTATGTGTTATTAAGATGTTAGCAGGTCATTAATGGTAAAAATTAAACTAGCGAATAGGAAAAAGTTTATCACTACATAGTCTGAAACAAAGTCGCTTTCTCTGTCCCTATATCCCTATATATGCTTAAATCTTTAAAACTACTCAACGGATTTTGATGCGGTTTTTTATT
The DNA here is from genome assembly GCA_963662185.1 of Eilema griseolum. Taxonomy (NCBI): domain Eukaryota; kingdom Metazoa; phylum Arthropoda; class Insecta; order Lepidoptera; family Erebidae; genus Eilema; species Eilema griseolum. The sequence continues at coordinate 5,644,743 of OY759232.1, forward strand.
AGATAGAGTGATTGAAGAGGAAGGTTTAAATGTATGATAACATCCATTAAATAGTGGAAAAATACTGTTATTTTTCAGATTTCTAATGTGATGTCGTAAATAATTAAATGTTTACCATTGCAAACGCAGACTGAACCCTACGAGATTTATCAAAATAATGTACTAAGTATTGTACACATTGAAAAGGTCTACAGAAAACTCCGCGATGGTATATATCTATCTCTTATGGATATCCCACAATAACATTTTTTTGTCATTTACTTTTTTTACTACAAATAATAGCTAATTTTCGAAGCGATTATAACCAATACAGCATTAATCCTTATCCAATTAAATACTTGAAATACATCGTTGATTTTATATAGATCTATATTGACCGTTACATCATATGATTTAAATGAATATTATCGAAGATATTTCAGATTTAAAAATGTAGTGTATTTTGTATCAGCATTTCACCCGTGCGAAGCCGGGGCGGGTCGCTAGTACCTATATAATTCTAAAACAGTGACATATATCAAAACAATCAATGATTCCAAAAAATACTGAAACAGTTTTTGAAATTTATACCCGTCTAGCTATATTTTTATTGTATGTATGCTGTGCACAGACGCAGTGGTATTACCTCTGCGAATCAATTGTGGGTTCTATCTCTAAGTTCTAATAAATCACATATTTTATCCTAAAATAGCTTATTTAATAAAATATAAGCATCCAAATCGAGTTTTTGGCGCCAACTCGAAAAAGAGTTCATCGCGGTATATTTTATTTTTCGAAATGGGTGTGAATTCGACTTTTTATGAATTAAAATGGTGGATTTTTAGACATAACGTCTTTGACCACGCACACGAGTGAAGGAAAGTGGCAAAATAACAGTGAATTGTGACTTTTCGTGTTGGTTCCAAATCTCCCTAGGGAACTTCATAAAATCGCCACAAAACAAACATTCTAACTAAGATAGATAATTCTCACTGGAGAGTTTTTGTACTGTCAATGGATGGACCAGGGGCTTGTCCTGCTTTGTCTTTTGCACTGAGGGCACAGGATATCTTGTGCTTACGTGCTGCTCCCTTGGTGTTGCATATGTACATAAGCCACGGTAACCACTTTCCTCAGGTGGGCGTGTGCTTGTCTGCCAACCAAGTGGTATAATAAAATAATAATAAGATAGTTACATAATACCAAATAAGGCTTGATACATGACAAGACTGTCCCCTTAATGGGTTGATATGTTGCCGTCTTAGAAAAAAGAATAAGAAAAACAGTCAATTCGACTCATAATCGAAGGAAATATCGTATACAAACTTTTAAACGCATAAGTTTGAAATTTGTATAACATACTTCCTTCCAAACTTAATCATACTGTCATAAAATTCCTTTGAGGTAGATTAACAACTTATATACAAACAGAACCTTCCAGAACGCTTTGGAAATATTCCCATCAATTATAATTTCATATAAATTTGCGGTGAAGCGGTCGGCGCAGCGTTGCGGTAAAACGCCCGCCGGGCCATTTGGGGCCAGTCGGCTTATTGTGGTCTGCCATGTCCTGGCTTTCGATTCCACCTATCATCGATGCGGTTTTCAGAGGTTAATAAACTATGTGTTGTACATGAGTTCGTAGTTATGTTGTCTTTAGCAGGATGCGGTAGAATCGTTGATATTTGGATTTCGGCGTTGGAACTGAAATCATTTATTATGTACAGAACTGAAATCTTTTGCTTCCTTTTTTATATATGGAGGTCGTTAATGCAGTTTCATCTCTTCTAAGAAGCTGTAAGTGGAGTCTAAAGAATACAAACCACTATCATAGATCAGTATCAAAATAAACGGGATATTTACCATGTTTCATTGTTTTAAGTTTCCGATATTTCGGCGCTGTTGCAAGCACCATGATCACGGAGGAACTGGAGAAATGGCGGTGAACAGAGAAAAAGATTTTTCTAGGAGTAAACATCATCATAGATGCTAATAACGATCAGTGTCAAAACAGCTATCTTCTGACCAAAATCCCGGGCTTTTAAGAAAACTGGAACATGTATGTTCGTAAAGAATCACAAGTTTTTATGGTAAGCTAAGTGTACTATTTTATTTCAACGATCTTGTACATGAAACAGATCGACGCGCCATTAACTAAATATTTCATGTTCCACCATACCTTACAAACTTACACTATGAGATGTGATGGGTATGGGAACAGCATATTAAGTATATTAATGTACCAGTTTGCAAGTTAACAAAGTTATACCATATATGTATTATGCATATCGATATATTAAGCAACGTGTTCCCTACTACATACTGCTAATAAGTACATACTTAAATAACTATTACCTGCCTAAAGATGTATGGAATTTGACCATGAAAGGATTCCTCAGTGTCCCGTAACTTTTGCTAAGGCAAAGCATTAATAGTGAATGACCCGTTCACCAAGTTCTACTAGATAGTACGCTGACAGCTTTGTGTCTAACATATAGGTATTCCGAATATTTTATGATACCTTTGAATCGACAACCTTACTTTATCAGCGCCTTTAATAAAATATTGTCTATAATTTTCATACATACATATAATCACGCCTTTATCCCCGGATCGTTAGGCAGAGGTGAATTAACACCCACATTTTACCATCATTGTATTCGGTCTCACGTAATAGGGGTGAGCCTATTGCCGTTTTCCGAGCACTATTGTTGCCTCGAGCCATGAATCTGAGGCTGAGTTTGGGGTGTATATATCTGTCTGATGTTAAACAGCCCTATCCCTAAGTTGCCTTGTACGACACCGCATGGGAAGAGATGGCCCAAATTCTACTCTGCTGGAAACTATGCGGCTTTTCGTTTGAACTAAATACTGTAATTGTGCATTAACTTTGTGTAATTATTCTGCGTTGTACATGCTTCACAGTCATCTACAACTTAAGCTGTTAGCCGCTGTTGCTGTAGCTGTTAGGCCTGTACGAGAGCCTCGTTCGTTACTCAGGTGTACCCACCTGAGTAACGAACGAGGCTCTCGTACAGGCCTTCCCTTCGTTTGGGGGGTCAGGCAGTAATCACTAATTAACCATTTGGCGTCTAATGTCAAACGGTAATGTGAACACCGATGTCAAATTAGTGTGTTAATTGTTGCTTACACCTACGTGCGTCCATTATCGTGAGTTTAACGGCATTTTTGGTGGTTTGCTTCTAGCATTGTAAATATAAAAGATCCTATTTATATTTATAATCCTTGGAGGGGGGGAGACTTGGCATATATTAGAGCAAATAATTTAATGTATCTAGAATTATTTTCTAAAGGTTTCTTCTTGTATTACTTTTTGTACAGTAAAAAAAATACAATTTCCTAAAAGGGTAAACATTTCACACTAGCTCGGTAGCTTAGTGGTTAAGGAGTCGCTCTTATGATCGAAAGGTCCCGGGTTCGAAACCAGGCCATTACGCTACTGACTTGAACCCACTCCTAACACAAAAAAGCTAACTATTTAGGAATCCTCAAAACTGGAACACCAAGTAAGTATCCAATAAACATAGTAAAATAGACTATTTAGATTGATGGCACTTGGTGGAATTTGTTGTTGGAGAAAGGGTTAAAGCACTGCCCGAATATACCTTTATTCCAGAGAGATTTGGATAACTTGGCGGTGGATTTGGATTTAGCGGAGACTAACTTCACCGGGAAACATATTCTCAGTAAAATGTTAAAAAAACAAGATTCAGTACCATGGAAAGATAATGCGTCAGCGGACCTTAAGACCATAAAAAATATTCAGTCTAAAATACTGAAATATCACCTTGTCGTAACAAAAGCTGACAAAGGTAACACAGTAGTAGTTGCAACAAGACAAGAATATGTAGCCAAAGTGGAGTCCTTCCTAAATGATTCGTCATTTATTGAGCTTAAGAAAGACCCGACCAAGAAGTTCAATGAAGCTGTGAAAGAAACTTTGCAATCTGCAAACAGTATATTTGGAAAAGACGTCTACAAATTCAAGCAGATGAACCCTCAAGCTCCAAAACTCCATGCCTACTATAAGCTGCACAAACCAGAAGTTCCCATTCGCCCGGTAGTGTCATACACTGGAGCACCAGCATATAAATTGGCGGCAGAGGTTAACCGACTATTCAAACAGCATACGGATTTTATACCCACTAACACTATAAAAAATAGTCTTGATTTAGTAAAAAACTTGAAAACATTCATGTACCAGATGAAGCCATCTTGGTTTCCTTTGACGTAAAAAATTTGTTCCCAAGTATCCCGGTAAATGAGTGTAAGAGTGCAATTAATGATATTTTAATACAATCTGTAGTTGACCCACAAATCGCAATAGATTTAGAACATACAATATCAGTGTGCCTAGACCAAAATTATTTTAAGTTCTCTGATAAATTTTATAAACAGATTAATGGCCTCGCTATGGGTAGTCCCCTCTCACCACTCTGTGCGGACATTTTTATGGATTGTATTGAAAAGCAAATTCTAAGCAACAGTATGTATAAACCATTTATCACCTATTGGTATAGATATGTAGATGACATTATTTGTTTATGGACCGGAAATATAGATGATTTAAATAATTTTTTGACATTTATAAATAAAACTAATTCTAAAATTCAATTTACAATAGAAATAGGACATGACGAAATTAATTTTCTTGACATAACCATTAAATTAATCAACCACAGACATACATTCAAAATATATAGGAAACCTACATTTTCTGACAATGTAATACACATAAGCTCTAGACACCCATTGAATCACAAACACGCGGCCTTCCACTCAATGGTGCACCGTTTATTGTCGATTCCAATGTCGCAGTCGGACTTTGAGGAGGAACTATCAGTGATCAAATTAATAGCTACTAATAACGGATTTCCATCCCAATTGATAGACAGTATAATGGCACGCAAAAGATCCTGGGCTGTCATAAACCTTGCATATAAAGGCAGTATATCTATGACCTCGGAGACACACAAGAAGAGATGGGCTCGAATACCGTTCATCGGTCATATTTCTTACAAATACGCTAGACTCTTATCCGAAAGCAAAGCTGCTTTTTATACCACACACAACATACAAAAGTTAATATGTAATAATAAAGATGTCACCCCCATTGATCAAAAAAGTGGTATATATGAATTAACATGTTCCACCTGTAATAAAAAATATATTGGCCAAACAGGACGATCTTTTGCAACTAGGGTCGCTGAACATGTTAGAAGCTGGAGACTTAAAAAAACGGACTCAAATTTTGCAGAACACCTCCTTAATGAAAACCACTCCTTCGACTCTAAAGTCAACTTTAAAGCACTGCGACTGTGCGACAAAGGCAGAAAAATGAATGCTATGGAAACCCTCGAAATAAATAGAGTACTAAATAAAAACAGAAATAATATATTAAATCAGCAATTAGATTTAAGCTCATCACCTCTATTGCAATAATAATGACATCTACATAACTATTTATTTGGTTTAATCTCTTAATTTGGTATAATTTGACATAATATTTGACATGGTTAATTTTCATCTGAAATTATTCACATTTGACATTGTTAATTTTCATCTGACATTATTCACATTTGACATTATTTAATTTTCAATATTAGTATTTCAACATTTATAAGTATTTCTTATAATTTTATATAATTTTTTAATTGACATTATAACTTAAATACATAATAGTAATAATTCATAAATTCAAAATATATTTAGGACCACATATATATTATTTCCCTATATTTTGGGGAATAAATTTATACTGGTATACATAATTTTACAACTACCCACATGTGTAATATGTTTGAGTGTCGCAATGTTTCTAATAGGAATGCTCTTAAATGTCATTATAAACCTTTGAGGATGCCGTAAGGCGAAACCGGTCAGGTGTAATAAGCAATAAAGTAATATGGAAAAGTACAAGTGAGTTATCAATATGTGTAACATAGTAAAATCTTCTGTTGCTCTATAGGCGAATATTTGTATAAGTTAGTTTGTTCCCCTAAGGAAGGGGACGTGCGGTCGATAACACCCCTTCAAATTCAGGGTTGCCTTTACTCGCAGTGTGACATACATTGACGACTTTATACAAACAATTTGAACAGTTCGACACGTTGATCGTAGTTTATGCAGCAGTGTATCTTAAAATAGGGTGAGCTATAATATTATAAATTAGTCAGGAGATTGTGTCTGCGTAGACCGTGAACGGTTGAAGGACAATTATTTCGAGTAAGTCAAGAATTATTGTTTGTTTTGATAACTTTCAAACTGTTGAATGACTTTTGGGATAAAAGAAAACTTAACTTTGTTTTAGACATGAGTTGTAGTGGGAAAATTTGAGTTAAAGTATTTTTTTTTTCCTTAATTATTTATAGGACTTTTGTCGTAAGACATGTCAGTCGTATTGTATCAAATTATATTATTTACATTTACCAAACATTTCTACACATCTCATAAACACACCTTGCAGCATCAGAATGAGGTGCCGATAAAATACTGTGGAATGAACCTACATTTTCTATTATTATATTAAAATCTAAAACTCCCAAGCACTACGATTTCGTTCACACTCCAAGAGCAAATGTTGGACATCGTCTATTGTGCCACATATTAAACAGTTAGGCGAATTAACAACTCTCATCATGTGTCCAAATTTCCGTGATGGAATATGACCAGAACGCAGTTTCAAAGCTGTAACAATTAAATTTCTATTTAGGTTAGACTGGCCAAACCAAGGAGTTAAAGTAATGTATAATTCAATTGAGATTGCATTACATTAAATTAGATTGGGCGTATTATAAAAGCTTCGATACTGACTTGCTAAAGATTATGTTTAAACCTCGTACCTTCCTATGCTACTGATTTGAATCCATCCCTATTATACGTAAATAGCTTGGTTGGAGGAGGCAATAATAATGTTAGCAATTTTTAAGAATGTTTTGAAAAGAACATAAAATCTGAGGAACCCTGATCTGAGGGTAATTGATTTCCTTCAAATGCAGCAACTTATTTCCAGACGTTCTGATGTAATTGCGGATAATATATCTTGAAGTAGATCACTGTATCACATAGTTTCTTACAGTTTTATTTATTCTTTCTGCGTTTAACGCCCGATTTTAAATGTGACTATACTGCTAGTAGTTACTACTACTAGCAGTATAGTCACATTTATAATCGGGCGTTAAACTTGTAATGATTACATTTACTACTACTACTACTGTAGAAGTAGTAAATTTAGTAAGTAAAATAGTACACGAGTCACGATCACAGTCTCGAGTGATATTCTTGTAGATCTGGCATAATTTCTGATTCACATCAATTTTGAAATAATTTTATTTTGTCATCGTGGTTCATCGCTTATCGAATTCTTCCGGAAATAAATTTGTATAATATACGTTTAGCTGACCCAAACTGAGTAGTGAAAGAGTTTAGAAAATGATGATGATGATGATACATTTCCAAAAAAAATTATTTACCTTCAATCCAAATCTATGTGGATTACTATTCATTTAACAGATGAATTTTAATTACAGGCGTAGTGTGGTACCACTGGATAAGGATTTGTGGTAAGGGTGTGTTATGACAATAAATGAAATCTTCATGATCAGTCATTACGTATTCCAATCGTATTATCATTACGTATTCCAATCTCTGTTTATCTTACTTAATATGTACTTGATTTTATTATTCAAATCAACATGAATGTCTCATTTCTGAGACATTTTTAAGATAACATGAATGAAGATCCTTAAAATAGCTATAAATAATAAAATAAGATAGCGTTTCCGATGTTAACATCGGGATTTGAGCTAATAAAGTGACGGAAACATTCACAGAGACTGGCGTTTCTACCCTTGTAATTTTTCAAGTTGATACTGCAATAAAAATACTTCTAAAAAGAGATCAAGGAGAATCTGATATTCTAAATCTATCGAGGAACACAAAAATACTGGATAAACATGTCATCAATTTTAGAGCTGACAAAAGGTATTCCAAAACTAATAAAACATCCTTTACCTTTTTAGTTTTTCTTTTATATCTTTACGTGAGTGTCATACATGCTACATGCAGCAGGAACATCTTTTTATGAGTGATATTTTCGTGTAAGCCCAGATTCAACCCATATAAAAAGATACCCTCAGGTTAAACCTTTTTTTTTCTACTTCAGCTGTACTTATTCAGTATTTATAATGCTTATTGTCTTTTTGCCGCGAACATTACACATGCTCCCAGTTCTTTGGGCATCCTTCACAGTTATTAAAAAAGTTACATAAATGTTCAAATGTGGTTTTGCATTGAGTGCAGATTCGTGTTGGAGTCCAATTGGCTTCCGCGTTGACATAAATCAAAATGAAATACATAATTATATTTATTTAGGTTACAGTCACAATTGTAAATGTCAATCAATACTTCTATATATATACAGCCAGATTGGCAAGGAAATAAGCCCGAGCTCCAGTAGAAAGAGTCAAAAAGTGTGGCCTGAAGTTTTAGAAGACAGAGTGGATGTTCAAGACTGTGTGAAGTGGAGGAGAAAACCTCGTGACCCCTTACTCCGAGATGAGGGCCTCGTATACGATCGAGACAAACGCTAAAATGATAACGATGATTCGCCAAGCAATAGGTGAGATACTTATCAGAATAGTATCGAAATTAATAGGAAACCATCCATAATAATGAAGAATTATGACCATTAAACTGACATCGATGACTGGTGCTAACTTCTTATTTCTGAAGTACTGTGTAAAACATTAAGTAACTGCTTAGAAATTGCCAGTTCCAACACCAACTTGCCCACTAACTTAATCTCACTGGGCCACTTTACGCTATAGTTAGCTAAAATGTAATTAACACTTTCCCAAATGCTGTGCAGCGCTCCCATTTATTGGCAGTGGGGGACTGGGAGTCATTTTGGGTACAAGCTTTTCCGAAGTTTGATAATAGTACAAAGTAAATTGGCAGCACCTTTCACCTTTGCCTATTAGCTGTCGTGTAGGTGCCCCATGGCAACACCATGGGCTGCCATAACGCGTCATGTGCTAAGCCATAGGATTAAAGTACAGCGTCGATAGTGAGAACACCTGGTCAGACAATGTTGTTGAGTTTGGTGTATCCTTGTATCCGGTCACCGTCACTATTATAGAGCAGCTCCTGGTGTAGCCATGGGGCACCTACAAGACAGCATAAAGAGCAGAGGTGAAAGATGTTGCCAACGTATTTGGTATTCTTATTGAACTACGGAAGAGCTTGTACCCAAAAGCATGAATCACAGTTTCCTGACGGTGACATAATTTGTTATGTATTTGGAGTGATTTTCCTAAATTACCTAAGATTAAGTCTTTTAGAAGTGTTTAAAGAAAATAAATAAGGCTGATAACACTGAGCTGACATATTTATTTTCACTAGTCCTTATGGGTATTCATGGAACCCTACCAAGATTTTCGAACGAGGGCAAGACTTACTTGACAAATGACTTCATGTCAGGGCTCAGGCGGTAGTGCAAACAAATTAAAAAGGAGTAATAGAGAGAATCCTGAGACCCAAAGGGTAAGGGTAGGTATCTTTGGATTCAAAAGGCAATAGAATAAAGAAGAATAACACATAAGTACATTTTTTTTATAAAGAGACATTCTTCACAAACGTTCTTACTAAGCTGGTAATATATCATCTTCATAACAATAATAGAAAAATTAAATGTTACAAACCGTTACGAACCCATTTACGATAAGTGACATTGATATATCTTGTCGCTGACGGTCGGCTTATACTATCACATTTACATCATGCTGACATTAATCGTGATGTTTTATCACATAGGCCGTCATTGTGAGATTATGTTATCCAACCCAACACTAAAATCGTTTTGAACTTCGCAGCTTTGCGTGAATTTGTGTTTGGAATCAGCCATCTGTCGGTTGGACCGATGCGCAATGTACATCGGCTCGTTAATTGAGTCATAAAATTGTTTTATAGACATCATATTTGTCTACAGACTACTAAATACAGCAGGGTGATATCATGATCAAGCTGTGGAATGACCTCCCTGCTGCGGTTTTCCCAAGCGCCTACAATATGGGGTTCTTCAAGAGGGGCATCAGAAGGTTTCTTCATGGTCGGCAGCGCGAGTGTGACACCCCTGATGTTGCATACGTCCATAGGCCACGGTAACCGCTTCCCATCAGGTGGGCCGTGTGCTTGTCTGCCAACTAAGTGGTATAAAAAAAAATGATTACCTGTAATTCACTTAAAAGTTATCTGTTAAAAGAGAAACTTAACTGATGAACATAAAATTGTTTTTTTGCAATCCCGGATTCTTCAACCAGGGTGTAGAAAAGCATCTGCTAATGCTGTCATGATAGTGTCTTGTATTTTGGAATTGTCAACATCTGGAATGGTGATCCATATCGTCTGGACATCTTCTTCCTACCATCCAACAGGGTGTCAATTTGACGGGTTGAATATAGAAAAATACTTTATTAAGATTTTTTATAACATTATAGTTAAGATGCAATAAGTAAAGCTCAAGTCAAACTATTAATAGGCTATAATTTATGGACTAAAATTACTCACAATCACAATGTCAAGGTTAACTAATGACCCTGACCGGTAGTGGATAGAAATGGTACCAAGGGCTTATAGGCTATAATACGAATGACGATAACGAAACGAAGTACTTGCCACCACTTTACACTTAATTTATGAAATTTGAGGAAGTTTTATTGACCTACCTACCAATTATTTTAGTGTTCGAATTATGGTTTTTCATAATACAATGTAGGTAATGATGATTAAAAGTACAAAACAACCATTGTTGCTAAATGTAAAAAAATCGATCATTTAGAAAATCAAAAAGCCCAACTGCAAATATAAGTTTGATAGGCGTTAGGATTTATTCATCCAGCCATTTAGAAGATACCCGAAGAAACTTACAAACATACATGATATGCACGCAAATTATAACCCTTCTTTAACAGTCGTGCTAAAAATACATAGGCTTTCTCTAATTCATACGTCTCAATCGAATCTCTGAAGAAATAAAACAGCTATCAAGAGCACTACATACCTACTTATACTCGTAGTTTATTGTCTGGCATCGTATTCCCGACTTTCCCACCCTTCGCCACCCCGTTGCGGCCTCTCGGGTGAACTAGGGCGAGACAAGTTTTGTCAACGTTACCCTTGCCATCTAGACGTCTATCCGGGATCGGCGGGATCGAACAGAGTGCTTCCGTCGTCTATTGCCAGCAATTTATCAAGTTAATCAATCAAAACTGACCCTTACAGCGATGAATGTGGATTCCTCTGTGTAATTAATGGCCTGTTTGATATCATCACGATGACAATTATTGATGAATGGTTTACTAGTTGCAGAAACTTTTTGGCTGATATGATATGAAATGTTATCAATACTTATATTTTGTTTTTCTACCACGATAAATAAATTGCGCTGTCTCAGTTTGATCATGAGTTAAATTACTTTAGGGCAGTAATGAAAACGTGCATTCAAATTTAGACTGTTAATGCTGTTGATTGAAGGCGCTTTGTGGAACCTGCTACACATATTGAATAAGACACTTTTCTTTTCCACTATATTTTATTTTTCATCTGACCGGTTACACGGTATTCATTCACGGTATTCTCAAAGGTTTGTATTAAATATAACCGTAATATCTTGTTCAAAATTAAAATTTCGCTCCCATACGTTTTTCCTTTATTGTTATCAATGCACTTAATTAGTACATAACATTACGTACAAACGTCCCCTTGTTTTCACTGGCCAAATTGGACTAAAATTTGCCGTATAGACGGACTCTAATCCGGATCTGCACATAGATAGGTTTTAACAGTAATAGGTCCTTGCGGTGCAACAATCTAATTTCAAACGTGAATTCCATGCGAATCCACAGTTCACAGTGAAGAATTTAAGTAGATAATAATGTCATGTGGCTGACTGGAAATACTTTATACACCAAGAGAGAATATACCTAACTTGAAGCCAGCAGATGGCAGAGAAGCCTGGTCTTTTATTCTCCTCAGGGGCCACGGTCCACTGGATGAGTGTGATGGCTCTCCATCTTTACCGTGTCATATGGTCGTGAGTAACTCCAAGGGCATCACACTCGTGCTGCCTGTCATGTGAGATCCTTTTGATGCCCTTCCTAAAAAGTTCCATATTGTAATCGTTTGAGTCTTCGGTTGGAATAAGTATGTTTCCCTGTTTTCTAGTTCAAAAGCGAAGTCGGTGCTTTATTAAGCCCAACCGGGGAATGTAAAGATATAAAATTATATAAACTAGTAACGATCGGCCTGAGTGCTATTAGAAAGCCGGCAGACGTGTTGAATTACGAAAAAGGACAGAGTTAATGGCCGTGTCTGTTTTTATTGGCAATTCATAAAAAGTTGTGACACAGAAAATAGATAAAATTATTTATGAATATTAGACTTCGTACAATATCGAGAAGATGTTGATTTTTTAAATTATCTAACTACTTCGTTAGTTAGAGTTGCCCCGCTAGACAAGTGTCAATTGGTTGGCCGGCGTATTGTAGAAAAAATGACGAATATATGGAATTTGACGTTTATAACATACTTACGTTGACGACTGTCATATCTGTCAAATCCGCATTTATCTCTGTCTACGTTGCGTTTACACATTAGTTCATAATAAAAGTAATTTGTAATTTAATGAGTAATCTAAAAAGTTATAATTTGGGATTGAATTTGATGGTTTATATTTTGACTTACTTTGGGAATAAATAATGAAAACTCATGGTTGCAGTTTAGTTAGGCAATGTCTTATTTTGCAAGGCATATTTTATGATAACAAACCCACATATTAAGCAGTATTGGGAAGAATCGGGCGACCTTGTCAGATAGCCTATTGCCAATGAGGTAATTTGTCTAGATAACTGACTCAACTCAAAAGTGTGTGTGACCTCAGAATTTCCATTTGGAAACGGTGAGCCATTAATCTGTCGAAAATGTCTAGAAACTCTGACTAACCTTCTTAGGATATTTAGGTAGAAAATAAATGTTTTCTTAAAGAATTTCAGTGGGTTGTTTGAAGGTGAAAAATTTTAAGCTAACGTTTTTCTCTTCAGAAAAAAGAATGTCCGCCTTGATTTCTTCAACTAATACACAACAAGTTAAAAGTTTCACAGATAAATTTGATGCAGTTAATTTTCAGTTATCTGCTCTCAAGATAAGGATGAGGTTCGTTAACTTCGTGCCAGACAATCAGAGGGTCCTTGGGGAGAAACGTTTACGTACCCTCCAATATTTCAGACAGTTTATAGTAGAAAAGAAATTTAAGATTGGTCATTTGTAGCGACTGTGCTTTGTAAAACTTGTATTTCAGAAGGATTTGGTCTTGATATGTGATTATATGGAGTGGTCCATAATAGCTTGTCAGGTAATAGAATTTCTCAAATATTGAGTTATTTTATATTCTATATTCAAACTCAAGGTAAGCATAACTTGACTAGCTCGTCTTACCGTTTCTAGAATACGTTTATTCGTTATTATAGAACCCTACCTATACTTAGAAATATATTTTTTGCTATATTGTATGACTTCAATGGTATTCATTGGAAAGGGTTATCTATAGAGTTCCTTATGAATGTGAACCAGAACCAGACATGATAATAAAATTTTCATGTACCTAAATCATAAAACTCTGACATTAAATCCAAGGACATGGAGTTCGTGTAAAATCTTCTATTACTATCAAAAGATAGCTTGAACACTTGTTGTTACTTATTATGGTGGCACTTCACATGACTATCTGTGCTTGCTATTGGGCGTTTGTTGATTTGGCAAAATATTGGACGCACAAACATGCAATAGACAAATATTTTTACTTCACAGGTCACATTTTGTCTACCGTTAAAAGGTACTCTACTGACCGTAAAGAATTGAAAAAAAACAATAACTTGTCAATTGTACGTATTCGGTATTTTTTTATTATACCACTTAGGTGGCAGACAAGCACATGGCCCACCTGATGGAAAGCGGTTACCGTGGCCTATGGACGTGTGTAACACCAGAGAAGCCACACTCGCGCTGCTGACCCTGTAAGCACAGAGTCTGTGCCGTCAGTGTAGAGGACAAAACAGGGCAAGACTTTAGTAATCCCATTGACAGCACAAATTCTCCAGTGAGCTCTGGCTACCCTACTCACCACTGAGAACACAACACGAAGTTATTATAACCGCGGTATTCTGTAGGGCAGAGGTACTTCCCCAGTCGTACTGCTCAATTGGGCGGAAATACCGCCGTGTCCTACCTCCTATAAGTATTTATTTAAGGTATTGACTATATTTGTCAAATAGGCAATAAGTTAAATACTTTCAATATACTGTGTGCACATGGTAACTATTTATCAAATATCTCAAATACGCAAGTACAAATAGCCATGTGAAGTGCCACCATTACATAAAATTTCAATTTGATATCATTTGACAGAATTGCCTCCCTAGTGAAGATATAAAATGAGTTCAATTTAGTTCTAGATTACTATCATTGGACGATGGCCGCTGCTACCATTTCCAACTATATTATTTCAATCTTGTTTTGTAACTTTATAGCGAGAATTGGACTGTAGTCGGCGTCCGCTTGAGTTCTGGTGTTATGTGTTCAAACTAGGTCAAACACTCTGTAGTGGACATCTAATAAATTCAATCTATCAATGTAGCAAATTTCAGTCAGATACATATAACCGCTTGGGTTTGATTGAGTAACAAAAACTCACTTTGGCTTTTAATATTTTATTGAATTATGTTAGTGCACTTACATCCTCGCTATTATGTAATTTGTCCTTAATTAAGGCGATTTATATATCATTAGTATCAAGGTGCTGATAAATTTGAGCATTCACTTGTAACAGAATATCGAGCATTCGTTTTTATCGTTGTCGAACTGAACAACGAACCACGCCAAGCTTAGAGTCAAACATCCCAACAAACATTTTCAGAAATTTATAATAACACTCTAGTCAATGCTTCTGTCATTTCGCGAGAATACTCGCTAGAAAACTCAAAAGAGTGTTTGCTAAAACCCTCTCGTTCGCAAAAATGTTTATTACAAGTGAATTGTTAAGTTTATCAGTACTTAACATATGAACTAGTGAGCTTATCATATTTTCACGAACTGCTAACGCCTTGCGCTCCTTTTAATGTCATGTTCTAAGTAAAACGCTCCAGGCATTACAACCGCTTCCAGTTCTAACAGAGTAACATGAAGGTAATACTCAGTATAATAAATAGCTCATGCAAATATTTGTAAAGTTCTAAAATCCAGCCTTTACCCTTACACCTTTATAATCGTCAATTTGGACCAGGGAACTCAAGATCCTTTTAGAAAGATGAATACTTAGAGATTCAAGTTGCCTTTTAGTATGGCCAATTGACTATAGCTGAGGTTAACTAAATACGACATTGAACAGATTATGTTTGATCAATTTATCGGAGAATTTAGGTCCAATCCAAATGGGATCCACAGGGCTTTCGAATTATCTTGTGCTTTATCTTCAGAGAAGATTGTGATAAATAAAACTCGAAAGAGATTTTAAATTAGTTTTTATGCGGAAGAAATATTCGTGTAATTATTAGATTAGACTAGGAAGTTAATTTACAATAGTTAATTAATTTTTAGTAACCGTGGACTCTCTAGAATAAAATAATATTATTGTAATTATTTACGTGTTACTTTTGTTACGTTCTGTGTAAGATTACAAGAAAATCGTCTCAGTGCCGACGCCAGTTGTAGCCGCTTACCGGCTGAGCGGTTAAGCTTATTTTACTAAAACATTAATAAGCGAAGTAGCACATACAAAAACTCTTAGGTACTCTACACTGGCATTATTATATACTTCTTCATTAAAGCGCCAATACTGGTTGCATCCAAAGCTTTAACTTTATATGGTGGCGGAAATGGAGCTACGACTTGAGCGAACAAGCGCAGGGCACATCGTTGTAGCCGCGGTAAGACCTATCATTGAGGAGTGACTGGAGAGGCCACACGGCAACCTCTCGTACCATCTGACGCAGATGGTCACCGAGCACGGGTGTTTCGGGCAGTATCAGCGTCGGATGGAGAAAGAGCCAACGTGCAAGTGCCATCGCTGCGATGCGAGGGAGGACTCGGGGCTGCACACGCTCACCGAGTGTCCGGCGTGGCAGACGCCGAGACGGGAGCTGGTGAACTTGCTGTCTGAACTCGAGTATCGGAAGTCGTTGAATGATCTCCGTCCACCAATGAGCGTAGGCCTGGGGGTGACGGGTGGAGCCGCCTGTCACTCTGGCAGAAGCAAGCCGCGGCAGCGACGTACGTTGCGTCTCTCCCCGTTTCCGGCGACGAGTTGGGGACTCAGTGGTCCCTACACCCGAGGAGGACCAGATCGCGAGAGACATGGCGCTGGATCGGCTGGGATGCCTGTCAACCTCATCTTCAGCCACCAACAACGACCCACAGGCACTGTGCGTTTAAGTCGGTTCAAGTCCGACATAACCTCTCACATCGGCTAGATGGAGGGGGGTCATATGTGGGGATTTTTCGTACGTGCTTCCCCTTACCGGGGGACTAGATGGGGACCGATCTGCAGGTGCACCGAATTGCAGGTGAGGCTGACATAGTCTAGTAGGTCTTAGGCCACCAAGACCTCATACATACATGGTTTCTCTCCTGTAGAACAATTAGTTGTGATAAAGACAAACAGTACCTTAAATACCCACTTGGCAACTAAAACTATTTAAACAATAAATCAACATCTCAAACTCTCAGGATCCGATTGGCTCGTCGGCCATCCGTCTACCGCTATAATTAAGTTCCGTAGTTACGGCGGGCTATTCACAGGCTTGTCCTGTTTTCTAAATATAGCGCAACCCTGTCTTGGGTATGACAGGCCAGTGAAGGGTGAACTCGTTGTTGATTAGTGGCCTGATAAATTTAATCTCTTCACGGTGTTATCTGGTTTAGAGAGCTGAGACATAATTTTATTGTCTTACGCCTGTAAGTCTGAAGGAATAAGCGGAGATTTTCAGAAATATGCCTTCAAAAGATTAGTGTAATTTAATAGAAGTTAATGTTAGCTAGGATATTTCAGTTAGTGTATTAGGGAATGTAATGACAATTGCACGTAGATAGAAGAGAAAAACCTCTTAAAAATAGCTTGATTATTTTCATAAAGATGACATTATGGGATATAATAAATGGTATTATCTAGACCCAAACTGTAATGTGGATTTTTTTTATCTAGGACACGCCAACTTCTAGGAGGTGGGACACGACGGTATTCCGAATTGAGCAGTACGACTGGGGAAGTACCTCCACTCTACAGAATACCACGGCTATAATAACCTCGTGTTGTGTTCCCGATGGTGAGTAGGGTAGCCAGAGCTCACTGGAGAGTTTTTGCGCTGTCAGTGGGAAGACCAAAGGCTTGTCCTGATTTTGTGTTCTGCACTGAGAGCACATAAAATCTCTGTTCTTACATGGTCGGCAGCACGGATGTGACTCCACTAGTGTTACATATGTTCATAGGTCACGGTTACCACTTTCCATTAGGTGGGCCGTGTGCTTGTCTGCCACCTAAACTGTATAAAAAAAACTTGACTTCACCTCGCCTGATGGTAAGCTAAAGGCAAAGTCTCAGAAAAGAGGGTCAACATTACAGACACGTAGTATGTTACAATGGTGGCACTCAGCTTGGTGGCCTCATCAGATGCTTTTTCACGCCCCGCTTAAAGGACCTGGGACTGTAGGAAGAAGGACACACATGAGCTGATAATGAGATTGATTGATGCAGGTGTTACGATACATAGGCAAATGTAAAGTCTAGAAGTGTGAAGGAAAATCCAAAAGTGAAATAATGAGGTTTTATAATTTTATTTATATAACACGCTAAGTAATATTTCCGTAGAAGCGCACAGACAGCCATTTACATCGTAGATTTTAGCGTTATCCTCCTTTGAAACAAACTTTCCATTTTATGATCTAACACGAATAACTCTAAAACCGTTGTTTACTTGCATGGCCTGGGAAATAGCGGGATGTGATACGACATCATGTTTACTATGTCTGTCTGTTTGTCTGGCAAGCCTCATGCCTGAGAGTAGCCAGAAATATCCGTTTCCGATTGTTTATAGCGCCGCTTTTATATCAAATAGTAAAACGATTGATGCAGTGATGAACAGACGGTGTTCACATTTTGGGAATTGAGGTGAAGTTTGCTGTTACGCTATTGAAACTTAGAGGTATCAAATAGATTTAAGAATGATTTTATAAATTAGTTTTTAGCGACAAATTAGTCTTCCGATTAAGAGTGAAAAACTCTTTCCCTTACAGGTACAGGGAAAGATCGCGGGTTGGAATCCTGCTTGAACCGTTTAATTTTTTTCTATCTTAATTGATTTTGAATAGTTGGCATACTAAATGCTTAAAATTTCATTCAATAAATTCTTTTTCTCAGGTGAAATAATAAACTAGAACGATAACAGCAGGCGCTATTAAAACTAATTGAAATAAAACAAATGTAATAAACTTAATCACTACACTTTTACAATTAGTCAAATGAAAGCGAAACACGAATTTGTGTTTGTTAACGACAATGCGATATATGTATATTTTTAGGTGGCAGACAAGCACATGGTCCACCTGATGGAAAGTGATCACCGTGGTCTATGGACGCGTACAAAACCAAGAGAGTCACACTCGCGCTGCCAACCCTGCAAGCATTGAGAGTTTTTGTGCCGTCAGTGTATAAGACAAAGCAGTGCAAGCTTTTCTTTCCGCTGATAGCACAAAAACCCTCCAGTGAGCTCTGGCTACCCTACTCAACGCCGGGAACACAACACGAGGTTATTATGGCCGCGGTATTCTGTAGGGCGTAGGTACTTCCCCAGTCGGACTGCTCAATTGGACGGAAATACCGTCGTGTCCTACCTCCTACAATATATACATTGAACTAATCGAGCGAATGCTTTAGCCGAGAATTGCAGCATTTACAGTTCGCTTTAACTTAAACTCATCTTTAACCCAATCGAAATAACATCAGTATTATACTCTTTTTTTTTTTCAAAATGCAAAATCCCCTCGGATACCTCCCCACCGGAGCCGGTGGAGGAGGTTATGTCGGACTCGAACCGACTAAAACGCACGCCGCCTGTGGGTCGTTTTGGTTGCCGAAGGTGAGGTTGACAGGCATATCCCTCGCACCCCGGCCGACCCAGGGCCATCTCTCACGATCTGGCCCTCTTCTCGGGTGTGGGGACTACACAGTCCCCAACTCGTCCCCGGAAACGGGGAGGCGCGCCACGCGCGCCGCCGCCGCGGCCTGCTTCTGCCAGGGTGACAGGCGGCTTCACCTGTCACCCCCAGGCCGGCGAGTATTATACTCTTGTAAATATTAGTCGTATTCCACAACTAGCGTTCAGAGTATAAAATGAATTGTTTTGTTTAGAGATGGGTCAACTCGAGTCGCTAACCCGAGTTAACTCGATTTGAATTCAACCCAACTCGAATCGGGTTGTTAGGTACATGATGTAACAAAGTAAGCGAAAGAATGGTAGCGCTGTTCGATTTTTGCTTACCTGTTTTAATCTTTTAATTTATCATTTGTCGATGCAATAGTTTTGCTATTGCATCGACAAATGATACAGACGACACCAGAAAAGTATACCGATCATAATATGAAGAGGTGGCAGACAAGTGCACGGCCCACCTGATGGAAAGTGGTTACCGTGGCCTATGGACGTGTGTAACACCAGAGAAGCCACACAGTTTCTGTGCCATCAGTGTAGAGGACAAAGCAGAACAAGCCTTTAGTCATCCCACTGACAGCACAAATTCTCCAGTGAGCTCTGGGATAGGGCTGTTTAACATCGGACAGATGTATACAGCCCAGACTCAGCCTCAGACGCGGGGCTCGAGTCAACTATAGTGTCCGATATACGGCAATAGTCTCTCCTCCTATTACGTGGGACCGAATACAGTTATTGGTGAGTTGTGGGTGTTAATTCACCTCTGTCTAACCCCCAGGGATAAAGGCGTGATTTTACGTATGTATGTGTGTATGTATTTCAATCTTACATATGAAGTTTCAGCAGCAGTTCTATTCTTTCTGGTTTTAATAATTTATTTTATTCACATAATATATGTAAATATCCTATAACAACCGGGAAATTATAATCTATCATTTATGATTATTCATAATCCATTCAATCGTTACAAAGAAAACTACATGTCAATATACATACGCTACACGCGTAAATAAAATATTACCCTCACTACTACAGTCGGGTAAATAGTAATTTGTAACAAATTATATATTCAAATTCTTCCTGCTAACTCGAATTGTGTAGGTGACTTTTAACTTGAGTTAACTCGAGTCGTATTTTCGAGTTGACCCATCACTAGCTTAATATCACCAGACACTTCCAATGACCCTTCAAAAACAAACAAACTAATCTCCCTCCAAGAAATACAATATTTCAGCTGTAGTCTTCGCTAAGGTACTTTCCTGAACTTTTTAAAATCTGATTATGAAATGCTTGCTAGCATTTCATAATCAGATTTTAAAAAGTTCTACCTCTATCTTTAATCATTCCTACCAATATAAAATTATTATCACTGATCTCTGAAGATTAATGTAGGAAAATAAACATAAATGCCATTTCTAAGTGAGTTTCCAAATTTCCCCCCAGTATACGAAATGTAGATAGATAGGCAGTCAGATAATTCTTTATTGTATGGCTATAATAATAATAAGCAGTTGAATAGAATGGGCACAAAGGACAGTCTCATCGGTAAGAGCCATTTCGACAAGACAACTAGGGGTGGAAGTTAGGGGAACATTGAAGAATTTGTATGCAGTAACCAATATAAAATTAGATATAGTTACTATGTACAGAAGTACGTGTATAATAACTGAAATTATTTTAAATTTTTGATCTCCAAAATGATATGGTAACCAGACCAAGTAGTAGAAGAGGTCACTAGTTACATTTGCCTAAGGAAAATCTTCAAATATTTTCTAATAATGTATACTGAATGGCATTTATAATAAACTACCCGCTCAGTTTAAGACTCTAAAGCTTAAGACATTTAAATATAAACTATTCCAATTCCTTCTGACTAAATATTACTATTCCACGAAAGACTACCTAAACGAACGTTTTGAGTCTAAAATTGACTTATTCTGTGAACCTTGACTTGTATAACCTTTGACATTTTGTAAATATTTAACTTCTATTATGACTATTTTATTTAAACGAGGAATTATTATTAATTGTCTGCAGACATTATTTAAATTTGTATTACTACCTTTCAATATTTATACGCCTGAGACAGCAGAATATTATGTACAACCAACTTTGTAACAACTTTTATACAATATTCTTACAAATAAATGAATCTTATCTTATTTTATCTTAAACCCATTCTAGAATAACGCTCACTTGTAAATCGACGCTCACAATGATATTAGAACTCCCATCTAGAATACAGTCTGTCCTTAGATCAAGTTATATATAAATCGAAATTAAGGACTGAGCATCGTTTTAGAATATAAGCCTCAATCTATAAA
The DNA here is from genome assembly GCA_963662185.1 of Eilema griseolum. NCBI lineage: Eukaryota > Metazoa > Arthropoda > Insecta > Lepidoptera > Erebidae > Eilema > Eilema griseolum. The sequence continues at coordinate 5,666,320 of OY759232.1, forward strand.
AAATAAGTTTAAAACAAAAACCTAACTGCAGAAAAATCGTGCTCTAAAAAGTTATAAACTAGAACGATAGCCGTGGTCATATGCCACTTTTCCCTAGAATGTATTGTTTTATTAGATTAAGTGGTTTCTACGAATTGATATTGTGGATTTTAAAAGTGTTTCAAGACAGCTCCACCTACTTCTATGTTCTTCAAATGAATGAAATACCGTTTTGTAAAAAGTACACTAAATTACAAAAGTCTTTTCTGCGATTAATATTGTGGAGTTAGTGTTTCAAAATAGCTTCATCTATTTCTATATTCTTTAAAAGAATGAAATATTTTAGATGTATGAAAGGTACAATGAATTACAAAATGGTTTCTATGAATTGATATTGTGGACTTTAAAACTTTTGTAAAACAACTTTATCTGCATCTATGTATGTCAACAAATAATTTTAAATCACTTCTATTCCTCCTCTCAAGACCTATTTACCGCAATATAAAGACTTGAAATTCCCTACTAACACATGTGTTACTTGAAGTTCTTTGTAACGCTGAAACATAATAGCGTATTGTATTTTCGTTAGAGTGGTTTTCTCGCGCGCGACCAAAGCGTCAAATGTGGGGAGAATTTTCAAGGTAAAACTACATTTTTATCAACCTATGTGAATAAATTATAAGTTCTGCACAGACTGTATAAGGCTATCGGCCGATAGCTTTATACAGTCTCTAGACAAGTGGCAGTTGGTTGGCCGGAATAGAAGGAATATGAAATTTACACGTATTACGATCTTCATGGCAATCGTTAACGTAATATCAATTTCATTAATCAATCTATTCTACTCTATTTTACAAACGTCTTACCACTTATCTAGAAGGGCTGGTAAATAGGTTTAAATAGGAAATATTGGATGAATGATTGCGTCTTCTGGACTGACGGCACAGAAACTCTCTGTCCTTACAGGGTCAGCAGCATGTGTGTTGTGCCCCTGGTGTCGCACACGTCCATAGGCCACTGTAACCACTTTCTATCAGGTGGCGGCCCGCCTAAGTGGTGGTGATTTGCAAAAGAAATAGTGAGACTAATAAGAGTTGCCATTTGTACCGTAGTACGTGACAGTTGTAGTAAGTTGTGCATTACACGAGACAAAAGAAACAAAATGACATTTGAATGTCAAACTGATGACATTTGCGTGCTTATATGCCACCGTTACCAAGTTCTTGGATATTTTGTAACGTTATTTGTCTTCGAATCGTAATATCTCTATTTATATACTTGTTTATTACTCTATTCATAGATTCGACGCGACCTACCTACGTTTAAAATTGTCAAATATCATTTATCTCCAATGCTCAAGTCGTAGTCACGAGTTTGACGTTTTCAGTGGTGAACTTCTTTCATCTTTTCATCTTTGAGGTAGAAAGGTTCTTTGTCCACCCACACATTCTCGATATTTTTGTTTCCCTATTCTTGTATTTTCACGACTGCGCAAAAATCCGATACGCACTTGTATAAGTATCAACGTACTTTCTAATTAGGTGTATAAAGTACGAAGCTTCTTAAATCAACCAAAACAATGTTCCCTAAGCCCTCTTTAAACTCATAGTTTAGTAACAAAACATTACAACTCTCCTATAACCGTCTATCATTTGTAACCGGTACGTTGTTCTAAACACATTTATATTTAGACTGCGGTTACATGTTTGAAATGATCGCGTCATTAAGTTCGATTACATTGGCGATAAAACGATCCGATCAAATTGCTACTCATTTTACCGCGCTTTTGTAAACAATGATACATTTTTAGATACGCAGCTTAAAACAACAAATTGCTGTTCTGCAGTTTTAAATTTAGAACGCGGTCGTTCGATTGTGAAATTTTTATTTGTTTTTAATAATAAACATTTTTTTTTATTACAGAGTATATAAGCTATTTGAAAAGTGGAATTTACGTTTGATTTTATTTATCTGTTGTTATTTCACTTTATTACTAAAGAAGTGTTGTATATTTCCGCTAAAATCTTTTGAATTAGGTTATTTTTCATCGTAAATTAGTTTGCCTTTGTTTGTGATTGTGATTTTGATTTAATTAGAGTAAATAAATATGAAATTATTGTAAGTACTTTAAGTTACTTATAAGTATTTAGATTTCGAAGTATATACAATTAGTTAGATTTTTATTGCTCTCTGCTCTCTTTTAACCGACAGCCGAAGAAAGGCTATGCTTTTAACCAAATGACTGTAGCGTTGATAGTAAATTTGCTTCACATGACACTATTGTTTACACCTCACAAACTAACATCGCAGCTGTCGAGTAGCGAACTCTATCACCACCTTGGGACTGTTTGCGTGATTTACAGTTCTTCTGTGAGTTATAGCATGTTTGTGAACTACACAAATATACTAACGCCCCTATATTCTATACATGTTATTAAAGGCGTATTAAATCACAAATTTTACGTTGTAGCTTTTGAAAGCCATCAATCCAGCACATAGTTATGTCGTTTACTATTAGATAGAAAACAACCAAAAATCTAGGTGTGATTGAATACTGATTAGGATTTTTATATTCAGTATTATTTACTCCTGAAATTAGGTATGTATGCTTGTGCTTGGTTTAGATTATTTTGAGGCAGCACCCTACAAGGCTTCTGATACATGTGGACATAATACCATACATACCATGAACAACGAGGTATTATATGTAAATGTACCTACCACTTACTAGATATTGTATGTTCTTACTTGTGATAGTATTGGATCTTAACCGCGGTAGCCTAGTGGTATGGGTAATGGGCTGCTGAGATGAGGTCTCGGGTTTGATCCCAGATTTTTCGCATAATTAGATCACAAATTAACCTGGAGCAATTTTTCAGGATACAACTTTATTCCGTTAGAACAGTAGAAAGAGGATAATATTGTACAAAAATTGTACCATCAAGACTAAATTTTTTATCTTCAAACGTCTAGTGATGTCACTTAATTGCTGCCTGAAAGCTGGTTTTCACCAAATACAGAATTCAAGAAGTATCTAACAAAAGCGACAGTACAATTTTACAAGTGGTATTATTAAAATCATACCGCTGCATTGCGTATAAATTTGGTCTTCAAACACACTTCTTTTTTAGCTAAAGGGAATGTTTTTGCTTATATCTACACTCAAGGCTTATTCTCCAAGACCTTGTTCAAGATAATCTACCCTGCCTTTGTACAATCACACCTGCTAGAGAATTATCAAAGAATCAATTTTATTTAAGTATTCAGTTTAGGCACCAAAGAGCACATATGAACGTCAAAATTTTACAATAATTATGTCAAGAAATAATTTAAAAATATTAAATAATGTAAAAATAAATCATTGGAAAATGATTCTTTCGCTAGTTCGGTAGGTTAGTTCTACAGAGAAGATACATACCAGTAAGAAATTCAGAGAACTATATTAGAACTATAACAAAACTATATTATCTTTTTTTTAAATTTAGTTTGGTTTACAATTTATTTTGTGCGAGCAAGCAAGAGACCTATGTTGGCCACGCATTTACATCATCAAGATACTCATCTACTTTATAGTAACCTTTATTCATTAAAGTTTTTTTCGCTTCTATTTTAAATTCATTTATTGGCATGTTAATCAAATCCTGAGGAATTTTATTAAATAATTTTATACAGCTGCCTACAAACGAATCACTATATTTGTGAAGCCTGAGTTTTGGTACAACTAGTTTATTCTTGTTTCTCGTATTATGTGCGTCAGATTTTTTCTCGAAAAGATTAAGGTTCTTTCGTACATGTAAGATATTATCGCAAATGTACTGAGAATTAGAAAGAGTAGAGTTTATTTCTCACACTTCAAATGTGATTAATTGCGTACTTTGTGGTTCATTACTCACTTTTCAGTTCACTGCATATCTCACTTTTACGTCTATTTCCGTTAGATCGATCTCATCTTTGTTTGATATGTACCATGAGGCGTTATTTAAACGGGGAGACTCTCGTACGTTTTGGTTCAAGAAATCGTACGCTACTATCAATAGAGCCTTACCTTTATCTTATCAAATTGTTTACACACAGACAATAAATTATCGCCTACGATTATATCATACGAGATTCGCAAGTGATATATCGCAAATATGATTATTGCTTTAAAAGTATGTTTAGACGGATACTGTTAATATTCAATATAACACTCACGACTATATCTCCGAAGGGGTAGGCAGAGGTGTTAGCACCCATATTTCGCAACTTCATGTTTAGTTCCCAATGTAATAGGTGGCGAGCCTATTGCCATTAACTGGGCACTTATAAACCTGCGATAAATACACACATAACTTCGAAAAGCATCGAAAAGTCATTGGTGTGGTGCCATGGTAAAACCTGGGATCGAACCCGAGATCTCGTCTCAGCAGTCCACCGCCCATACACTAACACTAGGCTACCGCGAGGAGGCAGGCGAGGAAATTCTTGCCTGCGTGGAGCGGCAATTGTTTTTACGAATATTTAGACAAAGCAATTTATTTATATTCTTACGATTAATTCTATGTTGCAGGCAAGAAACTATCCTCGTCTAAATGAGCTTTAAAGAAATTAAAAACAATACTCTGAAATTCTTCCTTTTATAATGCAACCGTATGTCATCCACTCCAGACGTCCCCAGACGTCTTCAGAAATAAACAGGAACGTCTTGAAACGTTCAGTTGAGATGCGGTTCCGGCGAACAAGCGGCACTAAAATCTAAATCGTGTTGGAGTCTGTGTGAAGGGTCTTAACTCAACAATATCTTGATGGATCCATCTGTTAAGTATTGAAGCATCTTTAGACTTTAAAGTACTTTTCAATTTAAATTGGAAGAAGTGAATGCCCAAGACGCGGCTCAGAAGCTTAGTGGTTAGAGCGTTCCTCCTGTAAGGGACTGATGGCGGGTTCAATTCCCGTCGAGCATTCACTTTTCAATCAATCAATCAATTTACCGATCACAGTTCACTGCTGGACATAAGCGTTTATTGGGAGTCCCTACCTCTATTTTGCTGATAGGCTGCTCCACCCGTCACAACCAGGCCCGCGCTCATGGGGGACGGAGCAGCCTCCGCTCTCCGCGGGCTGTGCGATTAGCGAGTCTCCTCCGTTTTCACTCCGCCATCTCCTTCACCAAACCCTAATAAAATATTATATTATTCATTGCGTAAAAAACGCCTAGTGACGTCCATAAATGCTGCCTGACAATTGAGTTTTACCAAGTATAAATACACCTACACCTACAAATTTCGAGAAACGCCTAATAAATTCGAGGTTTCGCGTGAATAGCAAGATCCGTCATATCCAGATATCGAAATAGGATGCTTCAATAATTCGGGAATCAGAAATATATATTTTTTACTAAGCCTTGTACCAAATATTTATTCAGATTAACTCACTGCAGTTGACAGGTTGAAGGAGATTTTTGAATAGTTTATATAATTTGGAATATTTTAAATTTTATTTCATTACAATTACTAACATTGCTAAATTACTGTTTGTTATTGATGAACATAAATTAACAAAGGTATCTTTCAATAAAATAGTCGAAAACTGTGTCCTTCATAATACAAGCTCACAATATTCGACATTATTTTCTGGGTCGTTTCGTGTTTTTTAACCCTTTGTAGACAGCAACACGACTCTCATTATGTGCGAGAGTATTATAACGGGTACATTGGTATCTCTTTACGAATATGCAGTAATAATGCTAAGTAATTTTGCCTGGGGAATCCTTTTCTCAGTATCTACTTTTCTAGTTTGAGGTGATGAGTAAGTAGAGACACATTTGTTTACTTTTAAATTAGATTATAGTTGCGGCACGCTATGATGGTTGTTTAGACACGACTGGTTTTGCTCGTTTATTCTTTTTTGGTGTGTCAATTTTATTTTCTTCTGCGCCAGTCTCGTCATATTTTTCTTTAGTTATTTGTCTAACAGCTCGTTGTCCAATATTAAAAGCACCAAAAAATAGAAAACGAGTCAAACTAGTCGTGTCAAATCAGCCATTATAGCGTGCCGCAACTATAGTGAATGATGTAAAAATATATCCTTTTTGTTTCCTAGTGTTTAATATTCAAGTGTTCTGACTTGTAGGCTCTGACTCCAGAGGTCTTTATTATACAACTTAGGTGGTAGACAAGCACATGGCCCACCTGATGGAAAGTGGTAACCGTGACCTATGAACGTGTGCAACACCAGGGGAGTTATACACGTACTGCCGACCACATCCGAACAGAGAGTTTCTGTGCCGTCAGTGCAATCAGGATAATCCTTTGGTCGTCTCACTGGCAGCACAAAAACTCTTCAGTCCTCACTGAAGAGTTTTTGTGCTGCCAGTGAGACTTGGCTTGGCTTGGTAGGGAAATAAAAACACTCAATTTGTGGTAACGCAACAAAATCATACATACATACGTATACTTACGCCTTTATCCCTGGAGGGTTAGGCAGAGATGAATTAACACCCACATTTTACCAATAATTGTATTCGGTTGCCGTATTCCGCTCACTATTGTACACTCGAGCCATGCATCTGAGGCTAAGTCTGGGCTGTTTATATCTGTCTGATGTTAAACAGCCCTATCCCTTAGTCGCCTTGTACGAAACAGCACCGAAAGAGATGGGGTGGCCCTAGCTTTACTCTGCCGGAAACCACGCGGCCAACATCCAATGTTGCAATAATGAAAAGAACAGAGTATAATATTCAGAAAACCAAAAAAAATATAAAAATATGTTCAAAATTCATTATCCATCCAATTTTAATCTTTCAAAAATCAAAAGCAGTATTCTCTTAACACAATTTTCAATATTGTACATTGTCACTGTGAGCATATTTGACATTTGAGAGATTGAAATTATGTAGATCGAAACTGAATTTCAAGCAGATTTTTATTACTTTAATTGTTTTATATCGTTGTGTGATGTGATTCGACTCGTATCTCTTTCTCTAAACTAGAATTAATGAAATCCACACGGTGTTTAGTCACGTCTCCTTGTATTGTTTGAAACCAGATACGCCCAGCTTCTTCCACTTTCGCAACTGATTTTGGATGAGCAGCTAAATATCTTGGTTGAGATATTTCTGGGAACCCTTACCGGATCAATAATTTAGCCTCAAATAGATATTAGTCCTAACCCCGCATGTGAAGCAGTGATTACAATGAATCATTTTTGGTTTACAAATTTGATCAAACATTTGTTAGCACATCGCGCGTATTTATTTATAGGAATCAAACATTGGCGCCAATTGTTTATCAAATATGTAGGTTTATGATTTTAGTGAAGTTTATATTACAGGTGTTTGTTATGCAACGTAAAGTGTACATCTAATAGTAATAATATATTAACTATTCATCATCGGCCTATATAAGTGATGGCCGTCCTTTCTTAGGGATCTTTATTCTCTGGGGATTAGAATACTACTTAGAGATACAGTCACCATCAGATCGATATTAACGAACAAAGTACTCTATGCCTTGGTTTATAATTACATGTTACTCCAATAACTTTTTCAAATTCAAATTATTTTTTTGTCAAAATAGTGCAACATAATTACATCTTTTTGATGTCAAATTCTGCTTAAAACTAAGTTACCACCGCTTCCTAGGCGCTAGTGGAGAATAAACGGCGCAACAAACTACACTGCGGCATTTTCGAGACGTGAGCTTACGAGTATAAATGAATATACATAGCTAGTGATTACTTCAGATATGAACGAATGTTCATTTGTGTCTTGTGTAAAGATAATTAAAAGTATATAATAAAAAAAACTTATAATGAAATAAATAACCTAAGTAAGTTTTTGTTGACTTTCATCAGCGATTTCTTAGTTACTTTAAAAACTGAAATATCACAATTACATTACTTGTTAAACTTTGATACGGATAAACGACACCATTGAGAAACCGCAATGTATTAACTAATAAACAATATTGTTATATTCTAGCCTATTTCATGGTACGCTGTACGTGCAGTCGGTTACGAAATCATAGCTTTACGCTTTCCTTGCAGTTCGAGTACAATGTATTGTTTTGATTGATATGTTGACATTTTCGGGAACTTCTGTCTGATCTTTCAACTCTTAGAGGAAAACTTGAGTCTCATCCACTACCTACTTAGTAGGTGCAACAATTTACAGTGGAGGTTGGCTTAGCGTGGTAAGAGCCCCACATACCCGCATAGCTTCTTCTGATTCTTCTTAAAAAAGGCAAGTTTAGTTATTTTACACTCAACGTTGTCTGTATAATGTACAAATTACATTACTTGAGTGTCTGTAATGGTGACCCTTTTTTCCTGAGACTTTGCCTTTAGCTTAACATTAGGCGAGGTGAATTTAAGTTAGCGTCTCCGAGATAAAAAAAATCGGATATAAGTTTTGCAAATAAATATTTAAGACCACTTTATAAATATACTTTTTATAAAGAATCAACAAATCAATTTCATTTATTGAGTCTACGCACATAAAGAGCACATATGAACGTCAAAATTTTACAATTATGTCAAGAAATAATATAAAAATATTAAATAATGTAAAAATAAACCATTGGAAAATTATGAATGATGATGCTGGTTCGGTAGGTTAGTTCAACTGCAGCACGAAAGTCAGAGAACTATATTAGAATTAGATTATCTTTCTTTTTTGAATTTGCTTTTGTTTACAATCTGTTTTATGCGGGCAAGAAAGAGACTTATGTTGACTACGCAGTTTAACAACATTTTAGATAGAAGATACATTAATTAGGTAAGTTTTATAATTATTTGATTGTATTGTATAGTAGGTAATTATCGCATGTATTGTATACATAAATTACATTGAAATCATATACCATTGAAGTTAATTAAGCCATGGCTATAGCAGTATTCTTGTATGTTGTTACATAATTATATTGTGTTAAGTTCATTATACGATGCGTTAATTAAGTAAATCAATTAATTAAACGCAGTTGAATAAATTGTGCTTAGTGGAAATAGCAATATATACCTCAATCAATCATTCAATTAGCCCATTCCAGTCCACTGCTGGATATAGGCCTCTCCCAATGTTGGGAGGCTTTGGTCTACTGTTTCCACACTGGCCAGACGGGTTGGTACAGGGTTTTATTTCAAGTTTTCCTTCTCTCGCAGTGATATTGTCTACGTATTTTTTTTCGTAAGTGGCCTTACAACACCCGTCGGATGAGATGGGTGGTAATACTTTATTCTTTCTCTCCATTATCACACGGATTAATATCTATCGGATATAATTTATGCCTACTATCATTTTAAAGAGTTAAAGTTTGAAAATGTATGACGTTGTAGGGAGTAATCTCTGAATCAGAGCTGAATTTGAAACTTCTCTTACCAATAGAAAGCCACATTATTTGTAAGTGTCATATTATGCTAAATATAAAGTGAAGTGACACTTGGTAAAACGATCAGTGTAAGTTAACTAGGCGTGATTGTCATATGGATGAGTGACCACTTAGTGATATTTTATTATAAATCATCATTGCAAATCATAAATATCTTATGCAGTAAGGAACTTATTCCGGGTTGTATCTGAGGCCTGCACCTTGGAGCAAGAGACCGCCCGCTTACTTAATTACATTTTTTAAATTTATTTCAATAGTATTACAGTAGTTCATCTCATAGAAGCACCCATAAAACCCGTATAGGTTTATCTTGGGTGTACATAATATAGCTATTACAGGATTCCATATCCTGGTCGGGTGGCTATTGCTTCAAATAAGCGCTGGGTAATAACAACAGCTCAATGTAAAAAAAAGAGTAACTATAGGTTTATTTATAATAGTTGGAATAAACCTTATTTTTGTCCGATTGCTTATTTTTTAATTTTTATACAACTTAGGTGACAAACAAGCACACGGCCCCCTTGATGGAAAGTAATTACCGTGGCCTATGGATATGCAACATCAGGGGAGTCACACTCGTGCTGCCGACCCTATAAGAAAAGGGAGTTTCTGTGTTGTCAGTGTAGAAGATAAAACAGGACAAGCATTTGGTCTTTCCACTGACAGCATAAAAACTCTCCAGCCTCAAGATAGTAAACAAAATATTAATATTAAGTAAAACTACGCAGCTTTTCCATGCCATGAGCTTCATTGTTTGTACCTCAAATTTTAACCATACACATACCCAAACAATAGCGCTCACGCTCTGCATTTGCGGTAGTCGTTGCTGCTAAGAATACCGTGCAAGTAGGTACCTACCCACACAATTACACACATCGACACACACAAGTTGCTTGCGTGTTCAAAAGAAAACAAAACTCTGCACACTTTCACCCTCTGTCTAAGTGGCAGAAGGGCTCTCAGCCCTCTCGTGTATCGAGGGGACCTTTGTACTGATGAGAGGTTGCGAATCAGAGCCCTTGAGCCAAACTATAATATTTTGTAGTGAGCATGTATTGTTCTGTTTTAGCAGTATAGCTATGGCTTATTTCAAGGGCGTTGAAAATTTACATCGATTGATCATGTGAAGTTGCCATAGTAGAGTGGCCAAATTTAAAAAAAATACGCCTAATTGTGAGTCGGACTAACGTATCGAGGGTACCGTAACTTAAGCTTCATAAACCGTAATATATTTTGAATGCGTAGAACTTAGAAGTTTGATTTTTGCACAGTTTCAAGACCCAAGTATGTGGCATGAATTCAACTTGATACCTTCACGCATTCCTGAGGAAAAGGTCTTAACACACAGACGGACAACGAAGTGAGCTCACAGGAGAGTTTTTGTGCAGTCAGTGGGAAGACCAATGGCTTGTCCTGATTTTGTGTTCTGCACTGAGGGCACATAAAATCTCTGTTCTTACAAGGTCGGTAGCACGAATGTGACTCCACTGTTGTTACACACGTTCATAGGTCACGGTAACCACTTTCCATCAGGTGGGCCGTGTGCTTGTCTGCCACCTAAGTTGTATAAAAAGTGATTCAATAAGGGTTCCGTTTTTCTCCGGAACCTTAATGACCAAGATGTCAATTTTCTTTCTTTAAAATTGTGATATAAGAATTCTTTTATAACTGGTTGACTAAATTTTGAACTGATTGTCAATTATCGTATGCGGTCACCTTCGGAATCATAACCTTTAAGTTTAACACCGGCTTTTTCAACTATACTTGAGTACAAAAAAAAACACCTAAAAGTACTCAACAAGGAAACAATTTTCATCCCAACAGCATTGTATACTAAACAGGTCAAACACATTAAAATATACGAGTTTTTCTTTTATGATTATGACGTCATTTAAGCGCAACTTGGGATTGGCAAGAAGACGTTTAGATCAAAGTTCCCGAAAGTTTAGTTATAAAACAGGGCGTCCATCATCCCCCTATTAAATGTTAGCGATTATGTACAGGATCTCCGTTTAGGTAACTGATCGGAATCAGAGTTGTTATTACAGTTTTATTAACTAATTTCGAAATTTACTTAAGAAGATTTCGTCTTTGTTGGGCTTTTATCTTAGTTTAAGATTTTGAAATTCAATACATGATAGAAAAATAGAAACATGATGTATTTTTACTCGACTACTGCGAAGCAAAAGGAGGGTTATGATTTTGACAGGCTGTGTATGTCTGTATGTAGGTTCATCTGTTCCCTCATAGCTCCTTCATCACTTATTAGAACTGGACAGATGAGGTATCGATAGAAGCATCTTAGTCGTCCGCTAGTTATAGGCTATATAACGTGTCACTGAATCTAATGTGGTGCCCTCAAGCGGTCATAAAGTACTGTGTTAAAAAATAAATTTGAGATAAATATATCGTGTATGGTATCAACTGAAAAGGCTTAATTAGCACATTTCCAACTTGTATAAATTATACATATTGCTTGCCCCAAAATAATATAATTAAAAAGTTTTAAATTAAAACCCGACTACTGAAAAAGTATTAAATAAGAAAAAATCAAGGATAGCTGTGGTCGTATGCCACTTAGTCTAACAAAACAATACATTCTAGGGAAAAGTGGCCACGGCTACCCTTGATATTTTCTTGTTTAATACTTTTTCAGTAGTCGGGTTTTGTATCATCTAGAATTCTTTCTAGACTCCTTTCTTCTAACTTCGTTACAAAAGCTTATGATTTCAATCAAATAATCAAAGAATCAATTTCATTTATTCAGTTTAGGCACATAAAGATCACATATGAACGTCAAAATTTTACAATTATATTAGAAATATTATAAAAATAATAAGTAATGTAAATAAACCATTGGAAAATTAATCTTTGATTCATCAATACTCACGATATATTTAGAGGTACTATTTTGTATTGTCTTGTAAAAATTGTGTTGTATTGTCTTGTATTATTGTATTGTAAAAATCGTATTCTATCTTTATTGTTTGGGGATTGCCTAGTAGCGTCGTGTATTGTCCTATATATATATATATATTGAAAACGAATCAATCTTATAGGTTTAATTATTATCTAATAAAACATAAGTAGGTACTGTAGGTTTTGATTTCACAGAGCAGAGCAAAGATTTATTTCTTTCTTTGCAGTCGAATGCAAATACTTATACCTTACCCGTTTTGTAAACATAGTGCTATGAATCGGGTGTAGAATACGCAGGTGGATTACGGGTGATGAACGACACAGGTTTCTATGGGTTTGCTCCAATAAATTTAGTTCTAAACTTTTCTTATTGCTATTTTTGTAGTTATAGGCTCGTTATTCTAGAACAACGCTTAGTTGTGGTTCGACTCTTACAATGGCTTTAAAAGTGTCATCTATAATAATACAATCTGTCTTCAAATCTATACTCCATTCGGTTTGGTACTAAAGGTAAACAATATCCTAGAAGCGCAAGAAGAAGAAGAGAAGGTCGGCCGGTGTCAACTTCACCTTCGGCAACCAAAAACGAGACACAGGCGCTGCGCCGTGCGATTTTGTCAGTTCGAGTCCGGAAAACTACTCCCACCGGCTCCGTGCGGAAAATACACCCCGTATCCGTGGGGACTTTCCGCACGTAAAAAAGTAGACAGTAGTTCTTATTGAACAACTATTTTTTATTATGTGACTACGGTTACTGTTAAATGCATGCCACATCATAGTCCATTTAGCACGATTTGACAATTTCTAGATTATGTAAAGCCCCTAGAAGATTTATAGCGACTTTTTATATAAACACATATTAAACAAATAAGCTAGGCTAACTGACTTCTCTGTTTTTAGTCTTTAGAATGAGTTTCTAAACAGAAAAATATTAATAAACTGAGTTTTAAAATAAAAGATCTTAAAAAGACACACTAAGATCGTTTATTTTTAGTTAAGTAGAAAAAAAAGAAGAACAGTACCCAACCGAATGAAGTATACCTTATAAATCGAGAATCAGAACTGAGTAGCGTTTTGGAATACAGGCCATAGTTTCATGTTTCGATAGATTTTCTGCAGTTTTTATTTATTTATTTATTTTTCATTACAATTATCATGACATGCTTTACCCAATGCAATAGTGTAGCTATCTTATATAAACTGCGATAGTCTAGTGGTATGGGTAATGCGCTGAGACGAGGTCTCGGGTTCGATCCCAGGTTTTACTGTGGCATACACCAATTACTTTACGATGCTTTTCGAAGTTATGTGTGTATTTATAGCAGGTTTATAAGTGCCCGGTTAATGGCAATAGGCTCGCCACCTATTGGGACATTGGGACCTAAACATGAACTGACGAAATGTGGGTGCTAGCACCTCTGCCTACCCCTTCGGGGATATAGGCGGGAGTTTATGTTTATGTTATGTCTTATAATTATTAACTATGTCTTGTGTCCACGATCTATATAATACTTAGGTATATTACATGTTGATAACATTAAACTTAACGTAGCAGATTATATGGAATGCCATACTTGTAAACTTACTCTTAGCATAAAAGAATAGATCAACCTCCGCAGCTATGAGATTCAATGTGAGTTAAGATCATGCATGTAAAATCAACAGATATACCTAGTCTAGCCATAAATATTGTTACGAAGAAAAAACATTTTTTTTTATTGTAAATAATATTTATTACTTTTACAGTGTGTTAGTTTAATACATAAATATAAAACAATTTAAAATATAAAAAGCTTATTCGAAGTGGTCTCCATTGGCTGCAACACAGTCCTTTAAACGTTGAGGCCAGTTATCAATAGAAGCACGCACTCTTTCCATGGGAAAATTCTTCACTGCCAATCGTATGGATTGTTTTAGGGACTCCAAATTATCATGGCGTTTAGAGCAAGCCATACTCTCTAAAACTGACCATAAATCATAATCCAGCGGATTAAGATCGGGACTAGACGACGGCCAGTCTTCAGCTCTGATGAAGTCCGAAACGTTCACTTCCAACCAAGACTGCGTGGACCGAGCTTTATGACCCGGCGCTGAGTCTTGTTGGAAGGACCATACTTGGTTATTGAACATGGTGTTGTTAAGGGGTTTAACTACCTTCTCAAGAATGGTATCTTGATACACTTGTGCCGATGTTTTGATACCTTTTTCACAAAAATATGGCTCAGTCACTCCTTCATAGCTAACACCCCACCAAACCATCACTGAAGTCGGATAATGCCCACGTTGCACTCTGTCGACTAATTGGGAAGCTTCCTTAGAGCTTTGAGCATAAATACGGTCATTTTGTTTGTTAAAATGTTGCTCAATTGTAAAGATTTTCTCATCCGTAAACAAAATTTTTCTGTGACCTCCCTTTGCGTACCGCTTCAGTAGTTGCTTCGATTTTACCACCCTATTCTTTTTTAAATTATCAGTTAAAAAATGACCAATGCGTCTCTTATAGGCTGCAAGTCCTAAGTCATCTTTTAAAATGCGCGACATGGTTCTGGGTGCTATCTTCATCTCCCGAGATAAAATCTTTTGCTTTCGGACAGGATTTCTTCGAATTCTTTCCCTTACTGCTTTGACCACCTTTTTCGTATGAACACTACGTGGACGGCCAGATCTTTTTCTGTCACAAACAGAGGAGGTCTCATTGTACCTATTAATAGCCCGGTACACAAACATTTGACGAATAGGTACCAAGCGTATGGAGAGTTTTAAAAATTACATTCGGCTCCATACCAACTTTGTGTAATGCAATCACAGCGATTCGGTTTTCTTTATCACCCCACTCTATTTTAATATAGCAAAATATTCTACAATGTATTGGCGCCAAAATTAGAAAACACAATGAACAATCGTATAAAAATGACAGATTCCAAATTCAAATGTAATCTTTTTTTTTTTTTTTGTATATGACACGTCAATTGGACTTCGCCTTGCCTGATGGTAAGCTGAAGGCAAAGTCCCAGAAAAGAGGGTCACCATTACTTACACATACCGTGTGACAATGATGACACTCAGCTTGACGGCCTCATCATATGCTTTTTCACGCCCCGCTTAAAGGACCCGGGACTGTAGGAAGAAGGAAACACGTGAGCTGGTAATGAATTCCAGGCCTTAATGGTGCGACAGAGGAAAGAGTCTCCGAACCGCTTGGTTCTTGATCGGATGTTTTGCACCGTGTGCGGATGACATCTAAGACCTGCACGCGTTGTCCTAAGTAGGATCTTTCTTATTTCAATGTTATTATTTATTTATTTTAATTGTAACAGTATTTATGGCCAGACTAAGTAGATACCTACTATTTTATTTTGATGCTAGATTTTGTCCGCGACTTCGCCTGCGTTACTTTCGATAAACTAAGATATTGAAGGAAATTTTAAGCATTTAGAATGCTAACTATTCAAACTACGTACCAACTTCGCAAAAAAGAATATCACCTATGAAGGAGCACAACTATTCAATAATCTACCCTCAGACATAAAAGATGCGAACTCATTTGGCACTTTTAAATCGCGGCTGTCTAAATACATTATTGAAAATTACTATGGTTAAATGCTCCGAACCTATCTGTGTATGCCTATCTGCGTAAGGATGGACTGCTGAGTGAAAGTTCAAAGTGTCATGTCATATTGTTGTTGTATTTTATATTGTACCTACTCTGTCGACGGTTACTTGAAATGGATCACAAAATGTATCTTTTATGTTCTCATGTAAGTGACTGTTTCTGTCTTTATGAGAATAAATGATTTAAACACAAATCGAAAAACGGTTCAGCCGGGATTTGAACTCGCGATCTTTCCCTTAACATCAGACAGATATATACAGCCCAGACTCAGCCTCAGATGCTTGACTTGAGTCAACAATAGTGCCTGAAATACGGCAATAGGCTCACCCCCTACTACGTGGGAGCGAATATAATTATTGGTGAAATGTGGGCGTTAATTCACCTAAACCCTCCAGGGATAAAGGCGTGATTATACGTATGTATGTAATACCTTGTGACTAAGATCATTTTAAGTCTTTGTATTCTAGAATGTTCTGACGCTGACTGTACCTACATGTATACAAAGACAAGGCATGACGTCATGTATTAAACTTGTCAACAGTTGAATGTTAACAAAAGTAAGTTATTAGAACAGCGTGAAAGGGCCTGTTCGACCATGAAAGTAACATTCTATTACCTACTTAATTTCGATAATAAATTACATACATGCGACGGGAGGTGTGTACTGTGTTGGCCAACGCGTTCGCCAAAGTGTTGAGCGAAAATTAGACAAACTTCAAATAGCAGTCAGCTAAAGTAGAGAAGTTGCCGCGATAGCCTAGTGGTGCTGCTGAGACGAGGTCACGGGTTCGATCCCAGGTTTTACCATGGCACACACCAATGACTTTACGATGCTTTTCAAAGTTATGTGTGTATTTATCGTAGGTTTATAAGTGCCCGGTTAATGGCAATAGTCTCGCCACCTATAATATTGGGATCTAAACATAAACTGGCGAAATGTGGGTGCTAGCACCTCTGCCTACCCCTTCGGGGATATAGGCGTGAGTTTGTGCATGTTATGTAAAGCAGAGATATTGCAGAAATAAATTTATTCGATGGTCGATACATAAAGAAAAACAGAATTTTGCCCACAATTTCTAAACTGAAAACGTAATGCGGACGCTCGTAAAACTCTGCCAATTACTAAGATTTACATGGCAATACCAAACTTTACCATCATTCTATACCCAAATGTCAAATAAAACTAGAAAGTCGTTAGTC
Source organism: Eilema griseolum (assembly GCA_963662185.1). Classification (NCBI taxonomy): domain Eukaryota; kingdom Metazoa; phylum Arthropoda; class Insecta; order Lepidoptera; family Erebidae; genus Eilema; species Eilema griseolum. Next base: position 5,683,396 of record OY759232.1, read on the forward strand.
TTGTGAAAATGTTCCGCGTGGTAGTTTGTTTGTGTGTGCTGTAACAAATTTGACCTAGGCTAGGCGCCACACTATTATATTTATAGGCGAATTTGTTTGCAAATGTTTACCTACATTCTATTTGTAACGATTTAAGCTGAAAATGTTGTCGTACTTCAAATTTAGTTAAATGTTAATTAAGATTTCGGTTTTGAGTAGGGACTTCTTCGTCGTTATACCTAATCGAAATGTCATAAACTAAATTCTCACCATCCACTGATAATAGTACACAACGGTATTTCCGTCTCAATTGAGCAGTCTACAAAATACCATGACTATAATAACCTCGTGTTGTGTTCCCAGGGGTGAGTAGAGTAGCCAGAGCTCATTGAAGGATTTTTGTGCTGTCTGTGAGCAGGCCAAAGACTTTTCCTGATTTTGTGTTCTGTACTGACGGCACAGAAAATCTCTGTTCTTACAGGATCGGCAGCACGGGTGTGACACTTCTGGTGTTACAAACGTTTATAGGTTACGGTAACCACTTTCCTTCAGGTGAATCGTGTGTATTTCTGACACGACACTCCTGATGGAAAGTAGTAAGACGTAAGAGCAACCGAGAAAAAGTAAGAAGGACCTCATGAAGGAAATATAATAATAATTATTGCAAAAAAATACATAGTTTTACAATTACAACATATAAAAAGCAATGGCTTCAGAATACATCCAATGCTATATAAATAAATAAATAAATATTTCACGACATTCTACACAACGCTATCTAGACCCATGGTAAGCATAGCTTAACTAGCTTGTGTTATGGCATCTAGAATGCGGATAAACATACTTAGATACTTTTTTTTTGTAAATACATACATATTATATATAGAAACACCCAGACCAATGCAAATATACATATCCATGCATACAAATATTTGCACTGAGCGGGAATCGAACCCGCACCTCCTGCATAGCAGTCGAAAGCTCTACCGCTACGCCACGGAGGTCGTCATTTAGCATAGTAACGATTAAAACGCTTGCTGACTGTGTGGGCCGCAGTTAGGCGGAGGTGAGATTAACTGAAACATATCCCTCGCACCCCGGCCGACCCAGGATGTATTCTACCTCTAAAACTAAGAAAAACCCTTTGTCTTAAGAGATAAATAGAGATAATCAAGACAACGAAAGGCGAAATTGAGAAAACGACGTCTAACCTTTTTTAGTAAAGTAATTCACCCCATATTATATGGAGGAGAATCCTACAATCTGTTTAATTCTCATTATCTTTACAGTAGCGAGAAAGAAATACCAAATGGATTTCATTTATCCCTGCAAAGATAAAGTTGTTTGAAATACCATAGCTGGGCACAATTTGTGACTATTATCGAAATAATGTTATTACTCGTGTTACCAATACACGTCAAAGTAACTCTAACGTTTCGTCTTTACTTAAGGAGTCTATTAGCTTCAGTAAATAGTATGGAGCACTAATGAAACCGCTCTTTCAACTGAAGCTAAGTAATGAAAACTGAGTAGTTTTGCACAAACCAAGATACTGCAGTATTTGAGTGCCTTCCTCATCGTAATATTCAGATTATTAACTGATAATAGCTTTCCTTGCAGCCATAAATCTCATGTGTAACACCGCATTATATGCATTGCTTACTTAAAATGGCTTGTATTCTCAAAACATGACCTAAAATTAAGATTTGCTAATGGGCAATCTAGAATATCGTTTATAATTAAATTAGCAGTTACTTTTGAAATATTGTCACTCACTCTTTTGTTTTTATTTTGTGTTATATATACATATATCATTGTTAGTTATTGCCTACCAAAAGTATATAATAAAGCCTCAACACAAGCATTACAATAACTTACTGTTGCATTCTCACAATTTTGTTATTATTCATAGACTTTGAATTATCATCGTTAGGATTAATCCAGGCCCTTGAGTCTACTAAAACAAAACTGCAAAAATAATATTCAATTATAGATTTTATTTCCATCGGATGAAAGTCAGAGGGCTATTATAAAATCCAAAAATACTAAGAACTATGCTACTCAAGTAAATTATTGTATTTAAGCTAAGTAGTCTTAGTAAATGTTTGTAAATAGACCAAAAAAATGCTCGCTGAGTTTCTTGCCAGGGTCTTCTCACCTGAGTCTTCTCAAGAAAGGCAAGAAAGAAAAGATCAAGGAAGAAAAGGTCGAGGCCGCGTTTCGAACGGGTGCAGAATGGTCTATGCAGAATAAATTATTTTTGACTTTTACTTTGACTGGACTAAACATCTAGTAGCTAGAACTCAATATATTGTACATTAGTCAACCGTTGGGAAATTTTAAGTTTAATTCACGTTTGCAATGGTTACCGAAGAAATATTACTATTTATTCTATCCAAGGTATGTGCCAAATAACATGGCAATAGGCCATTGACCCCAATCGTCGCTCCAGACTCAGGCTCACAATTTATTCCGTTACGCTGATTGCTCTCTCGTTTATTCCAATTTTGAAAGGGAAGAAACGTTTTTTGTATTTTCGTTCTGTATTATAGTTTATTTTTACCCGACTACGGCGAATCAAAAGGAGGGTTATGATTTTGACAGGCTATGTATGTATGTATGTAGGTTCATCTGTTCCCTCAAAGTTCCTCAACCACTTATGAGAATTGGACCTGATGAGTGTACATATACAAATAATATATGTATACTTAGAAGTAATTGATTGCATTTATGTTTTCAATTAAGTAGTATCTTCTTTAGATAATGGTTGAAATGAATCTTGTAGTACCCAAGATATCCCTTGGTTAGCAGATTTATTTGTTGGTGTTTTAAGCATAATAGTTTTTGCATTATCATGAACATTAGGGTCATATGGCTTAAAAGTTATGTAGTGTTTATCTTATGTAGATGGTTCATCTATACTAATATTATAAAGCTGCAGAGTTTGTTTGCTTGTTTGTTCGTTTGAACGCGCTAATCTCTGAAACTACTGGTGAATGTTTATTTCAGTATTGGGTAGTCCATTTATCGAGGAAGGTTTTAGGCTATATATCATCACGCTACTACTTAAGGGAGCGGAGCATTGATAATAAATGTTAACAAATGCGGATATTTTTCATACATATTTTGAAGACTAAAACATACGAGCTCAAAGGGATATGAATTGAAAGATGAAGCTTCAAAATATACCCCGGGCGAAGCTGGGGTGGGTCAGCTAGTCATAAATATGATCTATACTTAACACATTCTCTACTACGTTGAACTACTTACCACCAGCTGCATAATACTGTGGTCAGCTAACTACGTCATAATACACCTACCTCCAGATTGTTTGTAAACCATTTAAGCTTTTGATCATGTGTGAACCATTCATCATGAACATTTCGTCGCCTTGCTAAATCAGTCACCATCAAATTGGACTGCATTTCCATTCATAAATTCACGCCTATTTCTTCGTTCGGAATCGGCAAAGGTTAAAGACCGTGTTTGACTTCTTTAAACGCAAAATTTAGCTCCTGTTTTTGTTCACCTAACTTTTTTCAAGATTTTTTTTATACCACTTACATACATCCAAACGGTGACCCTTAGCTTGACAGCCTCATAAGATGTTTTTTTTAAACCACTTAGGTGGCAGACAAGCGCATGGCCTACCTGATGGAAAGTGGTTACCGTGGCCTATAGCCGTGTGTAACAGCAGAGAAGCCACACTCGCGCTGCCGACCCTGTAAGCACAGAGTTTCTGTGCCGTCAATGTAGAGGACAAAGCAGGACAAGCCTTTAGTCATCCCACTGACAGCACAAATTCTCCAGTGAGCTCTGGCTACCCTACTCACCGCTGGGAACACAACACGAAGTTATTATAACCGCGGTAATCTGCACGGCTGAGGTACTTCCCCAGTCGGACTGCTCAATTGGGCGGAAATACCGCCGTGTCCTTCCTACATCGTGTCCTACCGCCTACACCGTGTCCTACCTCCTACAATCATTCAAATCACTACTGGAATTATAATTGAAGGCATATTTAGGATTTCGTTTTATATTGGACACGTCAATATGACTTCTTCTAGCCTGATGATAAACTGAAAAGAAATTGTGTCACTATTACATACACCCTAATGTTATAATGGTGACCCTTAGCTTGACAGCCTCATAAGTTTTTTTTTTTAAACCCCTTAGGTGGCAGACAAGCGCACGGTCCACCTGATTTAAAGTGGTTACCGTGTGTAACACCAGAGAAGCCACAGTCTCTGTGCCGTCAGTGCAGAGGACAAAGCAGGACAAGCCTTTAGTCATCCCACTGACAGCACAAATTCTCCAGTGAGACAACACGAAGTTATTATAATACACTATTCCAGATTCACGTAAACCGTGTCGGCTGTCATTGAATATTAAAACTATGGACTTAAATATAACGGCAATTCAGACACTTTCTTTGTTCATCGATATTAATACAGGTCGACTATAGGTGTATCATAACTAGAATCAATATTGATCTGGCCTACATTGAGGTGACAGGAACTTAAACAAAATAGACATATTTTTGTACTAAGTAATACAATTTTATGTGCTCTATATATATGAAAGCCCATATAAAATGGTGAATATATGAATTATGGAATTATTTTTACGACCAGATAAATAATTGATTTGTAAGTAGTATAAACTTAAAAGTGTTCTGGAATTTGTCTAAAGATCTACTTAAATATTTGAATAGACTTGAGGTTAAATATTTACTGTTATATTTGTAGATCACCTAATTAATAGACGAAGCTTCGATTAAGAGAGTTTCGGAGCTGGAAGGTTAGACGGTAGATGCTGGTTTTACAGCCCATAATTTTATATTATAACAATTCGCTGTACACTTCACTATGAAAATCTTTTTTTTGTGCTGTCAGTGGGAAGACCAAAGACTTATCCTGATTTTATGTTCTGCACTGAGGGCACATAAAATCTCTGTTCTTACAGGGTCGGCAGCACCGATGTGACTCCACTGGTGTTACACACGTTCATAGGTCACAGTAACCACTTTCCATCAGGTGGGAGGTGTGCTTGCCTGCCACCTAAGTAGTATAAAAAAAACTTAAGCCAAGCTTGTGTTACGCGAAGTTTCATTTCACTATTAACACATCTGGTTCATCTTAAATGTCTACTATTTTTCTTTCATATCCATACTACAATTCTTAAACTGCCAACTCTATTTATTACATCCAGAGTTGGTATCATAAGAGGTCAGCTGGGGATTAACCGATCAAAGCAAGGTCAAGTTTGTACTTCAGAGGCCAAGAAAAGCATCAAATTGCGGTGAAACAAAGCCGACCCGAGAGCTAATCCGAGTAAAAGGGTTTATTTATTATTTTTTGTTGAACTTGATCTTTATGGAGTGTTGTTCGTTAGGAAAATTAGCTAAATGTTGAACCATTGTGGTAGTATTTTATCCTTTTTCTTTCTCTTTCTGTAGTACGTACCTAATGCAATAAATAAATAAATAATGCTATTGTATCCATCTGCGGTGAAGAAAAAAGAAGAAGTTATATTGTGTGCGTGCGCACATGTGTGTATGTGTGTGTGCGCGGACGTGTGTGTGTGTGTGTGTGTGTGTGTGTGTGTGCGTGTGTGTGCGTGTGTGTGTGTGTGCGTGCGTGCGTACGTGTATATATGTATGTATGTGTGTGTGTGGTTGCGTGAGAGTGTGTGTGTGTGCGTTTTTAACTATAAATAGCTAAATATACGAATATGATTAAGATTATAAATGTGAAAGTTTGTGAGGATATTCACATATTCATTACTCTTGCTTGTAGGACCCAAGGGTTCTAGACGTAATTTCTCAAATAGATTAAAGTCTTTGTCTGTGTGACGCATGGCCTTAGTATTTCACAACAGGTGGACCCGCGAACAACAACTAGTTATTTATTTTAACCACTTTTTAAACGCAGTCAATAACCGAGCAGTTAATCTAATTAGGGCTGATGTTACACGCTCCCCTTTACACTTTGCAGGTGGGGACACGCAAGTGTCACCTTTGGGGTTGCCAGCGTTCATAGGTCACGATAACCATTTGACGCTCCCTTATTCTGTTTGACCAACCGTGATGTGAACACCCGTGTTCGTACTAATTGACATATTGTCTCTTCGGCCTGTCTCTTCTAAGTAATTTCACTTTAAAAAAATAGTTCGTAGCCGATCGCATACAGCGGCAGCATACGAAGTGTTAGTTGCTACGAAAGATACTTCATTGAAATACATACGAGGCGAGGCTTACTTGACAGCCCAATACATCTTGACGTAGATATTTATGTCAATCAGATTGAAGACGTTTTTTTATTATTAACAAATTACATAATTTTTATTATTATTATTAAGTAGTTGTTTCGCAGCTTCCACCAGTTGTGTTTGATGGCACAGTAGTACCTATTACTGATAAAGTCAGGCATCTCGGCATATATATGGATTCCAATCTTTCTTAGGACCCGCAACTCCAGGAGGTGAGCCGTAGGATGTTTGCGTCCATGGGATCACTACAAAAGTTGCAATACTTCCTTCCTATTGCAACCAAAATCTCGCTTGCGAACGAATTGTTACTCCCCATTCCTGATTATGTGGACATCAGTTATCTTGATTTAATCGAAAGCCAGCTAGATAAACTTGAGCGCCTCCAAAACGTCTGTATAAGATTTATATTTGGTTTACGCAAGTATGATCATATGATCATGTTTCACAGTTTCGAACAGAGCTTAAGTGGCTACTCATTCGACTTCGCCGGAATGCTCACATTCTTTCTTTGCTGTACAACATATTGTTCAGACCTAGATACAACTGCTTCTTACCTTAAGGGACGTTTTGAGTTCCTACATGATACTCATTTGAGACATCTAAGGTCATCAGAAGACTTTAAGTTAAGGATGCCGTCACATAAAACTACATTTTACGACAAATCCTTCACAGTTATGGCAATCCGTCTCTGGAATAAGCTACCAGTACACATAAGAAAAGCTCAGAATTTAAATAAATTCAAAACTTTGGTGAGAGTGCACTGTTTATCACTGTGAAAATACTCTTATATACCATGCTTACTATATTAAGTTATTATCTGATATATACCTATTGTTTATGTATTATATTTATGTATATTATATTTATTATTTGTATGTATTAGATAGGATATAATTCAATAGTATAGCAATACAATTCAGTTGAAAATTAAAACTAAAACTATTATTAGGTACCATTTTATAATATTAGGTACCTACTAAAATACACTAAAATAAAAATAAATACTTTATTATATGTTTAATTGTCAATATTTAGTTATTTTTATTTGTATATTAAATGTAATATACCTATGTAATTACTTATTATATTTCTATTGTAAAAGTACGCCAAACAACTACCACTCATTCCTATAACTTTAATCACCATCCAAAGGTTACCTGGCAGAGATCGCTTAAAGCGATAAGACCACCCATTGTACTGATCCCTTGTTATATAGACTTTAGTAATGTTATGTATTAATGGTGTACAATAAAGTATATAACAAATAAGTAATTAAATAATACAGACATAAATATAACTAGTAGTTCTGTGAACAGTAGACCTCGTGAGCACCCTTTGTCAATCAAATCTGGTAATCTTAAAAAAACAATTTAAAAAAACGAAACGTGTTCTTATTTTAAATTACCCTGGATATTTCAACAAAAATAATGACGATCCTTTTTTTATAATAACGGATACAGCAAACATCACAACTTTTTCTCTTTTTTTATAACGAAGTTCACGTTTATCAAGCATGATTTTTTTTCACAACAAACTGTGAGTTCTCCCCATTTTCCCACCTATCAAAAAATCTCTCGACAAAAGATTTATTTTAAATCAAAGAACATGTGTGCAAAGTTTGGGAAAAATTGGTTTATAAATGTGCCATCTAGACCGCAACTGACAAACCAACAGACATACTGACAAAAGCAAAATCGGCAGCCTTGTTGAAATGGCGACTTTTGCTCGCTTCGAACGCTCAGTCAAATATGTAACAGTTGAAGGAAGGCAATAACAAAAGTACCAATACCCATTGCATGAAATTTTAAAGCATTTAATATGCCAACTATTCAAATCGTTTAAGATATGGAAAAAATGGAATCGCTTCAGGCGGGATTCGAAACCGCGATCTTTCCCTTAACGTTCTGACCTTAATGCCACAGAACCTTCGCCTGAAACTCGTATCCGTCTCACAGCGACGGTAACCAGCTTGTATATATTAAAACCATTTTGAAGGTAGGTGAAGCGAATGGTGCATGCTATAAAACCTTTGCCAGTGAAAACATGTTGCTTCTGCCTACTCCAATGGAAAAGAGGCGTGACTATGTCTGTATGTATATATATATATATATATATATATATATATATATTACTTATCTATACAACTGTAATAAATTTAAAATTAACTCTCTTTGTGGCCCTGTCTAACACCTAAATTACTGAACAACAAAAAACACAAACAGCTGAATCTTAGCACAACATCAATCGTAGAAGCGTCAGTAGCTTAGTGGTTAACGAGTCGGCCTTACGATCGAGAGGTCCCGGGTTCAAATCCTGGCCATTACACTACCGACGCGACCCACTCCTAACACAAGTAATGTAGCTTAGCTGGTAGGGTTAGAGGGACTATTAGTAATTTCGGAACTAATATTCTTAAAAAAAGCCGACAAAAATAACATAAATTATTCGACATTATGAGAGGGACCGTAACACAGCTGAAAGGACCTGAACAGAAGTGGGAGTTTTACCCGCGAAGGACAAAAGACCGCTATTCGTGTAATAAATGTCCGCTGGAACTTGCCACGGACTTTAAGTACACGGTGTGTGTATGTGTGTGAACATTTTATGAAATGAAAGTTGAATGAGTATTTTATAAGATGTGTGTATGAATTGATGACATTATTATGAATTTTACGAATTGACATTTATTACCCGACTACGATGAAGTAAAAGAAGGGTTATGATTTTAACAGGTTATGTATGTATGTAGATTCATCTGTTCCCTCAATAACTCCTCAACCACTAATTAGAACTGGACAAATGAGGTATCTTTAGAAGCATCTTAGTCGTCCGCTGGTTATTAGCTGTATAACGTGTCATAGTCATAGTCTCTAGCGATCATAAAGTGATGTGTCTAAAAATAAATTTAAAATTAATATATTGTGTGCTATGATCTGAAAGGGCTCAATTAATACATTTCAAGTTGTATAAATTATACCTATTTCTTGCCTCAAAATAATATAAATACAAAAAAATAGTTTAAAACTAAAACCCGACTACTGAAAAAGTATTATATATATAATATACATTATATATATTAAAACTAGAAAATATCTAGAATAGCCGCGGTCGTATGCCACTTAGTCTAACAAAACAATACATTGTAGGGAAAGATGGCATACGATCACGACTATTCTAGATAATTTCTTGTTTAATCCTTTTTCATTAGTCGGGTTTTAATTTTAAACTTAGTTAATAATAAAAGATTTAATAAAATGTCACAATCGATAAATATAAAAGTATCCATTAAGTCACCATACACAATACAATTCACAATTCAGTAAATAAAATTAATCAAATAACCTGCTTCTGACCGTACCAGACACTCCAGAACGGGAGTCACCTGTTGTCTCTATGAGCCTGATTCCGATATCTTTTACAAGGTTTTTGGCCTCCTTGCTCCAGCACCCCAAGGTCTACACCGCTATCGGGATAAAGTGGTACAGTGGCTTTAAATCGGCATATTTAATGAGTTATTTTTCGATCCTTTTCTTCCGCCGCGTCAGACGGAGAGTAAACGGTGCGACTGAGATGGCTGGCTGTTACAGTGTTGACTGAGGTGGCTAGCGGTTATAGTGTTGACAGAGTTAGGTGGCAGCTACAGTGTTGACTGAGGCGGCTGGCGGCCTTAGTGTTGACTGATGTGGCTAGCGGCTATAGTGTTGACTGAGGTGGCTGGCGGCTACAGTGTCGACTGAGGTGGCTGGCGGCTACGGTGTCGACTGAGGTGAGGTAACTGGCGGCTTCTACGAATTAAACAAAAAACATACTAATTTAAAAGTTTATGTTAGTCGTATGCTATAAATCGACACAATAAACAATGTATGTATGATTACGCCCTAGAATATTCATAATTCTTGTTATAATCTGCATCATGCATTATTAAATAAATAATAATAAATTGTACGTAATAACATTATTTTAGGTATATATTAGGTAGCATTGTAGGAGGTAGGACACGACGGTATTTCCATCCAAATTGAGCAGTCTGTCTGGGGCAGTACCTCCATCCTACAGAATACTATGGCTATACTAACGTCGTGTTGTGTTCCCGGCGGTGTGTAGGGTAGCCAGAACTCACTGGGGAGTTTTTGTGCTGTCAGCGGGAAGACCAAAGACTTGATCCGATATTGTGTTCCGCACTGACGGTACAGAAACTCTCTGTTCTTACGAGGTCGATTCATAAGTCACGGTAACCACTTACCATCAGATGGGCCGTGTGTTTGTCTGCCGCAGTATCAGACTATTTCCTGCAGGTATATATGTAGTACTGTATCATTGGTTTTCTGACCTAATAACTCGTATTACAATTACTTTATTCGAACGATAAAACCAGTATAATTGTAAAATAAGATGTAATTACCGAAAAGTGATATCGCAGTCTACTGCGGGAGATAAACCTTTCTTAATTTATGTCAAGGCTCTCGATCCTCCGCCCTCCGCATCCAGTCCAATACAAGTATAACATAGTATTCAAACATAATTTAGAAAATTGTCTTAAGTTTTATTTCTTAAATTAAAATATTTGTAAACACATTTTGGTAATTTTGGTTTTGAATACACTTGAATATTCATTGTTCTTTGTTATTCTTAAATAATATAAATTATTTAAGAATAACAAAGAACAGAATACAGAATATTCATTGTGCTAAAAAGTAATTATTTATTAAGTTTAAACTTAATGTTGAAATATTTCAAGTCTCGTAGGGAAAATTTTATTGACCTAAATGAGTCTCGTGGGTGCCTTTCAGATAAACAATAAGATTATAATATAGGTAGATAAAAAATAATACATACATACACATACATATAATCACGCCTTTATCTCTGGAGGGTTAGGCAGAGGTGAATTAACACCCACATTTCACCAATAATTTTATTCGATCCCACGTAAAAGGGGGTGAGCCTATTGCTGTATTCTGGGCACTATTGTTGACTCGAGCCATGCATCTGAGGCTGAGTCTCGACTGTATATATATGTTCGCATCATAAGGGGGTACCGCACGATATCATTTAACGCGGCGAGTCTCCTCGCCGGATCGCAACCATGGATCCTGGAAGCGAGATCCCTTTCGGCGCTATACCGGTTCCGAAAGGCGGCGCGGGAGTGGGGTCACGATCCCGAGCCCGAAGAAATTCGGGCCGTGAGATCCCGGCTCCACAGGGAAATGGTGGCGGGATGGGAGCTATGACTTGGGCGACCAGGCGCAGGGCGCGCCGTAGTAGCGGCGTTAAGACCCATCATGGGGGAGTGGCAAGAGAGGCCACACGGTAGCCTCTCGTACCGTCTGACGCAGATGATCACCGAGCACGGGTGCTTCGAGAAGTATCTGCGTCGGATGGAGAAAGAGCCAACGTCCGAGTGCCATCACTGCGACGCGAGGGAGGACTCAGCGCCCCACACGCTCACCGAGTGTCCGGCGTGGGAGACGCCGAGACGGGAGCTTGTGGTGGCCCTGGGAGTGAGAGTTCTCAAGCTCTCCACCTTGCTCGCAGCGATGGTCCGCTGCGCGGATGCGTGGGCGGCCGGCGCCTCCTTCTGCGAGCAAGTAATGCTCGTGAAAGAGGAGGCGGGGCGGGAGCAGCAGCGGGAGCGACGAAGGATAGCAAGACAAGCTGCCCGCGTACGAAGGCAACTCGGGCGTCAGAGGTCGATGAACGACCTCCGCCCCCCATGAGCGCCGGCCTGGGGGTGACAGGTGGAGCCGCCTGTCACCCTGGCAGAAGCAGGCCGCGGCGGTGGCGCGCCTGGCGTGCCTCCCCGTTTCCGGGGTCGAGTTGGGGACTCTGTGACCTAAAACTTTGTTATGGTGTTATTATCTCTAGGTTATTTTTTAAATAATATCCTACAACATTCCACACAACGTTATCTAGACCCATGGTAAGCATAGCTTAACTAGCTTGTGTTATAGAATCTAGAATGCGGATAAACATACTTAGATACTCTTTTTTTGTAAATACATACATATTATACATAGAAACACCATACCAATGCAAATATACATATTCATGCATACAAATATTTGCACTGAGAATCGAACCCGCGCTTCCTGCGTAGCAGTCGAACGTTCTATACAACATGACAATATCAAAAGGTTAGTACAATTACAATTTAATTAATTGACGTCGATCAAATATCCGATTGAATTCCAACATATTCAACCTGAAATTCTGTTGTTGTATGAAAATATCGCAACAACATTCCTATTTTAACTATGTTGTCTGTATTATTGTACATTATATCTATGTTGTTATACCCAATGACGTCATATAAACAGTAGATTCATTATCCGTACTCCAAAATGGCAATAACAATTGATGACTTTGGTCGACATTTTATACAACAATCAGAGACGCGACTACGCGCTACGAAAAGTAAACTTGGCGGCCTCTGTGGCGTAGCGGTAGAACGTTGGACTACTACGTTGGGGGCGCGGGTTCGATTCCCGTTCAGTGCAAATATTTGTATGCTCATGCATAATATGTAGATTTGCATTGGTCTAGGTTCTTCTATGTATAATATGTATGCTTTTACAAAAAATAAAGTATCTAAGTATGTTTATCCACATTCTAGGTTCCAAAACACAAGCTAGTTAAACTATGCTTACCATGGGTCTAGATAGTGATGTGTAGAATGTTGTAGAGTAATAAAAATAAATATATATTTAATAACACATTCCTGATTATAAAATTATTATTGATATTAAAATAATATAATTCATATAAATTAATAATATTGACGTATTATTAGTAAGTAGATACATTTTTTATACTTAGTGTTTGCGCCATATTTGAAAGCCGCCATGTTCCAGTTTGACGTATCTATTAATAATTAATACGTCATCCTCCAAGAGAACGTTAAACTGTCAGTTTTAATTGTCATACAAACAAAAATGAGTGGTGACATAAAAAGTTTGACAACCAGAAGATCAATGTCTTGTAATCTTAAACAATCACAGAGCGAAAAGTGATTAAAATGAATTTGAATTGACTGAAAACGGATATTCTATTCATAGCAATACCATTTTTGTAGTTGGAGTCTACTACCTAATCCCAACATAGTTTCAATTCATACACATGGCGAACACATACCAATATCCAGATTCGTCGTACCTATCCATGAAAAAAGGGAAGAAAATGGGAATTAAGATTCGTTTTTTTACATTACAATATCTATCAATTTTGTATGTATACTGTACAGTCAGCGCCGGATCGATCTTGACATTCAAAATGGTGTAGTCCCATCTAGTAGCACACAAACAACTAACACTTACTGTTGGCAAAAAAAACCCAACGTGGTACTGTTGTTTCTGAATATAACATTTTAAATGATCTTGTGATCACTTAATACATGATCTGCGTGGCGACGGAGAAAGAATACAAGGATCACTACCCCGTGTCAGCCGAAGGGTATCGTAAGAGGCGACTATCGGAAAAATACGCAGACGATGTCACTCCGTGAGAAAGAAAACTTGAAATAAAACCCTGCACAAACACGTTTGGCCAGCGTAGAAACTGTAGGCCAAAGCCTCCCAACATTGAGAGAGTCCTATGTCCAGCAGTGGACCGCTATAGGCTTATTGATTGATTGAATTACAATACAGTAATAATAATACAAATAATTCAAATATTGAATGAAAGTATAAAAATACGGCCAAGTTTAACGATGCTTCCATCAAATTCTTTGAGCAATATTTCACTAGGCTCTTATTTTTTTCTCGGCGGAGGAGACTGCTCCTAATGGTTCTTGTTATTAATGACATGTTTGTTATCTTACTACATGTTTAATACCTGACTAAGCATGTTCACCTATATCGTTTTGACCAAAATGATACAATTTTGAATTTGTTGCTCCATCCACATTCCATATTTGTACCAGAATTGTTACAAAACCCATATTCAACCCATTACTTCATACGTTCAAACGCTTTTTAAAATGAGTATTTTTATTTTCAGGCCACGAAAAAACATGGAGTCAAGCTTGCGTCTGTATAAATTGAAAAAACACAAAATTAAGTGGAAGTGTTGCCAGCCTATCTTCATGGACGTACCAAAATAAATTAGTACAAAATTAAATGTAATAGGACTGTAATTTTTGAAGCAAACGGATTGTGATGAAATGGTTAAGTAAATTTGTAATGAGTGAATAGATTGGTTTTTGTGATGGGGTGTGGCCAGAGTAAAATAAATCTCTATCCGAGGCGAAATAAAAATGGCGGCAAGGGGAACAGCTCCAAGAAATCAGGTGAGCAATTATAACTTCAGGTACTATTTTTTTGGATAGTCGTCGTCGTTCGTACTTTTTTTAATTTATGATAAATACACAGATATAATTATGCACAAATACATTTATAGTATATATGGTACAAGTGTATAATGTTGGTGATTACCGCTGAGGCGCCATTGAGTGGTCTTAAGAGAGCCGGTAATTATCAATACACAGGTGTATCATACGACATTTTTCAACACACTTGCGACGAAAATAATACTAAAAAATCATGTTATCTACTCTCATATTGAAATGTAAACAATATAAATTAAAAATTGTTAAATTATTTAAAAAAAATACATAATGTAACTTTTTTTTTTCATTTCAATACATCCTCGACTGGACTCAAGGAGGTATCAATGCATTTTTTCTACATAGTCTGTGGATATTGGCGCTAAAAATAATTTGTAATTTTACGTAAATTATGTAAACTATTTCATGAGATTAGATTAAATAATGTATGGAACTGCATATAATTTGGATTAAGAACCCTTATAATGCAACAGTTTCATAAACTACTACAATATGGTACCTACTTAGATAAAAAGTTTATTTAGTAAAACAATTAGTAAATGTGCAGTTAGTAAAGAACTGTTTTTATGCCATTAAATACGTACAAGTTGAAATTATCTATTTATGCAGAAGTTTCTGAAAATGAGTAAGCAGTAGGTACATTGATTTATTTGTACTATTGAACATGATCTTTTTTGTATCGAAACATTTTGCGTAGTTTTCCATCGCCGCCGCGTGGTTTCCGGCAAAGTAGTTAGTTAGGGCCACCCCATCTCTTCCCATGCGGTGTCGTACAAGGCGACTAAAGGATAGGGCTGTTTAACATCAAACAGATATACACAGCCTAGACTCAGCCTTAGATGCATGGCTCGAGTCAACAATAGTGCCAGGAATATGGCAGTAGACTCACTCCCTATTACGTGGGGCCGAATTATGTCCCATGTAATAGGGAGTAGTACCCACATTTCACCAATTATTATACAATTATTGGTGAAATTAGAGCCACTATATGAGCAAGTGTGTTGAAAAATATTTTCTTCTTTCTTCTGAATCTATTTTATAGAAGTACAAATAGTTTCTTATTCCATTTAAATTTTGTAAATTCTTTAGTTTTTTTACTTATTCATTCGATATTACGTTCATCAAAAAACTGATTTGTAATTTAGAAAACTTTCGCAGACAAACTCGTAAAACTGGTGTAGATATTGATTTACCCTCTTTTTCGGCTACTTGCACAATATTATCATATTTACCTAAAATATTCAATACTTTATCAATACGCTACTCGCGTACCTCATACCATACCTCAAAGGTGAAATTTTCCCTCTAAAGCGGGCCTAGAAGTTTTCTTATATATATTGTTTGATAAAGCGCGGTATGCAGGAGGGATCGCGAAAGGCACCGGCGACGTGTTCTAAATATTCATGAGTTTTGAAGACGTAAGGCTTGGGTAGCACTGCAAGCAATAGCGGCAATTACTTGTGGAGAAACATTTAAAAGTACAGGTGGCTCCAGAAGTGCTTGAACGGTTTGAAACTAAAATTGTATGAAGTGACACCACATTTCATCAAAGTTAATACGTATCTACATACGTTAATAATAGTTATTAAATCAGAAATTAGGTTATCAAGGTCAATCCTTAAGGCGGGGAGGACATTATGAACCTGACTATTATAGGCTATGTAGTGACTTCAAAAATATTTTCGGATCTCAAACTAACAGGTACAAGCCAGCCGGTATACCTGTTGACCAACGGACAAGGCTCTGGCGCAGACTTTCCTCGTGGGGTTGAGAGGTCAGATGACAGGCCCTTTCATAAAAGATAAATCAAAAGGAGAAGAATAAATAAGCTGGCCCTGAAGCTATGGCAGCAACTGGATTTATGATAATGACGATGTATCATTAGATATAATATTTTGCCCCTCATAGCATACTAGGTACTACGTCTGGTCCTAGCACGACCTTAAGACTAGCTTCATGGTTCTGCAAGACGACCCAGAACTAACTTTTACCGGAAGGTCAACCTACACTCATAGCGAAGCGTTTGATGAAATAATGAAGACTATTTTTATTTACCAACTAACGTAGTATTTCAGTTATAAAACTATATTATAGGTAATATATTTATTAAATTTACTAACGATTCCGTATTCCGTGAAATGGCTAGCAAGTTATGCTTGTGAAGGAGGAGGCAGGGCAGGAGCGGCAGCGGAAGCGAAGGAGGATCGCAAGTCAAGCTGCCCGCTTACTGAAGATCTCTAAGATCAATGAATGACCTCCGCCCCCCATGAGCGCAGGCCTGCGGGTGACGGGTGGAGCCGCCTCTCGAGCGTTGAAGATCGATGAATGACCTCCACCATCCATGAGCGCAGGCCTGGTGGTGACGGGTGGAGCGTTCTGTCACCCTGGTGACATTGCGGTTTCCACACCAGAGGGCCAGATCAAGAGAGATGGCCCTGGGTCGGCCGGGGTGCGAGGGATATGCCTGTCAACCTAACTTTCGGCAACCAAAAGCGACCTACATGCGCCGTGCGTTTCAGTCGGTTCGAGTCCGACATAACCTCTCCCACCGGCTCCGGGCGAAATCTTTGGGGATTTTTCGCACGTAAAAAAACAGAAAACTTTCACTATTGAATGCATGCACACCAAAGTCAATTTAGCACGATTTGACAACATTGAAAGGATGATTGTGTCCTACTTCAGTACACAAATTTTTTAGTTCGAATACAAGCGAAATAGTAAGTATACTAAATATTTAATATACTAATCTCATCGCGTGACTACCTTCCATAAATGTATGAATTAACTCAAACAAATGGTTTTATTTACATATTTGTCTCTGTATTGTTAGCAAGTACTAATTATCTTGTCGATATGTGTGTTTGTCAATTTAATCATTAGTTCAATTACAATGTTATGAACATACAAGTCATTTCATGTAATTTGGTCGTAGGTTCAGAATTTAATAAATCAATTAGCCCATCGTAGTCCAATGCTGGTCATAGGTATCTTCCAATGTTGGAAGACATTGGCCTACTGTTTCCACGTTGACCAGACGGGTTGGTGAATGGTTTTATTTCGAGTTTTCCTTCTCTCGCATATCGTCTGCGTGTTTTCCGTTAGTTGCCTATTACGACACCCGTGGGATGAGATGGGATGATGATACTTGTGTACTTTCTCCGACACCACACGGATTATTATCTTTATAATTACGCTGTATCATTGTTGACTGTATTTGACTGTCAGTGAGCTATAAGGAATTTTATTTTATACCACTTACATGGCAGAAAACACAAGGTCCACCAGATAGAAAGTGGTTACCTTGGACACGTGCAACACCAGGGGCGTCACACTAGCGCTGTTGGCCCTGTAAGAACCTTCTAATGCAATTCTTGAAGAACCCCATATTGTAATCGCTTGGGAAAACCACGGTAGATTTCATGCCACAGCTTAAGTGTGCGGGGGATGAAGTTCTTATCATACCAAACTGCGTACTGTTTCAATGTATGGGGGTGGAGTGCGGTGATAAAATGTAGCCGTGAGCATCATGTTGAACAGTCGGTAATTCTTTTGAGCACACACCATTGTACAGGCGATGAATTGAATTAGTTAATAGAATTTATTAAAAAATAATTTAGCATTACAAACAACTCAATCTAACAATTCTAAATTACTGTACACACACAGCGATGCAGTTTGTATGAACTAAATAATTGTGACGTCATAATTTTCGATAGTCAATTAATTTGCTGAGTAGATGCTTAAAAATAAATAACAACGAAAAAATAAGAACAGACACATCTTTTGGGTTATTCCCGATTCCCCCTGTTCTCTATTCCCTCCGAAAATGTATGTTCTAATTATTGATTGAAACAGTACGCTCAGCATGCTTAAACCACAATATGCTTAAGTTGTGGAATGAGCTCCCTTCCGTGCAGTTTTCCCAAGCTACTACAATATGGGGTTCTTCAAGAAGGGCATCAGATGGTTCGTACAGGGTCGGCAGCGCGAATGCGACGCCTCTGGTGTTGCACACATCTTACCGTGACCGTGGCCGGTCATCACTTTCCATCAGGTGGGTTGTGTGCTTATCTGCTATCTAGTGATATAAAAAAAAACATTTCTTTGACATTCTTGGCTGTGAAACTGCTTGTGCAAGCTCACGCTGGTTCTATGGCCCGACGTAGAGCAATGTCTGAAACTTTACCAAAATACAGGAAAGCATTGTTTCGACCATAATTAATTATGAAGTCTAATTACACAGCACTGGAGGCACAATGAAAAGTAATGGGATATTTTTTTTATCGTTGGCCTGTCTTTTGCATCATAAGGCTTTTATAATAAGTTTGGTTTAGAAAAAATATTTTATTTTAGTGGTCGTATATTTCTTAGTGAAGTTATCAAAATTTTGTTAGTGGGTTTTTAGAAGTATGGTAACTACGGCGAAGCAAAAGACGGGTTATGATTTTGAAAGGCTATGTATGTATTTATGTAAGTATGTATGTATGTGGGCTCATCTGTTCCCTCACAGCTCCTCATCAACCACTTATTAGAACTGGACAAATGAGGTATCATTAGAAGCATCTTAGTCGTCCGCTGGTTATAGGCCATATAAGGTGTCACTGAATCTAATGTGGCGCCCTCTAGCGGTTATAAAGTACTGTTTTAGAAAAATAATTTGAGATAAATATGTCGTGTTTTTTTTATACCACTCAGGCGGTAGACAAGCTCACGGCCCACCTGATGGAAAGTGGTTACCGTGGCCTATGGACGTGTGTAACACCAGAGGAGCCACACTCGCGCTGCCAACCCCAAAGCACAGACCTAGTGTCTAGTGCAGAACACAAAGCAGGACAAGCCCTCAGTCCTCCCGCCGACAGCACGTATTCGCCAGTAAGCTCTGGCTACCCTACTTACCGCTGGGAACACCACACGAAGTTATTATGGCTACGGTATTCTGTAGGGCGGAGGTACTTCCCCAATCGGAATGCTCAATTGGGCGGAAATACCAAATTTCAAATATGTTTAAATTATACCTATTGCATGCTCAAAAATAATTTAATAAAAAAATCGTTTAGTAGGTACTAAAAGCCGACTACTGAAAAAGTATTAAACTAGAAAATATCTAGTATAGTCGTAGTCATATGCCACTCAGTCTACCAAAACCTTCTAGGTAAAAGTGGCATACGACCACGGCTATCCTAGATATTTTCTTGTTTAATACTTTTTAAGTAATCAGATTTTAGTTTTATTTACAATTATAAATTACAAAATAGAAGATTTTGTGCGCCCTTGGCAAATGCTACACCAACGCTCTCCAGCCGTCTCTCCTCCTCTGTGCTAGTCTGGTTCAGGTTTTCCCGGCCGTTACAACCATTTCCTCCTCCCATCAGCTAAATGGTTTCCCTTGCTACCTCTTCACATCTCTTTGTTATCACAATGCTACTTTTTATTTCAATTACTTTTTACTCTAATTACATGGCCAGCCGATTTCTATTATTTTAATGATTGAATGAAATAATAATCATAATAATAATGTATTCTTGCTGTGTCTGTGATTTCAATGATGAGGTTTTAATTTTCAGGGTTCCGTTCCGTTTCTTTTCTTAGGAATGCGTGGAGGTATCAAGAAAATATAGGTCTGTGATACTTTGACGCGGTGAAAAAAATCCAACTTTTAAGTCGATGCTATCATAAGAATAGAATACAGCTGTTTATGTAGCATAAGTTCCTCAATCCAGTTTAGTACAGAACCCGCAAAGTGCGAGCCCGACTCGCACTTGACCGATTTTATTGTATTAAATGCGTAACACTTTTTCTACTTTATATTTTATCAGCTATCTAATGTCCATAACCAGTAAATAGTATAGATAAAAATGTGATTAGGTGGTTTAAAATGTATAAGCTTCCTTTTGACTTCGTATCATTTTGTACGCCAAAGTGTATAGATAATAAGGAAAATTTGCATGCCCAATTTAGGCAGAACATGATGTACCTAGTCATAAGACACAATTTGTAACATCCTTATCACAATGTTCTAGCAAATAAAGATCTATTCTATTCTATTCTAAAAAAAAAAATATTCTCGGCATTTTTTTGGAAATAAACGTACTTAGACCATGATCGCGCTAATTCCCTTTAACATCATAATATAATAAACGTTTTGTCTTTTCATACATACCGTTACTTAGGTACTGAATCAAACTCCGCACTCAAGTGCATCCAAAAAGTAGTGCTAAGTATATAATCATTGACATTCAGTAGATATATCTTACACAGATCGTTAATATAAACAAGGAATAGAGTCGAGAGATAATGCTACCTTTGGGAATTCTGTGAGTAGCTGATAGTGTTTTACTAACGTATGTATATTATGGGAATGGGCTCCCTTTGTATTTCAATGTCTTTTCGATAAACGTACTGAAAATGTAAATGGGTTTTATTCATAGTAAGCGTCAAAATGCTTCATCTTAATTTTTTTAGTGAAGCTAAGAAGTATTCATCAGATCTTTAAAAGTTTTTGAACGAATATTAACGAAGATGCTGTTTAACTACTTAGTAGGCTTGGTTAAAATACATATTTTTGTTTTTATTTAATGTGCATTTTTAAAATAGGTAATATGCTAAATAAGATGGTTCCCGGCAGAGTATAATTTGGGCCATCCCATCTCTTCCCATGCGGTGTCGCACAAGGCGACTAAGGGATAGGGCTGTTTAACATCAGACAGATATATACAGCCCAAACTCAGCCTCAGATGCATGGCTTGAGTCAACAATAGTGCGCGGAATACGGCAATAAGCTCATCCCCTACGTTACATGGGACCGAATTCAATGATTGGTGAATTCATATTCATTCATTTTGGTCTAACCCTCCAAGGATATAGGCGTGATTATATGTATGTAAATATAATGTATCCGCAATCGAGAACCCATAATATAAGCTTGCCAAGCTACGCTTTGGTTCTAGATAGCGTTGTGTAGAATATCTTAGAATATTGTTTATTATCCATAGACAGCCACCACAACCATTTGACTTCGACATCACCTTCGCACTGAGCGAGAATCGAACCCACACCTCCTGTGTAGCAACCACCTCCCCATAGAACTTCCTCAATATACGGTCAGTATAATAAATAGCCTACATTGCCTGTTGATTTTCGAGGAGATCTTCAAAGAGATTTCATCATTTATTCGAAATGAATATTTAGAATAAATAGAAGAAAGGTTCTTTTTTAAAGCAGATTGCTCAAAGTCGAAACCACAAGTTTCTGTTCTCTTATATAAGAAGGTTTATTAATTGCACTCCAAAAGGATTCTACGGCAATTATAAAGTTTCTAAGACTCTCAATTTACATCTTCGGATTTATTGGCGTTGCAATTAATTGGAGGGATGAGGTGGAAAGAGGGGTAATTAGTGGGTTCTCGGAAACGTTTACTAAGAATGTGTTTCATTTTTATCCCCCGACACAAAAACGACGGATTGTTATAAGTTTGACGTGTCTGTGTGTGTGTGTGTGTGTGTGTGTGTGTGTGTGTGTGTGCGTGCGTGCGTGCGTGCGTGCGTGCGTGCGTGCGTGCGTGCGTGCGTGCGTGCGTGCGTGCGTGCGTGCGTGTATGTGTGTGTGTGTGTGTGTGTGTGTGTGTGTGTGTGTGTGTGTGTGTGTGTGTGTATATAATAACCATTACCAGCACACGTGTTTCCTTCATCCTACAATCCCGGGTCCTTTAAGCGGGACTTGAAAAAGCATCTGATGAGACGGTCAAGCTGAGTACAACCATTGTGATATTACTTAGTGCTTGTAATGGTGACCCTCTTTCCTGAGCCTTTACATTAGCATCAGGCGAGGTGAAGTCAAGTTGGCTTGGCCTAGATAAAAGAAATAGGTTACTTCATAGTCTCTCTATACATAGTATTTACCTACATAATCACAAGGAAATAATACGGTAATTATTAACTTCAATGTAATTGCTTTCACATTTACAGCTACATTCGCAAACCCTATAATAAAAAGAACTGAAATTATTGTCCAACATGTTACATAAAAAGTAATAAACAAGAAAATATCAAGGATAGCCGTGGTCGTATGTCACTTTGTCCTACAATAATAAATAAATAAATATTCAACAACATTCTAAACAACGCTGTCTAGACCCATGGTAAGCATAGTTTAACTAGCTTGTGTTATGGAATCTAGAATACGGATAAACATAATTAAATACTTTCTTTTTTGTAAATACATAGATATTATACATAGAAACACCCAGACCAATGTATTGTTTTGTTGGACTAAGTGGCATACGACCACGGCTATCCTTTTCTTTTTACGTGCGCAAAATCCCCACGGATACCTCCCCACCGGAGCCGGTGGAAGAGGTTATGTCGGACTCGAACCGAATAAAACGCACAACGCCTGTGGGTCGTTTTGGTTGCCGAAGGTGAGGTTGACGGGCATATCGGTCGTCAGACCCAGGGTCGTCCGACCCAGGATCTCACGATCTGGCCCTCTCCTCGGATGTGTGGGGACTACAGAGTCCCCAACTCGTTCCCGGAAAAACCACGGCTATCCTTGATATTTTCTTGTTTAATACTTTTTCAGTAGTCGGGTTTTAGTGACACGTTTTATAGCCTATGACCAGCGGACGACTAAGATGCTCGAATTAGTGTTTGAGGAGCTATGAGGGAACAGATGAACCTACATGCATATATACATAGCCTGTCAAAATCATAACCCTCTTTTTGCTTCGCCGTAATCGGATAAAAATAACTTGAGTGTTTGACAGTATTATAAATTTCCTTTGATATCAAACAAATCTGTCTTAAGTGAGTTTATAAATGTTATAATTTAATCAAACATTCTAATAATCCTGTGGAATTAAGAAGCAACTTTTCCTCTTGTGGAATTATTAAAGTTCAAAGGAAAAATGTCAGTTTTGTTCCGATAAAAGAGAGCTTCTTTGAAACAAACTTGTTCAAAAAGAACTCGATATTGGCGCACCGCGGCGAGCGAGGCGAAACAAATGTACCTTTGAGTTTTTATGTAAAATCACCAAATATTTGAGTAAATCAAATTGTGAAGATCGGTGAAGTGTAAATGAGGTTATTATTTTTAGTAGTGGCCCGTTTGATGGAAGTGATTCTTGATTCTTTTTAGTTGAGTATACGATAATAAGGTATTTTGTCTTATTATAAACACCTCAACAAAGTCTAGGGAACAAGATGACCCCAATTTTTTTTTTCGTGTAAATCTTGTTTTGCAAATAACTGGCAGCAAATAAATAAAAATAGAATAAAGTAGATTACAGAGTTGTTCGAAATTTAAAAATAAATTTAAATAAGTAATGATTTTCGAATATGGAGGGAAAACTTTTAAAAGTGTTTGATTGTGCAGTTTCTCTGAGGCAAAATAAAAATTATTTTCTTTGATTGTAAATAACGTTTATTATCAATAATACGTCTTTTACGTATGGTTTGTGCATTTTTGTGACTGTAGTCATCGTGTCACGTCGTCATTTAAGTCGCGAAGAGATGTTAAGGGCTGTTGGTATGCCGCAAGCTGGACGAACTCAACGCGACGTAGCGGATGCTGTCAACACCCAACCAAACGTAATTTGCAGATTATGGGTACGCTACAGGTCTACAGGGGATGTTGCCGAACGTCACAGGGGACAAATAGGGTTACTACCCCGCGACAAGATCGTTTCTTGCAAAATTCCGCAAGGCGGCAACCCACGATTACTGCTCGTCAGTTGGTCGCAGGCCTCCAGTCTCAGCATCAAGTGGTTATTAGCGATCAAACTGTCAGGAGAAGACTACACGAAGCCAATCTTCACGCTCGCAGACCGCTTAGGGTTCCAGCTCTTCGACGTGGAAATCGAGGTCGTCGCTTATTGTGGGCTAACGCACATTTACAGTGGACCGACCATCAATGGGCACGTGTTCTGTTTTCCGACGAATCTCGCTTCGGTTTTCATCCTGATTCGAGAAGAGTGCGTATATGGCGAGTTCCTGGACGTCGGAGTCGTCTCCAGAATCCGCAAGAAGTTCATCCTTACCAAGGTGGAACAATCATGGTATGGGCTGGAATTCGCCTTGGTGGAAGGACCGACCTCGTTTGGATACGGGGCAATTTGAATGCAAACCAATACATTCAGGAGGTTATACACCCCATGGTAATCCCTCATCGACAGCAGTTCGGTCAAGATTTTATGTTCATGCAAGATAATGCACGGTCACACACCGCGAGGGTAGTGGTCAATGCGTTAAGCGAGCACAATATGACGACGTTGGAATGGCCTGCTCAGTCTGCCGACCTCAATCCCATAGAGCATGCCTGGGATTTGCTTGGGAGAAGAGCTTTCAGTGATTCTTTGGAAAATCTGAGCACTGAAGAACAACTTTTTTACACCTTCGCAGTGTATGGAGCCATATTCCACAGACGATGATTGACAATCTCATACTAAGTATGCCACGCCGTTGTCGAGCTGTTGCTAATGCTTTAGGAGGTTCTACAGATTATTAAAAACGTTTAAAGTACGGTTAATTACTGTATTTCTTACTACCTCGTTATTTTTGTGCCTAATCATAGAAGGTTGTAATACTCAATATTGGCACTATTCAGTTCTACCTTAAAAAAAAAAAATTGATATGAGAATGTTTTTATTAAAATTAAAATTAAAAACGGTATAAAAATACCCTTCTATTGATATAAAACACTCACTATTACAAGAAAGGGTTTTTAAATAAAAACTAGAAATGTCCTTGTTCCCTAGACTTTGTTGATGTGTGTATTTTTATATCCACATTTTTCCTCCCACCTTCAAGAAAATGCCCTCACCAAAGTCACGTTAGCTATTCAGGTGTACTGGCTAGGAGGTTTTGGCACCGATCTTTTTTGAGGGAAGCTCTATGGAAATCTCCTGCCATGCGATGGGGCTATTACTTTTTTTTAAGAATATTAGAACCGAAATGACTAATATTTCTTCTAACCGTAAGCGAAATTGCTGGTATTAGAAGTGGGTTCACATCGGTAGTTTAATATATATGGAATTGACATAGTATTATTACGTTTATGGCAATCGTAACCTATGTCAACCCCATATATTAATTATTCTATTTCACTATTTTTATAGCACTTAGGTGGCAGACGAGCACACGGCCTACCTGATGGAAAGTGGTTACCGTGGCCTATGGAAGTATGTAACACCAGAGGAGTTTCACTCGCGCTGCCGACCCTGTAAGCAAAGATAATTTCGGTGCCGTCAGTGTAGAAGACAAAGCAGAATATGTCTATAGTCTTCCCACAGACAGTATACTACACTAAACTACTACCTATATATCTCTTGTTAAAGGGGATTGAATAGTGATACTTGAAGCTACAACTGAAACTTTCATAATAGAAACCCCCAATCGTCTTACCCGACAATTGAACGTGTTTCATTTCCGGCTCTGGCGAAGTGCACATATACAACTTAAGCGTATCTATGGGAGTCATGGGACCTATAAGGCAATTTTCTCCTTCTATTTGTAGTCGGTTACATTCTAAATGTCTTGGGGACATTTATGTAGTGACTATTGAGCTGAGCTAAAATTATGGCATTAATAAAATGCACCCCGTGTAAAACTGGCCTTGATTAAACAATAGGACTTTCAGAATTGCAGACTGTCTTCGTTTGGGTGCTCCCTGTGTTTCTCCTCATCGATGTCACGGTGGTGAGGCAGTCGACAGCCTTGGGCATCACGGCCTATCATGCGGCAGGAGCGCAGGCCGCATGTCACATCATGCACATTTCAATGACATTATCCGCCGGGCTCTTGTCACCGCCGGTGTTCCAGCCATACTTGAACCAGTTGGTTAAGTGCGCAATGATGGCAAGAGACCGGACGGTATGTCTTTGGTGCCTTGGAAGATTGGTAGGCCTTTGGTGTGGGACGCAACATGCGTCGACACCCCTGCCCCTTCCCATCTTCCAAGTACAACGGATTGCACTTGTGCTGCTGCGGCATCTGCGGAGACCTTCAAACGGCGAAAATATGATAAAATAACAAACAATTACATATTTGAGCTGTTTGGGGTTGAAACGCTGGGTTCGTGGGATCCGAGCGCACGGTCGGTATACAAAGAAATAGCAAAACGACTGGTCGATGCTTCGCATGACCAAAGGACTGGCCTCTTTTTCGTTCAACGGATTAGCATTGCCATCCAACGGGGCAATGCCGCCAGCCTTTTGGGCACATTACCAGTCGACATTGATGGGAAAGAATTTTTCGATGCTTAATTTGAACCTTTTGTATCCTATTTTATATTCTTGTAAATATTAGTTTATATCTTATTACATTAGATATTTAGAGTAAATTGAATTACTTACTTATGAATATTGACCATAAATAAATGATATAGAAGAACTATAGGAAAGTACCATTTTTGAAATGTTTCCGGCAGACTGCCGCGTAGTTTCCGGCAGAGTAGAATTAGAGCCACCCCATCTCTTCCCATGCAGTGTCGTACAAGGCGACTAAGGGATAAGACTGTTTAACATCAGACAGACAGAGATATATACAGCCCAGGCTCAGCCTCAGATGCATGGCTCGAGTCAACAATGGTGCCCGGAATACGGCAATAGTCTCACTCTCTATTACGTGGGACCGAATACAATTATTGGTAAAATGTGGGTGTTAATTCACTTCAGCCTAACCCTCCAGGGATAAAGGCGTGATTATATGTATGTTTGTATGTATGTTAAAATAATATCTCAGGGAAATCCTATGTTTTGGCCATATTTGAGGTCTCCTTTTTCTTAAAACTCACCTTCAAGTTGGATTAGGCTCTGTCGTAAGCATTCTCTCGAAGTGGGGTCAGATGACACTCACTCCAGAGTTGAAAGTACAGTCTTGGGGTTCAACCAGGATTAGACTAATAAATTTGCATACACAAGCCATATAGACAGCTTAAACATTCAATAAAGATCAAGTATGACTATAAAACTTAATCCTAGATGTCTTGCTACCATTTATGTACAGCTGGACTTCAGGTTTTATGATTAGTTTTCGTACTTATATTAGAAGTATATAGTTCGATTCCCGCTCAGTGCAAATTTTATCTAATATCTCAATTTATTTTATCATTATCATAATCGCTTATTTGCTTGAATATAGGTACAATGGGTTATTACATAAAAAAAATCCATTTACATTTAGGTATGCAAAACTCAAACATGATGTTACTCAGAATCTGCCAGTTACATGCATAAAAAAAATTCTATTTAATCATAATAACATAACATAAACTCACGCCTATATCCCCGAAGGGGTAGGCAGAGGTGCTAGCACGCACATTACACCAATCATTGTTTTCGGACCCACATAATAGGGGGTGAGTCTATAGCCGTTTTTCGGGCACTGTTGTTGACTCGAGCCATGCATGTAAGGCTGAGTCTGGGCTGTATACATCTGTCTCATGTTAAACCGCCCTATCCCTTAGTCAACTTGTGCGACACCGCATGGGAAGAGATTCAAATTTTACTCGGCCGGAAACCACGCCTACCTGATCCTAGTAGACACCATATGTAGGTATAGTAAAATTAAAGTAATATATATGCATGAATATGTATGATATATTTGCATTGGTCTGGGTGATTTGTATGCATTTACATAAAAATGTATTTAAGTATGCAACCTGAATAACAAAAACTACATCGAAAGTATCATCAAAACAGCCTCACGAAAACTCGGAGTCCTGAACAGAGTGAGACGGTTTTTCACGCCGGAGCAGCGGTGTCTTCTATACAAGACACAAATTCGCTCCTGTGTGGAGTACTGCTCGCATCTCTGGGATGGTTCAGCAAAGTACTTACGTAACTTAACTACTTAAGTAGTTGCAGCGACGTGCGGTCCGCATCATTGGGAATCCCGAGATCACGAACACCCTAGAACCTTTACAGCTGCGTAGAGATGTTGCGTCCATGGCTGTATTTTACCGTTTGTACCATGGGGAGTGTTCTGATGAGCTCTTCCAATTAGTCCCACCCTCCCCTTTCCTACACAGGACAACGCGTGCAGGTCTTAGATGTCATCCGCACACGGTGCAAAACATCCGATCAAGAACCAAGCGGTTCGGAGACTCTTTCCTCTGTCGCACCATTAAGGCCTGGAATTCATTACCAGCTCACGTGTTTCCTTCTTCCTACAGTCCCGGGTCCTTTAAGCGGGGCGTGAAAAAGCATATGATGAGGCCGTCAAGCTGAGTGTCACCATTGTCACACGGTATGTGTAAGTAATGGTGACCCTCTTTTCTGGGACATTGCCTTCAGCTTACCATCAGGCAAGGCGAAGTCCAATTGACGTGTCCTATATAAAAAAAAAAAAAAAAAAAAAAAAAACCGTCTTCTAGATTCCATAAACACAAGCTAGTTAAGCTATTTTGGGTTTAGATAGCACTGTGTAAAATGTGTCGTGGAATATTTATTATTTATTTACATAGCCTGCTTGTCGTACCGTCTGACGCAGATGATCACCGAGCACCGGTGCTTCGGGAAATATCTGCGTCGGATGGAGAAAGAGCCAACGTCCGAGTGCCATCACTGCGACGCGAGCGAGGACTCAGGGCCGCACACGCTCACTGAGTGTCCGGCGTGGGAGACGCCGAGACGGGAGCTTGTGGCGGCCCTGGGAGTGAGAGCTCTCACACTCTCCACCTTGCTCGCGGCAATGGTCCACTGCGCGGATGCGTGGGCGGCCGGCGCCTCCTTCTGCAAGCAAGTAATGCTCGTGAAGGAGGAGGCGGGGTGGGAGCGGCAGCGGGAGCGACGAAGGATCGCAAGACAAGCTGCCCGCGTTCGAAG
Source organism: Eilema griseolum (assembly GCA_963662185.1). Lineage (NCBI taxonomy): Eukaryota > Metazoa > Arthropoda > Insecta > Lepidoptera > Erebidae > Eilema > Eilema griseolum. The sequence continues at coordinate 5,712,804 of OY759232.1, forward strand.
GCAACTCGGGCGTCGGAGGTCGATGAACGACCTCCGCCCCCCATGAGCGCCGGCCTGGGGGTGACAGGTGGAGCCACCTGTCACCCTGGCAGAAGCAGGCCACGGCGGTGGCGCGCCTGGCGCGCCTCCCCGTTTCCGGGGACGAGTTAGGGACTCTGTAGTCCCCACACTCGAGAGATAGATGGTAGATCGTGAGAGATGGCCCTGGGTCGGCCGGGGTGCGAGGGATATGCCTGTCAACCTCACCTTCGGCAACCAAAGCGACCCACAGGCGGCGTGCGTTTTAGTCGGTTCGAGTCCGACATAACCTCCTCCACCGGCTCCGGTGGGGAGGTATCCGTGGGGATTTTACGCACGTAAAAAAAAAAGCCTGCTTGTCGAGTAGTTCTAAATCAATAAATATATTACAACCTTATTACATCTACATACCGCAATAACTTACTTATCTTGGTCTTGAATAGGCTCGTTAGGGGGTTTAATGTTTGCAGATTATAACAACTAAAACCTTTGAATATGGATGTGATTTATTTACAGCATAAAATTAAGAAATTTATATAGGTAGGTTGGCACGAGTGTGACTCCACTGTTGTCACACACGATCGTAGGTCACGGTAACCACTTTCCATCAGGTGGGGCGTGTGCTAGTCTGCCACCTAAGTTGTATAAAAAAAAATCCTAAGGTATAGCAAGCTTAACAAGAAAGCTACTTGTCATATGTGAGAAGTATGCGGACAAACATGGTATACAACACCAAAAAGTCAGAATTCATGGTCTTTGGGGCCGTGGGCACCAAGCGTCCGGATATCATACCGGAGGTGACTATGTGTGGAGTACCACTTCGTCGGGTTGATACCTTCAAATATCTTGAACATTATGTTGCTCACGACCTCAGGGACGATGCAAATATTGAGCGGGAACGTAGGGCATTGGCAGTAAGGGCGAATATGCTGGCCCGCGAGTTCGATCGGTGCACGGACAATGTTAAAGTAATGCTTTTTAAGGCGTACTGCACATCCCTGTACTCGAGTGCGATGTGAGTCAGCTATACCCAGCGCTCCCTTAAGGCCCTACGTATACAGTACAATAAAGCTTTCAGAGCGCTGTTGCGGCTACCGCGCTTCTGTAGTGCAACGGCTATGTTCGCTCACGCACGTACCGATGGTTTCGCAGCGTTGTGGCGCAAAAAAATGACGTCGATGCTTGGCAACAGTATGCTCAATGTACTTGTGGACAGGGGCTATGAGTGCCACATATTAAAGCACGTCTATAAGATGCACCAATCTTTTGTACTAAATAAATACTAACATAGATTTAAATATTTACTAACAAAAATGGATTTTAATTATCTGGAAAATAAATGAATTGTTGTTGTTATAGCAATTATTACGAACTTCCAATGTTTCCAGCGGTGAGTAGGGTAGCCAGAGCTCACTGGAGAATTTGTGCTGTCAGTGGGATGACTAATGGCTTGCCCCCCTGCTTTATCCTCTACACTGACGGCACAGAAACTCTGTGCCTACAGGGTCGGCAGCGTGAGTGTGGCTCCTCTGGTGTTACACACGTCCATAAGCCACGGTAACCACTTTCCATCAAGTGGGCCGTGCGCTTGTCTGCCACCTAAGTGGTATAAAAAAACAAATTAGATTATCAATATCAATTGCAATACATGAAAGCTGTAGTAACATTGGGCTGGTTACATCTGTCGAAAGACCGATGACCGTGGAAGCTAATGGGTCCTAGAGTCAAGACCAGGTTCAGCAAACGAACGGTGGGACAACCTCCTGAAAAATGGGTGAACAGTAACTGATAAAGATTGGGTGCATAAGGTAGAGGATCGGGTGCATATATTTGTATTGAACTGCAATATGGAAACTGGTTGATTGATTGAATCATTAGACATTAGATAGACTGCCTTTAAGAGATTGACGCAGAGCGATAAAACCGCCATCTGTACGTATCCTACCACATTGTATATTTCTTATTGTTGTGTTATATTGGTATACAATAACGTCGTATTATTATAATTATTCCTCTTTATTAAATTAAACTAGAGAGTTTATGCTGTCAGTAAGAAGATTAAAGGCTTGCCCTACTTTGTCTGTGCTTACAGGGTCGGCAGCGCGAGTGTGACTCCTCTGGTGTTAAACACGTCCATAGGCCATGGTAACCACTTTCCATCAGGTGGGCCGTGTGCTTGTCTATCACCTATGTGGTATAAAAATAAACATCTCATAAATTATATTTGTAAATACTTATAAAAACGTCTATTTAAAGCTATAAAATATAGTGTTGCACCAGTATCGGGTACAGGGACCAAGCTACCGGTGGCTAGAACTCCAGAGAGAGAAATCTCCTCACAATACGTGCCGTGTCGAGGAGTACCGCCATTATTATTAATCATCATCTTCATCATCATCATGTCAGCCACACATAGTCCACCGCTGAACATAGGCCTCTCCCACAGACTTCCAGAACGACCGATCTAAAGCAGCCCGCATCCAGCGCTTCCTAGCGACCTTGATGAGGTCGTCCTTCCACCTGGCCGTTGGGCGTCCTACGTCCTACGTTTGCCTGTACGCAGTCACCAATTCAGAACTTTTTGCTCCATCGGCCATCTGTTCTGCGCGCTATGTGTCCCGCCCATTGCCACTTCAACGAGCTAATCCGCTGGGTTACGTCGGTTACTTTTGTCCTCCTACGAATATCATCATTTCTGACGCGATCACGTAAGGAAATACCGAGCATAGCCCTCTCCATAGCTTATTGAGCGACTTTGAGCTTTTTTAGGAGACTTATAGTGAGGGACCACGTTACCATTATTATTATAATTATATTTTCTAGGAAAATCAGGATTTCTCCTGGTAGTGGTAAAAGGTAATCATTAATTTGGTGAGGGTATTTTTAGTAAGGCTTAAATCCTGCTTGTTTTTTGCATCCTAATTTAAAATCAGAAGTTGCACCAGACAGCACAAATCAATTTCCTATAACATCGTTTAAATCAGCGATAACCCCAACGTAGTATATTTCAAAGCCAGGCAGAACAGGGACGTACTTGGAATAGCTTTTAAGCAATTAGAGTTGCACTCGGGCGCGGCGCGTATCCATTTAATATCGATTCTAGAAGGTGACCATGGAAAATCTGTATGAGAGACAAAAAAATAAACGATTTTGAATTGTTTCTGCAGTCTCATATTGACCGTTTTTACTGAGTAGATTGATGTATCCGGAATCGGTACTTATTTGAAGAATAGTTCTATTTCAAATAAGAAACTTTATCCCACGCACACTCAAGCTGTGGAATGTACTCCCTGTTTCGGTTTTCCCATGCGCCAACAATATGGGGTTCTTCAAAAGGGGCATCTTCACGGTCGGTAGCGCGAGTGTGACGCCCTTGGTGTTGCACACGTCCATAGGCCACGGTAACCACTTCCCATCAGGTGGGTCGTGTGCTTGTCTGCCACCTAAGTGGTATAAAAAATAAAGCTTTTAGTATTAGATTTCATCAGAACCGGGATTTCTTGGCAACTCTAACTTTTACACTAACAATACGACAAGCAAATAGTTGACAGCGAAAAAACCTCTGCAATCTATTACGAACTTGCTTCGTTTTGAATAAAGAGTTCTTAGTCAGCCTCTGTGACGTGGCAGTAGTGAACTCGGCCTCTACGCAGGAGGCGCGGGTTTGATACGCGGTCAGGCATATTTGTATGCATGAATATGGGTATTTGCATTGGTCTGCACGTGCCTCGGAGAGTACGTTAAGCCGTCGGTGCAGGTTGCCCGGTAAGAGCCCTAAAAGTCAACCAATCGAAGTTCAACCAAATTCGTAGTTACACTGGTAAAGCGGACCCCAGACTCCGAGGTGAAAACTTCGGACGCAACTGCGTTTAACGCTAAAATTAAGAAGATGAAAAAGTAATTGTCCCCTTTTCCGGAGGCAAGATGAAAACTCAGTGGTTTCCAAGCCTAATAGGGGGCATCTCAAAGCCGGAGATGTTCATGGATCAAGCGGGATGTGAAAGAAATGCTCTATGGGACACCTTACACAAGAGGGAGTGCGGTTTTATCGGTTACAAGACAACATAAGCACCTTCACCAAACGGTTAGGAGGAGTGATGTAGGTACCTAAGAGTATTCCACAAGAAAAGATTCTTACACATAAAACAACCAACCAAATGTGTGGTGAACCTAATAGGCACATGTGGAGTGCAAAAGTAATATGGAAACGCTCCCAGTAATGCAATTACTTGATTGGTAGGCAGAATCTAACGGCTCGTGCTGACGTCATCCTTCTGCATCATGCATTTAATTGAGTTGCAAATGAACATACCTTCGGTGACGTCATCTTTAACAATTTATCTTCTCTACTTCTCCTCTCAAACACCAATCATCTTGCAGGGTTGCATATAAATCCTGTACCTGATAGCCATCTTTTCCATAATTTAAGTTTTTTAGACTTTTACGAGAGTAATTGCTGTTTGAAAAAATGAAAGAAGGAAGAAAGAAAGATGGAAAGAAAGAAAGAGAAAGATAAAAAAAGAAAGAAAGAAAGAAAGATTTTGGTCAAGCTTCTGACGTAAGTAACGTCTCAGCGATTTCTGGGGATTCAACTATCCAGAACAGTTCCTTATATTTCAGTTCCTAGAATATTTTAGCTAGAAAGTGTTCTAGATCTTATTTTTTCTAACTAATACTCATCGTACCTTACCATGAAGACATGTGTACAGTATGTAGGTACTAAGTATACATAGTGCAGTAAAAACCTTCCATCCTATACAAACTGTCGACAACTGGGCAGAACAAACGAGACAACACAAAAGCGTCCTTTGAGATTATCTCCTCAACATGTAATTAGGACTCCCTTGCTTTGTGTACTGCGGTGTGTTATTTCATCTTTACAAACGTTTTACGAAGACTCTCTCACTCAAAAATTACTTTATTTTCAAATGCATAGAGTCTATTATGAACTTCTGATTCTATTATTATCTTAGCTATTAATTTATGTTGAGTGACTCAATAGATCAGCAGTTAGTGTGACCGTCTCGAGTTCGATTCCATTCGTCAAAGTTTCCAGTGAGGAATTCATAGCAGGATCACAACTCTGGAATAATTTCCTGGGTCACTTGCACTTTATTAAATGATTTTTCCCCCCTGTTCCCTTTATAAGGAACTGGTCGCAGTTTCAAGTCTCATGAGTATTTACTTTTTACCCGACTGCGCCAGTGAGGGTAATGTGTTGCGCGCATATGTGTGTAGTTTTCTTTGTTCCCCTCTACAGGTCTAGTGGCTGGACGGATTTCGATAAATGGGGTCTCAAACGCAAGGTAGCTATTCATCTCCCGAGTGTCATAGAGTACATAAAATGATAACAATAACTATGCGGTGGTTTTTTGATGCTAAAATGCGTCATGCCAAAAATTTCATTCAATACTATCGAGTACAGTATCAAAATGAAAGGAATTAGAAGGAGATTAAAAAAATATTAAAAAACAGACTGTTTCGATCTTCAACGGCAGTCGGGTTATTTATTCCAATCTGAATACATGAATTATACAGAAAAAGATAAGGTATAACGCATAATCAAGGCATAATCAATCATACGTATCGAAGTGATTGTGATTAGTGATCATGAACATGATGAAGGACAATTAAGTCCATAAATATATTTAGAACTTGATTCAATCCGAAATGAGTTCTAAATGCAGTATTGTATTATAAATCCCATTTCATCAGCGTCAAAATATAGTGAGCATGTTGAACTTAATTAGGTTCTAAACCTGTGATAAACAGAACTTTGACGATTTTTCAGTCATCCTGTGTAATATAAATGATGTAAATGTAACATAATGTTATTTTAGTTTAAGTAAATCATTTGTTAAAATCGCGACAAAACCTACGATTTGCTTTGATTGCCTTGGGGCCCGCACACAAATACAGTTTACTAAAATTTCAATGAATATAATCGCTACTCATTTGTTTCGAGAACAATCATTAGTTTAAAATATAAGTACTAGTAATTTAGACTCTCAGACTTTGGAAAATAACAGACTTTAAAAATCAATACTTTGACCTCCATTATACCGTAAATTTCACAAAATGAGAAATAAATTTTCTCTGAGTTAATTCGTAACTCGAGCAATATTTCAGCTAACATCGTTTTCTTGAAGTAATAAATGGTACTCAATGCGCTTTATATTTTGATAAACGATCGTTATTATAGCTTCAGTTTTCTAGGCAGAACCGGTAAAATGATACTATATATCTTTTTTTTTTCATACCAGTTAGGTGGCAGACAAGCAAACGGCCCACCCGATAGAAAATGGTTACCAAGACCTATGGACGTGTGCAAAACCAAGGGAGTCACACTCGCGCTGGTAACCCTGTATGCACAGAGAGTTTCTGTGTCATTAGTGTAAAAGACAGAGCAGGATAAGCTTTTGGTCTCCCCATTGACAGCACAAAAACTCTCCAGTGAGCTCTGGCTACCCTACTCACCGCCGGAAACACTTAATCTAGTTTTAATAGTTTTTATTAACTTGATCTACTTTTGTACAGTTGGATCACATCTAGATAATTATAATCTGATGGTGGAAAAAGATTGGGTTTCTTCAACAGCTACGGGAAAATCTCTCCAATTCGGGCGTATTTGGTTTGTTATAACAATTCATTAAATATACGACAATAAGAAATTGTGTTAAATTGTTATATATACACACATCAACAAAGTCTAGGGAACAAGGACATTTCTAGTTTTTATTTAAAAACCCTTTCTTGCAATAGTGAGTGTTTTATATCAATAGAAGAGTATTTTTATACCGTTTTTAATTTTAATTTTAATAAAAACATTTTCATACCAAATTTTTTTTTTTAAAGAAACAATTGAATATTGCCAATATTGAGTATTACAACCTTCTATGATTAGGCATAAAAATAACGAGGTAGTAAGAAATACAGTAATTAACCGTACTTTAAACGTTTTTAATAATCTGTAGGACCTCCTAAAGCATTAGCAACAGCTCGACAACGGCGTGGCATACTTAGTATGAGATTGTCAATCATCGTCTGTGGAATATGGCTCCATACACTGCGAAGGTGTAAAAAAAGTTGTTCTTCAGTGTTCAGATTTTCCAAAGAATCACTGAAAGCTCTTCTCCCAAGCAAATCCCAGGCATGCTCTATGGGATTGAGGTCGGCAGACTGAGCAGGCCATTCCAACGTCGTCATATTGTGCTCGCTTAACGCAATGACCACTACCCTCGCGGTGTGTGACCGTGCATTATCTTGCATGAACATAAAATCTTGACCGAACTGCTGTCGATGAGGGATTACCATGGGGTGTATAACCTCCTGAATGTATTGGTTTGCATTCAAATTGCCCCGTATCCAAACGAGGTCGGTCCTTCCACCAAGGCGAATTCCAGCCCATACCATGATTGTTCCACCTTGGTAAGGATGAACTTCTTGCGGATTCTGGAGACGACTCCGACGTCCAGGAACTCACCATATATGCACTCTTCTCGAATCAGGATGAAAACCGAAGCAAGATTCGTCGGAAAACAGAACCCGTGCCCATTGATGGTCGGTCTACAGTAAATGTGCGTTAGCCCACAATAAGCGACGACCTCGATTTCCACGTCGAAGAGCTGGAACCCTAAGCGGTCTGCGAGCATAAAGATTGGCTTCGTGTAGTCTTGTTCTGACAGTTTGATCGCTAATAACCACTTGATGCTGAGAGTGGAGGCCTGCGACCAACTGACGAGCAGTAATCGTGGGTTGCCGCCTTGCGGAATTTTGCAAGAAACGTTCTTGTCGCGGGGTAGTAACCCTATTTCGTCCCCTGTGATGTTCGGCAACATCCCCTGTAGACCTGTAGCGTGCCCATAATCTGCAAATTACGCTTGGTTGGGTGTTGACAGCATCCGCTACGTCGCGTTGAGTTTGTCCAGCTTGCAGCATACCAACAGCCCTTAACATCTCTTCGCGACTTAAATGACGACGTGACATGATGACTACAGTCACAAAAATGCACAAACCATACGTAAAAGATATATTATTGATAATAAACGTTATTTACAATCAAAAAAAATATTTTTTTATTTTGCCTCAGAGAAACTGCACAATCAAACACTTTTAAAAATTTCCCTCCATATTCGAAAATCATTACTTATTTAAATTTATTTTTAAATTTCGAACAACTCTGTAATCTACTTTATTCTATTTTTATTTATTTGCTGCCAGTTATTTGCAAAACAAGATTTACACGAAAAAAAAAAATTGGGGTCATCTTGTTCCCTAGACTTTGTTGAGGTGTTTATTAGTTCTATGGGCTCTGTTTCTGCCCCGGTGCCCTTATAGCAACCTAACCCGTGAACTTTCTGAAATCTTGTCCTTACAAGAACAAAACAGAAATCCGTAGTACGCAGCAGTTATACGTTTTGGCAATTCATATTTATTTACATGCAATTTCTTGATAAAAGAGCATTAGTTTTCTGTTCAGTATTTAATTATTTTTCTACAACAAAAAAAGGAGGATTGAAGTGATCTTCTTGGAAAATCCTTAATATTTTAGTATATAATGCCTCCAGGCTGAAAACGTAAAACGATTGTTTTTTATATAGGACACGTCACTTTTGACTTCGCCTCCCCTGATGGTAAGCTGAAGGCAAAGTCTCAGAAAAGAGGATCATCATTACTTACATATACCATGTTACAATGATGACACTCAGCTTGACCGCCTCATCATAATATGCTTTTTCACGCCCCGCTTGAGGGATCCGGGACCACACCCGAGGAGAGGGCCAGATTGTGAGAGATGGCCCTGGGTCGGCTGCCGTGCGAGGGATATGCGTGTCAACCTCACCTTCGGCAACCAAAGCGGCCCACAGGCGGCGTGCGTTTTAGTCGGTTCGAGTCCGACATAACCTCTTCCACCGGCTCCGGTGGGGGGGTACCCGTGGGGATTTTGCGCACGTAAAAAAAGGGATCCGGGACTGTTGGAAGATAATTACAGTTACTATACGTATAACATAAGAGCTAAAGTACACGTTTTGCCACCAATATTTAATTCTCAAGTCTTTCAGAAGTTATCGTGAGATCCATTTATCTTCGGCAGGTCGTTACGTCACACAAAAGCATTTGAACTTACAATTGTCGCGTAAAACGAAACGCCATTGTCCATCTAGCGACGTCATTTGTCTGCTGTCCTGTGATTTATGTAACGTCGGGAAAACTGGTTTTAACCTACTCAATAGAAGGAAGAGGTTCTCAAATCTATAGAATATTTTTTAGATTATTATTTATTATTTACAGACGGGCAAAATCCCTAAACGTTTTTAAATTATTGGTTAAGGACCACTACCTATCATGTTGTACACATTAGGTAAGGGCTCACGATTATGTGCTCACTCGCTATTTTCCCTTAATATTAGTATGAACTATTTACTTTATATATCTGCGTATATGTATATGACGAGAATGCTTTGTGTAAAGCCGTATATTAATCTTACAAAACTTATACGTCTCTCTCTCTCTCTCTCTCTATCCCTCGCTCTCTCTCTCTCTCTCTCTCTTTCTTCTTTTTAATACATATTCTATTTAGTTTAGCCGATAACTACACCATATCTTTTGTTTTTATAACATTACTGTCCATTCCAAGGTTGCCTGGAAGAAATCGCTTCAGCGATAACGCCGCCCATTGTACATTGAACTGTATAGGTATATATTTGTCCTACTTTAAATCTGTTGGTCTACAATAATGAATTGTCTATCTATCTAATGACTTCAATACATGAAAATTGTTATCGCTAAAGACTACTAAGGAACCACCAACAACCCCACTTTTGGTCGCTGTCAAGTAGATGACATTAGGAAAAGTTTATTGTTGCACTTTAGATGACTATTCGTATCTATGTACAATATGTATGCATTTACAAAATAAAAGTATCTAAGTATTTCGCTATCTAGATTCCATAACATAAGCTAGTTAAACTATGCTTACCATGGGTCTAGAATAGTCTAGATAGTGATGTATAGAATGTTGCAGAATATTTATTATTATTGGCCTATTTGACGTATTTGACAAACAATTACCAATCAATTGTGTGGACAGTGTATCTGACAAAACATTTGTCTTATTGTCTGTTTGACAAATATGGCCAATAACAAATACGTTCAATTGACAATAAATTTTGTTTAATTCTTTACGGGCAGTAAGTAACAGTAGACAAAATGTGACAATTCACATAATGATACCTCTTTGAAGTGAATACTTTTTTGTGAAGTAAATTTTAAACCGCGGTAGCCTAGTGGTATGGGTAATGGACTGCTGAGACGAGGTCTCGGGCTCGATCCCGGGTTTTACCATGGCACACACCAACGACTATTCGATGCTTTTCGAAGTTATGTGTGTATTTATCGCAGGTTTATAAGTGCCCGGTTAATGGCAATAGGCTTGCCACCTTGTTACATTGGGACCTAAACATAAACTGGCGAAATGTGGGTGCTAGCACCTCTGCCTACCCCTTCGGGGCTTCTATTATGTTATGTAAGCAAAATTATATAGGTACGTGTAGTAGTGGCCTGCTGAACAAGAGGCAATTCATTGGCCGTCATATTTATAAATACTCCACCAAGTTGATCAACAATGTTGTGTTCCCGGCGGTGAGTAGGGTAGCCAGAGCTCACTGGAGAGTTTTTGTGCTGTCAGTGGGATGACCAAAGGCTTGTCCTGCTTTGTCCTCTACACTGACGGCACAAAATCTCTGTTCTTACAGGGTCGGCAGCACGGATGTGACTCCACTGGTGTTACACACGTTCATAGGTCATGGTAACCACTTTCCATCAAGTGGGCCGTGTGCTTATCTACCACCTAAGTTGTATAAAAAAATATATAGAGAAAACACTTAAACTTTTTCCACAGTTTTTTTTTATTATACCTAATCAGTTTCGCCTTACGGTATCCTCAAAGGTTTACAATCCTTTGAGAATGCCGTAAGGCGAAACCGGTCAACTCCTCTAGTCTAGTTGAAATTCGTTTGCCGGCGTAAGAATATAATGACAAATGTGAATTTGACATATATGACAGTCGTCAATGCATGTCATAAACGTCAAATCTCATACATTTGTCATTCTATTCTACAATACGCCGGCCAACAAATTGCCACTTGTATAGGGGGACAGGTATAATAAAAATAAAAAAATGTGAAAAAAGTACAAGTCAAAGTATGCCAATCCCAAAATTGACCGATCCATTCTTACCACACATCATTATTATGTGTAATATTGTAAGATTCTTAACACACACACCCGCACACACACTCACACACAAACACAATACACACTCTAATAATATTAACAGTAAAATATAGGAAATAAATTATGAAACATGAGACGACACCGTCAACAATCTATTGTAAAATATACATACATATTTAAATGTATTATGTAAGTATATTTATTAAGCCGAACACTGCCTCTTATAATACAGGTTGCCCTAGTTTAAGAGGCAGGGCTCAACAAAATAACAAGGTAGATAGAATATTGTGCTTGTTAATGTCATTATAAAACCAAAAATACTGTAAGTAACTATACTTTAATATATATTGTAAGATCCATGTTACTATGTTTAAAGACAAATAAATTATTATTATTATTATTATTATTCTATTCTACAAACGTATTGCCATATGTCTAAAAGCGTATTAGTCGTACGGGTATTCAAATTTGAGAGAAGAGTTGCACCGTCAATAACCTGTGTATTACACAGATTCGTATTCCGAGTCCGCAGGATGTTGTACCCTATATAACTCATAACTCATTTATTCGTAAAAATATTACACATAATACATATCAGCACATCTTTTTAGTTGATTATTACAGGGATCGGTCATAATTTACATCACAACAAAAAAAAATCAAATTGTCAGGTAAACAGTAGTGTCTAAAATTAATGTCTTCTCATTTAAAATGTCAGATTTCGAGTCGCAGAAATTAAAAATAAAAAATAAAATAAAACATTATAATGCCAACAGATTATTACTGCTATTTATTTACAGTACTGTCCATTGACTCAAGTTTGTCAAATGAGTAGGTACGAATAAGAATAAACCTTAGCATATACGAATTATTTACCTGAAACAGAGTCGTTTACCATACCTACTGACCCCTGGGTCGGCCGGGGTGCGAGGGATATGCATGTTAACCTCACCTTCGGCTACTAAAAATGATCCACTGGTGTCGTGCATTTTAGTCGGTTCGAGCCCGATATAACCTCTACCACCGGCTCCGGTGGTGGGGGTATCCGTGGGGATTATCCACATGTCAAAAAAACCATACCTACCTACTAAATTACTAAGAACACACGCGTTCACGATCCGCGATTTTACAGACGTGTGCAATTTCGCCAACTTTGTACCATTCCAAGATGATACTGCAGAAACGTTTGCCATAGCCTCGTCCGTGATACTAATAAAACGTATGTCATAATAAATGCGTCCGTGTGTGCGTCCGCGTCCATAAAATCTCGTAGTGTAAGCAGAGGTCAGTACATGATATGAATAAGTTTACCACCCTCCCTGTCCTACTTTTTCTTTTATATTTTTATACTACAAAGAAGGTCGCTCTTGATTCACAAGGCTTATCTTACTTAATAATCCTATTATAATTCAGTACTTCCCAAATATAATGACAATAATTTCCTTTCATAACAAGACTCATGGTTTAAATCGTCGACATAAAACTCCCGGATGCTTTTATACGCCATAAGATGCGACAACCGATCATAAACACATACTACAGAGTATTTAATGGCTCCTCAATGGGGTTTATGTTTTATGACTGTGCAGGTGTGAACTTATTTATTTTGTTTATAAGCTTCCGTAATAGAACGGGTAATTTATTTAAATTGGTATAGGGTATTAAAAGATGTACAGAATTTTAAATAGGGATGTCAGGTGACTAAATAATTTTGCTGTTGCTAAGATGACAAATTCACAATCAATCAATCAATAAGCCTATCTCAGTCCACTATTGGACATAGGACTCTCTGAATGTTGGGAGGCTTTGGCCTACTGTTTCCAAGCAGGCCAGACCCAGACTGGTAAAGGGCTTAAGGAGGTAGGACACGGCGGTATTTCCGCCCGATTGAGCAGTCCGACTGGGATAGTACCTCCGCCTTACAGAATACCGCGGCTATAATAACTTCGTGTTGTGTTCCCAGCGGTTAGTAGGGTAGCCAGAGCTCACTGGAGAATTTGTGCTGTCAGTGGGAAGACTAAAGGCTTGTCCTGCTTTGTCTTCTACTGACGGCACAGAAACTCTGTACTTACAGTGTTGGCAGCGCGACTGTGACTCCTCTGGTGTTACAGACGTCCATAGGTCACGGTAACCACTTTTCATCAGGTGGGCCGTGTGCTTGTCTGCCAACTAAGTGGTATAAAAAAAGGGACTTTATTTAGAGTTTTCTTTCTTTCGCCAGTGATATCGTATGTGTTGGCGCGATTGGCCACGTGAGCTAGTGGACTGTATTATGCGGGGATGAAGTTAACTGTTCCATTGACGCTTTACACACAAACAAGACAGGTGATCGGGTTGCCGCGGATGTGATTAGGCATTGAATGCAACCCGAGAAATTAGGAGAGGATGCACTAACCTTTACTACGCCACGTGCTGTTTTGTCATTTGCTGGCTGGGCCGTTGCACCGATCTTCTCTTCCTGGCTCAGGAGCTGCTGTCCACATCACTAAATCACTTGAGGGACACACGAGAGGCACAATCCGATCGGTAAAGGTCTATGAAAGCGGCTAAAATACAACAAATATTATTCATTTCTGAGAGACGCGCGCGCCGCCGCCATTGCGCTGGCTAGTTCAAAGCGGGACTGAATAAGCGTCTATTTTCACAATTGGCGGGCGAAAACTATTGCTATCTTTCACTTAGAGGTAGTGCGGGAGGGGAGATGGGTACAGGAAGCGTGTGTTTCCGCGTCAGAAAATACAGATTCTACCATCGGCGCAACCAGTATGCGTATTTTTCTGTTAGTTGCCTCTTGCGACACCCTTCTAATGAGATGGGATGGTTATCTGTATTCTTTCTCTTTCACCACATGGAAAGTAGCACAGCAAAACACTCTCACAAGTAAACTAGCCCAAAACTAAAGAGTAATATCATTCTTTAGGGACTACTTGTTATTTCAGCAATATATCTTAAGTAGTTCAGCAAACTAATGCAAATACCAATATTCATAACATAACATAAACTCACGCCTATATCCCCGAAGGGGTAGGCAGAGGTGCTAGCACCCACAATTTGCCAGTTTATGTTTAGGTCCCAATGTAATAGGTGGTGAGCCTATTGCCATTAACCGAGCACTTATAAACCTGCGATAAATACACACATAACTTCGAAACGCATCGAAAAGACATTGGTGTGTGCCATGGGATCGAACCCGAGACCTCGTCTCAGCAGTCCATTACCGCGGTTATACATACGCGGTTGTACATACATTTTGTTAGGCAGAGGTGAATTAACACCCATATTTCACCAATCATACATGCCATGCCTCTGAGGCAGAGTCTGGGCTGTATATATATGTCTGATGTTAAACGGCCCTATTTCTTAGTCGCCTTGTACGACACCGCATGGGAAGAGATCGGGTTGAATTCTATTCTACCGGGAACCACGCGGCCACAGAGTATGTCCTATTCCCATTTAGCTCATCGTTCCATAATTAAAATTACATCACATTAACCCCGCAATGTCCAATAAACTGCTGGGTTCGTGGTTCCTTTATGAAATGTTTGAACTACGACGCGACGCCATTGTACAGCTGCACACAATAGGGTTCCGCTTTCCATATGACGAGTGCATTTTTTATTCAATACAACGGACAAATAGCTACCAGTTTTATCTGGCCCATTCATTTTATTCACTTTATTGTATGAACTAAACGTCCCTATTTTTTTATTTAACGTAACTTCGAATATAGGTGCTAAGAGTTTTGTTGAGTTACACGTGTGTTGTCATTCATAGCGGTAAGCTGACGACCCTCGCCTTCTTTACTGTGTAGAGTGTGTAGATTAATAAATTCTCCAGTTACGTTTGAGTTATTAGGGTTCCGAACTTCAAAAAGGAAAAAGAATTACCCATTATAGGGCCACTTCGTTGACCGTCTGTCCATCTGTCTGTCAAGACCTTTTTCTTAGTAATGCGTGAAGGTATCAAGTTAAAATTCATACTCTATATTCAAGTTTGTACCGTATTGAAACGGTGCAAACATCAAACTTCTAAGCCAACGCCTTCAAAATATATTAAGGCTTATGCAGCTTAAGTTACGGAACCATCAGTGCGCGAGTCTGACTCGCATTTGACTAGCTTTATTATATTATTCAGGGTCTGATAGGCACACGGCCCACCTGATAGAAAGTGGTTACCATAGCCTATGGAAGTGTGCAAAACCAAGGGAGCCATAGTCGCGCTGCAAACCCTGTAAGCACAGAGAGGTTCTGTGCCGTCAGTGTAAAAGACGAAGCAGCACAAACTTTTGGTCTTCCCATTGACAGCACAAAAACTCTCTAGTGAGCTCTGGTTACCCTACTCACCGCTGGGGACACAACACAAAGTTATTATGGCCGCGATATTCTATAGGGCGGAGGTACTTTCCCAGTCACTGTCAATTGCTAATTTTTTATTCATGATTTTATTTTTACAAAGAAATATGATGGAGAATGTTCAATTGTATGGTGGTACGATTCACACAGCACTTGTAACTATACCAATAACAAAGAGGAATTTTGTAACATTTACATACATATATATAATCACGCCTTTATCCTCGGAGGGTTAGGCAGAGGTGATAACACCCACATTTCACCATCATTGTATTCGATCCCACGTAATAGGGTGTGAGCCTATTGCCGTTTTCCGGGCACTATTGTTGCCTCGAGACATGCATCTCTGGCTGAGTCTAGGCTGTATATATCTGTCTGATGTTAAACAGTCTTATCCCTTAGTCGCCTTGTACGACACCGCATGGGAAGAGATGGGGTGGTCCAAATTCTACTCACCGGAAACCACGCGGTTGTAACATTTGATTATTGTCAAAGTGACACAAATCAAATGACACAAACTTTTCAGTCCGTATATTGATTACGGTCTGAATTGTATCAGTGAGGACCTGTAATTGGCTGTATGTAACTAATTTCAATCACTAGACCTTCGTTATGGCGGTTGGCCTTCCAAAAAAATAAAAAAATACATAACGTTAGACCTTATTGAAGGCATAGTGGTGACTGGTGGCTTCCTTCACAGAATTGTTAGTTTTACTATAAAATTGATGATGCATTTGAAAACCAAAGATTCGAACAAATCTCTTAACAAACAGACACACAAACAGACGAACAACGAAGTGATCCTGTCAGGGTGAAAAGCATATAAAGAGAAAAACTACGAGTAAAAGCACACAGTGATTTGTCTGAAGAGCTAATTGCGTTGGTTATAACGCAAAAAAGAGGTTCCCAAAATAGTTTATGTTACAAATGCCGTTTTATGTTACACAAGGTAAAAAGATACGAAAAGAGTGGCTTACTCTTCCTATTTTTTTCTGGGAACACCACTTTGACGTTATTCCACATTACATTTATTTCGTGTATCGATTTTTGTAGTAGATAGATAGATATACAATTCTTTATTGTACATCAACAGATTTACAGTAGGACAAGTAGGTAGCATGTATACAGTTCAATGTACAATGGGCGGCCTTATAGCAGAAGCGATTTCTTCCAGGAAACCTTGGGATGGACTGTAATGTTATAAAATTAAAAATATGGTGTAGTTATCGGCTAAACTAAAATAGATAGATTATTAACATCAAAAAAAAGAGAGAGAAGTATAAGTAAAATAAAAATAATAAACTATTGTATTATTTACTAGCTGTTGCCTGCGGCTTCACCTGTGTGGAATTGAGTGAAATTAATCCCGTTCCTGTGGGATCTTATTCCCTGAAAAAAAGCCTATATGTTATTCCAGACTGTAATATATTCCTGTATCAATATCATTAATAGTATCAATCAATAGGAGTAGGTAGGATACGACGGTATTTCCGTCCGATTGGGGAAGTACTCGAGGTTATAATGGCCACGGTATTCTGTACGGCGGTGGGCCCTACAGAATATCGTGGCCATAATAACCTCGTGTTGTGTTCCAGGTGGTGTGTAGGATAGCCAGAGCTCACTGGAGAGTTTTTGTGCTGTCTGTGGGAAGACCAAAAGCTTGTCCTGTTTTGTCTTTTACACTGATGGCACAGAAACTCTTGTGCTTACAGGGTTGGCAGCGCGAGTGGGACTCCTTTGGTGTTGCACACGTCCATAGGCCACGGTAACTACTTTCCATCTCATTCAGATCTATTTGACTGTGATTGAATAACAAATATTCAAACATATTTGCAAACTTTCATGTTTATAATATTTGTAAGAAGTAGGATAGAATAGTTGGACTCTTTATACATGTATTACTAAACTTGATATTGTACGATAAAGTATTATCAAACATTTTATGTAAAACTCTCAATAACAATCTATAAGTATCCAAGAATTCGGTCAGCGTGTCTAGGGCTATGTCTCAAATAATCTTACCTGCGGCCCACACAGTCGGCGTGCGTTTTAGTCCGACAAATCCACAGACCCCAGTGGTGGGGGTATGCGTAGGGATTTTGCGCACATTAAAAAAGTTATCCAAGAACTCACTGGTTTTTAAATTGTATACAATTTCGAAACTCTTCCATAAAAATAACATCAGAGAATATTTTTCCCAACGGAGGAGAATGTTCAATTGTATTTTCCTCAATCGTCTTAGTAGAAAGTTATAATAATGTCTTCTTTCAAGAATTCAATTCAATTGTCATTTTATGTATGAGACTGCAGGCTTCACGTAAATCGATTTTGTTTATAAGAAATTGAGACTGAGATTGGTTTCAAAAGTGAGGCAAGTTAGAAACAAATGCAAACAACACTGATGGTAAGCTTACAAGTAAATGCACACTGCTCTACGAAAACAAACTGCAGAATTGCAGTCCGTTTGCAAATTTGCATGTTGAGTGCATCTTTACTTACGTATGAAATTAACCTGTGAACCAATCACTAAGCCATTGTGTAGTTAGCTTGCAGGTACCGGCCGCGGCGTGCAGTTTTTGAAACTGCACGGTACTGACTGCAATCGAGTTTCACAGTTAGCTTGCACTTTCATGCAGTCGAAATATATTTGAAGAAGAATCCGTCTGTCTAGACCAGAGTAGTATCTCATTGCTAGATAACTTATCCCCATCTCTAAACAACTGGGGTGAGTCATTTCACAATAAAAAATGAACGCAATGATGGTGATAATTAAATGCTACTTCCTCTGGCGCCGGTTTTCAAGTCGTGTCCTCGTAATTAGCAGTAAAAGAAATGTGAAAGTAATCCCATTATCAGCATCGGATTAAGATTGATTTCAGAAGTATGGCAGCGAATTATGAAACAATTACAAGCAAATAAGAAGGCATGCTTATAAGTACTCGTTAATTCACACTGTTTACGCAGACGTACTGCACTCCGATTACAAATTATTAAACCACTCTATAGCTGCAGGCACTTGCAATCCAGCTGCGTTGCTTTGCAATAACAAAATATTACAACCGTATGAATATATATATATATATAAATATTCGCATAGTAGGTGTTTCTATGTATATACATACATACAAACACGCCTTTATCCCCGAAGGGTTGGGCAGAGGTGTATTAACACCTACATTTGACCAATCATTGAATTAGGTCCCACGTCGTAGAAGATGAGCCTATAATATATATTACTAGCTGACCCAGCAAACGTTGTTATGCCATGTATTTTTATTTTAACAAAAATAACTTATTTACTAATGTAACTGTGCGGGGATTTACTAATAATCGAAAGATAAAAATCGCGATAGAAAAATAGGAGATGATAGTAGAGGGTTAAAAATTTAGGGTTGTATGTATTTTTGTATGCTGTGTCATAAAAAAATAAAAACAAAAAATTTTGCCTAAAAATAAAAAAAAATATTTAGGGGTACTACCCTTAACATTTAGGGGGATGAAAAATAGATGTTGGCTGATTCTCAGACCTACTCATTATGCTCACAAAATTTCACGAGAATCGGTCAAGCCGTTTCGGAGGAGTTCAAGTTCGAACACCGTGACACGAGAATTTTATATATAAGAAGATGTAAGTATTTACAAAAAAAGGTACTTAGATATGTTTACCCGCATTCTTGATTCCACATCACAAGCTAGTTAAGCTATGCTTACCAAGGGTCTAAATAGCTTTGTGTGGATTGTTCTAGAATATTTCTTTATTCATTAAAGTTTTAATATACATATATGTCCAGTGATGTCCACTCCTAATATGAAAATTAAACGCTATGAAAGGTGCAAATTAAGTCGTTATTTCTCAGTCATTTTCTTCTAATTGGGAGTATGGGGGTGTGAAAGTAATACCATTAAAAGTAATTGTGCCACTACTCTCTGAAAAATGGACGCAAATTTTTGATAATCCCGATCCCAAGTCCATTAATATCGACGCGCTGGTGGAATGGTACATGTCAGTGTAATTAAGTATTTCCATTAACGAAATTGCTATCGATACAGTGTTATTTTTGCTAAAAAGGGTCAGTAATTATATGAGGTGATTCTTATTTCAACAAACTTGATCGTATGCTTGAATTAAATTAAATAATAACATAACATAAACTCACGCCTATATCCCCGTAGGGGTAGGCAGAGGTGCTAGCACCCACATTTCGCCAAATTATGTTTAGGTCCCAATGTACTAGGTATCGAGCCTCACGCTCACCGATTGTCCGGCGTGGGAGACGCCGAGGCGGGAGCTTGTGGCGGCCCTGGGAGTGAGAGTTCTCACGCTCTCCACCTTGCTCGCGGCGATGGTCCGCTGCGCGGATGCGTGGGCGGCCGGCGCCTCCTTCTGCGAGCAAGTAATGCTCGTGAAGTCCACCCCCCTTGAGCGCCGGCCTGGGGGTGACAGGTGGAGCCGCCTGTCACCCTGGCAGAAGCAGGCCGCAGCGGTGGCGTGCCTGGCGCGCCTCCCCGTTTCCGGGGACGAGTTGGGGACTCTGTAGTCCCCACACCCGAGAAGAGGGCCAGATCGTGAGAGATGGCCCTGGGTCGGCCGGGGTGCGAGGGATATGCCTGTCAACCTCACCTTCGGCAACCAAAGCGACCCACAGGCGGCGTGCGTTTTAGTCGGTTCGAGTCCGACATAACCTCCTTCGCCGGCTCCGGTGGGGAGGTACCTATCCGTGGGGATTTTGCGCACGTAAAAAAAAAAAAAAAAAGGTATCGAGCCTATTGCCATTAACCGGGTACTTATAAACCTGCTATAAATACTCACATAACTTCGAAATGCATCGAAAAGTCATTGGTGTGTGCCATGGTAAAACCTGGGATCGAACCCGACACCTCATCTCAGCAGTCCATTACCCATACCACTAGGCTACCGCGTTAATTTAATAATTTTTTTTCCATTTTATTAGGCAGAACTTCACTAATGTAAATCATTTTTGCTAAATTATACTCTATTCATAAATTTTTTTAAAAACACATATTACGCAAATAAGTTAGTAAAACTAACTGACTAACTAGTGATTCAATTACGGTTACTAATCTACAAAATGAATTTTTAAACAGAAAAATATTAATACACTGATTTTTTATATAAAACATTTAAAAAAGACTTTTATTGTTTACGTTTAGTTAAGTACCTATCCGGCGGTGGCGCGCCTGGCGCGCCTCCCCGTTTCCGGGGACGAGTTGGGGAACACAGTCCCCACACCCGAGAAGAGGGCCAGATCGTGAGAGATGGCACTGGGTCGGCCCGGGTGCGAGGGATATGCCTGTCAACCTCACCTTCGGCAACCAAAACGACCCACAGACGGCGTGCGTTTTAGTCGGTTCGAGTCCGACATAACCTCCTCCACCGGCTCCGGTGGGGAGGTATACGTGGGGACTTTGCGCGCGTAAAAAAAAAACAAAGTACCTATCCGAATGAAGTATAGCAGTCTCTTATATTCTTTCTTAATGAAATGAATTGATGAATTGATGCTGACGGAGAAAGAATACAAGTATCACCACCCCGTCTCATCCGAAAGGTGTCGTAAGAGGCGACTAACGGAAACATACGCAGACAATATCACTGCGAGAGAAGGAAAACTCGAAATAACACCCTGTACCAACCCGTCTGACTAGCGTGGAAACAGTAGGCCAAAGCCTCCCAACACTGGGAGAGGCCTTTGTCCAGCAGTGATTGATTGATTGATTTGATTGACATAAAAGTTACAGGAAGGTATGCAACACAATGACATAAGTTATCACCTAATAATTTGGAATGATGGTTAGCATTTTTTACAAGTTTCGTCAATGTTGAACTCAAGGTATTCAACAAGTTAATTATTTAGCTGGAGTAAATTATTTATACAAAATATGCTTTTTTTAGAGACTGAACTGAATCGTAGTTAATGATGTTGTTGTCAAGTAAAAAAGGAAATAAAACTTTCGTTTTTAACAGATAGATCCGTTATTAAAAAAAACCCTAGTAGATTTTTGTCGAATGTAGAATTAGAAAGGATTTGATTCGACTTTTTATGAAAAGAAAAGAAAATCTTTTCTCTTGTTAAAATCTTTTATCTTGCAAAAGCAACAAAAATACGCTAAAAGGGGAACATTACAATTTCAAACATTCTTTCGGTTCGTAAATAGGACATTATTTACCCTTCTAAAGTAACTCAAAGCATTCCTCATTTTTTAAACCCAAGTTCTGCGAATCTGGTACGTTGTAAATCTTGGATACCTTTTTTTTTTTACGTGCGCAAAATCCCCACGGATACCTCCCCACCGGAGCCGGTGGAGGAGGTTATGTCGGACTCGAACCGACTAAAACGCACGCCGCCTGTGGGTCGCTTTGGTTGCCGAAGGTGAGGTTGACAGGCATATCCGTCGCACCCCGGCCGACCCAAGGCCATCTCTCACGATCTGGCTCTCTTCTCGGGTGTGGGGACTACAGAGTCCCCAACTCGTCCCCGGAAACTGGGAGGCGCGCTGGGCGCGCCACCGCCGCGGCCTGCTTCTGCCAGGGTGACAGGCGGCTCCACCTGTCACCCCCAGGCCGGCGCTCATGGGGGGCGGAGGTCGTTCATCGACCTCCGACGCCCGAGTTGCCTTCGTACGCGGGCAGCTTGGCTTGCGATCCTTCGTCGCTCCCGCTACCGCTCCCGCCCCGCCTCCTCCTTCACAAGCATTACTTGCTCGCAGAAGGAGGCGCCGGCCGCCCACGCATCCGCGCAGCGAACCATCGCCGCGAGCAAGGCGGAGAGCGTGAGAACCCTCACTCCCAGGGCCGCCACAAGCTCCCGTCTCGGCGTCTCCCACGCCGGACACTCAGTGAGCGTGTGCTGACCTGAGTCCTCGCTCGCGTCGCAGTGATGGCACTTGGACGTTGGCTCTTTCTGCATCCGACGCAGATACTTTCCGAAGCATCCGTGCTCGGTGATCATCTGCGTCAGACGGTACGAGAGGCTGCCGTGTGGCCTCTCTAGCCACTCCCCCATGATGGGTCTTACCGCCGCTACTACGGCGCGCCCTAATTTTGGATACCTGACACTACATATCATCAGTTCCCCTTCAATTCCCATTACAATTTTTGGTAAAATATGTACTATTCTTGTCATGGAGTATATGGGACCCCGACAAAGGGCCAAGCCAATCTCACCTGTGAATCGCTTGCTGCCGAGGTTCTGGCACTGGCTTTTTTTTTATGTACGCCAACATGACTTCATCTCGCCTGATGCTAAGCTGAAGGCAAAGGCAAAACTTTCCTCTCGAAGTTGAGATGTGAAGGGGCAGTCTCTCCGAAATGAGCTCTATTAGGCAAATCAAAAGGACGAGAGTACTTCGACACTGAGGTGAAAGCCTCTAATGCAACCAGGAAAAAGACGTAATGTCTTAATATTATAATTATCTTCTTTTTCCTCTTAGCATTAATCCCAGTCGTATCCGAAGCTTTCATCTCGGAGACTGGGGTCCGTTTACCAGTTTAACTGCGTATTTGACAAAATTTCGATATTTTCCGTGAAGCGACTGCCATTAGATTTGCACACGGTGCAGAACATCCGATCAAGAACCAAGCGGTTCAGTGACTCTTTCCTCTGACGCACCATTAAGGACTGGAATTCGTAACCAGCTCACGTGTTTCCTTCTTCCTACAGTCCCGGGTCCTTTAAGCGGGGCGTGAAAAAGCATATGATGAGGCCGTCAAGCTGAGTGTCACCATTGTCACATGGTATGTGTAAGTAATGGTGACCCTCTTTTCTGAGACTTTGCCTTCAGGTTACCATCTGGCAAGGCGAAGTCTAATTGATGTGTTCTATATATAAAAAAAAAATTAGACCTCCACAATCCAAAGGCGATATCGAAGCATTGCAGCTATCCAGTTGTTAGACTTTTTAGGGCTCCAAGTACCCGTAACGACTGCCATAGCTAGGTGTTGGTATGGTATGGTATGGTATGGTGGACTAATGGCTTAACGTGCTCTCCCGGAGAGCACGTTAAGCACGACCAAACCAACACAAATACCTATATTCATATATGTAGCCAGAGCTCACCGGAGAATTTGTGCTGTCTGTGGGAAGACTAAAGGCTTGTCCTGCTTTGTCTTCTACTGACGGCACAGAAACTCTGTACTTACAGGGTTGGCAGCGCGACTGTGACTCCTCTGGTATTACAAACGTCCATAGGCCACAGTAACCACTTTCCATCAGGTGGGCCGTGTGCTTGTCTGCCAATTAAGTGGTATAAAAAATAAAAAAATAAAAATTTGAACTGAACGGGGATCAAACCCGCGCCTCCTGCGTAGCGGCCGCGCTTACTCCCGTCACGCCACGGAGGCCATCAGTCATAATTATAGTTATAGTTTTTGTGCTGTCAGTGGGAAGACCAAAAGCTTGTCCTGCATTGTCTTTTACACTGACGGCACAGAAACTCTGTACTTACAGGGTTGGCAGCACGAGTTCGACTCCCTTGGTGTTGCACACATTTTTTTATACCACTTAGGTGGCAGACAAGCGCGCGGCCCACCTGATGGAAAGTGATTACCGTGGCATATGGACGTGTGTAGCAACAGAGGAGTCACACTCGCGCTGCCGACCCTGTAAGCATAAAGTTTCTGTGCCGTCAGTGTAGAGGACAAAGCAGGACAAGCTTTTGGTCTTCCCACTGACAGCACAAAAACTATAACTATAATTATGACTGATAGCCTCCGTGGCGTGACGGATGTACACGCGGCCGCTACGCAGGAGGCGCGGGTTTGATCCCCGCTCAGTGCAAATATATGAATATAAGAACCTCACCCCCTATTACGTGGGACCGAATACAATTATTGGTGAAATGTGGGTGTTAATTCACCTCTGCCTAACCATCCAGGGAATAAGGGCGTGATTATATGTATGTATGTATGTATGTAGAAATTTCAGTAGGATTTTTTTTATACCACTTAGGTGGCAGGCAAGCGCACGACTCACCTGATGGAAAGTGGTTACCGTGGCCTATTTTATATTCATGCGAGTGTATAAGAAAAAAACTTCTTGACAAGGGATGCCCTGAAGGATTTGCTGTTTGCGCAGCAATTGCTGCTTGCTTTGATACCCTATGTGTGTGGGTGTATGGTCTCCCTAAGACATGCGCTGTTCTCTGATAAGTATACGAAAATACCCAACTAACTGATCTCTATTGAATAGGAATGGGATCAAAAAACTAAGTTACATTTAAGCACTTACAATATGGGGTTCTTCAAGAGGGGCATCAGAAGGTTTCTTCATGGTCGGCAGCGCGAGTGTAACATCCCTGGTGTTGCATACCTCCATAGGCCACGGTAACCACTTTCCATCAGGTGGGCCGTGTGCTTGTCTGCCACCAAAGTGGTATAAAAAAAAAGTGCAATACATCTCTTCCTACGCCGCCAATGGAAATATTATTGACAGGCGTGAGCAGCCACAAAATAAAACAAAATTCAATTTAGTCTTTCCAAAACAGCTGCTTCATAAAAGTTTCAAAGCGCCTTAAGAAAATTTTAATTAGCTTAAGCATCTTAGCTTTTATTCCCAGTTATATTTATTTCTAATTCGGCGAAACACTCGAGTCTTAAACAATAAACAAACCATCTGATCTACTTATGTAAAGTACATATTTACTGTTTAGGAATATATTTTGAATGGAATCATCATTCTCTGTGTCTTCCTGAACTTGATTCGGGTCGGCTTTTTAGTTTTATCAAGATGCAGCAGAACTTCGATATGTAACAAGAAACGACTGCCACCTGACCTCCACTACCAATTGGCGATATCGGAATTCTGTAGTTGACTAGTCGAACGTTTTTAGGGCTCCAATTTACTTCACCTTTTTAGAGCAACCGGACTGACGGCTTAGCGTGCTCTTCGGGTACGGAAATACTCAGATCAATGCAAATAGCCATTCATGCATTAGTATGCAATGAGCGGAAAATGAACCCGCACCCCCTGCGTAGCAGTCGCTCTCATTGTCACGTCATCACTGTCACGCTACAGAGACAGTGTGATTGGAATATCTATACTATATCAATATCGATAAGCTAAAGAGATGGTTTTTGCCCCAACACCTTATAGGCCAAAGTCATCTTCATCTGCGATCCAGTGTGTCTGTTAACAGATGAAGCTCTGCCGCAAGTTTTCATCATGGTGTTTTGGGGGGTCGATCAGCCAATATAGGCCACGTCAGGAGTGCAAGGCGCAGAAGAGTGGCCCCCAACGCAGGTTTATTAGCAGACGAGGCTATGGTTCTTATATAGTCCATCAGGTGGGCCGTGTGCTTGTCTGCCAACTAAGTGGTATAAAAAAAAATTGTTACTCTTTGATCTGGCTATAAAAAATGGATGCATTCCTCGAAGAGCAATTATTCGAATAGCAATGATTTGAATAGCAACGATACCATTCCTCGAAGAGCAATGATTCGTATTTTAGATCATTGCTCTTCGCGGCATAAAAACCAAACTAAATTTTATTCTTGGAAGAGCAGGTTTTTCTAAGTAGCTGATAGAGATGTGGTACTAATATGAAT
Source organism: Eilema griseolum (assembly GCA_963662185.1). NCBI lineage: Eukaryota > Metazoa > Arthropoda > Insecta > Lepidoptera > Erebidae > Eilema > Eilema griseolum. The sequence goes on from OY759232.1 coordinate 5,738,969, forward strand.
TATTTTGCTAAAAATCGATAAAATCATCAACTCCTTTATTTTTCAAATAATAATTGAATACTACAGAGGAGCCGAATCCTAAAGTTACGTATGACGTAATATGTCAATTTGGTATTACTTGTGAGTATTTCAAATGATATTAATATTAGAAAACTTTTTTTTTAATTTAGAGTTATGATAATGTATATCTTTTGTTTGTAATTAATTAGGGAGGTATGGTATTATTTAATTTTCATTGGAAAAGAAATAGCGGTAACAAGGTTATAGCGGCCTGTGGTTGAGTTCTAGATTATTATAATATTGTGATTTTTTGAGAAAAAAAATGACGTAAGGCTGATTTACCAAAGATTATTTACACAGTGTTATTATTATATGCATATTTAAATATTCATATTTTAGTTACTGTAAGGGAAACTGAGACTACTCTTCTAAGAATAATTTATTATCGATAGAGATCCGTAAATTTACTTTATTTGTATTTCTCTTGTATGTGTATCCAGCATATCTTCTATTTTTATCACATTAGCGTCCCAAGGTTGCCTGGAAGAAATCGCTTCCAGCGATAAGGCCACCCATTGTACATTAAACTGTATACATGCTACTTACTTGTCCTACTGTAAATCAATTGGTGTACAATAAATAATTTTCTATCTATCTATAACCGAACAGATAATTGAACATCTGCTTAAAAGGGCTCCATTCCCAATGCGCAAGGAGTGCTCCATTTTATTTATTCATTTTATAGGTACCAGACTAAAACACTCCTATTAAAGCATCAGAATATTCAATATTTTATATCTTGTTGAAGTAAGCCGTGACATCTACGTGTCACCTGCGGCCTGTCGTTAATCTTAGCTCGAAGGCTCTCAAGGATAGGCGTTCAATTTTATGAACAGCCTTCTCAGATTGAACCTTGAGAATTTCATCTGGGATTTACGAGGTTAAAAATTAATAGTGAATTTGCGAGAGTTTTAGGTAGTGATAAACGTGAGCTTTCATTTGTAACAGATCATTGAGCATACGCTGTTTTAAAATTTGTCAAATTGAACAAAGAACCGAGCTAAGTATAGAACCAAACATCGCTACAAACTTTTATAAGACCTTTCTAACGAACAGCTGATACAAATTTACTGTCCTTGCGAGAATGCTTGTCAGAGTGCTCTATAGAATGCTTGCTAAAACTCTCTCGTTTATCTTTTTATAATGTAACAATTACAAGAATTGAAGTAATGTAACATTGAACGTGAATGCTTAAATTTATTAGCACCTAATTAGTACAAAGGAAATCCTCTCTTTTTATATTTTGAATGGTCGTATCTACATTTATATACGTAAATAGACGTTCTGATAAGTTTCATTGTGCTACAACCTGAACCTAAAACCACTTAAAAGAATTTCTAGATTTAGTAATGCTAATGGACGTATCTTTCTAAAATGTCAACTTTCCCTTTGAAACTGGCCGGTACCACACATTATGAATGTATAAAGTGATGAATACTACCTACCTGCAGCTGATAATTTAGGATACATTTAACGCTATGCATAATACATTTGTATCAAATTATCAAGTCCAATCTCTTAATATTTGATGAGATGGGTATCGTCACTGCTGGTTCCATTTTATGCATAATTGATATATTAATTGCTTCAAATTTCATTTCGTAACCTGCGTTATACAATATATTGCCATTCCAAGCGTTCTGTGCATTACGGAATACCAAGTTACTTTCCCACCTCTTTCCCATGGCCCTTCCAACTTATCTTGATTATTAATCAGTCAAGCAATTATATATTGCAGTCCATTGCTGGAGATAGGCCTCTCCCAATGTGCGCCATTGCTCCCGGTCCTCCATCTTCTACATCAAGTCTATCCCAGCCACCTTTTTACGTCGTGAGTCCATCTGGATTCGGGGTGCCCCATCTTCCGTTTAGCTTCTCGTGGTCTCTATTTTAGGACTCATTTTCGCCAGCGGCCATCCATTTTTCGACAGATGTAGCCAGCCCACTGCACTTCAGCATGCTCATTTTAGTCTTACTTATCTTGGTTATAACCGACACAATTTTGAGAGATACGCACCCTCCTGGCATTTGATGTCTTTCATTAACATCTAAAAACTGTAAAACTAATTTACATATTATTCATTCTGTAGGAGCAGCGGACAAGGAGGCCGATGAGGAAGAAGGTACGACGGGCGGCGCTGCCCCTCCAGAGGAAACAGAAGAAGAACAAGAACAGGGGAAGCATATCCTGCCACTGTCTGCACATCAAACTGTCATGTAAGTACCTTGTGCTTCTGACGGCCTTTAGGCATTCTTATGATTGGTTTAACAACAAAAGTCAGAAGTGAGTCTCGCAGCCATCGTTTTGCACCCAAATCTGTGAAGATGTTCAACATAACCGCAATGCGATTGGTAACAAATCAACATTTACTTTTTCTCGGCCAAGATTAAAACAAAAAACTGAGTGTTTTGTCAAGTTGTGTGCACCATAGTGCAACATTAAATTAAGTTACCGCAACTTTAAGATTGCATATTTTCTTTTCTGGTGAAGTGATTTTTTGTATTACTCCGTTTTGAATTGGTAAATCATTTGCAAACATGTATATTGACTGTAGTTTAGATACTAGTAACGAAGGTCTAAAGTTGCTAGTTCCCACAATTAAATTAAAGTTAATTTTATGAGTACCTCACGTAAATATTAGGACACCCTCTGATATGAATTTAGTAGACATTACGGTTTCAACTACGTTAATTAATTATAACTAACTCAAACTTCCAACTAATATTATAATTTACGCAACAAAAGCGTCTATTAAATGTGGCTTTTGATATTATAATAATACTCGAACTAAAATACTGAATGTTTGCCTAAGATTCAAATCCGACTAAATATCTACAGATTTACTTCTTTGTGCTAGAATTTTCGAAAGATTAATATCAGTAGATTCCTTTTTCTTTTTTTGTGTCCGAACCTCCGGGCATTGTAAACAGTTTTCTCGGGTCCTAAGGGAGAGGCATTTTACCCGCAAATTGGCTTGTTTGCTTGGTACCTAACTTTTTTGGAGTAAAACTAACCTCTCTAGTGTTTTCTTAAACTAATATTACATATCTGAACTGATTGTAAATAATATGGTCACATTTGATTTGGAATTTAATAAAAATAAGGTAATATCAACGAATGTTGAATAATGACTTTCTTAATAACGATAAAGAAAGACCATCATCCTATAGCAGACTGACCACGCAGATTCTAATCTAACTTCTTTTTTCCTTATCGCAGTGAGGTGTCAGCAAGTCAACAAGATTTCTTCAAAATGCTGGATGAAAGAATTGACAAGGTAATATTAGACGAGAATTTTCTATGCTACATTTATGATTAACAAAAATACTCTAAAAGAAAAACTTAAACAAATATTTTCGAATCTATTTTTCTTTTCAGGGTAAAGATTACGATTCTTCCAGTGAAACAGAAATCCGAATAGAAACGGAACGGCGAAAGATATTAATAGAACAATGGCGTTCAACATCACAATCAACACATTCCTCACAGTCACAGCCAAGTCCACCCACACCAGCCAGAAGAAGAGTCCCCAGACCTATGCCACCAGAGAGACAAAACAGCCCTGGATCCGGCAGGAGATGCTACAGACAACAACATGTTCCCGATGGCATGTCGCCTCCACCACGAAGAGCTCATAGTGCTCAATCCCACCATCCACCAGATCCTAGACAAATCAATGGTGACAACTGGCATGACCCCACAAAGTCTCCAGTAAAAAGACCTCAAAGTGCTGGAGCTAATTGGAAGAATAATCCTAAAGTGGCACCGTACAATCCAAAAACTAAAAAGAATGAAACTAACGAAACCAGATCGAACCACAAAGATACAGATGGAATGCACAATCCAGATGTATCACAAATAACATTCAATCCAACATTCCAAACTCACAGTCCAGCACATTCGACAAAATGTCAACAGCCTTATATAGCACAGATTATAAGCTACCCAATATCTCAACAAGTGACGCCACCATCTCCACCTAAGTACATAGCACCTCCTGAAGAATATCAAGACCCTCAGAACAACGTCGTTGACAGTAATAAATTCCCTACACAGAGACAGGCTCCGGTGACACCTGTTACACAAGTCTCGAACAATCAATCACATATCTATTACATACATGGCAATGCCACAACAGGGGCAATGGCACAAGATATAGTCCAGCAGAGACAGCAGACGGCGATGCATCTGCAACAGTACGTCGCTATGAAACAAGCTCAGCAGCAAATGTTTACATATCTACAGAGAAGTCCACATACGGTATTCCCAAATATGTATGACGCTCAGAACCCACCTCCCCCTAGAATGTATGAAGGAGAAGAATATGTTGCTCAGTATGGTGCTCATCATCCAGCGCTGAGGCCTCACAGTGCTCCAACTCCTGTTGGTGTGGTACGTCCTATGCCAGTTGGACCAGGTTTCAGCTCCATGCCAGATGGATCACATATGGTTCAGATGCCAATGTGGACACATATGGGCCCTTGGATTCGTGGCCAAGTACCTGCTGATCTTCAGTACTACCCACAATCACCATTTACACAAATATACCAACCGAACTCTGCTGGATCAGCGGGAACGTTGACGAGGTACCAAAAGAAGGAGTCTAATGACATTGAAGTGAAGAGTAATGTGTGCCAAAGCATAAATCTAGTCAGACAGAAGCCTATAGGTCAGATTGTGTCCATTCCTGGTCAGGAGTTGACAGTTTGTAATAGCGTCAGTGACAGCCCGAGCCCTGCATCGGTCAGCACTGACAGTGGCGTATCTCCTGGGAACAGTATGCCCAGTTCTAAGAACTCTGTTTTTAATACTCCATCTAGTACCAGTGAACCTTTCAATTTAGAAAATAAGAGTAAAAAGAATAAACCTATACCACAAGCTAGATCTCTTAAAAATTCAAAAAGTCTAGACTCTTAGTGAAAATGTTTGTAATTATGTAGATTTTCTAAGTGTACGTAGCTAATAGTTTATATGGATATGTAAAGTAAAATTAAATTCCAAAGTGCTTATTGTTAAGATGAAGCGATTTGAGGTAGTTTGCCCAAATACTGAATAACTTACTTGAATAAATAATTCTAGCGTTACCTGTCTACTTATGTTATACCAAATGTATGTTTATACCAAAAAGAAATTTCTCTTTCAAGCATATAAAATATTGTCACTATAAATTATATTATTATTTTTGATGTTTATAGTTTTGGGCAAGAAAAATAACCTCGAGTCGCATAGTTCTAAATAAATTAATTATATTTATTGTGGTCTGTGGAGATTTTTTTAATTGGTGTTAATTCTTATCAATATAGACGACGGCAAAAAAACACTTTCACTGCTTAACTATTAGCTGTGATAAAACCTTCTTTTTATATTGCTCCTACGATCAAACTTTAAAATATTTAATATTACAAGAACAATAAACTTATAAACAAAGAACAGATATCATTTTATTATTTTTGCAGCTAGTGAATAACTTAAGTGTCATATTATAAATTCATTGCATTACCATTATTATATTTTAATCATACATCCATAATAGCAATATTTATTTAGTCATTTACACAACTTTTTCTATATTTGTAAATAAACTCTTTATTTTTACTCTGAAGACGGGTATAACTTTAATTCGTTGGATCCTACTAAACTTATCGAGTCTAAATGTATGTTTAAATAAAGACATGTAAATGGTACCTTTAAGAACCGAAATGCATTTTAAATTATCCAATAATAACGGTAATGAACTTTTTCGTTGTTTTATTTTATCCTGTACACTGCAATGAAAAAATAAAGAAGAGATGGAAAAAGTTTTATTCAACATAGTGAGTACCAGTGTAATCAACAACTTTTGCAACTAAAAATACTGCTGTACTAGGTATTCGATTGTATGTTTAGAGTAGAGAATGTCTATAAGTTCAACAATTGAGCAGTCCGACCGGGGAAGTACCTCCGCCCTACAGAATACCGTGGCCATAATAACCTCGTGTTTTGTTCACGGCGGTGAGTAGGGCACCCAGAGCTCACTGAAGAGTTTTTGTGCTGTCAGTGGGAAGACCAAAAGCTTGTCCTGCTTTGTCTTTTACACTGACGGCACATAAACTCTCAATGCTTACAGGGTTGGCAGCGTGAGTGTGACTCCTCTGATGTTGCACACACCCATGAGCCTTGGTTACCACATCCATCCATCACCAGTTATGTATAAAAATTAAATGTATTCGTTGATAGCCTTTCTATATTCGTAATTTATGCAGAATTTTGATGTAATTACGTGCTAATATTTGTATCTAAAAGAATACAAGATCGCACATTAGTTTTTACTCGTATTTTTTCTTCTTGAGGTGCCATCATTTAAATGAAGGTTAGCGATCATCAAAGCACTTTGAACCGTAGATACACCACAATCTGAAGAGAGAACTGATGCTCCTGTTGTACGACTAGTGTAAGTTCTTCAGTCAGGATATTACCTTTACTTGACCTAAATCACGAGATGTAAGAACTCATATTTGGGATATCTCATAATGTCCAAGATATTTTTAGGTTATAGGTACCTAGCTATTATGTTTATTTTTACCCAACTACGGCGAAGACAAAGGAGGGTTATGATTTTGACAAGCTGTGTATATATGTATGTAAGTATGTAGGTTCATCTGTTCGCCCGTAGCTCCTGAACTACTTATTAGAACTGGACAAATGAGGTATCATTAAAAGCGTCTTGGTCTCCGCTAGTTATAGACGATTATGAGGTATCACATCACTGCGACGCGAGCGAGGACTCGGCGGGGGAGACGGGAGCTGGTGGCGGTCCTGGGAGTGAGAGTTCTCACGCTCTCCACCTTGCTCGTGGTGATGGTTCACTGGGCGGATGCGAGCAAGTAATGCTCGTGAAGGAGGAGGCGAGGCGGGAGTGGCAGCGGGAGAGACGAAGTATCACAAGCCAAGCTGCCCGCGTTCGAAGGCATCTCGGGTGTCGGAGGTCGATGAACGGCTTCCGCCCCCATGAGCGCAGGCCTGGGGGGTGACTGGTGGAGCTGCCTGTCACCCTGGCAGAAGCAGGCCGCGGTGGCCGCGGATCCCCGTTCCCGGAGACGAGTTGGGACTATCTAATGTAGCACCCTCTAGCGGTCATAAATTTGTGATAAATATGTCGTGTTTGGTATCAACTGGAAGGGTTTAATTTGCACATTTTAAATATGCATAAATTATACCTATTGCTTGCCCCAAAATAATATAAATAAAAAAATAAGTTTAAAACTAAAACCCAAATACCTACTGAAAAATCACGCTTTTAAAAGTACTTAGTCTAACAAAACAATTCATTCTATGAAAAAGTTTCATACGACCACGGCTATCCCTGATATTTTCTTGTTTAATACTTTTTAAAGCGTGGTATCTCAGTAGTTAGGTTTTTTTTTTAAATTTATACCTCTAGCACGAATACGTGATATTTATTGTCAAATTATTTCATGTATTTATTTATTTTTATTTCGCATATTGATAACTCACTTTTACTTTTCCACATTACGTTATTATTTATTACACCTGACCGGTTTCGACTTACGGCATCCACAATGACATTTTGAAACCGGTCAGGTGTAATAAATAATAAAGTTATCAATATGTGTAACAACAAATTCCTCCAAGTGCCATCAATCTACAGCATAAATACTAATTTTTATTTAATTTATTTATGTATGTTGAAGGGAGATTAAACTCATTAAACAAATACTACTGGTGTAGGTAACTCTAAAATACTGAATTTTTTGCTTTTTATTTTTGTAAAATCTTACTCTCTGCGGAGTTACTTGATAATTACAACAACAAGAAATCAAATAAACCTATAAAAAGGAACTGTGGAGGCGTTTTCGCAGGATTCGGTTTAGTCACAATAGCGATTAATTGCCAAATTTTGAAACCGAATCCACGTGTAGACTCTTACATAAAGAATATATGATAACTTTTTTACACCAGACATGCTAGATCACTAGATAGAAAGTAGTTACCGTGGCTTATGGACATGTGCAACACCAGGGGAGTCACACTTGCGCTGCAGACCCTGTAAGATCAGAGAGTTTTTGTGCCTTCATTGCAGTAGTTAAAGCAGTATAAATCAATGGGAAGGCCAAAGACAAAGCACAAAAACTCTCCAGTGAGCTCTGGCTGCTACTCTCCGCTGGGAACCCAACACAAGATTATTATGGCTGCAGTATTCTGAAACTAAACCGGACCCAGCTAAAATCAGATCCGATATGTCTCCAAGTAAACACAGTGTAATCTGCGCAAAACGCGAAACGGTAATCAGTGATGTTAGTACAGTAACGATGATAAACGGCCATCCCTAATATCTCTATCTCTTTCGCTCACCGCTATGCGACGTGCCACGCATTTTGATAACTACCACTATTCATAAAAAGGAGATAATTCTGCTCGTATTTTATTTTTGTGGCTGGTTGCCAACACGCAATCCACCAAATGGGAAATATTCCTATAGAAGTTTTTTGCTCGTATAGTGATGATGGTACTGATTTTGCAGTAGTTTAAAGGGATGGCTTAACAACTTTGACTGCATGGGTTCGATTTCCACATCAGATGTATCTATTAAGAGCAGGCGCCAATGGTATTGTCGTTCGGGAAATTGAGGCACCGTAAAAAAAATTGTGATTCGTGTACCTAAGATTTTCGGTTATATGAAAATCCATAACATAAACTCATAAAGTCACGCCTATATCCCCGAAGGGGTAGGCAGAGATGCTAGCACCGACATTTCGCCAGTTTATGTTTAGGTCCCAATGTACTTATAAACGTGCACTTATAAACCTGCGATAAATACACACATAACTTCGAAAAGCATCGAAAAGTCATTGGTGTGTGCCATGTTAAAATCTGGGATCGAACCCGAGACCTTGTCTCAGCAGTTCATTACTAACTCATTAAGCTAAATCCTGACTTAAATTACATAATTTAACCGAATAGCCTTTTGTATGCTAACAATGTTACCAGGGGTGAGAAAGAGGGATGTGACAACATCAGCAGCCGGTAACATCAGTCATATTGTAGCCTGAGACCACTATAGCACATATCAGAAGCCATGATGCAGTGCTCGAATAAGAGGGCGCCAAACGACCTTTGGCGCTCGCTTCATTCATAGATTTATAAGTCCTAGTTTGATAGTATTTTGTGTATCCGCTACAGAGGGACGTCTCTAGTCATCCGTCGCCCCTAGTTGGTTGTATAGGAAAATTTTGAATGCTCAAGACGTGGTTCGGTAGCTCAGTGGTAAAAGTATTCCCCCTTAATGGACTGTTCGCGGGTTCAAGTCTCGTCTGAGAGTTTAGATTTTTTACAATTTTAATCGAGTTCTCTAGTGTGACTAACTTTACAGAATGTGTGATCTTTTTTTAAAATTTGTATCTAGGACACCCCAATTTCACTTCACTTCGCCTGATGGTAAGCTAAATGCATAGTGTCAGGAAAGACCACCATTACATACACGTAGCATGTTACAATAGTGGCACTCACCTCTATCGATCCTGTCGACTGCATTCAATATCTTAATCAACTTTCATCGTTCTTCTTATTAAGTAGATAGCATAAAAATTAAAACTGACTGACCAAACTTAATCAAAATAAATAAGACTAATAATGTTTAACGATGTACCTAATGCCACATTAATTGGTCGATTCAGAATTTCAAAACGAGAAGAGGCGCCCAAACCTTCGTATTTCAAATTTGACCAAAATATTTTCCTTTAATGGCTCTTTAATGTCGCTTAAAAATACAAAGCAACCTCACTTACCTGCCTGAATTACGTACTCAATTATAATATGAATTGTGATCAACCCAGTTGAAGCGCAGTGTAGGGTCCTTCGCGATTTCTAGAAGCAAATATTATAACAATTACGAAGAACGCTCCGATTTGTTTATGTTTATCTCAAACCTAAAAAAGGTAGTCTTGGAAACTTAACAATGAGAGGGTAAGACATAATTACTTTGCCTTTTGTAAAATCTAGCTATTATTGCTGCTATTGTGTTTACATCACTTCACTTTTTTTTATACCACAAGGTGGCAGACAAGCACACGGCACACCTGATGGAAAGTGATTACCGTGGCCTATGGACGTTTGTAACACCAGAGGAGTCATAGTCGCGCTGCCAACCTTGTAAGTACAGAGTTTCTGTGCCGGCAGTGTAGAAGACAAAGCAGGACAAACCTTTAGTCATCATAATCCTTTTATCATATAACAAATTCATGCATTTATTCCTTTTCTTCTTCCAGCGTATCCAATACATATTACGAATAACAATCGGTACTTACATGCTTATGACAACGATTTATTAAATATTATATTCAATTCTCTTATTATTATTATTACATTATTATATTTAATCCTTTTAATATTATATTCAATTATATAATATCAATAATAATATATTTACTCAACAAGAAAAAACAAAAGTCGGTAACCGTGTATATTTTTTCTGGCGGCAAAAAATAAACCATAGATAATAGATGCAATAGATAATATCAAAGAGTATTTATAATGAAATAATGCCTCAAGTAGATGTTACCAACAGGTATATTGAGGCTCACCTACTTGATACAAGCTAACACTACTTAGATGATACTATGTTACCGTATTATGTTACCCAATAACAACGAAATAATAACCCAAACGGGATGATTATTGCTTACTATTGATGTAGATCGTTCTTATGTTCCGATACGTACATCTATTTATTGCGAAAAATGTTGTAACAAGATAACACTAAGTGTTACCGTTCCTTTCGTTTTACCTAATATAATATAATCTCAATGCGAAAACGTTATCTTTTTATTGCTTATTACAATATACTAGACTTAGATATTTTTTGAATAAAAAAATGTTCTCAGTAACTAGATGTATTTGACGTATCAAAACATAGAAACGATAGTAAGATCGCGCGGGCATAGCTGCCTGATCATGTCTGGTCAGACATGTTACGAGATTCATCAGTAACATAATATTAAGTAAGACTGAAGACTGAAGAGAGAATCGCATGTGTCGCACACAAGCTCCAGTAGCTTTAGAGGCACATTAAGTCTATTTTTTTGTTAAATATGTATTCTGATAGTTAAATAAATAAATAAAAAAAGCACTCATATTATGTTACCGGTACTTGTTATGAGTATATACATACACTTCTAGAAACCAAAGAAAATGTTGCTGTCTTATATGGTAGTGAAAATAATATATTTGGATCTAAAAAAACTAAAATCAATAGCTATATATTTTTTTTTATCAACGTCATTGTGTTGAACCGCGGTAGCCTAGTGGTATGGGTAATGGACTGCTGAGACGAGGTCTCGGGTTCGATTCCAGGTTTAACCATGGCACACACCAATGACTTTTCGATGCTTTTCGAAGTTATGTGTGTATTTATCGCAGGTTTATAAGTGCCCGGTTAATGGCAATAGGCTCGCCACATTGGGACCTAAACATAAAGTGGCGAAATGTGGATGTTAGGACCTCTGCCTACCCCTTCGGGGATATAGGCGTGAGTTTATGTTATGTGTGATTGTGTTTTCATGTGAAAAATCATATTTACCTCTGAACAGAAGATCATAATAAGATCGAAATTCAATGTTCATAAAGCCTATTGCGTTAGGCTATGTAGGGCAAGTTAAGTGTCCTATCATCTCGGCATCTCGGCAGACCTTGGAATTTAAGTGAAAGAAAAATACAAGCAAGGAAGATTACCCTACTAGTTATTCGGTATTGACTCTCTTTGACCGGCAAGTAAATTCTGCGAATATTTGCTTTGAGTTTGTCATTTCAGCTGCGTAATTGAAGAGCCTTAGGGTTATCATTTTTTCGGGACTTTTCTAATAAAACACCATAATGTACCGGATAAAACGAGGTGAATAGGTAAATTGAAATAAAATGGTCAGCTAAATTCTATAATTCTTTTCTTTCATGCAAAACTATGGACTAGTTCCATATAATGATGAACAGAATTATCATTAATATGGATAGATACTTAAACTCTATTAAAAGAAATTATTAAAAAATATATAACGACCATTTTATTTCTATTCACCCATGGATCTATATATCCCGTTATACGTACATCATATCATGAAGTATATTTTAGTGTTTAGTGCCAAGTAGATTTTGGCGCCCAACGTGGGACTCAACTTTGGGTGACAAAAATCATCATAACAAGACGTTAACTAGTGTTTGTTTGATTTGATTTGTCTTAAATGTACTAACAAAAAATAATTTGTAATGTAATTTTTTAACTTTTTTTTAAGTCGCAAACGCAATCTCCATGTTGTCCTGTAATTTTAAAGAATGCAGCGTAAACAGCTAAGAGCCGATTAATACTGAAATCAAAAATATCACCTTGAACCAACGACAGAAAGAACTTGATCTTCGATAAAAGTCGGCGCAAAAGTTATGCTCGAAATGTATTTAAACATTTTGGTATAAATGAAAGATTGAGAGGCGATCCTATGAACGTGCAAATTGTGTCGAAAAGTAAATTAGAATAGTTTGAGAAAATGTTGTTCTACGAGGTTAATTTCATAGGATTAAACTACGTCAGTCTCTTCTAGTTTTTAGACAATATTTTTATTTCTACGCTATGACGTGGAGCTTTGTAGGTTCGATCTCATTAATTTTTTAACAGGTGTTAGACTAATTTTATTGATGGACTTGTGACTTGTAAATGAACACATGAAGTGATAATGTAACATCAGAAAAAAGCTCTTTACAATCAACATCTATTATCTTTTCATCCTAGGGCTGCCTAACATTTCTACCGTAGCCTATATGCACATAGGTACTTAAAAACAAATGTGATCATAGTATGTGTTGTTTTATTAGACAAAATATTTTCCCTTGCCAAAACAAGCCTCTTGATGTTTAGAAAATAATACCCCTTATTATTGCTCCATCGAATATTGCTGCTAATAAGGATAAAATACTGGGGAATCACGTCAATTTCCTATACTTTCAGATTAGGTTACACACATTTCTGAGAAAATCAGCTCATCCGCTTCGATATAAGTATGTATAAAATAAATATAAGAATGATCGTATTGTTTGTAATGAAAGGGATAAAATCATTTTTTCGTGAATGTTATATATTATGTAGAAGTAGAAATTTGCCATCAAGTCGTTAATTAATACGGATGAATAAATATACGCATCGAAACATAACATTAAGCAGGAAGTTCGCATTTTCCTTCCAACTGTCTTATGCGAGACACGTGATCATATTGATTCGTTATAAACTGGAGACAGTCGACAATATTTTCTTTGACAAGTATGTGTTATTATTGTAGTTATAACTACAAATTATAAGATCAATATAAAATAATTTAGTACTGTTATAGTCTCTTTCATTACTTATATTTATAAAAGTATTTACCGATTGCCATCGTAGCGAAGAGGCTTCGCTCGAAGTTGTTCAAAAATATTTCTACCTGGGGCAGGTTATCCAACTCGGAAAAAACAACTTTGAGAAAGAACTAGCCAGAAGGATTCAGCTGTGTTGTACGTCGCGTCTTCTCTTCACCCCTATCACATTGCCTGAAAACAAAGGTATTTGAACAGTGCGTCCTACCTGTTATGACTTACGGTGCCTAAGCGTGGACGTTTACAGTGGGGCTGGTCCATAGCTTAAAAGTCGTTCAGTGGACTATAGACCGAGCTATGTTTGGAGTTTCTCTGAAGGATAGAATTCGAAACGAGATTATCCGACAGAGAACTAAAGCTACCGACATAGGTCGCAGAATATGTAAGCTAAAGTGGCAGTGGGTTGGCCACGTTTGTCGACAGACCGATGGTTGTTGGAGCAAACGTGCGCTAGAGTGGAGACCGTGAGAAGGTAAACGGAAGGTAGGACGCCCCCTAGCCAGATGGGCCAACGACCTGAAAAAGGTGACTGGGACAGACTAGATGCGGAAGGCAGAGGATCGAATAAAATGGCGCACATTGGGAGAGGCTAATTGATTGATTGATTGATAAAAGATGATTTTGATGATGATGTTCGATTGATATTGTGTTCTTTACCATGTAAGTACTTACATCGTCTACCCTGTAGATATGACAATACGAGAGGGTGTTAGCTCGGTCACAATACCTACCATAATGAAAAAAAAACATGGTAAACAGTAACGTATCCTTAGTATAAAGGACAAATGTACTTATTAGGTATACGCCAGTACCTACTAATAAAAGTAGGATTATCCCACAAAGTGTATACACTTTTATGCACACGCGTTGAGCAAAAAGTACTCAGCATAATAATAGCCTCTGTAAAAAGAAGCTCTTGTTCAAGATATATAATTTTATTTTATGTAACCCCCCACCCCCACAAGTACCACCTAAAATAACAGTTACGTTGTTGATAGTACAATCAAACCGACGAAAACCAGCTGGATGTATTACCCTAGAAAGGAACCACAGGAAAACCATTACTCTAAATCAAAATTGCTGTAAGTAATTATAAAACTCAAACGAGTGAAAGTAATGACAATTTAGAAATTCTTAAACTGAAAAGAGTGAAAACGAAAACTGGTAATGACAGTTTTGCATATCTTAAACTGAAACGAGTCAAAGGGACCACTGATAATAACAAGTTTGTAATTCTGAAACTGAATCGTGTTATAAGGATAACTGATAATGACAATTTTGTAATTCTAAAACTGAAACGTGTTGAAGAGGCCGGACTGCTGGTAATGACAATTTTGTAATTTTAAAACTAAAACGACAAGACACTGACAATTTTGTATTATGAATAAACTACTGCTGTTTACTTATTGATTAAAGTACACCCATACGTTTTCAGACGGCTTGAATTATTTATTTAGCACGGCACCGGTTTATGACGATTAGTTCTACGAAAATTGAGGCAAAGAACGGTAATTTAAATATTCATAACTATTATGCTGTTATATAAACGAAATCTTCAAAGAAATGGAAACAATAACAGGCATTCCGGCTGTAATTGAGTAAAACTTCACTTAATTGATACTTATTTAAGGGTCTTCAAAGAATACGAAGAGGGAAACCCGCAGGAACCTTGTTGAAAAGATATCAAATTAAACAAAAGAAGAAAGAAAATAAAGTGTCCTAGCTGCTATAAAGTATAATAATATATTTGAATCCCAGTTCAGATCGGCCATTGTAGATTTAGATTAAACGAATTTATTGTGCTTAATCAACATTGCTAGAAGAACCGCCTTTTCTGTTTATTTATTTATTTACTCAAAAAATAACACGACACACCGTACAAAAATGTTTGCCTCTTGAGCAGATTGCTTCAGTAGCGCAGTGATAATGAATGTTACTACTGTACAAAATGTTTCGGGGTCACGTCTAGGAACAATTTTGATCTCGTTGAGTATTAATATAGGTCGAAAAGTCTTTCTATAGACTGGGTGCGCAAGGTAAAGGATTGGGTGCAACAGAAATGGATTACAGATTCTATTGGTCTATATATATAATAGATTCAATGACTGTCAGATTTAATTATTTTTCTTAAACTTTTCTCTGGTACAAATCGTACAATATTTTATCAAGATTAGTTTATCCCATATTAGATCTAACGAACAGTGTAAAAATCGTGACAGGTATCTAACAAGTCAAAAATTTCGAAACAGAAGTTTTCAGTTGCACATAAGTTGCAAACTTGGATCAAGAAGTCATTAGGATAAACTAATTATAAATTAAAATATAAAAAATGGAACACTCCCAAACAAATTAGCACACCTAAAACAGAACGAAACGAAAATCAAACAACGAGACCTGTCACTATCAGACAAGCAGATTTAATTGTTTTATTTACAAGATATGATAGGTACTGTTGTTTCAAGCGTCTATAGGATACGGTAGCTGTTTTGCTACCTTAACGTTGAAAGGTGATAAGGATGGCTAGAATGCAAATATTTTTTAGGGATATGTTATTTAATTCTCGTATAAGATCGTGAATTTTTCATAACAATATCATGATCATCAAATACATACAGTTCTTGTAACATTGTCACTAACTTACTAAAGCAAATATGGCAAATAACCTTTTAACTTTTCAACTTTTGTCAGTCTGTTTTCCTATATAGTTGCCTGTGCTATCTTCGAAAGCGTGGTTCCCTCCAGAAGCCGCGTGATTCCTGGCCGATTAGAATTTGGACCACCCCATCTCTAGGATAAGGGATAGGATTGTTTTGCATCAGACAGATATACTTACAGGTACACCTATGAGTTATTTATTTGTTTATTTAAAATTTAAAAATTGCACTACAAGCCTGAAAAATAGGATTACCTAGTTCAGGCTCAATCTATGTAGCACAGCTTAATAACTATAGTGTAAGTTTGATTTGACAAATATTGTAGAGTTTATGTATAAAAGATTGCAATAGATTATGAAACTACGTAACATATACTTTTGAATTAATGAAATAAATTATTATTATTATTATTATAAAAAAAATTATGCAAACGCTTCATAAAAAAAAAAGAAAAATATAGCCCAGACCTCCCCCTCCTGCCTCAGGTGCATTGCTTGAGTCAACAATTGTGCCCGAAAGACCGCAATAGGCTCATTCCCTATTACATAGGACCGAATGCGATGATTGGTGAAATGTGGATGTTAATTCACCTCTGCCTAACCATCCGGGGATAGAGGCGTGATTATGTGTATGTATATGTATATTCTCGGAAAAGGATGAGTCGATCTTGACGGGACTATTTTTAGCAATTAGTTAATGTTGTAAGGTATCACTTAGAATACTGTTACATGAAAAAAATATTTAAATTTCTACAAAAAAAAAATGTAAAATGTCCTGTCTCTTGTCCCTTATCCCTAAGTCCTCTTGAACGAATACTATATCAAATGCTATAGAATAACATATGTAAATTTCAGCATTTAGGGATGTGTCATTTTTGAGAAATCTTCGATCAATATATTGAAAAAAATGTATCGGTTCAGGCGGCATTCAAACCCGCGATCTTTCCCTCACAGGGGAAACGCTCTGACCACTAAGCCACAGAACCTTCGCCCGAAATCATTTAAATTCTTCTACACATATATCCGTCTTACGGTGACAGTTATATTACTGAATAATTAGCATTGTAAATGCTTCAAAATTTCATTCAATTTGATGATCTTGCTTTAAAAACACCCTTTCTGGAATACCCAAACTTTAGGACTAGTTATACCCGTGACTTCGTTCATGTTGTTCATATTATAAATAATATTTGCTATAACCTAAGTCCACCATCAATCAAATATTAAGTACCTACGAGTTCTACCTTCAAGCATGGCAAAAAAAAATGCGGATTACGAGATTTAAAGGTCGATATAGAATAGCGGGCGTTTGGCGTTTACTATAATAGTTCAACGTATTCATAACCTGAACTTTAAGCAGCCGTTACCCATGGCATTAACTTTATCAGACTAGAACAGTCTTAAGACTCGTTATACTGTTCTAGAACACAGCTAAAAAATCGGATGCCTGTGCTACAGAAATCGGTGAAAAGTGAATGGTTTCTATTTATCTTTTTGATCCTAGCGTCTCTGGAGCCGCGTGGTTCCCGGCATAGTAGAATTTTGGCCACCCCATCACTTCCCATGCGGTGTCGTACAAGGTGACTAAGGGATAGGGCTGTTAAACACCAGACAGATATATACAGTCCAGACTCAGCTTTAGATGCATTGCTCGAGTCAATAATAGTGCCCGGAAGACGGCAATAGGCTCACCCCCTATTACGTGGGACTGAATTCAATGATTGGTGAAATGTGGGTGTTAATTCACTTATGCCTAACCCGCCGGGGATAAAGGCGTGATTATATGTGTGTATGTATGTATCCTAGCGTCAATCCCAGTCGCAAACAAAGCTTTTACCTCAGAGTCCCCTCTTTACCGATCTAACTGCGGATTTGGGTGAACTTCGATATTTTCCGTGGAGTGACTGCCACCTGACCTACACAATCCAGAGGCGATTGCGAAGCATTGCAGTTAGACACATAATAATAATAATAGCCTTTATTTTCAGACAGTGTAACATTTAACATTTTCTCTGTTTTACAATATGTACTTATGATTCTATCCGTGTGCCACAATTGACAAAGGCCTCCTCCAGCCTTTTCCATTCCACCCTGTCCACAGCCGTCTTCGTCCATGTACTACCTGCTACGGATTTAATGTCGTCCACCCATCTTCTGAGTGGTTTCTTCTTGTTATAACTCGTGAACCAGTTCATTATTGCAGTTAGACACATAGATTATTATAAATAGTAGATTAGACCAGTTGCTGGACATTTTACGGCTTCAACTACCCATTACAACTGCCATAGGATTTACGTGTTCTCCCAGGCAATACAATTACTCATATACATGCGTACAAATATTTGCACTGAGCGGGGATCAAAGAATCAAAGAATCAAAGAATCAATTTCAAAGAATCAATTTCATTTATTCAGTTTAGGCACACAAAGAGCACATATGAACGTCAAAATTATACAATTGAGTATGTCAAGAAATAATATTAAAATATTAAATAATGTACAAATAAACCATTGGAAAATGATTCTTTCGCTGGTTCGGTAGGTTAGTTCTACTGAGAAGATACCAGCAAGAAACTCAGCGAACTATATTAGAACTACATAATTTTTTTTTTGTTTTTTTTTTTCTTTTTCTCTTTTTTCTTTTTCTTCTTCTTCTTTTTCTTTTTCTTCTTCTTTTTCTCTTTCTTTTTTCTTCTTCTTCTTCTTTTTTTTTTCTCTTTTTCTTTTTCTCTTTCGATCGAACCCGCGCCTCCTGCGTAGCAGCCGCGTTCACTACTGCGACGCCACGAAGGGTATCTGTGAATATTTCTACTCTACCTATAAGGGATAAAAGGTAGCGCAAGTGTTGCGCGTTGTTGTATTCCCAGTTTTGTGCATACATACGCTCACGCCTATTTCCTTCTGGGGTAGGCAGAGACAACAGCCCGTTATTTGACTCTATCCTTACACACTTCGCGAGCTATTATAAGCTTCATGGGACGACCTAAAAACCAACTGAGCATTTTGCCACATATTATGAAATGACCCTAAAACCGCACAAGTTTAGCCACGTGGCTAAATCTAAATGACATTTCGGCTAGAATTTAGCAAAGTGAGGCGGCTTGAAGCGATTAGTGAAGCGACGAAAAGCACCATTAACGCCTGGAACTCATTATCAGATCACGTGTTTCCTTCTTCCTGCAGTCCCGGGTCCTTTAAGCGGGGCTTGAAAAAACATATGATGAGGCTGTCAAACTGAGTGTCACCATGGTCACATAGTATATGTAAGTAATGGTGACCCTCTTTTCTAAGACTACCTTCAGCTTACCATCAAACAAGGTGAAGTCTAATTGATGTGTCCTATATAGGAAAACAAATCAACCGTTGTAAACCTTTCATTACAGTTGTAAAGATCCATAATTAGAATGTGGTTTCGGGTAGATTGATAATTATATAAATAAACTAGTTGACCCACCCCAGCTTCGCCCGGGGTATATTTTGAAGCTTCATATCCCTTTGAGCCCGTATGTTTTAGTCTTCAAAATATGTATGAAAAATTGCCGGATTTGTTAACATTTATTATCAATGCTCCGCTCCCTTAAGTAGTAGCGTGATGATATATAGCCTCAAACCTTCCTCGGTAAATGAATTAGCCAACACTGAAAGAATCATTCAAATCGGACCAGTAGTTCCAGAGATTAGCGCGTTCAAACAAACAAACAAACTCTGCAGCTTTATAATATTAGTATAGATTAGTCTATCGCTAACCCAAGCCTTTTACTGACGTTTCATTGGCGACGAGGTTCGGATAATTCTTTTTTTTGCGTGCACGTTGTGCAAAAAGTTTTTAAACAAAGATGCCCTTCGGTAAACTTCAACCCTGTAATTTAAATTCCAAACAGTGGCCAGTGTATATTAGGCGCGTAAATCAGCATGTCAAATTAAATAACATCACAGACAAGTTAATAGAACCGATGCTGGTAATAGTCGTAAGTGAAGGAACGTACGTGTTGATGTGCGATTTGTGTTC
Source organism: Eilema griseolum (assembly GCA_963662185.1). Classification (NCBI taxonomy): domain Eukaryota; kingdom Metazoa; phylum Arthropoda; class Insecta; order Lepidoptera; family Erebidae; genus Eilema; species Eilema griseolum. The sequence continues at coordinate 5,759,080 of OY759232.1, forward strand.
ACCCGAGTTTCCAGAAAACAAAACATACGACGAGCTCGAGCAATTAGTAACGGAACAGCTCGAACCTCAACGTTCGGAGATAGCAGAACACCACTTATTTAGATTACGTGGACAACGCCCGGGCGAGACACTGGCCGAGTACCTACAGGGATTGAAAGTTGAAACATCTCGTGACTACCCGCAACTTCGGCAAATGTAAAACGTGTTCGACACTGGACTAAAATTTACGTTACCAGTTCGTGTTTGGTCTATCGAGTACGGTAGCGGAGAAGCATGCCAGGTGAGCGGGACCACCCTTGGGGCGATGGCAGCAGACTCGTCAAAGGCGACGGGCGACTGCGAGGCCGGCGAAGGCGTACATCACGCTCGCGCAGGGCGTTTGCGTTTGGTTGCCGAAGGTGAGGTTAAGCAGGCCACCGCGGCAGTGCGCCTTGCGTGCTTCTGCCAGGGTGACAGGCGGCTCCACACGTCACCCCCAAGCCTGCGCTCATGGGAGGCGGAGGTCATTCATCGACCACCGACGCTCGAGATGCCTCAGTACGCGAGCAGCTTGGCTCGTAATTCTCCTTCGCTCCCGCTACCGCACCCGCTCCGCCTCCAACATCACGAGCATAACTTGCTGGCGGGGCAGCCAGCAGACCCAAGCGTGCGGCCGTGCTAGCATTGCGGATGTCGATTTAGGAGTTATAATTGCGATGAGTGCGGCCAGAAAGGACACACATAAATATGGAGAGTGAAATTGATACGGGTAGCCGCATCTCGGCCATAAGTAAAGAAGTGTATCGTCGTATGTTTTGAAAGAAAGAAAGAAAAGAAAGAAAAATATATTTAAGGTAATCACAATGAGTATGCAGTAAATACAATTAAATCTGACATTAGCATACATAAGTAACACATTGCGCGAACCCAAATAGGGACCACACTCAGCATTGAATGCTACACACACTAAAAAAATTCAGTATTTGCAGCGCTTGTTTTCAGATGGAGCCGCACTTTCTAACAAAAATATATTTGAGGGGCTAGTGATCGGTGCGTAGTGTAAACCCCTAGTTTTCACCAAGAAACAAGTTGTAAACTTGTTAGACTTTTAGAAGACTAGTCAAGACCCTTTTTTTTTTTTGTTTTTGTTTGTTTTATATAGAATATTAGAATCGTAATTACTAATATTCCCTCTAACCCCTCCAGCTAAGCTAAATTGCTTGTGTTAGGAGTGGGTTCACATCGGTAGTGTAATAGCCAGGATTCGAACCCGGGACCTCTTGATCGTAAGGCCGACTCCTTAACCACTAGGCTACTGACGCTTATACATGTATTAAGACTGTCTCAGATACCTTTTCGTTCACAAAGTATGTACAGCCAACAAGTTGTAATACACAATTGCGTTCACACTGAAGCCAGTGACTTATTACAACTTGTCAACAGCCTCTGTGGCGTGGCGGTAGTGAACACGACTGCTACGCAGGAGGCGCGGGTTCGATCCCCGCTCAGTGCATATATTTGTATGCATGAATATGGGTATTTGCACTGGTCTGGGTGTTTCTATGTTTAATATGTAGGTATTTATTTACAAAAAAAAAAAGTATTTAAGTATGTTTATCCGTATTCTAAATTCCATAACACAAGCTAGTTAAACTATGCTTACCATGGGTCTAGATAGCGTTGTGTAGAATGTTGTAGTATATTTATTTATTTATTTATTTATTATTTATGTTTTAAATTTAGGTGAAAACGAGGGGTTAATGATTCATTACACTGATAACATACATTATTAATTAATGTTACCATTACAATAATACAATGAACAGTGGTCTATGATACGCCAAGCATGACCACACCAGTCGGGGACAGTTAACCTACATTCAGACATGCGACGAGTATTACTATCCGGTAATTGAAATAGCTGGAAATGCAGTAAACCAATATCGCTGGTAAACAAAATGTATGCCACAAAGGAATTAATTCATACACGTCGTTGTGTGTGTTAGTATTCAACCACGAATTCAATGCTATGTAAACTAGACTGGTGAATAAATAATTTGGTATTACGAAAAACCACCTAACAACCTAACCTAACAGTTCAAAATAAATGTAATAGTGTTCACACTATTAAATCGGGCTCAAAAAATGTTCTCCGCTTAGCTCTCGACCCTCGCAAGCTTGTCAAGTCGTGACCACGGGTGCTGCAACGCATCCGAAACTTTGGTAGAATAGAATATAAGTCTCATTGAGGTGTTCGACATATAAAAAAAGGCAAAATAATCAATATTCTACAATATTCTATACAACGCTATCTAGACCCATGATAAGCATAGCTTAACTAAATTATCTTAAGGAATCTAGATTGAATGCGGATAAACATACTTTTTTTTTTTTTTTTACGTGCGCAAAGTCCCCGCGGATACCTCCCCACCGGAGCCGGTGGATGAGGTTATGTCGGACTCGAACCGACTAAAACGCACGCCGCCTGTGGGTCGAAGAGGGCCATCTCTCCCGATCTGGCCCTCTTCTCGGGTGTGGGGACTACAGAGTCCCCAACTCGTCCACGGAAACGGGGAGGCGCGCCAGGCGCGCCACCGCCGCGGCCTGCTTCTGCCAGGGTGACAGGCGGCTCCACCTGTCACCCCCAGGCCGGCGCTCATGGGGGGCGGAGGTCGACCTCCGACGCCCGAGTTGCCTTCGTACGCGGGCAGCTTGTCTTGCGATCCTTCGTCGCTCCCGCTGCCGCTCCCGCCCCGCCTCCTCCTTCACGAGCATTACTTGCTCGCAGAAGGAGGCGCCGGCCGCCCACGCATCCGCGCAGCGAACCATCGCCGCGAGCAAGGTGGAGAGCGTGAGAACCCTCACTCCCAGGGCCGCCACAAGCTCCCGCCTCGGCGTCTCCCACGCCAGACACTCGGTGAGCGTGTGCAGTGATGGCACTCGGACGTTGGCTCTTTCTGCATCCGACGCAGATACTTTCCGAAGCATCCGTGCTCGGTGATCATCTGCGTCAGACGGTACGAGAGGCTGCCGTGTGGCCTCTCTAGCCACTCCCCCATGATGGATCTTACCGCCGCTACTGCGGCGTGCCCTGCGGATAAACATACTTAGATAAATACTTACATATTATACATAGAAACAACCAGAGTCTAATTGACGTGTTCTATATAAACACCTCAACAAAGTCTAGGGAACAAGATGACCACAATTTTTTTTTTCGTGTAAATCTTGTTTTGCAAATAACTGGCAGCAAATAAATAAAAATAGAATAAAGTAGATTACAGAGTTGTTCGAAATTTAAAAATAAATTTAAATAAGTAATGATTTTCGAATATGGAGGGAACACTTTTAAAAGTGTTTGATTGTGCAGTTTCTCTGAGGCAAAATAAAAATTATTTTCTTTGATTGTAAATAACGTTTATTATCAATAATACGTCTTTTACGTATGGTTTGTGCATTTTTGTGACTGTAGTCATCATGTCACGTCGTCATTTTAAGTCGCGAAGAGATGTTAAGGGCTGTTGGTATGCTGCAAGCTGGACGAACTCAACGCGACGTAGCGGATGCTGTCAACACCCAACCAAGCGTAATTTGCAGATTATGAGTACGCTACAGGTCTACAGGGGATATTGCCGAACGTCACAGGAGACGAAATAGGGTTACTACCCCGCGACAAGATCGTTTCTTGCAAAATTCCGCAAGTCGGCAACCCACGATTACTGCTCGTCAGTTAGTCGCAGGCCTCCAGTCTCAGCATCAAGTGGTTATTAGCGATCAAACTGTCAGGAGAAGACTACATGAAGCCAATCTTCACGCTCGCAGACCGCTTAGGGTTCCAGCTCTTCGACGTGGAAATCGAGGTCGTCGCTTATTGTGAGCTAACGCACATTTACAGTGGACCGACCATCAGTGGGCACTGGTTCTGTTTTCCGATTAATCTCGCTTCGGTTTTTATCCTGATTCGAGAAGAGTGCGTATATGGCGAGTTGCTGGACGTCGGAGTCGTCTCCAGAATCCACAAGAAGTTCATCCTTACCAAGGTGGAACAATCATGGTATGGGCTGGAATTCGCCTTGGTGAAAGGACCGACCTCGTTTGGATACGGGGCAATTTAAATGCAAACCAATACATTCAGGAGGTTATACACCCCATGGTAATCCCTCATCGACAGCAGTTCGGTCAAGATTTTATGTTCATGCAAGATAATGCACGGTCACACACCGCACGGGTAGTGGTCAATGCGTTAAGCGAGCACAATATTGCGACGTTGGAATGGCCTGCTCAGTCTGCCGACCTCAATCCCATAGAGCATGCCTGGGATTTGCTTGGGAGAAGAGCTTTCAGTGATTCTTTGGAAAATCTGAACACTGAAGAACAACTTTTTTTACACCTTCGCAGTGTATGGAGCCATATTCCACAGACGATGTTTGACAATCTCATACTAAGTATGCCACGCCGTTGTCGAGCTGTTGCTAATGCTTTAGGAGGTCCTACAGATTATTAAAAACGTTTAAAGTACGGTTAATTACTGTATTTCTTACTACCTCGTTATTTTTGTGCCTAATCATAGAAGGTTGTAATACTCAACATTGGCACTATTCAATTCTTTCTTAAAAAAAAAAATTTTGATATGAGAATGTTTTTATTAAAATTAAAATTAAAAACGGTATAAAAATACCCTTCTATTGATATAAAACACTCACTATTACAAGAAAGGGTTTTTAAATAAAAACTAGAAATGTCCTTGTTCCCTAGACTTTGTTGATGTGTGTATATATATAAAAAAAAACAATGCAAATATACATTTTCATGCATACAAATATTTGCACTGAGCGGGAATCGAAACCGCGCCTCCTGCGTAGCAGTCTTGTTCTACCGCTACGCCACAGAGGCCGTCTAATCATACTGATGGTATTATAAGCAGGCGTGCAATATCGCCATTGATTCTACTGACGGCACAGAAACTCTGTACTTACAGGGTTGGCATCGCGACTGTGACTCCTCTGGTGTTACAGACGTCCATAGGCCACGGTAACTACTTTCCATCAGGTGGGCCGTGTGCTTGTCTGCCAACTAAGTGGTATAAAAAAAAAAAAAAAAATTGAGACTGGATTATGAATTGAATGAAAATACTTATGATTTTTTTTTGTAAGAACATTACCTTTTGTAAGATCGAGATTAGATCCAAACACTTTTCTGAGCATATATTTTTATTACGAGAATTTTGTTCAGCCAAGTAAAAAGAACATTATTAGGTAGGTACTTACAAATTTTGCGTTAGTAGGTACTGGTTTTATAGAACCTAAGTTTTTGATTACAGTAAAGATAAGTAAGTAACCTAATCTTTTTTTTGTTTTTTTTTCTGTGATGTATGGTACTCAATTATTGCTTAACTATGAGTTATTACGTGCGGCTATATATTTTTCCCTCCGTCTGGCATCTGGCGGGGTCGTTGAACCTTCACCCTCAGTCTCACGCGACGGTGGCTCGTTATAACGTCCTAGTCAACTTGAATGGATCGTGACTAGCTGTCAAGTTACTTGACGTAGAAAGGAAGTATTACTTTGATTGTATTAAGCAAAACTTTATATTATTATTACAGGTCATTGAAGCTGTTCGAATTATTTTTTCAATTTGTTTAAACCCATACAACCAATATAAAGCTACAAGTATATTATATTAGGTGGCTGTTTAACCTCCTAACACCGAGAGGAAAACCAACTCCAGAACTTCGTCGAAATTCGAAATGTGAATGAATTTTCTTCACACATTGTGAAGGACTTACATTTTCAATAATTCTATACATTGAAAATGTATATTTCCAATGTTTTTGAACTCATATAAAAAAGTGGGTAGTGGTCTCTCAACTTTGACCCCATATTATGACGTAGATGAAAATGACAAACATGATAGCGAGGGCAAGCTCTAACAGAATATTGCATTTTTTCTTTGGCACTTTCAATTTTGACCAAATGAAGCGTGATGTCCTTTATATGCCCTACTTTTAAGTTGTGTGCTAATATTTCAGCTTCCATCACTTGTCAATATTTCTTAAATCAAAATATGTCTTATTTATAATTGGTCTTGGCAACGTTTCTAACCGGATGTTGTGCACCTAACTATGTTAATAAAATACCTATCTAGATAATTTCATGTATTTGACTTTAATAAATACATTAAGTAAAGAAATATCAACCCAAATACTAAAATACCTTTTCATTTAAGTAGGTAGGTACTAGAGACGAAACGAATGGCTCGAAAATCTAATTGATATTACTAGGTATGTTTAAACGAGGCATCGTTACAAATTTATCTATAAGTATAATAAAATCTTAGTAAAACCGTAAAGCTGACGACAAGCGGTACATTATACCAATAACAAAATAATGAATAGAATAAGAAATATTTAATGTGTGATAGCACAAATAGATCACTGTTACCACTGTGTTTGAAACTCTTCAATTCTTGATGAATGACTCTGTGCTAGCATCAATTCCGCCAGTGTCCCATTGTAGAGTTATTAGTTCCGGGGACGAGTTGGGGGGGGACTCTGTGGTCCCCAAACCTGAGGAGAGGGCCAGATCGAGAGATGAGGATGAGAGGGATTTAGCGCACGTAAAAAAAGTAGAGTTGTTATTGACGGAGATAAAGATGACCAGCATGTGACCAGTTACTGACGTTTGTAGATACTCCCCTGAGAATCATCAGTCGAGGTGAAGTCAAATTGGGGTATCCAATTATTAAAAAAAAATGAATGAAATTATCATGTGACGATAGCCTACCTACTACTAATAATAAACCTAAAAATTAGGTAATAATTTAGAGCACTTTGATTAAAGACTAAAGCTTTATTTACACAGCTTACCCACTAATCCTGTAGGTATAATTCGTAAAAATGAGTATTATATTATTACAGACATACATACATATAATCACGCCTTTATCCCTGGGGGGTTAGGCAGAGGTGAATTAACACCCACATTTCACCAATAATTGTATTCGGTCTCACGTAGTAGGGGCTGAGCCTATTGCCGTATTCCGGACAATATTGTTGACTCGAGCCGTGCATCTGAGGCTGAGTCAGGGCTGTATATATCTGTCTGATGTTAAACCTTGTACGACACCAGGGAAGAGAAACTGCTGGAAACTACGCGGCAGTATATTATACTTATAGTTATATAATATTATACAAAATTATCTATTCCTTTTGAAGTTCTACCAGCACCTCTAGCCTCCAGTGCAGGTGCTATGTTCCTCCCTGTAAATAATTCTTTCAGAAGTTGTGCCAACTTTCTACAAGATAGCGGTAAGTAAAGTGGTACAAATAGAAAATTAAATTGATGCTACCCTTTATACAAATCAACTGAATAAAAAGAAACTACGAAGCCAAATCGAAAAGTGGTAATTTGTTGACCGGCGTATTGTATTTTGACGCTTAAGGTATTCTATTCCTAAGGTAGGACACGGCGGTATTTCCGCCCAATTGAGCAGTCCGACTAGGGAAGTACCTCCCCGCCCTACAGAATACCGCGGCTATAATAACTTCGTGTTATGTTCCCAGCGGTGAGTAGAGTAGCAAGAGCTCACTGGAGAATTTGTGTTGTCAGTGGGAAGACTAAAGGCTTGTCCTGCTTTGTCTTCTACACTGAAGGCACAGAAACTCTGTATTTACAGAGTTGGCAGCGCGACTGTGACTCCTCTGGTGTTACAAACGTCCATAGGCCACGGTATCCACTTCCCATCAGGTGGGCCGTGTGCTTTTCTGCCACCTAAGAAGTGGTATAAAAAAAAACCACAATTGTATTGCCACTTATCTAGATTGGTAGATCATTCACGGCGACTGCTTCTGCGAGCAAGTTATGCCCGTGAAGGAGGAGGTGGGGCGGGAGCGGCAGCAGGAGCCAAGGAAGATCGCAAGCCAAGCAGCCTGCGTACTGAGGCAACTCGAGCATCGGAGGTCGATGAACGGCCCATGGACACAGGCCTGGGGGTGACGGGTGGAGCTACCTATCGCATCCTTAGCACGCATCCCCGTTTCCGGGGACAATTTGGTAACTCTGTGGTCCCCACTCCAGAAGAAGGCCAGATCGAGAGAGATGACCCCGGGTCGTCCGGGGTGAGAGGGATATGCTAGTAAACCTCACCTTCGGCAACCAAAAACGACCCACAAACGCCGTGCGTTTTAGTCAGTACGAGTCCGACATAACCTCTCCCACCGGCTCCGGCGGGTGTGGATGTGTGTGAATTTTTCGCACGTAAAAAAAAGTGGTAGATAACATAAACAGCGCTTACAAAACGTTAAAGAAAATAGTAACATTAAAAGTATACTAACTTTTGGTTACTAAACTGACCACTGGTTCACAACGCGGCTTCGTCATGAGACACAACTTCACGCGCGCAGTATATTTCAAAAGGGACACCTAAAGTTTTCTTTTCACGTAGCAATTCTTCATGTAGATTAAGTCTAGGATTGTTTTTTCTTTTTGCTAGCTTTACTACAATAGTATCTGAAATTCACGAGCGTGCGTGTGCCTTAGTTAGATTTTCATTTCTGTTCATGTTCATGTATACAACGAAAGAAGACTGACGAAACAAATTTATGAAGCGAGGGCGAATGGACAACCCGGTAGGGGTCGACGTGGACATACGTATGTGAATCAGATCGAAGGCATTTTAAAGAAAGGATATGTCAAGAGTACCCAAAACCGGCGAGCATGTATGAAAACAATTATGAAAGCAGGAGAAGCTAAAGAGGTTTGCCAGGATCGGCTGATCTGGACCAGGATCTGAGTGGGGATCGAACCCACGCATCCATGGTAGAGGCCGCCTGACACGCCATTGAGGCTGTTTGTGAACTTTTTTATTACCCCGCATGTTAAAATCGGCTGGACGAAATGTGATAGTTAGACATAGCAGAGTTAGATTTGTCTTAAAAACCCAAGTAAACTTCGACATGTGCTTAAAAAAATATCAAATAGCGAATTATTGTTATTAGTTCTTAAACTTTTTATTAAACTTAGGTACATAAAATAGTCTATTATAATATACAATTACTTACAAATTTATATAAAACTATGCTGACTATACAATATACACAAAAATGGAATAGAGAAAAAGTTATTAGTTTGATATAACTCATAACACATTCATAAAACGACATAAGATCTGGTAAGGGAACTAATCTTAGCGATAAGCGCTTTTGATACGCGGTTCTCAGCAGAGTAGAATTTAGACCACCTCATCTCTTGCCATGCGGTGTCGTACAAGGCGACTAAGGGATGGGGCTGTCATCATCATACAAAATATATACACCCGAGACTCAGCCTCAGATGCATGGCTTGAGTGAACAATAATGCCCGGAAGACGGCAATAGGCTCACACCCTATTACGTGGGACCGAATTGGTGAAATGTGGGAGTTAATTCACATCTGCCTAACCCTTCGGGGATAAAGGCCCAATTAATTAACCGAATCATCGTCTTAGCGCTGCATATGAGGCTTGAACTTCGGAGCCCTGGGAAACGCTAACATTTGTTTGGTTTATAGAGTTTTTATACTAGCAACTGCCATCTGATATCCCAACCACAAAAGGAAGGCTGGTGCAGAGCTTACGAAACGTTTCTACTATGAATATGTAAAATGTGAAATAAATGGTATATGAGGAGGTAGGACACGGTGGTATTTCCGCCCAAATGAACAGTCCGACTGGGGAAGTACCTTCGCCCTACAGAATATCGCGGTTATAATAACTTCATGTTGTGTTCCCAGCGGTGAGTAGAGTAGCCAGAGCTCACTGGAGAATTTGCGCTGTCAGTGGGATGACTAAAGGCTTGTCTTGCTTTGTCCTCTACACTGACGGCACAGAAACTCTGTGCTTACAGGGTCGGCAACGCGACTGTGACTCCTCTGGTGTTACAAATGTCCATAGGCCACGTTATCCACCTAAGAAGTGGTATAAAAAAGAAATGAAACCAATTACCTACTGTTTCAAGGAGATAAAAGGATCGTTTCCACACGAACGAACCCGCCGCTTCAGGTTATTGAGACGTAATATTACAATGAATATGCAAGAAAATCAATTTGATAATACTTGATACTTTCATCAATAGCTCAAGATTGATGAAAGTATCAAGTATTCTATATATAACGTGTTTTCCGATGCGATCAACTTCTTCACTGATCAAATCAAATTATACGTGAAATTTGATCAAATGTCTCATGACAATATTTGAGAAAGGTACTAATCTTCATTCTCTATATCGAGTGAATTGTTTTTACCCGACAACGGCGAAGCCAAAGTAGGGTTATGATTTTGAAAGGCTATGTATGTAAGTATGTATGTATGTAAATTCATCTGTTCCCTCAAAGCTCCTGAATTACTTATTAAAACTGAACAAAAGTCGGTTATTGTTGGTCGTCCGCTGGTTATAGACTATATGATGTGTTACTGAATCTAATGTAGCGCCCTCTAGCGGTCATAAAGTACTGTGTTAAAAAATAAACTTGAGAAAAATATACCGTGTCTAATATCACCTGATAGGGCTTAAATAACACATTATAAATATGTATAAATTATAGCCGTTGCTTGCCCCAAAATATCATAAATAAAAAATAGGTTTAAAACTAAAATTAGACTACTAAAAATCACGCTTTAAAAGTATTAAACAGGAAAATATCAAGGATAACCTTGGTCGAATGCCACATTTCCCTAGAATATATTATTATTGTTTTGTTAGACTAAGTGGCATACGACCACGGCTATTTTTGATATTTTCTTGTTTAATACTTTTTAAAGCGTGATTTTTAGTAGTCATGTCTTAGTTTGAAACTTAATTGTTCATTGCATTGTTATAAGTAATAATAAATATATCCCATCCTTTTAGACAAGTCTATTCGTTGGCCGGCGTTGGCGGCATTGTATTGTGTCTGGGGTCCACTTTACCAGTCTAGCTGCAGATTTGACTGAACTTCTATATTTTCCGTGAAGCTACTGCCATCTGACCTCCATAACTCGAAGGCGATATCGAGGCCTTGCAGTAAGACCTGTTGTTGGACTTTTTAGGACTCCAAAAACCCGTAACGACTGCCATAGATCTTGTTACCTACGCCAACCAGGACCGACGACGGCTTAACTTGCACTCTGAGCCACAACCAGACCAATGTAAATACTTATTTGCAGTGAACTGGGATCGAACACGCGCCTCTTGCGGAGCTACCGATCTCAATACCGCTACGCCACAGCAGCAGTCAAAGGCTGTCAAACTTACTTTTACTCTATAGTCTATACACACTATTTAACGTAAATAAAACATTAAGAACTACTTCAAAGGCATTTATCTTCCACGGACAAGATAAAAGCATTAAGAGTATATAAAACCCAGTACAGCTAAGTGTACATAGAAACTTCGTCGCCTAATCAAAAAGTTTCTAGCCGTATTAGGACAGGCTGAAATCACGAGAGACAACATTCGACCTATTTTAGAAATAAAATGTATACAGGACTTCCGATCCATTCTCGATCCATCCTCTTCCTTCGAGAATCAATCCCTCATTATTTGGCTTTATTGAAGAGACCAGCCTACACCTGAGTGCCACCATTGTAACATTACATAAACTCACGCCTATATCCCCGCAGAGATGCTAGCACCCACATTTCGCCAATTTATGTTGAGGTATTAATGTAATAGGTGGCGAGCCTATTGCCATTAACCGGGCACTTATAAACCTACGATAAATACACACATAACTTCGAAAAGCATCGAAAAGTCATTGGTATGTGCCTTGGTAAAACCTGGAATCGAACCCGAGATCCCGTCTCAGCAGTCCATTACCCATGCCCCTAGGCTACCGCGGTATACGTTTGTATTGTAATATTGTAACATTACTTAGTGTCTGTAATGGTGACCCTCTTTCCTGAGACTTTGCCTTTAGCTTACAGGTGAGGTGAAGTCAAGCTAGCGTGTCCTAGATAAAAAAAAACACCAGCCTACATTTTTTGCGTTCGAATAATCCCCAAGGATACTGCATTCCCCCCTCTCCCACCAGAGCAGGTAGGAGAGGTTATGTCGGACTCAAACGGTGATGTCATCGTGTGTCTGAACATCGTCCAACTATAAGATGGACGGAAAAAAAGCGTTCGGATGATTCGACGATGAGAGCGTACTGCTTCTGACAGTTCAATCACTATACTCGGAATTTTAATTCGATTCCAGATTTGACAATTTCAGTGTTGCAACCTACTAAATAGTGACGTTGCGAAATTATTCGATATGGAAATGGAATATTTCCGGATCGATTCTTCTCGTTTATAATTCTACTCTCGTAAACTAACTTTTCTTCTATAATTGTGTGTGAGATAAATAAAAAAATGTGACAAACACAACGTAACAACACTTTAACTTTAAGTTTTGTTTTTAATATAAAAACAAAAATATATTTTTTTTTATACCACTTAGTTGGCAGACAAGCACACGGCCCACCTGATGGAAAGTAGTTACCGTGGCCTATGGACGTCTGTAACACCAGAGGAGTCACAGTCGCGCTGCCAACCCTGTAAGTACAGAGTTTCTGTGCCGTCAGTAGAAGACAAATCAGGACAAGCCTTTAGTCTTCCCACTGACGGCACAAATTCTCCAGTGAGCTCTGGCTACCCTACTCACCGCTGGGAACACAACACAAAACGAACAATAGAGCAGCGATTACTAATTAATAAATAATTATTATGAATAATTATGTATTTATTTAAATAAAAATAAAAATTTAGTCTTTAATTGGCACACTGATGGCACACGCACCGATTGTTTATCGATTTTTGTGTTCATCACTACACTATTATATGTGGTATCATTATTTCACAAAATGACAGTAGCTAATGTCAAATCTGGAATCGCATTAAAATTCTGACTATAAGTCGCGGCGTAGGGCACACAGGCGTTTGTATAAGGCTTCTGGAAATAAACGAAGTCCTAAATTTTGGTTTATATCTGAGAACAAATTGTCTATAAAATTTGTCTTTAGATAAAAATAGATTTAGACATAGAGATAGAGAGTCTCTGTGGTGTGGCGGTAGTGAACACAAATGTTAAGCAAGAGGCGCGAGTTCGATCCCCGCTCAGTGCAAATATTTGTATGCATGAATGGGTATTTGTATTATTCTGGTCGTGTCTCAGAGAGCGCGTTAGGCCGTTGGTCTCGGTTGGTAGGGGTAGGTAGTAGGGGTAGGTAGAGTCCTTAAAAGTCCGATTAGTCTTACTACAGAAGTTTTTTTTTATTTACATACATACATACACACATATAATTAGTAAAATAATTAGTTAGGTATATTTTTCCCCTTAACATAAAAGTTATCTTATACTGATGGAATAAAATTAGTATCCAAACGACAGTGAGATGAATTGCTAAGCATTAAATTTTAAATGACGCCATCTTAACATGCCTCCACGTAATATATTATATTCCGGTATTTGTGCCTAATCAGGAAGCCCGGAACGACCCGAAAGCTGGCCAAGGTCGGCGCATCCCCGGAGACCATCCCGACATCTGTTTATGAGCAAATGGTAGCACTATGACCTACATAGCTTTATGGCCATGCTTGTTTCTTATTGGGTCTTCACTGTGTGTTTTAATGAGATATTATTTCAACTTGCGCGAAATACGCGGTAGCCTAGTGGTATGGGTAATGGATTGCTGAGACGAGGTTTCGGGTTCGATCCCAGGTTTTACCATGGCACACACCAATGACTTTTCGATGCTTTTCGAAGTTATGTGTGTATTTATCGCAGGTTCATAAGTGCCCGGTGAGTGGTAATAGGCTCGCCACCTATTACATTGGGACCTAAACATAAACTAGCGAAATGTGGGTGCTAGCACCTCTGCCTACCCCTTCGGGGATATCCCCGAAGGGGATATAGGCGTGAGTTTATGTTTATTTCAACTTGCTGTTGGCAGCGATTTCAGGGAAGCACAATAATTTCAAACTTAAAAAAAAATGCAGCACCCATGGTCACGACTTGACTTTTTTTTTTTTTTTTTTACGTGCGCAAAATCCCCACGGATACCTCCCCACGGGGCCGGTGTAGGAGGTTATGTCGGACTCGAACCGACTAAAACGCATGCCGCCTCTGGGTCGTTTTGGTTGCCGAAGGTGAGGTTGACAGGCATATTCCTCGCAACCCGGCCGACCCAGGGCCATCTCTAAAGATCTGGCCCTCTTCTCGGGTGTGGGGACTACAGAGTCCCCAACTCGTCCCCGGAGACGGGGAGGCGCGCCAGGTGCGCCACCGCCGCGGCCTGCTTCTGCCAGGGTGACAGGCGGCTCTACCCCCAGGCCGGCGCTCATGGGGGCTGGAGGTCGTTCATCGACCTACGTCGTCCGAGTTGCCTTCGTACGCGGGCAGCTTGTCTTGCGATCCTTTGTCGCTCCCGCTGCGCAAGTTTATATTAATTAAGTGAGTACCATACCATCAGCCACTAAGATTACCATAACAAATTATATAATAAGACTACATTAATTCATATACCTTTAATATCTTAATAAGGTACATACTTACATACATATATAATCACGCCTTTATCATTGAATTCGGTCCCACGTAATAGGGGGTGAGCCTATTGCCGTCTTCCGGACACTATTGTTGATTCAATACATTCATCTGAGGCTGAGTCATGGCTATATTTTTTTTTTATATAGGCACGTCAATTGGACTTCGCCTTGCCTGATGGTAAGCTGAAGGCAAAGTCCCAGAAAAGAGGGTCACCATTACTTACACATACCGTGTGACAATGGTGACACTCAGCTTGACGGCCTCATCATATGCTTTTTCACGCCCCGCTTAAAGGACCCGGGTCTGTAGGAAGATGGAAACACGTGAGCTGGTAATGAATTCCAGGCCTTAATGGTGCGACAGAAGAAACTTGGTTCTTGATCGGATATTTTGCACCGTGCGCGGATGACATCTAAGACCTGCACGTGTTGTCCTGTGTAGGAAAGGGGAGGGTGGGACTAATTGGAAGAGCTCATCAGAACACTCCCCATGGTACAAACGGTAAAATACAGCCATGGACGCAACATCTCTGCGCAGCTGTAAAGGTTCTAGGGTGTTCGTGATCTCGGGATTCCCAATGATGCGGACCGCACGTCGCTGCAACCTGTCGAGAGCATCTAGTAAGTACTTTGCTGAACCATCCTGCACGTGTTGTCCTGTGTAGGAAAGGGGAGGGTGGGACTAATGTCTGATGTAAAACAGTCCTATCCCTTAGTCGCCTTGTACGATACCGCATGGAAGAGATGGGGTGGTTCAAATTCTACTCTGCCGGGAACCACGCGGCACTTAATGCACTTAATAAGGTAACGTAGTGTAATTAAAAAATAGTCCATCAATGTACCTGGGATAATATTGACTCTCCTTTTTTTATACCACTTAGGCGGCAAACAAGCACGGCCCACACGGCCCACTTGATGGTATATAAATACAGAATTTACAATATCATTTATATCATTAATTCTCGATAGTCCAAGAAATTTAAAGACTCGAACGGTCAAGTGGACAAGACTCGTACAATGAGTAAGATAAATTAAACGAATTTCATGAACTGCCTCATAAGGTTTCAATGACGTGGGGCGAAATTTTTGAAAAGGGAATCCGGTGCATAAAAAAACTAGATAGTAGAATCGATCTAGTTTGTGATGTACCATGCGATTGGGAAGCCGGCAGGAGTCGGGTTGTAGGTTTCCCTCGCCACGGGAAGGTGTAATATAACAAATGACAGACGAACAAACTATTAACAACAATTTAATTCAAGTGAATCCAAAATCTGTGTAGAAAAACAACCGAGTTTTATAGTACATTCAAGGCGATTTGAAGTTCATTCAATGCAGTTTATTGGTCTTAAAATTAAATGTTGTAAAAGTTTGAACAGTTTTAACGAAGGATTTTTCAGTCGTTTTTCTCCTTGTATCACGTATTTATGTGCGTTGTGTTCTTTCGATATCTTAGAGAACTCGTCAGCTTTCTGAAGAAATGCTTCAGCTGCATCCCCTCCAGCTATATATGTAAAAGCTTCCTTTTGTAATGACTGTACTTTAGCCACTATGCTATACACAGTATTATCGCATATTTTTTGACTTACAAGAGGCTCGCATACCACTGATATAATTTCCTTGATCTGAAAAAAAAAGAATAATTTTATTTGTATGTATTCAAATGATATAGATATTACATGGGGCATCGGAACTAGAGATAGATTAGACCATTGCTTAGTAATAGTTATCTAAATTTTTTACCATTTACTTTTATGTATCATATTATTGCCGCGTGGTTTCCGGCAGAGTAGAATTACGGCCACCCCATCTCTTCCCATGCCGTGTCGTAAAAGGCGACTAAGGGATAGGGCTTTTTAACATCAGACAGATATATACAGCCCAGACTCAGCCTCAGATGCATGCCTCGAGTCAACAATAGTGCCCGGAATACGGCAATAGGCTCACGTGGGACCGAATACAATTATTGGTGAAATGTGGATGTAAATTCACCTCTGCCTAACTCTCCAGGGATACTGGCGTGATTATATGTATGTATGTATATATTTATATTATTGAAAATAAGCTGTGAACAAAAGTCGATCGGTTTATTTTGTTGGTCCGTACCGACTAACGGCCGCTTTCAATATTCGATCATCAATCTAATATTATTTTCAATCCCGATTATTGACAATCGATCGATAAACGCCGAATCGGTATTTCAACATGTCTATCTCGCCAATAATTTCGTAACAAAAAAGCTGTCACTTGGGCACAAACGGCGATTCAAAAGTGTCGATCTTTCCTCCCAAAGATTAATTAGAAAAAAGAATTGCTAATCTAATTTTGTCCTGAAAAAAAGATTGTTTATTAAAATAGTAATACCAAGAAACGATTTAAATTATCAATCTTGGATTTTGAAATACGGATTCAGATTGCATATAGAAAGCGGCCGTAAAAATAAAAATTCTATGAAATGACTGCTCCGCTAGAAAATTGGCTGTACGTTGGTCGAATTGAATAGAATAAATTGTTCACATAAGTTGAAAACTGTCATAAACGTCAAAATACCCGTCCGATTGGTTTAACCTTGTAATTATGATTTGGTTGTTCGGCGTGCCTCCATCCATCTTGCAGTTTATACGTTTTGCAGTAGATCTATCTATTGCAATGAGGTTGTAGCTAAACGTCACAAAAGAATTATCTCTCACTGCTGAAGGAGTGCTTGAGAAAGAGAATTCTTTTGTGAAAACAAATACAGAAAATGTGTCATTTGCTTACATTTTTTGTTGCGGCATTGAACTTCTCGATAAGGTCTATTGTTCCATTAATAACTTGTTGTGGATTTTCAATAGCTTCAGGTGCAACTGCGTTAACAATCCGCTTGTAATGTTTGTCGTAATTATAGCTTTGAAAAGAAATAGGTTTTATTAAACGACTGGGCATTTGTAAGTGTAAGTGAGTTTTGCTAAGCACAGTGGATGCGCAAAAAAATAACCATGATTGTGTGTGAGGCATTTTTCGCACAATGAAGTTTTCAATCTTTTCAGAGATTATTATTAACTTTTATTCAGTTTAGGTTAGGTAGTTAGTTTAATCCTGCTCCAGCTCGTTTCTGGGGTAGAGGATGGCCATCGCAATTCAGCGAGGCAAGGCTGCCAGTGTCATGGGCACCTTTGCGCCGGGAACCATACGGGGCGGGTTATTTGATTTGACATAACAATTGACAAAATCTATGATTGCAGATAATAATTGGACATTTGTATTGTAATTAATTTAGTTTAGGTACATAAAATATGGTATTATAATATACAATTACTTACAATGAAGTAATTTATGTGTACCTTAAGTGAGATAAGGCCTTCACTGCCTTCAGGCTCAGAAGGTACCAATTTAGTTGTGGGTTCTCTTAGGAAGTTTTCATTCTGTGTGTTTCTCTAGTCGTGTGTTATAGATATGCTGTTAGCTGTTGCCAACCTGGACTAGTGATAATAACTCAAACCGGTAATTAATACCATAACCCATATACTATATACATACAAAGCATACAATCAAACAATATAGCTAAAACGCGGTGAAAGCGCGTTATTTGTGAGTCTGTGTCTGCGTCTATAGAGTTCTACAAAGACGAACTACGTTCTATTAAGATGCTGTAATACACAAATATTATAAAATATTGTAGGAGGTAGGACACGACGGTACTCTCAACCCAATTGAGCAGTCCCACTGGAACAGTACCTTCACCCTACAGAATACCATTTTTTTTTTTTTTTATTTTTTTTATATAGGACACGCCAACTTGACCTCACCTCGCCTGATGGTAAGCTAAAGGCAAAGTCTCAGGAAAGAGGGTCACCATTACAGACACTAAGTGCTACAATGGTGGCACTCAGCTTGGCGGCCTCATCAGATGCTTTTTCACGCCCCGCTTAAAGGCCCCGGGACTGTAGGAAGAAGGAAACACGTGTGCTGGTAATGAATTCCAGGTCTTGGTGGTGCGGCAAAGAAAAGAGTCTCCGAACCGCTTGGTTCTTGCTCGTATATTCTGCACAGTGTGAGGCTATACTACCATGGCTATAATAACCTCGTGTTGTGCTCCCGGTGGTGAGTAGGGTAGCAAGAGTTCACTGGACTGTTTTGTGCTGTCAGTGGGAAGACCAAAGGCTTGTCCTGATTTTGTGTTCTGCACTGACGGCACAGAAAATCTCTGTTCTTACAAAGTCGACAGCACGGGTGTGACTGGTGTTACACACGTTCATAGGTCACTGTAACCTTGTTCCATCAGGTGGGCCGAGTGATTGTCTGCCACCTAAGTTGTATAAAAAAAATTGACACACCACATTCCAGGAATTCCAAAAGCTTCTCCATATATGACGTGAACTATTTCAGCGTAATGACGTCGGCTGTCGTTTAGGTAAGGTATTTTACCATTCATCGACCTAGAAAAAATAGAAGCAAATAACAATAGGTAATAGATGTCTAAATCGAATAATCCAGATAAAAGAGATAGATAGATAGATAGACAGACAGACAGACAGACAGACAGACAGACGGACGGACGGACAGACAGACAGACAGACAGATAATTCTTTATTGTACCAACAGAATGCGAAATTGCATAAATTCGCATAGAGTTGAAATTTGGTGGGAGTCTTCTTACATACATACATATAATCACACCTTTATTCTCGAAGGGTTGGGCAGAGGTGAATTAACACCCACAATTCACCATTCATTTTATTCGGTCCCACGTAACAGGATATCTGTCCGATATTAAACAGCCCTATCCCTTGGTCGGGAAGAGATGAGGTGGCCCAAATTCTACTCTGCCGGGTATCACGCTGTCTTAAGTCCGTGAAGATTGTATTTGTGCATTTTTTTTATTCGAGATCAAAAGTCAAACCTATTGTATTCTCGGATTTTTCTTGTGTCCAGCAAGTGCTACCGCAAAAGTAAGTTTGACCAAGTCGTACCCACACAATTGGTCCAAACTATTTTTGCATAGGTCACCAATTCGAATATATAGCGATCTAAATATTGAAAGAAGTCTCTATCATATACAAAGCTACTGTTTCCCATAGTAAATAGTGGATACCTATACTAATATTATAAAGCTGCAGATTTTGTTTGTTTGTTTATTTGAACGCGCTAATCTTTAGAACTACTGGTCCGATTTGAATTATTCTTTAAGTGTTGAGTAGTCCATTTACCGAGTAAGGCTATTTCTTTTTTCAAATTTTGGGATCCGTAATAAAATTGCTATTTTGTAACACAAGGTGTAAAATCGAAAACCTATTTTTGCGTGCGCTGCAAAAACTATTGACAATAGAACAAATTACTATACTACGGGTTTGTAGATTCCATTAGACCTACAAAATTATCCGCTAGAACATATATCTAGCTATCATGGTTTAATCACAATAACCGATTTTGTGTTCAAAATAATTATTAAATCGTCTGAAGAAAAAAAAACTACATTAAATATGTATCGTAATATTAATCTTTATCGAAATTAAGCATTATGTTATCAAGAGTATTTATGTAGAAGTAAAATACTTTTTATTTCATCACAATCGGATATTTCGTTTAAAAGTTATCACGTGTGTAAGATGTTAAGAGTTGGTACCTATTAATGAGTTATGGGCCATTAGTCTATATTTTTCTTAATATTATAAAGCTAAAGAGCAAAACGTCCCATAAGAGCCAAACGAGCGTATCACCAAAATATCGAAAAAAAATTTTTTTCATAAATACCTTGTCTAAGTGGTCCTACACCATTTGCCAAAAGGACGTATTCGTATAGTCAATAGTTTCAGAGTTCCATTGTAACGTATCAGAAAAAAGTATATTTTCTTTACGACGATAACAGCTTAACTTTCGATTGGTGTATGTCAGTGTTACCCGTTTAATTTTTAGTTAGTTCAAAATGAACGTATTTGTTTACGAGTTTATTTGATACTGATTTTTTTCCTAATGGACAATTTCTAACCAACCATAAAAACGTAACAACTTATACGTTCCTTTAGTTTAAAAAAAAAGCGAGTTTGAAGTTATAATTAAGAGCCATTTGAACGTTTAAAAGTTTACGTCAGTTTGAAACTTATTTCGAATTGAATATCTTTTATTTAACTGATTGACAATACCACGTTAAATCAATTACGTTACTTTGGCAGTAACATTAACGTATTATACTCAGGTCTTAGGTAGATTTTGATTGCAATTACGTTCAAATGGCCCTTAAAAGTTAAGGTACCCCTGATAATTACTTGAAATCGACAGCGCGGGGAGCCCCGAAAGTTAATGTTATAGGACGATTATTGATTTGTTTTTTGAAAAATTTAATTGAAATTTAGTGATAAAGGACCATTATAGTTCTTTCAACATGAAAAGAAACAGCCGAACATGGAAGATTCTGGAATCTTTAAACCAGCAGGTGAGTTTATTTTATACATAAGTACCTAATTATTATAATAATACGTTAACTAATTAAATTAAATCTAATCACAGTTCTTTTGCAAAAATAAAGTCAAAATTACAACTATTGTGTTAATGATTTCATACTTTAAACGGTTCTATTACCTATATTATACATTTCGTTGATACGTAATATTTAGGTATTTGAGCAGAAATAACTGTGATTTGACGTGGTCCGTTTCAGCTAAAACATTAATTTAAAATCTCCATAAATTATGTTATATCTATATATTAACAATTTTAACAAAGGTTCCTTTCTGATTAAACCCTTGTAGGTATTGACTTTTGACTAACAGCCGATCACAATAATGAACCTACCAAAAGTTTTACTCGGATAAAGTTAACCAAAAATAGACCAGTTTTGTAGGGGAATTCCTATGTATCTCCGTTTATTTAGTCCGAAGCTGGATAGGATTTCCCCTCCGCAACTGATCTATCCTTGGTTAACTTTATCCTAGCTGTTTAATATGAGGAGCTCATTCATCTGTGCGTACGACTGCGTACTAACCTCAATGCAAAGCGTTTAATCAGCTGATGGTACCTTCTTTATTGATAGACAATAATATGTATATTATAGCTAGCTAGCTAATTTAAGTTAATTTACCGTAAATAAATGTTGTTTAGGGTAAATTAACTTACTTGGCCTGTGGTTAATGACCCTGACTGTTAAACCGGAGGTCGTGGTTTCGATTCCCACCCCGGACAAATCTTGTGAGGAGGATGGTTGCTTATTCTGCATCTATGTGTACCATAGTACAAGGTTTGCTTAGTTGGCGATCATGGTGTGTGATTGGTGAGGAAAATATTAAAGATCACTATTTTGAAAAATATATCAGTATGTTTTTTTTTTCAGGGTCCAGTGAATTCATTTGATGCTAACTCAAATGCTAATGACATTTTCAACGTTGAAATTCCTTATCTGCAACCATGTACAGTAACAGCAGAACATAATATTATAGATAGCTTAGAAGTAGAATGCACGTTCCAAGACTCTATTGATCTCCCAAATTCTTCAGTATTGACATCATTACAAAACGTTTCCCTTATTGATCTGTTGAATGAAGATTTACATCTATCAGATTCGAGTAATGATTATTTACCTCAACCAGATGAATGCATTATATCGTCTACTGATTGTACCATTTCCGAAATAACAAATAATAATACGAACAATTCGAGTACATTATCTAAAAGTATTCTTACTACCGAAAATATCCACCACTTAATCGATGAAAATGTATTGATCAATATTACTGATACAACTGAGGTTCAATCTATTATTCCTGGACATCAAAACCGCAAACGCAAACGCAGAGGCCAAGCTGATCCTAATGAATGGAAGAAGAATATAAGGAAGAATAAGCGGCTAAAAGGAGAGCCTTACCTATCAGTTAAGGGTGGCATGACACCTGGAAAATCATTGCTGGAAAGTAAATGTATGGGAACATGTAACCAAAAATGTGCTAACAATTTCAGCAAGGATGAAAGACTAGACATTTTTTCCTGCTTTTGGAACATTAATAGCATTGATCAGAAGAGACAGTACATTGTAAGCTTAGTAGATCGTATACCAACAATAAGAACACTAAATGGAAAAGAAAGCAGAAGGAAGATGACTAACAATTATTATTTGAAAAAATCCGTATTATCAGAAAAGTTAAAAGTATGCCAAAAATTATTATTAATTATTAATTTTATCAACATTAAATGTTTCGGAAACATACGTCAGAAATTGTTTGAAGAACTGTAATGAAACCGGTGTTGTAAAAACTGACCAGAGAGGCCACCACGTAATAAAATACCAGAGGAAGAAAAACAATTCATACGAGACCATGTTAATTTATTTCCGCGAACACCAGCTCACTACGTGAGACAAAAATCTAAGAAAGAATACCTAGACCAAGGCCTGAATGTCACCAAAATGTATGAACTTTATAAAAGTAAATGCGAAGATGAGGATAGACAGCCAGTGAATATATCATACTATCGTAAGATAATTAACACAGATTTTAATATCGGTTTCCATAAACCACGCAAAGATGTATGTGACAAATATTTTATTTTTAATAATTTAAGTGAAGAAGATAAAGAGAAAGAAAAAACAGAATACGAAGAGCATTTAAAAAGAAAAGTCACTGCCCGAAAACATCGTGATGAAGCGAAAATATTGGCTGAGTCTGGTGAAATACAGTTCGTTGAATATGACTTGGAGGCAATATGCAATTGTCCCTCTTCCTCATCCAAATTAAGTTATTATAAACGCAGAATTCCTATTTATAATTTTACCATGTTAGACTTTGGCAAGGAAAACCGCAAAGTGTATTGTTACTGTAGGCATGAAGGTATTGGACGAAAAGGAGCCATTGAGATTGGTTCTTGCCTTATTAAATTCCTCAAAAATAAAGCCAATGGTAAGCCAGTCACTTTTATGTCAGATACTTGCGCCAGTCAATGTAGAAACATGTACATACTGTACTGTACATTTCTGCTCTGTTACTATATTGTGTTGAAGCTTTTGAAATTCCAGAGATCAATCAAAAATATTTTGAGCCTGGGCATAGTCAGATGGAGGCAGATAATATACATGCCACTATCGAACAGGCTAAAAAAAATATTCCAATCTGTCATCCTTCCGGTTTTTATACCATTATAAGGACAGCTTCCCGAAAATCTCCGTATGAAGTCTTCGAAATGGAAAATGAAGATTTTATTGATATAAAAGACCTAAAAAATACCTTATTCAAGAATGCCAAGATAGATACTGAAGGAAACCCTGTAAACTGGCTTAAAATAAAGTGGTTGCAAAATAGAAAGGAAGACACTAAACATATATATTTCAAATATGACTACGATGACTCTGATTTTTAAAAGATAAAAGTATTCAGACGAGGTAAGAGGATGGCTGTGGATAAAATCGTACTAAAAAATGCATATAGTGGGCCATTGCCAATTTCGGCTGAAAAGTATGCAGATTTGCAAAACTTATGCAGACAGGGAATCATTCCCACACAATACCACGATTTTTATCGCAGTTTTAAAGTTGGTTCTACGGATGATGAAGAACTTGATAATATGTAGACGCCATTCTTGATTTAATAAAGCTTTTTAAATGTACCTATTATTTTTTTTATTTTCTTTTCCCAAAAATGCATTAAAGTTACCTAAACTAGGCTTAGATATATATAGTTACGCCAGGCTTAGGTTTTTTTTGCCTCTTATTATTTTCAAATTTAATTGAAAATAATAAGAGCCAAAAAAACGTAACCCTGGCATTTTTCGAAAAACCATAAATATTTAATATATATCAAAACATTATCAATTAGTTTTTTGCTATGTTAACTCTCTAATAACTAGTCCATATTTAGGCTTTTTTTCTTTCTCGTTTACCTGTTATATAATGTATAATAAAGTACTTCAAAGTTCAGAATAGTGGTATTTGCACAGTTTTTTTAATATAGGCAAACTAGAAAAACGCGGGTGAAACCGCTGGGCACGGCTAGTAATTCATAAACGCAGAATCTGAACCACTAGTCCTACAAACTTGTGCTGTCAATGGGAAGATCAAAGCCTGGTCCTGCTTTGTCTTCTGTACTGACAGCACGGAAACTGTTCTTACAGGGTCGGTAACGCGAGTGAAGAAAGAAGAAGTTCATTCTTTCAACCCTCTGGTGTTGCACACGTCCATAGACCACGGTAACCACTTTCCATTAGGTGTATCGCCGTGTCTTTAAGCCGTTTTTATTTTGGACTTTAACGCATAGCCTAAAAGTTGAAAATTAAATGGCAGAGATGTTTTATTAGTATTCGTGGTATAATAGTGGTTTTGCTTTAGCAGAATCGAGGCAGCAGAGACGTATCCTAGAGAATGTGGAAATGTAGAAATCGCCTACAAATTTATTTTCATGTTCATTTTTCATTTATTTGAAACATAGGTATTACAAAAGATCTTAACATTAGTATATATATCAGTGCACTATGTTCTACCATTTAACATGCGGTAGCTTAGCGATATGGGTAATTGACTGCTGAGACAAGGTCTGGGGTACGATCCCAGGTTTTACCATGGCACACACCAATGACTTTTCGATGCTTTTCGAAGTTATGTGTGTATTTATCGCAGGTTTCTAAGTACCCGGTTAATGGCAATAGGCTCACCACCTATTACATTAGGACCTAAACATAAACTGGCGAAATGTGGGTGCTAGCACCTCTGTCTACCGCTTCGGGGATATAGGCGTGAGTTTATGTTATGTTACAAATTCAATTTAAAATATGGTTAGTTTACTTACTAAGAATATGGTTAGTAGGTAGGTACATGTATCATTAATTTAATATCTATTTATTTATACCACAATTCATAATTATTAATAACCTTTATACATATTGTTAACTTGTCCAATTTAATGTAATAGGATATTTGAATGTCGACGTAAAATAGTGTCAAATGTAAAATAATGAACGTCAACAATAAGAGTAAAAATATTAATATCACCATAATGTCATCAATAATAATAGTATAATAAGAGATTTGAATGTCAACGTAAAATAATGTCAAAATTATTATAATGCATTTAAACTATAATTTTATTACCACAGTAAATATTCTTGTAAATATTGGTTTATACGTTTATACCATAAGGTTAAAATATATTAAGATTTTATATTACAAATAGCTAAAATACTATTAAAAAAAAAATGACGGGTTGCACTCCGGGAGTGCCGGCAGAAGTGAAAACTTGAATATTAACGTTGTGCATTTTTGGTATTTTGGAATGGTTAGAGAATAATTTTGTACGAATTGCTTTCATTATCAGTATAAAAGTACTATTATTTATGTGGTGGAATACAATATTCATTTATTGCGCTATCGTACACAAACATGACAATTTATATTACATTAAAAATTTAAATCTTCAGAACTATTACAATTATTTTACATTAAAAAGTTTATCACAGCCATCACACATGTGACAGTCGTGTGACATTCGCGCAAGTGCCCTGCGCCACCTGTCCTCTCTCCATCCGTCTTACGAATTTTCGATCAGGTCACGTGTCCTGACGCGAGTTTAGAAATTTTTACCCATTCCAAAAAAAGTACACAGCGCCGCTAAAGAAGTTTTCACTTCAAAAAACAACAATATAAATAATTATATTATACTTACAGTATTTCTTGCTTCAGGACTTGAGACACCTTGTTGAGGTTGGCTCGAGATAAATAATATGACGGCTGAATAACAGCTGAGGTGTCAATGACGCAGGCGCCCAGAAACAGCAGATAAAGTAGCATGGTCACCTAAACCTATATTAAATAAAAAATAATTACATCAGAAGAGAAATTGCTTGTAGTTGACAACTAAAATATTCAACGCTAAAAAAAATCATCGATTTTAATCGTGATCTATCTTTTGATTTTTCCTAAGTCCATTTGGGACTTAGGAAAAATCAAAAGATAGATCACATGTACAGGTGGAAGGACGACCTTATCAAGGTCGCCGGGAAGCGCTGGATGCGGGCTGCTTAAGATCAGTCATTCTGTCTATAGGAGAGGCTTATGTTCAGCAGTGGACTGTGTGTGGCTGATATGATGATTGTGATATGATAAGATGGACTACATGAAGAAGAACGAAGAACGGAATGGACAAGTGAACAAATCAATGAAACGATATATCATTCAATCACGGTTGCTCCTCTATGGGTAACTTTATTGAAAAAAGAAAATATTAGATAATACAATACCATCTCCTCTACGGCAAGAACAAATATTCTGAGACGAATTCATAATAAAGCTTCAAATGGAATTTATACAATAATTTATACACAGGTTACTTTTGGTTTTAACGGTATTATTCAATTTCAAGACTATTTACACAGGATGTAATTTTTTAAGAAATTAAATAGTTTGACCACGAATAACGTTAATATTCCTCGTATTCAAATCAGTTTCAATCAGTGGTAAAACTTAGTACCTAGTACTAAGTTTTACCACGAGTGAACACGAAAGGTACCGAAAAGAACGCAAACCAAATTTACCGTTCTGAAACTTGATGAAAACAACAATCGCGATGTTATAGCTAAGCGAGTACCTATTTATACTTATTTATAAATACTTAGAAATACAATCAGTGTGCGAAATTACTCAACTCGGTAACAAATTTAATAATGTTATCATGTAACAAAATTATTCCGTAATTTTCTGATACAGAACAAAGACTTTTGTGTATACAAGGTTTTTAGAACAAAAATGGCGTCACGGTTTCTTTGTGAGGAGAGGCGGGAATGGGTCGGTTAGACCACATGAATCACCAATTACTACAGAATTTTTAAATTATGATAATATAATATCATCTTGTGCTGTCCTACTCATCGTTCCGATTTCATCCACTCTTCCTTTCCTGTGTAATCTATATTTCTTTGGAACGAGCTAACTCTCGGGATCAGGAGGGCCACAAGCCGTTACAGATTAAAAAGGCAGTTCGGAAGCTCATGCTGGATAAATTGGAAGAAACTTCATTGTAACTATATTTATATATATATATATATATATATATATATATATGGCAAGACAATTATTACGTGTATGCGATCTGAATTATTTAATTATTTGTATTAATTTTACAATCATGTCAAGAAATAATTTATAAATATTAAATACAATGAAACTAAAATAACTATTATCCAACTTATAGCTAAGAACAATTAAAATGCGTCGTGAAATTCCTTCGCATCGCATGCCTCTTGTGGTAGCGTTCCCAGAAGACTGGCAGCATTGCCACGTTGTATGGCAATGCTTATTCTCCGACCTAAAAAGAGGCCAGTCTGTATGTATATTTTATTTATATATTTATTATGTTTATTTATAATATATGAATGTTTTACTAAATATTTTACCTAGTTACCTTTCATAATGCACCTCCCTTGTTATTCTCTGCACCACCTGTAAGGTTAACTGGTAGAGAATGCCTGTGGCATTAAGTCCGCCTGTGTACATGTGTGCATGAAGCTTAAATAAAAATAAAAATATAAAGTGAAGGTGTTCTAAAACAAATAATAGATGACGAATCTATGTATATAACAATAATTTATATTACCTGAACCGCGGTAGCCTAGTGGTTTGGGTAATGGACTGCTGAGACGAGGACTCGGGTTCGATCCCAGGTTTTACCATGGCACACACCAATGACTTTTCGATGCTTTTCGAAGTTATGTGTGTATTTATCGCAGGTTTATAAGTGCCCGGTTAATGGCAATAGGCTCGCCACCTATTACATTGGGACCTAAACATAAAAATAGAAAATAATTTTGTGAATTATTTCTTCTTCTTTTCTTATTGATGACTTTTGCAGCGAATCGTCACAATTTCAATACGAAAATTCAATCCTAACTAGTAGTTCTTGAGATTAGCGCGTTCAAACAAACAAACAAACTCTTCAGCTTTATAATATTAGTATAGATTTCAATCTCAGTAGCATCGAAAACTTACACTTTGGAGCCCTGGATCTACTCTCTTAACTTTTCGTTATTATATATTAGGCCAGTTATTATTTACCTGTGTATAAAAAAATTACGGTACCTACCTATAGGGTATATAGATATAAAAAAAATAAGTCTATGATACCCTGTGAGAAGGCAAACGGAAGGAAAACCCCCTAGCCAGATGGACCGACGACCGAAAAAGGGTAGCTCAGACAGGCTTGCGCATATTAGGAGAGGCCGTTGTCCAGCAATGAACTGCAGTGGGCTGTTTGATTGATTGACAAAAGTCTATGATATGGAGAAGCATTAATGAAACGCTGTAAAAATTAATCTTACCGTTCTGAAACTTAATCAAAACATGATTCTTGACGTGAATACCTTTTTCTACTAACTTGTAAATACCTAGAAATACAATCAGTGTGCGAAATTACTCAACTCGGCAACAAAAATACTCTTATCATGTAACACAATTATTCCGTAAATTTCTGATACAGAACATATACTTCTGTATATACTAGACAACGTGTTTAGAACAAAAATGGCGTCACAATTCCTGGATGAAGCGGGAATGGAACGGTGGACATCCGACCAATGACCGACTCGGCAAAAGTTGTGTTGCCGCTATTAAAAAATAGAATTTAGTAGTATAAGAGTGAAAATTTAGCGTTGTATATTGTGTTTATCAGTGCCGAATCATAATAAAATAAAAAACATGATAATAAAATGACAAAAAAAACTTTTTGTCCGATTCTCAGACCTATCAAATATGCACAAGTATTTTCATAAGAATCAATCAAGCTGTTTGAGAGGAGTTTGCAGACAAACTTTGTGACACGAGAATTTTTATGTAATAGATTAGCTGTTGCCTGCGGCTCGACGCACGTGGAAATTGGATTCCGTTCCAACTTTTTTGTTCATGTTGAAGCACCCTCGGATACCACCAACGTTGGACATCAGGAGTTGTTATGTCGGACTCGGACCGACGAAAACCGCATGCCGTGTAGGGTCTTAAGATGCAGGAGTGTAAGATTGTCTAGAGTTGACAGGTCATCTACTGTTTAAGATTACCTCCTTAGAAGTGGGAAGCACGGTGTCCCTATCGAACCCCGGATAGGGCGGGGCGGCGGAAGCGACCAGCCCGCCTCTTGCCTGCTCTCCACTGTGCTCTCTGATCAGAAAGACATGTGTAAAGCCTTCGAGCAGCCTTCTACAGGGTCACGTCCTTTGGGACCTGTATTTGGCAGCGCCTCTGATGGGTGAAAGCCGCTGCCGCCTTCATTGCCCAGGGTGTATCGCATAGAGGTTCCGGACCACGTATTCGGATCCCGTTCCGAGGCGGGTCTGCTGAACAGAAGATGCAACTTCTGTTCAGCAGACTCTCCGATTTCAGTTGACATACTTCAAACCTCCGTTGCACCCCTTCAAAACTAATCTCAGATGGCGTCACCTTCGCTGGTGCTTAGAGGTCTATAAACCTAAGTGCTTGTCAATCTTGTCGTTGACATTTGCATTGAGATTATTTAACAAAATTTATCAATAAAAATGTGCTCCTGCATAACAGTGGCGAATTTAATAGAAGAGTTTAAGAAGAGAAATGCATCTCTAAAATGTAATATAGTCCATGGACCTATGATATAGCTTATATTAGTCAGTGATAATACAGCTTTCTAAAAGGTAAAATAATTTTTGAAATCAGTCAAATACAAAATTATAAATCTTTATTCTACAATAAATGTATGGAAATCTGCCGGATTTGTTGACATTTATGATCACTGCTCCGCTCCCTTTTATAGTAGCTTGATTATATATAGCCTATAATCTTCGTCGATAAAGGGACTATTCAACAGTAAAATATTTTTTCAATTCGAACCAATAGTTCTTGAGATTAGCGCGTTCAAACTAACAAACAAACTCTACAGCTTTATCATTTATTTATTAAATAAGTACAACCACATTACATGTATTACACAATTCACACAAATTTCAATCATTGGTAAAGTCTCCGATACATATAACAATTACAGTGTACATAACATTCACAAAAATATCAGAACAGTGCTAGTGCCAGTAGCAAAAACAAATTGTAATGGCGACTACAAATAAAGTACAAACATGAAACCAAAATTTTCAAGCAACACAACTAGGTAGTAACTTTGATTTCAAGTCGGTTAAGCGGATGTTGAAAATGTCGAGATCATCGCTTTCGCTGACCCTGTCATTACAGTTGCAGCAAATTCGAATTAAAGGCGATTGCATACCAAGGTTGGTTCTACATAATGGTGTGTAAAAAAGTTTAACTATCGGTTGCCTGGGATAGCCATGAGGGACGGAGAATATGATCTTACCGAGAAGTTCGTTACATTTAAACTGACCGTTTACCACCCTATGCAGAAAGCAGATATCCAGCATCTGTCTTCGGTCATGTAGTCTATTCATTTGAAACCTACTAAGACGACGGTCATAGGAGTTCCTATGTGAGAAGCCCGTGGCCCGAAAAGCAAGGTGTTTTGTGAATGCCCTCTGAATGCTTTCTATGCGCAGTGAGTGAGTGTCATAAAAAGGACTCCACACAACCGAGACAAACTCGAGTCGGCTAAGTACCAGGGCGTTGTAAAGAGTTACCTTAGTTTGGTACTGAGTAAATTCCTTAGTGTTTCTTTTGATAAACCCAAGCAACTGTGCTGCCCTTTTAATAATTGCGTCAATATGCGTGTGAAATCTAAGCTGACTGTCGAGTACCACACCAAGATCACGGATTTCATGTACCTCTGTTAATTGTACGCCATCTATCTCATAGCTAGTAGCAAGCAGTTTTATTTTCCTGCAATATTTTATAAAGAAACACTTCTTCGCATTAAGAGTCATACGGTTGCTACTACACCACGACATAATACTGTTCGAATCTCTTTGAATTAAGGCGACATCCCCGTCATTGGTTACGACATTATAGATTTTCAAATCTTCTGCATATAGAAAATACTTTGAATGCTTGATATGATCAGTAATGTCGTTAACAAATATTAGAAAGAGAATTGGGCCTAAATGAGATCCCTGTGGGACACCGGATTTGGCCAGGTAAGTATCTGATGCATATCCACATACCTCAACGGCCTGCGGTCTATTATTGAGATATGATTCGAACCACTTTAACAAGATGCCGCCCACCCCGAAATTATTTAGCTTTTGCAGAAGTATCTCATGATCTACCTTATCGAACGCACTGCTATAATCAGTATAAATAGCATCCACTTGCAGGCCTCTGTCTACCTGCTGGCACAGATCCGAGACAAACAGAACAAGATTCGACTCGATTGAACGACCGTATCATAGTAGCAATACCACTCGTAGTATAGATAGAACGGAAAAGTCGCTCATTTTTTTATATTGAAGCAATATAACATAACATAAACATAAACTCACGCTTATATCCCGGAAGGGGTAGGCAGAGGTGCTAGCACCCACATTTCGCCAGTTTATGTTTAGGTCCCATTGTAATAGGCTCGCCACCTATTACATTAAAGCAATATGTAGCCGATTTTTCGCACGATTACTGAGTGCTATCAAAGTATTGCAGTTAGACCTGTTGCAGGACTTTTAGAGCTCCAAGGACCCGTATTGACTGCCATAGAAGTTTGTTTGACAACTGTGACTGACGCGGCGACGATTCAACGTGCTCACCCAAGCACGGAAAAATACTGGTTCTCGATTCTAGTAAGGCAAAACCATTGTCATATAACAGACACTGCGAAAACTGTGCATAATATACGAGCAAGAACCAAGTGGTTCGGAGACTCTTTTCTTTGCCGCACCACCAAGACCTGGAATTCCTTACCAGCACACGTGTTTCCTTGTTCCTACAGTCCCAGGGCCTTTAAGCGGGGCATGAAAAAGAATCTGATGAGGCCGCCAAGCTGAGTGCCACCATTGTAGCACTTAGTGTCTGTAATGGTGACCCTCTTTCCTGAGACTTTGCCTTTAGCTTACCATCAGGCGAGGTGAGGTCAAGTTGGCGTGTCCTATTTAAAAAGAAATGACAATAAATTTTAGACTTTATTTCTGTAAGATTAAAGTCCAAAATGCAATAAAAAGAGTTTCATTAGGTATAGTTTTTCATTCTCTCTGTAAAAAGCATTTTAATTTTGGACTTTGGCTTCATTGCTTTAAAGTCTAAAATTAATTGGATTTTTTTGCAGTGTTCGTGGTTTGACAGTGGTTTTGCTTTAGCAGAGTCGAGGGCAAGACCGATTGAATTTGTTTGCATATTTTTTTTTTCCTATTACATTGGGACCCAAATATAAACTGGCGAAATGCTGCTAGCACCTCTGCCTACCCATTCGCGGATATGGGCGTGAGTTTATATGTTATGTTATGTAATACACGTCAATGAGACTTCGCCATGCCTGATGGTAAGCTAAGTAAGATTTGAAAGCAAAGTCTCAGAAAATAGGGTCTCCATTACTTACATATCTATTGCATGGTACATCATCATTGCTACATCTTTATTGCGCTATCGTACACAAACATGACAATTTATATTACATTAAAAATTTAAATCTTCAGAACTATTACAATTATTTTACATTAAAAAGTTTATCACAGCCATCACACATGTGACAGTCGTGTGACATTCGCGCAAGTGCCCTGCGCCGCCAGTCCTCTCTCCATCCGTCTTACGAATTTTCGATCAGGTCACGTGTCCTGACGCGAGTTTAGAAATTTTTACCCATTCCAAAAAAAGTACACAGCGCCGCTAAAGAAGTTTTCACTTCAAAAAACAACAATATAAATAATTATATTATACTTACAGTATTTCTTGCTTCAGGACTTGAGACACCTTGTTGAGGTTGGCTCGAGATAAATAATATGACGGCTGAATAACAGCTGAGGTGTCAATGACGCAGGCGCCCAGAAACAGCAGATAAAGTAGCATGGTCACCTAAACCTATATTAAATAAAAAATAATTACATCAGAAGAGAAATTGCTTGTAGTTGACAACTAAAATATTCAACGCTAAAAAAAATCATCGATTTTAATTGTGATCTATCTTTTGATTTTTCCTAAGTCCCAAATGTACACATGTACAGGTGGAAGGACGACCTTATCAAGGTCGCCGGGAAGCGCTGGATGCGGGCTGCTTAAGATCAGTCATTCTGTCTATAGGAGAGGCTTATGTTCAGCAGTGGACTGTGTGTGGCTGATATGATGATTGTGATATGATAAGATGGACTACATGAAGAAGAACGAAGAACGGAATGGACAAGTGAACAAATCAATGAAACGATATATCATTCAATCACGGTTGCTCCTCTATGGGTAACTTTATTGAAAAAAGAAAATATTAGATAATACAATACCATCTCCTCTACGGCAAGAACAAATATTCTGAGACGAATTCATAAAAAAGCTTCAAATGGAATTTATACAATAATTTATACACAGGTTACTTTTGGTTTTAACGGTATTATTCAATTTCAAGACTATTTACACAGGATGTAATTTTTTAAGAAATTAAATAGTTTGACCACGAATAACGTTAATATTCCTCGTATTCAAATCAGTTTCAATCAGTGGTAAAACTTAGTACCTAGTACTAAGTTTTACCACGAGTGAACACGAAAGGTACCGAAAAGAACGCAAACCAAATTTACCGTTCTGAAACTTGATGAAAACAACAATCGCGATGTTATAGCTAAGCGAGTACCTATTTATACTTATTTATAAATACTTAGAAATACAATCAGTGTGCGAAATTACTCAACTCGGTAACAAATTTAATATTGTTATCATGTAACAAAATTATTCCGTAATTTTCTGATACAGAACAAAGACTTTTGTGTATACAAGGTTTTTAGAACAAAAATGGCGTCACGGTTTCTTTGTGAGGAGAGGAAGGAATGGGTCGGTTAGACCACATGAATCACCAATTACTACAGAATTTTTAAATTATGATAATATAATATCATCTTGTGCTGTCCTACTCATCGTTCCGATTTCATCCACTCTTCCTTTCCTGTGTAATCTATATTTCTTTGGAACGAGCTAACTCTCGGGATCAGGAGGGCCACAAGCCGTTACAGATTAAAAAGGCAGTTCGGAAGCTCATGCTGGATAAATTGGAAGAAACTTCATTGTAACTATATTTATATATATATATATATATATATATATATACATATATATATATATATATGGCAAGACAATTATTACGTGTATGCGATCTGAATTATTTAATTATTTGTATTAATTTTACAATCATGTCAAGAAATAATTTATAAATATTAAATACAATGAAACTAAAATAACTATTATACAACTTATAGCTAAGAACAATTAAAATGCGTCGTGAAATTCCTCCGCATCGCATGCCTCTTGTGGTAGCGTTCCCAGAAGACTGGCAGCATTGCCACGTTGTATGGCAATGCTTATTCTCCGACCTAAAAAGAGGCCAGCCTGTATGTATATTTTATTTATATACTAGCTGTTGCCCGCGGCTCTGCCCGCAAAGATTTCTGATCCCGTTACAGACGGGATGAAAAGTATCCTATGTCCATCTCCTGGTACTAAACTACATCCCCACCAATTTTCAGCTAAATCGGTACAGCCGTTCTTGAGTTATAAATAGTGTAACTAACACGACTTTCTTTTATATATATAGATTTATTATGTTTATTTATAATATATGAATGTTTTACTATATATTTTACCTAGTCACCTTTCTTAATGCACCTCCCTTGTTATTCTCTGCACTACCTGTAAGGTTGACTGGTAGAGAATGCCTGTGGCATTAAGTCCGCCTGTGTACATGTGTGCATGAAGTTTAAATAAAAATAAAAATATAAAGTGAAGGTGTTCTAAAACAAATAATAGATGACGAATCTATGTATATAACAATAATTTATATTACCTGAACCGCGGTAGCCTAGTGGTATGGGTAATAGACTGCTTAGACGAGGTCTCGGGTTCGATCCCAGGTCTTACCATGGCACACACCAATGACTTTTCGATGCTTTTCGAAGTTATGTGTGTATTTATCGCAGGTTTATAAGTGCCCGGTTATAATAATAGGCTCGCCACCTATTATATTGGGACCTAAACATATACTGGCGAAATGTGGGTGCTATTACCTCTGCCTTCCCCCTTCGGGGATATAGGCGTGAGTTTATGTTTATGTTATGTTATATTAGTGCGCCATGAGTCCACAGGGGATGTTTCCTGATTTATATAAATATATGAACAGCCTCAACGCAGGAACTTCTAGATTCTCTTTTCCTTGTATGACGTACTTGAGTGTATTGTGTTTGGTGGCGCGATTGGCCACGTGCGCTAGTGGACTGTATTGCGGGGAAGTAGCTAACTGTTCCATTGACGCTTTACACACAAACAAGACAGGTGACCGGGTTGCCGCGGGCGTGATCCAAGCAATGAATGCAACCCGAGAAATTAGGAGAGGATGCACTAACCTTCACGACACACGTGTTTTCATCGCAGCCGGTACACGGATCTTCTCTTCCTTGCTCAGGAGCTACCGTCAGCATCACTAGATCACTTGAGGAACACACGAGAGGCACAATCCGATCGGTAAAAGTCTATGAAGCGGTAAAAATGTAACAAATATTATTCATTTTTGAGAGACGCGAGCGCGGTCCGCCTTTACGCTGGCAAGTTCAAAGCGGGACTGGGTGTCTATATATCACAAATGGCGGACGGAAACTATCTCTAGTACTATACTATAGGTAGTGCGGGAGGGGAGCTGGGTATAGAAGGAGTGTGTTTCCGCGTCAAGAAATACAGCTTCTACATCGGCGCAACCATTCCCCCCGGCTTGAAGGGTTACCTTCGAAACGACAAATGCGAAACAAATCTAAAGTCTAATCTAAATCTAGGTTTGGGAAATAACAACTAAAATATAAACCTAGATTGGAGCTCGTGCCTACTGCTGGCTAGGCAGAGGGCAGAGGTGAACAAACAACACAACGCAACAGTCTCGACCAAGACGAGACGCGATTAGCCAACAATAAAATAAGGGTCTCTTCACGTGGGACCGATACAACAAGCGAGTGCTTCTTCTCCTCGGGTGGTTCGGAAACCGTAGTGGGATTGAATTGACTAACTGGCCACTTATCTAACGCGGCATGAATCCAGGACGGTCCACTAAACCATAACGGGTGATCTAAAATTTGCGAAGGAAGCAATCCACGAGAGAGACAATCGGCTGGGTTGTCGGTGCCAGCAACGTGAAAGAGATTATGTGGCGCCAATTCAGATTGAATTTTTGCCACTCTATTAGCGACGAATGTGCCCCAACGATGGGGCGAAGAGTGGGCCCAACACAAAGCGACTGTTGAGTCCTAAAAGCTAAAATTCTACTGATATTAATGCGAAAATTTACAATTATGTCAAATAAATTACCTTAAAGATTCCGACCACAATACAAAATGTCATTAAGCGACACGGAAGTGCTAGTCTTAGCACTGCCATCCAAAACTACGCGGAGTTTTAGTAGTAAGCTTATCTTCTCTAATAACTCCGCGGTGCGGGATAATGTACGAAGGCTGGGTCCCGCCAGTGTCCGCAGGCGCAGGTGAGATGTAACCTTTATCTAAATATTCGTTAACAACCTCATCATAGGCCCGCTTCGACTTTGGGGACGCCTGCATCTTTCGTTCCAAACAAAGAAAGCGTTTTTCAGCGGATACACGGGAGCCACCGAGCGAAAACTTGCGGATGGTAGACTCCAGTGGCGGCTCGACGGTGCAACAGAACGAAGCAGTCGAGTGACTAAAACTATCTATAGAAGCGGGTGCGGAACCAATTATAACAAAACCAAGAACTGTTTCCAGTGCGTGCGGAGCGGGGTACGTCGGTCCCCCTTGAACCTTACGTGATAACTGGAGGTGCGGGAGAATCGAAGCGCCGATCAATATATCGACGACTCCAGGAACAGCGTAAGTCTCATCTGCTAAAGGCAAGTCTTTAAATTTCGTTAATAAAGACGTGTCAACCGGGACGGTAGGCAACTGTTCAGCTATTCTATCTATAACGAGCGAATCCATGTCAAACCAAATATTATTATTAAAACGAGATCTAAACCTTGTTTTAACGGTGCCACGAACAGCTGACTGTAAGCTTCCAAAACCCTTCACCACTGAGCGGGTTGAACGCTTATCAACATTGAAACCAAGACGCCGACAACAATCTTGAGTAATAAAATTACTTTGCGAAGCGCCATCTAACAGCGCTCGAACAATGCGCGGCTTACCTAACGCATCAACAATAACAACGCGAGCGGTCGCAAGACACACAGTAGTGAGTGCAGCACTAGCGGAGAACGAACACAAGGTGACGTCATCCGCGGCGGTCACCGGGCGGGCCGGAGCGCGCGCGAGCGCGGGCTGCGGCTGCGGCGCAGGCTGCCGTGTGTCACCGCTCGACGAGCCAACCGTGCTCACATTGGATGCGGCATTACTATTCTCAAAATGAAGCAAAGTGTGGTGTCTCGCTTGACATTTGCGACAACCATTTCCACTATTACATAAAACAACGCGGTGTTTAGTACCGAGACAATTAAAACAAAAATTATTAGCGCGAACAAATTTATAACGATCACTAGGCGACAATTTTAGGAAACCAGGACACTTGTACAGCTGCGAATGATGAGTACTACACAAAGAGCAAACAGGTGATTGTACACGTGCTGGTGCGGTATTAACATAAGTATGGGTTGACCTCGGTGACCTCGATGAGGCATCTATTTTGCGTTCAGAAGTAACAACCTTCTTCGCGCCTTCATGTTTCGATGAAGAGCGTTGCAATACCTTTATATGCTCGCGAACAAAACTTTCTAAGTCTTCGAACTTAGGAATTTTACTGCCGCGATGATCCGACTCAAACAAACGAATGGTTTCGGAATCTAATTTCTTTAAACCCATATACAAAAATACGAAGTCGCAGAGGTCATCGATCTTTAGGTTCTTTACGGCGCGAACAGCTGACGCGAAAGTATCTAGAAATTTCTCTAAGTTTTGATCGTTACATGCCGTAATAGATTTCAAATCAAACATCTGATCTAAATAGGCGTTAGCTACCGATCTTTTATCCTCATACTTAGCTTTCAAAGTATTTAAAATTAAATTATAATTCTCGGCACTAAACGTAATTCCAGCGCAAACGGTTATAGCTTTACCAGTCAATTTTTCAACGAGATAATTCAATTTTTCGTGATCTGTCAACGAATCGTTCTTATCTATCGTATTCTCAAAACTATCTATAAATAGACACCAATTGCGAATGTTACCATCAAATTCGGGTATTTGAATTGGTGGCAACTTAGGTCGGTCGCGAGTGGGGTTGGGTCGGTCAGACGGTTTCTCCAAACTCCTAGCGACGCGCTTGATACGACAATACAAATCGTCAAACGACGACAAGGCTTGATAACTCACTGAGTAATCGGGATCCAAATTCAACTCTAAAACGTTGATGTCATGTACTAAGGTTTCGAAATCCGCGCGTAGACTATCTAAGTTTTCTATAGAACACAAGAACGAATCTCTGATGACCAAATCAGAGGTTTTAAGTGCATTATCATAAATCGATTGTACGCGAGAGTAAATCATTTCTTTTTTAGCGTATAAAAGTTTCAATTGAACCTTACCGGTCTTATCAACCTTTGGGGACATGTTTACAATTAAATCTCAAACTAAAGTGCGGTAAACAACAAATATGAAATGACTTAATCTTAGCGGTACAGAGCAGCGAGGCGGCGCGAGCGATACTCGGCAGGTAGGTAGGTATTTACAACTGTGAATGCACGCTTGAACAAAACGCGCCCGGCAACAGCCAGATCGTACTTACGCAAGCCAGACCGCTGTCTAGGTTCAACTATTATTTCAGAGATTAAGTATTGCGTAATATCTATTCAAATTAAAATACTTTCGTATGAATTGGAATGAGGTACAACCACGTGTCTACCCACGCAGGTACCAGGCAAATACGACGCGAGCCAGCGGCGAGCGAGCAACGTAATTGAAAAAAAAATAAAACAAAGCCAAATGCGTTAGGTATTACACTGTGCCTATGCACTAGGGTGTCTAGTATACCTAAGATCTAAGTCTAAATGCCTAGATGCGGGGTTTTCTACTAAAATAACTAGGTATTTAGGCGCGGTGCGAAAATTGCGAACTACGACTAAGTGTTGATACGCTACCTAACCTATTTATGTATTAGGTAGGTACAATGCGAGCCAGCGGCGAACGGACAGCAAATTCTAAGCCTAAATGTCTAGATGCGGGGTTTTCTACTAAAATAACCAGGCATTTAGGTGCGGTGCGCTTATTCCCATTAGAATAATAACAAAATACGAACTACGGCTAAGAATCCGGTTCGATCCGGACCATAGAATGGTGGCGCGATTGGCCACGTGCGCTAGTGGACTGTATTGCGGGGAAGTAGCTAACTGTTCCATTGACGCTTTACACACAAACAAGACAGGTGACCGGGTTGCCGCGGGCGTGATCCAAGCAATGAATGCAACCCGAGAAATTAGGAGAGGATGCACTAACCTTCACGACACACGTGTTTTCATCGCAGCCGGTACACGGATCTTCTCTTCCTTGCTCAGGAGCTGCCGTCAGTATCACTAGATCACTTGAGGAACACACGAGAGGCACAATCCGATCGGTAAAAGTCTATGAAGCGGTAAAAATGTAACAAATATTATTCATTTTTGAGAGACGCGAGCGCGGTCCGCCTTTACGCTGGCAAGTTCAAAGCGGGACTGGGTGTCTATATATCACAAATGGCGGACGGAAACTATCTCTAGTACTATACTATAGGTAGTGCGGGAGGGGAGCTGGGTATAGAAGGAGTGTGTTTCCGCGTCAAGAAATACAGCTTCTACATCGGCGCAATCAGTGTTCTTTTGTTACCTGCGAGAACTCGTCTGCTTGCTGAATAAATGCTTCAGCAGCATCACCTCCGGCCCGATATATCGCAAGTTCTTTTTTTTTCAAATTGTATTTGATGTACTAAGTTATACACAACCATATCCCAACTAAATTTGTGAAAATAAAATAAATCTGAAAATAATTTTGTGAATTATTTCTTCTTCTTTTCTTATTGATGACTTTTGCAGCGAATCGTCACAATTTCAATACGAAAATTCAATCCGAACTAGTAGTTCTTGAGATTAGCGCGTTCAAACAAACAAACAAACTCTTCAGCTTTATAATATTAGGATAGATTTTAATCTCAGTAGCATCGAAAGCTTACACTTTGGAGCCCTGGATCTACTCTCTTAACTTTTCGTTATTATATATTAGGCCAGTTATTATTTACCTGTGTATAAAAAAATTACGGTACCTACCTATAGGGTATATAGATATTAAAAAAATAAGTCTATGGTACCCTGTGAGAAGGCAAACGGAAGGAAAACCCCCTAGCCAGATGGACCGACGACCGAAAAAGGGTAGCTCAGACAGGCTTGCGCATATTAGGAGAGGCCGTTGTCCAGCAATGAACTGCAGTGGGCTGTTTGATTGATTGACAAAAGTCTATGATATGGAGAAGCATTAATGAAACGCTGTAAAAAATAATCTTACCGTTCTGAAACTTAATCAAAACATGATTCTTGACGTGGATACCTATTTCTACTAACTTGTAAATACCTAGAAATACAATCAGTGTGCGAAATTACTCAACTCGGCAACAAAAATACTCTTATCATGTAACACAATTATTCCGTAAATTTCTGATACAGAACATATACTTCTGTATATATCTAGACAACGTGTTTAGAACAAAAATGGCGTCACAATTCCTGGATTAGGCGGGAATGTAACGGTGGACATCCGACCAATGACCGACGCGGCAAAAGTTGTGTTGCCGCTTTTAAAAAATAGTATTTAGTAGTATTAGAGTGAAAATTTAGCGTTGTATATTGTGTTTATCAGTGCCGAATCATAATAAAATAAAAAACATGATAAAAAATGACAAAAAAAACTTTTTGTCCGATTCTCAGACCTATCAAATATGCACAAGTATTTTCATAAGAATCAATCAAGCTGTTTCAGAGGAGTTTGCAGACAAACATTGTGACACGATAATTTTTATATACCTAATAGATTAGCTGTTGCCTGCGGCTCCACCCACGTGGAAATTGGATTCCGTTCCAACTTTTTTGTTCATGTTGAAGTACCCTCGGATACCACCAACGTTGGCCATCAGGAGTTGTTATGTCGGACTCTGACCGGCGAAAACCACATGATGTGTAGGGTCTTAAGATGTAGGAGTGTAAGATTGCCTAGAGCTTGCCGGGTCATCATCTACTGTTTAAGTTGACCTTCTCGGAAGTGGAAAGCACGGTGTCCCTATCGAACCCCGGAAAGAGCAGGGCGGCGGAAGCGACCAGCCCGCCCCATGCCTGCTCTCCACTGTGCTCTCTGGTCAGAAAGACATGTGTAAAGCCTTCGAGCAACCTTCTACAGGGTCACTTCCTTTGGGACCTGTATGTGGCAGCGCCTCTGAAGGGTGAGAGCCGCTGCCGCATTCGTTGCCCAGGGTGTATCGCATAGAGGTTCCGGACCAGGTATTCGGATCCCGTTCCGAGGAGGGTCTGCTGAACAGAAGATGCAACTTCTGTTCAGCAGACTCTCCGATTTCAGCTGACATACTTCAAACCTCCGTTGCACCCCTTCAAAACTAATCTCAGATGGCGTCACCTTCGCTGGTGCTTAGAGTCCATAATCCTAGGTGCTTGTCAATCTTGTCGTTGTCATTTGCATTGAGAATAAGTAACAAAATTTATCAATAAAAATGTGCTCCTGCATAACAGTGGCGAATTTAAAAGAAGAGTTTAAGAAGAGAAATGCTTCTCTAAAATATAATATAGTCCATGGACCTATGAATATAGCTTATATTAGTCAGTGATAATATAGCTTTCTAAAAGGTAAAATATTTTTTGAAATCGGTCAAATACAAAATTATAAATCTTTATTCTACAATAAATGTATGGAAATCTGTAGGATTTGTTGACATTTATGATCACTGCTCCGCTCCCTTTTATAGTAGCTTGATTATATATAGCCTATAATCTTCGTCGATAAAGGGACTATTCAACAGTTAAATAATTTTTCAATTCAAACCAGTAGTTCTTGAGATTAGCGCGTTCAAACTAACAAACAAACTCTGCAGCTTTATCATAGTAGCAATACCACTCGTAGTATAGATAGAACGGTAAAGTCGCTCATTTTTTTTATATTGAAGCAATATAACATAACATAAACATAAACTCACGCTTATATCCCGGAAGGGGTAGGCAGAGGTGCTAGCACTCACATTTCGCCCGTTTATGTTTAGGTCCCAATGTAATAGGCTCGCCATTAAAAGCACATTAAAGCAATATGTAGCCGATTTTTCGCACGATTACTGAGTGCTATCAAAGTATTGCAGTTAGACCTGTTGCTGGACTTTTAGAGCTCCAATGACCCGTATTGACTGCCATAGAAGTTTGTTTGACAACTGTGACTGACACGGCGACGATTCAACGTGCTCTCCCAAGCACGGAAACATACTGGTTCTCGATTCTAGTAAGGCAAAACCATTGTCATATAACAGACACTGCAAAAACTGTGCATAATATACGAGCAAGAACCAAGCGGTTCGGAGACTCTTTTCTTTGCCGCACCACCAAGACCTGGAATTCATTACCAGCACACGTGTTTCCTTCTTTCTACAGTCCCGGGGCCTTTAAGCGGGGCGTGAAAAAGCATCTGATGAGGCTGCCAAGCTGAGTGCCACCATTGTAGCACTTAGTATCTGTAATGGTGACCCTCTTTCCTGAGACTTTGCCTTTAGCTTACCATCAGGCGAGGTGAGGGCAAGTTGGCGTCCTATATAAAAAAAATGACAATAAATTTTAGACTTTATTTCTGAAGGGTTAAAGTCCAAAATGCAATAAAAAGAGTTTCATTAGGTATACTTTTTCATTCTCCCTGCAAAAAGCATTTTAATTTTGGACTTTAGCCTCATTGTTTTAAAGTCTAAAATTAATTGGATTTTTTTGCAGTGTTCGTGGTATGACAGTGGTTTTGCTTGGAGTCGAGGCCCAGAGCGATTGCATATTTTTTGTTTTTTTTTTATAGGATACGTCAATGAGACTTTGCTGAAGCTGAAGGCAAAGTCTCGGAAAAGAAGACCATAAACTCATAAACTCACGCCTATATCCCCGAAGGGGTCGGCAGAGGTGCTAGCACCCACATTTCGACAGTTTATGTTTAGGT
The DNA here is from genome assembly GCA_963662185.1 of Eilema griseolum. Lineage (NCBI taxonomy): Eukaryota > Metazoa > Arthropoda > Insecta > Lepidoptera > Erebidae > Eilema > Eilema griseolum. The sequence goes on from OY759232.1 coordinate 5,802,799, forward strand.
CCCAATGCAATAGGTGGCGAGCCTATTGCCATTAACCGGACACTTATAAACCTGCGATAAATACACACATAACTTCGAAAAGTATCGAAAAGTCATTGGTGTGTGCCATGGTAAAACCTGGGATCGAACCCGAGACCTCGTCTCAGCAGTCCATTACCCATACCACTAGGCTACCATTCCTTACACATACCGTGTGACAATGGTGACACTCAGCTTGACGGCCTCATCATATGCTTTTCACGCTCCGCTTAAATATCATAATCAAAAGTCTTCGCTCATAATGAAGTTGATATAACTACAAATAATAGACTACCAATCTGTATAACAATCATTTATTTTAAGTAAATACTTAATTCTTGAACAGTATCGTGAATAGTTTTACAGTATCTTCAGGGCCTTACAGAACATTACCCGACCGTACAGAGGATTTTTATTAATCTTCTTAAAAGATGAGACAGCTTGAACGCAGAATTTTTAAGGTTATCTTTTCCTTGTATAACGTATTTGTGTGCAGTGTATTCTTTCGATACCTGCGAGAACTCGTAATATTTCTGGAGAAATGCTTTAGCAGCATCACCTCCAGTCAAATATATCTCAGCTTCTTTTTTGAAAAATGGTATTATTTTTACTAATTTACTCACAGCTATATCGCATATTGTATTACTTACTAACGGCTCGCATACCACTGATATAAGGGATCTTATCTGAAAATAAATGTGCATCTAAATTAATCTGTATCATTTTAATATATGTATATACCTAAATATATAAATTTATTTAATACAATTTGATATGACCAACCCTATTATGAATATATAACTACAATATATACAGCCGATTATAAAAGTATTTTACCGTCTGTACCATGGTGAGTGTTCTGATGAGCTCTTCCAATTAGTCCCACTCTCCCCTTTCCTACACAGGACAACACGTGCAGGGCTTAGATGTCACCCACACACGGTGCAGAACATCCGATCAAGAACCAAGCGGTTCGGTGACTCTTTCCTCTGTCGCGCCATTAAGGCCTGGAATTCATTACCAGCTCACGTGTTTCCTTCTTCCTACAGTCCCGGGTCCTTTAAGCGGGGCGTGAAAAAGCAAATGATGAGGCCGTCAAGCTGAGTGTCACCATTGTCACACGGTATGTGTTAGTAATGGTGACCCTCTTTTCTGAGACTTTGCCTTCAGCTTACCATCAGGCAAGGCGAAGTCTAATTGATGTGTTCTATATAAAAAAAATATATACAAAGCTATGCCATCTATACTGTACATACCTGTGCAAAAATAAATAATTATTTAATTACTTGTACATCATATTAATGAATTAACCGTGAACTATGAGATATAATGTATGATTCGTACCTACTACACGTGATTGGAGCAGAGAACTTCAAAAAATGTGTTTTTTTAAAGAATATTAGCAACCGAAATTAAAAATATTCCCTCTAACCTCTCTAATTAAGCTGAATTGCTTGTGCTAGGAGTGGGTAGTGTAATGACCACTCCTTAGCCACTAAAAAAAACACTAAATATATACGTAGAATTAACACCCACATTTCACCTATCATTGTATTCGGTCCCACGTAATAGGGGTGAGCCTATTGCCGTTTTCCGAACACTATTGTTGACTCGAGCCATGTATTTGAGGCAGAGTCTAGGCTGGGCTGTATATATCTGTCTGATGTTAAACCGCCCTATCCCTTAGTCGCCTTGTACGACACCGCATGGGAAGAGATAGGGTGGTCCAAATTCTACTCTGCTGGGAACCACGCGGCTAAATATTTAAACAATGATAATATTATATAAATATATGTATACTTATCATTTCTTTCGCATTGCATTGGCAAATTTAATAACAAATAGAATATAAAATTAGTTTTTACAAAAAAATAAATCTGACTGATGCCGTAAAGATCGAAACAAAGTTTGATAGCAGGCGAAACCCATTAATGTTCATTGGGTTTATGGTTTCATAAATTTATGAAATCTTTTAAGTTTTTTCATTTTCATACCCATTCTCGATAAGGTTCAGTGGAAGTATATTTTTTCCTAACGGCATGTTATAAAAATATATTTTCAATGAACCTGAAAAAATAATGTCCTAAATACTGACCTTCTCCTAAACACTGCCTACCTTATATCACTCGGGAGCTCCCGCTGGAGCTGGAGGGAATAGTTTTATTGGACTCGATCCAACTAAAACTGAACGCGGAGTCTTAGATCATTTGTAGCTGGCCCTGGGATTGCCACTCGCATATCCCCCCTCCTCGTTCTTTCCCGGGATGAAATATACGTCACAAAAGAATTACCTATTACCTGTACTTACTGAAAATATGCTTGCGCAATAGGCACGATAGAAAACTCCTTTGTGATCAAAAATATATTAAAATAAAAATAAAAATCTGCTTACTCTTCCTGTTTTATCATTGAATTCCTTGATAAGACTTTTTGTTCCATCAATAACGATTTGTGGATTTACAATAGCTTCAGGTGCAGCGGAGTTTACAATCTGGTTATAACGTTTGTCGTACAATTTTGGGCTATGAAAAGAAATAGGTTATATTATTTATTTATTTAAACTTCATGCACAAATGTACACAGACGGACTTAATGCCACAGGCATTCTCTACCAGTCAACCCAATAGGTGGTGCAGAAAATAACAATGTAGGTGCATTATGAAAGGTAACTAGGTAAAATATATATTAATACATACATATATACATAAATATATAAATAAAATATACATACTTATAATAATATCTAACCATACATTGATAAATATAATTACTATGAAGTTTCTTCCAATTTATCCAGCATGAGCTTCCGAACTCCCAATTTAAATGTGTGACGGCTTGTGGCCCCCCTGATCCCGAGAGGTAACTCGTTCCAAAGAAATATAGATTGCTCAGGAAAGGAAGAGTGGATGAAATCGGATCGATAAGTAGCAGCGCAAGACGAGGCTGTTTGTTGAACGCAAGTTTCTGTCGTGATTGGAGCCAAGATATTGGAATTAGGGGGATAGGTAAGAGGTTCTCCCTCTTACCTATCCTACCTCTACTAGGAGAAGTTAATATAGTATAGAGAGTGGTAAGAGCACGTTGGTTCCGACGCTGACGAACCAGCAACCAATTTAGTTGCGACCGACAAGCAGATACATGGTCATACTTGCGGAGGTTGAAGACAAGCAAACATCGCCATAATCAATTATAGGGAATAGCAATCCCTGCATATTAAAATATCTTTCGAAAAATGAACTTCATTTCAAGAAAAGTAAGTGTTTGTTTTATACGACTATTTTGATGAGTTTTCTTGCTGTTTAGAAGGTCTTGTTTAGATTTAATAAATCTTACTTTTATTTGACCGCAATTGATTGAGTAGAACCGCAAATATGATCGAAAGGTGCGGAAATCAACACCCATGAGGGCGAAACCGTGGTGATCACCTAGTAATATAAAAATATAAAACATCTAGGTACATACAGACAAATCAGGCCATAACTTTCTTCATATAAGACGTGAACTATTTCAGCGTAATGACGTCGACTGTCGTTTAGGTAAGGTATGTTACCATCCATCGACCTAGAAAACACAAAACAATACGTTATTTATTACTTATTATGCGACTGGTATGTATATAGCCGCGTGGTGTCCGGTAGAGTAGAATTTAGACCATTCCATCTCTTCCCATGCGGTATCGAGCAGGTCTTAGATGTCACCCGCACACGGTGCACAATATCCGATCAAGAACTAAGCAGTTCGGTGACTTTTTCCTCTGTCGCACCATTAAGGCCTGGAATTGATTACCAGCTCATGTGTTTTCTTCTTCCTACAGTCCCGGGTTCTTTAAGCGGGGCGTGAAAAAGCATATGATGAGGCCCTCAAACTGAGTGTCACCATTGGCACATGGTATGTGTAAGTAATTGTGACTCTCTTTTCTGAGACTTTGCCTTCAACTTACCATCAGGCAAGGCGAAGTCTAATTGACGAGTTTTATATAAAAAAAAGACATAGCCTAACCGTTCATAATAAAAGGAAGTTAAGGGTAGGCGCACAAAAAATGTTCCCCCCATACCTCTCGACGCTCGCTATTCAAGTCCTGACCACGGATGACCACCAAAATTCCCAAATCGTTGAATAGTTACAGATATATATACAGCCCAGACTCAGCCTCAGATGCATGGCTTGAGTCAAGAATAATCACCATCTATTACGTGGGACCGAATTTAATGATTGTTGAAATGTTGGTGTTAATTCATCTCTGCATAACCTGCCCGGAGATAAAGGCGTGATTATATGTTTGTTTGACATGATGATACATTCTATCATAGCACCGCTCACCATAATTCATACCAAAAATAGTCCGCACAATGCGGTGTAATAGGAACTTCATCCAACCCACACTCAAACTGTGGGAATGAACTCCCTGCTATGGTTTTCCCAAGTAACTGCCATAGGTATAAAGTTCTTCAAAAAGAGCATTAGAAAATTTCGTCCGGTTTGGTAGCATGAGTGAAACACGCCTGGTGTTGCCCACGTTCATAGCCCACGGTAATCACTTTCCATCAGGTGGAACGTGTGCTTGTAGAAGAAGATGAAAAGGTACACGCCATCCACACTTTTCCTTCTCGGATTTCACCCCACAGGAGCTAATTATGTAGGTGGGGATTTTATATGGACTCGTTTTCATACAGAGACTAAAACAGAGTCTGCAATTGACTTTCGCGACTTTAATGACATTTTCTTAACTACGTTTTTTTTTTTAATTTATTTATTTAACCAGAAAAACATACATTGGGTCTAATGCCTTAGTAGTGTAACAAAAACCAGAAAGGTTTGTCCGTACACTACGTTCGTCGTCGTGTCCATATAATACTAATTGTGTACATCAGGTAGGCAAGTACTAAATCTAGGTATAACAATATCACGTGTCTTTCCGCGTTAATAGATGACGTCATGAATATTAGAGAAACACTAGATACGAACTATGTCATGTCAATAAGTTCGAAAATTAGGCGTTTTCATCCCTAGCGACCCTAACTAGTCTGTGCTATCAGGCAAATGGCCGAATCGAACCGATTTTATCAGATAAATGTGAGAATCGGACCAAGGTGTCAGCTGTCGGATATCAGCTATGGAAGACCTACACCGATGTCGTATCGGATAATGTGAAAACGCTCTATATGTGGAAAAAACGCGCGCAAATTGTATAAGTACAACTTTATGTGAATTTAATTTTAATGTTACCGTTCTAAATTCAAAGTTAAACATTGTTTCCACCTTCGACCTAATATGATTCGAAATAGATTAACGAGATGTATCCTATAGAAATAGCGTCGAAATTATACATACATATAATCACTACCTTATCCCCGGAGAGTTAGGCAGAGGTAAATTAACACCCACATTTCACCATCACTGAATTCGGTCCACGTAATAGGGGGTAAGCCTATTGCCGTATTTCGGGCACTATTGTTGACTCAAGTCATTCATCTGAGGATGAGTCTGGGCTGTATATATCTGTCTGATGTTAAACAGCCCTATCCCTAAGTCGCCTTGTACGACACCGCATGGGAAGAGATGGGGTGAAAATAATACTTACAGTATTTCTTGACTTAGAACTTGACCAGCCTTATTGATATTAGCTCGTGACTCATAATATGGTGACCGAATGACGGCTAAGGCATTAAAGACGCAGGCACCCAGGAACAGCAGGTAAAGTATCATGATGACCTAGAATAAGAATAGAATAAACTCACACCTATATACCCGAAGGGGTAGGCTGAGGTGCTAGCACCCACATTTCGCCAGTTTATGTTTAGGTCCCAATGTAATAGGTGGCGAGCCTATTGCCATTAACCGGGCACTTATAAACCTGCGATAAATACACACATAACTTCGAAAAGCGTCGAAAAGTCATTGGTGTGTGCTATGGTAAAATCTGGGATCGAACCTGAGACCTCGTCTCAGCAGTCCATTACCCATACCATTAGGCTACCGCGGTTCTTATACCTTCATTAAATTGAAAAGCATTGAAAGGCTGTTTAATATAGAAAAAAAATTATCGGTTTAGGCGGGTTTCGAACACGCCATTTTTCCTTTTTTTTTTTTTTTACTAACGCCTCTGACACGAAGTCGGAACCTATTTGAACGCAATAATATTACTAGTCTAGTCTGCTAATCACGGTAACCCTCGCAGGGCTCAATTTTATTTAACTATAAATTCTATTGGCTATTTGTCTACTCTCTTTCATTCTGGCCTCTTTGTCACTCTAGTTCTCGCATTTATTCTTCTCGCACATTCATTCCGCCATTTTACCCTTACAGGGGGAATGCTCTAACCACTGAACCATTCCTACCGTCGTGCGTCGCCCCAAGATGGATAGGAAGATTTGGAAAGCTTTTGGCGTGGTTCGGTGGCTCAGCGGACAGAGTATTTTTTTTTATACCACTTAGGTGGCAGACAAGCACACGGCCCACCTGATGGAAAGTGGTTACCGTGGCCTAAGGACGTTTGTAACACCAGAGGAGTCACAGTCGCGCTGCCAACCCTGTAAATACAGAATTTCTGTGCCGTCAGTGTAGAAGAGAAAGCAGGACAAGCCTTTAGTCTTCCCACTGACAGCACAAATTCTCCAGTGAGCTCTGGCTACCCTACTCACCCCTGGGAACACAACACGAAATTATTATAGCGGTATTTTGTAGGGCAGAGGTACTTCCCCAGTCGGACTGCTCAATTGGGCGGAAATACCGCCGTGTCCTACCTCCTACATATTATTCCCCCTGTTAGGGAAAGATCGACTTTTTTTTTAAATCTATTTGAATAGTTATGTTTATAATTTCATTCAAATTTAAAGACCGTCTGGTAGAAATTGCGTTAAGTTTGCTACAATAAGCTTGGTTGTTGTTTGTGACGTTTGATTCCGTGATTCGAAATACCGAAATCAATAGTTGTTTTTAAGGGATCTCTGCTTTTTCGCCAAAAATCGTTTGCCCGATTATCACTTGCCAACTAACGTTTCCCAGAATTATATTTCGCAGAATAATCATTTGCCAACTTTCATTTTGTTTTTATTACCCAACTTCTCAGTTGCCAATTTTACGTTTGGTCAACCTTTTAGAATGACACTTTTCAAAATGCCAACTTTCAAGTAGCGAATGTTTTAGTTGGCATAATATTCATGTAGTTGTTTATTTAAATGTAAAAATGTAAAAAAAATGGTTACGGCACTTCGCCGGCCGCTACCGCGGCACGCTCGCTTCGCTTGCTCGGCTCGTGCATTGTTTATCATAATACTAACCTAACCTAACCTAACCGATTCTGTTATTCGTCTAAAAGTTGTCTGGCCTAATAAATAAATTGGCAAAAGATAAATGCCCCAAACGTATTTTGTCATTACAATAATCAGCTTAACAATAATTCTACCAAATGAAACGTTGTCACACAAACATTTGACAATCGTTAGTCGTCAAAGTGAAAAATTGGCGTAACGTTGGTTGGCAAGTGATAATCGGGTAAACGATTTTTGGCGAAAAGGCAGGACCCCGTTTTTAAGTGATAGTTTTAAACCAGCAAAACGAATAAATCGTGGTATGAAACGACTAGTGGTGAATGAGTGGAACCACTTTAAGTTAAGTAGTTAAGTTTTAATAAGTAGTAAGTACTATAAAGTATACCTACCTACCGCAGCCAACAGGTGAAATTAGTCGATTTAATCAGCGGTCTAGGCTCAAAAACGAATTATGAAAATCTGAAAATGATTATCTATTTTTGATACTAGCTGTATCTAATTAATTAACTAAGAAAATTAGGTGCTAACAAACTGCTCTGAGTTTGGCAACTGAAGTATTATATATATAATATATTACTGCTAAGTGGTAATTAAATATGTATTAAGAAAAACATCAAATATATTTTTAGTCTAATTAATAATGGGTAATTGACATATTTCGTAAACCCATCTTAGAAGATGTAAAAACTTATTTAATACCAAATTTGTTGCAATTCATCATTTTCCCGTAAAACCTCATTAATTAGAAAAAACACATTTCACATTAGGTGTTGGTCGAGGCTCTTTGCTATTAGTCCATTCATTAACACGACTATTGGTACAACGATTGCTGAGTCAACACTCCACATGTCGACAATGTCGTGGGCCAAGTCCAAGTACTTAACCTGGTTATCTTTCTCAGCTTTCACGGGATTCTCGTCATGAGGAATGGTGATATCAACAATCAATGCTCGGCGTTCGGATCGTTTTATCACCACAATGTCAGGCTTGTTGGCTACAACAGTCCTGTCAGTGATGATAGATCGATCCCAGTGCAATGTGACATTACTGTTTTCAAGAACTGACTCAGGAACATACCTATAGTACGGCATCTCAACTTCTGGTTGTATTTCAGAGCAAGTCGCTTATGGATTATCCTAGCTACTTGATTATGTCTATGCAAGTACTCGCCGTCAACAAGACGAGAACAACCGGAAGTAATATGCCTGAGGGATTCACCAGACTGGTGACACGCTCTACATATGTCAATTGTGCCATCCCTCATGATATACTTCCGGTAGTTATTCGTCTTGATAAATTCGTCAGCAATTGCACAGACAAAACTTTTAGTTTGCCCAAAAAGGTCACCGAAACGTAGCCAGGATACGGATGCCAGTACGTCTACTTCAGGCCTGTGGAGGGCTCGATAAAACCTGCCATGTAGCTCCTTACTCTGCCATACCTCTCTGCGGCTCAGTGCCGGCTACTATCGGCCTGCGCCAGTTCTCCTTAGCCTGAATGAGCGGGGTGAGCCCAGTACCTACATTGACTACATCACGATGCATAACTTAGTCTTTAAGATTGAACACCTCGCGATTATGGAGTCTTAATATTTAAAATCCTCGACCTCCACATTTCCGCAGGATGTAATGTATGACTGACGACCGTGGATGACGCATTCGAAATGCAGTCAACTAAGTCCGGACTCTCCTATCAATGGTATCGAGTTCAGTCTGAGTCCACTTGAGTATACAAAAGGAGTACATCTAGAGTGGCATGACCCAACTGTTACAAGTGCGTACCTTGTTATCACCTGTCAAAAAACTGTTAAGTACCTTTTTCAGGCCAAAGAAACGTTCCTGTAATATTTGCTTCATGCCAGCCTCATTTTAACTTTACTTTACTTTAAATAATCCATGTAAAGCAGGTGGGATAACATATGACCCTCTCTTCGTAACCTATAACCTAACCCTGAATTCACTAGTAAAGTGCTGAGTGGGTTCAGGGCTAAGCAGAACCAAAGGGGACTCAGACTGTCCCCTTGAAAAATACCCCGCTCTATTTTTATCGGCATGTCACTACCCAAAGTCCGATAACACCCTGGATAGACAAGAACTGTCCTCCACTGCTCCATACATGGCTTTAAGAAGGCACAGAGTTGCATTCACTTTATACAACTCCAGCACCCCCAAAAGCCATCTATGTGGCACAGAATCGGAAACTTTCTTATAATCTATCCAGCATGTCGTCAGATCTTTACGATTGCGTCGAGCTTGTTGGCTAATAGCCATATCAATCAGGAGAAGCTTAGTACCCCGGGTCCCATTCCTACATCCGCTCTGAGAGACGCACATAATAGAATTATCATTTATATGATTGTTAATTTTGACTCTCAGAATGGATGTAAGAAGTTTATAGACCGTTGGTAGACATGTAATTGGTCTATAATATAATTATTGAGCTCCAGAGTACTACCTGTTTTATGAAGCAGATGGGTAACCCCTGTCGTCATAAAAGCTGGTAGTGTCCCAGATTCAACAGCGGATTGAAATTTTGAAGCCAGAAGAACATGCGAACTGGGCAGAAGTTGTGCAGACCGTCCGGTCTTGGGGATTTCCAATTAGACAGTGGACGGACCGCACAATATACATCAATGACATCGATATAAATTTCGGCTATGTTCGGAATGGTCTCGCATGCTCTTCCAACCTAACGCATCCAATCGCCTTCAATGTGGTTAACGGGCACCGACCAGATGCTGTGCCAAAACGCATTTGTGCATTCAGCATCTGGCCGCCGCAAGCAGGAGCCGGGGCGGGAGTGACACAAACATTTCGCAAGCATTCTTGCCGTAGAGTCTCAAGTACGGTTTCATTCAACATGCGATTTCGCTTAATGACCCGCACTTGGTCCGATAGTCTCTGTGAAGATGTGTTAACGGAAGATTCAAGCGCCTGAAACAGGGGAAGTATTCGAGTACGGTACGCACTGAGGTTAGCTCCCCCCTCTGTAGACGTTTTCATTTATTGAAGTAGTCCATCGCATGCGGTGTCGGTACATTACCACCGGCAGCGGGGGCCCTATTCGAAGCCAGTGGGCGTCGGGGTCCCAAGCAGGTCGGTGGCCGGCCTCTCCTCGGCCGACGTACAGGTGTTGGTGACGTCGGCGCGGTGGGGAGAAAAACTCGTCGCTCGATGAACAGCTCGACGTCGCTGGTTCCACTGATAGAGGTTGCGCGGCAGAGCTTATCGTCGAATCCAGGGTTCTTATTCGTGCATTTGTAAGTCTGGCCCTTGCCAACATTTTTCGTAATTTTGTGTTGTACGATGTTGCTATGAGTACATTTTTATACAGTAAAGCTTATTTTTAGGATTACGGATCAAAAATGACAGTGATTGACACAGACGTAGGGTTGCCAGGTTATTATTATTATTAAGGCCCGCGTTTAACCACTATTTCATTTAGTCCCACATAAAGTTTTTAATACAAACTTACATACCTATCCAAGTCTATGGTATATGTAGAAAAGCATAAATACTAATGAAACACTCTAAAAATTAGTCTTACCGTTCTGAAACTTGATCAAAACAACAATAGCGAGGTGAGTGCGACGCGAGAAACTATTTATACTTATTTATGAATACCTGTAAATACAATAAGTGTGCGAAATTACTCAACTTGGTAACAAATTTAATAATGTTATCATGTAATACAATTATTCCATACAATTCTAATTCAGATATGAAACCGCGGTAGCCGAGTGGTATGGGTAATGGACTGCTGAGACGAGGTCTCGGGTTCGATCCCAGGTTTTACCATGGCATGGCAATCGATGCTTCTCGAAGTTATGTGTGTATTTATCGCAGGTTTATAAGTGCCCGGTTAATGGCAATAGGCTCGCCACCTATTACATTAGGACCTCAACATAAACTGGCGAAATGTGGGTGCTAGCACCTCTGCCTACCCCAACAGGGATATAGGCGTGAGTTTATGTTATGTTATGTTTGATTCAGAACAAAGGAGGTAGGAAACGACGATATTTATGTCCCAATTGAGCAGTCCGACTGGGGAAGTGCCTCCACCCATGCCCGTAGCTACATTCTATCATCGCACCTCTCGCCATAGGCAGGGAAATCATCCTCACACATTGCCACCTGATACGGTGCGCAATGTTCGGTATGAAAGAAACTTCATCCCACGCACACTCAAGCTGTGGAGTGACCTCCCTGCTGCGGTTTTCGCAAGCGCCTACAATATGGGGTTTTTCAAGAGCGCATCAGAAGGTTTCTTCTGATGTTGCATACGTCCATAGGTCACGGTAACCGCTTCCCATCAGGTGGGCCTTGTGCTTGTCTGCCAACTAAGTTGTTATAAGAAAAAATCCTATAATTCTGGTCCTCCTTTGAAACTTAAGCTTGCTGTCTCTCCTTTACAAAATTTGCCCACTACTAATCTAGACCAATGCAGTTGCATTTGTATGCATAATTATATTATAACCAACCATCTTCGCCAATAATGAAGGTATGAAAACGTTTTCACATTATCCGATCCGATATCGATGTCGGACGACGATTGCCGATATCTGATAGCCGACACCATAGTGCTGTTTTCACATAGGTAAATCGGTCCGATATGATAATTTGCTCGACAACTTAATAAAGGATGCTAAGAATGAAAAACCTAGCCAAAACCTGCAAGTAGTTTTCAACCTTGTTGATATGACATAGTATGGTTTTTTTTCGTATGTATTTTTGAAATTTGCAGTCGTTTCGAGTCATATTCAATAATCGAATATCGAACCACCACAGCAGTGTCAGCTCCGATATCCATCCAATGTCGTCTGTCGTCTATCGTCGTCCGACGCCAATATCGGATCGAATAGTGAGAAAACGCTCGATAGGTACAGCATAACAAATAACAGACAGTCAATTTATATAACAATAATTTATTTGAAGTACAAACTAAATTGTTAAACTGTGTCGTAATTTTTCTTTTATTAAGTTTTACAGTATATTTAGTAAGACTTGGGTCCACAGGAGACATCTCCTAATTGATTTAAAAGGTTAAATAGCGATTGGGAAACATTTTTTAGATTATCTTTCCCTTGTATGACGTATTTTTGTGCGTTGTATTCTTTCGATACCTGCGAGATCACACGAGATTGGTGAACGAATTCTATAGCAGCATAACCTCCTAACAAATAACTAGTAGCTTCTTCTTTGAGAAATGATATTTTGCGTACTAGGCTCTTCACAGCTTCATCACAACTAGTTTTATTTACTTGAGGCCCGCATAACACTGATATAAGTGATCTTATCTGAAAATAAATTCGTGAATCATTTAATTATAATATTTTCATTTATTTTTATATCTCGACGCTAAATGGCGAAGGCCAGCCTTTGCACCAGTCCCCTTAAACAAGTAGCAATTCGTAAGTCAACGTATTGCTGAATAGAATGATGAACGTCTGTGATTGGCGGGATTTTTGACGTTAATGACGTCTATTGACGACTGTCATAAACGTCAAAATATGCGTCAACACAAGAAAGATCCTTAGTGCACTGTATCGAACTTTAATGAAAGAATTCTTGCGCAATGAGCCCGATAATGATTAAAATGGATTAAAATTAAAAGAAATTTATTAATTCTACTTACATTTTCTGTTTTATCATTAAATTCTTTGATAAGATTTTTTGTTCCATTAATAACTTTTTGTGGATTTTCAATTGCTTCAGGTGCAGCGGCGTTAACAATCTTTTCATAATCTTGGTCGTAAAAATCTGAGCTGTGAAAAGATGAATATCTAAGGTTCAGTAGAGGTGAGCGAAGATAACATATTATAAGTATTTTTTTTATACCACTTAGGTGGCAGACAAGCGCACGGCGGCCCACCTGTGTATAACACCAGAGAAGCCACACTCGCGCTGCCGACCCTGTAAGCACAGAGTCTCTGTGCCGTCAGTGTAGAGGACAAAGCAGGACAAGCCTTTAGTCATCCCACTGACAGCATAAATTCTCCAGTAAGCTCTGGCTACCCTACTCACCGCTGGGAAAACAACACGAAGTTATTATAACCGCGGTATTCTGTAGGGTGGAGGTACTTCCCCAGTCGGACTGCACAATCGGGCGGAAATATCGCCGTATCCTACCTCCTATAATTCCTCCTCCTCCTCCTATAAATCCTATTTTACTAAAGGAACAGTTTGTAATGATGATTTACTAAATAAAATTAAATATAAATATAAAATATCTACATACGGACAACGGTTAGGCAGGCCACTAGCTTCTTTATATATGACGTGAACTATTTCAGCGTAATGACGTCGACTGTCGTTCAGGTAAGGTATGTTACCATCCATCGACCTACAAAACAAAACAATACGTCATTTGTTACTTATTATTCGGCTGGGCTGTATTCGTGCGAGTATTTGACATGTGTGAGAATAATATGAATATATCTAGATCAAAAAAAAATCATAGCTCCATTTTAAAAAAAAAGATTTTCATATGGCATCGTCAGTCTCTCAAAGTTTCCAAAAAGGTCTATACTCCAGTATTACCTATAGTTGCCAAAGTGATGATCTGTATCAATATATACGCCATGGAACTAATAAGTACTACGTACAACCGGAATGTGCACTGATGTAGGAAAACGGTCCGAAAGAGATAGCTACTAGGAGGTGTTTATATCTCACTCTGCTAGGGTGACCAAATATTTTGCAAGAAATAGGAATTGACATCTCTCTTAATTTGCGTTTTTATTTCTTGAAGATTCGATTACTAGTTTTCGAGATATCGACGTCGTTCGTAACATTACCCCCCTTTTAGTCATGCTCGTCCCGTGCATCATTTGTTCCATGATGACGCGTCAACCTATCCACATGGACTACCTTTGGTTTTCCCCTAATCCCCTTCCTAATGCGGTAAGTAATGTCATTAATAAATAAATAAATATTCCACAACATTCTACACAACGCTATCTAGACCCATGGTAAGCATAGCTTAACTAGCTTGTGTTATGGGATCTAGAATGCGGATAAACATACTTAGATACTTTTTTTTTATAAATACATACATATTATACATAGAAACACCCAGACCAATGCAAATATACATATTCATGCATACAAATATTTGCACTGAGCGGGAATCGAACCCGCGCCCCCTGCATAGCAGTCGAATGCTCTACCGCTACGCCACGGGGGTCGTCGTCATTGACTCTCGTAATAACCGTATAGGGCCCTTCCCAGCGAGCTTGGAGTTTTGGAGATTTCCCCTTCTTGCGTAGCGGATTATGAAACCATACCAGTGTTCCTTCTTAAAAACCGTTGGTGTTTGCATTTCTGTCGTACCGGGTTTTAATCCTTTCACCTGTCTTCAGATTGGTTTCCCGGACCATTCTGTGCACCTCGTCTAGTCGGTTTCGAAGTTCACTCACGTAATCCGTCACGGGCTTAGGACTATCAGGTGGCGTATCGGTTATTGCATCCACTGCTAGCCTAATCTCGCGACCAAAATTCACTTTCGCTGGGATGTGTCCCATACTGTCATGTACCGCAGATCGATAGGACATCAGGAACAGTGGGATTTTACTGGTCCCAATCTCTTTGGTGTTCATCGACAGCTTTAGCCAAGTGATTTTCTAACGTCTGGTTAAACCTCTCGACCATTCCGTTTGACTGCGGATGCGCTGGAGTCGTACGAGTCTTGTTCACTCCAAGGAGTTTGCACATTTCTTGAAATAGAGCAGATTCGAAGTTCTGTCCTTGGTCATAGTGGATCTCCATAGGTGCGCCGTACCGGCAGACCACTTCCTGAACCAGTTTCCTTGCCACAGTGACTTCTTCCTAGTTGGGTGTCGCAAATACTTCAGTCCACTTAGTGAAGTATTCTTGCATTACTATGATGTATTTGTTACCTTCTTCAGTCATTGGAAAAGGTCCAGCAACATCAATGGCGATACGTCCTTCGTAATAATATTTTACATCCTGCCAATGTTTCACGGCTGCAACCTTTAATACGCCTTTTCACAATGATAGTAATACAAATTGGTAATAAAATTACTTTGAGACTGCGAACAAGTCAGTGCATACACCCTATGCCATTAAGGATAGCTGATTGCGACGTTAATGTTCAAAATCCTACCATTGTACTACCCAAAGAATTATATGTTTACAGTTTAGAACCTTACGATGTTTTAATGATCATAAAATGTTACGTTTTTATTTCTACTTCATGACTGAAACGAGTCAAGAGCACACATTTTTTTTTACTATGATATTTAATAATAGTTTCACAAATATAATAAACTACTAAAAAGTATTGTCATGTGTACTGGCAATAATAGAAAGGGACACATTGACCTCGTGCTTGCTGTCTCTATCGGCTCGCTTCCCCGTTCGTTTTAAATACAGTTTTCACCCATTTCATTAAAGTCTTATTTTGTGTACACGCTTATAGTGAGTGCACATTCCAGTTGTACGTAGTACTTATTAGTTCCATGATATAAGCCTATTTAGTAAGTGCCGACATTTATGTATACTAGCTAATTTGCTGGCCATCAGCTAGATGGCGCTAGTTTCTTTTACAGGATCTGAAACGCAACTTGTGCATCTATCTCTGCTAGATAAATAAACTATGATTTATCATCGATAGAGATTAAAACTACTACCTTTTAAGAAACATTACACGCACACACGTACGAATCTAACAGAGATTCAAAGATCATATAAAACTGCCAAAATTGATATTGATAATATAATATCGTTATGTTACATATTTTATTCCTTCGGAGTTGCCATAAGCTGTATTGCGAGTTGATCAGTAAGTTGGGTTGTGCCATTTTGATACTATCGTACTTACGTAGATTTTTGTTATTTGTCACATACACCTATTACAACTTTGAGACGATGATGATGATATAGCTGTAGCGATTACAGATTAATATGCAATTATTTTAAGGTTCCCTCCATCATTCAGAAACTTAATACTTCAACATTCATCGGGCATAATTGAATTTGATTGAAAGTTTTCGATGCAGAACAATTTATATAATATAATCATATTTTGGCAGAATGATCACATATCCAAATTAGTAATGGCATACTCTGAAAATGGTAGAAATTATATTTGGCATAAAAACTTTCGGAAAATGAAAATTCTGCACATCTTTGTTCTGCATTACGTTTATTTAGAATACAATTAATAAGTATATTTCGCATAGCATCCAATGAAGATAGCCGAATATACTTTGGCTTTTCAATTTTAACACACACTAGAAGATGCCCGCAGCTTTGCCCGCACCAAATTTGATCCCGTTACTATAAAATACTTTTAATAGTGAGTATAGACAGGTTAATGTGTAATGGTGGTAATGCTAAATGTCTGATGCATGCAAGGTTTATGCTTGCTTTTTTGCATGTATGGCGTATGTTAGTTTGAATTGTTTTTACAGGGTAATTTTAAAATTGAGAAGCCGCAAGGAATGCAAGTCTATTTCATGGTAATAATTAAAGTTTCCAAAACAATTAAAATTAAATAATAATATTTTAAGTACTCGTCCATCCACATTAGGAAAACGTATTCTGAAGAATAAGGAAATAAAGAAATAACATCAAAATAATACTTACAGTATTTCTTCGTTCAGGACTTGAGCAGCCTGCTTGAGGAAATTTCGAGAATAATAATATGACGGCTCAATAATGGCTGAGGCGTCAAAGAAGCAAGCACCCAGGAATAGCAGATAAAGTATCATGGTGACGTGTACCTATATTGAATTACATAAAAGAGTTTAAGGGTTATCTGGTAGAAACCTTTATCTAAATAGGAAATTCACAGCTCTTTATCTAAATAGGAAATGACTCGTCACTCACTAGGTTATAAGAGAGGGAGAGAGAGAGTCAACCAAATGATCTACCAGGCAGACCAATTTATCTAAGTGATGTTCCTTTCAACGCTAGGCTTGGCTAGTTGTTTTACAGCGCTTTCATTGAATGCCGACGCTTAATTAACGGTCTACGCTTAAAAACTAAATATGAAAATCTAAAAATAGTCAACTATTTTTGATGCTGATTGTACCCAATTAATTTTATTAAGAGAATTGTAGATACGACTTTGACTGCTTCATTGTAAACTTTCATTGTATCGTTTTGTTTACGACGATTATGGTTTCTCCTTTTTATTTATAAGATTGTAATGTTTTATACTGAAGAGAGAATCGCATGTGTCGCACACAAGCTCCAGTAGCTTTAGAGGCACATTAAGTCTATTTTTTTGTTTAATATGTAATCTGATAGTTAAATAAAAAAAATAAAAAAAAAATTTACTAAAACTATCGAACGGATTTTGATTTTTAATGCAGTTTTTTGTAGAAAGACCTTGGTCAGACTTAAAATCTTATTTTTGATATCACCACTAAAAGCCGAGATAACCGAACCCTTCAGGCAACGGGCGTTGCGGGTGTATCCTAGTATATTAGGGTCATATACCTACATATGTAGATGTAATATTACTTTTTAAAATTACTCGAATTAATTTATTTATAAAACGCCCCATGTACAAGCCACTGTAGTCTCAGTAGACGACTGGCGAAGCACGTCCACATCATCGCAGAGACGCATAAAGGTTGACTGTCTTTTTCCACACTCTTGGGTGCAGATATATATCGGGTGGTGACTGGAATATCAAACACACCTTTTGGGACTCGCGACTGACTACCACAAAGGGTCGAGAACAAAAAAAGGTCATTGATAATAATGTACTTTCAACAGGGGAACCAACTTCTTGGTCAAAAGAATGTAACAGGAAACCGGATTTGACAGACGTTTTCGTCACTAAGGGAGAGTCAGGATTTTACACAAAAGTAGAACCGTGTCTGGACCACATACCTGTGATATGGACAGTAAGCACTGAAGTCACCTTGATGATACCTCGTGTGATCCTATACAATCAAAAATCTGATTCACCAGCCTTCCAAGACTACATAGAAGAAAATACTGAACTGTGTATACCTCCTAAAACTGAAGATGATATAGAAAATATTGCATGGTATAATACCAACCTCATCCAAAAAGCAGCCTCGCTTTGAACACCTTATAAAGAACTCAAACCTCAGAACCAAGACATTACCATAGACACAGGAGATGATAGCATTGAGAAGTAGGCTCGAACGTCAATGGCACTCACAAAGAGATAGACATTCTAACCGTAGTGTCACAATATATTTTCGAGAACCTGATGTATGTAAAAAAAAGTTTCAAAATTCTCCAGAGTTTGTGACCGGCATAACATAAATACCAGACAGAAAAACAATCTTGTAGTCATTGGTAGTCGACTTGGAAAATATTGTCATTCATTCCAGGGCAACTGTATATGCTTTTTCAATAAGCTCTCTAGTGAAATTAGGGATTTACCTGTGGATAACTTTAAAAATATAGTTAAACGTAAATTGTGCCAGAAAGTCTATAATAAAATCCAAAAATACTTGGATGATAAACAAGCTTGGGAATGATGCTGTTCGCTCAACTATGCTACTCAAGTAAAATTTTGTATTTAGATTAAGGAGACTAAGTATATGTTTGTAATAGATAAAAAAATTCCCGCTAAGTTTCTTGCCAGGGTTTTCTCAGGTCAGGGCCGCGTTTCGAAAGGGTGGTCCATTTACTAAACTGATTTTCATGTTCCTTTTTTATTGACGTTTTGTAAGTGCCGATTTAATGGTCTATGCATAATAAGATTTTTACTTAGAGTAGAAATCGAAGAACCAAACAGGCCCTTAATAAAACCTGAAAAAATACTCAAAGAAAATGCGAATATCACTCTGCAAAACAAGTTGAAGACACTATCACTGTACCAGTCCGAGGGCTACTCACTTTAGCAAAAGACCAAATCGCTACAAAGACCGAAAGAACATATAAATAATAATAAATAATAATAAATATTCTACAACATTCTACACAACGCTATCTATACCCATGGTAAGCATAGTTTTGTAGTTGTGTAATGGAATCTAGAATACGGATAAACGTATGTATTGACAAAAAAAATAAGTATTTAAGTATACTTATTTTTTTTGTAAATACATACATATTATATATAGAAACACCCAGACCAATGCAAATACCCATAATCATGCATACAAATATTTGCACTGAGCGGGGATCGATCCCGCGCCTCCTGCGTAGCAGTCGCGTTCACTACCGCCACGCCACAAAGGCTGTCATATGCCTCCACTAAGACAACCTGGTGGTGAATAATCAAAGAAATGGCAAAAAACTGATACTCAAGCGCCTGATACTACTTCCTTCATGAACAAAAAATAATACCAGGCCACCAATTTGGTTTTTGTGAGCACCATGGAACGACAGAGCAAATACACCGAGCAGGTCACACCACACTAGAGATACACTAGAGAGCAAAGAATACTGCTCTGCTACTTTCCTTCAGCTGGCATAAGAGTTTACTGTACAAGTTGGAAAGTTGGAACTCCACCTTCCAAATAGTATGTTAATGCTCTTGAGGTCCTATTGCTGCACTTAATATTCAGGTCAAGTGTGTTGACTCACATTCATCCATTTACCGAATAGAAGCAGTATAGGAGTACCCCAAGGTTCTGTGCTGGGACCTGTCCTATATACAATTTACTCCACTGATTTACCTGTCATGGAATAAGTGACTATTGCAACTCATGCAGATGACACTGCAGTTCTGTCTTGTAATAACAATCCCAATATAGCATCAGCTAAGCTACACTTGAATAAAATTGGATCATGGCTGAAAGCGTGGAGAATAACAGCAAGTCCTGAAAAATCTGTTCATATAACATTCACACTAAGAACAGGAGACTGTCCTGAAACAGGAACAAGCAAATTAAAAGTGCAGAAAAATGCGCTGACTATTGGGCAGGCAATCATCACTAAGTCAGCATCATGAAATCAGTATGGAATTATGGCATACAACTCTGGGGATCAGCAAGTCACTGAAACATTGAGATCCGCCAGCGCTTCCAGAACGAGGCACTAAAAGCTATGAGCAATGCCCCATGGTACATTCGTAATACGGAAGTACATGAGTATCTGAAAATTCGGACAGTTGAAGAGGAAATAAGAAATTCTGCCGAAACATACAAACGAAGACTTGGACTTGGACATAAAAACCATCTAGTCGCGTCACTGCTGAACACCAGCGGTTGCATATAGTATTTCGACTGAAAAGATCCCGATTGCCCACTATAGCGACTAATTATGAAATACGAGATGATATATCACAGGATATGCATATTTCAAATTCATAATATAAGAATCAATCAAAACTTATTATAGCTCCCGGGCTGATTGCAGATAGAGAAAAAGAAATAGAAAAAAGTACTAATTAACTTATAAGGTTTGGTCAATACAAACATTATAATAAGAATTCCAATGACACACAAAAAAATAATCTTACCGTTCTGAAACTTGATCAAAATAATAGTCGCGAGGTGAGTGCGACGCGAGTGCCTTTTATACTTACTTGTAAATACCTAGAAATACAATCAGTGTGTGAAATTACTCAACTTAGTAACAAATTTAATTATTTTATCATCTCACACAATTATTCCGTATATTTCTGATATAGAACAAAGACTTCTGAGTATACTGGACAAATCGTTTAGAACAAAAGTGGCATCACTGTTGGCTTGTCAGTCTAACACAGACGAATGCTTACTAAGACAAGCCAGGGAAATTCAATCACATCGAATCTATCTCGCTTAGATTTGGATTCCGTGTTCAGATCCCGAACGGTGTGTTTGCTGAAAAAACAAATGAGCCCAAATTCGATAAGTTTATCTTGTTTAGTTTAGGAGTTCCTATGATCACCTTTTTTATCCAAGACAAGCTCCATAGTGCTATATTAACGATTGTCATCCAAACTATATTTAATCTCAATTGGTTGAGGTTAATTATGACCTAAAAAGTTAATTGCAATATTTGAGGCATAGGATTATAATATGAAATTGCCGTGATACATTAACAGATATTCTGAATTGTCATAAAACCTTCATGGTGTGACATTTTTGATTATAGATCTTTTTCACACGATGCCTATGAGGTTTTTCCATGGAACTAATAAGTACTACGTACAACCGGAATGTGCACTGATCTAGGAAAACGGTCCGAAAGAGATAGCAACTAGGAGGTGCTTGTATCTCACTCTGCTAGGGTGACCAAATATTTTGCAAGAAATAGGAATTGACATCTCTCTTAATTTGCGTTTTTATTTCTTGAAGATTCGATTACTAGTTTTCGAGATATCGACATCGGTCGTAACATTACCCCCCTTTTAGTCATGCTTGTCCCGTGCATCATTTGTTCCATGATGACGCGTCAACCTATCCACACGGACTACCTTTGGTTTTCCCCTAATCCCCTTCCTAATGCGGTAAGTAATGTCATTAATAAATAAATAAATATTCCACAACATTCTACACAACGCTATCTAGACCATGGTAAGCATTGCTTAACTAGCTTGTGTTATGGGATCTAGAATGCGGATAAACATACTTAGATACTTTTTTTTATAAATACATACATATTATACATAGAAACACCCAGACCAATGCAAATATACATATTCATGCATACAAATATTTGCACTGAGCGGGAATCGAACCCGCGCCCCCTGCATAGCAGTCGAATGCTCTACCGCTACGCCACGGAGGTCGTCGTCATTGATTCTCGTAATAACCGTATAGGGCCCTTCCCAGCGAGCTTGGAGTTTTGGAGGTTTCCCCTTCTTGCGTAGCGGATTATGAAACCATACCAGTGTTCCTTCTTAAAAACCGTTGGTGTTTGCATTTCTATCGTACCGGGTTTTCATCCTTTCACCTGTCTTCAGATTGATTTCCCGGACCATTCTGTGCACCTCGTCTAGTCGGTTTCGAAGTTCACTCACGTAATCCGTCACGGGCTTAGGACTATCAGGTGGCGTATCGGTTATTGCATCCACTGCTAGCTTAATCTCGCGACCAAAATTCACTTTCGCTGGGGTGTGTCCCATACTGTCATGTACCGCAGATCGATAGGACATCAGGAACAGTGGGATTTTACTGGTCCCAATCTCTTTGGTGTTCATCGACAACTTTAGCCAAGTGATTTTCCAACGTCTGGTTAAACCTCTCGACCATTCCGTCTGACTGCGGATGCGCTGGAGTTGTACGGGTCTTGTTCATTCCAAGGAGTTTGCACATTTCTTGAAATAGAGCAGACTCGAAGTTCTGTCCTTGGTCATAGTGGATCTCCATAGGTGCGCCGTACCGGCAGACCACTTCCTGAACCAGTTTCCTTGCCACAGTGACTTCTTCCTGGTTGGGTATCGCAAATACTTCAGGCCACTTAGTGAAGTAATCTTGCATTACTATGATGTATTTGTTACATTCTTCAGTCATTGGAAAAGGTCCAGCAACATCAATGGCGATACGTCCATCGTAACAATATGTTACATCCTGCCAATGTTTCACTGCTGCAACCTTCAATACACCTTTTCACCGTGATTGTAATACAAATTGGTAATAAAATTACTTTGAGACTACGAACAAGTCAGCGCATACACCCTAGGATAGCTGATTGCGACGTTAATGTTCAAAATTCTACCATTGTACTACCAAAAGAATTATATGTTTACAGTTTAGAACCTTGCGATGTTTTAATGATCATAAAAAGTAACGTTTTTATTTCTACTTCACGACTGAAACGAGTCAAGAGCACACATTTTTTTTACTATAATATTTAATAATAGTTTCACAAATATAATAAACTACTAAAAAGTATTGTCATGTGTACTGGCAAGAATAGAAAGGGACACATTGACCTCGTGCTTGCTGTCTCTATCGGCTCGCTTCCCCGTTCGTTTTAAATACAGTTTTCAACCATTTCATTAAAGTCTTATATTGTGTACACGCTTATAGTGAGTGCACATTCCAGTTGTACGTAGTACTTATTAGTTCCATGGGTTTTTCTTATAAATGAAGCCAGTGAAAGAGTGAGAAATGGAAAAGTGGAGAAAGAAGTGAAAACTGTAGTAATTATATTTATAAAAGTACACTCGGTTAACATTACCCGGCCCATAATGGTCTGATTAAAAGAAGGAAGTGATGTATATAAAAGTTTAATTTGGTGAGAAAGGGGGGCAAACCCCAATTCCTTCAATCACTTTACCGAGTTACTGACAAAAGACACATTCTACTGACAGTGCGTAAGCGAGGCGGACGTGCGTGCGGTGTTTTTAAATGCATTTTAACACCTTAACTACTGATGATTTACTATTTCCTAGTGCTAATGCATGAAATGTTTGATGATGTGATTGTAAATTATCACAAGAGACCTTGTTATGCATGTACAGTCGCTTATTATTTACAAATATTTAACATTAGAAATAAATATATACTAGGACGTTTAACAGATACTGGTCACAGAGGGCTGGTTTATTCTTTGCGCAAAGTATTAGTATTGTTATTCAATGTGGCAATGCCGCCAGCCTTCTGGCCACCCTCCCGGTTGACATCGATTGAGAGTTATTGGCTTTGATGCCTGAACCTGCAGATTTGTATAGGTATATTTTGTATTGTTTTTATATTTTAATTTGGATAATTCTATCAATTAATCAATCAATCAAATATTTCTTTATTGTATGGTACACAAAGAAAGAACACATTATACATATCGTTAACAATCAGCAATAAATTAGTGACTTTTTTTTTTTTTACGTGCGCAATAAATTAGTGACTGTGTGTGTGTTAGATTGTAGAATGATACGTGACTCGTTTACATAATTTGTCTGCTCTAGAGCTTCTTTAGCACAATGCCACACGAGTGTTTGGTACGAAAAGCATTTTAGAAAATTGTGACCTTAACATAAACTCCTGGAAAAAAACCACTTGCATTATCTTAATTAATTAGCCAATGCATACAGAAATATAGTTTTTGTACGGTTATGGGCCATGTCGAATTTTGAATGCTAATATAACGCGAATCATTTTGAATTGCCCTACGCTTTTGGATATGGATTAACAAGCGTTAATCTGATTGTGTGACTTTGAACTAAATAGATAATAAATAAATGCGTATTTACATTTTCTTTTGTAACAATACATTAAATATTTGCACTTTGGACTATGTGCGCTTTTGACATTCTGCTCTTTTGACAATTTGCGATCGTTTGTCATTTTGCGCTTTTGACTTTATGCTCCTAAACGCTTCAATAGAACAGCCACCCTTCAGACGAGGATGTACGGGGTCCTACCATCATCCTTAAGAATCTCAACTTCACCACTTCACTACACTTCAGCAAGTCGATGTACTTACTAAACAATTCAATCGATTAAAAAATCGATGTTTCGGTTTTTAGTATATTTCGGGCGCCAAAGTTAAAATTTTGGATGTAACTTTGACATTTGTTCCTCTTAATCCTATGAGAATAGTGAAAAGTTTCTGACCAGTAATTTACAAGCGATTTTTATATTGAAATCAACAAATAAACAAACCAAGAAGATTGAATATTTTGTCTATGTTTCGCGACGCTGTAAATCTAATAAATCGAGAGCCGAGTCTGCCGGAAATAACCGAGTCGTCTGCGTCCTCAGTCGATGTCTTTCCGCCATATTTTCTGCAAAAGGTTTTTTTCTCAATAACACAAAATGCTAGTCAATTTACTTGGTATACTAAGCCTAAACCTCGTTCGAGAATCAGCAGTTGTAATGAGTTGCATGTAAGGTTAGCTAACTTGGCCCATAAAGATTTGGTTGGGGAGCTAAAAGACTCGGCAGCGTAGAATTTGGACCACCTCATCTCTTTCCATGCGAGGTCGTACAAGGTGACTAAGGGATACGGCTGTTTTAACATCAGACAGATATATACAGCCCAGACTCATCCTCAGATGCGTAGCTTGAGTCAACAATAGGACCCGATAGACGACAATAGGCTCACTCCCTATTACGTGGGACCGAATTTACTGATTGGTGAAATGTGGGTGTTAATTCACCTTTGCATAACCCGCCGGGGATAGAGGCGTGATTATATGTATGTATGTAAGTAAAGAACTAACTGATACCACGTGGGATCAGTTTTTTTTTACGTGCCAAAAATCCTCACGTATATCCCCACCACCGGAGTCGGTAGGAGAGGTTATGTCTGACTCGAACTGACTAAAACGCACGACGATCGATCGTTGGGATCGTTTTTTGTTGCCGAAGGTGAGGTTAACAGGCATATCTCTCGCATTGGCCCTCTCCTCGGGTGTGAGGACCACAGTCCCCAACTCTTCCCCGGAAGGCACAAAACTGAGCTTTGCTTCAGTTTACTACCAAGCGAGAAGAAGTCATATTGATGTGTCACGTGTCCTATATAAAAACACCGCCTTTGTTTACATGAAACTTTTCCTCAACCTTGTTATGTATTGTTAAGCAATAGAAACAAATATTTAGGTACAACAAAAATGCTTAACGTTTGAACGAACAAATAAATCTTTATAACCGATTAGAAGTTTTTCCGACACGTTTGCAAGAAAAAGTCAAGACTTGGAAAGTTAACACATTTGTTATAAAAGAAAATGTTTGTTGTGAGATTATAGAGCTTTAGTAACATCATTAGTATTGTAATATCTGTGTGGGTAGAACAATATATTGAAGTGTATCGATGTATGATGGGTGGAGCCGCCTGTCACCCGCGGTGGCAGCGCGCGTTGTGCATCTCCCGTTTGCGGGGACGAGTTGGGGACCCTGTGGTATCTGCACCAGAGGAAGGCCAGATCGAGAGAGATGACCCTGTGTAAGCCTTCAAAGGATATACCTATCAACCTCACCTTCGGCAACCAACAATGACCCACAGGCACCGTGCGTTTTAGTCGGTTCGAGTCCAACATAATCTCTCCCACCAGCTCCGACGGGGAGGTATCCGTAGGGATCGCACGTAAAAAAACCCAAAGTAAGGTGAGATAGATATGAGATAACAGTTTTCATACGGAGCCGGATGAAGATACTCGGATCAAGATGCTCGCCAATCGGAAGAAGTAATTAGCCTATAAATAGACCATTTATCTGATCACAACAGGTACTGCTGTTCAAATACCCTGATAACTACTGACGACCTCCGTGGCGTAGCGGTAGAGCATTCGACTGCTAAGCAGGGGGCGCGGGTTCGATTCCCGCTCAGTGCAAATATTTGTATGCATGAATATGTATATTTGCATTGGTCTGGGTGTTTCTATGTACAATATGTATGTATTTATAAAAAAATATATCTAAGTATGTTTATCAGCATTCTAGATCCCATAACACAAGCTAGTATGCTTACCATGGGTCTACATAGCGTCGTGTAGAATGTTGTGGAATATAAACACCTCAACAAAGTCTAGGGAACAAGATGACCCCAATTTTTTTTTTCGTGTAAATCTTGTTTTGCAAATAACTGGCAGCAAATAAATAAAAATAGAATAAAGTAGATTACAGAATTGTTCGAAATTTAAAAATAAATTTAAATAAGTAATGATTTTCGAATATGTAGGGAAAACTTTTAAAAGTGTTTGATTGTGCAGTTTCTCTGAGGCAAAGTAAAAATTATTTTCTTTGATTGTAAATAACGTTTATTATCAATAATACGTCTTTTACGAATAGTTTGTGCATTTGTGACTGTAGTCATCATGTCACGTCGTCATTTAAGTCGCGAAGAGATGTTAAGGGCTGTTGGTATGCCGCAAGCTGGACGAACTCAACGCGACGTAGCGGATACTGTCAACACCCAACCAAACGTAATTTGCAGATTATGGGCACGCTACAGGTCTACAGGGGATGTTGCCGAACGTCGCAGGGGACGAAATAGGGTTACTACCCCGCGACAAGATCGTTTCTTGCAAAATTCCGCAAGGCGGCAACCCACGATTACTGCTCGTCAGTTGGTCGCAGGCCTCCAGTCTCAGCATCAAGTGGTTATTAGCGATCAAACTGTCAGGAGAAGACTACACGAAGCCAATCTTCATGCTCGCAGACCGCTTAGGGTTCCAGCTCTTCGACGTGGAAATCGAGGTCGTCGCTTATTGTGGGCTAACGCACATTTACAGTGGACCGACCATCAATGGGCACGGGTTCTGTTTTCCGACGAATGTCGCTTCGGTTTTCATCCTGATTCGAGAAGAGTGCGTATATGGCGAGTTCCTGGACGTCGGAGTCGTCTCCAGAATCCGCAAGAAGTTCATCCTTATCAAGGTGGAACAATCATGGTATGGGCTGGAATTCGCCTTGGTGGAAGGACCGACCTCGTTTGGATACGGGGCAATTTGAATGCAAACCAATACATTCAGGAGGTTATACACCCCATGGTAATCCCTCATCGACAGCAGTTCGGTCAAGATTTTATGTTCATGCAAGATAATGCACAGTCACACACCGCGAGGGTAGTGGTCAATGCGTTAAGCGAGCACAATATTACGACGTTGGAATAGCCTGCTCAGTCTGCCGACCTCAATCCCATAGAGCATGCCTGGGATTTGCTTGGGAGAAGAGCTTTCAGTGATTCTTTGGAAAATCTGAACACTGAAGAACAACTTTTTTTACACCTTCGCAGTGTATGGAGCCATATTCCACAGACGATGATTGACAATCTCATACTAAGTATGCCACGCCGTTGTCGAGCTGTTGCTAATGCTTTAGAAGGTCCTACAGATTATTAAAAACGTTTAAAGTACGGTTAATTACTGTATTTCTTACTACCTCGTTATTTTTGTGCCTAATCATAGAAGGTTGTAATATTCAATATTGGCACTATTCAATTCTTTCTTAAAAAAAATATATATATGAGAATGTTTTTATTAAAGTTAAAATTAAAAACGGTATAAAAATACCCTTCTATTGATATAAAACACTCACTATTACAAGAAAGGGTTTTTAAATAAAAACTAGAAATGTCCTTGTTCCCTAGACTTTGTTGATGTGTGTATATTTAATATATTTTGTTAGATATCGTTATAAATCCATGACAAAATTTAAACCCAAAACTTACTATGGACCCCGTAGTTATCAAATATTGTAACTCAATGTAGATTGGCGCTGACCAAGTAACGTAGCAATTCCCCTACAGATAATTTCAAAATACTAAACCAAAAAACTTGAGAAGCTCAAAAGTTAATAGGTAAAGCCAAGTCTTTAAATTGGTAAGCATTTTGCGATTTTATCGATCGTGAAACATCGCGTCGGCTCCCGAGATGTGGCGTCGTATGAGATTGGTTAAGGGTTTCTGAACGACA
Source organism: Eilema griseolum (assembly GCA_963662185.1). Classification (NCBI taxonomy): domain Eukaryota; kingdom Metazoa; phylum Arthropoda; class Insecta; order Lepidoptera; family Erebidae; genus Eilema; species Eilema griseolum. The sequence continues at coordinate 5,831,334 of OY759232.1, forward strand.
AAAACCATCCACACGCTAATAAACAAACAATAATTAGAATCCTTCACCTCCGATTAAGTACAAAATATACTTAATACCTAAATTTGTGTCGCAAAACTCCGACGTGTAACAGAGTTATAGTTTCAGGAAATTCAAAATTGCTCGGCACTCGGCACCAGGTTAGAATATATGTTCATACTTCATGATTTATAATATTCCCAATGAAGCTAAGGTATTTTTACTTAAAATATACAATAACATTTTAAATACTGGCGCTATCCCCTATCAATCGAGAAAAATTCATGTACTACCTATACCAAAATTTTATAATAACTCCTCGCATCTTAAACTTAAACCTATATTTGAAATTTGTTGTTAATGCAAAACCTCCTACCCATACTAGCGTTTGGAGTGGTATGCGGAAAAATAAAATATATTTTCACAGAATATAATCGGTTTTAGTTAATCTCATGTCTGTCTAGATGTAATATCTCGGTTGGTTACGTACATACAAATTGGTTTCACAGAAAATTATCTCACTTTGGCATGTTTCTTGGATATTCAATATGCATATAACAATGTTCCAATAGAGACCGCGACAAACATTCTAGACGAGCTTAATATAGGACCGAAAATATGTAGGTACTTTTTTTTACGTGCGCAAATTCCCCACGTATACCTCCCCACCGGAGCCGGTGGAGGACGAAACGAAAATATGTACTTACACGTGGTCGTTTCTAAGCAAAAGACAACTAAATATTAAGTTAGATTACAATGGTACCTGCACAATTACATGGTGGACTAATAGACGCTTGGCACAAGGAGACACCCTGTGTCCTTTACTTTTTAGTTTAATAACACATAGGATTAACACAAGCGGCCATACACGCTACGGTCTACTGTAAAGGTCCACCTGTGCAGGTATGCCTGCGCAGGTAGACCGGAATGTGTGTATGAATAGACCTGTGCAGTATTTTGAGCCTGCACAGGCGACCGGCGCAAGTGGCACTGTACTGCGCTGGTTCAAATTTTAATTCTTTCAATAAATGAGGAGGTTATGTCGGAATCGAACCGACTAAAACGCACGCCGCCTGTGGGTCGTTTTGGTTGCCGAAGGTGAGGTTGACAGGCATATCCCTCGCACCCCTTCCGACCCAGGGCCATCTCTCACGTTCTGGCCCTGGTCCCCCGAGACGGGGAGGCGCGCCAATCGCGCCACCGCCGCGAAATTAACATGACTATGTTTTTCATTTCAATAACCAATGCATACACCACTTTTTTCGCTACCTTTTCGCTGTTTTTGTATCTTCTATCTTCAAAATTAAAGCAAGGTGTCGTCGTCCTCATTCGCAATCATCCTGAAAAGAACTGAAGACCGCTCCGGTACGCCGGAACGTCCCCATACACGCTACCAATGTCCGGTTGACCAGCGTAGGCATACCTGCACAGACGGACCTTACCGGTTTAAAGTTAGCCATACACACTACGGTCTGTAGCGTGTATGGCTAACTTTACCTTTGAGTGTGACATAGTCGATTATGTTTTGTATATTGATGACAGAGATATAAAAAAAATTTAAAGATACATGCAAAAGGACTTAATTGAACAAAATTTTAAAGCATTTAGTAGGCTAATTATTCAAATCGATTAAGATATAGAAAAAATTGAATCGGTTCAGGTGGGATTCAAACCCGCGATCGTTCGTTTAATTTTTTTCTATTACGTATTACGTAAGTTCCCGACACAGTAGAATTTGGACCACCCCAACACTTCCCATGCGGTGTCGTACAAGGCGACTAAGGGATAGGGCTGTTTAACATCAGACAGATATATACAGCCCAGACTCAGCCTCAGATGAATGGCTTGAGTCAACAATAGTGCTCGAAAGACGGCAATAGGCTCACCCCTATTACATGGGACGGAATTCAATGATTTGCGAAATGTGGGTGTTAATTCCCTCTCCAAACCCTCCGGGGATAAAGGCGTGATTATACACATATGTTGTATGTATGTATGCTTAATCGAAAAGGACTTAAATTAGTGTAAAGAACGTTAGCAACCTCAATTACTAATATTCCCTCTAATCCCTCCAACAAAGCTAAATAGCTTGTTGCTAGGAATGGGTTCATTTCAGTAGTGTAATGGCCAGAATTCGAACCAGGGTTCTTTCGATCGTAAGGTACCGACCACTAAGCTACCGACGCTTGTATTTATTAAAAATTTAAAAGATTGCAATACTAGGCATTAAGTATCGTGGGAGGTTTTATTAATCTCTCAAAATTGGCAACATTTTAGAAATCTACAAATAACATAGTATTAACAGTTTTTAAATATGACCACAAATAAAAAAGTAGTTTGCCTTTTTTTTATACCACTTAGGTGGCAAACAAGCACACGGGCCACCTGATGGAAAGTGGCTACCGTGGCCTATGGACGTTTGTAACAACAGAGGAGTCACAGTCGCGCTGCCAACCCTGTAAGTACAGAGTTTCTGTGCCGTCAATGTAGAAGACAAAGCAGGACAAGCCTTTAGTCTTCCCACTGACAGCACAAATTCTGCAGTGAGCTCTGGCTACCCTACTCACTGCTGGGAACACAACACTAAGTTATTATAACCGCGGTATTCTGTAGGGTGAAGGTACTTCCATAATCGGACTGCTCAATTGGGCGGAAATACTGCCGTGTCCTACCTCATATATGAATATACGCCTAAAAACGAAATTTACTAGTCTACTCTTCTTAATACAGGGTTTCATGTCAAGTTTTCCCTCTCTCACAGTGATGTCGTCTCCGTATTTTTCCATTAGTCGCCTCTTACGACACCCTTCGGATGAAATGAGGTGGTTATACATGTATTCTCTCTCTTTTATCTAGGACACGCCATCTTGACTTCACCTCACCTGATGGTAAGCTAAAGGTAAAGTCTCATGAAAGAGGGTCACCATTACAGACACTAATGTTACAATGGTGGCACTCAACTTGGCTGTCTCATTTACTTGCGCAAAATCCAAAAACCGGAGCCGGTGAGAGATGTTATGTCGGACTCGAGCTGACCAAAACACACGACGCCTGTGGGTCGTTTTTAGTTGCCGATGGTGAGGTTAACAGGCATATTCCTCGCACGCCGGCTGACCCAAGGCCATCTCTCTCGATCTGGCCCTCTCCTCGGGTGTGGGGACCACAGAGACCCCAACTCGTCCCCGGAAATGGGGAGGCGAGCGAGGCGCGCCGCCGCGGCCTGCTTCTGCCAGGGTGTCAAGCTGCTCCACCCGTCACCCCCTAGCCTACGCTCATTGGCTGCCTCATTAGATGCTTCTTCATGCCCCCATCAATGGACACGGGACTGTAGGAAGAAGGAGACACGTGAGCTGATAATGAATTCCAGGACTCTCCGTCACTACAGGTTTATAGTAATCCTTTTAACGACATTCACCTATGCGTATCCAGAACGGGTAGGTTAGTATCATTATAATAAGTAGGTAAATTAATATTTAATACTATTAGGTTATGTCTATGACTCATAGCACTAGTTCTATTGCGTGATTCTATAAGCAAACTAGGTATCAAAATGTTAATGGTCCTTAGAAATAGTAACGCTTTTGTTAGGCAATGGATAACAAAAGCTGTAACTATAATTGCGTGAGATACATTGGTTATTGAACTCAGGGTATTTTACATAATTATTTTATATTACCATTTAAGTAAAAGGAAAATTCATAACATAACATAAACTCATGCCTTTATCCCCGAAGGGGTAGGCAGAGGTTCTAGCACCCATATTTCACCTGTTTATGTCTAGGTCCCAATGTAATAGGTGGCGAGCCTATTGCCATTAACCGGGCACTTATAAACCTGCGATAAATACACAGATAACTTCGAAAAGCATCGAAAGTCATTGATGTGTTCCATGTTATAAAACCTGGGATCGAACCCGAAACCTCGGGTCAGCAGTCCAGTACCCATACCACTAGGCTACAATGGCGAAAATTAACTGTATAATTTCCGTATAGAATAATTGTCAAATGAAGTTCAACTTGATTGTTGTGCCTTTTAATAAATTATGAGACGGTCAAGCATAGACAAGTCTACCCAACATACTTTTAAACTTTCGCTATGTGCGAGTAGATATAGAAAATTCTACCCTTCGAACGCTATGACTGAAGGCGTACACTTTTTAATGTGCGCATAATCCCCACGCATACCCCACCACGGGGGCCGGTGGGGGAGGTTAAGTCGGACTTGAACCGACTAAAACGCACGCCGTCTGTGTGAGCCGCAGGTTGCCCGAGGTGAGATTACCCCGGCCGGCCCAGGAACATCTCTTATGAGACGGCCCTCTTCGGGTGTGGGGACCACGGAGTCCCCGCCGCATCGGGACGCCTCCATCCGTCACCCCCAGACGGAGGTCTGACTGAAGGCGTACACTATTGAGCTGTTCATTATATGACCGCGGTTGGTGTAATCTGGTCGAACCATCAAACAATTCAAAGGTATTGTATATACCTATACCATAATCACAAATTCCCGCTAATATTATTGTATTTGCACTAAACCAGTTGCGACGTCAATACAGCACGCATAAAGGTCATTACAGACTTATAGTTTTGAATAGAATAATCTGAACATAGACTTATAACGCAAATTTGAATAACAATTGCCGCATCCGGCAGTTCCTCACGCAACACTTTCACGCAAATCTAATGATCCATCGCAGCATATTAAACTCTGCTGACACATATCCTTCTTGCGTCGTTCTACCCCTGGCCGATAAGATGCAGAGACATCAAGGAACTAATTTCATAATTTTTTTAAGGCATGTAATATAGCTCTGCACCACCCTATGGTAGACTGGCAGAGAATGCCTACGGCATTAAGTCCGCCAATGTACATCGTGCATAAAGTATAAATAAATGAATGAATAAATAATATGTTTGGTTCTGATACTAGTTCGTACAAATGTCGGTAGATGGCTGCCTCCGTCGATCGAAGAGGGATATATATCGGAGAATTTGGATGGCTTCAGACGTGGTTCGGTGGCCTGAACATTCCCCCTGTAAGGGAAAGATAGCGGGTTAGAATCTCGCTGGAATTAATTAAATTTTTCCATTATACTAATTGTCACCAGACACAACAAAAATGTGAAAATAAATATTATACTTTATGCATAATATAGATATAAAAGATGAATTAAAGGATAGGATGATAGGATAGGAATAAAAATTAAAGGAAAAAGAGTCAGTTTACTTCTTTCATTCACTCTACAAGATGCCGTTTAATTTTATACATTAAAAGCAAGCCCAAAATTAATTCCAAAATTAAGTCCAAAATTAATTAATATTTTTGCAATGTCTCTGGTAAGATAAGGGTTCAATTGGGTGTTTGACTAACTAGTTCAATTATTTACTTATTACTAAACGGCAAAACGGTAAGTTATAAGGAAACTTGTATGAAATTGTGAATGTGACGTCATAATATTTAATAGTCAAATCATTTACTAATATGGGTTGGGTGGATGATAAAAAAAATAGAAATCTATATAATAAGAACAGATACAACTTTTATAGCTGTTTTACCATACTTAATTTATTCACATATATTATAATACATATCGTAATAAAGTAAATTATTTTACTTAGCTTATTAAGCTAAGTAAAATAATTTACTTTCACTACAAAAAATACTCAATTAGTAGAACATGCCAAATCATGAGTCCATATTGTTAAAATTAATTCCCGAATGTGTGAAAATATTTTTCTAAACATCTAAAGTTATTGTTCAGTGGCGTTCGACACATGCTTGTTCAGAAACTTTTCACATAATTACGGACACCAGATGGCAACACTATAACCATATCGACTGGCAATACAAAGTAAGCACAAACTGATGTCAGCTTGTAAATGTTTACGATAATGGCAACACAAAAGTTCCATTTGTGGTATTCAATGTGTCGATATCCGCGTGGGATGAATGTTTTCATTCTCGCAACATAAAAATGAAGTGGCTTTAAAAAAAATAAAGGAGAATCGAATGTTCATTTTGGTGGAGGAAGGCAAACAATACTGCGAAAGTACAACAAGAGCACATGTTCTCTTTTCAGAGCTGTTGTTGCTGCTGTTCAAATTGCATTTTTTTAACGTGCAGAAATCCACTCGGATACCCCCCGCCGAGGCCAGCGGAGTGGTTATGTCGGGCTCGAACCGACTAAAACCGCACGACCGTCTTGGGCCATCTGTTGTCGAGGGTGAGATAGACTCTAGCACATCCCGCGCGCACCCCAATTGACCCCGGCTATAGAAGGCCTCATCGAGTGTGGGACTATGGCGTCCCCATCTTTCGCAGATACAGGCGGAGGGGCACTAATCGGGCCACCGTCTTGACCTGCTTCTGCTACAGTGACAGGTGTCTCCACCTGTCACCCCTAGGAGGTTCAAATAGCCTTAATGATCGCCGGCCTTCATTACAAACATACATATACATAATCACGCCTTTATTCCCGGAGGGTCAGGCAGAGGTGAGTTAACACCCACATTTCACCAATCATTGAATTCGGTTCCGCGTAATCGAGGGTGAGCCTATTGCCATCTTCCGGGCACTATTGTTGACTCAAACCATGCATCTGAAGCTGAGTCTGGAATGTATACCTATATCCGTCTAATACTAAATAGACCTTAGTCGCCTTGTACGACACCGCATGGGGTGGTTCAAATTCTGCCATGAACCACGCGGCCCAAGATTAGGTTAATAAAACTCAAGGACACGCCGTAAGGTTAAGGATCATCATAAACTGACTCGAGAGGCGACACGGAAGCCTGTACAGGCTGATATAGGTGTTTTCCGGAAAAGGGTATTCCGGGGACCACCTATATCGGATCAGGAAGGAGCCTACGACTGGGTGCCATCAGCTGTGCAATTATCTAAGCTTACAGCGTCGAGCACAGTGCTGCGACAGCCTTATACAGACTGTTATTGGTCGGACTGGGTGACGTCACTGGAGATCGACCAAGCAACAATCTCCAACAAGCGCTGCGCTCGACGCTTAGAGAACTGCACAGCAGGACTCAGGGTTAGAAATGCTGACGGAGTGTCTAGTGTGGAAGGAATAAAAAAAGATTCATAAAACTCATTCATAATAAGAATTGGATTATTTTGGTAGCCTAGTAGTATGGGTAATGGACTGCTGTGACGAGGTCTCGAGTTCGATCCCAGGTTTTACTATGGCACACACAAATGACTTTTCGATGCCATTCGAAGTTATGTGTGTATTTATTGCAGGTTTATAAGTGCCCGGTTAATGGCAATAGGCACGCCACCTATTACATTGGGGCCTAAACATAAACTGGCGAAATGTGGGTGCTAGCACCTCTGCCTACCCCATCGGGGATATAGGCGTGCGTTTATGTAGCACCTCTGCCTAACCCTCCGGGGATAAAGGCGTGAATATATCTATGTATGTATTTTATTAGAATAATTTAAGTAGATAAGTGTGACAGATTCCCGTTATGATCCTTCATAGCAAAGCATACTATATCCCTTTTGACAGGCATGCTCTCTTTCGCGCATTTTTCGCTGACTGCCACCAAGATGGCCGACGTCATGAAAGGTTCCCTGACTGGGGGGGAGAGGTGTATACTATACCCCTTTTTTCTATACCACCTGGTTGTCAGACAAGCACACGGTCCACCTGATGGAAAGTGGTTACCGTGGCCTATGGACGTGTGTAACACCAAGGGAGTCGCACTGGCGCTGCCAACCCTGTAAACAAGAGTTTCTGTGCCGTAAAGTATTATTTGATTTCTTTATAAAATTCCCTACAAATTAGAATGTTAATACTCTAAAGTTTTTACATCAAACATAGTAGATTGTATGAGGCTCTAACAACTGTAATTAATACGCCATTAGCGTTGGTCTTGGAACCGATAAATTGCAACGAATCGCATTATAAATTTTCTTCTGAAAATTTATTATAATTTATTAGGTAGGTACAGTCAGCATCAGAACGATTTTGACTAACAAAGAACTCAAAAGGATCTTATTATTGTGTTAATCCCTCCGTGCTTTAGACTGATTGCTCAATTTTTTTTTTAAATAGGACACTTCGTTTATTGTTTATCTTTTTATACCACTTAGGTGGCAGACAAGCACACGGCCCACCTGATGGGAAGTGGTTACCGTGGCCTATGGACTCGTGCAACACCAGGAGCGTCACACTCGCGCTGCCGACCCTGAAAAAACCTCCTAATGCCCCTTTTGAAGAACCCCATATTGTAGGCGCATGGGAAGACCGCAGCAGGGAGTTCATTCCACAACTTGAGTGTGCGTGGGATGAAGTTTCTTTCATACCGCACAGTGCGTTCCGTCTCAGGTTGCAATGTGTGGGGATGAACTCCCTGCCGACGGCGAGCGGTGCGATGATAGAATGTTGCTGTGGGCATCATGACAAACAATTCATCTGAGCACAAACCGGTGTACAGGCGGTAGAACACACACAGCCACACACAGACTGCCTCGCTTGATAGTATGTATGCTTACCGCTGATCGTATGATGCTGAAGGCAAAGTCTCAGAAAAGAAGGTCACCATGACTTCAATCAATCAATCAATCAATTAGCCCACCGCAGTCCACTGTTGGACATAGACCTTTCCCAATATGCGCCATTTTTTCCGATCCTCTGCCTTCCGCATCCAGTCTGTCCCAGCCACGTTTTTCAGGTCTTCCATATACCATTTTGACGGCCTCATCATATACTTTTTCACGCCGCGCGGTGAAAGGATCCGGGACTGTAGGAAGAAGGAAACACGTAAGCTGATAATGAATTCCAAACCTTAATGGTGCGTCTAAGGAAAGAGTCTCCGAACCGCTTGGTTCTTGATCGGCATATTTGGTGCACACCGTTAGTTCTAAACACCTGTAATCCTGCGCCAATGCCTCGTTCCTCAGTCAACAGTTGACGTTGCTTTGGGTTCTGAAGATCTTCGACACCCTCCCACAATTACTAGCACTCTTGATAATCCTTAGCTAAAATGCTTTTAGGTATGTTTTATAGGAATAACATATATATGTTGTACAGGAATTAATTCGTCAACGGGGCGTGAAAAAGCATCTGATGAGGTCACCAAGCTGAGTGCCACCATTGTAACAGTACTTAGTGGTCTGTAATGGTGACCCCCTTTCCTGAGACTTTGCCTTTAGCTTTCCTTCAGGCGAGATGAAGTCAGGTTGGCGTGTCCTAAATAAAAAAAAAACACGCTGTTTATTACTTTACACAATACTTAATAACATTATAATTAGTGCAAAACGAATCTTTTAAACAATAGGTGTGTTCAAGATTGATTTCTTTCGGTAGATTGTAGTTTGAATTAAAGGAGGGTAGTCAGCTATATAATCTTTTAAATTGATAACTTCCATATCGTTAGATCCTAGCACTTTAAACACACACAGGTATGCGTCGCTTTTTTTAAATTAAAATCTTAAATCTTATTTCGCTAATCTTTTATTTACGTTGTAATAACATAGCTGATACACGCGGCTCCTCCCGCGTGAGTGTCGGCTATATCGCGACTTTCGGCAATATCTCCGGAACGATTATTTTTTAACATACATACAAAGTACATTAAAAGGAGGTAGGACACGGCGGTATTTCCGCCCGATTGAGCAGTCCGACTGGGGTAGTACCTCCGCCCTACAGAATACCGCGGCTATAGTAACTTCGTGTTGTGTTCCCAGCGGTGAGTAGGGTAGCCAGAGCTCACTGGAGAATTTGTGCTGTCAGTGGGCTTGCCCTGCTTTGTCTTCTACTGACGGCACAGAAACTCTGTACTTACAGGGTTGGCAGCGCGACTGTGTCTCCTCTGGTGTTACAGACGTCACGGTAAACACTTTCCATCAGGTGGGCCGTGTGCTTGTATGCCAACGAAGTGGTATATAAAAAAAAAAAATCACGCCTTTATCCCCGGAGGGTTAATCTTAACATACGGTCCCACGTAATAGAGGTGAGTCTATTACTGTCCGAGCACTATTATTGACTTAAGCCATTCATATAAGGCTGAGTCTGGGCTGTATATATCTGTCTGATGTTATACAGCCCTATCCCTTAGTCACCTTGTGCGACACCGCATGGGAAGAAATGAGGTGGTTCAAATTCTACTCTGTATGTATGTATGAATATGTATATTTGCATTGTTCTGGGTTTTTCTATGTATGATATATACATATTGTCACGCCTTTATTCCCGAATGGTTAGGTAGAGGTGGATTAACACTCAAATTTCAACAATAATTGTATTCAGTCCCACGTAATAGTGGCTAAGCCTATTGCCGTATTTCGGACACTGTTGCATACCACTATGAATGATATATTTGTATTTACAAAAAGTATCTAAGTATGTTTATTCGCATTCTAGATCCCATGACATAAGCTAGCTAAGAAAGTTGTGTAGAATGTTGTAGAATATTTATTAATTGTTATTAAATCGCAACTTTCAGCCACATATCCGGAACGATTATTTTTTTAATAAAAACATTATTTTGGTCTCCAGCTAAAATGTTCCTGTTTGCCCTTTTGGTGGGGATTGGTACAAGCGTCCTGGCGCAACCACCAGAAGACGTGCCAAATAATGTACCACACTATTACGATTTCAATGTGGCGATCAAAGCATTAATAGACGATCTAAATAATAATATCTTGTAAGTACTTACAATATTAACTAGCACCCGATATAGTCTTTTTTTTAATTATCGCGGTGTGAATTCATAATCATTTCATCGCTGTTTATCGCGAAAAATCCCGAACAATTACATAATTATAAATACAGTAAAGTTATCAGTAGCGACTGGTCTCTGTTACCGAATTCCTGTCGACTCTGCAAAAGGAAGCCGTGTGGCATAGATAATTCTGAATTTCAGATTCCGAAATGCAGTAACTGAAATCTAGTAACTATATAAAATTCAGAGTCAGAAATCAAAACACCTAGAATTGTATACAAAAGTGCTATGGTAATTCAAAAAGAAGTAAATTTTTTTCACCAGCTTCCGTTTTGAAAATTATTGCTGGGGACATTTATCTCGGACTGTTAATACTGTTGATTGACGGCGTTTGATGGAACCTGCTACACATATTTAATAAGACGTTCTGTACATTTCCACTGTATTTTATTTTTCACCTGACCGGTTTCGGCTCACGGCATTCAAAGGTTACCTTAAACGCCAATACAAATCTTCGAAAATGCCGTGAGGTGAAATCGGTCAGGAGAAAAATAGAATATAGTGGTAAACGTCTTGTTGACCTAAAATATGCGCAGTTCTTGGGTGCCTTTTTGCTGATAGCACGTATACCGTAGTAGACGAGCTCAAATTCATCAAGTAATATTTATAAAAGATCTGCGAGCGCCATGAACTCGTTTGTCTCGCGATTTATGTCCAAGATACGTAAATCCTGAGGGATATCACCCTCCGCCACTGATAGTTACTTATGAGTATATTTACAACATAAAAGTTTCATAACATAACATAAACTCCCGCCCATATCCTCGAAGGGGTAGGCAGAGGTGCTAGCACCTACATTTCGTCAGTTTATGTTTATGTCCCAATGTAATAGGTGGCGAGCCTATTCCCATTAAATGGGCAATTATAAACCTACGATATATACACACATAACTTCGAAAAGCATCGAAAAGTCATTGAAGTGTGGCATGGTAAACCTGAGATCGAACCCAAGACCTAGTCTCAGCTGTCCATTACCCATTCTACTAGGCTACCGCGGTTCTGCTAATATACTTATCACAAAATAATATGGAATCAAAAATAAAATAGATATTTGCTATCCTGTCAAGGTAACGTTTTCAACTTACATCTTTATTTCCCTGGGAATGCCAATTACCACGTCGGTATCAAATTCTAAGTAACTCGTTATTTTTCAGGTCTATGGATGGAAATATACCCGGTCTGGGCGACCCTAGACGTCAGTATATTGAGATCACCCATACTATCCACAGTTTAGCCTCTGAAATGAAAAACTGGTGTATGTAAGTAATTTATTCCTGGATTATCTTAGAGATCTAGACCATTCGTACTAGTTATAAACAATCCATGACTAATGCAGTATTCATGAGATTCACACCAGACTGTAAATCTTATCTTTAATAAGTATTACTGTTGATGAGGATTCCACTTTGGGTTTCTGAAATGCGGACGTTTTTTCATATTTTGAATTTCCTCTCAAACATTACCGTTTTCCAAAAACCACATTTTACCATCTATCTATACGGAGCTGTCAATGTGTGTGAGCAATGCAACTAAGCGACCCCCATCTGACCTCTACAACCAATTGGCGATATTGTAATTTTATACATCAGTATCAAAATAAACGGGATATTTACCATGTTTCATTGTTTTGAGTTACGGTAAATATCCCGTTTATTTTGATACTAATGTGAGTGACCATGATAGTTTAAATACCTATATTGTAATTATATAGTTATACTGATCAGACTTTTAATGCCTTTGTGTCTCTTTTCAGTACCTTCCCTTATTATAAATATTATCAGAAATACGTTAATATAGCAGTACCTGAAGCTGTAAGTCAACCACAAAAGGTAATAAATGACTTAAAAGCTTTACTCAAGAAATTCAACAAGGACTCAGAGAAGGTACGTCTGAATGGTTTAGATAGATAGATAATTCTTTATTGTACACCAATAGATTTACAGTAGAACCTGTAGGAAACATGTATACAGTTGAATGTAGAATGGGCGGCCTAATCGCTGGAAGCGATTTCTTCCAGACAACCTTGGTATGTACAGTAATGTAATAAAAGCAAAAGATTTGGTGTAGATGGCAAATAACCTAAAAACAAGGTGTATTAAAAAAATCAAAAAGAAAGGAAGATATAGAAAGAAGTTCAAAAAGACAAAGAAATTATTAATTATAGCAAATCCTAATTTTTTTTAATAAGGAACACAAAACTTTGATGTTTGTGTTCTTCGTATTTTAATTTTTTTTTAAGTACTATTAATAGAACTGTTAGTCCAGACAAATTAAAGTTTTGAGCTTGCATAAAGTCGCATAGAACTGAAAATTGGTACGGATCTTAAATACAACATAATAAAATAAATTTCAAAAGTCTCTGTCGATTTGGACTTGTAATTCTTTATTATTCGAGGACAAAGGTTAAATATATTGTATTCTCGAATTTTTCTTGTAAACAGTTAGCGTTATAGCATAAATAGGTGAGACAAAGTTGTAGATAATGTAATTACGTACAAAATTGGTGCCAAACTTTTTTTTGTACGGATCACCATTTCTGAGATATCGCGATTGCAAAATTGGAAGACGGAACCGCTGATCATAGGAATTAAATTTCATATACTATTATATGAAATTGAATTCCTATGATCAGCGGTTCAGCATATAACCCTCCCTTTCTTAATTTTGGTCCTTCGCTGCTGACTATATTGTCATACTGAAACTTCTCATATCTAAAGCAATTGCTATCTTATTATGCTCTTTCTACCACATCCAATATTCACTGAAGTTTACGCGAGTTACCTCGTGATCAGCACACTGGAATCCGTTTTATTTCAAATACTGCATTCTTTTTAATGATTATAAACATAACATAAACTCACACCTATATCCCGAAGGAGTAGGCAGCGGTGCTAGCACCCACATTTCGCTAGTTTATGATTATATCACAACATATAAACAAACTATTTATTTTCTGTTACAGATCCAAAAATTGATAGACAACACATGCACAAAAGACATCAAACCCAGAGATTGTGATGTTGTAATTTATAAAATAGTACAAAGTGACCCTAAGAGATATAATGTTGAGTCAATTTTATTCCTGGACGGTGGTAGTGCCGCGGAAGCCTTTAACAAGCATAAAGTAGAATATTACTCCGTATCACAGAATCTTGAAGCTACGAAATACGTTATAGAGAACCCTGATAAACTTAAAGAAGTCACATATAGGTATTCTAGTTTCCTTCGCAGGCTGCTCCCGTTTCTCTGCTAAGAAACATTTCAACTTGCAAAATTTGCACTTTATATAACAAAAATAGAAATAGTTAAGTGTATTAAATGTTTAAATACAACAATTGCATCTACCACACATTATTTTAGTTTCTGGGGAGCTGTTTAACTCTTCAAATTTGAAGTAATCCATCACCCAAATCCACACCGACAATAATCCTGTCGCCGCACATAGCAGTAAACGTTATGCAGCACAACACAATCAGATAGCTTTTTTTATATATATACCACTTAGGTGGCAGACAACCGCACGGACCACCTGATAGAAAGTGGTTACCACACTCGCGCTGCCGACCCTGTAAGCACAGAGTCTCTGTGCCGTCAGTGTAAAGCACAAAGCAGGACAAGCCTTTAGTCATCCCACTGATAGCTCAAATTCTCTAGTGAGCTCTGGCTACCCTACTCACCGCTTGGAACACATCATGAAGTTATCATAACCGCGGTATTCTCTAGGGCGGAGGTACTTACCCACTCGGACTGCTCAATTGGGCGGAAATACAGCTGTGTCCTGCCTCCTATGATTAGCTTCGGGCGTGACTCGGTGACTCATTCCCCCTGTAAGAAAAAGATCGCGGGCTCGAATCCCACCTGAGCAGATTAAATGTTACCTATTTTAGTCGATTTGAATAGTTAGCTGGCTGAATGCACAAAAATTTATTGATATTAGCGCGTTCAACCAAATAAACCAACTCTTTAGAATTTTACTATGATGCGAAAGTTTTTGAAGATCGTATGCCACTTTTCCCTAGAACGTATTGTTTTGTTAGACTAAGTGGCTTAAGACCACGGCTATCCTTGATATTTTCTTGTTTAACACTTTTTCAGTAGTCGGGTTTTAGTTTTAAACTAATTTCCTTATTTCTATTATTTAGGGGCAATCAATAGGTATAATTTATACATATTTGAAATGTGCTAATTAAGCTCTTTCAATTGATATTAAACACGGCATATTTATCTTAAATTTATTTTTACGCAGTACTTTATGACCGCTAGAGGGCGCCACATTAGATTAAGTGACACATTGTATAGTCTATAACCAGCGGATGACTAAGATGTTTCTAACGATACTTTATTTGTCCTGATCTAATAAGTGGTTGAGGAGCTATGAGGGAACAGATAAACCTACATACATACATACATAGCCTGTCAAAATCATAACCCTTCTTATGCTTTGCCGTAGTCGAGTCAAAAGTAACCTCATGAAAAGTTGATATTTATCACATAGGTAAGTGAACTAAAACGACGATATATTCTGTAATACTCTGAAGTTGGTGGCTTACTTTGTCATGGGCAGCATGTTTACTGTCGGATGGAGAAAAGTCCGATATTGCCGATCCCCAAGAAGGGGGATCGCTCAGAGCCAGCCAACTATCGACCCATAGCCGTCACCTCAGTGCTGTGCAAGGTCTTCGAGCACATCATTAACAAACAGCTCATGCGTCACCTAGAGGATCACTCCTTAATTAATGACCGGCAATATGGCTTCAGGCCGAAACGGTCAACGGGTGATCTTCTAGCATACGTTACCCATCTTTGGGGTGAGGCTATGGACAAGCACGGCGAGTCACTGGCAATTAGTCTTGATATCGCCAAAGCTTTCGATAGAGTCTGGCACAAATCGCTTCTCTCCAAGCTACCAGCCTTTGGTCTGCCTCCTAGACTGTGCAACTGGATTGCTAGTTTCCTGCGGGAGCGCCGTATCCGCGTCCTCTGTGATGGACGGGCTTCGGAGTTCTTGCAAATAAATGCTGGCGTACCGCAGGGGTCTGTATTATCTCCCACTCTCTTTCTTCTGCATATCAACGACATGCTGTCCACCGGCAGCATACATTGCTATGCAGACGATAGCACCTTACACGGGAGTTATCACGGACAACCTGCGGCCAAACAGTCTGATATCGTGGAAAAAAGACAGCTTCTTGTCACTGAACTGGACCGGATCTTGAATCACATTTCTCAATGGGGCTCCGAGAACATGGTCGAGTTCAATGCCAAGAAGACGCAGGCTTGTGCGTTCACAGCAAAGGTATCTTCTTTCCTTCCCCTTCCCACTCTTCAGAGCACGCCACTTCCACTGCAGGACAATCTCTATATCCTAGGCATGGATATTCGCTGCAAACTGAATAACAGAAATTACATCGAGAGCATTATCAAAACAGCCTCGCGGAAACTCGGACTCCTAAACAAAGTGAGACGTTTTTTCACGCCGGAGCAGCGGTGTCTTCTCTATAAGACACAAATTCGCTCCTGCGTGGAATACTGCTCGCATCTCTGGGATGGCTCCGCGAAATACCTACTAGATGCTCTCGACAGGTTGCAGCGACGCGCGGTCCGAATTATTGGGAACCCTGAGGTCACGAACACCCTCGAGCCTTTGCAGATGCGTAGAGATATTGCTTCCTTGGCTGTATTTTACCGTCTCTACCACGGTGAGTGTTCTGACGAGCTCTTCCAACTAATCCCACCATCTCCTTTCCTACATAGGACAACACGTGCAGGCCTTAGATGTCACCCTCACACTGTGCAGAATATACGAGCAAGAACCAAGCGGTTCGGAGACTCTTTTCTTTGCCGCACCACCAAGACCTGGAATTCATTACCAGCACACGTGTTTCCTTCTTCCTACAGTCCCGGGGCCTTTAAGCGGGGCGTGA
Source organism: Eilema griseolum (assembly GCA_963662185.1). NCBI lineage: Eukaryota > Metazoa > Arthropoda > Insecta > Lepidoptera > Erebidae > Eilema > Eilema griseolum. The sequence continues at coordinate 5,847,997 of OY759232.1, forward strand.
AAAAGCATCTGATGAGGCCGCCAAGCTGAGTGCCACCATTGTAGCACTTAGTGTCTGTAATGGTGACCCTCTTTCCTGAGACTTTGCCTTTAGCTTACCATCAGGCGAGGTGAGGTCAAGTTGGCGTGTCCTATATAAAAAAAAAAAAAAAAAAAAAAAGTCCTATCCCTTAGTCGCCTTCCTCCCATGGGAAGAGATAGAGTGACCTCCACTGGGAACCAACACGACAATTTTTATTATATCGGAATATTTCGAGTAGGCACTTACATGCTGCTAAAATATTTTAGCATTAGTTAAATAAACAATAATAATAATAAAATGTGAACTGCCTTACGGCTATCTTTCCTTTGTCTCCAAACTACCATTTCAGCCCACTCCACAACAGGAGTCGATGTACAGGATAACGCCCCGTACATGAACCGTTGTTGTCTACCACTATAAATAGTTAACTCAAAGATCTGTTGATTTAATGAACTATTGATCTCGTTCCCGCCAGAGTAGAATTTGGACTAACCCATCTCTCCCCATGTGGTGTCGTACAAGGCGACTAAGGGATAGGGGTGTTTAACATCGGACAGATATATACAGCCTAGACTCAGCCTCAGATGCATGGCTCGAGTCAACAATAGTGCCCGAAAATGGCAATAGGCCTATAACGTGGGACCGAATACAATTATTGGTAAAATGTGGGTGATAATTCACCTCTGCTTAACCCTCCGGGGATAAAGGCGTGATTATATGTATGATCTCGTAGCTTGTTGAGGTATTTTTTTAATAAGGACACGTATATTAGACTTAGCCTTACCTGATGGTAAATTCAAAGCCAAGTATCAGAAAAGTGGGTCACCATTACATACATATACCATGTGACAATGGTGACACTCAGCTTGACGGCCTCATCAAATGCTTTTTCACGCACTGTTCAAAGGACCCGGGACTGGAAGAAGGAAACACGTGAGCTGGTAATGAATTACAGGCCTTAATGGTGCGACAGAGGAAAGAGTCACCGAACCTCTTGGTTCTTGATCGGATATCTACTAAGCTACCGACACTTCAAATACTGATTTATTGATTTAATAGCCTGTAGATCAGAAAGTTTATGATTTTTAGTGGCAGTGAGTGAATATTTAGGAGCTGCTAAGGGTATGCTTGAATTTAGACATATATGTATATAAGTACTATCTATATTTAAGAGTAGTTTACGCGTTGTATAGAAATTTTGTGGAAAAGGGCATAGTAAAAATAATAGTTTAAAAAACTAAAAAGCACGCTTTTGGCACGCACAAAAATTTACAAAATAATTCGGACATTTAGATAGATAGATAGATAGATAATTCTTTATTGTACACCAACAGATTTACAGTAGGACAAGTAGGTAGCATCTATACAGTTCAATGTACAATGGGCGGCCTTATCGCTGAAGCGATTTCTTCCAGGCAACCTTGGGATGGACAGTAATGTTATGAAAACAAAAGATATGGTGTAGTTACCGACTAAACTTGAATAGATAGAGTATTAAAACAAGAGAAAGAGAGAAAAGTAAGTAAAATAAAATTAATATACGGCGTTACACAAAAAATTTAAATATAAATTCTGATATACAGATACATATACATGTATTAAATAAATATATACATAAAGTAGATAGTTCATACTAATACGAAGGGAAAATAGTGAGTGAGCACATAATTGTGAGCTATTACCTACTGTGCACAACATGATAGGTAGTGGTTCTTGACCATTAATTTAAATACATTCACTGACTTTGCCCGTCTGATGTTCAGTGGCAACGCGTTCCATAAGCGCACCGCCCTGACAGTGAAAGACTTGTCAGCAAAGTCAAAGCCATCTTGCACGTCCGCCATATTAGATTTAAGTAATGTGGCAATTTTTTTCGTTTTCCTGACAGCAAACCCTTTCATTTGATACCCATATCATGAGGGTGGTTTTCAAACAGCCAGTCCGCCATCTTGAGGAGGCCGCCACATTGGATTTGTAATGACGTTTCTTAGCTATAGTCAGAATTTTAATTCGATTCCAGATTTGACATTAGCTACTGTCATTTTGTGAAATAATGATACCACATATAATAGTGTAGTGATGAACACAAAAATCGATAAACAATCGGTGCGTGTGCCATCAGTGTGCCAATTAAAGACTAAATTATTGATTTTTATTTAAATAAATACATAATTATTCATCATAATAATTATTTATTAATAAGTAATCGCTGATCAATTTTATAAAAAGTTAATATTTTTGTTTTTATATTAAAAACAAAACTTATAATAAAAGAGCCTAGATAGTTTTCAGTATTGGCAACCCGTGCGCGCTCGTGCAGCTATCGCCATTTTGTTTATCGTGTCATTCGGCTTCATTCTCCCAGTCTGACTGCACGAATATCTTATTTCATTGCGAATCGATATTTTGTTATTTTGTTGGGTTTTTGTTAGTGTTGTTACGTTTATAGTTTTTTGTGAACTTTGAGTGAATCTATTTGTTTTGGTTTTCCATCAAAATGGATCCTCAGCCAAGTACATCACAAAAAGACGTGGATGTTTTCTTGTCCCCAAGAAAAAAACGTCCACGAAAAGGCTCATGATTTTTGAAGCAAAGAAAAATTGTGAAGATTACCATGATGAGATGAATGCAGTTTGTTTTGAGGAGTGGTTCGCTGGAGTCTTGCCAAAATTAAGACCAAACTCAATTGTGGTGATGGATAATGCACCTTACCACTCCCGAAAATTGGAAACGGCACCAAAAATGAGCTGGAAAAAAGCTGACATTCAAGATTGGCTTTTAAATAAAAATATTCATTACGAACCAGATACGGTTAAAGCTACGCTTTTAGAACTGATTCCACATAACGAGTCTTTTAATAAGTACGCTGTAGACGAAATGGCAGCACATAACGGGATCACGGTTTTAAGACTGCCCCCTTACCATTGCGAGCTAAACCCTATATAATTGATATATATATTTATTGATATAGCTCAAAATAATAAAACCTTCAAATTGACAGACGTGAGAAATTTATTTCAGGAAGGCATTCAAAAAATTACGGCTACCGAATGGTCTAAATGCGTATCCCATGTTGTCAAAGAAGAGGAAAAAATGAGTAGGCTAGATATGTTAATTGATAATATCACAGACACATTTATAATAAATGTTACAGAAAATGACAGCGATAGCGATAGCGATGACGGCGACAATTTATAAAATAAATTATTACCATAATACATCTATCTGTTTTATTTGTCATGTTCCTTCATGATCACATTTTTTTATTTATCTCACACACAATTATAAAAGAAAAGTCTCAGATCGTTAATTAATCGTCAAAACTAAATTATCGGTTCAGAAATTTTTAATTTCCTGATATACTTAGTTTACGAGAGTAAAATTATAAACAAGAAGAATCGATCCGGAAATATTCCATTTCCATATCGAATAATTTCGCAACGTCACTATTTAGTACTTGTCATAACGTTGCAACACTAAAATTATCAAATCTGGAATCGAATTAAAATTCCGAGTATAGTCATGTATTGTCATCAGAACTCAGAACGTGTGCAAAATTTCATCCTAATCGAAGACCGGGAAGTGGGTTAAATTAAGATTCTAAGATTTTCTTACATACATAGTTACAAGTGAAGCTAATAAAAGCATGTTAAAAAAGGCTTCAAATTTGGCTGTCCCTATTCATACGAAAACTGTATGAATAAAAAATAATAATTATTATTATTATTTTGGTTGGTTGGTTTGAGATGACCCCATAATAACCTGGAAAGACCATAAGGGGCGTCGAGCCATTGCGCAGGTCTGCTTCTGCTGGGTTTACAAGTGGCCGTGCCTGTCACTCTCAGGTCTGCGTAGAACTAGCCCACCGCTTGCCTGCTCTTCACTGTGCCACGTGGAGAGTCTCCAAGCAGCCCTGTATAAGGCCGCTCTCGTTTCGGTCGGAATAAAATTAGCCCTAGGCGGTAGCGTATCCCCTGCCATCTCTATAGCCCAGTGTGCACCACTTGGAAGGGTGTTGGTTCGATTCGTGGCGAGCGTTCCCTATAACCCGATTCCTGCCGGATTCCCTTTGCAGAGATAAATATGCCAGTTAGATCAATGTAATTTTTCAATTCAATTAAGATATAGAAAAAATTATCGGTTCAGGCGGAATGCGAACCCACAATCGTTCACTTACAAGGGGAATGCTCTGACCACTAAGCCACAGAACCTTCGCCCGAAATTATCCAAATTCTTACACATATCTTCTTTACATATTCTTCTATATTCTATTTCCGCCCAATTGAGCAGTCCGACTGGGGAAGTACCTCCGCCCTACAGAATACCGCGGTTATGATAACTTCGTGTTGTGTTCCCGGCGGTGAGTAGGGTAGCCAGAGCTCACTGGAGAGTTTTGTGCTGTCAGTGGGACGACCAAAGGCTTGTCCTGCTTTGTCCTCTACACTGACGGCACAAAATCTCTGTTTTTCCAGAGTCGGCAGCACGGATGTGACTCCACTGGTGTTACACACGTTCATAGATCAAGGTAACCATTTTCCATCAGGTGGGCCGTGTGCTTGACTGCCACCTAAGTTGTACAAAAAAAGATTTTTTCCCTTCGCCGCTAGTGCGGATCAAGCATCCTTAAACAACAAGTAACCTAAATTAACCAAATTGTTTGGAATCTATCAATATGCTATCAGTTACTTAATAACGCAATATGCCATAGCATTATAACTGGTAGTTACTTACCTACTTGACCAAAACTAATCTTATGAACAATAGACGTGTTAGTCAATTTAATTGATTTAAACACGTCTATTACTAACTTAATTAACTGTTACTAGAAACAAATTAAGGTGCACACCTATATAATCAGTTAAATTAATGATTGCAACATTCTTGGCACCGGGTCCTATCCAAACGTACACAGGTATCATTTGCAGTATTCAATTTTATATTTTATTATTATGGTTTAAATTAGTAACTAAGAAACTACGTACGCGTGGACCTGTTTTACCCCCATAGTGTTGGAGTTTAAAGATTAGGAATGAATATATTAGAAGAAGTATGAGAGTAGCACCATCACGGAAAAACTACGAGGATTTCCTCGTAGTTTATCCTGGTTCTATTCACCCATTGGATTTCTATTCACCCCGATTCACCCGGTATCCCGTTTTAGACCTATAGACTTTAAGTAGCAGTATCTAAAAGTCAGGCAAATCAAAGGTATGTATGTGTAGCTATACCATGGCTGCGTTAATTCCCGTAAACATTATAGTTTAAGTAGCAATATGCTACATTTGGTGTGGCGTGTAGGAGTTCCAAAAGATTTTCTTTCGTTTCCTTCCAATTTAAGATCAAATTGTGACTGTATTTGAATTTTTATTAGATCGTTTGTGTGGGTCTGTCATGATTTTTTTTAAATATTAGTTACAAAAAAATCCATGAAAAACATGAATGGCATTGTATATAATTACGCCTTTTAGCCCCTTTGGCTAAGCTTCTTGTCAGTATTGACAGGCTCTCACCACAAAACGTCGTGCCTACCTTTGACATAAATATCTTGGCGTCTCCAAAGGCTGACTGGCAGAAAATGCCTTGGAATTGGCTTTAAGTCCGCCCTTGTACAACCTACCTTGTATCACTTACTTAATGTAACCGATAACCCAATAGCTCTCTTTGCAGACGATAGCACTATCACTATTAAATGTAACTCTAAGGATAGGTACATGTAATGCGTAGGGATGAAAATAATGTCGTAAGGAAGGAACTAATTATGGAAGTGGATGGCTACAAGGAGAGAGGGAGACCTAAATTGAGGTGGATGGACTGTGTGAATGATGATATGGTTAAGAAGGGAGTGAATGTTGAGATGACTCCAACTAAAGATGAATCGAATAAGAGCACATTTTGCGCCGACCCCAAATAAACTTGGGATAAGGGCAAGAGGATGATGAGGGTTGGAAGTTCAGCAATATTCGTTCTTAGCGAATGTTTACACCCTATAAGGAACCTACCCACGAAATTTCAAGTTTGTAGGTGTTTTTTTTATTTTTTCACGTGCGCAAAATGCCCACGGATACCTCCCCACCGGAGCCGGTGAAAGAGGTTATGTTGGACTCGAACCGACTAAAACGCACGCCGCCTGTGGGTCGTTTATGTTGCCGAAGGTGAGGTTGACAGGCATCCCTCGCACCCCGGCCCTTTCCTCGGGTGTGTGGGGACTACAGAGTTCCCAACTCTTCTCTGGAAAACGGGGAGGCGCGCCGCCACCGCGGCCTGCTTCTGCCAGGGTGACCAGTCACCCCCATGCCTGCGCTAATGGGGGGCGGAGGAGTTTGTAGGTGTTATAGTTTCCGAGATTAGTTATTTTATTATCAGTGAGTGTTATTTTGCTTTTTTTAATTAGCTTTAACAAATCAATAGGATGGGAATACCGTCGTGTGCTACCTCCGCAATCCAAAACCGATTAAGATAGAAAAAATTTGAAACGCTTCAGGTGGGGTTCGAACCCGCGGTCTATCCCTTACAGGGGGAACGCTCTGACCACTAAGTCACCGAACCTTCCCCTGAAACCATTCACATTCTTCTATACATATAGAATACCGCGGCCATAATAACCTTGTGTTGTGTTCCCGGCGGTGAGTAGGGTAGCCAGAGCTCACTAGAGAGTTTTTATGCTGTCAGTATGAAGACCAAAAGCTTGTCCTGTTTTACAGAAACTCTCTGTGCTTACAGGGGTGGCAGCGCGAGTGTGAGTCCCTTGGTTTTGCACACGTCATAGTCCACGGTAACAACTCCCATCAGGTGGGCCGTGTGCTTGTCTGCCACCTAAGTGGTCTAAAAAATAATAATATCCGTCTTACAGCGACGATAGTTCGTACAAATATCGGTAGATGGCCCCCACTGTCGCCGTTACCTCCATAATTGTCCAATAGGTCTAGGTGTTTCCAGGTACCTAGAACAAAATGTGGTTGAACCCCCACGCCCCATGTATGTTGAAGCCCATGGTACAACTATAGATCTAATATAAAAGATGTTTCACAAATCCGCGTGGTTCCCGGCAGAGTAGAATTTGGCCACCCACCACTTGCGGTGTCGTACAAGGCGACTAAGGAATAGGGCTGTTTAACACCAGACAGATATATACAGTCCAGACTCAGCTTTAGATGCATTGCTCGAGTCAACAATAGTGCCCGGGAGACGGCAATAGGCTCACCTCCTATTACGTGGGACTGAATTCAATGATTGGTAAAATGTGGGTGTTAATTCACCTCTGCCTAACCCTCCGGGGATAAAGGCGTGATTATATGTATATGTGTGTATGTTCCACAAATGGTAATGTTTTGGGGTATGAGGAAAATGTCTCAAATGTGTATGATTTCAAAATATATTTTTTTAATTATGCATTTTAGTTTTCTATCAAAAATGTTGCTGTTAATCTTATTGGTTGGAACCTGCACAAGTATTATGGCACACGCGCTGCAGCAAACTGATCCTCCACACTACGTGGCTGTTGCCAAGGCGCTTGAAGAGACAAAATCCTCACTTCAAGATAATATTTTGTGAGTATTTGTACAATTTTCTAACATCAAATTCTTTATTAAATGCAAACATTATAAAGAACGATCGCCTCCCCGTTTCCGGGGACGAGTTGGGGACTCTGTAGTCCCCACACCCAAGAAGAGGGCCAGATCTTTAGAGATGGCCCTGAGTCGGCCGGGGTGCGAGGGATATGCCTGTCAACCTCACCATCGGCAACCAAAACGACCCACAGGCGGCGTGCGTTTTAGTCGGTTCGAGTCCGACATAACCTACTCCACCGGCTCCGGTGGGGAGGTATCCGTGGGGATTTCGCGCACGTAAAAAAAACATGTTCTGTCTTGCCAGTCTTGACAGTCTCTTCTCTATTCTCTATCTCTCTAGTCTCTATTCTTGTTGTGTTCGCTCTCCAAGCGACTGCCATTTAGACCATTTACTATATAGACACAGCTTTGCTAACAAAATCAAAATTTAAATGAATTTTTAAAGCATTGACTATGCTAACCATTCAAATGGATTAAGATAGAAAAAGTTTAATCGGTTCAGGCGAGATTCAAACCCGCGATCTTTATCTTACAGGGAGAATGTTGTAACCACTAAGCCATCGAACCAACCAAATTTTCCTATAAAGGAAATATAGTGGGTTCGAATCCCGCCTCAAACGATTCATTTTTTTCTATCCTGATCGATATGAAATCTCAATTATTCTACACATATTACTCACGTCCGTAAATCCCGGAGGGGTAGGCAGAGGTTTATTAACATCCATATTTCGCCAACTATGATTTTCGGTTCCACGTAATTGAGGGCGAGCCTCTTGCCGCCGAGTGGGCACTTATTTCTGGGGTGTATATTTAGTGTCGGATGGAGAACGGCCCTATCCCTTAGTCGCCTTGTACGACACTCACAGGAAGAGATAGAGTGACCCTATTTACTCCGCTTACGTCGAGTCAAATCAAACTTGCTGCGTCTATAGAGTTTGTATATAGTATAAGGATTACCACCTCACTCTCCCTTCTCTTATATAAAAGTCTATGCTGTATTTATACATACATATAAACACGCTTTTTTCCCCGGAGGGTTAAGCAGAGGTGAATTAACACCGACATTTCACCAATCACTTTATTCGGTCCCACGTAATAGTGGGTGAGCCTATTACCTCATTCCAGGCACTATTGTTGAATCGAGCTATTCATCTGAGGCTGAGTCTGGGCTGTATATATCTGTCTAATGCTAAACAGCCCTATCCACTACTCGCCTTGTACGACACCGCACGGGAAGAGACGGGGTGGTGAAAATTCTACATTGCAGGGAACCATTCAGCTTATCACGCGGTCGTATCTGTACATTTTAGTTGAGATTGGTTTGGCCGAAAATTTCTTGGCGAGACCCCATACCTTATCGTTGTTTTTGTTGGTTTTCGTTCGTTTTACGAAATCCGAAGTTTAGAGCGTGAATTACTATTTCCCGTGTAGGACTAACTGTAAATTTAAATAAAAATAAGTGGGTAAAAAGTAATGAGTTTAATCGCTCTGTTATAATAGTGAAAAGTGATTCAATTGCGCATGCCATCTTCGCTCTTGTAATTAAGTACCTACGAGTATAATACAATTAATGAACTAATACGGATTGCTCAGTGAAACTTGGTAGGCGTTAAAAATCCTTTTCTTTTTATTTCAAATTATACAAGGATGTTTAAACCTGCACCACTACATTTCAGAATAAATTATTGTTTATAAGTATATTTATACCACGTGCGAAACGTGGACACTTACCGTGGGGCTAGTCCATAGTTCAAAAGTCGCGCAGCGGGCTATGGAGCGAGCTATGCTTGGTGTTTCTCTAAAGGATAGAATTCGGAACGAGATTATTCGACAGAGAACTAAAGTTACCGACATAGGTCGCAGGATAAGCAAGTTAAAGTGGCAGTGGGCTGGCCACGTTTGTCGAAGGACCGATGGCCGTTGGAGCAAACAAGTCCTAGAGTGGAGATAACAACAACAAACTCTTTACAATATTTTCTTAATTTGAAGATACGAGACAATGTATCTCGTATCATAATGATAATACTAATATAGTGCTCTATTTGTTTTTACTTAGGTCTATGGACGGAAAAATACCAGGCCTGGAAGACCCCAGACGACATTACGCTGAAATCGCACATGTTATATTGAAAATAGCCTCATATATTGCGCACAGCTGTGTGTAAGTGAATGATAATAAATTAATGAAGTATTTTGAACCCTATAGACAATCGTCAATTCAATGTGTTATCCAAACTGTACTCTATCTCTGTGCCAAATTTCATCCAGATCCGTTTAGCAGTTTTTGCGTGAAAGTGAAGTGCAGTAACAAACATCTATACATGCATTAAGAGTAACAAGCTCTTCCCGAGGGGGCCGTCTATGGCCCTTGGTCAGTCGGGGTACGTGAAGGATATGCCAAAGCTAACTCGCCCCTAACCCTACAGGGACCGACTAAAGCCGCATGGCTGCCTTGGCCATCAGTTCCCGAGTCATGAACTGGTCTGAGTCCAACATCATCAATCCCACCGGCTCCGGCGGGGGGTATCCATAGGATTTCCGCACGTTAATAAAAAAGTATTCCATTAATGTTTAATTTAATTTCAGTCTACCAGACTATGAAAGGGATTACCAAAAGTTTCTGGATTTAGCGGCTCCAAAGGCTATAAGTAATCCACAATTGGTGATAGACGAAACAAAGAATATAAGCGAATTATTCCATAAGAAATCAGAATCGGTAAGTACGTGTCACCTTCATCCAAACTTGTCTGCTCTTCTGGGATGCCAGGTCCGAAACACTACACCCCTTGGGCACCTCTCCCACCCAAGGGAGACGTAGGTGCGGCCCCGTAGAAGGCTGCTTGGAGGCTTTACAATTGTCGCTCTGACTAGCAGAGGGCACTACCTCTGGTTGCCAAGGCCTACCTACTTATCCCCCCCTCCCCCTCCTCTAAGATTCGATACGCCGTGCTTCGTATACTTAAGGCATCTTAAAACCGGTTAGCAGAGATGCGAGTGAGCTTTAAGCAGTCTAAGCAATCTTACACCCGGCACTATCTGAAGACCCAAGATGGCGTGTGCTTTGCGTCGATTCAAGTCCAACATAACCACTCTTCGATGGCTTAGTCTCCTACCGATAATTAGATTTAACTTTGTGGGCAGTTCTGCTCTGAGATTTCCTCTTGAGATTAGAAAGTCAGACGGCAGTCACTTCTGCAAAAATCAAGAAAAACCAACTTGAAGAGAACCGCAGCAACGACGTGCAGTCTGTCGGCATTTAAGGAGTTCCTAAACTGTCACTAAATAATTTATTAATAATTTGCATTTACAGTTTCAAAAATTGATAGTGCAAACTTGTGCAACGTCCATTAAAGACAGAGATTGCGATGTGGTGCTTGATAAAATCGTACACAGTGACCCTAAGAAGTACCAGGAAGAAGCTAATTTATTCATTAAAGGTGGAAAAACTTTCACAGCATACAATGAGAAGCACAAGGAATTCAAAACAGTCTCAGAAGCATTAGAAGCGCACAAATATGTCATAGAGAACCCTCAGAAATTGAAGGATGTAATTTATAAACTTTCTGATGTCATTCGCATTATAAATCCATTATATTCTTGCTAAGCAAAGTCATGATCCACAAGCATTATCAAATATGTAATTTGGAAATATTAAATATAAAAGTTAATAATCTTGATTTATTGGTGGAGGGTATTTTTAACCGAGTTCTAGAAAGGAGGAGATTCTCAATTCGGATGTATATATATATTTTTTTAATGTTTGTACGCGCGTCGCGTATAGCTCCATCATTTGTGAACGGATTTGCAAAAATCATTTTTTGTTCGAAAGGGCTTTATTTCGATATGATCCCATTTTAATTTCATAAAGATCTGATGAGGGATTCAAAGACAGACTACAACAACTTTTTAATAAATACCAGAAAATCAACTGCGATTGCTGCAATCGTATATTATTGCATTATTTATGCAAGATCAAATCATAATATACGCTTGTAACCTTTGAATGTCCACAGTCTTTAGCTATATTTTTTACGTATATATGCACCGATTTTGAAAAAAACGTTTTATTATTCGTTTATGTTTAGCTTTGAGGTAGCTCTATATTAATTTCTTTGGTATTATAATACCGGAGATTCACAAGGGAACTCCTCAAAATCAAACCAAAAATATGAAATGAGCGCGGCATTGTTATATTTATGACCATTATGTACCACGGTATGTACATTACTGTGGTCAAAGATATTCTGTCGAGACTTGACTACAAAGACACAACAGAACTTTTACAGGAAAGTACTAGATTTAGACTATGCAGGTTGATATTGGAACTCCATAATAATAAAAATTATGATGGTCTCGTTTGAGTTGTTGGAGGAATATTATTGATTCTTCAGTTACTTGATTAAGTATACAAGCAGTTGGTAGTATTTTCAACGATCTATTATCATGGTCTTATAGTTGGTAGTGCTACAAAATTTTCCATTGTTGGTTCCAAAACTTCAAAAATTTACGTCTAAAAGCACCACATTGAGCGATTCTGCTAAAAAATAAGGTAACTTTATGAATTGCCCGTAGCTTTCAATAGATTCCTATAAAATTCTTAAAATGGTCACTCATATGAGACGACCCACCTGATGGAAAGTGGTTACAATGGCCTATGGACGTGTGTAACACCAGAGGTGCCACACTCGCGCTGCCGACCCTGTAAGCACAGAGTTTCTGTGCCGTCAGTGTAGAGGACAAAGCAGGACAAGCCTTTAGTCATCCCACTGACAGCAAAAGTTCTCCAGTGCTCTCTGGCTAACCTACTCACCGCTGGGACACAACACGAAGTTATTATAATCGCGGTATTCTGTAGGGTGGAGGTACTTCCCAGTCGGACTGCTCAATTGGGCGGAAATACCGCCGTGAATTATATCAACCTACCTAGAATTATAACAATTCCATTACTAAGCAGATACCTACTTACTAATTTCGTGTAATATTGCCAATTGACAAAATGTTATCCCCTTTTTAGACATACTGATGTTAATTTTCAGAGATTATAGCCATAATTATCAATAAATGCTCAGTATATTTAAATTTTTAACACGCTTTTATTAGCTTCACTTGTAACTATGTATGTAAGAAAATCTTGGAATCTTAATTTGACCCACTTCCCGGTCTTCGATTAGGATGAAATTTTGCACACGCTCTGAGTTCTGATTACAATACATGACTAGATAAGAAACGTCATTACAAATCCAATATGGCGTCCTCCCCAAGATGGCGGACTGGCTGTTTGAAATCCACCCCCATGATATGGGTATCAAATGAAAAGGTTTGCTGTCAGGAAAACGAAAAAAGTAGTCACGTGACTTAAATCCAATATGGCGGACGTCCAAGATGGCGGACTGGCTATTTGAAATGCACCCCGATGATATGGGTATCAAATGAAAGGGTTTGCTGTCAGGAAAACGAAAAAGTATAAAATAAAAATAGTTAAAAAAAATTAAAAACACGCTTTTAGCACGCATTAAAAATTACAAAATAATTCGGACATTTAGTTTGATGTCTCAAGAGCTTTCCCTTTGCCAAATCTTCATTAGATCGCAGGTAAACATAAACAATTTCAGTTCGTGATGAACAACAAATAATTACCTGTGTAGAATGGTTATAAGTAGGTAATCATCTTTATTGAATATTTATTATGAATGATCTTTTTGGACAAAACGCTTCACGCTTTCTTGCATAATAAAACATAATAAATATTAAATATTCATCACGAACTGAAATTGTCTATGTTTACCTGCAATCTAATGAAGATTTGGCAAAGGGAAATCTCTTGAGTCATCAAAACAAATGTCCGAATTATTTTGTAATTTTTAGTGCGTGCTAAAAGCGTTTTTTTTAGTTTTTTAAACTAAAATTTTTATTTAGTCAAATATCTATTGTACTACTGTCTACTGCCTCATATCACATCAGTTTATTTTCCCAGCTCCAGTGTTTCAAAATAAACAGACAGTTTTTTAAATAGGATTTCCTATATAACTTTCGTGTATACATTCGTGCAGTTATTAAAAGCTATTCGTTTACAAACACTTTTAATTTATTTGTGTAGATCACTTTTACTACCAGTCGCCTTTATTTAACTACTATTTTCGTACCCTGTATCATTCTGTAAATTATAATAACCATTGCAGTTTTCATTTCGTAAATTGCTGTGACTTACAGGATTATTATTTTGATATACATTGTTAGAAGTTGTGCCCTTATGGGATTTACAATCATCAATTTCTGCATAATGGTTTTCATTCTTATTACAGGACCTGCTCCTATTGTTTTGTCTGCTCATGTAGTACATAGAATTTGCCACACTAGCATTACTATCGTACTGAATATAGTTATATTCGTTTTTGATGTATGAGTATTCGTTATTTTCCAGCTGCTGCGATACCGCTGGTATCGGAGTATCGTTCCCACAGAAGTTTCTATATGGTTTCTGGAAAAAATAATTTTGTAACTAAGTAATTATTATATATAGTATAGTAGCAGTATAGTATAGTAAAGTATTGAAATTACGACTTCTAACACTTTATGAGAAGATGCGGTTTCAAAATTGAATAGTTAAATTACAGATTTCATTCAAAATACAAAAATGCACATAGTAAAACTTTTGAATACAAATCCGCAAATCGCAAAAATTAAGAGTCTTATGCCCGTTTTCACCGACTATACTTAAATCACCTCCTAACTAAGAGTCCCCTAACGTAGGTAGCCCCTAAATATATTACTTATCTAAATTCGTTTTCACCATCCTAAGTGACACCTAAGTAAGTGACCCCTATTTTGTAGTGTTGGCGAAAACCGTAAGTGTTTTCAATATTTCTTTTTTTGAAAAATTTAATCATTAAATTGATTGATATTACTAAGTTAAAAATGTATACGCGATATAAAATATTTTTTGAATTCTATAGGTTTTAAATATAAAAAAAATATGTTGTTCGTGGCTGTAAAGCCGAATTCCATTGCTACAAAATGTCAAACTGAGCTGACATTTGTCAAATAAATAAATAACACGCCGCGGAGCCCGCGAACTCGTTCAGTTACTCTTGGTAGTTGTTGAGGTTAACGCTATTCGTAATTTATTTATCATTTTAATACACAATGGCTGAGAAAAGGAAACGTGGGCAAAATTTTTCAACGGAGGAGAAAGACAAGCTCGTCAAATTATTGATAGAGCACAGAAGCACAATTTTAAATAAAAAAACGGATGGTTGCACGAATGAAGCTAAGCTTTCAGCTTGGAGTCAGCTCACGGCAACTTTCAATGCTACTGGTACCATTTACAGGTATGTTATATACGATGTTTTACTTAATTTATTACAGACTGTCGGAAATTTTATCATAATAATATACAGTCAGTACCTACTTATGTTTTTTTTGTTTCTAGGACGAAAGAATCTCTAATCAAAGTATGGGAGAAAATGAAAAGTGAGAGTAAATTATATTATAATAGCTCACGTAGGAGTATGTCGCAAACAGGCGGTGGACCATCTATAATCAAAACTGACCCTATACTTGAACAAGTATGCAGTATTTTAGGCCGAGGTTGTTCAGGCATAGAGGGTGTTAACGACAGTGATGCTCCGGAAGTTGAAACAGTCGAAACCTCCATAAATATGGAGGAAAGTTTTCCTAAAATAATTTGTTTGGATGACGTCACAAACATCCAAACTATAACTCTACCGACTGAAGCTCCAGAAAAGTTAGAGGTACAAATCTTACTATTACTACATTAGAAGTGTTTATATTCCATGGTCTAAGTTGTACTCACAACTCAAGAAAATGTGTGGATGGATTTTGCTTGGCCTAACGTTTATCAATCAATCTCAATTTAGTCTATCGCAGTTCACTACTGTATCCACACTGGCCAGACGGGTTGGTACAGGGTTATTATTTTGAGTTTTCCTTCTCTTGCAGTGATATCGTCTGCACATGTTTCTGTTAGTTGCCTCTTACAACACTCTTCAGAGGAGATAGGGTGGTGATACTTATATTCTTTCTCTATCACCACTCAGATATTCACGTATATGCCTAACTAGATATGCTAAACTAAGATATGATAGCTTTTTTCTCAATATTCATTATTGGACTGCAGTTTGCTGCAATCAATCAGTATTTTATGCTGTAATTTCTTTTTTAACTTAATTGTCATCAAGTATAAAAACTAAGTACATGATTTAACTTGCATAGCAGATACATAAAATGTTTTCACTTTAGGATGAAGCCCCAAAAGAGCAGTTTGTGATGAGGACACCAGTGTGGTCAAGGAGACGGCCTGTAGCAGCTACATTGAATGAAAGATCCGATGCAGTGAATGCGATTTCTAACAGCTATAAAAGCGTTAATAAAAAAAAGGAAGACGTAGAAGACATAAAAATAAAAATATTAAATGCCGAATTAGAAGCAAAACAGAAATTGCATGACTTGCAATTACGAGCAGCCGAAAAAGATTTAGTTATTAAGGAATTGGATATTCAAATAAAAACAGCTGTACTTGAACAAGTTAGAGGTAAATTTTATTCATTAATTCATGTTTTCAAAGTAATTTGTTATTTGGCTCCTTTGATAGCCATAAACAGGGTCATTTGTCATTATAGGTGTTGATGGTATCTGCCCAACTTGTATGTAATATTCTAAATTGGGTATTAAACTATCATTTTGTGGCTCAGGTTCCTTTCTTAAAATACATATGTTATGTAAAATGCAGCAGGCTAGTACTACATTTATAGCATTTTGCAGTTTGAGCCTTAATCCCAAAGCCAGGACTGGGAACCTTCTTTTTAGAACACCATACTGACGCTCCACTACATTCCTGGTCTTAATATGGGCTGTATTGTAACGCTGTTGGCCTATTGTGGCTGGGTTCAAATATGGAGTCAACAAATGGCTCTGAAAATAAATTAACCTTTACATTATTAAATTCACTGGAAAAGTAAAATGCAAAAATTGTGTTAAGTATGTTGTACTTAATTATAATAGTATAATTTGTTTTCAGGTGGCAGTTTAGGTCTTCAAAATCTATTTGGGACACAAAACCGGGATATGAAAGACAATTAAATTTTTTAAATTCTAAAACCATGACTTTTATTTACCTTCAAAGGATATCCACTGTCTCCTAATAAATATGAGCCTTGATGATCTCCTCTCTCAAATTTATCATAGAGTCGGCTATTTTGGTAAATAGTTGAGTCATGAGTGGACCCAGGCCACCGTGCAACAACATCCATGATCAATAAATTGGCAGAGCTTATTGTTTGCATGTTAATGGACATGTAACCCTTCCTGTTTCTAAACAATTCAGCATCATCCCCTCCTACAAAGCATGGCATTGGTTAATTGTCAAGTATTTTATTGTTCTAGACTCAAATATTATAAATATAAGCTAAGTGTTAGTGAAAACTTTTGTTGAAAATAATGGGCTCCCTTAACATTAGGTTTAGCTTGAAAGAATGACTATCAAATAGGTAATAAATAGTTCCAACACACTTTGGATTCTTACCTGGCGATTGTATCTTAATATGTGTACAATCTATACAACCCAATACGTTGGGAAACCTTGCAATTTTGAAGAATTCTGACTTTACAGACATTTGCTCCTGTCCAGTGTTTGGAAATACTATGAATTCCTTAAATAAAGTTACTATCGCTTCAGATACTCTCTTAATAATACGGCTGCAAGTGCTAACACTGATGCCGCCCATGTCAGATACTGTTTGTAAGTGGCTACCTGTGGCATAGAACCTCAAAGCACAAAGTAACTGCTTTATAGGTGGTACAGATTTATTTCTGTAAAGTAAAATAAAAAAAATGTAGAGATTTTCGTCATACCTCAACAATAAGCAAAACATAACCTAAAATCTATTTAGGTACACGGGAGCCATTTTAAATATACAATTTTACATCTAAAATAGTAACAGAGTTGCATACATACCTGTCATCAGGATATTCCAATAATTGTTCGATTTTATTTAATAAAAAGATAACAGTCTCCTTAGTTAACCTAAACCTTGTAAAAAAGTCTTTATCGTCATATTTTGTAAACAAATCTGGTCTATTACGGTAAATTTTCGGTCTATTGAATAAACTAGTATTATTTATTATCTTTACATTTTCAACAGTATTTAAAAAATCCCATAAATCCTCGTCCATTGCAATAATTTAAACAAAACGTGCCTAAATATGCGCAAAGTTATTCTGTCACTTTGTTAAGGGTTGGTTAGGGGGTGAATATTCGGGCCCCTAAATTTTAAGTAACACCTAAGTAGTTAGGTGTCCCCTAAGGTTCGGTGAAAACGAAAATGTTACTAAGGGTTACCTAACTTTCCTTAGGTGGCCCCTAAAATTTAGGGGATGTTGGTGAAAACGGGCATTATTTTCAGATAAAGCCCACCTGATTATAGTGGTGAATTTTTACCTTTCCTTTAGTAGCATGTCTTTTACGCCAATAAAATATGCAAAATGCAATACATGTAACAGTCAACAGAAAGCCTGCTGCACAACTAATGATCACATACAATAATTGTGTGCTAGAACTGCCTGCAAAAGAAATACAATCGTTCACTTTTTAAGTCTTAATTAGTTGAATAATATAGAAGAATCCAATTTGAATGAAAATTTAAAGCATTTAGTATTCTAACTATCCGAGTCGATTAAGACAGGAAAAATTTAATCCCCTCAGGCGGGATTCGAATCTGAACCGAACTATAGTTATTTTCGATTTGGCTTCAGAAATCTGACAATATAGATTGAACCCATTGTTTAGCCTAATTTTCCTTCCTTTCTTATCCATTTCCTTTCCATCCTACATTTAATAAACACATGTTTATGGAGAAATTACACCTTTAGAAATATTTCGCCATGGTCTACAACTGATACTAGAATGGAGGATGCCTTTTTCCCTTTACTGTAGGCAGACATAAGATTTTTCCACTTATCATGATCCGTTCATACTCCTTTCATTTCTTCTTCATACATGCTCGCTGGTTGCGAGTACTTTTGTGTTGACCTTTCTTTAGAATGTCCTTGATCTGACTAACACATATTAAAGTGCCTTTTTACTTGCTTCCTATGTATCTTTTTCTTTATTTTAGTCACTACATCTTCTACCTTACAACATCGTTCATTTGTCGCTGTCATATTTATAAATTACGTAATTTGGAAAATAATAAACAAAGAAATCTTACCCTCATCTACTTTCTGATGGAGTATGACTGTTTTTTTTTTAACTACAGTGATACTAGTTATGGTTCTATGGTCCAGAAGAAATGTGTCAGTGATGGACCTCGTTCCTCTGGTTCCATGTTTCTCCGGATTTCTTTTGACCATGTTATCTGAAATAATTGATATTATAAAAAACATAATACTAACATCAATTTCAATTTTTTAATTTCTCTTAATAGTGTAACTTTTTTACATCTTTTCGACGTTAATTCTACTTATATAAAGATTACCGCCGCTTCCGAGGCGCTAGTGGTATTTGTCTCGTATCAATACAATCATTTCGTACCTACTACTAGTTCCCTCTCACGGAACCTTGAAAAACCTGCAAGTGACCACTGGAAGTGCGCGCCATAGTTCTCCGGAACCGTAGGTACGCTGGATCCGTACGCTCGACTCATAAAATTTTGTACTCATAAAGGATAGGCCTGAACAGTGAACTGCAAGAGGCTAATTGATTGATTAATATACTTACTTCCATGGAAACACCACAGGGTATCTCTTGAAGTCATACACGTAAGAGGCAGCGTCGTATTTGGAGTGTACTGATAGTGTGCAACACATTCATTTATATTTTTAGTGTACTGGTAAAGTAAGTCCTTTGCGGGTAAACCTAATATAGCTGGATCTAAAAATAAACTCAATCTAAAAGAAATGTTCTGGAGAGGGCAATTAAAACAAAATCGCACAACGTCGCAATGTAAAGTGCTCTCTGTATTTAGCGCGCTCACTCCCCAGATGACCCAAGACCATCGAAGGCCCCTTCAGGTGGAGGACTCCTGTATCCCCACCTTTTCTCGAAACACCCGTCATGACTGCCGTCATGATCCCCTGCGTCAGCCGGTGAGAAGCCCTGTGACGCCTCTCTAGTTAGTCCTCCACTTGCTTGCTTGCCTTAACAGTGCCTGCACGGTGAATCCATGGAAAGCTAAGAAAACACTCTAACTACTAAATAATAATCAGTAAATTAGAGAGTAGTCACACTAATTTTATGTGACACCTTTTCTAAGACTTACTATTTCAAAAGACACCTCGTCCTTCATCAGAAGAAATACAAGGTTCCACAAATGTAATAGGGACCGCATTTATAACTTCAGGTTCAAAGTTAGTCGGTTATCACTCTTAAAGCTGGTTGGAGAATTTGAGCGAATCTCATTGCTTATGACGATATTTGTTTGTTAAACTGCTCGCTAGATGGCACTGTTCCATTCTAAATCGCGCAATAAAGGCATTTTACAGAAACTATGTAACAATCGGCCTGTCTATGTAAGAATGGTTACAGTAAATATAAAATGAAATTGGATCAAGCATCAGTTTTTTATTTGTAAACTCCTCTACCGAGAAAGGCGCCAAGCAGACTATTATTATCACCACTTTGTGTAACCGTAATCGTGACGAGAGTGAGAGAGATACCGCTGCAAGCGCTCACGGCGGTATCTCGATCGCTCACGTCTCTTAATCTTTCTTTAGACCCATCCCGTGAGCATCATGGGACTGGTACAGCGCTCGCAGTCACACTATAGTACTACAAGCGCGTCAAATAGATGGATAATATTCTCTACCTTATAGTGTAGTGCATGGGTGTTTAAAAATATACAAGACTTACCACCATAGGCATCTATATAAAACTTAATGTTAGCCTTTAAATATTTTCCGTTGACAGGATCCTCCGTAGAACATTCGATACGTGCCTTATCTAAATGTTTGGTATCAACTTGGAATTGGTGTGCTGATTGCGTTTTATTGATATCTGAAAGGTGGTAAATGTTAGGAATTATTCGACTTGATGTCCACAGCTACAGGGAGTTCAATCGGAACATCCGATTTAGTAACATTCCCTTTTTCTGCGTTTATGATCGATTTAACTATTTAATATATCAGTATAACTCCCGGTGCTCTATGGTACATAGTTTATGAAGAAACAAAATTTTTGAAGTTATTTTAAGTACCCGAAAAATTAAAAAAAAATTGCTGATAGACGTGCCGTGGATGAAGTTCAATAGTATGTATAGGACCTTATTTAGTAACAGTTTACACAAAATAAAGACCTTCTAAATTTAAAAACAAAAAAGTTAGAGCATTTATTCACTTTTTGTTTATTTACCCGAATATAAAGTAAAACTGGGTCGTGATACTATACTAAAATGTTGCTCTTATACGGTTGTATCGACATTATTTTTTTCGTATTCTAATTGCTTGTTATCCAAAAGATTCATTCTATTTTTTTTTTGTTTTGTATATTTTTTTTTAAGCCAATCGATGTATTATTTCCCCAAATGTATTTTTTATTTGAGCTGGTATCTATACACGTTTTAAAACTACCCTCATATTGTTGTATATTATTGTATGTAGAGAAAGAAGTTTCAAAGCTGTTTTTAAAATAAGCGTTTTAGAGTTCTGTGGGGTGAAATCATTTAGGTTAGAGTGCTTGTATTGTAGATGATTGTTAGTTAAATATACCAAGTACCATCGATCAACAGTATTTTATACTGTTAGTAATTGTGGAATATAAATTGTAGAGAAATTGGACACAATTCAGTCCACAAAGTGCCAAACAATCTGTTTTCTAACCTAGCGGTCGAAACTCGGCATAAGTTTTGGAATTCCACAGCTGAAAGATGAGCCGAGAATCAACGATAACTGATTTATTCCATAGGGCCTTAGAGACTTCAGATCTATTTGTTTCTAGCATAAGGTTAAGAGAGAATCAGTCCAAAATAATACCGTAAAGTCAAGGAGATATCTATTGAAAGAACCATTTCATGAAAGTTTAACGACGTGCATCCAAACTTACAACTGTGATGATGAAGAGTATCCTTACTTGCACCTACAGAACCAGAGTATGACGAGCAGTAAGGTAAGCGATAATTTATATTTTTCAATTAATTTAATTATTCTTAGAAAATTTTCAAATTTTCTATTTGGACATATTCGCTCCATTCGGATTAGCGATTTCACTCTCATTTTTATAGTCAGAATTTTAATTCGATTCCAGATTTGACATTAGCTACTGTCATTTTGTGAAATAATGATACCACATATAATAGTGTAGTGATGAACGCAAAAATCGCTAAACAATCAGTGTGTGTGCCATCAGTGTGCCAATTAAAGACTAAATTATTGATTTTTATTTAAATAAATACATAATTATTCATAATTGGTTGCGCCGATAGTAAAATTTGTATTTTTCCGCTCAATAGTGGTAGTATGTCAAATGATTCGAGTCATCTCTCAATTGATTGACACTGAACACACGCTTCCTATATCCATCTCCCTCCCGCACTACCTTTAAAGTGAGATAGCAATAGCTTTCGCCCCGCTCAATTGTTGAAATGGCCGCATCTTCACTTCCGCATCGAAACTAGCAATCAATGGCGGCGGCGCGCGCGACTCTCAGAAATTAATAATATTTGTTGGATTTTAACCGCTTTCATAGACTTTTACCGATCGGATTGTACCCCTCGTGTCCCTCAAGTGATTTAGTGAAGTGGGCAGCAGCTCCTGAGCCAGGAAGAGAAGACCGGTGCACCGGCTCCGACAGCACGTGGCGTCATAAAGGTTAGTGCATCCTCTCCTACTTTCTTGGGTTGCGTTCACTGCCTAAACCACCTCCGCGGCAACCCGATCACCTATCTTGTTTGTTGTGTAAAGTGTCATCTAAAATATTTAGCTTCACCCCCCGCAAATACAGTCCACTAGCTCACGTGGCGAAGGAATCGCGCCACGATTCTTTTTGGTCCTTCGAGCCGGATCCTCAGTCGTAGTTCGCATTTTGTTATATATTCCATAGGGAATAAACGCACCGCACCTAAATACCTAGTTATTTTAGTAGAAAACCCCGCATCTAGGCATTTAGGTTTAGATCTTAGGTATCCTAGACACCCTAGTGCATAGGCACAGTGTAATACCTAACGCATTTGGCTATTTCAATTTCTAAGTTGTCCGTTCGCCGCTAGTTCGCTTCGTATTTACCTAATACCTACATAGGTAGGTACGCGGTTATACCTCGCTCGCATTTCTCTTATCGTATCGATCCTTAGTCGTAGTTCGCATTTTGTTATTTATTCCATAGGGAATAAACGCACCGCACCTAAATACCTAATTATTTTAGTAGAAAACCCCGCATATAGGAATTTAGGTTTAGATCTTAGGTATCCTAGACACCCTAGTGCATAGGCACAGTGTAATACCTAACGCATTTGGCTATTTCAATTTCTAAGTTGTCCGTTCGCCGCTAGTTCGCATCGTATTTACCTAATACCTACATAGGTAGGTACGCGGTTATACCTCGCTCGCATTTCATTCAAATTCATACGAAAGTATTTTAATTTGAATAGATATTACGCAATACTTAATCCCTGAAATAATAGTTGAACCTAGACAGCGATCTAGCTCGCGTAGGTACGACCTGGTTGTTGTTATGCGCGTTTTGTTCAAACTTGCACTCGCAGTTATAAGTACCTACCTACCTACGGAATATCGTTCGCGCCGCGTCGCTGTTCTATACCGCTAAGATTAAGTTATTTCATTTGTTGTTTACCGCACTTTAGTTTGATATTTAGTTGTAAAAATGTCCCCAAAGGTTGGTAGTACCGATAGTAAAGTTCAATTGAAACTTTTATACGCTAAAAGAGAAATGATTTACTCTCGCGTACAATCGATTTGTGATAATGCACTTAAAACCTCTGATTTGGCTATTAGAGATTCGTTCTTATGTTCTATAGAAAACTTAGATAGTTTACGCGCGGATTTCGAATCCTTAGTACATGACATCAACGTTTTAGAGTTAGATTTAAATCCCGATTACTCAGTGAGTTATCAGGCCTTGTCGTCGTTTGACGATTTGTATTGTCGTATCAAACGCGTCGCTAGGAGTTTGGATAAAACCGTCTGACCGACCCAATCCCACTCGCGACCGACCTAAGTTGCCACCAATTCAAATACCCGAATTTGATGGTAACATCCGCAATTGGTGTTTATTTATAGATAGTTTTGAGAATACAATAAATAAGAACGTTTCGTTGACAGATCACGAAAAATTGCATTATCTCGTTGAAAAATTAACTGGTAAAGCTATAACCGTTTGCGCTGGAATTAGGTTTAGTGCCGAAAATTATAATTTAACTTTAAATACTTTGAAAGCTAGGTATGAGGATAAAAGATCGGTAGCTAACGCATATTTGGATCAGATGTTTGATTTGAAATCCATTACGGCATGTAACGATCAAAACTTAGAGAAGTTTCTAGATACTTTCGCATCATCTGTTCGCGCCGTAAAGAACCTAAAGATCGAAGACCTCTGCGACTTCTTATTTTTGTATATGGGTTTAAAGAAATTAGATTCCGAAACCATTCGTTTATTTGAGTCGGATCATCGCGGCAATAAAATTCCTAAGTTCGAAGACTTAGAAAGTTTTGTTCGCGAGCATATAAAAATATTGCAACGCTCTTCATCGAAACATGAAGGCGCGAAGAAAGTTGTTAGTTCCGAACGTAAAATAGATGCGTCATCGAAGTCACTGAAGTCAACTCATACTTATGTTAATACCGCACCCGCACATGTACAATCACCTGTTTGCTCTTTGTGTAATGCTCATCATTCGCAATTGTACAAGTGTCCGGGTTTCCTAAAATTATCGCCTAATGATCGTTATAAATTTGTTCGCGCTAATAATTTTTGTTTTAATTGTCTCGGTACTAAACACCGCGTTGTTTTATGTAATAGTAGCAATAGTTGTCGCAAATGTCCAGCGAGACACCACACTTTACTTCATTTTGGAAATAGTAACGCCGCATCCAATGTGAGCACAGTTGGTTCGTCGAGCGGTGGCACACCGTCGCATAGCTCGCCCGTGTCGGTGGCGCCTGCGCCACAGCCGCAGCCTGCACTCGCGCGCGGTCCTGCCCGCACGGAGACCGCTGCGAATGACGTCACCTTGTGTTCGTTGTCCGCTAGCGCTGCGCTCACTACTGTTGTTCTCGCGACTGCTCGCGTTATTATTGTTGATGCATTAGGTAAACCGCACATTGTTCGAGCGCTATTAGATGGCGCTTCGCAAAGTAATTTTATTACTCAAGATTGTTGTCAACGTCTTGGTTTCAATGTTAATAAGCGTTCAACCCGCTCAGTGGTGAAGGGTTTTGGAGGTTTACAGGCAGCTGTTCATGGCACCGTTAAAACAAGGTTTGGATCTCGTTTTAATAATAATATTTGGTTTGACATGGATTCGCTCGTTACAGATAAAATAACTAAACAGTTGCCTACCGTCCCAGTGGACACGTCTTTATTAACGAAATTTAAAGACTTGCCTTTAGCAGATGAGACTTACGCTGTTCCTGGAGTCGTCGATATATTGATCGGCGCTTCGATTCTCCCGCACCTCCAGTTATCACGTAAGGTTCAAGGGGGACCGACGTACCCCGCTCCGCACGCACTGGAAACAGTTCTTGGTTTTGTTATAATTGAAAGAAAGAAAGAAAAAAGAAAGAAAGAAGAAAGAAAAGCCTTTTTATTTCGATACAACATCGACTAATAAATACTTAGGTACTAAAACACATTAAAACAATAAACATAACAAATAAAACAAAATTAGTCCCGTTGCACCCAAAAAAGGAGCCAGTTCAGCATGGTGCCGGGCACAAGTACCTGGCGCTGGTTTTCAACTGGCTCCTATGTGGAGGACATGTGACATAATTAACTTCAATTTACAAAAAAAAAAAAAAAAAGAAAGGAACACAATACCAAAAAATAAAAAATAGAATAAAATAACAACACAATAACAGAAAATAACAAACAACGGCCTTGTTGGGGCAGTCTGTGGCCCGGACCGGCCGTGCCGGCATCGGCTGCTCAACGCAGTGCATCAGTGCATGCCCTAGCCCACGCCTATCCATAACTATTATTATTTGTAATTTGTAATCTGTGGTTCGGCATTCCTCATAGACAAGAGGAGTGCCGAACCACAGATTAGATAAGCACAACATTACATTACGCCTGCACTAACACTACGCTATGCATATGTTGACCTACATCAAAGAGTATATAAACCTACATAATAATACTAATCTGTGCATATGACGCTGAGAAAATGTTACGCAACCGCCATTATGCGAGCCAAAACAACAACACAACAAACATTAAGTATTTCATCATATTATCTTGCCTCAATATGCGTTTCAATACCCAGCCAACGCACGCAGCCACGAAGCCCACGAATCAGAACAAAAACACAGTGAGTTCCGCACCCGCTTCTATAGATAGTTTTAGTCACTCGACTGCTTCGTTCTGTTGCACCGTCGAGCCGCCACTGGAGTCTACCATCCGCAAGTTTTGGGAAATTGAAGAGGTCAATGTCCCACCTATCCTAAGCCCTGATGACAAGATGGCTGAGGAGATTTATTGTCGCACGACTACTCGTGATGAGCAGGGTCGTTATGTTGTCGCGCTCCCTTTCAAGGGAGATATTTTTTCGCTCGGTGACTCCCGTGTATCCGCTGAAAAACGCTTTCTTTGTTTAGAACGAAAGATGCAGGCGTCTCCAAAGTTAAAGCAAGCCTATGATGAGGTTGTTAACGAATATTTAGATAAAGGTTACATCTCACCTGCGCCTGCGGACACTGACGAGACCCAGCCTTCGTACATTATCCCGCACCACGGAGTTATTAGAGAAGATAAGCTTACTACTAAACTCCGCGTAGTTTTGGATGGCAGTGCTAAGACTAGCACTTCCGTGTCGCTTAATGACATTTTGTATTGTGGTCAAAATCTTCAAGGTAATTTATTTGACATAATTGTAAATTTTCGCATTAATATTGGTAGAATTTTAGCTTTTTCGGACTCAACAATCGCTTTGTGTTGGGCCTACTCTTCGCCCCCTCGTTGGGACACATTCGTCGCTAATAGAGTGGCAAAAATTCAATCTGAATTAGCGCCACAAAATTTCTTTCACGTTGCTGGCACCGACAACCCAGCCGATTGTCTCTCTCGTGGATTGCTTCCTTCGCAAATTTTAGATCACCCGTTATGGTTTAGTGGACCGTCCTGGATTCATGCCGCGTTAGATAAGTGGCCAGTTAGTCAATTCAATCCCACTACGGTTTCCGAACCACCCGAGGAGAAGAAGCACTCGCTTGTTGTATCGGTCCCGCGTGAAGAGTCCCTTATTTTGTTGTTGGCTAATCGCGTCTCGTCTTGGTCGAGACTGTTGCGTTGTGTTGTTTATGTAGGCCGATTTTTGAGAATTTTATCTACGCGCGGTCATATAACCGCCGCTGATTTAGATAAAGCTGAATTGGTCATACTTTGCGAGTTGCAGAAATTTTATTTTGCTTCTGAATTTAAAAATTTAGAATTTAACAAACCTTGTAGTCGTTCTTTCCGACACTTGAAACCATTTTTGGAAGATGGACTCATTCGAGTAGCTGGTCGTTTGAGAAATTCAAGTTTAGGATTTGAACAAAGGCATCCAGTAGTTCTCCCGCGTAAGGACCACGTATTAGATTTGTTAGTAGATTATCATCATAAGGTGAATTGTCACGCTGGTCCCGATTTGTTAATGTCTATTTTGAGACAGAAATACTGGATAATTTCCGCTCGTAATTTGATTCGCGCTAGAGTACACAGATGTGTACCTTGTATTAAACTCCGCCCGCGTTTTATCGCGCCTGAAATGGCCGATCATCGCTCTTGTCGTGTTGTTCAATCCGCAAAACCTTTCGTACACACCGGCACAGACTTTGCTGGGCCTTTCAAAGTCACTATTGCTCGTGGTCGTGGCATTCGCTCCACGAAAGCTTATGTTTGTTTGTTCATTTGTATGACAACTCGCGCGGTTCATATAGAGTTGACCGGTGATTTAAGTACGAAAATTTTATGTCCGCTTTTAAACGGTTTTTGTCGCGTCGTGGTCCGATTAAGCGCATGTATTCGGACAACGGTACAAACTATGTAGGGGCCCGACGTAGTATTTCGGAATTGCACGCATTCTTACGGTGTAAGTACTACCAAAGTGAATTCGCTCACATCTTAGCCGAAAATCGCATTGAATGGTACTTGAACACGCCTGCAGCTAGTCATTTTGGTGGTAATTGGGAAGCGAATATTAAAAGCCTTAAGTCGCACCTGTTTCGCGTCACAGGCGAACAGATTCTCTCGTTCGAGGAGTTGAGTACCGTACTCGCTCAAGTAGAGGCGGTGATGAACACGCGTCCGCTGTGTCGGACTCTATCTAGCGATCCGTCAGAGCCATTAGCGTTAACGCCAGCTCACTTCTTAAATACGACCCCTCTAAAATATTTGCCCGCAATAGATGTTGATGACGATAGAATGCACCTTCTAACTCGTCACGCTCTTTTAAATAAATTAGTCCAATCGTTTTGGAATCGTTGGAGAACCGATTATTTGCACACGCTGCAGTCGCGTCAAAAATGGAATACTCCATCCAACCCAATTACTGTAGGTACGGTGGTAGTCCTTATGACTGAGAATGCGCCTCCTTTACATTGGCCTCTAGGGGTAGTAGAGGAAGTTTTTCCCGATTCCCGCGGGATGACTCGTGTTGTACGGGTTAAAACCGCAACCGAATCGTATCTGCGCCCGGTTGTTCGCCTCTGCCCTCTGCCTAACCAGCAGTAGGCGCGAGTTCAGACCTAGTTTTATATTTTAGTTGTTGTTTCCCAAACCTAGATTTAGATTAGACTTTAGATTTGTTCCGCATTTTTCGTTTTGAAGGTAACCCTTCAAGCCGGGGGGAATGGTTGCGCCGATAGTAAAATTTGTATTTTTCCGCTCAATAGTGGTAGTATGTCAAATGATTCGAGTCATCTCTCAATTGATTGACACTGAACACACGCTTCCTATACCCATCTCCCTCCCGCACTACCTTTAAAGTGAGATAGCAATAGTTTTCGCCCCGCTCAATTGTTGAAATGGCCGCATCTTCACTTCCGCATCGAAACTAGCAATCAATGGCGGCGGCGCGCGCGACTCTCAGAAATTAATAATATTTGTTGGATTTTAACCGCTTTCATAGACTTTTACCGATCGGATTGTGCCCCTCGTGTCCCTCAAGTGATTTAGTGAAGTGGGCAGCAGCTCCTGAGCCAGGAAGAGAAGACCGGTGCACCGGCTCCGACAGCACGTGGCGTCATAAAGGTTAGTGCATCCTCTCCTACTTTCTTGGGTTGCGTTCACTGCCTAAACCACCTCCGCGGCAACCCGATCACCTATCTTGTTTGTTGTGTAAAGTGTCATCTGAAATATTTAGCTTCACCCCCCGCAAATACAGTCCACTAGCTCACGTGGCGAAGGAATCGCGCCACCAATAATAATTATTTATTAATAAGTAATCGCTGCTGGCAAATCTGTTCAATAGGATATTAGAAACCTCTGAAACTCCCTCACAGTGGTCTGAATCTACTATTATTCTGCTTTATAAAAAAGGAGACCCAAAAGATATTGGTAATTATAGACCTATAAGCCTATTATCAACTCTATACAAACTATTTTCTACGATTATCAACAAGAGAATTACTACAGCACTAGAACAAAACCAGCCTATCGAACAAGCTGGTTTTAGAAAGGGGTATTCAACTGTGGACCACATCCACACCTTGGAATTAATCATAGAGAAGTACCAGGAAAATCAGAGACCACTGCACATTGCATATATTGATTACCAAAAAGCTTTTGACACCGTCTTACACAACAACATATGGGAGACTCTACAATCACAAAGCGTAGATAAAATATATATTGATATATTGAAAAGTATATACAGTGGTAACACCAGCAAAGTTAGACTAGAAACAACGGGTCCAAGTTTTCCAGTGAAAAGAGGGGTGAGACAGGGTGACCCCCTATCCCCTAGAATCTTCATAGCTGTCCTGGAATCAATAATAAGAAAGGTAAACTGGAACCGTCAGGGTCTGTATATCAACGGAAAATACCTAAGTCATCTTCGTTTTGCAGACGACATAGTCTTGTTTTCAGAAACTACTAGTCAATTACGATACATGATTGAAACTCTACACAAGGCCAGTAGCGAAGTGGGCCTGGAATTGAACACTACCAAAACGAAATTAATGACCAACCGACCCAATACGAGACCAATCATCACAATAGACGGGCAACCATTAGAATATGTAGATGAATACATCTACTTAGGCAAACAAGTTGGGTTCAAGAGAAACAGTAATCAGCTGGAAATTGAGAGGAGAATAAAGCTCACATGGAAAAAGTACTGGGGTTATAAAGAGATATTTAAAAGTGATATGCCCTTACCATTAAAAAAGAAAGCTATGGAGACATGCCTCATTCCATGTTTGACTTATGCATGTCAAACATGGAAATTTACGAATAAAATACGTAATAGGATTATAACATGTCAGAGAGGAATTGAGCGCAGTATAATGAATGTGAAAAAAATCCAAAAGATACGCCATATAGAAATAAAATCAAAAATTAAAACGATCGACGCTGTAAGCTATGCCTTAAGACTAAAATGGAAATGGGCCGGACACGTAGCTCGGCTCAAAGATCAGAGATGGACCAGAACGGTCACAACATGGAAGGGACCACCCGGCAAAAGACACAGGGGAAGACCTTACATGCGTTGGGAAGACGATATCAAAAATATAGCGGGCAAGCAATGGCACCGTATTGCACAGGATCGTGCTAAGTGGCAAACTTTGGAGGAGGCCTTTACCTGAGAGGGGTTCCTGCTACAGGAAATAAAATATATACAAATTCTATGTTCAAATTGTTGGCAAGAAATAAAAGGCTTTTTAATTTTAATTTAATTTAATTAATCGCTGCTCTATTTTATAAAAAGTTAATATTTTTGTTTTTATATTAAAAACAAAACTAATAATAAAAGAGCCTAGATAGTTTTCAGTATTGGCAACCCGTGCGCGCTCGTGCAGCTATCGCCATTTTGTTTATCGTGTCATTCGGCTTCATTCTCTCAGTCTGACTGCACAAATATCTTATTTCATTGCGAATCGATATTTTGTTATTTTGTTGGGTTTTTGTTAAAGTGTTGTTATGTTGTGTTTGTTGTTACGTTTATAGTTTTTTGTGAACTTTGATTGAATCTATTGGTTTTGGTTTTCCATCAAAATGGATCCTCAGCCAAGTACCTACATCACAAAAAGACGAAATGTAGACGAAATGGCAGCACAACATGGGATCACGGTTTTAAGACTGCCCCCTTACCATTGCGAGCTAAACCCTATCGAATTGATATGGGCGCAGGTAAAGGGGCATGTAGCTCAAAATAATAAAACCTTCAAATTGACAGACGTGAGAAATTTATTTCAGGAAGGCATTCAAAAAATTACGGCTATCGAATGGTCTAAATGTGTATCCCATGTTGTCAAAGAAGAGGAAAAAATGAGTAGGCTAGATATGTTAATTGACAATATCACAGACACATTTATAATAAATGTTACAGAAAGTGACAGCGATAGCGATGACGGCGACAATTTATAAAATAAATTATTACCATAATACATCTATCTGTTTTATTTGTCATGTTCCTTCATGATCACATTTTTTTATTTATCTCACACACAATTATAAAAGAAAAGTCTCAGATCGTCAATTAATCGTCAAAACTAAATTATCGGTTCAGAAATATTTAATTTCCTGATATACTTAGTTTACGAGAGTAAAATTATAAACGAGAAGAATCGATCCGGAAATATTCCATTTCCATATCGAATAATTTCGTAACTTGTATTCGTATTTAGTACTTGTCATAACGTTGCAACACTGAAATTGTCAAATATGGAATCGAATTAAAATTCCGAGTATAGTTCAAATTTTGTGTCATTTAAATTTTAGTAGGTATCTTCCGGATTTCAATTTCGACAATACTGAAGAAATCGGATAACAAGGAATTAGGATTTGACAAAAATACTCTCAATACAATCATATAAGAGCAATATTTTAGTAAAGTTTCGCGACCCAGTTTTAGTTTAGTGGTTTTTTTTTTATACCAGTATGGTTGGCAGACAAGTACACGGCCCATCTGATGGAAAATGGTTACCGTGGCCTATGGACGTGTGCAACTTCAAGGGAGTCACACTCGCGCTGCCAACCCTGTAAACACAAGAGTTTCTATGCCGTCAGTGTAAAAGACAAAGCAAGACAAGCTTTTTGGTCTTTCCACTGACAGTACATAGTCTCTCCAGTGAGCTCTGGCTAAGTGGGTTTACTAAACAAGTAAACCCACTTAGTCTAACAAAACAATAAATTGGGTTTACTAAACAAGTAAACCCACTTAGTCTAACAAAACTACTACTACCATCTTGATATCTTGTTTAATACTTTTTAAAGCGTGATTTTTCAGTAGTCGGGATTTTAGTTTTAAGCTTATTTTTTTAGTATTAGTGTTAGTAGATAAGAAGTAAATAAAATATATAGTTAAACTCCGCTTACCGAACGTATCAATAATCATATTTGGTTGTGTTGTAAAACCCTCATCGGACATATCAGTTGTTAAATGTGATGGGATCTCATTACCGCTTACTATGTTAGAAACAATCGTTTTGTCCTTGAGCTCACACGTGACTATTAAGTATTCACCATAAATAAACTTATAATTATAAATATCTGCACCGTTAATTTTCTCAGGTTTTGGTATCAATTTGAAGTCATTTACTGTTACAATAAAATCAGCTGAAAGAGAATAAATGGACATTACTAACACAAAATATCCTAGGGCATATTGCAAAGCGTTATCTAGAACTATAAAATTTCCCAGATAATTTTACGTTAACAATTAATAAATGATTTAAGAAGAAAATTAAATACTTTTTGTTTATAAGTAGATCCATAATTTTATTTTATAATTAACTGTTACAAACATATGGCACCAATCATGGAAAAGCTACGAGGAAATCGTTTGTCCTGGTTCGGACATATGATGCGTAGGGATGAAAGTAAGGTCGTAAGGAAGGCACTAACTATGGAAGTGAATGGCTACAAGGGGAGAGTTAGACCTAAAATGAGGTGGATGGACTGTGAGAATGATGATATGGTTAAGAAGGGTGTGAATGTTGTAACGACTGCAACTAGAGATGAATGGAAAAAGAACACATGTTGCGCTGACCCCAAATAATCTTGGGATAAGGGCAGGAGGATGATGACAAACACATGGCTATGCAGGTAGACCACGGGTAAAAACAAAATCCCCTGATTCACCTGAGTGAACTACGAGCTTATCGCAGTCCACTACTGCACATAGGCCTTTCTCAATGTTGGGAGGCCTTGGCTTACTGTTTCCACGTTTGCCAGCGGGTTGGTACAGGGTTTTATTTCGAGTTTTCCTTCTCTTGCAGTGATATTGTCTGTGTACTTTTCCGTTAGTCACCTCTTACGGCACCCTTCGGATGAGATAGACAGGTAAACAGTGGATCCACTCCTAACAAACGCAATTTAGCATAGCTAGGAAGGGGTCCCTTTAGTGATTAGGCTGACCGGGGTGCGATGGGCAGGCCGGGGTGCGAGGGATGTGTCTCAGATAATCTCACCTCCGGCAATCTGTGGCCCACACAAACGGCGAGCGTTTTAGTCGGTTCAAGTCCGACAAAACCTCCGCGTCGGTGTGAAGTATCAGTGGGGATGTTGCGCACATTAAAAAAAAATTAAAAAGGTCTCTTTAGTGACTCTTTTCTTTGCGACACCATAAAGGCTTGAAATTCTTTACCAGAACACGTGTTTCCTTCTTCCTACATCTCCGGGTCCTCTAAGCGGAGTGTGACAAAATATCTGAGGAGGCTACCAATCTGAGGGCCACCATTATAGGTATCTATAATGTTGACCTTCTTTCCTAAGATTTCGCCTTTATCTTCCTAACAAGCCCACAGACACTGCAAAGAATGGCATTAAATTTTAGACATTATTTCTATACTGGTAAAGTTCAAAATTAAATAAAATGAGTTTCATTACACTTTATCATTCACTCTGCAAAAGACTTTTTAATTATGGACTTTAGTGGCATTACTTTAAACTCTAAAATTAAATGAATTTTTTAGCAGTGTCCGTGTCATTTTGTTTTAAAGAATTGAGGCCTAGATGAAGTCTTATTGACGTACCCCTTATGAAATGAAATGAAATGAAATGAAATATATTTATTTGCAGAAATATGGTAGGGTACAGGGTTTTAAACATAAGTGTGAGAATCGCATATTTCGTCAGTCAATGTTCTGACATAGTGTAGCTAAAATAGACTAATTGAAAGATTTGAATTAAATTACCATGTCAAATGACTTCATAAATTATTGTCAAATTACTTAATTCGGAATTAATAACATTGAACTCCGAACCAAATAAACAATAATCAATCAAACAGAGAATAAAACATGGTATTATGTCATAAATTAATCACTGTCAACCGCGGTAGCCTAGTGATATGGGTTATGGACTGCTGAGACGAGGTCTCGGGTTCGATCCCAGGTTTTACCATGGCACACACCAATGACTTTTCGATGCTTTTCGAAGTTATGTGTGTATTTATCGCAGGTTTATAAGTGCCTGGTTAATGGCAATAGGCTCGCCACCACATTGGGACCTAAACATAAACTGGCGAAATGTGGGTGCTAGCACCTCTACCTACCCCTTCGGGGATATAGGCGTGAGTTTATGTTATGTTTAATCACTGTTAAATAAATTAATTAAATTTAAAAATTCAAAGTTACCAAGATTGAATTCAAAATAAATACTTAATAATCAATTGAACATATAAAAAAACCATATAAAAAAGATAGGTACGTTGCATGCCATGCATGATGCATGGGCAATTTTACTTGTAAGGTAGGCACTTACCATTCCTGTGTGCGTCATTTGTCACCTTGAAAATAATCCTGTAGATGAATTCTCGGTTATCAGTGGATAAATATGTACAGTCTATATACGATCCATTGCTTTCTGCTCTCACTAACAGACGAAAATTCAAGGAGTCTGTAGACTGTATTCTATCAGTTTCTGCTATTTTAGTACCTGAAACAGACCGAAGATATAGATAGATAGATAGATAATTCTTTATTGTACACCAACAGATTTACAGTAGGACAAGTAGGTAGCATGTATACAGTTCAATGTACAATGGGCGGCCTTATCGCTGAAGCGATTTCTTCCAGGCAACTTTGGGATGGACAGTAATGTAATAAAAACAAAAGATTTGGTGTAGTTTTCGACTAAACTTAAATAGATAGTGTTTAAAACAAAAGAAAGAGAAAAAAGTAAGTAAAATAAAATCAATATACCTACAGCTTTTCACAAAGTATTATCAACATATATACTGACATACAAATAGATATATAAAGTAGATAGTTCATACTAATACGTGTTTATTTCTTTTTATATGTTACATATTATATTTTTGAATAATATAGGTGAAACGTACCAATTGGATCTAACATTATCTTATACATCCACTTTATTACCCGATTGCGGCGAAACTAAAGAAGGGTTATTTTTTATTTAATAACCGACCCTTACGAATTACCATCTAATATTCGTAAGGAAGGATGATGATGATCATGATGATGCGGGCAGAGTGTAAATAGTACCTACATGTACTGTGTTTTTTTTTGCATCTTATTGTTTTTATTTATTTAAACTTTTTGCAAAAATATACAAAGATTGTACAAAAGAGGACTTAATGCCACAGGCATTTTCTACCAGTCACCCTTAGACAAAACTAGGTGCATGAAGTGTTGTGGTGAGAGTTTTTCGCATTGGTACACATAATAATAATTTTATATGACAAAATAAATATTCCACGACATTCTACACATCGCTATCTAGACCCATGGTAAGCATAGCTTAACTAGCTTGTGTTATGGGATCTAGAATGTGTATAAACACTTTTTTTTTGTAATTACATACATATTATACATAGACAAACCCAGACCAATGCAAATATACATATTCATGTACACAAATATTTGCACTGAGCGGAAATCGAACCCGCGCCCTCTGCCATAGCAGTCGAATGTTCAACCGCTTCGCCACGGAGGTCGTTAATAAATAAAATATATTTTTTAATCAATTTAAATAAATTTAATTTAATTTAATCGATTAATAAAATATATATATCCAATCATAAACAACATACACATATAGACCAATATATGCATAAATACATGTTGTTTTACTTTTTTTTTTTTGTTGCGGTAATGGAGTTTTTACGTGTAGTTTGTGTGTGTGTGTGTGTGTATAATAAATGGTTTTTTCTTTCTTCTTTCTTTCTTTCATGATTGGTAAGGGACTTACTTTTATCTTCGAATAATTTTAATCTGAAGACATTACATACCTATTTAC
Organism: Eilema griseolum; assembly: GCA_963662185.1. Classification (NCBI taxonomy): domain Eukaryota; kingdom Metazoa; phylum Arthropoda; class Insecta; order Lepidoptera; family Erebidae; genus Eilema; species Eilema griseolum. Next base: position 5,884,174 of record OY759232.1, read on the forward strand.
ATTTAAATTTTAAAATCACAATTTCGATGTTGACAGAAGTCGAAGAAGAATGAATTGAAATTACGTTATCAAATACATACATACATATAATCAAGGCTTTATCCCCGGAGGGTTAGGCAGAGGTGAAATTAAAACCCACGTTTCTCCAATAAATAGGTGGTGAGCCTATTGTCGTATTCCGTGCACTATTGATGACTCGAGCCATGCATCTGAGGCTGAGCTTGGGCTGTATATATCTGTCTTAATCAGCCCTATCACTTAGTCGCCTTGTACGATACCGCATGGCCCAAATTCTACTCTGTTGGAAACCATGAAGTATTTATAACAATGTTATATATAGGTTACACTAAAAGTTTCCGGAACTGGCCACTTACATAAACAATATTTAAAAATTTATTACAACATTTGAAAATAGAACTCTTTGACTGTAGAATACAGTTTGTTTCATCTGACTGTCTCTTGTTTTTACCTTGTGGCGCCATTTAAAAAATTGTGTGTCTGCATCAACATGGATTTAACTCGAGAAAATTTTCGTAGTATGATTTTCTACGATTTTAAGTGTAATTTGACGGCTCAACAGAGCATCGCTCGGCTTGAAACAGCTTTTGGCGATGAAGCTCCATGCAAGACGACTGTTTATAGCTGGTTTGCAGAATTCAAGCGTGGTCGTATCAATCTCAGTGACGAATCTCGCGATGGTCGGCCGTCCACCGCTGTGACCAACAAAAACATCGATGCTGTGCGCCGTATGATTGAAACAGACAGGCATGTGACCTACCATGAAATTCGCGCATCCTTAGAAATAGGCATGAGTCAAATACAATCAATCCTACACAAACATTTGGGTGTGAGAAAGCTGTGCTCGCGGTGAATCCCACATAACTTGACCGAGGATCAAAAAACGGACCGCGTCACTTGGTGCAGTGCCATGCTTACCAGATTCAACGAAGGTGCGTCAAATTTGGTGTGGGACATAGTAACAGGTGACGAAACATGGATTTATTGCTACGATCCCAAAACAAAGCAGCAATCGAGCGTATGGGTCTTTCAAGATGAGCCGAAACCAACCAAAGTGGCGCGCGTGAAAAGTGCATCTCAGCGGATGATTGCCTCTTTTTTTTATAAAACTGGACACGTGGCTACTGTTGTTTTAGAAAATCGTCGTACTGTGAATAGTGACTGGTACACGACCATTTGTTTGCCGGAAGTTATTGACGAACTCCGTAAAAATAACCGTAAACGCCGTATCATCCTGCACCACGACAATGCTAGTTCTCACACGGCCAGATAGACAAACGACTTTTTGAAGGCGAAAAATTTAGAACTCATGAGTCATCCTGCATACAGTCCCGACCTGGCACCTTGTGACTTTTATCTGTTCCCAAAAATTAAGAACCAATTACGCGGCCAACGATTTTCATCACCAGAAGAGGCTGTCGAGGAGTATGAATAACACGTTTCAGAGGTCACCACAGAGGAGTGGCACAAAAGTTTTCAAAACTGGTTTGATCGAATGAAAAAGTGCATAGACGCCAAGGGAGATTATTTTGAAAAACAATAAATTAATTTTGTACCTTTAATAGTATTTTTTCATATTCATTCCGGAAACTTATAGTGCGCCCCACGTATAGTACACAGTCAGGTCATAAGTATTGTCACACAGTAAAAACTTTTCTTTTAGAATGCTGGCCACCAAAAAGTTTATTGAATTCGAATTTCGAATTGTTCATGAAAATAAAAATGTATACTTGTTAGAACTTTACTCATTTTTAAATATGGAGTGAACGCTTAAAGAAGCCCGTGTTGCAGTTATTGCGCTGCATCGTTGCGGTTACGCGCCAATTAAAATTTTTGATATACTGAATATAACCAAAAGATTCGTTTATCGCACCATCAAACGATACAATGAAGACTCTAGTGTAGATGACAAGTCAAGAAGTGGTCGCCCTCGGTCTGTTAGGACTCCAGCAGTGATAAAAGCTGTGAAGGCGCGAATTCAAAGAAATCCCAAACGTAAGCAGAAACTATTGGCCCTTCAGATGGGGTTAAGCCGAACCACGGTGAAAAGAGTGTTAAATGAAGACTTAGGGCTTCGGGCATATCGAAGAAAAACAGGACATCATTTGAATGCTCGTCTAATGAACTGAAGAGATGCTGCGCTTTGTTGAAGCGCTACGCAGGAAAAAAATATCGGGAAATTCTTTTTTCGGATGCAAACATTTTTACCGTAGAAGAGTGCTACAACAAACAAAATGATAAGGTGTACGCACACAGTAGTGAAGAAGCGAGCAACCATATTCCACGTGTCCAACGAGGTCATTTTCCATCCTCGCTCATGGTATGGTTGGGATGGTAACAGAGGTACATTTTTGTGAGAAAGGTGTAAAAACGAATGCAGTTGTGTATCAAAATACAGTCCTGATGAACCTTGTGGAACCTGTTTCTCATACCATGTTCATTAACAGGCACTGGGTATTCCAACAATATTCTGCGCCAGCTCATAGAGTGAAGAGCACACAAGACTGGCTGGCGGCGCGTGAAATCGACTTCATCCGGCACGAAGATTGGCCCTCCTCCAGTCCAGATTTGAGTCTATTTGAGTAGATTATAAGATATGGCAACACTTGGAGGAAAAGGCGTGCTCAAAACCTCATCCCAATTTGGTGTCACTCAAGACATCCTTGATTAAGGCAGTCGCCGATATTGACATGGACCTTGTTCGTGCTGCGTTAGACGACTGGCCGCGCAGATTGAAGGACTGTATTCAAAATCACGGAGGTCATTTTGAATAAACTTTATTCTCATAAGAATCTATGTTTTGTTAAGTTCATTTTGGTATATAAATAGTTACATAATGAATAAACTTGTTTTAATTATTTTATATTAAACATGTGACAGAATTTATGACCTGTGTATATATAAACTGTGTATATATAAACTGTGTATATATATATATAAAAATATGTAAATAAGTAATAATTGACAAAATAAGTTTAAAACTAAAACCGACTACTGAAAAAGAATTAAATAAAAAAATATCTAGGATAGCCGTGGTCGTGCCACTTTTCCCTAAAATGTATTGTTTTGTTAGACTAAGTGGCATACGACCACGGCTATCCTTGATACCTATTTTATTGTTTAATAATTTCTCAGTAGTTATTTTTAAACTAATATTTTATTAATATTATTTTAGGGCAAGAAGTAGGTATGATTTATACATATTTGAAATGTGCTAATTAAACCCTTCCAGTTGATACCAAACATGACATATTTATCTCAAATTTATTATTGAACACATTACTTTATCGCCGCGTGAGTGCGCCACAATAGATTCAGCGACCCATTATATAGCCTGTAACCAGCGGACGACTAACACGCTTCTAATAATACCTCATTTGTCTAGTTCTAATAATTGGTTGAGGAGCTATGAGGGAACAGATGAACCTACATACATACATAGCCTGTCAAAATCATAACCCTCCTTTTGCTTCGGCGAAGTCGGGTAAAAATTATTGTTAAACGTAGATGCAATTCAATCTTACCATTTACACCATAGTATGTCAACCATACACTACCATGGTAGTACAAATTACTGCAAGTCAAATCTATTGTATCGCCTTCTTCAGATAAATACTCCATGATACCTTCGCACTCCAGTGCTGACTCATCACAAGATGAAAACACCTGTACATCATCACCTATGACTACATTAATTTTCTCTGCAACAAGTGTAATGCAGGTTACAGTAAGATTCATAGTATGGACTTTAAAAGCAGAGGTAAAACTAAGAAAATAAGGATGAAATGCGGGAAAGAAGATTTGAGAAGTAAATGAGTATCGAAAATACAGAATACCGCGGCAATAATAACTTCGTGTTGTATTTCCGGCGGTGAGTAGGGTAACCAGAGCTCACTGCAGAGTATTTGTGCTGTCAGTGGATAGACCTAAAGCTTGTCCTGCTTTGTCTTTTATACTGACGGCACAGAAACTCTCTGCTTGCAGGGTTGGCAGCAGCGCGAGTGCGACTCCGTTGGTGATACACACGTTCATAGGCCACGGTAACCACTTTCCATCAGGTGGGCATTGTCTGTCAACCAAGTGGTATAAAAAAACGCTAAAGGTTTTAGGCTAATAACGCGAAAATGAAGTATATAGCCAATTTTTTTTCAAATCGGACCTGCTGTGCAATTCTCTAAGCACGAGAGATCATTAAGAGATTGTCGATTGGTCGGATTGGGTGACGTCACTGGGGATTGACCAATGACAACCTCTAACAAGAATGTTGCAGCAGTTGAATTGCACAGCAGGTATTCCAGAGATTGATTAAGTGAAACGCAAGGCAGCCGCTAAGAACTATAAGCGGGCGATGGAATGTGACGTCACACGCGGTCAAGCGGGATTCGAAATATTTTTTAAGAACTTTGAATAGTTTGAATGCCGGTAAAATTATAACCATAACATGTTTATGTTTAGGTCCTAATGTAATAGGTGGTGAGCCTATTGCTATTAACCGGGCACTTATAAACCTGCGATAAATACACACATAACTTCGAAAAACATCAAAAAGTCACTGGTGTGTGCCATGGTAAAACCTGGGATCGATCCCGACACCTCGTCTCAGCAGTCCATTACCCATACCACTAGGCTACCGCGGTAAAGGTAAAATTATAACCACTTGATATTTTTGAATAAAACAAAAACAAGTATTCATATACATATACATATACATATATATATATAGACATATATATAGAGCCGCCCACGCATTTGCTCAACTGGTGCACGAGGTCACTAGGATACCAAGAAGGTCGGGCCTAGCACCCTCTCTGCTAGACCTTCTGCTGACGAGTAACCCGGACCAGTACAGTGTGTCGGTACGAGCCACTTTAGGCAACTCCGACCACTGCCTGGTTTGTTCCACGGTGCCTCTTATAGCGCCCCCACGACCCGTGCAGGGGAAGCGGCGTCTCTGGCAGTACTCGTCAGCGGACTGGGATGGACTTCGTGACTATTTTGCGTCCATCCCGTGGGTTGAGCGCTGCTTTGAGGGTAAGAACCCATTGGATTGTGCTACTGCTGTCACCGGTGAGATCAGTCTTGGTATGGAATACTATATGTCATATACTGATATCACCGGTGACCGCGGGGTGGTTCGGGTGCGAGTGCGCGGAAGCTGCTAAACAAAAACAGTCTGCGTACCGCGCTTGGGTAGGGGCGCGCGTCACGCGCCATCCCAATCTGGGCCACTTCAAGGCGGCGTACAACAGAGCCACAAAGGTCTGTAGAGGGGCCTACGTCAGAGCGGATGCCCTGCGCATAGCGCGGCTTGGTCAAGAGCTAGTGATGCATCCCACGGGAAGCCGTGGCCGTGGCTACTGGCGACTGGCTAAAGCCGTGCAAGCCAACTTCTGTCAGCCTTCGCTGCCTCCGCTGCGCAACCCTGATGGATCCCTGGCCCATGAGCCGCAAGAGAAAGCAAATCTGCTGGCTAATCTCTTTGCGGCCAACTCCCGAATCGATGAATGTGGTACGCAGCCACCGACACTACCCGACAGTGACCACGCGATGCCTGATATCCATATCAGGCAACGCGATGTCCGTGCAGTGCTGCAATCACTCGATGTCCGGAAAGTCAGTGGTCCGGATGGTATTCCAGCGGTAGTTTTGCAAAAATGTGCAGCGGAGTTGTCCCAATGCTTACGCGCCTGTACCAGCTGTCCTACAGTTCGGGTACAGTGCCTTTGCCTTGGAAAGAGGCGAATGTTCAGCCGATTCCCAAGAAGGGGGATCGCTCGGAGCCAGCCAACTATCGACCCATAGCCGTCACCTCAGTGCTGTGCAAAGTGCACATAATTAACAAACAGCTCATGCGGCACCTAGAGGATCACTCCTTAATTAATGACCGGCAATATGGCTTCAGGCCGAAACGGTCAACGGGTGATCTTCTAGCATATGTTACCCATCTTTGGGGTGAGGCTATGGACAAGCACGGCGAGTCACTGGCAATTAGTCTTGACATCGCCAAAGCTTTCGATAGAGTCTGGCACAAATCGCTTCTTTCCAAGCTACCTGCCTTTGGTCTGCCTCCTAGGCTGTGCAACTGGGTTGCTAGCTTCCTGCAGGGGCGCCGTATTAGCGTCCTTTGTGACGGACGAGCTTCGGAGTTTCTGCAGGTAAATGCTGGCGTGCCTCAGGGGTCCGTCTTATCACCCACTCTCTTTCTTCTGTATATCAATGACATGCTTTCCACCGGCAATGTTCATTGTTATGCAGACGAGAGCACCTTACATGGGAGTTATCATGGACATCCTGCGGTGAAGCAGTCAGATATCGCAGAGAAAAGGCAGCTTCTTGTCACTGAGCTTGACGGGATCCTGAATCACATTTCTCAATGGGGCTCAGAGAACCTGGTTGAGTTCAATGCCAAGAAGACGCAGGCATGTGCGTTTACAGCAAAAGTATCTTCTTTCCTTCCCCTCCCCACTCTTCAGAGCACGCCACTGCCACTGCAGGACAATCTCAATATCCTAGGTATGGATGTTCGCTGCAACCTGAATAACAAAAATTACATCGAAAGTATCATCAAAACAGCCTCACGAAAATTCGGAATCCTGAACAGAGTGAGACGATTTTTCACGCCGGAGCAGCGGTGTCTTCTATACAAGACACAAATTCGCTCCTGTGTGGTATACTGCTCGCATCTCTGGGATGGTTCAGCAAAGTACTAACTAGATGCTCTCGACAGGTTGCAGCGACGTGCGGTCCGCATCATTGGGAATCCCGAGATCACGAACACCCTAGAACCTTTACAGATGCGTAGAGATGTTGCGTCCATGGCTGTATTTTACCGTCTGTACCATGGTGAGTGTTCGGATGAGCTCTTCCAATTAGTCTCACCCTCCCCTTTCCTACACAGGACAACACGTGCAGGTCTTAGATGTCACCCGCACACGGTGCAGAACAGCCGATCAAGAACCAAGCGGTTCGGTGACTCTTTCCTCTGTCGCACCATTAAGGCCTGGAATTCATTACCAGCTCACGTGTTTCCCTCTTCCTACAGTCCCGGGTCCTTTAAGCGGAGCGTGAAAAAGCATATGATGAGACCGTCAAGCTGAGTGTCACCATTGTCACACGGTATGTGTAGGTAATATTGACCCTCTTTTCTGAGACTTTGCCTTCAGCTTACCATCAGGCAAGGCGAAGTCTAATTGACGTGTTCTATATATAAAAAAATATAAAAAAGTATATATATATATATAAATATGAATACAATTATTGGTGAAATGCGGGTGTTAATTCACCTCTGCCTAACCCTACGGGGATAAACACGTGATTATATGTATGTATGTACTTGATTAGATATCATTGACTGGCGTATTTGTATATACTTATAACATGAATATAAACACTCTAATTTACCTACTTATTAATGGAAAACTGATTGCTAAGATGTTTTGGCCACTCAAGATGTTTTGTATTCGGAAATTCCTAATCAGATAGGTGAATGTTGAGTACAGCACAGTACAGTGCAGTCAGTATCAGATTGATCAATCTGTACTGACTGTATCTAGCTACTCTATCTGTACTAGCTTAGTGGTTAAGGAGTCAGTCGTACGATCAAAAGGTCTCTGGTTCATTACACTACCGATGTGAACCCACTCTTAACACAAGCAATTTAGCTTAGCTGAAGGGGTTAGATGGAATATTTTGAATTTCGGTTCTAAAAAAAATCTAAAAATTATTAGAGGAGAAAAAAACTTTACGGTAAATCAAAAGATATCATTTATTAAATTGGCTATTTCTCTAAACTATTATCTCAAATCATTAAACCATCGCAAACCACATCATCCCCATCTACCAGCCCTTCTTTTCCATAAAGAAACCTGCCCTTGTTATAAGGAATAGCAAAAATGCACAAAGGAGTCACGAACCCGATTTTGATGAAACTTAAAACTTCATCATTAGATTTTTGAGAAATCAATAATCCTAGCTGGGAATCGAACACGTTGATTTTGAAAAAATAAATCACGTCCTTTGTTATTACACCCATACAACAGTTTCCCTCATAAGGATCAAATTCTGCGAAGTAATGATACAGCGCAAATTTATACCGAAATAAAGTTACCTATTCTTTGATGGCCAAATTCGAAACTATATATATAAGGAAAAGCGAAAACATTTCGGTATAAATTTGCGCTGTATCATTACTTCGCAGAATTTGATCCTTATGAGGGAAACTTGTATGGGTGTTATAATAAAGGATGTGTTTTATTTTTTTCAAAATCAACGTGTTCGATTCCCAGCTAGGATTATTGATTTCTCAAAAATCTAATGATGAAGTTTTAAGTTTCATCAAAATCGGGTTTGTGACTCCTTTGTGCATTTTTGCTATTCCTTATAACAAGGGCAGGTTTCTTTATGGAAAAGAAGGGCTGGTAGATGGGGATGATGTGGTTTGCAATGGTTTAATGATTTGAGATAATAGTTTAGAGAAATAGCCAATTTAATAAATGATATCTTTCGATTTACCGTAATGTTTTTTTCTCCTCTAATAATTTTTAGAATTTTTTTAGAACCGTAATTCAAAATATTCCATCTAACCCCTTCAGTTAAGCTAAATTGCTTGCGTTAAGAGTGGGTTCACATCGGTAGTGTAATGAACCAGAGACCTTTTGATCGTACGACTGACTCCTTAACCACTAAGCTAGTACAGCTAGTACAGATAGAGTAGCTAGATACAGTCAGTACAGATTGATCAATCTGATACTGACTGCACTGTACTGTGCTGTACTCAACATTCACCTATCTGATTAGGAATTTCCGAATACAAAACATCTTGAGTGGCCAAAACATCTTAGCAATCAGTTTTCCATTAATAAGTAGGTAAATTAGAGTGTTTATATTCATGTTATAAGTATATACAAATACGCCAGTCAATGATATCTAATCAAGTACATACATACATATAATCACGCGTTTATCCCCGTAGGGTTAGGCAGAGGCGAATTAACACCCGCATTTCACCAATAATTGTATTCGTTCCCACGTAATAGGGGGTGAGCCTATTGGCGTATTCCGGGCACTATTGTTGACTCGAGTCATGTATCTGAGGCTGAGTCTGGACTATATATATATGTCTGATGTTAAACAGCCCTTTCCCTTAGTCGTCTTGTACGACACCGCATGGGAAGAGATGGGGTGGCCCAAATTCTACTCTGCCGGGAACCACGCGGCGATTCTACATAGCATAATAACAAATATCCCCGAAGGGGTAGGCATAGGTGCTAGCACCCACATTTCGCCAGTTTATGTTTAGGTCCCAATGTAATAGGTGGCGAGCGTATTGCCATTAACCGGGCACTTATAAACCTGCGATAAATACACACATAACTTCGAAAAGCATCGAAAAGTCATTAGTGTGTGCCATGGTAAAACCTGGGATCGAACCCGAGACCTCGTCTCAGCAATCCATTACCCATACCACTAGGCTACCGCGGCGATTCTAATCATGTATAAATTTAAAATGATGTTTACATTGTCATTTAAATACATGTTGTATTCAAGAAATAAATAATCTTACAAATACTTACTATTGTACTTAACTCTGATATCAAACAAATATATTGTATGACTATCTTTATAATCTACTAACGTACAATTCCATTTTGTACTCATTTCAGAAGTGACCGAAGGAATCTGAAAAAAAGATTCGTTTATAACAATTATATATTTATTTATTATTATTATAACAATTTTTACATTGTGTAGGATATAAATAAACAAAAGTCGAATGCAAAAATATACAAGAACACAATTCGCGTATCACTTGCTATAAAACTAAGACCCGACTACTGAAAAATCACGCTTTAAAAAGTATTAAACAAGAAAATATCAGGGATAGCCGTGGTCGTATGCCACTTAGTCTAACAAAACAAAACATTCTAGGATAAAGTGGTATACAACCACGGCTATCCTTGAAATTTTCTTGTTTAATACTTTTTAAAGCGTGATTTTTCAGTAGTCGGGTTTTAGTTTTAAACTTAATTTTTTATTTATATTATTTTGTGGCAAGCAACGGCTATAATTTATACATATTTGTAATGTGCCATCAAAGCCCTTACAGATGATACCAAACACGGTATATTTATCTCAAGTTGATTTTTTTAACACAGTACTTTATGGCCGCAAGAGGGCACTACAATGAATTCAATGACACGTCATATAGCCTATAACGAGTGGACGACCAAGACGCTTCTAACGATACCTCATTTGTCCAGTTCTAATAAGTAGTTCAGGAGCTATGAGGGAACAGATGAACCTACATACATAAATAGCCTGTCAAAATCATAACCCTCCTTTGGCTTCGCCGTAGTCGGGTAAAAAGTGGAGTCACATCTTAGTTTAACTTTCAATAGTGATTATCTATATTATAGCTTAAAAATAATATCATAATTTTCAATTTTCAATCATCATTTTCGGAGTTGAATCCATCCATTGCAGATGAAACCAAGCTCTGCATGCAACTGTTCTTGTAAAAATCGGAAAAGAGTTAATATAAAAGAAATAAACATACCATTATTGCTGTATTTCCTTTACTATATATTAAACTACTTGTGGAGTCAGAAAGTGAACCAGAACCTGTTAGCCATTGACATCTGTAAAAAAAAATTGTACAAAGTATTGCATCTGACACTTGTAGTTCATTATTGTGCGGTATGTGGAACCCCATCAACATCTTTCAAGTCCAAGTCACACTTACATGCAAGTCAGTGCACTTGTTAAATAAAATTGGTCAAGTGCGAGTCGGACTATACAATATCGGTCTATTATATACAGCCTGGTGAAAGACAAACGGATAACATTTAAACATAACGTTTGTTCTATAAGAGGCCCCTTTAAAAATATTTTATGGTTTTTAGTGTTTGTTGTTATACAGTAAGCAACAGTAATACATCATCTGTGAAAATTTCAGTTTTCTAGCTATCACGGTGCATGAAATACAGCCTGGTGACAGACAGACCCTATAGTGCAGGCTGTCCTGAATAAAATGACAAACAAACTCGTAACGCATTTCACTAAAGAGACCAAACTAATCACTTATATAAACTCAAGAACTAATATTTATTATAATTACGACTTACTTAGCAGTTTTAGCATCAAATTCTTCAAAAACTATATGTAAAGGTTCTTCATGCAAGACTGAAAAAAACTTTTTTGTATCCACAACTCTTAATCCGTGAGTATCTTTGGTTAATCGTACTTCTAGGTTGCCTATAACATACATAAGTATAAAAATTATTACATTAATAAATCTGAAAACTCAACATCTAAGACGAGAACCTGTGACTAAGTTCTATCCGCACTTCTGATTGCTAAGGAGTGACTCAGTATTGCTTGGTTATTTTTAAGTATACTTTGAATATTGCCTTGATTATGTGGCAATAAATGTACAATTCCACCACATGTAACATGCTATACAGATCGAATGTAGAAAATCAAGACAGGTGGTACTCCACTATTTCTTTCGGGTTATGAGTGGCAAATGGGTATCGTGTACTATAAAACTTGTTCGATCTTTTAGACAGCAGTCGGGTTTATTTTTTATTCCAATTTTATCTTCAGAATAAACAAATAAATATAATTTGCCCTACAATTTTTGCACTCATTAGATCAGACCAGAGAAAGAGCTGGTCTCCTTGGAGTAAAATTACAGGAATAAATCGTTCTTATGTCTTATTAATAATAGGAAATCAACATACCATTGGTCTTGTAACACATACACAAATGTATAACTATATAAAACATTAAATTTATTATATTCATCTTCAGAAATGTTTCTTACTCGGCACTAACAGTATCAATCATAACGTTGTTTTATTTAGAAACATTAAGAGGAAAGTTCCCACTGTGTAGTCAGACTAATTAAACTATTCTAATTTACAATTATTAATGTAGTAAATAAAATAGTTATGTTTCCCTAACAATGAAGTGTCATATCGTCATCTCGGAACAATAAGTCCCTAACTGTAAAATTCACCTTTTCTAGAATTAACGATTCACTATTTTTAACATTATCTGAATCAATTGATATTGTGACTAATTAATCACAATCATCGTGTTAGAGATGGGACTCGGTTGCGTCCGCGCCTTCAGCTCAGAACCTAAGATCCACTTTCTAGCTTTTACTCCTTCACTCGAAACGGAATTCGCATCTAAACTTTTTCTCCATCAGCTTCCTATTGATTCTTATAAAAGAGTGTTACAGTCAAGTGAATATAAGTATCCCGAGGAAGATCGACCGGAGGAGGGCCAGATCGAGAGAGATAGCCCTGGGTCCACCGGAGTGCGAGGGATATGCCTGCCAACCTCACTTCCGACAACCACCAACCACCTACAGGCGCAATGCATTTTATTCGACTCGAATCCGACATAAGACTTGAAATGCATTCATCAATTAGAACATCAAACTGAACTTCCTTGGATCTACCTGAATCTACCACTCTAGTGAGTACCGCTAAACTTGGTATACGTTATTTGTAATTATCCAATTTGAAACGTTCCACAATAATCCACACAGGAAAAAATCTTCTGAATGAGGTAGTGAAAATAAATATTATTTCCCTACCCAATTACGAATAGGGAAATAATATTTATCACGTCAAATATCATAAATTAGATACAATAAAAGTAAAAGACCTATTATACAGCTTATAGCTAAAAATAATTAAAATGCGTCGTGGAATTCCTCCGAATCGCATGCCTCTAAGTGGTAGCGTTCCTAGAAGACTGGCAGTATTGCCACGTTGTATGGCAATGCTTAATCTCTGATCTAATAAGAGGCCAGCCTTCTGGTCACGAGAAGCGTCGACCATACGCTCAGTTATACTTACTTCAGGTGTATATAACGCTGTGTGTGTAAAGTGTTATGGAATATCATAAATAGGCTGAAACAACAAAACAGGCATTCTAATCTGAAACATATTAACACGTTACTTACTAAGATACTGACTGAAACTGAAATGAAACTTTTTAATATATTGTATATTACCTCTGAGTCCATAGGGCCATTCAGAGACTTTATGACGAACCTATATTGAGTGCGTACTAATCAACAGGAGGAAAATAACTCAATTCTTGTTAATAAACGTCATTTAGGTCGATATTATGAAAAAATATTCTCTGTTCACGGGTTTTATGAGGAAATATTTACAATGGATTTTGTAATTTTACTTCTGAAACCATATTTTGACCCTAAAGATGAATTATAGTCAATCTTGGATTTCTGACATTTAGTGTAGGTACACCTTTAGTTCGAACAATAAATACAATTTACATCAATAAAACAGTTTGATTTGATCTTAATACTTTGGTATTTTGGTAGTTGTAATTTTTTTTTTTTATATAGGACACGTCAATTGGACTTCGCCTTGCCTGATGGTAAGCTGAAGGCAAAGTCCCAGAAAAGAGGGTCACCATTACTTACACATACCGTGTGACAATGGTGAAATATAGTTCTCTGAATTTCTCACTGGTATCTTCTCAGTGGAACTAACCTACCGAACCAGCGAAAGAATCATTTTCCAATGCGTTATTTACATTACTTAATTTATTTATAATACTTCTTGACATAGTTGTAAAATTTTGACGTTCATATGTGCTCTTTATGTGCCTAAACTGAATAAATGAAATTGATTCTTTGACTCTTTGATAAAAATTAATGAGACTTTGCAGTTAATATCAAATATTACTAAGCCTATTGTATACTACTAAACAGTCAACATACTACTCAAACCACTGAAACGATTTTGATAAAATTTGGTACAGAGACACACTAACGCTTGTAAAAGGTCTTTGGGAAAGGATCTTTGGTCCCGACCGACATCCACACTAGGGATTAGCCACTTCCAGTGACTCTACACGTCACTGGAAGTGGCTGATTCCCTTCAGCTTCTCGCAGGCTGAGGGTGACGGGTGGAGCCACCTGTCACCCTAGCAAAGGCAGGCTGCGGCGGCGATGGCGAGTTGGGTAACTCTGTGGTCTCCACACCCGAGGAGAGCTAGATCGAGAGAGATATCTGGGTCGGCCGGGGTGAGAGGGATATGCCTGTCAACCTCACCTTTGGCAACCAACAACGACCCACAGACGCCGAATCAGTTCAAATCTGACATAACCTCTCCCACCGGCTCCGGCAGGGGGGTACTTATCACACGTAAAAAAAACTATGCAATATTTTACTTTTATTAGTACTTAAAGGCTAAAATCTGGATTACCAAGGAAGATAGTGAAAAATTCATTTATTTCAAAAACATTTGCTTTTCGGCCATACATCATAGGAAACAATGGTGTATAAATAAACCCGCGTAAATCCTGATCCCATGGGAATATCGGGATAAAAAGTAACCTATATTACTCACGAAGAATGTAGCTTTCTAATGACAAAAGAATTATTAAAATCGGTCCAGTACTTTTTGAGTTTATTCGTTACATACAAAAATACAAATCTTTCCTCTTTATAATATTAGTATATAGTAGATAGATACATAATATCTACAGGAACATCGCGGCATTCAAAAGTGGCGTAAACACTAAGTAAAAAAATATATAACTATTTAGTCGATGGCATGAAGAAACAATACATACGTCGTTATTATTAACTTTATTTTTAAATAGGTCACGTCAATTAGACTTCGCCTCGCCTGATGGTAAGCTGAAGGCAAAGTCTCAGAAAAAAGGGTCACCATTACATACATATGTATACCATGTTACAATGGTGACACTCAGCTTGACGGCCTCATCATATGCCTTTTCACGCCCCGCTTAAAGGACCCGGGACTGTAGGAAAAATAAGAACTTATTTGAATAATATTATTATTTTTAGATACATAGATAATTCTTTGTTATACACCAATAGATTACAGTAGAAATTGTAGGTAGCATGCATACAGTTTAATGTACAATGGGCGGCAATCGCTGGAAGCGATTTCTTCCAGGCAACCGTGGGATGGACAGTGATGCAATAAAGCAAAAGATTCGGTGTAGTTAGCAAACAAACTTTTTCCTCAGTTCCATGATTTTTTTTTTATACCGCTTAGGTGGCAGACAAGCACACGGCCCACCTGATGGAAAGTGGTTACCGTGGCCTTTTTTTTTATATAGGACACGTCAATTAGACTTCGCCTTGCCTGATGGTAAGCTGAAGGCAAAGTCCCAGAAAAGAGGGTCACCATTACTTACACATACCGTGTGACAATGGTGACACTCAGCTTGACGGCCTCATCATATGCTTTTTCACGCCCCGCTTAAAGGACCCGGGACTGTAGGAAGAAGGAAACTCGTGAGCTGGTAATGAATTCCAGGCCTTAATGGTGCGACAGAGGAAAGAGTCACCGAACCGCTTGGTTCTTGATCGGATGTTCTGTTCTGCACCGTGTGCGGGTGACATCTAAGACCTGCACGTGTTGTCCTATGTAGGAAAGGGGATGGTGGGACTAATTGGAAGAGCTCATCAGAACACTCCCCATGGTACAGACGGTAAAATACAGCCATGGACGCAACATCTCTACGCATCTGTAAAGGTTCTAGGGTGTTCGTGACCTCGGGATTCCCAATGATGCGGACCGCACGTCGCTGCAACCTGTCGAAAGCATCTAGTAAGTACTTTGCTGAACCATCCCAGAGATGCGAGCAGTATTCCACACAGGAGCGAATTTGTGTCTTGTATAGAAGACACCGCTACTCCGGCGTGAAAAATCGTCTCACTCTGTTCAGGACTCCGAGTTTTCGTGAGGCTGTTTTGATGATACTTTCGATGTAATTTTTGTTATTCAGGTTGCAGCGAACATCCATACCTAGGATATTGAGATTGTCCTGCAGTGGCGTGCTCTGAAGAGTGGGGAGGGGAAGGAAAGAAGATACTTTTGCTGTAAACGCACATGCCTGCGTCTTCTTGGCATTGAACTCAACCAGGTTCTCAGAGCCCCATTGAGAAATGTGATTCAGGATCCCGTCAAGCTCAGTGACAAGAAGCTGCCTTTTCTCTGCGATATCTGACTGCTTGGCCGCAGGATGTCCATGATAACTCCCATGTAAAGTGCTATCGTCTGCATAACAACGAACATTGCCGGTAGACAGCATGTCGTTGATATGCAGAAGAAAGAGAGTGGGTGATAAGACGGACCCCTGGGCACGCCAGCATTTACCTGCAGAAACTCCGAAGCTCGTCCGTCACAAAGGACGCTAATACGGCGCCCCTGCAGGAAGCTAGCAACCCAGTTGCACAGCCTAGAAGGCAGACCAAAGGCAGGTAGCTTGGAAAGAAGCGATTTGTGCCAGACTCTATCGAAAGCTTTGGCGATGTCAAGACTAATTGCCAGTGACTCGCCGTGCTTGTCCATAGCCTCACCCCAAAGATGGGTAACGTATGCTAGAAGATCACCCGTTGACCGTTTCGGCCTGAAGCCGTATTGCCGGTCATTAATTAAGGAGTGATCCTCTAGGTGCCGCATGAGCTGTTTGTTAATTATGTGCTCGAACACTTTGCACAGCACTGAGGTGACGGCTATGGGTCGATAGTTGGCTGGCTCCGAGCGATCCCCCTTCTTGGGAATCGGCTGAACATTCGCCTCTTTCCAAGGCAAAGGCACTGTACCCGAACTGTAGGACAGCCGGTACAGGCGCGTAAGCATTGGAGACAACTCCGCTGCACATTTTTGCAAAACTACCGCTGGAATACCATCCGGACCACTGGCTTTCCGGACATCGAGTGATTGCAGTACTGCACGGACATCGCGTTGCCTGATATGGATATCAGGCATCATGTGGTCACTGTCGGGTAGTGTCGGTGGCTGCGTACCACAATCATCGATTCGGGAGTTGGCCGCAAAGAGATTTGCCAGCAGATTTGCCTTCTCTTGCGGCTCATGGGCCAGGGATCCATCAGGGTTATGCAGCGGAGGCAGCGAAGGCTGACAGAAGTTGGCTTGCACGGCTTTAACCAGTCGCCAGTACCCACGGCTTCCCGTGGGATGCATCACTAGCTCTTGACCAAACCGCGCTATGCGCAGGGCATCCGCTCTGACGTAGGCCCTTCTACAGACCTTTGTGGCTCTGTTGTACGCCGCCTTGAAGTGGCCCAGATTGGGATGGCGCGTGGCGCGCGCCCTTACCCAAGCGTGGTACGCAGACTGTTTTTGTTCAACAGCTTCCGCGCACTCGCGCCCGAACCAAGGGCGCACCCCGCGGTCACCGGTGATTTCGGTATATAAGATATAGTATTCCATACCCAGACCGATCTCACCGGCGACAGCAGTAGCACAATCCGATGGGTTCTTACCTTCAAAGCAGCGCTCAACCCACGGGATGGACGTAAAATAGTCACGAAGTCCATCCCAGTCCGCTGACGAGTAGTGCCAGAGACGCCGCTTCCCCTGCACGGGTCGTGGGGGCGCTATAATAGGCACCGTGGAACAGACCAGGCAGTGGTCGGAGTTGCCTAAAGCGGCTCGCAGCAACACACTGTACCGGTCCGGATTACTCGTCAGCAGAAGGTCTAGCAGAGAAGGTGCTAGGCCCGACCTTCTTGGTATCCTAGTGACCTCGTGCACCAATTGGGTCAGGCCGTGCGTCAGAGCAAATGTGTGGGCGGCTCTTCCCGCATGGTCTGTTTTGGAGGAGCCCAACCAGATCTCTTGGTGGGCGTTAAAATCCCCCAAAAATACCATTTCGGCATTCGGAAATCACTCCTGTGCATCATCTGCCGCCTGACTCAGATATTCAAAGAGTCGAGTTGTCTCAGCATCTCCTGTATGGGAACGGTAGAGGCATACATAGATCTCACTCGTAGGGCCATGGTCTACGTGTACCCAAAGGATAGAGAAGGATGGGTCCTCTAGGCAGCGCAAACGGCGACAGCTAACATCCGCCCTAACAAACACGCACACCCCGGTTTTTGCACGAAAACTTTCCTCAAGAACATAGCCAGGGTAGAGCAAGTAGGTCGTGTCGTCAGGGCGGTGTATTTGCGTCTCCGTTAGAAAAAACATGGCAGGTTTCGCCGTCTCTAGGTGTTGGTGGACGGCGTTGAGGTTTGCATGGAGCCCACAGATGTTAGTGGACTCCACCTCAAATAGCAAGCTTTTGGGAGTGTGACGAGCCGCTGTGTTGCCTAGTTCTCTAAATTGCGCTGCCATGAGTTTGGGTGGGAGAAGGCGTGAAAAAAGAGGTGATTGCCGCCGCAGCACGGTGTGACAAAGCGCGGGATATTGGTTTTATCTATGAATGTGAGGCATGGCGAGAGCTGACGCGCCGAACGGAAGGGCCCCCGTACCCCCCCGAGTATGGTCGCCGGGCTCCCAAATCCGGTCACCAACCGGCACGACGAACCATATCGGGATTATGCGCGGCCTGGTGAGGCAGCCTTCCAAGGTGGTTAACCCCAGTTGGGCCCCTGTACTATATCGCGGGCGGCCAGCGGCACCACCGTTTCTACAGGTCTCCCTGTCCGGCGCATCGCCCCGCGCCATCCCCACTAGATTACGCCAAGACCCACTGGTCCCACTAGTGCTACGACAACCACCACCTCTGCCCGGCTATGCACTTGCTGACCCCTGAACACAATCCAACCGAGATTGAATTGCTATGGAGGGTTTTTCGCAATAGTGCACGGTGGTACCCACCCGGTCGAAACCGCCTATGGGCGTTTGTATCACCGTAAAAAAAAGCTCAATTAAAATAGCCACATATAATGGGACCATGGAGCAACATCTGTTGAGCGACTAAGGTTGTCGAGAGGTGAATCTACGGGGCGCAAGTTCGTGGTATATCGTTCAGCATGCCCCCGGCGTTATGACATTTTATACTTCCAACCTGGAGCATAGGTTCTGCTCTTGCAAGCTTATTTACTTAATAAAATTATTATTAATACGAATTTATTATTAATGGCCTATTTTTTAGCGTAAAATGATTCTCGCCATAGACATGGAAATCATCCTCACACATTGCGACCTGAGACGGTACGCACTGTGCGGTATGAAAAAATCTTCATTCCACGCACACTCAAGCTGTGGAATGCCCTCTTCTGCGGTTGTCCCAAGCACCTACAATATGGGGTTCTTCGAGATGGGCATCAGAAGGTTTCTTCATGGTTGGCAGCGCGATTGTAACACCCCTGGTGCTGGATACGTCCATAGACCACGGTAACCTCTTCCCATCTGGTGAGCCGTGTGCTTGTCTGCCACCTAAGTGGTATTAATAAAAAAAAACGTTCGTCATCATTATTTGGCGCCATTTGAGCGTACAGATAACATATCTATAGAAATAGTTTATAATACATCAATGATAGGAAAGACATAAGTTTTACGTCAATGAGTCCCATACACCCAATATTCATTAATATTTTACTTAGTAATTACAATCTGGTAGGACACAACGGTATTCCCTTCCCAATTGAGCAGTTTGACTGGGGAAGTACATCCGTTCTACAGAATACCGCGGCCATAATAACCTCGTGTTGTGTTCCCGGCGGTGAGTAGGGTAGCCAGAGCTCACTGGAGAGTTTTTGTGCTGTGTCAGTGGGAAGACCAAAGGCTTGCCCTGCTTTGTGTTCTGCACTGACAGCACAGATTGTGACTCCTCTGCAAATTGGACACTTTCCATCAGGTGGGCCGTGTGCTTGTCTGCTCTGTGATTTAACACCTCACCATTTCTCACCAATCATTGAATTCGGTACCACGTAATAGGGGGTGAGCCTATTGCCGTCTTCCGGGCACTATTGTTGACTCAAGCCATGCATCTGAGGCTGAGTCCGGGCTGTATATATCTGTCAGATGTTAAACAGCCCTATCCCTTAGTCGCCTTGTACGACACCGTATGGGAAGAGATGGGGTGGTCAAAATTCTACTCTGCCGGGAATCACGGGAAGCACCTAAGTTGTATAAAAAAACTTTATAAATTCAAAAATAAAACAAAGGTCTAAATAAAATATACTTTATTACTGTAGGTATCTAATATTAAATGCAAATAATTACATTTATTCAAATATTTTAAATATACTTCTAATCAATTACTTATTATAAATAGATACGTCATCCAAGAACATGGCGGCTTGCAAATACTTTTTGTGCCATATTTGAAAGCCGCCATGTTCCACTGAGTATAAAAATATTATTATTAAAGCCGTTTTTTTTCATAGCACACCATCACGTCTCTGATTGGTGCATAAAATTATGACAAACATCATAATATTGTTGTCGTCATTTTAGAGAGCATAAGATAAGATACATAAGATAACATAAGATAAGATAAGGCAAGATAAGATAATCTTCATTGTACACCAATACATTACACAGTACATGTACGGACAATATTATGAAAAATGTACAAATGGCGGCCTTATCGCTACAAGCGATCTCTTCCACGCAACTTTTAGATGGAGATGTTTTAATTGTTGTCTTAACAACCTATCTAAAGTTTATATATACCTCTCGTATCTAAAATATGTTGAAACTGTCCTCTATACGTGCAGTAAACGTTTCTTAGGTGTCTTTTGAGGATAGCACTGGGTGCTACGGCGGTGGACCAGCTCAAATTCACTAAGCTTAGTTTATTACAAAAGACACACAGTTCAATGTTTAGAGCATTCACTCTGCAAGGGAAAGATCGCGGGTTCAAGTCTCATCTGAGCTGAATTACTTTTTTCTATCTTAATCAATTTATAACATTTATGTCGATCAATTTATTGCTACTGATATATCAAACTGAAGTTCTTTCCTTGACTTAAAATCTTCAAGAACTTTGAGGAAATCTATTGTTGGCAAATACATTCTTATAACTTGGATTATTTAGATGTAATATTACCATAACTTGGATTATTTACATGTTCTATATTACCATAACTTGGGTTATTTAGATGTTCTATATTACCATAACTTGGATTATTAAGATGTTCTATATTACCATAACTTGGCTTATTAAGATGTTCTATATTACCATAACTTGGCTTATTTAGATGTTCTATATTACCATAACTTGGCTTATTTAGATGTTCTATATTACCATAACTTGGATTGTTAGAATCTTTCTTTAAGTTACTATAATTGATATTACTGTTTTTATTTTCGTTTCCCATTTGTAAGTTGTTATAAAGCTTTCCATTGCCTGAGTTTTCTTTATTGTTTATATTATGAGGTTCATAAGGTACAGCGTATGTGATACTTATTCCGTCAGGATTTGTTTTTATATCTATTTCTGTGTAATGATTTTCTGTGGGGGCAGCCATTGTTTTCCGTGAGTTTTCTTGACTACTACTTAAATATAAATCATTGATCTTCATGTTATAATCTTCGTTATTCCTTCTCTCATATTCATTTTGTATGTAAGTATATTCATGATTATCTTCCTGATTAAAACTTGTGTATGGCGCCTGCAAAGATATATTGAATTTATTTGCATCTAAAAGTAGATAACATATAAAAGAAGATTCAAAAGTTTTAGACATCGAAAACTCCTCTCCATCGATGTCGACTGATAACGTCCCTAAAAGGATGGCGGCATTGGCCCGTTGGATGGCAATCCAATCCGTTGTGCGAATAAAATTTATATAAAATACAATTTTACAACTAATATTTTACAAAAATATATAATTTTATTACCATTACAATTTAACTTAATGTTTTGTTCATTGGATAAAATGTTATTGTGCTACAAACGCATTTTTTTTATGCCACTTAGTTGGCAGACAAGCACACGGTCCACTTGATGGGAACTGGTTACAGTAGCCTATGGACGTATGCAACACGTATGTTACACTCGCGCTGCCGACCATGAAGAACCCTTCTGGTGGCCCTCTTGAAGAAGCCCATATTGTAGGTGCTTGGGAAAACCACAGCAGGGAGGTCATTCCACAGCTTGGGATGAAGTTTCTTTCATACCGCACAGTGCGCACCGTCTCAGGTCGCAATGTGTGAGGATGAATTCCCTGCCTATGGCAAGAGGTGCGATGATAGAATGTAGCTGTGGGCATCGTGTCAAACAATTCATCTGAGCACAAATCTTCGTATAGGCGGTAGAACACACGCAGCGAGGCAAAGTCCCTCTTAAGGCTAAGAGGTTCCACACTACCTGCGAGTATGGGATTGTCAACCAGCCTCAACGCTCGCCTTTGCACTGTGTCGAAGGGGCTAAGCTGGTATGCAGGCGCTCCAGCAAAAAGGTGACAGCAATACTCCATGTGGTGCTTTATAAAGGAGTTGCTGCCCCGCAGTGAAGTATTGCTTCGTCCTGTTGAGCACTCCAAGTTTCCTAGATGTCAACTTAACCGTGTCCTCCAAATGACTCAGGTACTGGACGTCAACACCAAGGATCCCGATACTCGAGAAGTTGGTAAGCGGTGTGCCCAGGAATTGCGGCGCTACAATGAACGGAGTTTCCTTAGTGGTGAATACACGTACTTGTATCTTAGTGGGGTTGAATTAAACTAGGTTTAGTCGTCCCCAATTGGATCCTTTAGAAAACCAAAAATATAAGAAAACTAAACTCAACTTTAACTTCAACTACCTACGCGGGCCACTAACCCAACATTATTACTAGCAAAAAAAAGCTTTTTGCTAGTAATAATAGTAGAGCTTACCCACTCATTATTTAAAAATCCAAACAAAGGAACCTAAAACTTTGCCCTGAGCTACTCCTAACATTATAATTACTCAAAACACAGTATACCTCTTCTTTACTGAAGATGATTCTTTTAGACCTCCACCAATAAACCACACAGATCATAGCAACTGCGGGGACCACTATACCAGTAATAATCCCAATGATCTTAGGTACTGTTATGTAAGAACCTGCAAAAATAATTAAATAACTAAGGCGTCAAATAACATACATACATATAATCACGCTTTTATCCCCGGAGGGTTAGGCAGAGGTGAATTAACACCCACATTTCACTAATCATTGTATTCGGTTCCACATAATAGGGGTGAGCCTATTGCCATCTTTCGGACACTATTATTGACTCAAGCCATGTATCTGAGGCTGAGTCCGGGCTGTATATATTTGCCTTATGCTAAATAACCTTATCCCTTAGTCTCCTTGTACGACACTGCATGTGAAGAGATGGGGTGGCCCAAATTCTACTCTGCCGGGATTATGGGGTTATGTTATGTTATGTTATAGAAAATACCCTCACCAAAATTTTAAATGTGGCCTTGGATGACCGAGTTTCACTTCAAGCGACTCTGCCGATTCGCTTGGGTGGGCTCGGTATTCGCAAAATTTCAAATGTTAGCTTTCCAGCGTTCCTTCCACAGTACCGAACAATTAACTAGGCAAAATCCTTGCACCCAATTAATTTTAAGGTATTGTGTAAGACTGATGCAGTGAACGCTTTTTTTAATTTATTTAGTATACATACAATTTATAACAATTGCGGCTACTCTTGGTACACAAAACTGTTTTAAACAGTTTGTCTGTGAACTCAATTGAGTCTGTTATAAGAACATAAATGGTTTATTTACTAGTATATTGATAATACTGATAATTGTTTACATATTATTCAGAGGAAGGAAACTTTCTTACCAGCGTTTTAAATTGCCTTTTAAATACAAAATGTTTGGACTAGTATCCAAAAATTTTGCATGTCCAAACACCGATCTCCCAAGGAACCTTTTCTCATAGCGTCAATGGGACGGGCCGCTCTGCAGCTTAGTTAGAAAAAATTACTAAATACATGTTCCAATGCTGCTAAGCGTGCCCGTTTACTGGCGGTTGGAGTGTGGTAATCGGGTCTTTGGCTACAATCCCTTCCGTCTAACGTAGGGACTATGTTAGATGACACTACCTTCCGCATCACAACTTGTCTCCGTTTAGGTATGCCGTGTGTTTCTACGCATCAATACCGTTGTAGTGAAGCCGTTGACATACTTGGACTCCATGGTCTGTCATGCTGCAGGAACGCTGGGCGAATTCCACGGCACGCCAGCCTCAACGACATAATCCGCCGTGCCCTTGTCACCGCCGGTGTGCCAGCTGTACTTGAACCAAACGGTTTGGCGTGCGACGATGGCAAGAGACCGGATGGCATGTCATTAATGCCATGGAAGATGGGTAGGACTCTGGTGTGGGACGCCACGTGCGTTGATACCATTGCTCCTACCTATATAACTAGCACGGCTGGCTGTGCTGGTGCTGCTGCCGCTTCTGCAGAAGCTCTAAAGCGGCGCAAATACTCCAATCTCATCGAAAATTATGAATTTGTGTCGTTTGGAGTCGAAACTTTGGGGTCATGGGGTTTGGTCGACGCTTCTGGTGACCAGAAGGCTGGCCTCTTTTTAGGTCAAAGAATAAGCATTGCCATACAACGTGGCAATGCTGCCAGTCTTCTGGGAACGCTACCACAAGAGGCATGCGATGCGGAGGAATTCCACGACGCATTTTAATAATTCTTAGCTATAAGTTGTATAATAGTTATTTAAGTGTTATTGCATCTAATTTATGAATATCTTACTACATCTAAATTCCCTATATGTATAAATGCAAAAAAAAATGTACGTACTATTCCAGTGATCAATATACTATCTTTTACGATCCTCTAAACAAAATAATAGAAACAAAGTAACCTTTATTTGCAAAAGCGAGTGGATCGTCCTCCTGCGGTATAGATTGCGTTGCTGGTAACGTATTGTCGAAATCTGACTTATAAAGACCTGATATTGGATGCAGAATAATTGTGACAGTTCGGTTAATGGTATATTTCATTATAGATCGACAACTGATGGACTTATCGAAATTGTCATTCATATGAAAGTAGTTGTTTATGTAGCTACTATTTTTCTCGTGATCCATACGTATTGTGGAAGTGATGTTTTCTGAAAACAAAAGTGTAAGTAAGTTATTTATAATGTACAAAATAGTAATGAGCGGTAAAATTATTATTAAGTGTCTAAATCTAAAAGAATAGAAACTGTATGTGTATCCAAGTTTTTAATAAAATACCAAAAGATATAAGAGAGTAACCAGTTTCACGCTTTACACATTCCTTAAAAAAATGGCTAATAGATAGATGTTTTTACACAATGAAAGAGTTTATGACATATAAAAATTAAATAGAATAAATAAATGACTGAGTAACATTTAAAACTAGATAGTAGTAGGGTATAATAAGAAGTAGTCATGGGTATAATAATTATATTGTTGACATTACTGTGTTACTTTGTAGTTACCAAATTCTATGGGATAAGCTCAATCGGTAATGTAGTTGTGATAATAGATAAGTATATCTAATATTAATTATACCTATTGTATTGTGATAAGATGAATATTAGTAGATAATTTATAATGTTACAAGTTATTCCATAATTTAATATAATTTTATAATAAATGTAATGTAAGTGCAATGATGGATGACTGTGATGTTTAGTATTATAATATAATAATTGTTCGATTTGTGAAGACTGAAAAATTTGCATGCTGCAGATTGCGACTAGACATGCTGTACTCATACATATTGTAAGACCTATGTGACCATGTTTAAAGGCAAATAAATTATTCTTATTCTTATTCTTGACATATTTTGATATTCACGCTACTAATATTTCGATGTATCAATGACAACTTTCCTACATGTGTGTGCGTGCGGACATACATGCGTGTGTGTATACCTTTACCGGTGCGATCACTTAACTGATCAATTTATTGTATGAATTTGGAACAATTAAAAGTTTTATATATATATAAAACTTTTAATTGTTGTAATTGCCGCGGGAAAAACCCCATATTGTAGGCGCTTGGGAAAACCGCAGGAGGGAGGCATGTTAAGTTTCTTTTTTATAATATTATACAGTTTTGAGCCAATAAAGTTGTAGAGTCTTGTGGTGTCTAATTTGATAAACCTTTTATGTTTTCAGTTTATATGATGTAATTGTTATCAATGTTCTTATATCACTTACCACTATCGTATATCCATTTTGGTTGTCTATCGTACTCCGTAAAACAAGTGAGATTCAACACATCTAGGATCTCATACTGATAATGTATCGTCCAATTCAAATTGTTTGTATTATATTGATAAAGTATATTGCTGGCGAGCAGTCCCTGTATAAATGGATCTAAAAAAATCAACTGCGATCAAACACTGAAAATTTGAATTCAGCGTTCTGTCTAAAAGATGAATTATGAAGAGATTAAAATGACAAGTAATGATAAAAGTGAATACTTTTTATACTATTTACATAGTATTACTTTAAGTATATTTATTATCTGTGCCAATACTACATAATATATCTCTAACTTCTTGATTTTAATAAAAGTAAAAAATCAAGGTATTATCTTGTTTTAATAATAATAATAATAATAATAATAATCATTTATTTCAGATTCATCATCCATAGCAAAAACATTAATAATACATTTAAATTATAAATGGCAGGTCCGGATGGACTCCCCGATGATGGTGGCAGATCACGATACGACTGCGTGCAGCCGTATCCAGCGAGCCAGCATCGGAGAGTCCCACCGGTCTGTCAGCATGCGCAGGATGGTTTTGGGACTGCCGCGCGCGCGGCGCATGATAGAAGCGCATCGTTTTCGCATGATTGCCGCAAAGCCGTCTGTGTCAGCCGCCGCGAACATCGCGGAGGCGCTGCAATAGCGCGGCAGCCCCATCAGCACCCGGAACGCGTTATTGTATTGAACGCGCAGATCGCTGTATGCCCGATGCGTATAGTTCACCCACAGGCCGCACGCGTAAAAGGACTGACAGTACGCTTTAAAAAGCGCAACTTTGACTGTCCCCACACACTGTGAAAACCTGCGGGCCAACATGTTGCATCGGACAGAAAGCGCCCTGCGCTCCCTTTCAATATCCACACTGTCTTTAAGGTCCTCGGTGACCCAGTGGCCCAAATACTTAAATTTCTCGACTTTGTTTAAAGCTATACCACATAAAGAGAAACTCGGAACGAATGTATATCGCTTTTTATCTGGTTTGAAAATCATTATTTCACTCTTCTTTGCATTATATTTGAGCCCATGAGCCACCGCGTAGGACTCACAAATTTTTAGAAGCGTTCGCAAGGCCCCGATCGATGGGCTCAGTAGCACCATATCGTCTGCGTAGCTGATGTTATTCACGCACACTCCATCTATATGACACCCGATGCCGGTGCTGCTGAGCTCATCGATCAGTCTATTAATGTACAGGTTAAAGAGCGTGGGGGAGGTCAGTCCCCCCTGTCTCACCCCACATTCCAGCCCGTACTCCTTCGAGTGAGAGCCTGCCCATCTTACAATGTTCCTTTGATTGTTATACCAATGCACAAACAATAGCACAACCTCCCTAGGTAGACAAGTTTCACCCCTTAATTTACCCCATAGAATATCGTACGATACAAGATCAAACGCTTTCGATAAATCAAGGTAGCATGCATACACTGGGGTCTTTCTTCTCGTGTAATACTGTACAGTCTGCTTGAGGGACATGATAGCACTCTCAGTGGAAAGCCCGGGCCTGAAGCCGAACTGCGCTTCATTTAGTAAGACGTGTTTATCCAGGTGCTGCCCAAGCAGACTGTCCAGCACTTTGGCGACCACTGTGGCCAGGGATATCGGTCTATAGTTGTTTGCATCACCAGTTTTATTTTTGATGATTGGTACAACTATAGTGCGCATCAGATCATCGGGTAGATGGGAGTGGCCTAAACACAGGGTAAAAAACATAGAAAGCACCCTGGGCAGGTGTACACCTGCGTGCTGCAGGTGCTCGATGCTCAGGCCGTCGTGACCCGGTGATTTACCCCTTACCATGCCTCTGATCACCGCACACACTTCCTTCGTAGTAAAATAAACACTACACTTACTACCCTCCCCAGCATCGAGCTCCTGCCGCGCTAGTCCCAAAGGGGACTCCACCCTGAAATGATGGGAGAACATAGTGGCAATCTCTCTAGGCTCGTGCACTCCCGCCACGCTAACGGGAAGGCCCGGCTTATGATTCATTTTGTTGGTATTTTTCCAGAACTGACTGAATTTCTTATTTGAGTGTAGCTCAGCTAGAATATTCATTTTAATTTGTTGTTGGTTATTCTGACACCACTTCAATTTAGATTTAAAAGCTCGCCTAGTTTCACACATATCATAATAAAGCCGGCCATCCCTGGGCTTACCCCCATACAACCAAGCCTGGAAGCATATCCGAGCCCTCCCATGAGCAGCGCGGACGTGCCTGTTCCACCCAGCAATGTGTTTACCTCTACGCCTTTCATTACCATTATAACTACATATAGCAGCCTCCGATAGTACACAAATAATCTCGTCATACATGTTGTCTAACAAAATTTTATGTCTTTTGTCACTACACATTTTATCCGAGCAGTTTCTCAGTTCTGAAGGAAAATCAATTACACGAAGTCTGGAGTGACATACATCTTTAAACTTCGCTATCTGATTCGAGTCACGTTCACCCCAGACTATTTTATTCTTACAAAAAGCAGGTATACAAATCTTAGGCTTAACTAAATTAAAATTACAAATTATAGACACAGGGCAATGATCCGACCAATAGGTATCATATAACACAGCGGCCGCGGACACAGCGTCGCGCGCGGCACTAGTCACAAGGCAGTGGTCGAGCCAGCGCAGACACCCGTGCGCATCACTGACGAACGTATGGCTGTCCGGCGGCATCAGTTCTAAGTCAACACAGGACCACGCTTGTTCCGTACAAAAAGTTAGGAGCTCAGTAGCAAATGACTCACCGGGATGTGCATTGTAGTCCCCTAAC
The DNA here is from genome assembly GCA_963662185.1 of Eilema griseolum. NCBI lineage: Eukaryota > Metazoa > Arthropoda > Insecta > Lepidoptera > Erebidae > Eilema > Eilema griseolum. Next base: position 5,912,946 of record OY759232.1, read on the forward strand.
ATAAACACTGATTCTATGTTGTGACTGTCAATTATGGCTGTCATTTCGCTGAGGCACTCTGTGAACTCCACTAGGTTTTCATTGGACTCGGTAGGCATATAAACAGAAAAAATCAAAATGGAACGGTCATTGAGCTCGATTTTTATCGCGGCGAGACGCACACTATTGCACTTCACTACGTTAACTGTCGGAAACACAGACTTTCTCCATAGTAGGGCCACTCCGCCGTAGGGCCTACCGCGTAGTACCCCTGCCGCGGTATCCACGGCAGAGGTACCCGTGCAGGCGAAGTCGTCGTCTATCGCGGTCAGGTATCCAAGGTCGTGCGGCAGTAGCCACGTCTCCTGCAGCGCCACAACATCAGCCGAGCGACAAAGCTTCCGTACACATTCCACAGATCTAATCACGCCTTTGCAGTTAAAACTTATCAAATTGATGTTATTCATAAATTAGTACGTCCAGCATTCTCGCTAGTCACAAGGACATTCCCATTATCATGTCTGCTGATGTTTATAAATCTACGATAGGCCACCCCCTTTGGCCAGAAGTCATCACTCAGGAAAGTTATTAACGAACTTTTAGGTACGAATATTTTGTATGACTCGTAATCCTTCGCTAGCTTCATGTTGATTTTTTCAATTTTAACATCAATGTTAGTCTTCTTCACAATGTAAGTACTGATGTCACTTATGGATACGCCCTTCGCAACATTATAAATGTACATAGGCACCTTAGTTTCAGCTGCCATAAAATTACTCCCAGGTTCTGGAGTCGCTGTTCCTCGCTTCCCAACGAAACGGTTTCGTGCTCTTTTTTTTTTGGACACGAACCCACTGGTCACTCGGGTCCAGTTTCTTCCATGTCCCCTCACGCGCAATCTCCGCCATCGACTTCCGCTTACGCGCGACTGGGCCGGACCCATTCTCGTCAACGGTGCAACCCACAGCCGGGTCTAGTGCCGGAGGCAGCGGTGCAGTACAGGCGGCCGGACTAGATAGTACCGGCCGAGGGGCGGGGGTCAGGGGGCCATGGCCTCTCACTATCGTGAGGGACAGCTGTGGCAAGGGGGTCAACGGCAATGCCCCATCGGCCGTACCTTGCACTCGCGAGGAATCGATCCCGCGCCGCGCGGGAGAAGACGCACGCGACTCAGTCAGGTGACTCGATACGGTTGTCGTCGTAGAAGCATCTCGAAGTTCGACGGTTGGATCATATTGCTTATTGTGCGACAATGATTCACAACTACCCTCCGTTATCTGTTTCTCGACAACGTTGTGCATACTGGATTTTGGTGCAAATTCTAACATAGTTTGTTGTTGATATTCACTAATGCTTTCATTGCACTCTAGCGGTAATCCCATGGGACCACTATCGCACTCATAACTCGCTAGTCTTGCGACATATGCCCCTCTTCTAGAGTTTACATTGCACCTTGATGGTGAAATATGCTGCACCTCACTTCTCAACTGATCCATCTGCTTAACCGTAGCATACTCTTCTTTCATCGTGTCGAGATCATGCCGTAGCTTAACAATATCTTTCAAAAGCCGCGTTACGTCGACATGGTCGAACAGAACCGGGGGTAACTTTTCGAGGTCGCGAGCCACAAAGACTGGGATATCCTCTGAGTCGGTATCTCGCATCAGACAGATGATGTCGTCTATGTCTCGCACATTTTTCCTCGCCTTCCTTCGCACTATTTTACGTTTTGTTGTCGGCAAGGATTCGAACAGCAACTTCTTCGCCGTTACAATTTCATTTTCAGAAAAAGCGCTCACACAAATTCTGCCTATACTTTCATCGTCCATTACAGATATTTTATTATGGACGAAGGCTAACACTTCGTTAATCACTACATTGCAATTGGCACATTTAACCACAGAGGACATTTTTAATTCCTCGATACACACCGTCGCACGTCACGCTAAATGCGGTACGAGACGTCGCGTTGTCGCGGCGACTCGACGATGACTGATTTAATATCTACAAATGCAATATAAGAGTAAATAGACCTCACACAATAAAATATGTGTACTTACCGCGATAAGGGTCCTTTGAGAACGTTATAGAAGCTCGCAATTTAGATTCAGAGTAACATTGAAAAATCGCGCCATCTAGATTTTTGGTTTCAATGACAGCACTATATTTCGATGATCTCTTTATAAAATCTGAAATCGTTATAACATTTCAAGTCTATATTTATATTCATACAGAATAAAATCTTCACAATTGAAACATATTGAATCTTGGCTAATTCGCTAATAGGTAATAAGTAATATAAATGAAATACAATGGGCACTACATACCTACGCGGGTTTAAGTTACAATTTGATGACAAAAACTAAGATAAGATTTTACCTATCCAAACAACATTTTTGTTATTTGTTATATTTCCATGTATAGCAACATTCTGTAGATTATGATCTTTCTCCTCGCATGTAAGCTTTAAGGGCACCCAGTTAACAAATTTGTATTCGTATTTGTAGATTTCTCCATTAGTGTTACTAGACATTGCTGATAACTTCATATCATTTACCGTCACTGCAAAACCATCTGTGAATCGAAAATCAATATCAGGCAATTCTAAGGTCGGGGTGTAAAAATAGAGAAGTTTGTAGAATACTAAGGCTTTTTGCTTTATCTTCTAATTTTTATTTCAATAATTAGGTTACTTCAGCCCAAAATTCGGCGACGCTGACAGCCTCCACAGTCACCCTGTTGAGATTCTCTATTGTGCCGGTATAGGGGCACATCAGAAACGATAGAAAGTGGGCCATTATTTGCAAAGGTGTGACACAGTCATAGCCCCCACCCTCTTCATCCTTGAAGCCTTATTTCACCCAGTTTGCTCCCATGTTGGTTACTGCAAGGTTTTTGCTACTGACATATTATTTCTAAGTATATGGTTTCGAGATGGTTTCGGTCGAATGGAGAACAGCGTCTCCAATTGAACTATTTTATTCGAAAACCATACCGATTAATAATAAAAACGAATGTGACAACCCTGACAAAATTGCAAGTGTGTAAATATAGACGGCATTTCCACAAACATTAAAGGCAATGAATATTAGTATAGATGTATATGGACATTAGCTTTTACGGTTATATGTCAGATGGCAATCACTCCTGATAATTGACCCCCATAATAGAAGAAAGCCTTTGTTAAGGCCTCGTCTGTCAATTTGTATACATCTACAAAGTCTTGCAGGTGAGGCAAACATGGGCCGTGGAGATTTTGGTGACATTCATTCCAATTTTACTGTTGATAATAACGTTGGCGTAAGTATTGTCACTAAGATGTACTGTATATACTCTCTGCTTTGCCTGTTTCTGGAATTATAGAAGGCTTTCGATTGTACTGCTCACTCAACCATACTGTGGTTCAAACAGGTTTCAGAGTCGTATATTAACATCATGCGAGACATCTACGATTCCGATACCATGGTTCGGATCGCTATTTTGGCAATATGAACATCCCTAGTGTAGGATGAACTTCAACTGGAGGAAGTCGCGGATATAACTAGTAAAATATAAATTATTATACTTACTGTTTTTTAGAGTTGTAGCTGTAACTGTGAATACAATTCTGTACGTAAATGTTTGCTCCTTAATTGTGATTGGTGTTATGTAATTGCATTCAATGTATGATCCATTTACATTTTCATCTCTCACCAACTTTCGAAAAGTCAAATATTTATCTATTGTAGGATTAGTCTCAAAAATATTCGTACCTAAAATTAAAATGTTATTAAACGAGCAATTCTATTTAGATATCTGTATATATAAAGAAGTAAGACAGGAAAGTATTTCCATCCCGATTGGGCAGTCCGACTGAGTACCTCCGCCCTACAGAATACCACGGCTATAATAACATCGTGTTGTGTTGCCAGCGGTGGGTAGGGTAACCATGCAGAGCTCTCTGGAGAGTTTTTGTGCTGTTAGTGGGAAACCAAAGGCTTGTCTTCTGCACTGTTGGCACGAGTGTTAGTCCCTGGTGTTGTGTACGTCCATAGGCATACATCAAGTGGGCTGTGTACTTGTCTGTCACCTAAGTGATGTAAAAATATATCATGGGTGTTGGGTTTAGCCAGAAGTTTTGAGAGTATCACGTCCATTGAACTTCTAAAATACCTTGTCCTTTCTTGGGCATTCTACGGATGCATTTTTCATTTTAACATCAGAAACAGAAACAGAAACAGAAACAGAAACAGAAACAGAAACAGAAACAGAAACAGAAACAGAAACAGAAACAGAAACAGAAACAGAAACAGAAACAGAAACAGAAACAGAAACAGAAACAGAAACAGAAACAGAAACAGAAACAGAAACAGAAACAGAAACAGAAACAGAAACAGAAACAGAAACAGAAACAGAAACAGAAACAGAAGAGTCTAATTTTTTTTTTTTACCAGTCTAATTGCGGAATTGGCTAAAATTCGAAATTTTCCGTGAAGCGACCTTAAAAATCCAATGGCAATATCGAAGTTAGTTTGCAGTTAGATTGCAATAATTAGACCAGTTATTAGACTTTTTTGGGCTCCAAGTACCCGTAACGGCTGCTATGGATGTTCGTATGGCAACCGGGACCGGCGGCTTAACTTGCTCTCTCAGACACGACCAGACCTTTCAGTAGGTTTTCGCCGCCTCGAGGTATCTCAAAAACAATATTGTAAAATTTAAAAAATAAAAAAACGAGAACTTTTGTATCTCGTTCCGCACTAGACAGTAAAAAAATACGAGTACTCTTTGATCTCGTTTTGCAAATATTGCATAAATATCGATAAAAAAATAGTGATGGGAAACAATAGGACGAATAACATTATCTATTATGAATCATTTATTATAATATAATAGTAAGGCATAAGAAACTTATTAACTACTCAGTACAAAAAAGTCAATGTTTTTCATTAAAACATGGGAGACACATGGTTTTTTCACACTTGATACAGAAACCTTTCACCTGTTTTGTCTTTTTATTAATGGCAAAGTATCATTATTGCCCATTGAAGTATCTATAGAAACTGTCTCATTTTTGGTGCTGGAATTATTATCTCCTCTCATATTTTTATTCTTTTAATTTGTTAATCCATGCCATCATAGTCCGTATCTGGTGTGCAAGGTGATACAAACTCCGAAGACCCTTTTTTGCTGGTACTTGGCAAGTTAGATGTATGAAAGTTAGAATTACCCACATTTTGATCTGTGCTGCACGATGTATAACTTTGGACGCGTGGTGATGATAACACATTAGTAAGTTCTTGGTAAGAATGTCCAGTACTTGGGCTAACACAAATCTTATCCCCGAGCACTAGAGGAACACGTTTGAACACTTTTCGGAACAAAGATGAAGATTTTGGAGACCGATTATTTTCATTTTCTACATTAGGTTCTCCGGAAGAACTAAAGGAAAGTTCCAAAATTTTTCGACAGCGTTTGCAATTCTTCATATTTATCCTGATTATAGCGACATGCACACATCGAAAGTTGACACAGCACTAATGATTTTCTTGTTAAGATTCGCACGAGACCGCTACGAGATCCTTTAGGTCTCGTTCCGCACTAGATGCAAAATTTTACTATTCGGTCGCAACGAGACCTATTAGATCTCGTTCGTTTTTATTCATAAAAATATTACATCCCATGTACCTAACGTCAAAATAAAATTTATATCACTCTATCATTAAATAAACATACAGAAATATCAGTTGCCGAAACGGGATGGACACAAGATTTCACTTGCGCGATACTGAAACGTCGCAAACAAGACCTAAAAGATCTCGTTCCGCGTTGAACGTGGTAATATGCAATGAAACACGATTGGTGCCTGCGATATTGGACTGCAATATTATATCAACTGCCTATACCTAACAAGTAAATAAAGATAGACCAACAAGTTAAGGCCTCTTAAAGAACTTGAAATTAGCAATATTTTTCATCAATGCTACTCAGGGAAAACTCTTTCAAATTATAAAGGTACATTAATAAAATAAGCTATAGCATCCTTATAACGAATACAAATTAATAATAAAAAAATCAACAGTTAGACTTACCATTCGCATCATAGTATTTTAATTGAATTTGACCTTTTTCATGAGGGTTTTTGCAAGTTAAATCTATAGTATCCCCCTCTTCGCATGGATACTCAGAAACCCCTTGATATTCTTCCGTAATATTAAATTGTATATTTTCTCCGCTGATTGTTACATTAACCCTTTCTGCAAGGCAAAGAGTAAATCTAATATATTATATAATATATTTATATTATAAATCTGAAAAGTTTTGTTTGGTTGTTTGAACGCGCTAATCTTAGGAACTAAATATTTTTGTATTGAATAGTCCGTTTTATTTTTATTTATTTTATCACACGTAACAGATTACAACCAATAAGAGATACAATAATAATAAAAGCAATAGGATTAGAGTCCAGGTTGCATTCCACAAGAACGCGTGTACAAATGAGTTAAGATGAAGGAGTTTCTAACAGGAACACACATAAAGCTAGTTTACAATTTTATATTTTTGACACATTAGACATGATGGAGTTCCTAACTACGGTTGGTTTAAAAGTTGTTTTACCGTTCTAACAAATAAAGTCAGCTTAGGTACAAAAATATCGAAGGCTGAATTATCCCTGGCGATTTCGTTGCACTGACGAGCCATCCGAACTATGGGGTTGTAAAACGAAGTATTATTTTTATAGACCTTTATAGACCTGGTTGGATCTTCGAACGCTATATCTGATATTAAAGGTTAATTATTGAGCAAGCAAATTAGGTACATCAAGTATAGAATGAATTATTTTATAAAGGCAAGTACCGCCTGCGTACTTCCAACTTTTGCACGTTAAATCTAATCAGACACGCATCGTAATCGATAATGTTGCGCCCCAGGTGTTGCCGGTAGCATAATATCCGCAGACACCTTCTCTGCACCCTTTCTATATTTTCAATGTGAACATTGTAATGTGGAGACCATATTGGGCAGCCGTATTCCAAGATGCTTCTCACGAGTGTGTAGTACAGGTAGAGAAAAGAACGAGCACCTTTAAAATCCCTAGTCGTCCTCACAATAAACCCGAAAGTTGATTAGATTTCATCACTACGTGATGATAATGGTCTCGAAAGCTGAGTTTATTATCGAAAACAATTCCAAGATCCTTAATGACATTGGATCTCCTAAGGACTTGGCCGTCAATCGTGTAATCGTTAACTATCCCATGACGCTTATTACTGAAAGTAAGGACTGAACATTTAGCAATGTTAAGGGACATCAAATTACTTTTACACCACTGAGAGACAGCTACAAGATCACTCTGCAAGAGATTGCAGTCATCGGGAGAGGTTATAGCTTTATAATTTTTTAAGTCGTCAACGTATAAAAGATATATTTTTTACGAGATCGTTAACGAACACTATAAACAACAACGGCCCCAAATGCGACCCTTGAGGTACCCCAGATGGTATACCAGCGGGAGAAGAAATATATCCTCTCAAGGCCACCAACTGACTTCTGTTAATCAGATAAGAGGATAACCAACGAAAAAGACTACCGTGCACACCATACGCAGCGAGTTTACTGCAAAGTAATCTATGATTAACCTTGTCGAAGGCCTTGGAGAAATCTGTATAGATTGAGTCGACCTGTCCCCCCACAGCAAAGCTCTTACACAGGTAGTTTTTGTAAACTAGAAGGTTAGTTATTGTTGACCTTCCCTTTACGAAACCGTGTAGATTTTCCGATATTGAGGGCCTAAAATGGTTGTACAGCTGCGTATATACTAGAGATTCGAAGATCTTTGCAACACAGGACAAGATACTTATGGGTCTATAATTTTCGCACCGAGACCTGTCGCCGCCCTTAAAAATGGGAACAACGTGAGCTATTTTCCATCGAGCGGGGAAGGTCCCATTTAAGAGGGATTTATTAAATAAAATTCCCAAAGGCACGCACAGCTCTCGACCGCAATGCTTGACAAAAGAAGGGGGTATTTGGTCAGGACCTGCCCCTTTACCGGCATCGAGCTGTTTGATCTTCATGAGAATGTCGTTGTCGGCTATATTGATATAAAAAATGGGGTACAGATTGTTGTTCTCAACCGACTTAAGGTTGTCACTAGATATAACAGAAGAAGGTTGATTGGAGTCAAATACTGAGGCAAAATATTGTGAGAAAAGCTCACAAACACCTGATCCAGCTGAAGAGGAACATTTTTCAAAGTGCATTACATTTGGAATTGAGACACGTCCCTTCCTGTTACTAACAAATTTCCAAAAACCCTTTATATTATCTGTTAAAGACCCTTCGATTGACGCGACGTAATTCCTATAACAATGATCAATCATTTTCTTGGCTCTAGTACGTTACAGGGAGAAGACATCATAATCACGTGGGTTATTGAATTTCTTAAATAATTTATGGTATTTGTTCTTTTCCTCAATACACTTTATCAGAGGTTTACTGTACCAAACGGGGTATTTGTTCGATTTTATTGTTGTGTAAGGGGTATGTTCATTGATGATTTCGAAAAGCTTCCAGTAAAAAAGGTCAATACATACATCTATGTCAGGGCTTGATAAGAGCTCGTGCCATTCTGTCGCATCTAAGTCAGATTGTACGCTCTCATAATAACATCTTGCAAAGTTCAATCTTTTGTCATTATTGCGTTTTAAATTTAGTGACCCTTTGCACGTCGAGGGGATCTCAAATTCTAAAGCAGGGTGATGTTTATCTTTTAAGCTAAAAACATGGGCCTCGGAAACCTGCAAAGACTCATCAGACGAGAGCACCAAATCAAGATAACGGCCTTTATCATTGGGAATGCAATTACTTTGTTTTAAATTACACAGTGAAAAGAGTTCAAGTAGGAGGAGAAGCCTCTTACTTTCAGATGGACGTGATGGCTCATCAGGTGACAGTGATTTAACAACACTCTTTGAATATTGGAGTAAATCTCATCCCTCTTTGAATAATTTAATTCAGGAGGCAGATAGCATACACAAATATTGATTTTAGAAGCGCTGAAAGTCTCCGGCATAGTACTTATCTTTTAAGGAGGTAGAACACGGCGGTATTTCCGCCCGATTGAGCAGTCCGACTGGGGTAGTACCTCCGCCCTACAGAATACCGCGGTTATAATAACTTCGTGTTGTGTTCCCAGCGGTGAGTAGGGTAGCCAGAGCTCACTGGAGAATTTGTGCTGTCAGTGGGAAGACTAAAGGCTTGTCCTGCTTTGTCTTCTGCTGACGGCACAGAAACTCCGTACTTACAGGGTTGGCAGCGCGACTGTGACTCCTCTGGTGTTACAGACGTCCATAGGTCACGGTAACCACTTTCCATCAGGTGGGCCGTGTGCTTGCCTGCCAACTAAGTGGTATAAAAAAAAAAAAATTCTTCCAGACTACTTTCCCAACATGACTGACGAAGTACTCGGAGAGAATTTTTCACAGCCACGAGCACCCCTCCGCCCTCGGTTTTTGAATAATTAAAACAATCTCGATCTCTTCTAAAAATATTATAACGAGAGTCAACAACTTCTCCATCAAAAACGCCAGCATTTAAATTAGTCTCTGTTAGACATATAACATCATAGTTACTGTTTAATACATTTTGATAAAATTGCGGCAATTTACTGCGCATTCTGTTAATATTCTGATAATACATACTAATCATAATTAATGAAGTTATAAGCATTTTACAAAAAGTAATAGTTAGATAGACAAACCACAAATTCACAATAGGCGATCTAGACAATCAATGGTCTTAATATGGTGAGCAGAACTCTGTTCGTCCTTACGAATGTATACTCGGCCGAAACGAACCCACACAAACTTGAACTTATTGTCCTTACAAAATTTCCGCGCTGCACTGTGTACTTCCTTGGTCTCTGGAGAAAGATGTTCGGCTACGTAAATTCTGTGTGTTTCTCCCGGCAAACCAATATGTGTAGAGGCGAGCTTATCACTCGGGTGCGACTTATTAAAACGGGTATACCGATGACAGGAACAAATCACGTAGCATTTGCGATGGAAGAGTGACGAGTATATTGCGAGGCCGCCCAGATGAAGGATTCATTTTCGAGATCCTACGACAGGCTCTCACATCACTCGGTGGTATATCGACCTGCAAACACTCGCACAGTTTTTTGAATATGCCAGACAAGTTCTCGCTACTGTTCTCCGGCACTTCATGTATTTCAAGGTTCATGTCGCGTGAGATCTTCTCCATGCTATGCACTCGTAACTGAAGTTTAGTGAGTGAACCTTGACACTTTGTGAGTTGCGATTCCAAATGTCAAACTAAGTCATCCTTTACTTCGATTTTCGCTTTCAGATCCGCCTCTTCAGCCGCCAGGTAATCAGTAGTGACAGAAAAATCGGTCTTTAAGTCTTCAATTGCTCGCTTCACGTGAGCTACTACCATTTTTTTCTCGTTTATCGGCGAAGGTTTTTTTAGGCTATATATCATCCCGCTATTAATTAAGTGAGCGGATCAGTGATGATAAATATGAAGAAATCTTACAGATGCTGCGGTTTTCCCATGCGTCTACAATATGGGGTTCTTCAAAAGGGGCATTAAGTGGTTTCTTCAGGGTTAGCAGCGCGAGTGTGGCGCCCCTCGTGTTGCGCACATCCATAGGCCACGGTAACCATTTCCCATCAGGTGGGGCTTGTCTGCCACCCAAGTGGTATAAAAAGAAGAAAAAAAGAGATTTCCATACATTATTTGAAGGAGGTAGGACACGGCAGTATTTCTGCCCAATTGAGCAGTCCGACTGAGAAAGTACCTCCGCCCTACAGAATACCGCGATTATAATAACTTCATGCTGTGTTCCCAGCGGTAAGTAGGGTAGCCAGAGCTCACTGGAGAATTTGCGCTGTCAGTGGGATGATTAAAGGCTTGTCCTGCTTTGTCCTATACACTGACGGCACAGAAACTCTGTACTAACAGGGACGGCAGCGCGAGTGTGGCTTCTCTGGTGTTACACACGTCCATTGGCCACGGTAACCACTTTCCATCAGGTGGGCCGTGCGCTTGTCTGCCACCTAAGTGGTATAAAAAAACAAAAAAGTCTAAAAAAATATGGGTTTAAAGGAATTATATGAGTTTTCTAAATATGCCACAGGCGAAGCAGGGGCGGGTAAGGCGAAGTAGTAATATTATATAGCAGCTTTTTTTTCATCTAGAACACGCCAATTTGACTTCGCCTCGCCTGATGATGTGCTAAAGGCAAAGCCACAGGAAAGAGGGTCATCATTACAGACACGTAGTACATTGGCACTCAGCTTGGCGACCTCAACAGATGCTTTTTCACGCCCCGCTTAAAGGGCCCGGGACTGTAGGAAGAAGGAAACACTGGTAACGAACTCCAGGTCTAGGTGGTGGTGCCAAGTATAGGGGCTGTGTTACGCTTGTTTTTTTTCAATTTTCAAATGTCACCTTATAAATCCCCACGTACCTACTTATATAAAGCCAACTGGTGAGCCTATTTATTTGAGTTACATTGTAAAATAATGCAAATGAAACTTACCAGTGGCGTCATTATATGATAGTAAATATAACATAAAATAGTATACTACACTCAATGACGTCATCTTTACATATCAGTAGATATTTAAATAATGATACGTCACTATTCAATAACTATAACATTATTTATCATAAAAGCAATAACGGTGTCTGTAGGCGACTGCTCTGCTACAATATTCTGCCAATATCCAACAAATAAGTACATATAATTACATTATCCTCCTAATAAATGTAGGTACACATTTGTTTCGAAGAGTGACAATAATATTCGGACAGTTCGGACATAATAATACGGACTTTAAATTGTTTAGGAACGAAACTATTCGAACGAAACGATCCCAGGTTTTACCATACCACACCAATGACTGTTCAATGCTTTTTGAACTTATGTGTGTATTTATCGCAGGTTTATAAGTGCCCGGTTAATGACAATAGGCTCGCCACCTATTACATTGGGACCTAAACAAAAACCAGCAAAATGTGGGTGCTAGCACCTCTGCCTGCCCCTTCGGGGATATAGGCGTGAGTTTATGTTATGTTTCCCATGGCCTATGGGGCAGCTATGTCGGACTCAGCCCCAGGTAAGGTGGGCCAATAAGACTTCCGACACTCATGAAGGACGGAGGTCGTTGAATGACCTCTAACATCTGAGTCACCTCCGCTGCTGTAATTTTAGAACCTATGTTACAAGTCTATATATTGTACTATATATTATTTTATATCTAGATCACAGGTAATATCAAAACAGCCGAGCAAATGCAAGTTGGACTCGCGAGCAGATGGTTCCGTACAAAATTAGACTCATGGACGAAGTTTTGATTGTGTTGACTTAGAAGTTTAATTTTTGCAGTTTCAAGACGTTATATAATATCTACTATTAGTATATAAATTTCAACTTGATCCTTTCAAAGAAAAAGGTATGTGACAGACAGACGGACAACAAAGTGATCCGTTAAGGGTTCCGTTTTTCCCTTTTGTTGTACGGAATCCTAAAAATCCAAAGTTTCATCACTTCCATCCAAACCCATGGTCAGACGCTTTTTTTATGTATCTAACTTTATGACGAAGTACATCAAGGATAAAGTTATTTTATTATATGTTTTTATATTTATTTTAGTCCATCTCGTTTCCTGGCACATTGTAACATGAATAGGTTGAGTGGGGACAAGAGCAAAAATGGGTTAAGACAAAAATTCGCACACAACATCTAGTTCAGGATGTTTTTATCGGTGCACGTGACAATGCTATGTCCACCATCTATTTACGTCCCTCACCTCAGTCATCGTTTAAAGGGAGGGGTTGGGTACAGTACCTAAGCCAATTTAGGCGACACAATATTTTTGCACAATTTTCGAGTTTTCAATATTACCCCATGATCTGTAATTTTCATAAAAAGGTACTAGTTTGTATTTTTAATTTTTAGAAATGTTGCACCTTAATATAGCTACCGTTCGTAGTTTGGAATGTATTCATACTTGCCGTCTAAACCCATCATAATATACGGGGGTAAGATGAACAAAGTTTCAATGTTACCCCATTTCACAATTCATACTAAAGGTCAGATGTTCTCAAACTGCATGTGATGATATTTCCAGATTATGTGTTAAACCTTCAGTCGTAAAAATGTTTGACAATCTTTCTTCAATCTTTCCCCACCAGCGGGGTAAGATTAAAATATATAAACATATGTTCTACCGGTGCGAGGGGTATGCTTGTTAACCTCGCCTTTGGCTACAAAAAACGACCCACAGGCATCGTGCGATTGAGTCGGTTCAAGTCCGACATAACCTTACCCACCGGCCTCGGTGGTGGGGCTATCGGTGGGAATTTTGCGTACATTAAGAAAAAAGATCCTATGCCACAACAACCAATACTCGGCATATATGTGTGTTTCTCGACTAAATCTATCCCTGTAAAAAAAATCCATCAGATCCGTTCAGTCTTCAAGAGATTGATTGATTATCAAACATTCGTAACATCTTCTTAAACTTATAAAATGTTTATTAGGTCGCCATGTTACGTGAATCATTTAATTAACTAATGGTTTTTTTTTAAAGTAAAGAAGCTCCAGCTAAGCTAAACTGCTTGTGTTAGGAATAGGCTAACGTCAGTAGTATAGTTGCCAGGATTCGAACCCAGGACGTCTCTATTGCAAGGCCGACACCTTAACCACTAAACGACGCCTATGCCTTAAGCTAACCTAAATATGAAGTTTCATTTCCGTATTCTGACTTAAACCTCCACGGTCTTAGGTGCGAAAAAAAAAAAAACAAGTTACCAATAAAACAGTAAGTAAATTAAAAAAATATGTGAATCACTTCAATTGTTTTTCATTTGAATAACTTATTATCTAAGTTCAATATAGAATATATTAGAGTAATGTTAGAATGCGACGATTTGTGACTTCGTTTGATTTATATAGAGCTGTTGTCGGAGACCTCCATGTGAAGAATATAGCGCAACGAAAATCAGATATTTATTGAGTAGGTTTATTTTTTTATTAAGTACTTAATTCAGATGTACCCATTATTGATGAACATAATGGTGAAAGCCACTGAAAGGAAGATCGTCTCGAAAAGATGAATTAATCATCGTTTTAATTCTTATCGATCCATGCTCCGCACTAAGAATGCAATCTAGAAGATTGTAAAGAGAAGAATCTAAAGATTGCTATATAAATATCGCAACTCTTGCATGGTTTCCTGTTCAATACATGCCTAAGGAATGTTTTCTTATCTAAAAATTATTGATAAATAAAAAAACCCGACGGCTGTCAAAAAAATAGAAATAAGTTTGATAGCAGGCGGTACCCATTTGCCAATAATAAACCGAAAGAAAATATGTTTCTATCTTTTAAACAGCTGTCGGGTTTTTGTTATTTTCAATAATTTATTTTATTTTAAACTGTTTAGTTATGATGTGACATATATGTATATATATATTTCATATGTATATATATAATCGCCTTCTGATTCCCTTCATTTTAATACCCTACTCGATATACGAAAGTAAAAAAAAAATTGTCAGCACAAAATAAATCCACCTTTTTTTTTTCTTTTTTTTTTTACGTGCGCAAAATCCCCACGGATACCTCCCCACCGGAGCCGGTGGAGGAGGTTATGTCGGACACGAACCGACTAAAACGCACGCCGCCTGTGGGTCGTTTTGGTTGCCGAAGGTGAGGTTGACAGGCATATCCCTCGCACCCCGGCCGACCCAGGGCCATCTCTCACGATCTGGCCCACTTCTCGGGTGTGGGGACTACAGAGTCCCCAACTCGTCCCCGGAAACGGGGAGGCGCGCCACGCGCGCCACCGCCGCGGCCTGCTTCTGCCAGGGTGACAGGCGGCTTCACCTGTCACCCCCAGGCCGGCGCTCATGGGGGGCGGAGGTCATTCATCGAAAATAAATCCACCTATACTTTTTGTTGACATTTTATGTACTCTATGACACTTTCATTTGAGACCACGTTCATCGAAATCCATGCTGCTGGTAGGCCTGAGAAAAAAACAAAGAAAACTACATACATACATAAATACACGCGTAAAACATTACCCTTTTTTTTACTTGCGGAAAATCCCCACCACTGGACCCGGTGGGAGAGGTTATGTCAGACTCGAACCGACTAAAACGCACGACGCTTGTGGATCGTTTTTGGTTGCCGAAGGTGTGGTTGACAGGCATATCCGTCGCACCCCGACCGACCCAGGGCCACCTCTCTCAATCTGGTCCTATCCTCGGGTCGTAAACTCTCGCTGGCGCAGTCGGGTAAAAAACGAATGTTATGCATTACCTTCTTTATTTTTAATAATCGGGTGATATTCTACATTATATTGCGTTTCGCTTTTGGCGTAGTTATTCATTCTGTGCACTCAACAGTGCACAGAGGCGAGTGAGAGAGGCGAGGTAGAAATGATGTGCAGAATGGAACCATAGACAACGACCATACAACTAATGTGGAGAATAGAAAATATTGATGAATTCTTTTCGTATATTTCGAATCATTAGTATTCTAAAAATAAAATACAAATTTAGAGCACACAATCAAACTTTTATTTCTAAAGTACATTGAAATTAATAACAAAGATGGATATCTCGTCAGTCTATACAAGTTTAATATATTATTCACTCTGTATTTCATATAAATAACTCTTTTATACAAATAGTACTCGGATACTAGTAATAATTAATTAAACTATACTATACTTAAACAGAATTCGTAAGATTTGTTTTAGATATTAGGTGCATTAGAATTAAAGTATGAAATTTAATATATATATAAACGATACTAACCAAACAGTGTGCATATTATAATATTTTATTTATAGAATGATTTTGAAAGTTTACAGGACAGTTCATATACTTAAAATTTCACTAATTTAAATTTTTGTTTTGTCATATTGATGCAATTATCGAACCAATAAGTAAAAAAACAAAAAGTAATTTAGTTATAGAAACGTTATTTCACAAAATCACATTGGATATTGATAACTTGATAACAATGTCATACATACAATTGTGAAAAGTTTTTCAGTATGACCCGCACTCTCCATATATAGTGTTTTTGCTGCCTCTTGCTGAGGGTACCTTAATGACATGATAACCACAATACAGAAACAAAAGTAAGTTAATCGATTACGATAGAAAAAATTGAAACGGTCCAGGCGGGATTTGAACCCCCCTCCCCCTCCCGCCCCCCCTGTAAGGGAAAGATCGCGGGTTCGAAACCCACCCGGGCCGTTTCAATTTTTAGCCACTTGCCGCGTGGTTTCCGGCAGAGTAGAATTTAGACCACCCCATCTCTTCCCATGCGGTGTCGTACAAGGTAACTAAGGGATAGGGCTGTTTAACATCAGACAGATATATACAGCCGAAAAGAATTATTGGTGAAATGTAGGTGTTAATTCACCTCTGCCTAACCCTTCAGGGATAAAGACGTGATTATATGTATGTTACCATTCACTGATTAATCACGAAATCCCAGACACCTATAACACTTTCAACTTGAAATTTTGGAGGTAGGTTCCGTATAAGGGTGTAGCTGTAGACATCCGATAAAAACTGATTTTACGAAACTCCACCCCCGGGGGGGGGGTAAAACTCCATTCACTTTCTTCAGTTTATTGCTTGTGGTTATCATGTTTGAATACTACAGAATGAATACAGAACTGACTGATGCACTCATACAGGAGACATATCTCTTAGACGGAACCGTTTAACATCATAATTTTTGTGTTTAAAACACAACCATACACATAATCCGGCATTTTTACGGACTAATTTTTACCATATTTGGCTTAGAATTCTCTTCTTCTTTACAAGCATTGACCTATGAAGGGGAGATTATAGGTACTGGTTTAAAAAATATATATTCAAAAAGTGATACTAAAGGTGATATTAGAATATATTCATACATACGTTCCAAATTTATTTAAATCATCGAAACATACTATTTTGTTGGCGATGCAACTCAATAAAATAATGGCGACCATGATCATGAGCCATGAAATTTAGAACTCAAAATAAGAGTAACATTAGCATTGAGTTTAGGAGGAAACCAAGCACTGTAATTGCTAACTGTGAATCACAACATAAATAAATTAATTACTGCCTTCCTTCCTGTAACTTTATTTATAAACGTATAAAATCGCCTTTATAGGACAACGAAAAATCGATTTATTTTTTTACATTAGTCACACTCAAATATATACCCTATTACAATTAATTAACTAAGAACATTGCACTCATCAAGTAGAATTTAATCTATGACTAATTATATCTAGTAGGATGTAATCATATTTTACATAAATTTAAATAATTTATAGGTTACCTCGAAAAAGTTCACACTTGTAATGTTAATAAAGTAAGCTAACTTTAGTGAAATTGTAGCAATGTTCAATAGTGAACATTACACAATAGGTTCAGAGATATCATTTAACCCTATCAGTGCGTTATTGCCCAATCACGAACGATATCGAGATTATTTTTTTAATATATGTCAAGTGAGTTTGACTTCTCCTCGCCTGACACCTCGTAAGCCACCATTAGAGACACGTAACATGTTACAATGGTAGTCCTCAACTTGACGGCCTCACAGATGAGGTTTCACGCCCCGTTTAAAGGACCCGAGACTGTAGGACACAAGCGCCTCGATAGAATTCATAAACGTATTCTCTGAAAATACTCTAAACATATTTTAAATCATTTCATACTAGTTATACTCATTAGCAACGTGAAAAGTTAGTAACTAACAAAGTGAGTCTAAAAATGTAATAACATTACAAGCGTTAAATACAAAAGTAATAAAAATATAAATAAATAATATTTTAGACGATAAAGTGTTGCCATACTAAGATCATAGGTGTAATGAGATCAAACACGGCACCTCCAAACCACTTACTACGAATAAAAATAAATGCCTTTCTGTTTATGATAAACATACATTAAAAACTAATAGTTAGCTGGATGATATATAAAAAAAAATGTACTATTGTACGTCTGTATACTTCTCCGATTTCAAAATTTATACTTACGCTGGCTATTAACACATAATTCTCGAACTACCCGCTATTAAATCATTTGAAAAACAAAATCTATAGATATATTTCTCTAATGACTCAAAAAAAAACTGAAACAAAAATGGTTACGATTAGTATTCTATGCAGTTAAAAATCAATGACAAAATTTTATGCGAACGAAAATTTCATAAGAATACATAGTTTTGAAATTAAGCAGTGTCTTTAAAAACAGGCTGCACGGTTAGCTCGACTAAGTAGATGTTAGAGAGACTGCTTTAATTTAAAATAACCATATTTTTTTAAGTGTTCTTAGACCAAAAGTAATGTAGCCATACCAATATCAGGTCTTAAAAAAATAGGTTTCAAATTTTTATGCAGTCTCTCCAACATCTAGTTTCATAAATCGAAGTATAACCTAACTCTATCTGCGCTGCAGTTTATTTTAAGTTTCGTTCAAACAAACTGAACGACTTTACAGTACTTATATTATGTATAACGAATCGTCAGAAGGGTACACTAAAAGTTTTAAAAACTGGCCAGTAAGACAAGATGAATGATATTTTTTTATTTATGGGCAGTTGCAAATTGGCGCCCATTTTATAATAATGCATAGATTATGTTCTTTATTCAAATTTTGATTGTCTAAAAACTCAATGTGACCCTCGTACTTTCTAATTTCGCATTACACTCGGAATAAATAATCTTCCTGCAATCTCAGTTCTCTCTGAAAACTATTGAAAGTTTTAGTAAGCTATATGTTTGTGTCTTAAATTACTCTGTGTTAGTAAACATATCGAAACAAAGTTAAATTTGCAATTCTATCAAAGCATTGCGTAGTCGCTAAAACGGTTCAGTCAAAAACACAACACCATTGACATAATATACGTTTAAAAAACATATGTAAATATTCAAAATTTAATTCAGATTCTAAAAGTGTATTCGCACTGCAGTTGTTTGTTTAGCTTTTTAAAGTTTGAACATTTTTAAACTGTCAATAGTTATGTCTTTGTCTGTTGAACAACCAACCAAGTTTATAAACGAAATATACATTGTTACAATATATAATTTATATACAAACTAGTGTACATTGTATATAAAAAAGATTTTGATACAGTTCGTAACACAATTTTTCTCGAAATTTCACAAGGAAATTAAATATTGTGTCATTGTCAGAAAGAGATAGACAAATATGAGATCTATCTCTATCGCACAACGCACAATCATTTTTACAAAGGTATTATTATTAATATTATTATTCCACGAAACTGACCAAAAAAAAACACCACGAAATACAAACGACCTAACAGTCCAGCTTATAAACAATACGAATACAAACGGTAAGTTCGTAATAATTTCTATAAATAATAAATATAACTAATATTTACAAAAGTCTATAATATAACTTAAAACACACAGGCTTTTTACACTTGCGATAATTTTTTTTTTTTCAGTACATTTGTCTCGACTATAAACTACAATCACATTTTGGCGCCTAAAAGTGAAAATGTAAAAACGCGTGTGTGTTTTATCTTCTCTATAGTATATATCTATCTAAGTGCTGTGTATAGGTTGAGGACGCTCTTGTTTTCTTTGTGGGAAGGCGTCTTTGAGAAGACATTCCAAAACCGTAGGGTCTCGTCTCCCGCGCCTGTGACGATGGCCTCCCCGTCCGGTGATAACGCCAGGTATAGCACGCGGTACGAGTGGCCAGTTAGTTTCGCGACCTGAAAAGTTATAATAAACTTAGAATGTAACTTGTGTACATAGTATTTTTGACATTATAGACATTTTTGATTTAATCAGGGTTCGATCCCAGGTTTAATTAACCATGGCACACACCAATGACATTTCGATGCTTTTCGAAGTTATGTGTGTATTTATCGCAGGTTTATAAGTGCCCGGTTAATGGCAATGGTTAATAGGCTCGCCACCTTATTACATTGGGACCTAAGCATAAACTGTGCTAGCACCTCTGCCTACCCCTTTGGGGATATAGGCGTGAATTTATGTTATGCTATGTTATGTTATTTATCCACCTCTGCCTACCCCTTCGGGGATTTACAAGCGTGAGTATAATGTTATGCATGTATGTATTATGAACATTAGATACGTCATTATTCTCTGTGCCTTTTCCCAACTCTATGGTCGGCTAACTGTGATGAGGTTGAACTTCTATATTTTCCGTGAAGCGACTGCCGCATTTTTTTTAAACAACTTAGGTGGCAGACAAGCACACGGCTCACCTGATTGAAAGTGGTTACCGTGACTTATGAACGTGTTCAACACCAGGGGAATCACACTCGTGCCGTCAGTGCAGAACACAAAATCAGGACAAGCCTTTGGTCTTCCCACTGACAGCACAAAACTCTCCAGTGAGCTCTGGCTCCCCTACTTACCGCCGGTAACACAACATGAGGTTATTATACCCATGGTATTCTGTAGGGTGGAGGTACTTCCCCAGTCGGACTGTTCATTGGGACGGAAATGCCGTCGTGTCCTTCCTCCAATTGACCTACTAGTTCTATAGAGAGACTAGTCAGACTTTTGAGAGTTCCAATTACCCGTAGCAAAAATTAGGTATGTATGATTACTTATTTATAGAGATTCACACAACCACTATATATTTCACTAATAAATTCACGCCTATACAACTCCAAAAGAGTATTCAGTGCATAGTAAACCTAAACTTATGTTTTGCTCCTAAATAATTGGGCGTGAGGTTTTTGTAGACCCTACGAAAACCTTACCTGAAAGACGATAAACGTGCTGATTGACAGATAAAGCTCTGCTGCAGACTTTCGTCAGGTGGCAATCGCTCCCGTAAAAGTCAATAAAAACATAACATTATATCCCCGAAGGGGTAGGCAGAGGTGCTAGCACCCACATTTCACCAGTTTATGTTTAGGTCCCAGTGTCCATTAATCGGGCACTTATAAACCTGCGATAAATACACACATAACTTCGAAAAGCATCGAAAAGTCATTGGTGTATGCCATGGTAAAACCTGGGATCGAGCCCGAGACCTCGTGTCAGTAGTCCACTAGGCAACCGCGGTTTTTTTATATTAATAAAAACCATAAAGAAAATCATGAAATCAAATTATTGTCAATCACATCTACGTATGCTATATGTTAAAGTGAACACTGATTAGAGTCTTATCTCTCATTTTGAAGAAGAAAATGCATGATCATGAACATACCTGCGTGAGTGAAGGATATTTCCACACGAGTATTTGGTTTTGTGAATACCCGTGCGTAGACACCAGCTCGCTCGAGTGCTTAGACCACGCCAAGTTGCACACTTGTGATCCTGTTTTAAAATAAAATTATACTTATGAGGTTTATTCAAGGTCTTTGGAGTTTTAACCAGCATCAGGTGCAACCTATCGACTACCGGACGAGGTTTTGGCTTTACTTTCTGGTCAGACTGCTGTCACCTTCATTAAAACTGTATAAGCCAAATCAAATTAGGAGAAGGTATAAGTGGACCTTGGGCCTCGATCCGAAAATCTTGCATACAGCGATACAGCGATGCATACGGGATAGCGCTAAGATTATAAATAATGAGTATTCCTACCTAAATGATGTGTCATGGTGCGTAGCGAAACGTATGCGAGCGTTTTTTTTTTGTTGTTTAACTTATAAATAATTATGTATATTATTATGTGTTTTTTTTAACTTTGTATAATGTATTAGAGTAATAATACATACAAAATAATTAAAACATAAATACACAAAACAAATTCGCGATTATATCGCGTCAAACAACCCACTCCGCATCGTTCCCGGCGCAAAGGTGCCCATGATGCCGCGTTGCCCCGCTGAATCGCAATAGCCAACCTTTGCCCCGGGAACGAGCCGGATCGGAAGTCACCGCCTTGGTCGCCGGCCATTTTCCGCGATCAACCTGTGTGTGTTTTATATTGATTTTTGTGAGTGTTGTTATTTCGTATTTTGTATCTATGTGTGTGTGTGTTTAATAAACGCATTTTCTTTTTTTCCTTCTTTCTAATTACTCAGCTGTGTTGTTTCCCAGTGTAGTAAAATAGGGCCACCCTATCTCTTCCCGTGGGTGTCGTAAATGTGACAGTAAACATGCAGCAGGTGACTTTGACTAAGTGCCCCTTTGACGGCAACAGGCTCGTCCCCTGTCAAGTGGGACCGAAAATCATAGGTAGTATCATAAATGTGGGTTTTAATTCACCACTTCCTACCCCTTGGGGATTTACAAGCGTAAATATATGTAATTACTGACCTGTATCAACACACTGCATGGGCTGCGAGGTGAGCGTATTCCAGAAGCGGATGCAGCGGTCGGCCGTACCGCCCCCCGACGCTAGCAGCCCGTGCTGGTGGGGGGACCACGCGATCGCCTTCACCGCGGCCACGTGGGCCCCGTACGTTTGTACAGGAGATGTTGAGTGCTGAAACATACATACTGTTACTAACCATCGAACGAGGTGACTTATCTATAGCGCGGACAGCCGAGGTCGGCGAAAGTGGAAGGAGGTGGAAGGCTACGGTATTCCCGTCCCAATTGAGCAGTCCGTCTGGGGAAGTATCTCCACCCTATAGAGTACCACGAATTCCTGGCGGTGAGTAGGGTAACAAGAGCTCACTAGAGAGATTTTGTGCTATCAGTGGGAAGACCAAAGGCTCTTTAGTGTCTTCTGCACTGACAGCACAGAAACTCTCTATGTTCCTACAGGGTTGGCAGCACGGGTGTGACTCCTCTGATGTTGCACACGTCCGTAAGCAACGGTAACCATTTTCCATCAAGTGGGCCGTGTGCTTGTTTGCCACCTAAGTTGGATAAAAAATATGGTTAAGTCGGATTCGAACCGACTAAAACTGCAAGCCGGACCCCGTCTAGGGTTTTCAGATCTCACCCTAATGAGTATTATGCAATTTTTAAGACATTGAAAACCGATTTGAATCACGTATTTAATTTTTTCTACAAAAACTAGCTGGTAATTAATACCTCCACATAGTTAAGAATCTCCGGAAACAATAAAATACTGCGGTAGTACATTTACCGCAACGGTTATCAGTTTATCATTCCCAATGTAACCACATTCTCACGATAGAACAATAGTCCTGGCTATGTGCAAATAGCCCAACAATTAACTAATCACTACACTTATATTTTTGAGATATCTTTAGCTTGGTTAACGGCAGAGAAGAATATGGAACACCTCATCATACGGTGTGGTACAAGGTTTTTTTATTTATTTATTTATTATTGTTTTATATTCATTGTGCACAAATCCGCGTGGTTCCCAGCAGGGTAGAATTTGGAACTCCGCATCTCTTCCAATGCGGTGTCGTACAAGACGACTAATAGGGCTGTTTAACATCAGACAAATATATACAGTCCAGATTCAGCCTCACATGAATGGCTCGAGTCAACAATAGTGCCCGGAAGACGGTAATAGAATCTCCGCCTATTACGTTGGACCGAATTCAATGATTGGTGAAATGTAGGTGATATTTCACCTCTACATAACCCTATGGGGACAAAGGCGTGATTATATGTATGTATATTAGCTTATTTTTTATATCACTTAGGTAGCTACTAGTACACGGCCCACATGATGGAAAGTGGTTACGGTGGCCTATGGACGTGTGCAACACTAGAGGAGTCACACCCGTGTGCTACCCACCCTGTAAGAACAGAGAACGACTGTGCCATCAGTGCAAGAGACAGCACAAATACTCTCCAGTGCGCTCTGGCTACCATTCTCACCGTCGGGATCACAACACGAGGTTATTATGGCTGCGGCATTCTGTAGGGTGGAGGTACTTCCCCAGTCGGACTGCCCAATTGTGACGGCAATACCGTCGTTTATTTGTTTAAGCAAAGCTTAAGTTTAAAGGTGGTAGGGCCTTTGAACTTAAGCTTCGCTTCCTTATTTGCATGAAACAACCCTGGCCGAATTAAGGCAACTAACATACGATTTATGAAGTAAACATCAAAAGTAAATCACAGTATTAATATTAAGGGCCTACTGATCGTAATGTATTAGCCGGAATATGACGTCAACGATGCCCCATTTCTTTGTGTTTCTAACCTACTATATTGACGTCGGGACGCGCTGTTATATTATACAGTAGAGCTACTATATTCGGCGACAGATTTTCCTTATTTAGCGGATGAATTACTATTTTGAGTACCAACATTTGATGATAGAATATCAAATATCCTAATATGAACTAGAGTGAGGGGAAAAGGAAACTACTAAACGCAATAACGAGAGCGTTTCGTGTTGATAGATATGGTAATTATTTTTTTAAAGAGTATTAGAACCCAAATCACTCATATTTCCTCTAACGTCCTTTCGTTAGGAGTGGGTTCACGTCTGTAGTGTAATGTATATGTCCCAAGCGAAATGATCACGATGTCAATCTCAAATTATACATCATAAAGATTTCTTTGAAAGGAAATAATATCTTCGCATAACAAAGTCAAGTGTCGATGTAATTTATCTATTTATTACCCAATATGTCTCGACCCCAACCTAATATCCTATAGATAATATGATATTTAATAGAACACTCACCATAGACCACACAAAGAGTTTGTTATCGTTGCCGCCAGAAGCCAGTGATTGACCGTCGGGCGACCACTTTAGACCGCAAACCTCTTGTCTATGCCCCTGTAGAACACGTGATGCTTGTGACGCTGTAAAATAAAAATAATTAAATTATTTGTAAATGCATACACTTTATTTATTTATTTGAAAGTTATTTCTTAATAATAATATTATTAACCGAAAATACGGTTACTCTGAATTCGCTTAGGCCCCTCGCCTTCGCGACTTTTTGTAGAGATGCTGTCGTGTGTCAACATCGATACTGTCGCGATGGGGTCGCTAGCTATGGGGGTTGCCTACATTCAGTCGAAGTTATTATGGCCGCGGTATTCTGTAGGGCGAAGGTACTTCCCCAGTCGGTGATTATAGTGATTTAAGCGTTGTCATGTCAGGGGGACCTTGGATCGCTCCGATAATATGATGAGTGCTTTACCAGCTGGGTCCCCCGACATGACAACGCTTGAATCAAATATTACTAGGTAATTCAGAGTTAAAAGACCGGACATCATTTATTTTTAACTTTTTGGGGGAAGTATTTATGACAGGTTTTTTTTTAAAGTTTAAATCTATAGCTTGTATATCTGATTCTTTTTATCTCAATAATTAAGGACTAAAATAATACACTGTTGCAAGAAGTTATGATCCCAAGTCTAACCAACTCATAGTGCATTCACAAATCACGATGCACCGCAAAGTTCCACATAGATATAGCAGCGTTGGTGAACACAACGCTGCATAATTGCATTGTCGTTGAACCACGAGTCGTGCACTCGTGCGCAGCCTTTGAGCCACAGACAACGGTGTTTTAGAACAAGGATCTCAAAGTTTTTGATCATTCTGATTTGCCATAATCCTGTTAGCACTAATGCAATATTGAGAGGTGGTAGTTCATTCATTCATCTTTGATTGATTCATTCATTCATTCTTTGATTGATTGATTCATTCATTCATTCATTGATTGATATCGCAATATATATATAGACACTCTACCCCTGGTCATGACTTGTTTTTCACATTAGACACTGACACGTTAATATGACTTCACTTGGCCTTAAGGCAAGTTGAAGGTAAAGTCTTAGGAAATAGTGTGACTATTGTAGACACCAAAAATGTAACAATTGTAGCCTTTAGCTTGAAAACCTCATCAGATTCTTTATCACGCCCCGCTTAAACACCGTTTTTACTGCTATAAAACTTACGGAAATTTAAGTGCAAAGATTTACAGTGCACCCTAAATAACGTAAATTTTGCAGCATTCAAATTAATTGCTAGAAAATCCGATAAAAAATCAGCTATTTGTCAACTCTAGACACGTTGTTTCAAAAGACCAAGTAAATTAAATAAAGCATTGTCAATGAACAAACTGTAAAAAAGTTTATTTTTATTAACAAACTTTAACATCCACAGCGATAACTAAACGCGAAGAGGTAGCAAAACCAGTTTTGCACTAGCAAAGCGCCCGCTCTGCCGTAATCTGTCTAACACAGATACAGAATAGTAATATTAAAACCTCATCGTATACCCTCAGTTATTTAGTTTATTTTTATATACTGCATTTTATTTTATGACTTTTCGATGTTTTTCGAAGTTGTGTGTATTTATCGCAGGTTTATAAGTGCCCGGTTAATGGCAATAGGCTCGCCACCTATTACATTAGGACCTAAACATAAACTGGCGAAATGTAGGTGCTAACACCTCTGCCTACCCCTTCGGGGATATAGGCGTGAGTTTATGTTATGTTATGTTTATTTAAATGAGTAGAACCATAATTTCTTCCTCAATTACCCATTGCATTAATTAATTGAAAAAAAAATACAATCAGAAAAAGGATCAATAGAAAAAAAAAGATTTCTCTCCTCGGCTTGCTACACTTGGCCTGGTTATAGTATGTCTATGGTTCACCAGACATAAACAATCTACACTGACGGACTCATAAACTGCATCAAAGTTCAGGTTTACTCTAAAAGGATTTTTTATAATAAGTATGCAAACTTTTTAGATTAAATTATATAAATATGGAAAGACTGGCTCTTAATCTTAAAAAAAAATTAAATTTAAAAATAGAACTGCAGTAAAACAAATGAATATAGCCGGGAAAGAAAATTTACTTGTAGTATCAGATTTGCGTGTTATTTATAGCAAAGTTTTAAATTGATTCTCATAGATTTTTTTTGTTTTGTCAATTGAATTATTGTTACCAGCATAATTGTTGGGTTAGTTTTTTAACACATCGAGAGTTTTTGAACCATAATATGGATACTTCGTCCGAACAAGCGGCACAAATTGTAGCATTGGTGCGGGAGGGCTTGGATCAACGAACGATTGGTAGAAATTTAAATTTAAACCAGTCTACGGTTTCTAGAATATACAGAAGGTTTGTAGAGACAGGTTCTTACAGGAGGAGACGTGGTACAGGCAGAACTCGAGCAACCACAGGTCGTGATGACCGATTTATTGTTATAACTTCCCTGCGAAATCGTTTCCTCACGTCAGTTAACATCAAAACCGAGCTTAATGAAGTGCGTGGAGTAAACGTGTGTGCACGAACAATAAGAAGAAGGTTAAAGGAAGCGGATATCACCCCTTTTAGACCAGCAAATGGTCCAAAGTTGTCTACAGCTCACAGACAAGCTCGCTTAAGATTTGCGCGTCATCACCTGAATTGGACAGAAGAGCAGTGGGCCTCTGTATTGTTCACGGACGAGTGTAGGACATGTTTATATGGTGCAGATGGTCGCAGAAGAGTCTATCGTCGACGTGGGGAGCGATATGCTCAAAGTTGCATTGAGGAGCGTGTTCCTTTTGGAGGCGGTTCATGTATGGTCTGGGGTGGCATATCGATGAACGGGCGAACCGAACTTGTGTTCATAGACATGGTCCGTCAAAACGGTAATAGAGGGGGTTTGACAGCACATCGCTACATAACAGAGATATTAGAAGATCACGTGGTGCCTTACATGGGATTCATAGGCGAAAATTTTACTTTAATGCAGGATAATGCCCGGCCGCATGCAGCTGCACAAGTTCAACATTATTGCGAAGAGGTTGGGATACGTACAATGAATTGGCCAGCACGCAGCCCGGATCTTAATCCCATCGAGCATGTTTGGGACAATTTAAAAAGAGCTGTATATGCGAGAAACCCTTCGCCCACGACAGTGGCAGCACTAAGAACAGCACTTTCAGAAGAATGGGACAATATTCCGCAAGATCTTTTAAAAACCCTTATAAAATCTATGCGGAACCGATTAGAATCCGTAATAAGGGCACGTGGGGGTAATACACCTTATTAAAACACAAATAAACCCTTGCATAAAGTTTGTGTCTATTGTTAAAACCAATTTTTTAATTAAACCAATTTTTCTTAAATTTCTGTTTTTTCTTCAATAAAAGTCTTAAGGTCCTTTCCAGTACATAAACTTAAACTTAAAGATATGACCCTACGCTGTTTTAAAGTTCACGAACCAATCTAGAGGTTTCAATTTAAATCTGCATAGAAAGTATGCATACTTGGTTAAAATATTTATTTCAAAGTCGTCTATTACTTTGATGCAGTTTATGAGTCCGTCAGTGTATATATTCTGTATTCGTTTTATACCGGCAAACAACTTGAACAAAAGCTAAAAAATCAATGAAAGGACTGATCAAAAAATGACGCAAGCTCTTTGAGCCTGTGATTGCTTTAATATTTATCTATGATTGGTTATTTGGCACACATCGGCAGTCGCACCCCGTTCTACTACTAAAGAGACCTAAAAATCGCTTCCTGTGTAAAGTTGCCAAGTGACTGGGATTTCCGGGATTGTCCCGGAGTTTATATCCTGTCCCGTATCTAGTAAATAGATCTGTTGTTCTAGATTCCGAAAAAATGTAATAATAAATGGCAAAATGAAAATAAACTAAGTTTCGGCACAATGTAAAATTATATGAAATGACTGCACACGTCATCTGGTGTATTTAATACGTACATACGTTAATAATTGTAAATAAATTAGACTTAGGTTGTTAAAGGATTATAGACCTTAAGGTTGGAAGGGCATTATGAACACAGTTGTAAGTACATCGTCAAGATGTTTGCTGCCTACTAAGTGACACGTTAATAGGGATCTAATCTAACTAACATTATGAAGCTGAAGATAGATAGATAGATAGATAGATAATTCTTTATTGTACACCAATAGGTTACAGTAAAATTTGTAGTTAGCATGCATACCGTTTAATGTACAATTGGCGGCCTTATCGCTGGAAGAGTTTGTTTGTTTGTTTGAAGGCGCTATTCCCAAGAACTATACGTTCTAATTGAAAAATTATTTTCCGACAACGGCGAAGTAAAAGGAGGGATATCATTTTGACAGGCTATGTATGTATCTATGTATGTATTTTCATCTGTTCCCTCATAGCTCCTCAGTCACTTCTTAGAACTGGACAAATGAGGTATCTTTAGAAGCAGCTTAGTCGTCTGCTGGTTATAGGCTATAATAACATAACGTGTCACTGAATTTAATGTCGTCTTTAGTATTAACTGAAAGGGCTTAGTTATCACATTTCAAATATGTATAAATTATACCTATTGCTTGCCCCAAAATAATATAAATAAAAAAATAAGTTTAAAACTAAAACCCGACTACTGAAAAATCACGCTCTAAAAAGTTTTAAACAAGAAAATATCAAGGATAGCCGTGGTGATATGCCACTTAAGTCTAATTTTTCTTTTGAATAGTACTACTTAAGGGAGCGGAGCAGTGATCATAAATATCCACAAACCCGGCAGATTTCCATACATTATTTGTGGATAATTCTTTTTCTTTTTTTATAGCACTTAGGTGGCAGACAAGCACACGGCCCACCTGACGGAAAGTGGTTACCGTGGCCTATGGACGTGTGTAACACCAGAGGAACCACACTCGCGCTGCCGACCCTGTAAGCACTGTGCTTACAGGGTCGGCAGCGCGTTCTCGGCCGTCAGTGTAGTAAACAAAGCAGGACGAGCTTTTAGTCTTCTCACTGACAGCACGAATTTTCCAGTGAGCTCTGGCTACCGTACTCACCGCTGGTGTTCCCAGCGAAGTTATTATGGTATATTCTGTAGGGTACTTCCCCAGTCGGACTGCTCAATTGGGCGGAAATTACAGGTGTAAAGGGGTGATGAGGTTACTAAACATGACACAAGCGAAGCTGGGACGGGTCAGCTAGTCTGCCATAATAAAGTTACTTACGTGGTGTCCTCGTATCTCTTTGTCTTATATGCCTGTCTCTGGAGCCGGAGCTGAGTATGTCGCCGTTCCACGCCAGCGCGCCCACTCGGGCGATGTGGCCTTGTAGTTTCGTCACCTAGAAACAGCAAGTACATTTTAATTAAATGGTAATTTAATTAAATTCATAACTACATTAAGAACCAACTTTTTTGGTGCGAATAGAAAAGTTCTTTGCGTATCTAAACTAAATTTGTTCAATAGATGTACTTTATTTTCGTGCGGATGTGCACACGTTAAAAAGGTATGGCGCGCGAAGGCGGTTTCGTCATAAACCCGCTAAAACCGCACGCCGTCTTAGTTCTTCAGATGCCAGGCAGGATGTCCTTTGGGCGGGGCGTGAAAAAGCATATGATGAGGCCGCCAAGCTAAGTGCCACCATTGTAACATTACTTAGTGTCTACAATGGTGACTCTCTTCTGACTTTGCCTTTAGCTTACCATCAGGCGAGGTGAAGTCAAGTTGGCGTGTTCTAGGACACAAATTAAAAAAGAAAAAAGAACTTCTTCATATTTCTGCCCTTTTAAAAATTACCCTAAAGCTATCGAATGTTAAAACCTCACCTCTTTATTTACAGCAACGTCCCATACGCTAATGTGTCCCTTTTGCGTGCCCACAGCTACCAAATGCCCCCGCTCGCTCCACGCAACCGAAGTGACGGCGTTGCCTTCTGACGACAGGTCGCATAGCCGTGTCACCTGCAAACCAAATACTTATTACACTACAAGTAGGTATGTCTATGCCAATTGTACAGCCTAGACAGCCTAGACTCAGCCTAGGCAGCCTAGACTCAGCCTCATGTCAACAATAGTGCCCGGAATAAGGCAACAGGCTCAACCTCATGTGACCAAATACCTATAATTATTTGTGAAATTGACCTCTGCCTAACCCTTTTTTTTATGTGGCAGACAAGCACACGGCCCACCTGATGGGAAGTGGTTACTAAGTCTGAAGTTAGGAATAGTTTCGTCCCTATTACGTGGACAGTAATAATAGCTGTTGAAATGTAGAGCATATAAAAAAATACCAAAAAGCAAAAATAAAGTTAGATGAAGCATGAAAACATAAAAACCATTATTTAAATTGTAAATACAGGTTCTGACAACGGCTACTGTTTAAGCCAAGTCAAGATACAAATTATGGTAATTATCGTATTCAGTGAATTCAATTTCCTCTACAGACACCCAATGAATAACAGCGCAGGCAGACATGCAATCGGAAGAATGCAGGTACGAACTCCACACAGTACACGAACAAGTTATCAATGTATCACCTCTAATACCTACCATAGTGTTTTTTTATTCTCCAAATTAGATATTTATCTACATTGACAACACCAGTGAGATTTGCTATTTGATATCATTTGAGCGTCGCCATCTGTTTCATGGAAGATGGACGAACGAAAATGATAGGAAGTAGACTTAGGCCCGTATTCCAGAACATCGTTCAGATTTGAATCAACATTCACAACAATCACCTAGAATACAATGTGTCCTCAGTAGCAAGAAAAACTACCATAATCGTATAGAGAGAATGGAGCATTGCAGGAGGTGGTAGGACACGGCGGTATTTCCGCCCAATTGAGCTATCTGACTGGGGAAGTACCTCCACCCTTCAGAATACCACGGCTAAAATAACCTCGTGTTGTGTTCCCGGCGGTGAATAGGGTAGCCAGAGCTCACTGGAGAGGTTTTGTGCTGTCAGTGGGAAGACCAAAGGTTTGTTCTGATTTTGTGTTCTGCACTGAAGGCATGTGCCTAAAATCTCTGTTCTCACAGGGTCGGCAGCACGGATTTGACTCCACTGGTTACACACATTCATAGGTTGGGCCAGATCGTGAGAGATGGCCCTGGGTCGGCAGTGGTGCGAGGAATATGCCTGTCAACAGGCGGCGTGCGTTTCAGTCGCTTCGAGTCCGACATAACCTCCTCCACCGGCTCCGGTGGGGAGGTATAAGTGGGGATTTTGCGCACGTAAAAAAAAAAAAACATTCATAGGTTACGTTGTCTGCCACCTAAGTTGTATAAAAAAACGTTTACGACACTATTACGATAGTTTTTCGTGCTAGGGGTATAGATCTAGTTATCTAGTTATAATTCGAGATTGAAAACGGAGTATCGCTCTGGCCGTCTAATAAGGCCACATTGAACGATTCCGCTATAAACGAGTAACTTTATGAATTTCCAGTAGATCTAATAGAATCTTTTAAAATTCGATTCGAATCACAATAATTCATGTACTAGACAGATTGTATTTTCGTGTAAATATCGCCGATAGATAAAATATCATTCTAACACGATTCCAATAAACCTTTTTAGACCTGCTGGAATACGGGCTTTTGAGGACTCAGGGTAACTACATTATTATGCGTAACCGGGAAGTATGGTTGATGCATGATTTTACTTCATGTTATCTAAAAGAAATAAAACTATCTGACACTCACCTGACTAGTACAAGCACTCCATAAATACACACAACTGCCCAATCCCACACTGAGGACATTTTGCGCTGACCAATCAACCAAATTCAGATAGAAGTCATCCTGCAGTTCTGGCGCATCAAGCACCTTAAACGGGATTCTGGATATCTTTCTTGTGGCTTTCCTTGGAGAGCGGAGTAGCTTTTCAGACTTCGATGATATTGGGGACAAGCTGTACGGCGATGGGTCTATGTTTTCCTGCAAAAGATAATAGTACAGTTAATAAATGGAATCCATAATACAAATAAGAATGGCTGTAGTTAAGTAAACCATTTCAATTATAGGAACTATGAGATACAGGTTAATAACCATGACGAAGTTGAACCTCTTATCTTTGACAAAAGATAAGTTAAAAGCTTATCTTTTTAAAGAAAATAATACTAAGAATGTAGGTACGCAGTGTTTGTCGTGGTCACATCTTGGTCAATTTAAACAAAAAAATACATGTACTTGAACATTTAATGTGCATATAAATGAAGCAAAACTTGTTCATTATGTCTTGTAGGATCATATTTCTAAAAAGTCACCACACGTATCAGAGATGCTAAATTTAACATAACTATTATACTTTTAATAGCATGTCTGGCAATTTTAATAACAGTCAAATATAGGATTGCTCTTTAGCAATATCAATTTCAAATCGAACGGTAGTCAATAAATGATCATTACGAAAATCTGTCTATCTTGACAATCACATTACAACAGTTAAAAAAAATCTCATTACTGATCACGCCGCGACAACAATGATGAAGTTTTATACATAAAATAGAAAAAAAATAATGAGTCACTTGAAGTTAAATAATAACTAAACTCGCAACTAAGTGTGATTAAAGAACATAAATAAAAAAGCAATTGTTACGTAGCATAAAAGTAATAAATGTTGCAGCAGTCATTAGCTTCATGATGGTAATAAAACAGAAACACCCGATGAACACTAAAGATGATGATTATACAAAAACTATTGACAAATTGAATCTGGTTATATTAACACTACATGTTAGTGGCGTAGAAACTATTTTGACGAATCCTAGTCGAGATAAAAAATAAATAAAAACGCATACGAAACAATCACCACGAGAGGTAAAAGATCTGTAAATTAAGCATGGCCGCACAGGAAAAAAAACTTATGACCTATGAATAAAAAACTTACCTAAACTTATGCGGGAAGTCTCAGAGAAGTGTAGACTTGAATGCTAAGAATATCTAAATTTGTATTATGTACAACTTCTGATATGTTCTGCATTAAAGTTGAGATAAACTACGAACTACATGATTAGAAAGATTTCTTATCTGTGATCGATTCTAAATAAATTAAGTTTATTTTAACCATTTACTAACGCAATTACTTGCACTGGTCAAATCAGAATTGTGCGAAAACTTAGGTTAGAGCGAGGAAACAAATTTAATCTTCCTGAAGCACAAATACTTCACTCTAGGCCTTGAAAAGTTCGCCTACCCAGGTCTTTTGTCAGAAATAGCCGAATAAAAACGCATCGGGGAAAAAACTAATAAACTTAACGTGTACGTCTGATAGCATTTCGCTTTGTCAGCTATTTTTTACGATACTATTTCAATTAATCACAAGAATAATTCTCTTACGGCGTATTTTGATTAGTTTTATTGATGACGGGAATTAGATTCCCAGATGATATATTCGCCACTGCTACTATTTGTTATCGAATATAGAACGTTCATGAAAACAACATTGATATCAATCGACACGTAGCGGCTCTTAGCTCTTTCACTTATGATGTATAATAAGCCCTCGTCAAGTACCGTGTGTTTGCGGGGGACAATTATTTACCGAGATATCAAACATGCATTTATTTTGTTTATTACCGTGCGAAATGGCTACGATGTTGACATTTTTAATGTGACATTTCGCACCGACAAAAGAGTAATGAAATTCTAAGTATTTTGCTGCAAAAAAGTGCAGAATTTCGTTAAACTTGCGGCAGTTCAGTGTCCATGAACCCGCTTTTATTGCGGACTCTTAAGTAATCTAGATGAATAACACCTTCATAAAGAGACTCAAATTTCGTGAGACATAACGTGGGTCGCCATTACCATATGTGTATTTTCGGGGCTGATAATAATCCTTTTACTGTCGCAGCATAGAATTGGACCGTGTGGGTGGAAAGTATTGGTAGTTTCTCAAACACAAAAAACCTTTATTAAAGTAAAACAGCAACAAAAGAACATGTCACGTCCACTTGTGAACACATTTTACAGAAATGTAATTCAGATGGAAACACAACAGAATGACGCCTACGTCAACGAAAAACATAAGATGCTCCAAACGTAGTGCGACAATAAACATGAATGTTTAAAGACAAGCGCATTCAATAAATCGATGATAAAGAAAGATTTACATGTAATACTACAAGATAACACGTACGACACCGTTGTCCGCTCCAAATATGTTTTCAATCAATGATTTACAGAAAGTGAAAAAAGCTCCATAAAAATAACATATGTATTTGAGAACCAACAAATTCATGAATGAATCAAATCGCTAACGGAACACCTGGAGTAAGATTGAAAGTGCATCGAGACATGCACGATGATTAATTCGAACTTAAGGATATATTGACAAACGCCCCGCCCCGAAACGGTCATCGACATACCGACCTTGATGTTCTAAATTAGATGCATACTCGTATCTTAAACTAAGTGGTATTAAATAATAGTGAATAACTTGCAGAAGGTTAAAACAGGTTTATTGATAAAGAAACATGTGCGTCAGTAGATATTTGTGTCGACAATGCTGAAGTAGTGATGCGACTGCGAATGAGTTGACTCGCGCATGGGAAATATCATGCGTTTTGTACATCTAACTTAACATCACGTTTGGTCTAGACTAAGATGTGTGTTAGATACATATCGTGTACCAACGACCTCGCTACCGACGCTTTACTAATGCATGTACCAGATGTAATGCACTGAGTAATATCTATGTCATAATGAGCAATATTTATTTTAGCATTTATAATAATAATAAAGTTTATAATATAAACATTTCTCTTTTT
Organism: Eilema griseolum; assembly: GCA_963662185.1. Lineage (NCBI taxonomy): Eukaryota > Metazoa > Arthropoda > Insecta > Lepidoptera > Erebidae > Eilema > Eilema griseolum. The sequence goes on from OY759232.1 coordinate 5,948,342, forward strand.
TTACGTGCGAATAAAACGCACGGCACCTGTGTGTCATTGTTGGTTGCCGAAGGTGAGGTTGACAGGCATATCCCTCGCACCTCGGCCGACCCAGGGCCATCTCTTTCGATCTAGCCCTCCTCGGGTGCGGGGGCCACAGGGTCCCCAACTCGTTCCCGGAAACCGGGAGACGCGTAATGTGCGCCGCCGCCGCGGCCTGCTTCTGCTAGGGTGACATGACAGGTGGCTCCACCCGTCACCCCCAGGCCTGCGCTCATGGGGAGTGGTGGTCATTCATCGTTATAATATAAACTTGAAGACATAATTATTACAATATTTTTACTTCAATATAGCTGTTAATCATGGTTCTGTTTTTATATACCAGAATATGCCCTAACGGTAAAATGTAACGTGTATGATATCAAAATGGTGCGTGACGAAGCATGAGCATCAGGTAATTACAACAAAGATCAAACGCTATTTAACAACTTTGGCTTCGCTAATGCGGTTTTGATTACGCGAATTACGGATTTTTTTTTCACAATCCCTAATCGAATTGTCGGTAATAGTGATGGTCACGTCATACCGTAAGAAATAGACGTTTACCTAACTACGTAATCTACACATTTTGTGAGTCAACAACTTCTCAAGTGCTTACTTAAAGTTATGTAAAAAATGAAGTATGGTTTACATCCTTCGCGCACCACCGAACGCCTAACTTTAAGTAGGTACCTACGTCAAGTCATTATTTAACGAAAAATATTTAGATAGCGTGTGTTAGCTACAAGTAACTTAGATCCCAAATTGTTGACTTCCGTGATCCGCAATTGGCTTATTCAAACGAAACGGACAAAAAGCCCACAACAATGGATCTACAATTGGCCACAATGGAAGTTGTCTGGTCTAGCTCGACACTATGATGTTTATAAAATCAGCGTAGCAAAACGCATTGCGGCAGTACAAAAAATCAAATAAATGAACACTAAACCTAGGCGAGCGAGACTAAATTGTATTAGATACTAATGATACAGGAGCCGGCCAGGTAAATGAAAAATTTCAATCTAACTCAAACCACAATGATGTAAGATGAATGAGCAATCAGAAACGCAAGTTTGTTAACCTCACACAGCAGACGTATAAAAAGCTAAAAATCCAGCAGTGACGAGATCGCAGATAGGAGATTGATTGGTACTATGCATGAGTTGTGACCTGTACTAGTTTCGTAGGCAGATCACGTTGGAGCTAGTGCAATAAAACAAAACGAGCCAGTGCACAACAAGAAAATACAATACGAATACTAATTAAAAATCGCATGACCAAGTTCACAGAGTATCCTAAAAAGATTTCAACCATCATCAAAGATAAAAATTGAATGAAAATTGAAAGGTACTACGACAAAATATAAATAAGGAACAATAATAGTGTCATTGTCTTCTAAAATTGAGAATCTCAAGCCAACTCGTCAAGTGCAGCTGGAATGCGAATGAAAAAACCGCCAAAGCTGCGGTGCGGTTACAACATCGGAAACTGACGATTTATTTTCTATTTTCACGGTTGCAACGACGACAGTACAAATTTAAGAATTTCTCTAACGGTTTAACGCAAAAGTTCTCAGCATAGTTTGTTCATATTACTATAACATACTTAGCTAGTTCGAAATGATAGTCATAACTTCCGTGTGATAATCAACATTCAAGAAGCTTTTAAATAAGTTAAATAATGAACTACCTAACCACCAAAATGAAGTTACTCATGATTCTCATCGTTGGATCGTTTGATTTAACACTGTCAACATGTGGAACCCTACGGGGCCTCGGTCGCAAAAAGCCTCTGTTTACATAAGTCTTTGTTTAAATATGTACTTTGGCAAAAAAATTAAGTCCAAGTAGAGGCCTCACGCGAAATTCCCTCGCGTAGGTACCAGTAGATTTTGTTTTTTCTGTAAACAAACCACTGAGAGTACATGGATGAGCACTTCTGGTCGCCGGTTCAATGGCTGCTGATAGCCACGGGAGCCGCTTTATACGTCATTACTCAAACAAAATAGACTCCTTCATTTAGAATAATGCAAAACTTGTTTAAAAACATAAACCACAATTTTTTGCAGTTTCATAACTTTTAAATTGAGGCAGTTATTAAATTTTATTTTCTGCTGCAATTTTAATCTTGGATCTACAGCGTCCCATGTTTTTATGCTGCACGAGTACAATGGCAGTAAATGAATATCTACGTAGGTACCTAAGTATCAAAGGCCATAGCTAGGCATAGACCGCACATAATACACAATACCTAGTCAGCCAATATCAGCCGCGTCACCACAGAATTAGTAATAGTATTCGTGTCAAATTGTATTGTAATGATACATCCGTCGCTCGAGTCGTGTGATGTGTCAGTCACCGATGTTGTCGCATTTGGAAACTAAACTAGTCCAATATCAGATAACTATTTGGACATCTGCATTGCGATTAGCATGTTGTTAATGTCAATCAGTGCTTTCGTATCAACGTTCGATGAAAAAAAACGTAGGTACGTAGGTGATTCAAGGTTGCAAGTGTATAGCTATTGATAAAAAATAATTCATATATAATTAACGAGAAAATCGAGATGCCTCGAAAATTAAAAGAGCACCCAAACAATAATCCAGAAACGTGACTGTGCAGCAATTCGGGAGGACAATCTAAGACATGATCTAGATTGTAACAACGCCACAGTAACCGGTAGACGTATGTCCAAAAACAACCACAAAGAAATCGATTTCATGCAGTTAGATAAAAAAAAATACAAGAAAAAAATGCATTCATACAAATTGGCATTGCAAAACTTACGAATCATCCCCTGTCATTGACCTCAAAGTCTAGACAAAAATTTATGTCTATTCTAAAACTTGTCTCTGCTAAAAAACTGTATAATAACTATTTGATGAGCAAATACGCAGTCCTCGTGGTGAATTACTTATAAATGTTTTTATGGTCGGCCACTATAGAAATATTACTTTGCATATATGTGAGCACTAATGTACTCAGCGTTTTTAATAATTGCGTGCAGCTCGAAGCTAATTGATTTCACATTAGATTTTAATAAAGAATAATAGTGATGGGTTTGAAACTTCACTTTATACGGGAGTCATATTTATATTCGCAACTTCCGTGACCGTGATTAATTTAAACTTATCTTCTTAACATTTTTTTCTAGCTAGAAGTATAGACGAATCGATTACATTTTTAGCGGAACTGGTGGATTTGAAGACATTTTTATTTCTGTCCGTGTCTAAAAAATTTGCATCTAAAGCCGATTTACGCTATAGCTACTTACATCGCTTCAAAATTGCGTCATGATAGAAACGATATCGTCATACATTGAAAATTTAGCACAGACTCCTCAATATTTTCGGTCGCGGAAAAAACACCATTTATCACACCGAATGTTGAAATTGAAAAGTGCAAATTTTGTTACTGTCAACTTATCCGTAAAAATACAAACAAAAAGACATGTTTCGTTGCGCCTGTGGGTCATTTGACATATCGATTGCATTCATTCAATTGCAAATAACTTTCAACAGGCGCGCTAAAGTTTATTTATTGCCCACTTCGATGTTAATTAATTTTATACACGGTTACTCGTCTTTGGTTCTTTTAGTAACCCGAGCATTTCAAGTTACAACTTTATTTTGATCCTTTTTAGCTTATAGGTTTTCATATGGAGACCTAGAATGGTTTTTGCACATTACACATTGACATCAAATGTGAGAAGCAAATTTCCGGATAGATTCTTGATCTAATTAGCAGATATCCGTTGAATAATATAATATGAGAACTCAGTTAAGTTAAACTTTTGAGTTAACGTATTCCAGTCTTAATTGCGAAGTCCGACTAGGGAAGTACCTCCGCCCTACAGAATACCGTGGCCATTATAATCTCGTGTTGTGTGTAAGGTAGCCAGGGCTCACTGGAGAGTATTTGTGCTGTCAGTTGAAAGGCTTTGTCTTCTGCTCTGACGGCACAGAAACTCTCTGCTCTTACAGGGTCGGCAGCGCGAGTGTGACTCCTCTAATGTTGCACACACCCATAGGCCACGGTAACCACTTTCCATCAGGTGGAACGTGCGCTTATCTGCCACCTAAGTAGTTGTATAAAAATCAACCTTAGTCGTAATAACAAAATAAATATTATTTTTAAAGACTTAGAAACGTTGGCCATGCATTACTAGTATTATAGTCAAGCAGAATTCCGCCAGCTAAATAAAACTGCTGATCTTAGGAGCCATTGGTGGCATTGAACCCGCAACCTCTCAATTACAAATCTAACGTATTAGTCGTCAAGTGCTCCACCGCCTGTGTAAGAGTTACATTATCATAAAACTCTATTTACCGTCTTCGTAGAACTTTAGCTTTCTGTAATCGTGACTAGATAATACGCCGAACAATGAATGCGTTCGTAAACACTAATCTCCCTCCATTTTGTTTCTGTGTAAAGTGATAGATGCATGCGTATTTATAGTTATGGGTAATAAAACAAATTAATAGCGTGCGTTCTCAGGTTCTAAGCCAGCCTAGACAACAGCGTTATGCACATATAAAGCAAATCGATTTATAATCGCTACAGAAACAATTGATTGCGGTTTTTTAAGGCTTTTATTGTCTATCCTCACCTGGGAATATTCAGGTAGAATTATACGCAATAAAATTACAGACCGAAACGCAATAACGACACGAAATATGGTTCAGAATATCTCGGGCATTGTTCTATGGCAAAATTTCTAGTCGCAGGTATCCTAAATGGCGTAAAATGTAACATTCTCGCATGTGTGCGCCTAAAAGCTGTGAAATTTTAATTTAGCTAAAGGATTTCATAACAGATACAGATCTGAGGCATATTTTAGCGATGACGGCAAGTAATATTGGCATTTTATACTACTACAGTAGCAAATAAAATGACCTGGCACACAGGTGTCGATCTTGCGGCACCACGTACCACAATACTGCTGCTTAAAGGCCCGATCTCCTGATTGATAAGAGACTCTGATGCAGTCTTGCCTCTTGGGGATGGAGGATAATACAGTAGTCGCTCCCGTAAGTCGAAATAAACCGTATTGGACAGGAGGAGACGACAGACACAGCAAAACTACATATTGAAGGAAAGGCATTCGAATGATGATAAAGGGGAAGTTAGTTCCTCGATAAAAGCAGGGCATTTAAATATTCTAAACTATTAAAAGCGCACAGGATCACTGTATACCTTTAACAATTCCTGCATAAGAACATCAGTTAGGACTTAATGCCTTATTTATTCGGTAGCTATACTAAAATTCAACATGTGCAGAGCAGACAAAAATTTATATGGGAAGGGAACGCATCGAGGAGCGAATCAAAATAACAATGCATTTTTTATGTTAAAAATTAGTATGCAGTGCATAATGCAAAATAATCCAGTGGGTGGGACCGCCTACAGACTTAGAATTTCATGTGGCGTTTTAATGTGTTTTTTCTGTGATCTATGGTTTGCATACACTACTATTTTTGTTTTTTTTTTAGAAGTCGTGAATGAACAATTATGTTGTTTCGATTTTAGACACGTGCAGGTCGGATTATTTTATTAATAACCAATATCAAACTTAATTTGTAGTATCTACAAGTTATTCGTGACATTATAAAAGTATTTACATACAATTAAAACGTCTAATAGATAGTTTAAAATTGACTTTTTTAAGACACCTTACAAGTTAAAAAAAACACACAGCTTACACAAGGTAGGTACTTACAATATTTTTGTTTAAACATTTAAGTTTGCCTGTCAAGACTTTAATGAAAAAATTCTTATATTGACTTCTACAAAACCCATAACAGCATTCATCATAGCATATGAATGATTACTGAATACAAGAAAGATGATTTTTTTTCTCTTAAACCGATGACAGCGCATGCGCGTGAGTAGCACGCTGGGTCGTGCAAAACCATCATCACTTCATACAAAACTGACATGCGCCTAATGCATGAGGATAAAAAGTGTTTACATAAACTGGTATATTATTTTTTATTTTAATCAGTTGATAGTTATATTTTTTATGTTGCTTACAGGTAGAAGGGGTGGTCTAAGAAGCCTTGACTTGACGTCCTGGAGGGAGGCATGTGTGCCAATGGGCTCATCATGCGAAATCGAGGAGGAGGAGCCGGAACACGGACCCTAACCTCCGAGTTCACCTTGCTCTCGGATACAATCAGAAAAAAACGTCTCCATTAATATGATGAGCTATGTTTTCTATCATCAATACATATTACGGTGGAGGAGGAGGAGAATCGGGTACTACGGCGCCATGAGTGGAATGCGATAGATCAATTGATTACGATGCTTTGTCAGGCATCATAGGCATAACATAACATAAACTCACGCCTATATCCCCGAAGGGGTAGGCAGAGATGCTAGTACCATTTCGCCAGTTTATGTTTAGGTCCTAACGTAATAGGTGGCGAGCCTATTGCCATTAACCGGGCACTTATAAACCTGCGATGAATACACACATAACTTCGAAAAGTCATTGGTGTGTGCCATGGTAAAACCTAGGATCGAACCCCGAGAACTCGTCTCAGCAGTCCATTACCCATACCACTAGGCTACCGTGGTTTTTTTTAATATCAATAAAAACCATAAAGAAAATCATGAAATCAATTATTGTCAATCACATCTATCTATGCTATATGTTATAAGTGAACACTGATTAGAGTCTTATCCCAATGTAATAGGTGGCGAGCCTATTGCCATTAGCCTATTGTCATCATAGGCAATCACTGCTATATCAATGAAAACATTGTATTGAGGTTATGCCGATCACGGACGCGATGCTCCCGTCACTGATATTTTTATGTCGCAACGTTTATGTAGAGAAGCTACCATGATAACCCCCAGACCGTTTTACTTGATGCGAGTCAGTTTTCAGAACGGTGAACATGTTCTGTTTTCACGAAACTTGGAAAGAATCTAGGGTATATCTTTATCTCGATGAACGACCTCCGCCCACCATGAGCGCCGGCCTGGGGGAGACAGGTGGAGCCGCTTGTCACCCTGGCAGAAGCAGGCTGTAGTCTCTGTAGTCCCCACACCCGAGAAGAGGGCCAGATCGTCAGAGATGGCCCTGCCTCGGCCGGGGTGCGAGGGATATGCCTGTCAACCTCACCTTCGGCAACCAAAGCGACCCACAGGCGGCGTGCGTTTTAGTCGGTTCGAGTCCGACATAACCTCCTCCACCGGCTCCGGTGGGGAGGTATCCGTGGGGATTTTGCGCACGTAAAAAAAAAGAAAAGGGTTATATCTTTATCTCTAAATACATGAAGACTACGGTGCGGTGGAGCACTTGACGACTAATAGGTTCGATTTGTAATTCACAGGTTGCGGGTTCAATGCCACCAATGTCTCCTAAGATGAGCAGTTTTATTTAGCTGGTGGAATTCTACTCGACCATAATACTAGTAATGCGTGGTCTACGTTTCTAAGTCTTAAAAAAGGAAATAATATTTATTTTGTTATTACGACTAAGTTGATTTTCTTTTTACAAAACTCAGGTGGCAGACAAGCACACAGCCCAGCTGATGGGAAGTGGTTACCGTGACCTATGAACATGTGTAACACCAGGGGAGTCATACCCGTGCTGCCGACCCTGTAAGGACAGAGATTTTCTGTGCCGTAAGTGCAGAACAAAAATCAGGACAACCCATTGTTCCTCCCACTGACAGCACAGCACAGCACAAAAGCTCTCTAGTGAGCTCTGTCTACCTTACTCACCGCCGGGAACACAACACGAGGTTATTACAGCCGTGGTATTCTGTAGGGTGGAGGTACTTCTCCAGTCGGACTGCTCAATTGGGACGGGAATACCGACGTGTCTTACTTATCAATTACAAATAATTATCAATCGAAAGATGTGCATTGTGATAGAATTACCAAAAAAAGTGCAAAAACGTAGCGATGGTCTAGATTTCTAGAAGACAAACATACTAAGTGAAAATATTGCACGTTTAATTATGAACCCTATACTGATGGTAAAGAAGGCAGATATGCTAAGTGTTATTTTCACTTGGTATGTTTGTCTTCTAGACCGTCGATAGGTGCTTTAGTAATTAGCATATCCTACTTGTCACTCATACGCTAACTGTTGGCTTCGTTGATAATTGACACACAAAGTTCAGGATTCGATCTTACGCACTCAACGAACATTGAAAGCGTATATGCTTTCACCATAAACAGAAAGATCAAGACATCCTCGTCGGTTCCGTAGAACGAGTACAATCGCCACGGCCTCGGTTCGAATCTCGGATAAGTCCAAAGCGCCATTGGATTTTTTTAATAAAAAAAATTCGGAACACGGTATTTAGACACGTATCAATCCTATAGAAAAATACAAAAATAAAGTAAGTAATGCATGTGGTTGTTATACCTTTTTTTAATGAGCACATAATCCCCACGGATACCCCCACCACCGGGGCCGGTGGGGGAGGTTATGTCGGACTTGAACCGACTAAAACGCACGCCGACTGTGCGGACCGCAGGCTGCCAGAAGTGAAATTATCTGAGACATATCCCTTGCACCCTAGCCGGCCCGGGACCGTCTCTTATAAGACGGCCTTCTTCGGGTGTGGAGTCCCCATCTCATCCTCGTGTATGGGGTGGCGAGTATCGCACACCGCCACCGCGACCTGCTTCTGCTAGGGTCACAGGCCGCTCCACCCGTCTCTCCCAGACCCGCGCTCATGTGGGACGAAGGTCATTTTACGACCTCCCTACACCCGAGCCGTCGCCTTCAGGAGCATTAGTTGCTCGTGGTTGTAATACCTACCTACACTGTCTACTTAATAATATACAGACTAGAATATAACTAGTAAACTGAACATTCCAATTATTATTTTTAAATGCGTTATACGATTTATAAGACGATAACCAAATATATGATAGGTAGGTACAACCTGCAAATGGAAGTCGTTTATCGCAGATTAAGGATGTTTATAATTATGCATTATGCCTCTAATTATGCCTTAATCTATTGAATACTGGCGTTTCCTCCGATTCCATCATGAATTCAGAAACCATACGTATACATAACATGAATAAAACAACAATTACCACATCATGCATAAACAAAAAACATAAATCGAATCCAAAGATTAAAGTGCTACTTTACTTTTTACACATTCTACAAATACAATAATAATAAACGTGTAACATTGAAATGTAACTAATATCTCTCATATGACATAATGCGGACATATTTGACATAACATTTTACAAGAATAGCGTGACATTCGATCCTTGCATTGAGTTACAATAAGACCGACAGCACTTGTTGATTCAACAATTTCATACGACATTGTCGTCACACATTTGCAATTTTATCTGTACAATGGGATACAAATGCAGTGGTTTATTTATTGCGTGATATGTGATAGTGTGTCTGTGAGCGATTGTTTGTTATAAAGTGATAGAATAGAAAACATCATGCTTTTTCTCAACAATAATGGACGACCTTCTATCCTAATTTGATAAATTCATATACCACGGTAATCGCTTACCATTAAGAGGTCGAGACCGCTCATTGATGCTGAGGGCATGGCTCTACCATCCATAAAATATTAGTTATTAAGTATAGTCTTGAGTTAACAATAGTGTCCGAAAGACGGCAATGGGCTCACCCCCTATTACGTGGGACCGACTTCAAGGATTGGTGAAATGTGGGTGTTAATTCACCTCTGCCTAACCCTCCGGGGATAAAGGCGTGATTATAGCTATGTATGTATTAAGTATAGTAAAGAATATGTCCAAATCACGTGAGATGTGTAAGGACAAGGACAGAAGCTGATGGACTATATTTTCTGCCTATCCCAAAGGGAAAAACACGGGGGTATATATATGTATGCCTCAAATACTTAAACAAATTACTTTTTAATTAGCGCGTTAGTATAAAATGTAAGTGCATAGGTTACTGACTAGTCTGACATTGTACGTCTATGCCAATCACTCATAGTCTATGACGACTACGATGACAGTGCAAATTGAAAATCAATTTTATGTATAGTAGAGCCAAACAAACATATTATATTATCAATAAATACATAAATTGATGAATTTCTACTAGTCATCATTTTTGAAAAGTTACTTGCGAATGTTTCAATATTAGCAATGCAGCTAATTGCTTGTTAGGTTTCTAGGCAGTGAAGAATATACGCCAGTGATTATTCCTTTACAAGATTATTTTTAAAAAGTAACAATAGGACAGAATTGATATGTTTATACTTGCGCAGCTCCCGGCGAACTAGAATACAAGGATCTTTTCCATAGTGCCTTTCAAGAAGGCTGGGGCTTGAATTATACAGAAAAGGCTGGTGTAAGACATAACTAAGGCGCAGCGCAGAGCAAGATCACGACTATATGTGCCATTTGGTACTGTCTTAAGCCTTTTCTATATGATTCAGACCTAAGAAATTCTCTTCTCTTTTGCTTATTTCGAAAATATCCTTAAAAACTGCTTTTGAAGAATTTCATACGACACACTAGCTGCTCGCGATCAAAAGAGTGCCTTGTTTATTGGTTACGTCAGTAGTGTAATAAAAAAACTCAATATCCCAAATGTATCCTGTAAATAAAATACAGGAACATTTTACAGGATATTATTAGTGTAACATTTCTGGTAAAAAAAAATCTATCTTATGATATCAAATCTGGAAGGAAAAAAAACCAAAGCATATAAAAAGTACGCCATTTAAAATGAAGATCCGTGCATTTAGGTAAATGATACGAATTCTTGGATTTTGCATTCACAAGGGTGTGTAATAAAAATCGATATTTGCTGGCTTTTTATAAATTTTATATTGAAAATGTACAAAAATACATACTTAAGGATAAAGATACTGTCAAAACAGTGGTTGGCCGCCATTAGATGGGGTACTTTAGGTGACGATATGGGTCGATAGTGGCAAATTCGTTTTGGCACCAATCAAATTAACTGTTGGGGTCAATACAATTATGTTTAATTTGTTATTATGCCAACTGGGTGGGTATAATTTTTAATAAAAAATTATGTTAGCATGGTTTTCAAGCTCATGCTTAATGGATTTAAAAGGCCCGCTGTACCATAATTTGCATTTCTTTTTTAAAACCTTGTAGGTATACCTCGGGACACGTATCTTAGACCTAAATCGCGAAACAAACGAGGCCCTAGCCACCATCCACCATCAATTATTGGTGAATTTGAGCTCGTCCACCACCATAGCACCCCGTGCTATTCTCAAAAGATACCCAAGACACGTGTACTGTCCGTATAGAGTACATTTTGAGCACATTTTAGATCCAAGAGAAGGAAAACTCGAAATAAAACCAACCCGTCGTGGCCAGCGTGGAAACAGTAGGCCAAAGCCTCCCAACATTGGGAGAGGCCTAGTCCAGCAGTGGCTAGTTGATTGATTTAGATCTAAGATATTTGTCCCGGGTAACACCCATGGATAGAGAATAGATGGATCTGCCCTTGTATATTACTTTGCTGGGAACCACACGATGCTGGCACCATGGTTTTAAAAGGTTCCTGGCGAAATTTGGGTGTTAGTACAGCCTTCACCAGCAATGGTAGGCTAGGTAGTTATTTAAGAATATATAAGTGTCAGCAGCACATTAAAGTATTATAAAAAGTTCAATAAACGATTTAGGTATAAAGCTTAGATTTTCTGTGTCACTGTTAAATTAATATTCAAAAAAGTTTTGTCGTACGGTCTCGACTAATAACTACACAGGATATCCACAACCTGTTATAATGAACCCAAATGATTGTAAAAAGCCTCATAAATACAAAATCAAATTAAAGGCTCATTTTATTGTGCAATAAAATAAATGCATTTTGACAATACGCCACGCCAATCGCCATCTTAATAACTCATGCAATCAAAATATGTTCATATACATCACTGCGACGTGCCAATAAATTTTGTCAGGCATAAAAGGCTAATTAAGCACTCAAAGAGTATCTCGTTTTAACACAATAATCCTACTAATTTTGTAAAAATAAAAGGCAGGATACGTTTTTGCACGGCTCACAAATTTTCGGAAACATTAATATTGTGTTACTTGTGCACCGATGCCGATGTCTTGTCATTAGCTATCATTACTTGTCAGGTAATTTCTATTGACATTATTGTATTATTTAGTAAGTATCCGGTAGTGACGTAATAGCTAAGGCATTAGACTTGCAATTTAGATAACTTGAAGAGGTTGACAAGAATACTAGTAACATAATTATGATGAAATCTTTAGTGCCTGGTTATTATTGTCCCAGGGTCCCAGGACACAGGATCATAGAACCCGTAAACTAATAAATACTGTATGAATGGGTATAGTTGATTCTGTAACTCGTGAGTATTTCCTTACATACACAGAAGATTTACAAACTACCCTTAAAAAGACACGAGGTGAAGATTAGAGTTGTCATTTGACAACTATAATCCAACATCTAATGAAAGTTCAATGTATCCGCTAAAAAAGTATGTTACAACTTTAGTCATACATTTAAAATTATGTCTGGACAAAATCAGGGTTGCTAGTCACAACAATGAAAAAGCAAAAACTGCACAAAAAACACGAATTACCGATTACGCTTATTGCAAAAACGCGAAACAAAGAATATATGCAATTAGACACAGTAGAAACATGCAAGTCTATCGCATATTCGTTTATACTCAGTCAAAATACTCATTAGACATGCATCTTTTTTATATTGTAACCCATTTGACGTGAGAGCTTCGTATAAAATTTTATGGCTTTTAAGTTTTACGGATCCAATGACAGGAGTGCTTAGAATATTGATATGCGCGGTAACAATTCCGTCTAATTTATCGAAATGTATTTGAGACTTCAACAATAAGTGCTTTTTTGTCTCAACTATATAGCTTTGCTATCCTATATCCTTCGAAAGATGGAGAGCCACCACTAAAAGTCAGTTTTAGCTATGGTTTTAGTACAATGTTTTCAAATCATCACACCCATGTTAGGAAAATTATGACTATCACGTACAGTATTCCCACAGTTACCTCATATTTCACTTTTATGAATGTCAATTGCATCCTCGGTTTATCATGACGGTGCATTTCTTGGTTCTACAACCGATTTGTTACGTTACGCACTGGATCAACTTACGCTTGGTCGAGCAATCCCTCAATCAATTTGAAGATCCCGTTTTAAGAGAAAGTCTTTGTTTTAGTGATTTATGATAAACGGTGGAGGTTAACAATTCTGTAGTCTAATATCGAAGGTTTAGTTATATTGCTCTAGTTTGTAATGCAAAGTAAAACTCTAAACTTTGTCCAGAACTATCGGCCAGTTTGACAAGAAAATCAACAACATTTCACTCAATATCGACGTTAAGTAAGAAGAAAGAAAGAAAGAAAGAAAGAAAGAAAGAAAATATGTTTTATTTAGAAAACACAGCGCACATTTTCAGAGGTGGTAACACACAGCGAAATACAACAATGCTTAAAAATAAAGTGTTTTTTTTTTTTGTTTCCTGACCATAAATATTCGCCTCACTGCCAATCCTGACAGTTTACAGTGACATATTACCATGCTACATTCCATTATAATGGTTTATGGCCGTATAGAAAACTTAATCTATTTTTTTTATACCACTTAGGGCAGACAAGCGCACGGCCCACCTGATGGAAAGTGGTTACCGTGGCCTGTGGCCTATGGACGTGTGTAATACCTGGGGCAGGTTATCCAGCTCGGTAAAAACAACTTCGAGAAAGAACTAGCCCGAAGGATACAACTGGGTTGGGCAGCATTTCGCAAACTACGTCGAGTTATCTCTTCACCCCTACCGAAATGCCTCAAAACAAAGGTCTTTGAACAGTGCGTCATACCTGTTATGACATACGGTGCCAAAACGTAGACACTTACAGTGGGGCTGGTCCATAGCTTAAAAGTCGCGCAGCGGGCTATGGAGCGAGCTATGCTTGGAGTTTCTCTGAAGGATAGAATTCGGAACGAGGTTATCCGACAGAGAACTAAAGTTACCGACATAGGCCACAGAATAAGCAAGTTGAAGTGGCCGTTGGCTGGCCACGTTTGCCGAAGGACCGATGGCCGTTGGAGCAAACGAGTCCTAGAGTGGAGACCGCGAGAAGGTAAACGAAAGGTAGGACGCCCCCTAGCCAGATGGACGGACGACCTGAAAAAGGTGGCTGGGACAGACTGGATGCGGAAATCGGAGATAATGGCGAGTGTGTGCTGTCAGTGTAGAGGACAAAGCAGGACAAGCCATTTAGTCATCCCACTGACAGCACGAATTCTCCAGTGAGCTCTAGCTACCCTACTCACCGCTTATTCTTTTCCTTTGCTTTTTACCATTTATATTTTTCCCATCAGCAAGTTCTCTTCAGAAAGCAGTAACACGCGAGTGACACCTTTGGTGCAGCAGGATATAAAGGCACGGTCACCAGGCGGGAATATTTTCGTTTGGTTATTTAATAACTGAATAAAAGTCATGATTTTTAAAGCTAATTTGTCATGGATTAGAAATGTTATATTTCGAGGTAGAAACTTTTCCACTCTCATTTAGGCTTATTTTGACAAGATATGCCAATTATTGTGAATTTTTAATTTTTCCGTTATAATTGTTCAAATAGAAGCCGTTCTAGGTACCCAATCTTTTATTGTGCTTATTACGTTAAGCTCTATCTTAGGTCATATTAAAAAGAGAACTGTTCAATTCAATACTTATGTCTGTTCATTGTTTTTTTTTCCTAATTTAAAGATTGATGGCGTAGTTTTAGAAATGGCAAGCCTACGCGACGCCTGTTCAAGTAGCTTCAAATGAACGGAGCTATGAAAATACGTCAGCGGCCGGTATTGGGCACAAGGCGATACGCGTTCGCCTACAAGTAAGTACTTCCATAAGTAGATAGATTTCACGTCTTGCTAGTTTCCAATATTTCTCGTTAGCGACTTTTAAACAATGTCGAATCGGTTATAGAAACGAGGTAGGCAGAATGTCTTAAGACAGACACCTTCAATACTTTTGATTCGAAGTTTGTTTTATGACGAAGCATGGATTTTAAAATTTTATCATCATAGCCCATAATATTCATTGTATGTCACTTCTACAAACTCAGTGATATTTATGTACCATTAATCTTTAACTAACCCTTTATATCAAACAATCTTTGAGTATTCCTATAGGTGACCAATCATGCACTTATTGCGATGATTGTGGAGGGAACAGCATAAACTTCCATTCGATTCGATTGCATTGGATGTAAATTTACGATAGAAATAATTTTAAAGATAATATTATATTACATATAATATGTCTCAATAATAGCTATACAGATGAGAACTGACAATGGTTAATAGACTAAACAGGTCTGATAACCATTTCTATTTAGTTAAAAATTTCGCCGTCAACTACCTACTCAACTCGGTTATTATAGGCCGTATGCTTTATGCAATTCAAAGGTATAAAATAGACGAGGAAGTCATTTTTTCTAGAGATAATCCTGTGATGACTGAGTTTGTGAATGACACTAATAAGTCCAAAATTCTGTGTGACACCAATTTTCTATAACATATTTTTACAAGATTTCAGAGTAAATAATTTTTGGTTTCCATTGCTACTTACCACAGCATTTTGATTTCGTGCGTTGAATCTGTAGACTGGCAGATATGCTGGTGACGACTTCGGAGATTGTGTAGCTCCTAAACTGGCTTTGTTCCCATCTGCACATGAAGCCGAGGGACCTCGAACTTCCTCGATTCTGGCGCCAAGGAGCTCATTTTGGAGCAGGCAGTTGTATGCATGTTGGTCACGACCCCCACTGCCATTGTCGCCCCCACCGTCGCCTCTAGCTTTCTTGGCAGGTAGATTTTCTGTGCCTCTGTGTATAGCTGAAAAGATACAACATATTTTGAGGATACTAAATAAACAATATGTTCTATACACAGGATCGCGTCCGCAGTAATACAAGAAATTAGGTATGTAGCGCTAAAAATAAACACCGGATTATTCCTTGTATGAGAACATTGTTTTGTTTGTAACAAATGACAATAATGCTTGAACGTAATACTTATTTTCACAAATTATTTAGGAACCTACAGGATTTTTGAGCCTAGTATTAAAGTCATTGAAATATGGGATGGGATACCCTGTTGATAGCCATAATACCATGCAAAAGTCTGGGGTCCATGGGCCCCACCCTGGGCCTACTACCCCAGGGTCCCAACGCGAGTGAGATTCTATTTGGAGCCTAATAACACCCTAAGGTCATCGTTAGCTCCGGTGCAGCTTCAACTGCAGTTTCAGCACAAAAAATTCAGAAATAAGGTACTACCTCACTAACCTATCCTAGTGAGGTCAGATAATAATTATTTTCGTCATAGTGTTATTCTATTTAGTTTAATATATACTTATAAATTAATAAAACTTGAAATGAATGACAGAAAAATCAATCAACATGAATATAGCTCTAGCAGATTTGACGGCAAAAAAAATATAATAGTCATATGTAATAAATTAAAAAGTACGATCTAAAGACAAATGTGCTAAGAATTGAATTTCGACATTTTGATGTCAAATATAAATTTGTTATATATTTAAGTACGGGTTTCCGCAAAAGGCTCACTGGTCTTTTTCCAAACAAAATGTAGATAAGCCTATATTAAAAACACTAACATGTGGCAACTTTTACGGCGATCAAATCATTCAATTTGTTTGCTGTGCCGGAGTTTAAAGTTTAGGAACCGCTGTACTAAATACTTAATCGTAATTATAAAATCAGACGTTTATTTTTATTCTGTCGTCTCTCGCCAGTATCCTGTCAGGTCAGAGCCATGTGTGCAGACCGCACGTGCCACGTGACTCACGCACATAGAAAAAACATTCACCTTATAATTTGACAATATTTCACAAAGAACAACATCACGATACGATTAATTACTCCGATGAGATGTTTTTCTGATTTATTGAACAGAAACTAAACATACTTTTTATAACGTTTTTTTGCTACCTGTAATGAATTAAAATAATATTAATTTCTTCGGTTCATACAATCTTAGATTTCAAATTTTTACTGCAGAATAAATTAAGCGTACGAAGTTTATAAAAAAAAAGTTCAGACTGTCAGAGCTGAAGTTAAAGTTTTATGCAAAAAATAAATTAATATTTTTTTCTTGATCTTCGCAAAGATCATAAAGTGCGATTATTAGCATTAACAGGTGAGATGTTTAGCCATGATTTAGCATCATTCAAATTATTATTGATAAATCTAAACCATTAGAGATAACACAATTCCTGCAGGGTTCTTATAAATGGGACCAAGACCACAGTTTGTGTGCTTAATTAAATGTAGAACAGATTTCTTAGTCTGGAAATATGTGTTACATGACATATTAACATTGCTTATCCAGACTATAGCCAACATATTTCAAGCACGGTTAAAACTATTTCACCTTGAAACATTTCTTCAAAACCACATGGCGCAATAGCATGATGGATAATTTAGCAACAACCTGGGAGATATCGCCAAAAATAATATTGATGCGTTCACTATGTACGTTGTTAAAAGTTTTCATAAGTGACTCACAAAACAAATATATATAATGCACTTAAGAATGATTCAGTCCTTAAAAATACTTGGAATAACCTTGCCGGCATAATTTGCATTATATTTATATTATACACAGTAGAAATGAAATATTAAGATGTCTAGATGGTTACTATTATCATAAATTATCTAACTATTAAGATGCAACCAATACTATCTCGATCTATTAACGTTAAATATTTATTGGTCTAGTGCAAAAAATATCACATAAATAGAACATTTAACTTTTCAAATCAATATCTGATATTATAGTGTGGTGTGAGAAAATGCATAAATATTTATTTTATTAGCAGAAAAATATATAGCAATAATTTACTAAAGAAACACGTTAAATTGTAGGTAGAAAACGTTTAATCGCCGACATGTCGCGATATTGATAATAAATTTATCAGTTCATTGTTATATTTGCTAATAGGGGAGATACGCTATGAACCGGACATTTCTTTTTGGAGTAACATTACATACTGTAGGTAAAGCTTGCAAGCCAGTTAAGTCGCTTTCAGGAATTCAGGGGTAATGTACTTCCAATAATATACCATATTTAGAAAAAAAGCTTATTTATTTTAAGAAGTAATAAAGCTTGTTTAGAATCATGGTAATGGCCGTTTCATGACACAGGAAGCATTGAATAGGACAACAGGTGTTATGAAACGGACTAGGAACAAAATAATCAATGGTACTTCGTACATTTAAATACAAATAAAATATCTCTTTACCTTATCCTATAAATAACAAAAACGAGATCTTGGCTTCAATTTGGTAACAATACAAGGTATAAAAAATAATCAAATATATTTTTGTGAATCTAATATTCACAAGACTGAAATATCACAAAATGTTGCCTTATATCCTAAGATTAATGGGCGCATATGCCTAAACTATAATCAGTCTTCTGTTTACTTATTGGAGTAGACATTAATTGCAATTATTACAAAAATAATTATGCACACCCTTTAGGCCACATGTCTCATGCGCCCATTTTTTACAAATTGCACACATTAGCCAGTCAACACTGCTGCATAAATAAGCACCTTGACATACAGTGCAAAAGTCATCATTTTTACTGCCTTTTTTTCTGGTGCTTCTCACCTTACATTTGCTCTTAGCCGTAGATGTAGATGGCTGACTAGAAATAGCATCCGATTCATCTGAATGTAGTGAATAGTCCGATTCAGATGACTCTGAGGAGGACTCTATTAATTTCTTGATATTTTTGGAAGTTTTCATTGTTTTTATTTTTGGATTTATCTTCTTTTTCCCTGACTGTTTTTCGAGTAATGCGTCCTTCTCGGGTGTATCAGTTATGACGGTACTTTTCATCTTCCTGGGTTGATTTTTAGCCTTTCTAGGCAATGCCTTTGGATAGGGTCTGATACATTCGGGAGATAAAATTGGATTAGATGACCCTGTTGGTGTGAAGCTTGTACAGGGACTAGCAATTATTTCAGCAGCTTCGGCCGTAGATGATATTTCGGCTGAAGTTACGAGAAGATTATCAGCTGTTGCTTCAACATTTTGGACTTCCACCAATGCAGGTCTGTCAGTAACAAAAGATGTTAAAAAATCATCCTCGGTGAACGTATTCCTATTGAACGGATGTATGCCAGTTTTTTGAAATCCAGCGATAGCATTTTCCATTGAAAATGCGGCAGTATACGCAGCATTGGCAAATTGAGCCACTTCGTAAATTGATACTGTCTTGCCTGGATTAGATAACATCCATGCATTCATGGCCTCCCTATATCGAGCTTTAAAGGGTCCGTAAACAGAAACATCCAACGGTTGGAGGCGATGGCTACAGTGAGGTGGAAATGTTAAAATAGTTATGTGATTATCTCTAGCCAGCATGACAACGTCTATTGTTATGTGGCTAGAATGATTATCACATAGTATTAAACAGGGGCTTTCTTCTGATGGCTTCACATATTTGATGAAGTGTATCATGGACTTATAGAAAGTCTCTTCTGTTATCCAACCACTTGGGTTAGCTAAGCCTAGTGACCCTTTCGGACCTCCTTGTAACATGAAGTCCTTGAAATGGACCCTTGGAAACACAAATACGGGAGGCACGGTACCACCAGACGCATTAACGAATGCAAGCATTGTGACCAGCTGTCCTCTCTCCGCCGACGTCACTTGTCCAACTTGCTTGCATCCGCGAGTTGCAACAACTTTTGGTGGGTTGGTTACAGTTGAGCATCCCGTTTCGTCAAGGTTCCATATCATATGGGGCTCGATTTTTCTTTTATTTAAAATGTTCGCAAGATTTTCATAAAATTTTGTAACGTTTTCTTTATTAAAAGATGTAGCTCTCGATAGGGAAGTATTTTCTGGTTTACGTACGGATAGCGACAGATTTCTTTTCATGAAACCACGAAACCAATCCTTTGTAGCCTTTTGTCGCTCAATCCATTTTGCGGGTGCTACCTTATTTCCAACGGCAAATTGGTAAGCAAGTTCTTTGACCTGTGTTGTAGTTAGTCCATAGCACATTTTTGATGATCTTTTTAAATATTCGGCAAGTTGTTCCTCCTGTTCCCGGGAAAAGATTCTTCTATTTCCGATATTGGGATCATGACTGAATGTAACTGAAGACTCTTTAGCCTTCTTAACGATATCTGCCAAATATGATTTTGATATTTTAAATGCTGAGGCAACAGACCGGATTGATTGACCTTTTTGTAAAACTTCTTGCACAGCAGACTCTATTGCAGCTTTTTCTGGACGAATTCTCTTCTTTGGTGGCATCTAACGAACAAAAAACAGCAAATAAAACAATAAGAAAACTTACAGTCAGGTATGAGAAAAGGTAGGTTCCTACAGGGTTGGCCGCACGAGTGTTACACTCTCGAAGTTGCACACGTACATAGATCACAATGACCACTTCCGTTTAGGTGGGCCGTGCGCTTGTATGCCACTTAAGTGGTATATACAATACGACATTCACAGACACACAAGAGTAATGAAACGGACAAGCCATGACGCATTGAATCGGACGTCCGTTTCAATGCGATGCTACCTGTCCGGTTCATCGCACATCTGACCTGAAAAACATTTAAAACAAATACCAAATAATAAGTATCAATAGGTCTATAACTCACCGTTTGTTGTATTTTCTATAATATGTGACAATGAACACTATTAACACAATTGTAATTCAAGTTTTGCAAGATTTACAAATTTAAGAATTTAATTTAAGAATTTTTTACACAAATCGGTTTGTGGAACAAACATTATAAAATCCGACAAAATAATGGCGGCCGAAAGATGTAAATAATGTGGGTTTGTCTATGGATAACAGTGCTACCAACATCCAAACGACATGAATATTTTCGTTCTAAAATATAAAGATATCGATAGTGTCCGTTTCAAAACGCGTCCGTTTCATTGCGCATTCCCCCTACTTAATGCAACTTTATAGGACACTAATCGTTCATACCTATTCGTATCTCATATTACTCGTGTATTACTAAATTCGCCACTAATATCTAAAGTCAGAAGGTATTAGAATTATCACGACTAAACCTCTGTTTCAATCATGAAACTCCACAAAGAGAAGAATCAAAGAATCAAAGAATCAATTTCATTTATTCAGTTTAGGCACATAAAGAGCACATATGAACGTCAAAATTTTACAATTATGTATGTCAAGAAATAATATAAAAATATTAAATAATGTAAAAATAAACCATTGGAAGATGATTCTTTCGCTGGTTCGGTAGATTAGTTCTACTGAGAAGATACCAGCAAGAAACTCAGCGAACTACATTAGAACTAGATTATTTTTCTTTTATAAATTTGTTTTGGTTTACAATTTATTTTGTGCGAGCAAGCAAGAGACTTATGTTGACCACGCATTAACATCATTAAGGTACTCATCCACTTTATAGTAACCTTTACTCATTAAAGTTTTTTTCACTTCTATTTTAAATTTATTTATTGGCATATTGGCAGACCATCCTACAAGGCTCTAACTTCGTCTGCAAACACGAAAACTGACATACAAGCGAATAAAGCCACAGGCAAAAGCTAGTACCTACATTACATATTGACGCTAAAGCAAGGCGTAACTAATGCACTTCCCAATAGCAGGCGGATCGGAAACACGTATCCAAAACTGCATTACAATAGTAGCGTAATGAATAAAAACATCAATTGTTCCCGAGTACCTAACGCTCGCAAGGGTTCACTCACACCTCTTCCTTCCTGAGCCCGCACCATACAAGGTAGGAGACGTTATGTGTAACTATATTTGGTCACCTACGTGACAGACCATCGGCGCAGACATAATTAATTCAGAACATCGCCAAATTCGTCAACATCCTGGACAAACGCGATTCCGTGCTGAATTATAAAGGTATAGAGTCTATTTTTCTAAGGTGCGAATACTGTTAATTGTCTAAGCGTAACAGTCTTTTGCAAGGCCTCCTCCTACATGCCGTCTACCCACATCCAATTCTCCTGTACACTGAGAACGGCCACAAATTGGCCCCAATTTCTGATCAGTACCCAGCTCAATAGAATTGTTCTAGTTTATCCTATGTTCGAGTAAATTGTTGGGAATGTTTGTATTCTGTACGCCATGATAAGGATAAGTCATTACACTTATAAGCCGGCCAATGAAAAAAATAGTGATAACGATATTTTTGCATGGTTTGAAGAATTTTCTATAAAAAGTGAAATACAACCAGACACTTGTTATCTGTAAAAATTCACTAAAAGTGTGTCAGCCACTCCAAAATATATGTTATCAGCAACTGGTAGCAGGTGAAAAAACTCTAGTAAAGAACCTGCACAAGGAAACTTATCTATAAACGTGTAATGGCGTACCATAATGTTTTTGAACTGCGGGTTGCTTCGAACGTATTTATATCCATTAGGCATAGATGTGCACGCGCACCTGTTCTGATTCAGTTTCAATTATTATTATTTTGTGTGATATGTATCAATAATATGAATAATCAATCTCTTGATTCCTCCAGCTATCTTTGATGCTTTTTTGTAGGGTGCGGTGCGGGCCTGACTTCTGATTGGGGGATGTCCAGACGCACCAGGACATCACCCTTTTGCAGGAGGATCTACAGCGGTTGGAAGGCTAACCCCAACCCGCGGAAACACTAGGGCGACAAGAAGCTCAAAAATGCGCGTGCACGCCGCCCGGCTCGCCGGCAACGAGCTATCATTAAACCTAACCTAACCTAACTAAATTATACTGTTACTCACTTCCACGTTTTTCTTTTCTAATCACATATCTATAATAATGAACTATTTCAATTTAAGTTTTCCTATGTGCGCGAATACTTTTCCTTTTGTTAGATTTCGCACACTTTGCGGTTTGGTTCCTATTTATTCTAAATATACGTTTGTTTAAAAAACGTTGTGCTACCGTGCTGTCGTCTGTCAGTAGAAAAAACTTATTTGGTTAACAAATGATAGAGATTCGTTCCACCTCGGTTATACACAAACCGTAGCTAACAAATAATTATATTACTACTTCAGTCGAATGGCGGGCAGGTGGCGATAACGTGGCCTAGATCTTACTATAGAAAGCCTGTATGTACTAGGCTACTACTGAAGGCCGAGTTAGTATATCGGAAGTTTTCTCTTTGCCTTAGCGCGGACATTATAACATACCGTCATAGGCTGGTGGTGATCTGTTGCTTAAGCGGCGGAACTGAATTTATCAAAGCCAGTAGTTCTGTCAATAGAACATGTGGGAACAGTCGTGATCAACGAATTCCAATCCTCTGAGTTGTCTTCGTTGGGTTGGTGTATACCAAGCATTAATACACCAGAATCAAATGCTCCCTGTAGTTGGAAAGCGAATGTATACTTAACTATTTACATTACTAACGAATTCAAATTCCTCTGGACGATATCCAAGTTCTCATACAATCAACATATTTATAGATTTTAGAAGCATTATTACTTTATAAGGTAGGTACCTATTGTATGTATAAATATAAATAGAAGTTTGCTGTATAAATTGAGTGAAAATTTTTATATGAGGCCTTGAATGATACAAATAGAAGCGATGGCCTCGGTAGTCGCTTAACATCAGGTGAACTATACACTTGTTAGCCAATTTAGTAGCTAATACTTTCTTTTTTACGTGCGCAAAATCCCCACGGATACCTCCCCACCGGAGTCGGTGGAAGAGGTTATGTCGGACTCGAACCGACTAAAACGCACGCCGCCTGTGGGTCGTTTTGGTTGCCGAAGGTGAGGCTGACAGGCATATCCCTCGCACCCCGGCCGACCCAGGGCCATCTCTCACGATCTGGCCCTCTCCTCGGGTGTGTGGGGACTACAGAGTCCCCAACTCGACCCCGGAAAACGGGGAGGCGCGCCAGGCGCGCCGCCGCTGCGGCCTGCTTCTGCCAGGGTGACAGGCGGCTCCACCTGGCCTGCGCTCATGGGCGGCGGAGATCGTAGTAGCTAATACTAAAATAAATTACAACAGGCCCTTGTTACCTATAAATTTTCAAGAGTTTGCGTCATAATATCATTGCATAACAAACAATTCCGACTAACACATAAATATCGATAATTCATAAGTGTGTGAAAAATAGCTCAAACTACGTATAACCTAGTATGACAAATGTCCACAATCTAACGGAACAACCAATACGTACGAGGTAATAATATCCTATTCGCGGTAGGATATTGCATTTAAATGCAATCGGCTTCACCTTGAGTATGTTGATACATTTCTTAGGAAAATTCTAAACTCGCGTTTGCAAGTAGGTAGGTTGTTGTACTTAGCTAGTGCAGTCAGGTCACTAACGGGACCCGGTGCAGTTAGCATTGCATTCTATCTAGCTCCTAAGCGCATCTACGACGATGCACTTTCAAACTAGTACTAGATATGGCCGCAGCAAGTTCCTTAACCTTAAATGTCTTGTTAGAGACGCATGAACAACTGTCTTTACTGTGTTATTGAAAAAACAATGTCTGAACAGTGGTGGCGTTTGTAATTTCATAATGCACCAGTTATCGGCTCTTTCTTATCGAGTGACCCGGCCAGCAATTATAGTTTGACTGCATTACTGCTGGCCGCATGCACTTCTTGGGGCTTAGGAGGTTGACTCATAATAGTTTCAAAGATAAAAAAATGTTAAAAATAGTTGTTCGTTATGTGGCTTTTATCAAGACGTGTTTAGGGTCATATTGCAGTATGTACACATGCGGTTTTTTAATAATTAACAGGTACAAGTGTGTTTTTTTCTTACGCATGTTAAATTTGCCAGTTTGATATTTTTAATAGTTGTGTAAACATTTTGCAAAATAAACTGCCACGATTTCGGTACCTTCTTCTATATTAATTCAATTTATTATATTTTTAATAATATGGGTGTTTAGCGGGTTCATCGCTATCTCTATTAGCACAATAACATAGCACAGACCAGAATATAGAACCTACAGCAGATGAAAAAAAATGTCCTATTTTTCACCGATATTTTTTTTATTACATACATACATACATAAAATCACGCCTGTCTCCCATAGGGGTAGGCAGAGATCACGGATCTCCATTTGCTACGATCCTTATTTTTTTTATTCTTGTTACTATAGTAATAATGAAGTAGGTAATGTAGTAATAATGTAGTAATAATGTAGTAATAATATAGTAATAATGTAGTAATAATGTAGTAATAATGTAGTTTTAATGTAGTGGAAAACCTCTAATAATATTATTTATTTTCCCTCGTATCTCATATCGCATTAGATGTATGAGCATTGGTCATGTCATTACACTCTCGGCTCCATTAACGCCCTCGTCTGTGGCTCAGGCTGCTATTCCGTCTCGACTATTATTGCCAAGTAAGCACACTTGTATCATAATGAACTATAAAAGACTAGGATACAGACTGCAATAGGAAAACTCAATACATTTCTATCCAATGAAACATCTCGTCCGAATTTCGGTAAAAATATAAAAGACCAGGATACAGACTGCAATAGGAAAACTCAATATATTTCTATCCAATGAAACATCTCGTTCGAATTTCGGTAAAAATATAATATATATACATAACTGAACTTTTCATTTATTTATTGTTATATCTTTTTACCTTTTACGTTAAAACCTACTACATATTACCAAAAGTTACAAATGATTGCCATCAATGGTTGTTTTGACGATGAGCACTTTTTTGCAGAAAAGTTTCATAAAACCCTACTTCAATGGTCTTTAGAAAATTTACCGGCCGATTTTTAAGAACTAAGAGTTAATTCCATCTTATTGCTAAAAACAACAAACGCGTAAAATGTTTAACTAATATAAATATCTATTTGTAGGTATATATATATTCAAAACGCAAAAATCTCCAAGTAGTGATTAATTCAGCCAAATCAGAAAATGATCTCATAACGTAGAAGTTTCCTTATAAATAAGTACGTGTTGCAACTTGCTTACAGAAACGGAATCGACAGTGCCTCTGACACAGCTGTGGCCACGAACACAAATAATAGTGGCGTCAAGTGACGCAACGTGGAAAACGGAAAATTGGCTGTGAACCTAAATGAGGTGCGTTGAACCGACGCAATTGTCTAGCGCAACCAATGACATCAGATAATATAAAGCCATACCCACTCCCACGTGTACCTCAAACTGTACGATACGGCTTAGTAATAAATATGATCCTGCTTTCGTATAATGCACTTAATTTATGACATAGAATTATAGAGCAATCATATCCAGTGGTTTATTTGGAGCAAGGAAATCGTGAACACGATGCAAATAATGACATTAGATACAAATGAATTGATAGTCTGCAGGATTGATAGGTATTAGAATATTCAGTAAAATAAAAATTCGTGAGTGCATTGAACCAAAACGTGGTTCATTACTTAACACATAACGAAGGATCGTGAGCGACCCTGCTTTTTGCATGGAAAACATTTTTTGTTAAATTTTTACCTAATACCGATAGAATATGTTGACGTTTTTGCTGACTATTTCATTACTAACAGCGATTATAATGATCTCGAAAAGTCAATATTTCTTTAAGCTAGATAAAAAAATATATGACTACATTAAGAGATTTAATTCATCGACGTATTGGTATAATCTAGACGTGATCAAGCTCAAACATGTCAAAGATCATCTGGCTTTAGCAAAGAATGATGATGTAAGACAGACAAATCACGGAGACGCCAATTTATAACCAAGCATTGTATGCCATCGGCCTAAATTCAACACTTTGACAACTGATTTATGCTTCATCTCAGGTGTCAAGAGTGGAGACAATACAAAAAACTTTAGCAATTACACTGTGAAACTACAATGCATGCTAATGTTTAGGACATTAATCACCTGGTCTAAGCTCTAGATAATTCCGTGTGACAATGGCAGAAAATACAGCGACGTCAACCAGATCTACCACGATAGCAGTGCTATGTTCGCGTGTGGAATTAGACAATAATGATTTAAGATTATATAAAACGTAGAAAAAAACCTACTGCTGACAATATTTGTACAGAGAACCATTTGTTATTAGTTAGTAAATGACATTGGAAACGATGAGCGATTATCAAGTCATAACACCTCAAACGCTACCTACATTATTACAGCTTCTGTTCAATAAGTTTTTTGTAGACGTTCTTATATTTCTCGAGGCAAATGTGGAACTGGTAGCTGGCACCTCAATGAGGCCATAACTATTGGCATAAGTGAGCAAACAATGTAACAAGCACTGTTTCCTTTTGTAACACCTCACAGTCGAGTGTTAGAGCGCGGAATTTAGAATGTCGCCAGAAACCAAGCCTTAATTATATTACCGCTAGGGTAAACACAATTCATATTATTTACCCATAATTTTGTATGAATTATATTCATTTATAATTTTCATCGGGTCTTGTGCCTTGTATTGAGCAATGAGAGTATACAACTGAACCGCGCTGTGTACAACGCTTCAGTGCTTTTCCTAGACGCCGCCAGTTCCCCAACCTACTTTCAAATTGTAAAGTGCCCATAGAAATGTAAAAATAAACAGTTACTTGGCACGGATGTTTAGTCTTCAAAAACATTCAACTAGCTTCAAGATCCTAAGTGCCAATAATTTAATGTTTACTAATAAAAATATATTCTGAAGCGTTGGTCACTAACCAATTATTTTATTGAGCAAAAATCTTCTAATATGAGCAATTATCGTGCATAAATTAAAAATACATTGACAGCAGAAATGAAAACATGCATCAATCAACATTTTATTGAATCATCGTCTAAAAACTTGCATCGAATTCCGTGATAGGGTTAGGCACCGACGGACAAGTCTATAAAAATATAGTCCTAAAAAAACTTGACTAAATCCTCGTGTTGATGATGTGAATGATGAATGTTGAACAATGTGTATTTGTCGTCTTAAAAGATACCTAACTCGCAATACAGCTGATTTGTGACAGTGGGGAGGGTGCTCAACATGTCTAGACGTGACACTATGCAAAAAATGTTTATTTTTAAGATTGTCGTCAACATATTAAATCAGACAATGGTTTTTCAACTTAGGTGCCAACAGATGATATCATTTGCTAAGAAAATCAATAAAGGATAGGATATGCACGAACCATAATCAATTTATTGATACAGAGAACATAAAAGCTGTACACACAAAAACAAGAACATGAAGATTTAAAAAATACGATTCATTTCTTTACGTGATTTCAAGTCAAAATATTGGACACCTTTGCAACTAAGTTGCGACATTATTGTCGATATCATGAAAAGGGAAACAAAAGAACAAATTTGACTCAGCTGATCGGTACAATGAACTTCCAAGAACGAATACTTTGGAATACTGAAGTCCAAAAACTATACGCACGACGTCGCTGCTGAATCATAGTCAGCTGATTCAAATCACACATATAAAACAAAATCTAGATCATTTCGTGGAGAGATAAAGAAATATAAATCTTAACCACTGTGGTAAAACAGCATCAAACCGCAACGTTTGTATGAAAACAAATGTTAAATAATATCAGCTAGATGACATCACTTCAGCTGATCAAGTTGAAGGCTGGTCAAATCTAAAAAATCATCGTAGGTGTCACGAGTCTGCGCATATCATGCACCTTATTATGGACCTGTCTGAAATGTCAGCCTCCTATAAAGATTGGACAGAATTATCACACATATAATTCTAAATTTGCAAATTTAGACGGAAAAACAAATAATATTACCGCTTTAGCTACACGACAGTGCAATAAAAATGACATTTCATTAGTTTGAATCGTCATAAATCATTACCAAACATTAAAGATAAGCTAAAAGCATATGAATATCAAAACACGTAAATATTGAGTCGATTTATGCAGTCAATCAAATGCAATCAAATAAGGTTTAAGATAAATATAGAACTTTATTTTACACACTTGATGTGTCCGAAAGTGCTAATTTGTCAGTTACAAAATTTGATGGTGCAAATATGCAGTCGCCCACCCAAAATTAGCAGAATCGTGTAAAAGTTTACACAGGTGCAGAAATTATCTTCGTCGCGTCAAATGCAATTATTTGCTATAAACTTAAATGGATGTGGCGCTTTGATTAAAGTTACCGAGAATTCTTCAAGAATTAAACGTCTTTTATGTTATCTTGATTTCTAAAATATTTTAGGAATGTTTGGATACTGAAGGTACATTTGTTTGAATGATAATCAGCTATTGCTGCACGTAACAATAAATGTTTTGCATACCTTGTTAGAAATGAAATTTAAATAAGTTGGAATAATGTGTCTGTGATTCATCGTTATGTAGATGATAATCAGGCAGTCTGTCTGAACATGATTTTTTGTCATATTGATTTGCATAGCCACTGCAGAGACGCTCAAAAATCAATATTTCTAGAATAAATTATAGAAGAAATTAAGAATTTGGACACATAAATGATAATAGTAAAGTTAAAGACATTTAATGGACGTGTTTTGATTAGATTTTTATTAATTGGCTGTAATTTATTCTGGGAGGTCTTCGGGTATCAAATATGGAGACAAAATCAATGCAATTTGTTAATTTAAATTTGAAATATATGGTCCTCTATTATGTATCTACTAATGTTTAAGACACTGGATTTTTAAGAAACCTTGATTTTAATCAATAAAATAATCCAAATACGCAATTATATGCACTTAGCGATACGCTGATAAAACGTTATCGAAGGAGTCAAGTAATTTGTTTGTAATGTTAGTAGGACGGTCAAAAATATACCTACATAATACCGTATATTTATCGCTACCGTACAGGTTGCAGAAGCTATCAGTAATGCACATAAGCACATCGTCTTTAGCAGATAATGGCTGGTGATATTTTGAGAATAATATTGCTCACATTCAAGATGTGTGTATTATTGACAAAGGTCAGGTCTGTATTATTCTTCTGTAGTTATCAATTTGATACGATGCACAGTGATCAAAAAAAGAAATTTAGGAGAACGAAACTCATACTTCTTAATGTGACGGTAGTTTTTAAAACTAGTGTTATTTCAAATACGAGAATCTACTGCATACACATGTCATAATATTGATCTAAGAGGGTAAGTAGTTTATTGGTAATGAGGTCACAAAGTCGACTCGTCGATCAGTTGCAATAGTTGTTATCATTTACATATAATTTGTGTCTGCAATATAATATTCGTAGTGCATACTTTTATTAGTTATTGAATTCGAAAAAAATGCTGCATATTAATGAAGGTATGGTCTTTACGTTGTGATTAAAAAACTATTTATAACTACTATAGACTACTTAAAAAAAAATTATTCTAAAACCGTTCAAATTTACTGTATTATGTTTGTTTTAATTGTCATTAGTTTCGAGATACACGTTGGTACTTGAAGTCAAGAGTATTAATGGATAGTTTTGACTGTTGACTTTATAACGAAAGTAATTTTATTTGCATCGAGTTGCGTCTCAATCATAAAATATTTTTTTTGTAGGAAATGCTGCATCACTCAAAAATCAAGATTTATTTAATTTTTTACAAAGATTCCCCACGTTTAAACCAAATCATAAGCAATCGAAAGATATGCTATTTAGGCATATTTTAGAGATTATTGGGTTAAGTAATCTGAAGAAAAATAACGAAAGTTCTGTAAAGAACACTGTCAAAAGTTTTTGTATAACTGCTTCAAGAAATTGGAGAAAATGTAGTCGAAACTTAGTTAGATTTGAAGAAAATAATCAAGTTTGGCTTGGAAAGGTTGTGCTAACGTCTGGAAAGGATGCAGAGGAATCTCCTACTCCAAAAAATATACCCAAAGGGCGCCCAAAAAAATCTTTTTCCGAAGTGAGCAGCAAAGTCAAGCGTAGGAGACTAGTTACAGAAGTTCAATCGAGAAGTGAAGAAGAACTGTGTTTAGCAGCTGAAATGAAGCTTCATTCTTTAGGGAAAAGGAAGGCTGCTTCAATATTACACAACATTTCATCTTCTCCTGATAGTTCTACTTTGAAGAAAGGCATGCAATCCCAAAGTAACGTTTTTTATTCTCCAAAAGAGGCGCTGTCTTTGTTCACAGAGCTAAAATTAACTCGACATCAATATGTCACACTTCGAGCATCAGCTGTACGTAAAAATCTAAAAGAATTATTTCCACCATATTACAAACTTATTGAGGAAAAGAATAAATGCTATCCTCCTAATATCTATTGTACAGATATCTTAACAGAAGTACCTTTGCAGGATCTTCTTGATCACACTGTTCTTAGAATTTCAGAAGATCAAGAAGAAGTTTTAGAAGCATGTAACAACTCGCATACACAATTAGAAATGGTGTATAAGTGGGGATCTGATGGCAGTGGTAGTCAGAAGAACTATAAACAGAAATCAGTGAAAGAAGACTTCGAGGACTCTAATATATTTATCACATCCTTAGTCCCTTTGCGTTTACATTATAAAAACGATGTATCAAAAATTATATGGCAAAACTTACGTCCAAATTCGACTCGGTTTTGCAGGCCCATCCGCTTACAATTTGTAAAAGAAACCGATGATGTGATTATATCCGAATTTGCATATATTGAAAATCAAATTAACAACTTAACACCGTCAACCATAGAAATTCATGGCCGATCTTTTACTGTAAATCATAACTTAGTTAAAACCATGGTGGATGGAAAAATTTGTAACGCTTTATCTTCTAATAAGTCTACTCAAAAATGTTATATCTGCAAGGCGTCTTCGGCTGAATTCAATAAAATGGTAAATTGTGAACCAAAACCATATGATCCTGCAACTTTAAATTTTGGTATATCACCACTGCACGCATACTTGAGGTTTTTTGAATGTTTGTTACATATATCTTATAAATTACCATTGAAATCGTGGCAAGCTCGTGGTAAGGATAACAAAAATGTTGTAGCTGAAAGAAAGAAGAGCATTCAAGAAGCGTTTAAAAAAGAGTTAGGCTTATTGGTAGATATACCCAAACCTGGATTTGGAAACACCAATGATGGGAATACGGCTAGACGTTTTTTTGCCAACCCTGAAGTGTCTTCAAGCATTACTGGTATTGATTTGAATTTAATTTTAAGATTTGCTGTCATTGTAAAGAGTCTAAGTTGCCCCTATAAAATAAACAGCACTAAGTTTAATGAATATGCAAAGGAAACTGCAAAGTTATACGTTCAGCTGTATAACTGGTATCCGATGTCACCCACAGTTCATAAGGTGTTAATTCACGGCAAAGACATAATAGATCATTTTATTTTACCTATTGGACAATTGGGCGAGGATGCTCAAGAATGTCGGCACAAAGATGTTAAATATTACCGAGAGCACAATACTAGAAAAATGACACGCCAAAAAACAAATGAAGATTTATTTAAAATATTGTTGGTGTCATCAGATCCTCAAATATCTAGGATGCGCCCACTGCCTTTAAAACCAAAAGGTTCTATCCCACAAGAAGTGATAAATTTACTAGAAATGCCGCATGCAGATAGTGAAAGTGATACAGAAACATTACCTTGAAGTATTTATTTTATTATTATTTTATAGCCTTATTTTATTTATGCCAAATTTAAATACCTACTTTCGAAAGTGTCCAATTTCAATTGTAATATTATATTTAACAATGTTGATGGCTTTTAATATAAAAATACCAGTAAAATATTTTCGTCCCCCTAAATATTGAATTTTGATCACTGTGCGATGTGTGCAACAAGTGCAAAAACTACTACGATATCGTATCTGAACATTACGCACACAATATTTTTTTAATTAGTTTTTTATAAATTTACGCGGCAATTTCACGAATATGAATATTTTATCATTTCCAAATATTAAATTTGCTTTTACTTAGAAGATAAGTACAGAAAACCACTGTTTGCATTCAATATATTTAACCAAGGAATGCACTTTTTGCATACACCAGCTTTGTCAATACACCGACTAACTGCACTTACTCTAGACTGCATTTCACAACCACACATTTTCACATTGACACCACAATGTAAAATAAACCATATTTCCCTGCAACAAGTTACAATTCCTACTACAACTACAGCTTCTATATATAATACAGCTAGTCCAAAATCCATTGTGAAATACTAACAAT
Organism: Eilema griseolum; assembly: GCA_963662185.1. Taxonomy (NCBI): domain Eukaryota; kingdom Metazoa; phylum Arthropoda; class Insecta; order Lepidoptera; family Erebidae; genus Eilema; species Eilema griseolum. The sequence continues at coordinate 5,981,489 of OY759232.1, forward strand.
ACTTGGGAATGGGTTAAACATATGCAAAAGGCCTCACCAAGTCAAGTCAGTAATAACGTATGGGACGAAAATTAACTACCTATAATTGACTCCGATGACTTTTGACCCGGGGTTCCTGCGATTGGTGTAATGCCGTATAATTAACATTGTAAAGTTGGGGCAAAGTTGCTTCTTCCGTTTGGCAAATTTGAATATTAAAGAAGGTAGGACACGACGATGGTATTTCCGTCCTTTTGAGCAGTCCGACTGGGGAAGAACCACCACCCTACAGAATACCACGGTTATTATCACCTCGTGTTGTATTCCCGGCGGTGAGTAGGGTACCCAGAGCTCACTGGAGAGTTTTTGTGCTGTCAGTAGAAAGACCAAAGAATTGTCCTAATTTTGTGTTCTGCGCTGAAGGCACAGAAAATCTCTGTTCTTACAGGGTCGGCAGCACGGATGTGACTCCACTGGTGTTAAACACGTTCAGCGGTCACGGTAACCTTTCCATCAGGTGGGCCGTGTGCTTGTCTGCCACCTAAGTTGTATAAAAAAATAAAAAATTCTACACACTTGGTCCAAGGATACAGTGCCACCTGTATGACCTGTATCGTTAAAGGCCTTTGCATATTTTTTTTCTTTATTTATGGTGCTTAGTCACAATAACAGCCTTTGCATTATATTTATCAAAATAGAGATGCAAATAGCTACTCTGAAGTTTTTTCCCTATATTTTTTATATTTGTGAGACTATCGAGTTTAAAGGAATGTCCTTCTACTTTGTTTTCATATGCTACACCTAATCTTTAGTCATTATTACATCGCAATAAATAGATCGATAAGAAATTTATTTTACGACTGCTTTATTCATAAAGGAATCACCAGGGAGCAATAAAAATGAAACTAATTAAAATAATAAGGGACGGAAAAAACTTCAAAGAATAAATATGTGTTATCCAATCAATGGAAAGAAAGAATTTCAACTTTACATGCTTAATCTGATTAAAATGGCTAGTTATGTTACACATGCGAATTGCAACCAACCGTAACGAAAATATGGCAGTGATTAAAAACTATCAAATAACCAAGTCGTTGCTAACGAGTGTAATCCTCACGCGAACTTTGCAAAGTTAAGTGGATATAATCCGTCTCGTATGAGAGCCCGTAAGGAACTAGGCATCCTGTAAGATATTTCTATACTTAAACCGCACAGAGTGGAATACCCTACAAACAAGTCCATCGGCCCTTTTAACCTAAGCTAAGGTGCGTCACGCTTCATAATCGCAGCAAATTGGAAAAAATCTGTGCAAAATCAGTGAAGCGGGTATAGAAACGAATCTGAATCACTTTACGTGGTAAAAAAATGTAGGTACGATAAATAAAATATTATTACATTACGGATGAAATTTGAAAGCAGTGCCTGCGTATGTTCTTAGCATGTCATGGAATTTAACAACGTTATCAGGTTAATAAAGCAAACATACCATAAAAGGAATAATTGAAACTATTTTCATTACTTAGTATCTTTATCCTCGTCTAATTATATGACGGTCACGTTGTGTACTGTACCGTTAATATTATTTATACTACAAAAGTGTATTTAATCAAAAGAATAATACCGACAGAAAGTATAGAAATTATTACCAAAAATTCTTATAATGAACTAGGAAAATCATTTTCTATAATATTCTTCAAAGTGTAGATCTACAAATAAAATATTGACAAAAGCATTTTGGTATACTTAATTAACAAACATAACACTTACAACTTGATCATTATACCGCGTGAATCACGATCCAGTAGAGATATTATGGAGTGTGATGGATGCATAGCCCACAGCTCCTCACGAACGGAAGTAATTCTGAATTAGATTCTATTTTAGGCCTACCACATGGCTTTCACCTTACTAATAAACAATCCCTATCACCATATATAAAGGAGAAACAGATACTATTAACTAAGAAGTAAACACCTATTATGTCCAATTTGATCTAAAGAAAATATTGACTACAGATTTATTTTCAGTTAGTCAATTTTATCAATGTCAAGCATTACTAAAATAGGTCCTAAACACGTAATACCAATGAAAGCTCATACTTCTAAGATAAAGATAAAACAATGCTTTCACATTGAAGATAAAAAAGTTCCTTTAAGTTAATCTCTGTTGAGAAAGAATTGCGTAATGGTTCCGGCCGAGTGATTTGGATGCCCTAATGCATGTTAATGAACTATCTACGGTGTGAACGCCCTAAGTTCTCCGATTGCGGAGGCACGCGATAGATATTAGGGCTGACGGTTTGTTTAACTTGTGATACGATATTTGTGCAGATATAAGATTAGCAACAACCGTGAAAGAGTTGCCATTTTACTTTACTTCATGTGATACTATCTCATCAAAGGTTTGCACCTTTACTGTTACGAGAATAATTTGTTTCATTTTAGAACACTAAATAATTAATGACATCGTTGGGGACATCAAAGTTTTTTTTTTAATAATGACACCACTGGGAAAGTCAGTTCAATTCTTATTGAATGACTGGGAAAGTCGTTCAGCGGTGTCATTATGCTAAGCTAAAGGGGGACTTTCAGGTCAGAGACAATGGTGGCGCTCAGTTGGACAGCCTCATCCGAAGCTTTTTCACGACGGGTAAGACCCGGGATTATAAGAGGAAAAGAATTCCAAGTATTTTATGGTTAGGCAAAGAAATGAGGTAACGAAACGCTTGTACCTGGATCGAATTGGCTGCACCAAATGAGGGCGACTCTTTAACAGGAGAACTCTCGCCATATTATAGTTGTATAAAAGCGCTAATCACTGAAACATTTTGCAATTATTGTGAATCCTATAACCATCGACAAGAATTCAATAACCTTATAAATTATAGGCAAATAGACCAAGTATTAAATAACATCACGCTATGGCCATTAGGAGTCACGGCCTATGTAAAATTAGGAGTGGCACAGCTATTACATGTATAATAATAAAATATGTAAGTATGTGAACAGAGTGTGTCAACCTTTATGATAGTTACATGTAAAATACTTCATTTTATTTTCGCACTATCACTGGATACTTGGACAAAGTTTTAAATTATGCTGAGTTCTAGAACAGAGATGAAATTTAAATATCATATTCACGCATTAGGTTAAAATAAAGCGTGTAAACTTGATAATTTTCTTGTTCAATAAGGGTTATATTTCAAAAACAAGTTCAGATTATTGAACCTTCAAATGCAGCTCCAACTAGGACCAGTTTTATCACGTTAACTTTACGCTCAGTAAATATGGTTGAAACACTTTAAACTAATTTATTACACAATCATACAGCACGCTCGTGTACTGCTTGGTAACGCAAAAACAACTACTCAAATATTTCTTTAATGCCACAATGTAATAAAAAAAGAAATAGAAGCGGCTACCGTGGGTTTAATTACGTAGAAATAAGATAAAACAGTAATAAAATGAATAACAAGTCTTTGTATTTATATTACTTGTTCTAGTATGACCACGCGCGTTTGTCTACTATGTGTCTTACTTAAGTAATTTATTTACATCGATAAAATAATTGTATATTTTATATATTCGCGTCTTTGTACCCTCCTTAGAGGGTACGAAGACGCGAATATATATGCCCCTTAGGGCACAACTACTATTAGACCTACATTTCATCATAATTTCTTTAATTCCACTGACTCACGTATAATAATGGGCAAGTATATTGCATTCAACTTTTCAGACACCATACTACAATTTTTTTTACAACTTCCGCCCCAATACATCGAATGCTCAAACGCAAATATTTGAAGAGTCGAAGAGAGAAATGGACAGTTATTATTAAAGCTTTAGGCCAACCAATACTGCTCTCGTAAATCATATTACACTGAGTATAGACAATGCAATTTGATGAATTACGAAACATGGCAGTTACAAATGCAATTATACATACAAAGAGAATTAACCAGAAATAATAGGTAAATAGAGCGTTTTCATTTGTACGTATAATAATATAGCTACTAGTCAGAATCCTCTGTAATTATTCAAATATTATAGTTTGGTTGTGGTTATACCATGGTTATACTACTTGGTGCGTGAATAGGAAGGGTTGTGTAGAGATTTTATTGAAATTTACATACGAGAGTGTTGATTATTCTAACTGTAATAAAAAAGTAAATGTATATTTTTTTAATTAACACTTTTTGTTTGTTAGTCTAATGATGACATATGAAATCATTCAAACCACACCTGTAGACCGAATCTTTGTTCTTGTCCTTATGAGAATAAGGATTATGTGAATCTACATACATACATACATACATATAATCAAGCCTTTATCCCAGAAGAGTTAGGCAGAGATGAATAAACACATTTCACCAATAATAAATTCAGTCCCACGTAATAGGGAGTGAGACTATTGCCGTCTTCCGGGCACTATTGTTAACTCAAGCTATGCATGCATCTGAGGCTGAGTCTAAACTGTATATATCTGTCTGATGTTAAACAGCATTATCCCTTAGTCGCCTTGTACATACCGCATGGGAAGAGATGGGGTAGTCCAAATTCTACTCTGCCGGGCACCAAACGGTTATCTAGTGATAAATCATTAGATTTACAAAGTATATCATTCATACAAAACTTGCGGTAGAAATTTCATTCGCAAAGTCGCATGTGTCCCCATGTTATGCGAATGATTTCTTTATCATAATAAAATATCGCTACAAGTCGGATACTCAATAAAGTTTTTTCTTCAGAATGTCGCGTCGTTGTTATCACTACAAACTTTATTACTCAAAATGTCACCATATAAAACTGCTATAGTTGACCAGTGCCTTTCAAAATCACTTAATGCGATACACGCCCCAAAGATTATTTATCTAAAATCAAGATTAATATCAATAACAATTTACTGGCACGTGCGCAAAGCGCCACGTGCAGGATGCGCATGAGTGGATCTCGGTCCTTAAGGACGCACCGAACCCAATATTAATATACCGCTACCAAGCTCCTTGCCTTAACATAATTTACAGTTATATAAATGCATGAGCCCACTCAAATTACGAGCAGGTGATATAATTTTAATAAAAAGTCCAATTAAAAATTTCATCACCATAAAACATAACTATCTCCACATTTGTCTAGTCTAAGTTAAACAATGAATTAGTGGACTTTCTCCAACAATACAACAGGTCCAGTGAGGTACCGAAGCGTGAAGCTTTATGAATTATAAATAAAGCACCATTGTTCATGGTGCCATGATTTGGTCGCATTTTTAATTTTGCTAGAAACAAAAAGAGTTTTAATTACATAAGATCCAAGGGCCGTTCACCTTGAGTACTAATTAGCTCGGTAGCACAAGTTCACTTCACAGAAAGGATGGTAATTGGATGGTACTGACTACTGATGTTAGCTACACTTTAGGTGAGTAATAAACTTTTATGGTACGTTAGATCGAGATATTTTATAGGATTATACTTCGGTGGCTGATATAAATGTATTAGAATGATATCTTAGGCTTTCAGATGAGCCGATGACCTAAAAAGTTAGAGGGGGACTGAATGTGAAAGGGTAGAATAGTAGTGGACTGATCGATTTTCTAATAATTTGAACACTTTATGGATGCAAATTTAAGAATCTTCTTTTAAGCACTATGGGACCGTTCAAGTATTACGTAAGCACTAATAGGAGGAGGGGGTCTTTAAATAGCTTATTTTTGATGACATGGAGGTTGGGGGGAGGGTCTAGATAATGATTACGTTAGCAGTTATTTACTTTTCACACATGCATTACCCATACATTACCCTAACAAAAACGTGAAAAGAAATATGCATATAGGTAACAATATTTACGTAAGTGTGAGGGGGAGGGGGGGGGGGGGGGGGAAGAGATTCGCTTACTTTTGCTGACAAGGGGTAGAGGGGGGTTAACTACTTACGTAATAGTTGGACGACCCCTATGGTATGTTTATACTATCTACATACATTTTATAAGTAGTTGTGTCATTTGGCAACTTGGCAGCAGGAGTACAGGACAACCTGTTAGATGGCAGTCTAGGAAAAAGAAGTTGCTAACTGACGCTTCAATGATTAGTATTTCTTATAGATTCATCTTTATACCTGTACATAAGTTAAATGTTCCTAAAAAGATAAAAAGCAATTATCTCATCGAGATTTCTAGACAGTGTTATAGTTCAATTTCAGACAGTATAGATTGATACGGTTTAATTGATAAAAATCACAGAAAAGTCTAGTCTAGAATTGTTTAGATCCGTCTTTTTCTTTTTTTGCCGCATTCATTAAGTGCCAGGCTAGGTCCAAGATTGAATCGTGTCTATCAGTATTAAAGCTTAATTGAATTGCAAAAAAGTCAGGTACCCACTAACTGCATTAGTTTATCGACAGAAACACACCTATAAACTGATATTCCAAAAGAAATTTGCTCCAAATACAATAATTGGTTTTTGAGTACCGCTACTACCAGTCCAGTTTCAATCACTCTTAAGAAAATAGTAAAGACGTCTGTACGTGTCAGACAACAACCTATAATTATGGTTAGATATGAAATTTTGTCCGAATCATTGTCATTACGCTCTATTAGGCGGTAGCAAGCAAAAAGACAATAAGTTACGATTATTGACTATTGATTGGTACAGCACTTAAAAGGTGTTTTTTGTGAGAACGATGATTTATTATTAAATGCAATTATAGAAAGTTATAAAAACTATGTTATGCAATTAATGTGAGTACTCTATTCATTGGGAGAATCCTAAAGGAAGTGTTATTCCTTGCATTAGCACGTGATATTGAGTACCTTACCTTTCTTAAGAGTTTATTGAGTTGATTACCGCTGAGTACCATTACATGGCGAAAATAAATTGCAAAATAATAAGCAATATGGGAATAGCTTCCGCGTAGCCCGCACTTACGGTTCAAACCATCACATCAATCTTCAAACGTGTCCTACAAAGCGACTAAGGGACAGTGGGGTGTGTGCATATGAGACCAAACAGTCCATGAAAAGGTACTCGATTGATGGTCATAGCTCCCGTATTACATGGAACCCATAAACATGCCAAGATGGCGAAATGTGATTATTAATACACCTCTGTCTACCTATAAAACTAAAAGCAATTACAATTACACATAATTGATGTTAGCAATGATTGCTAGCTTAGTGCTATAAAGAGTAGACCATCCAATGATTCAAAATCTGTTAAGATTGGTCATGGTAGGTAAAGCACGTATAACACCCCTGGTGTTGCATACGTCCATGGGCCACGGTAACCACTTCCCATCAGGTGGGACGTGTGCTTGTCTGCCACCTAAGTGGTATAAAACAAATAAGTGGGCGAATAAGTCGGGATTTACCTTGCAGAACTGAATTTTAAAAAAACGAAGGTCCGATCAGAAGCCCGCGATACTGCGCGATAGAAATTAGTATTAGAAACTGGATTAAAATGACGGACAATAATTTATAATAGGGCTAGACAGGATTAAAACCCTTACTCTAGCCCTTTTCTAAATTATTAATGCAATTAGTCTTGAAGAATCTTTAAAGTCTCAATATGTAAACGATCTTCTAATTTATATCATAAATAGCCAAACCCTTAGACGACTATGCAGGAATAAGCCTCTGACTAAAATTACAACATTTACGAGATAGCCAGTACCTATTTTCAAAATTCTAGTCAAACTTGTTTCAGCTAGATTCTACCTCTGAATATAACATGCGTTTGTATTTGGAATAATATTTATTCTATATTCAAAATTATACAGATTACGCTCAGCAACCAAATAACTTGAATATTGCCGGATGTTTATAAGGTTTAAGGTACCTTCACTATATCCGTTTGCAATCGCTGTGGAACTATACATTTAGTATCGGGTACCTACTAAATATTCAGAATGCATTTAATTAGAAATGAATACAATAAACTAATTCACTTCAAAAAAAAGCACTTCGGCAGCGGCTCCAATTACGAACACTGTTTGTACACTTGTGCACCAAATATTTGCAAATTCAGAGTTGACTTTGCTTTTAAATTACACCTAACTGAAGTCAAAATTGTAGTCATAACACGAGGCATAATAAAAATACCTTTGTGTCCATTACTGTTTTCCATGTGCAGTGTCAATAATGCATGATAAATGGCAATACCTAATGCAGGTTTTCATTAGGACCTCGTGGTCGTAATTTTTATACATCAGTTGGTGTAGTGTTCCAAACCTTCAAGCATTGGTTACATTATATATAACTATAAAATTCCATATTTACAATTATGTAAAGGGAGGTCAGTTCATGTGAGACTTGTTACAACTACGAATAGAATCAAGAGGTTAATGTAAAACCCTGGGCACCACAGGATGTGACAAAGGAGTTTCTTACAAGGTCATGCTCACAGAGCCGCACACGACACCCTAATCCCATCTGAAGATATGCTCTGTAGCATATAGGTATACTTTTTAACCTGTGGTGTTAGGGAAATTTTGAAAAAAATTGAGGCAGACTTCGAAATGTACCTTCTTTTTTTTTACGTGCGCAAAATCCCCACGGATACATCCCCACCGGAGCCGGTGGAGGAGGTTATGTCGGACTCAAACCGACTAAAACGCACGCCGCCTGTGGGTCGCTTTGGTTGCCGAAGGTGAGGTTGACAGGCATATCCCTCGCACCCCGGCCGACCAGGGCCATCTCTCACGATCTGGCCCTCTTAACTTCGAAATGTACCTAATAATTCAACGTATCTAATACAAATTTTGACCAACAGATATCACATGTGAATTGTCGCAGGAGGTGTCAGTAATGGAGTCGCGAGTTTACCCATTCAGGAAAAAAACTACGAAAAAATGCCCAACGCACCATGGGAGTTTTCACTTCAAAAAACGACTTCAACTAAAGTCATTTAGACCAAACTGAAACTATAAACGTCTATCAGCCGTTAGTTAACAAATTCAAATAATACTGAGTAGACTAAACCCCCAGGGGTGTGCAGACATAATCCGTACGAACCCCTGGACCAATGCTTACACAGATACAAGATATACGAAACCACAGAAAAGCTTCCTTCCTTACATCCTAAAACACGTGCATCATGGCCTTGGGAAACCTGTAAGCAGGTTGTTCACACCGCTAGACCCTGAAGCGTGACCAAATTTAGCTATGAGCAGATTTTTTGCCTAGGCCGAAAGGTAGTGGGCATTGTTATTACTAGATAGATGTAAGTCGACAAGCATAATAAATTAAAATTATTACGTTATTTTATATTATGCCACCGGATCTGGGAATGTTTTAGGTGGAAAATGGCGGACTGACGAACCGCAACAGAACGTTTCGATACGGAATAATTGCCATGGAGTTAACTGACAAACTAATAAATTTTACATTAGATATATAATTTCAATGTCAGGACCATTCGACAGGACAGAACCACTGGAATGACAGAACAGTTTGAAATAAAGAATTTTAGGAAGATAAATATTATTTTCCTTCATTATTAGCATCATCGTCATCGGTTGCATCAGAGGCTTGCATCACGGAGCCCGAGGTCCAATTATTCATTTGGTTTGCTTTGTACAATTTTTATAGATTTTTTAGAGGAAAGCTTACGCGAGAACTTCGTCCGTCAATCCACAGGTGTGGCTTGCAGGTGAGCTTAGATTGGTGGAGCCCCGTACCCCAAAAATAGAGGTGATTAAATTCTGTTTTTGCTCTATATACTACCTCGCTACTGTTAAAACTTTTTGTTTTTAGTTAGATGAAGATGTATGCTTCAAAATACGAATTACGACCGCAACCGGGTGCGGTTACGCCCGCCATGCTCCGAAACTGATTGAGGGCAATCATTTATCATGACCGCCAATGTCATAGTATTGTCGAATTTTCAACAATTTATTATTTTCTGTATCTATTTTAATCTGTTATATAGATAAAATAAGAGAGCTTTTTGTGGCTGTAGTAGCAAACAAACACAGCTTTCACGCATATGCATTATTAAATCAATTAACAAAATGATATTCGTCCACTTTTAGCTGAGTGCCGCCAATGGAGTTTGTTCCGCCGTTTCTTCTCCATTAGCGTCTAGGAAGCGGTGGAAAACTAGCTTAAGTAGAATTATAATTGACATCAATAATAAACAAATTTATCATTCAAGATTTAAAATATATGATTTTGACTTTAAAATACCAACAAAAGGACTAATCAACCAATGACGAGAGCCCTTTGAGCCCGTGGTTGGTAAAAATATGATTAATTAATTGGCGGACCGTATACCTACCAAAGAGATCTAAAAATGTTTTCTACGCAGGTAGGTACACAGGTGTCAAGTTATTTGCCGGTCACTGTACTATTGTGTGCAGATTTGGAGACTAGACGAGCGTATTACATTTTCGGCGTATTATTTTACTGCACATATCTTCATTGAACGTTTACAAGTGAGAGCGAGATGTCCCGAGCGCAGACCAAAGAATAGGTTAGGTTCAAACTAGGCGTGAACTGGAGGTTCTAACCAATTGGAAACAATTGGAAAGAAAAGAAAAAAGTACGTGTCACTGGTACAGGGTGCGATGGGGTTGACATATCTGTATGGATAAAACATCCAAAAAAAAAACAACAAGAAAAAAGAATTCATTTCAGTTTATGGTCTAGTAACTGTAGTCGGTTATATTACAACTACTACGACTACCAATGGGGACGATTAACCTGAATTGTGATCAGCCCTTCTGTGAGGGTAATTTCACACTATTCCCCTATAAAGACCGCCATAGATGTTCGTATGACAACCGAGAACAACAGCTCAACATGCTCTCCGAGACACAGAAATACCCAGACTAGTTAAAATAGACATATGCATATAAATATTTACACTGAGCGGGTATCGATCCCGCGCCTCCTGCATAGCAGTCAAGTTCACTATCACCACACGACAGCGGCTGTCTGGTCGGTCATATAAAGGCTAATTTCCATGTCACAGTAATTCATGGACAGATGTTACAATTTACGTTGACCCGAATGACCAGTTGGAATCACAGGAAATTCAATGTCATACCTATTTACACATCCCTATTAACTCCTAAATGATGACTTTGCAAGGTTTATTTCAATCTAATACGGTATCCGAAGATCAAGGAGTAATGTTAATTGCGTAATGGTAAGCTTAATGGTGGGGTAAAGTTACCAATGCCTGTGATAACACTAGGTTACCTAAAAGGAAGGGGAGAATGGGGAAACAGGTAACATATGGCAATCCATCTCAAGGTTGCCAGGAAGAAATCGCTTTCAGCGATAATGCCGCCCAATTGTACATTAGACTGTATATGCATGCTACCTACTTGTCTCAGCTGTGAATGTATTGGTGTACAATAAAGTATTATCTATCTATTTATCTACCCATCTTCTCAAAACCCGCCAAAATACACCATTCTGGGACTTAATCAATATTAGATAAGAGGATGATAATTCTCCAATCGACATTTAATGGTGGGAAAGGTCAATGACTCAATTTATTCTAAGAGGTAGATCTAATCATTAAAGTCGGTAGCTTAATGGTTAAGGAGTCGAAAGGTCCCAGATTCAAATCCTGGCCCTTACACTGCCGACGTGAACCCACTGCTAGCACAAGCAATTTAGCTTAGTGGGAGGGAGGGGTTAGAGGGAATATTAGTAATTTTGGTTGCTAATATTCTTCATAAAAAAAACTAGTAAAACATACTTATACATTCCCTGTTTATCTACATGATAGTAATCAAATGAAATTAAAATTATTTTACTGAATTTACAAACAAAAAGACACTAGATAAGTGGTTACCGATGCTTATAAAGACTGGGCAATTTGTGGGCACTATTGTTGACTCAAGCCATGCATCTGAGACTAAGTCAGGGCTGTATATATCTGTCTGATGTTAAGCAGCTCTATCCCTTAATCGCCTTGTATGACACAGCGTGGGAAGAGATAGGGTGGTTCAAATTCTACTCTGCAGGGAACCATGTACAAATATAAAAAAAACAAATATCAAAATGTGGGAGCGAGCCTAATGCTGTCAATCAGGCAGCTTAATACTAGACACTGTAAACCTGAATACTGACACACAGAAACTCTTATAGTTTCTAGATGGATATTAGTTCAAACAACCACTTTTCAAGTCAATTCTTGTGAAGTCGAAAATAACTAAACAAAGTACTTATTTATAGCCACTTTGGGATTAAACTGAGAACATTTACGCTTGTACTTCAGAACAATACTCAGTCCTCAATCTCAATTTTCACTGATAAACTTGACAATTGCTGCAGGACTGTATATCTTCTGGAATACTGGACCAGTCTAATGAAAAGTTAGACTAAAATGATATATAAGAAAAGTCTGAACCTATTTTCATTGCTCAAAATTTATTTTTTTATTTTCATTGCTTATAATTTTTTTACACCACTTGGGTGGCAGACATGACCCACCAGATGGAAAGTGGTTACTGTGGCTGATAGACATGTGCAACACAAGGGGCGTTACACTCGTGCCGCCAACCATGTAAGAACCTTCTAACGCCCTTTTTGAAGAATCCCATATTCTCATATTACTTAAGTATATTATAATAAAATCCCAAAACAGTAATTCTGACATTATAGTCGTTACATATGAAATTGCCTTTTTTTTTAGAAATTGGTAACCCAATTTTCAGTATTTAAATTTTTGCATTTTTTTAGGATGTATTTCCGAAAAAAAAATGCAAACATTTTCTGAATATTAATGAGACAACATTAAGCTAACAAACACTTTTATTACATTATTGATAAGTTAAAGCTGTAAAAAAGTAACACGAAATTAATGATCAAAATGGATAGCATTTAGGAAGTACTGTTTTTGAAACTCGAATTTAATTTATCAAACGGCCAATAGCAACCAAATTTATACAGATACAGAGTTGTAAAATCTTGAAATCAACTTTCCAACAAAATATAAATAATGGAAATAGCTATTTAATTACAGGAATAACGAACTCATGAATCTGTAAGAAAATTTCAGAAATTTCATAGTTAAAACCTTAATATTTACAAATATGAAGAATTTGGTTACAGATCATAGAATTTTGACAAATGTATGAAAAACAATGAATTTTATCAAAAACAATCTAAACATAACCTATACCATAAAAAAATGCATGATTGTACTGATTTAACCATTGCCAATAGGTGTGCAAAAAAGATTTTAAACACCTTAGTGCACTAATAATCATTTACTTTTTCTATTTCATATTATTAACAAACCCATGATTGTATGGGAATCAAACTAAATATAATTGTAGGTGATAAGAATTGGCTTTAAATTTATCAGTATAATATGTGTTCATTTTATCTGCTGTAAGCCCAACCAGACCTGAATAAATCAATGCCAGATTAATTAAACACCTTTGCAGTAAGATGGATATATATAGGAAGATTTGGATGATGTCAGACGAGGTTTGGTGGCTTAGCAGTCAGAGCAGGGAAAGATGGCAGGTTCAAATCCCGCTTGATCTGATTCAAAAAAAATTTCCTACCATCTTTCTTCAGGTACTTGGTAATTTTAACACTAGTTGTGTCACTTCAGCAATGTTAATAGGTATCAAAATATGAGCAGGTAACAATATCAAAAGGTTTGTACTATATCTCTAAATTATTGACTTAAATTTTTGCAGGTTGATAATTCATAATTTTGAACAAATTTTTAAACACTTATTGAAAAAATTATCATCGTTAAATCAATTCATATGAATCCAACGCATAGCCCTATACTACCTCAATATCTTTCATATGCCATTATGGTCATTACATTAGGTATGGCCTAGCAAATAAGGTCAAAACTGTAGTAGACCAAACCAAAATTCAAAGAACTCACCTTGAAAGGCCGTCTGCCAGTTGTTCCCAGCACGACATGGCGTAAATCTGTCTCCATTTGTATTTGTTGCTGGAAATCTGAGGCACTGCTTCTTGCTCAAGGGACTGCATTGCTGCACCAGCCTTGTCTCATAATGTTTACTGAACATTTTGCACGTTACGAGTCCGAGTCCCACACACTAACTGAATTAAATTCAAATATTCAGTAAATCACCAAACTAGAGGGTAAGTATTGGAAGTATTGTAGACTAGAATATTTTTTAAAGTAGGTAAGTTCTTCAATAGCACATCGTCTGTCAATCAAACGTTCCGATTGCACTGTTTACTTCAGTGCTCGGAGTCAAAACAAACAATATCCGAAGCAGGAGCGCTCTCACTGACTGCTGTTACCCATTTGACTACATTCGACATGCTCCAAAGCGCAACTGAATACATTGTCCACAGTTCTTAAAGATAACACTCCTATGGATGTCTCACAAACCCTTGTAAACTGTCATTATAATGGTACACAAACACAATTTATCGTATTTTAATATGTTTTTAAGTCTCTAATTACTGGAATACTGTATTAAAACTGTTAAAATGCATTAAAAATAAAATCTTTCGCGGAATATGTCACAGAATAGGCAAATGTTGTAAGACCTAAAAAACAACAAATTTTTAAATACAACGGCTCTTTTACAATGTTTTTCTTTTTCATTTTTGTACTAAACTTAAAACAATGGCGCTACTGTTTTAGTCATATATTTAGGTTTTGGTTTTTAAAGCTTATTAAATAATTTTAAGTTGAATATTATTCTGAATGTTATTATTCGCCTTCTATATCGTGTCGATGGCAATATTTTGTACTTTGTGGTATCAGATGTGGGCATCATGTATTCTGTAAGTAAGCATCCAACTCAGCGACTGTCATTTAGTGCAACATCAACCGCGGCGAGCGATGGTTCGCTGCGCGGATGCGTGGGCGGCCGGCGCCTCCTTCTGCGAGCAAGTAATGCTCGTGAAGGAGGAGGCGGGGCGGGAGCGACGAAGGATCGCAAGACAAGCTGCCCGCGTACGAAGGCAACTCGGGCGTCGGAGGTCGATGAACGACCTCCGCCCCCCATGAGCGCCGGCCTGGGGGTGACAGGTGGAGCCGCCTGTCACCCTGGCAGAAGCAGGCCGCGGCGGTGGCGCGCGTGACGCGCCTCCTCGTTTCCGGGGACGAGTTGGGGACTCTGTAGTCCCCACACCCGAGAAGAGGGCCAGATCGTGAGAGATGGCCCTGGGTCGGCCGGGGTGCGAGGGATATGTCTGTCAACCTCACCTTCGGCAACCAAAGCGACCCACAGGCGACGTGCGTTTTAGTCGGTTCGAGTCCGACATAACCTCCTCCACCGGCTCCGGTGGGGAGGTATCCGTGGGGGTTTTGCGCACTTAAAAAAAAAAAGTGCAACATCAACCTACTTTCTTCCTATAATTTGCATGTGCACAGCAATGCCACCATAGAGTACATTTGAATACACACTACATAGTAATACCACACTGGGCATGTGAATTAACCCACTGAAAAAGAAATAGTGAGGCTGGTTATCATGACAACATGTGGGGACGCCCCCCAATCGTAGAAGTTATCTGTAGAACCAAGTTGTTATAGCTCGCAACTATTTGCAGGTTTTTTTAAAAATATATACCTACGTACGTTATAAGTGTTATAACCTACTTATTACTAGAAATGTAAAAGTTCGGGTGGATAGTTGATGGACACGGTGATGAATGTTTCGAAGTTTGTTACATACACAGGTCAAAATACAGTTTCGTTCAATTTAGCTCGGTTCGGTTATTGCGTGAAAGTCGCAAAACCCATCGAATTGATTTGGATGAAATTTGGCACAGAGATAGAATAAAGTCTGCATTATATAACACATAGGCGAATTTTGATCTAGGGAATAAGTTTGTGGCTGCGGAGTATGCTGGCTGTGAAATAGGTTTGCCGTTGACCCTTCCGTGACTTTTAGCTATAGATTAAACGATTAAATGAAAGAAAAAAATCCAATGAAATAAACTCCTGAAAGTGATGGATGATAACAAAATTTAAAAAATACTAAAATTTAGTCCTTTAGTTTAGTAAGTTCAATCTAAAAAAGTTAGGTGGCATAATCCGCATTATTTAAAAAGTTGTTCAAACTTTACAAAAAAAAATGTAATATCAAATTGTCAATGTCAATTTCTCTTTGAAAAATTGACTTGGCTTTCTTTTCTTCTTGTCTTCAACTTGACTAAAGTAGCTTAAACGTGTTGATTTTTCGATTGTAACTATATATCTTGTATTTATTGGCCATACTTGATAAGTGAATCATTCGTAACTTGTGGTCACTTCAGAGGATCAAGTGTGCAGGACATACACTTGATAATTTATTCCGACATCGTTTATTGCATTATCATTAAGTATTTGTTACAGGGTACTATTTAGTTCAGGAATCTTGTATCTAATAATAATATTGTATAATGAATAACCGACGTAAGCGTAATGAAGACACACCGGAAGATTCTCCCATTTATTCAAGACTATTCATAGTATGTGACAGGCGTTATAAGGATCAAGACTTGCGGGATGCCTTTTCAAAATTTGGAACTATTGAAGACATACGCATTCCAGTCGACTATAATACTGGAGAACCTAGAGGTGTGGCCTATATAAAATTCTCTAAAACTTCTGAAGCTGCACATGCCTTGGAAGAAATGAATATGAAGAATATTAAACCATCTGATCGTCCCCTGAAAGTGAGGGTAGCAGCAAATCGTTCCGATATCCAGACTGATAAAAATGATCATGATGTTGGTAAATTTAATAGGCTCTTCATTACTGTACCCAAAACTGACACAGAAGATGAAATCTCTGAAGTCTTTGGTATCTATGGTTCTGTTGAATCTGTTACTATACAGAAAGATAGAAATACAGGTGAATCTAGGGGATTTGCTTATGTCAAATATAAACATTTCTCTGAAGCAGCTACCGCTTTTGAACAATGCCCCAGAGACTTTCGAGCAATATTTGCAATGCCAAAGCAAGATAGGAAGCCATCTATGCATACTGCATTTGAGTCTAATATTAATGACTTAGCGTCAACATCAAACTCTTTTCAGAGACCTCATTTGGATATCATTTCTATGATGAATACCCGTTCGGCTAACTTCACTAGAGTAAATTTCATGTGTTGTCCCCGACTATCTCAAGTGCACGTAGAATGTTTGTTTGACATTATTCCTGGACTGGTTGATGTCCAATATTTCATAGATCCAGTCCAACACTGTGGGAAAGGGTATGCATCATATTCTAACCCTATATGTGCTGGATATGCTGTTCAAAAATTAAATGAATTTGAATATCCGCCAGGTATGAAAGTTTATGTTAAACCATACCGATCCAAATTTGACCATCATGAACAAAATTACAATAGGCTACCACAAGTTGCAAATACTTTAAACCAAGCTGTTAAATTGGCAGCAAATTCTGCTACACCTGACTTGGCTCAGTTGGCCGAGGCTATAGCAGAAGCTTCAAAACTTATTAAGATGGCAACAACAGGAGTTTCTGAAAGCCATGACAGAAGTGACTTAAACTATTGCAGTGTAAAATTACCCCCTCCACAACCATTGGCTGATATAGATAGTCCTGTTGCTAAAAGATGTTTCTTGGTGTGTAAGCCCCAACCACCGCCTTTGACCGTTTTACGTGACATATTCTGTAGATTTGGTGACCTGATTAACGTGTATACTTTGCCTAACAAGACAATAGGGTATGCTTGTTATGCCTCGACACACGCAGCCGACCAGGCTATGAAGGTGTTACACGGGGCAGAGGTTTGCAGTGTCCGTATTAAGGTCTTAGAGGCAGAAAACGAGAGTGAAGCTAAACGAAGGAAGTTTGGAAAAGACTAATAAATTGGACAGCCACACTACTCTTCACGGACAAGTACATCTACAGACTACCAATTGACATGCATCAACAGACAACTAATTCTTGACATGTAGTGTGGCAAATAAAATTTCTTTACTTTATCACTGACATTATTCTTAGGCTCTGGTTTATAAAGTGACAGAATTAACATTTATTTGGATTCAATACTGTAAACAGGGATTACTTAGTGACAAGTGGATAACTTTGGGACAATGTAAAATTTTATGTTTTTAAAAGCACAGGCACAGGTCCCATAAGCGGGGTGTGAAAAAGCATATAATGAGGCCATCAATCCATGTGTCACCATTGTAACATGTTATATTTATGGAATGGTGACATTCTTTTCTGAGACATTGCGTTCAGAGTACCACCAGATGAGGCAGTCTAATTGTAATTGTGTTGTGTCCTATATAAAAAAAAAACAAGTAATAACCAATGACATAGCATTTCCACTTCTGAAGAATGTAACGATAAACTAAACTGTTGCAAAGTTACTCATTTCTCACAAAGCAACTCCTTCATTTGAAGTCACTTCATAAACGCCAACTTAAACCCTACCCTTATCATTACGGACTGACTATCCTTCCTCCCCTTTCTAGACAAAAACTCAGACATGTTAGACTTATTTATTCAGTAAAGGCATCTAAACAATTCAACTTAAACCAAACATATTGCTTATACAGCCTTGTGAATCATTAAAATTAATTGACAAGTAAAATTTTGGAGGCAACCAGTATTTGATGTGTGAATACTATCTCATAATTATGAGAAAAATAGTAAAAAGTTTTATATTCATAATATTAAAATCGAAAATGACAAATATAAAAAGATAGAATATCTTATCCCCAAAGTTTTATACCCTATACAAATATTGTATTCAATTCTTAAAGTTATTATTGCAAATTTATTTCTAATACAAAAATATCAAGTGTACATAATTCCAACTTATTATCAAAATCATGAACCTTTTTCACTATTCCTTTGAACTTATTTTCTTTATTGTTGTATTACTGTTTTTAAGGCACTAATATTGGCAAATAAACCACACAATTTAAAGAGAATGTCAATGATTAGCTTATCCAACCCAACTGCATGACACTAGGAAATTTTAATATCCAAAAGTGATATTACATTGCCCATGTGTATTTGAACATTACAGTATAAAGCTAATTTTTAAAAAGACTACACATAAATAGTTTTATTATTGCTTTGTCTTATTGTAAAATTCACGATAATTATTATGTAAAATCTAGAATGGAATATATTCTAGAATGGTTCAAATATCAAATACCAAATACTGGCAGCCATCTTATCTTTACAGGCACTAAATTATTTACGATTCCATTATTGCTTGTTGTAGTAAAGGCAGTAACTGTTCCTTGTAAAGTGGATGTCGGTCTCCGTGAGTCATTTTGATAATTTTTTCAGCACACTTCAACTGAGACAGGGCTTTTTCTATGTCCATTTTGTATAGAAGAATTTTTCCATACTTGAGGTAAAGAATACCGAGTAATGGATTTCTATCGCCATAGTAATATCTGAAAAAATTAAAAATCTGTTAAGTGCGAGTCGGATTCGCAAACTGAGGGTTCCGTACAAAGCTAAATTAATGGGGCGAACTATCACATAAACGGGGTACAAATACGGCCAAATCTTTTTATTGCGTTAACCTAGAAGTTTAATAGTTGTAAGACGTTGCAGATTTGATACAAATTACAACTTGATCCGTCCATAAATTCCCGAGAAAAAAGTCTTGACAGACAGATGGCCATTTATGAAGTTATTCTATAATGGTTCCAAATTTTCCTTTTGAGGTACGAAATTTTCGTGTGGAAAAATCGTACCACCATTGGCCCAATATTAATTTTGGCTCCAACTTCCACATAGATCTTTGGGTCCAAGTGAACTTAATCTGCAAGCCAGTACACATTTGCTGATTGACAGACAAGACTCTGGCACAGGATTTCTTTCCAGGGCCGGCAGTCTGTACATGAGATAGCGACCGAATTCGGATGTTAAGTACGTAGCGACGCAAACTAACCGAAATTCCCAAGTCTGTACTTAAAGTTACGATTTTTGTCGGTTGCCGTACCGAAATTCGTCGTTAACTTAACAAATTCTCGGATAGTACCTTAATAGCATAGACAAGCATAGAATTTGTCACTCTTACCCTTAGATTCTCTTTGGTTAACTGTGTAATTTGTTGACATTTTTATTATGTTTGTACAATTATGCTTTATGAATTTGTAATTGTATCTTTTTTGACTGTACAATTTCATCAAACTGAAAAATCTCTCCGCTGATTGATTTTTCACAACACCCTTACCATAGATTATTGTACATATATATAGACCAAACATAGACTCTGACATGGCAAGTTGACACAAGTGACATAACACACAAGCAAGAAGCCAAGAAGCCTTGAAAAAGAATTGAATATTTTTGGAGGTTGTAGGGAAATACGAGAAATATTATGGCTGAAGCGTGTTTAGCATGTAATTAGTTTACTCTAGAATATAGGCGGGAAGCGGGAAATGGTAATGCGACGGCAAGGTGCATGGATTCTGCGCGCTAGTGAAAATTATTTGAATTTGGCTGATGGTGAATTCCTATCATTGTATCGCATTACAAAGGCAATGTTTAAAGAACTTGGTAATGAAATAGCGCTATCACTTGAAAGAAAACGCCCTTGCGGGCTTTCTGTGGAGTCCTATGTAAGTTTCATTGTATAACTTGTACATTGTTTATCACTTATCTAATTCAAAATTATTATTTATCTAGAAGTACTTCATCTCATTTAATATATTGTAATTGTATAATTTATGTGCTTTTTATCATTTTAGGTGTGTGACACTATTCTGCTCATTTTCAATATAAATGCTCGATGGCCAAGAGCTCTGCATGATAGCCACATCATATCATATGAAAATTCCCCAGTTCATGCCACATGAAGACGTTTGTTAATAACGGAGACCACCATGCATGGTTACTTGGTAAGTTTTGAGTCAAATAACTGAACACCTCATGTGTCAATATACTATTACTGCCAGTGGGGATGCTGTTGACAGGACGAGTGATCACCCTTTCTGTGTGGACTATTTCTCCTATATTATGACTGTCATACATGTTAACTGCAACCAACGGCTTAACATTTTTTCTGACGCACAACCAAACCAATGCTAATACCCTTATTCATACAAATATTTGCACAAAGCAGCAGCTGCATTTAATACCGTTACACCACAGAGGCTGTCAATGTGTCAATATAACAATTATAACATATATTATATTTTGATTTAATCCACAGGTGATGATGGATATCCACTAGAACCATGGCCGATGACCCCAATGATGAACCAGCCCCTTGGCCTAACGACAAGTATACACTGAAGACTGTGTATTATACTTAACTGACACTATGGTGGACATCTGTGGCATTCCACTGCCCCAGGGAATCATTCAGAAACATTATTTTCGATTGTTTTCGCCTTGTCAACTGCAAGTCAACCAAGTGGCCAAAATTATACATCAGCAACACTTCAGAGGTGCCATATTACAAGAATGTGCCGACCCAGTTCTTGAAAATGGTAATTATTGTACAAGTAACCTTGCGAGTACCATAGTAGTACATAATATATATATACCCCACTGACACACAAATATGTAACTTACATACAGTGTATATAAATGGCCTATGTGCTCTTGAATTGCCCCACACTAAAATATTTACATACGCCGATGATACCACACTATTAGTTGACGGCCAGAACTGGGGTCAGGCACGAGCGTTAGCTGAGGAAAGCCTGAGGACTGTATCAAGGTGGTTATCTTGTAGTCTTCTTACCCTAAATGTAGAAAAAACCTCTTACATAACATTCTCGTGTTCAACAGTGGGGCAACCCAGCACCGAGTTGTTCCCCATCAGGGTACACGAATCCTGCACGCAAGATATTTCTTGCAACTGTTCCACCATTCCAAGGAAATCACATCTTAAATACCTGGGTGTACATCTTGACAGTACACTCAGCTGGAATAAACACATTGACACCATGGTTCCGCGAATTCGAAAATTATTATTCGTCTTCAAAAAGCTCAGATCGTCAGCGGATTTTGCAACCTTAAAGAACGTTTACTTCGCTCTTGCGCAATCTCTGATGGGCTACTGCATTGCCGCCTGGGGTGGCACATTTCAAACAAGCATGACTCGACTGGAGAGAGCACAAAGAGCTGTTCTCAAGGTTATGTGCAAGAGACCCTTTAGGTATCCGACAACAAACCTTTATTTGGACTGTGAGGTCCTTACCATTAGACAACTCTTTGTGCTCAGGGCAGTCCTACGCATGCATGCCTCAGCATCTCACTCACTGAACATGAGAACTGGTTTGCGCAGGAGACTAAATGTGTTCACCTCCGAAAGGCACAGAACCGCAACTGCAGAAAGACATTTTTGGATATTGGGTCCCAAACTTTACAATGAAGCGAACAAGTACTTGAACATTGCTGCACTTGCCCGGCACGACTGTGAACACGCAGTAAAAAGTTGGCTCAAAACTCTGACATATGACGAAACAGAAACACTTTTACTCATACCGAAATAGATTGCATTCACACACACTCACTCACACACACACACACACACACATACACACTCACACATAATTTCTCACACGCTCACACTCATTTACACTATTTTGGTAATTCATTATTGTTGTTGCAATGAATTGACTGTACGTAATTAAAAAGAAAAATCTCTAAACTATTACTAAGCAACTTATAATCATATTCTCTAGGTGTGCGGCGTTGGGCGCGGTGTTGCGGCGGCCTGGTAGGGGTTGCCGTTGGTCGGACTGGGCGACGTCACAGCAGATAGACCAATGGCAATCTCTGTCGGGGCTGTCGCGGCGCTGCGCTCGGCGCTGTATGCTTGGATAATTGCACAGCAGATCAATAGGAGGGTGTGGGCATTCGTGATACAGGGTTCACCTAGTACGAATGCCTAAGCACTCCTTATAGCATAATTTAATTGTATAGCATCTAGCTTTTACCTACACTCCAGGACTGCTATAAGGAGAAATTTATATTGTACCTACCTTTTTTGAAATAAATTATTCTTATTCTTATTCTTACATGCAAGACACTACAGTAATGTTCTACGTGAAGTAGGAAGTGGTTTCTTCTCTTTCATACTTAGATGTGTGCTATGCACTTGCAAATAAGTAACTACTATAATATAAACTAACAATCCCAAACCAACATTCTGCAGGCATTTTCTGCTTTTCATGGAACTAAAGGTTGTATCCATGAGGCTACAGTTTATATCAGAGGAAAATTGTATAATCCTTTTGCTATCTATTATTATTCATTACAAATGCCAGCAGCTGTCACTCAAGCTCAAGTGGTGGATCCTTTCAGCAGAGAAGCTGTTAACCGGACAGATGGTTAGCCCTTCTGTACGGGCTTTTGCCATATATAACGACTCCCATAGATGTTAGTATGGCAACCGGGGCAGACAATAGGCAGATACACAACCATTGCAAATAGATATATTTGATTTATATACATATTTTCACTGAACGGAAATTGAACATTGTCATCATCATCTTTGTGTAGACATACTATACTGATTGCATTGTTACCTCGCAGTTCAGGGTCCGCCTTCGGCTTTTTCTCCTCCACGACGTCAAGCCTACTTTCTTTACCTGGACCTGGTGGGAGCCCCATTGCCAGGCATTTGTTGCCTCAAAACCTCCTGCTGGTTACCTAGTTGAATATCCCCATCCCACAGAAGCTGTCATTGCAATAAACTGAACATAGCTTTCCCAAAAGTAATATTCTTTAGGGATTTACTGTCTTTAATAGAACCAAATGAAATAGCGAACGAAATGAAAATATTGTAATCCTATAACTATCTATTTCTTTTCATTGCAGATGCCAGCCGTTGTTTGTCACTCAACTCAAGCCTGAGGAGAGGATACCAATAGCCGAAGTCATAACAAAATGTTACAAAATGAAGACTGAGAAAATTTTATTGTCTGTAAAAACTTAATAGAAACTCTTTGTATTAAGTACTTTGAAGTAATAAATGCACAAGATATGAACCTATATATATATATATGTTTTATTTAATTTACCTATATAGAAATCTACTTACTACCTACCGATAATCTTTGTATGAACTCTGCAGTAACTTATATTGTGTTAGTTACTAGTCCTACAAACATGAACATGACAGTTACTAATAAGCATCCATCAGAATATAATTATCTATTTTATGGCCTTGGGAAGTTATTAAATATGAAATTGAGCAATATAACACACATTTCACCAAAAGTCTACAAATAATAACTTGAAGCTCAACCAAGTTCACCAAATAAGCATCCACCATCTTATAATTGTATTTTATCATGAAATTGAGTAATATAGCATACATAAATCACCAAAAGTCAACAAATAATAATTTGAACCTCAACCAAATACCTAAGCATCCATCATCTTATAATTCTATTTTGTCATCCATTTCATAACCTTAGAGATTATGAAACATAAAATTTAACAATATAACATAAACATATCACCAAAAGTTAACAAATAATAACTTGAAGCTCAACCAAATAAACATCCATCATCTTATAATTGTATTTTATCATCCATTTCATAACCTTAGAGATTATTAAAATGTAAAATTGAACAATAAAACATCATTATCATCTAAATAATAACTTAAAGCTCAACCAAATTCACTAAATAAACATCCATCATCTTATAATTGTATTTTATCATCCATTTCATAACCTTAGAGATTATTAAAATGTAAAATTGAACAATAAAACATCATTATCATCCAAATAATAACTTGAAACTCAACTAAATTCACCAAATTAGCCTCCATTTATAATATATAATACTTATTTCCTCAATGTTGCCCAATTTCATATTTAATATTCTATTAAAAACATCAACAAAATGTGGACAAATAATAACAAATAGTTAACGACGTTAACTACTTTGCGGGCCTTCAAGAATGCTCGCATTCTTTACGACGAAATTTGTTAAGAAACCGACAATTTTTGTTAACTTGGAAGTCGAGACTTGCTAATATTGCCACCGTACCAAATACCGTCGTTAACTCGCACCGATACATGTAGAGACTTGCATCCCCCATACATTATTGCTCGCTTAGTCGCTACCTCAAAATGTACAGACTTGGGTTTGACGCAAAGAAACCGAATTTTGTTGTTAACTTTGCTTACGATTTCGTAAGATAAGTATTAACGACGAATGTACAGACTGCCGGCCCAGGCCCCTTGATTCCGCTAATTTTGTCATAGCAAAACCACTGTTTAACCACTGACACTACAAAAAATTAAATTAATTTTTAGACTTTATCAACAAAGGCTTAATGTCCAAAATTAAATGTAAAAGATGTCATTATATCTCTTCATTGTATTCATCTACTAGATGCCATTTCATTTTAGACTCTAACAGCATAACTGTAAAGTTTAAAATAGCATTGTTTGCACAGTCATTGGTATGACAATGGTATGAACTTCAACATTTTGAACTGCTTATATTACCTCAACAACCCACTGGCAATATCGTAACCACTAAGAGAAGACGCCCTTCAAAATTGTATATCCCATGTTTCGAACTATCTAGTCAAAAAATTAGGTCAGGCACAATGATTATCAAATATTTACCTGAAGCAAGGTATGAGTTTGTCCGCATACCCGCAAGCTTTCTCCCATAACTGCACTTGTATAAGTGCATCGAACGCGTGGTCCAAGGTTTGGGCGTGCATCACATTCAATGGGTGCAACACTCCTTCCTGTCTGTCCAAACAATACTGGCACACATCCACATCTGATCTGGAGTTAAGGATGATTAATGTGAACGTAACGCAAAAACCGCTGAACGGTTCTGGCTGATGTTTTTTTTTATACCACTTAGGTGGCAGACAAGCACACGGCCCACCTGATGGAAGGTGGTTTACCGTGGCGTATGGACGTGTGCAAAACCAAGGGAGTCACACTCAGTAAGGACAAGTTTCTGTGCCGTCAGTGAAAAGACAAAGCAGTATAAGCTTTTGGTCTTCCCACTGACAGCGCTAAAACTCACCGCCGGGAACACAACACGAGGTTATTATAGTTTGGCACAGAGATTTAAAGTATGACTCCGAACTCTGCTGCACACAGCAGTGTTGCACAGCAGAGCGTACCATAGAATTGAATATCATAATTTTGTTTATCATTTTAATTCATTGCGGTTCCTTAATGGCCGCGTTTATCCGTATTCAAGTCTAACAAGTAATGTATGTGATGAAAATATATAACTAGACAAATGAGCGAATAGCGGAACTGATTTTTCTTTGTATACATTACTTGTTAAACTTCGATAAGGATAAACGGCACCATTGGAAAGTCGCAATGAATTAACAGTAAAGTTAATATTAAATGGCATTGTTTGCAGTGAGCGGGAATGGAATCATTAAATCATTACCTATTGCACAAGGATTGAGCCGCGGTTAACAGAAATTAACTTTAAAAATCTATTCCAACTTTCAAATTGGTACCAACTCATTGGTATACAGAGCGTGAATTATGTTTTTTATACTTGAACAATTACTACGCAATAATGACAGCGCGCGAATAATATTAGCGTATAACCTAGTTCACATTAGTGTAACATTCACGTCTTGTAGATTTTTTTCTATACCACTTAGGTGGTAGACAAGCACACGGCCCACCTGATGGAAAGTGGTTACCGTGGCCTATGGACATTTGTAACACCAGAGGAGTCACAGTTGCGCTGCCAACCCTGTAAGTACAGAGTTTCTGTGCCATCAGTGTAGAAGACAAAGCAGGTCAAGCCTTTAGTCTTCCCACTGACAGCACAAATTCTCCAGTGAGCTCTGGCTACCCTACTCACCGCCGGGAACACAACACGAAGTTATTATAGCCGCGGTATTCTACATATTTACAGGTTCTATTTATTTATAACCGACTTCGAAAAAAGCAAGTTCTCGGAATACATAAGTACTTACATATAGTCACTCCTTCATCCCCGGATGGTTAGGCAGAGGTGAATTAACACCCACATTTCACCAATAATTATATTCGGTCCCACGTAATAGAGGGTGAGTATATTGCCGTATTCCGGACACTATTGTTGACTTGAGCCATGCATCTGGAGCTGAGTCTGGGCTGTATATATCTGTTTGATGTTAAACAACTCTATTCCTTAGTCGCCTTCCCGCATGGGAAGAGATGGGGTGGTCCAAATTCTACTCTGCCGGAAACCATGCGACTACTGTATTATTTTAGGTTCGTCAATTTGCCTCATGGTAAGCTGAAGTGAAGTTCAAGCGCTAGTGGCCTCGATTTCAAATGCTGTTTCTAGAATGGTGGTCCCTACATTGACGTCCTCGGAAGAGGCTTTTTTATGTCACGCTTAAAGAACACGGGATTGTAAAAAGAAGGAATCACGTTTGTCGTGATAGTCGTGTGGTTCCCGGCAGAGTAGAATTTGGGCCACTCCATGTCTTCCCATGAGGTGTCGTACAAGGCTACTAAGGGGTAGGGCTGTTCTACATCAGAAAGATATATACAGCCCAGACTCAGCTTCAGATGCATGGCTCGAGTCAACAGTAGTGCCCGGAATACGGCAATAGGCCCCTTTTACATGGGACCAAATACAATTATTAGTCAAATGTGGGTGTTAATTCACCTCTGCCTAACCCTCCGAGGATAAAGACATGATTATACGACGCTAAAACCGCTGCCATAAACAATAAAATTCGTGTACAAATTAAATCGATTGATATATAGAAAAAACTGAATCGGTTCAGCCGGGATTCGAACACACGATCTTTCCCTTACAGGGGGGGCGCTCTGACCATTAAGCCACAGAACCTTCGCACGAAACCATCTAAATTCTTTTATACATATCTATGATTGCAACATCATTCATTGGTTCCGATAATTCGTACGAATATGCTTTAAAATTTCACGATTGTACAATTTGCAATTTGAACACGAGGTTATCGCAGAACAGATGGCCGATGGAGCAAAAAACGTTCTGGAATGGCGACCGCGTACGGGAAAACGTAGCGTAGGACGCCCATCGGCCAGGTGGAAGGACAACCACGTTGCTCGCAGTGATGGTGCAGACCGCGAGAGCGTGGGCTGCCGCCGACTCCTTCTGTGAGCAAATAATGCTCGAGAAGGAGGCGGGGGAATGGGGCCGGACGAGACTTAGGTCCCTACCGTCCCACAATGTGCGTAGGCGAGTCTGGCTTCGGATGTCATTAAATGACCTCCGTCCTCTATGAGCGTAGGCCTGGGGGTGACAGGTGGAGCCGCCTATCACTCTAGCAGAAGCAGGTCGGCAGCATTCAGACGGCGGCGCAATTAGTGCCTCCGTCTTTTTCTGGGAAAAGATGGGGACGCCGTTGTCCCACACCCGATGGGGCCTTCTATAGCCCTGGGTCAGTCGGGGTGCGCGAGGGATATGCCAGAGGCTATCTCGCCCTCGGCTTAGATGGCCCAAGACGGCCGTGCGGTTTTAGTCGGTTTGAGCCCGACATAACCACCCCGCTGGCCACGGCGGGGGGTATCCGAAGTGGACGATAAAATAAAATAAAAAAGGTGGAAGGACAACCTCATCAAGGTCGCCGGGAAGCGCTGGATGCGGGCTACTTTAGATCGGTCATTCTGGAAGTCTGTGGGAGAGCGACATGATGATGATGACACGAGATTATTTATGGTGCAATCTAGTGTCCTTCCCACCACTTCTCCGATATCACCACTGATTTTAGTATCGTGTGTAGGCCGTTTAACGCGATCATAGTATAGGTACATACATACCTTTTTTTTTACGTGCGCAATGTCCCCACGGATACCTCCCCACCGGAGCCGGTGGAAGAGGTTATGTCGGACTCGAACCGACTAAAACGCACGCCGCCTGTGGGTCGTTTTGGTTGCCGAAGGTGAGGTTGACAGGCATATCCCTCGCAACCTTTGATATGCCTGAAGTTTCGACCAGGTTACACCGGCTGTGGTCACAGGCTGACTAGCAATTTAAAGGTATATGATGATACCATGATCGCGTAAATTCCCGTCAACATTATTTTAGCTTTAAAGTTTTTAAAAATTTAAGGAGGCAGGATACGACGGTGCTCCCGTCCCAATTGAGCAGTACGACTGGGGAAGTAACTCCACCCTACAGAATACCACGGCTATAATAACCTCTTGTTGTGTTTCCGGCGGTGAGTAGGGTAGCTCACTGGAGAGATTTTGTGCTGTCAGTGGGAAGACTAAAGGCTTGTCCTGATTGTGTCTTCTGCACTGATGGTACAGAAATTTTCTGTTCTTACATCAGTAACGCGAATGTGACTCCCCTGGTGTTGCACACGTTCATAGGTCACGGTAACCGTCTGTACCATGGTGAATATTCTGATGAGCTCTTCCAATTAGTCCCACCCTCCCCTTTCCTACACAGGACAACACCCTGCACGTGTTGTCCTGTGTAGGAAAGGGGAGGGTGGGACTTAGATGTCACCCGCACACGGTGCAGAGTATCCAATCAAGAACCAAGCGGTTCGGCGACTCTTTCCTTTGTCGCACCATTAAAGCCTGGAATTCATTACCAGCTCACGTGTTTCCTTCTTCCTAAGGTCCCGGGTCCTTTATGCAGGACGTGAAAAAGTATATGATGAGGCCGTCAAGCTGAGTGTCACCGTTGTCACATGGTATATGTAAGTAATGGTGACCCTCTTTTCTGAGACTTTGCCTTCAGCTCACCATCAGGCAAGGTGGTCTAATTGACGTGTCCTATATTTAAAAAAACCACTATCCATCAGGTACATTGACGTTATAAAAAAAGGATACATGCCACAGAAGCTCTCTCCATATTCTGTAAATGCACATGTGTGAACTCCATAGTCTTCACAAATACATCAATATGTTTCTCAGTATATTTCGTACCGCACTCACGGCAATGTATAGCATCTGTATCGTCTTTAGAATCTGCCAGTTTCATACCATTCGACAGTTCATTTTCAAATTTCTCATCACTGTCACATTCGGAATCTTTTTCACTATTTTCTGATGTCTGATTGTCAGAATCACCATTTTCTTTACTTTTCTCTGGTTTTCTGACAAGTTGGCAGTCTTCACTCCACGGTATCTGGACTGGACTGTTACATTGCTTGTTGAGGCAAATCGCTGAGTGAACATATTTTATTTGTGTTTCATCTGAAAAGATTTTTTTGGTGATTATGACGTATTTAGAAAAAAGTATTTTATTATATGTTTGCAATGCAGAAGATTGAAAGATTTACACTTTGACTGAGTGACTGTACAAGAACATTGGTAGTTTGATTTATCGGTCTCAAGTACTAAGTCAGTTCGATATACGATAGAGAGAACACTAATGAAGCAAGCCAATCTGGCCGCTGCATTTACTATGCCGAACGTGTTGAATTGGTGAATTCGATATTTAACAGACTAGTCAAATTAGAGTACGTCTTTTGGCCGCGGAGTGGCAGTCGCAACATGTAATGTTGCCAGTTTCGTCTTTTTGTTTCACCAGATCTTTTATTGTTCAGATACGATGTAAAGCAACTAAGTACAGTTGAACTTAGGAAGTTAAAGGCGTGAAAACTTCAGCCAAAGCGTATCAACACAGCCTTGGAGCGTGTTGTGAAAACTCCCAGCCATACACTTTTTAATGTGATTAGTGGGTATGAGCTCCTCCGCCGCCAGAGTACATTTCGTGGAATCAATATATAGGAAGTATAATTTCCACTAGTACAACATAAAAAAAGTGCTGGCAACTCTAAACCGTACTGTCATGGCCTGAACCAAACAACACACAGTATTACCGAGTATGGCGGCGGTATCATTTTTAGTTCCAAGTTTGACCGCGGGACTTATTTTTTGGCGTTGACTCGTTACTTTTTAGTAAACGTCAAAACGGTAAGGTATAAAGAAACTTGTACAAAATAATTTATTGTGACGTCATTGTTAATAGTCAAATAATTTACTAATATAGGTTGGGTGGATGATTAAAAATAAATAAAAACAATTAAATATGAACAGACGCAATATTTTACTATTTTTTTACCATTCTTAATTTAATAAGCTCAGTTGAATTTTAACTACAGGAAAATAACCAATACTACGGTGTGTAATTCGCGAAATCGCGTATCGTGGAGAGGCGCCTTTGGTGAGATTCTCACTCTGCTAAATAGTTTGAATTTACTTTTTGATATTTGGTCCGCCATTTGGGTATTTGACTGACTAGTCAAATTAGATACTTTTTTCTAAATGTTAAAATGGTAATTTTTAAGGAAACTTGTATGACATCATTTATTGTGACGTCATAAAATTTTACTGTCAAATAATTCACTATTATAGGTTGGATGGATGATTTAAAATAACTAAAAAACGATAAAACAAGAACAGACGCAATATTTACAACTTTTTTACCATTCTTAATTTAATAAGTTCGGTTAAATAATTTATTTTAACCATAGGAAAATACCTAATTGTCTGCACCACGCTAGATGGCAAAAAGTTGAGGTCCAGTCCAGAAGATACGGACCACCATTTCTGATGCTATTAGCCTTAAAATGGAGATCCCTAACTTGACGGCCTTGAGAGATAGTTTTTCACGCCCACGAGGGTACGAACCTATATCCATTTTATAACTCATTTTCAAATGTTCTAACTGTATCGTCACACGTCAAGAGTGTCACATGCTCAGAAGATTCTAGAACAAATAAGTAGGCACATCTAAAGCATTTACCCATGCACCTGTCACACTGGCACAAGAAGTAGTAGTTCTGCAGCAGCTCAGTCTGGCGGTCGTAGGGTGTTTTCATCAGATCTATATATGATATGCGCATCTGGAAATAGACATTTGAATACTATAGTACTGTTCGGTTTAATGCTGACACCGAACACGTGACGTGAGCTCGCTGGCGACGCGACTGAATTAGACAAGGAAGTTTAATTACTTAGTGTACTTTCGGTTACCGTCGCGACCGGGTGCATTCACCTAACATTTCCAACAGTAACATTTGAACAGTAACATCCTATCATTAACATCTCATACTTAACATTAACATCTCATACTTAACATTAACATCTCATACTTAACTAATGTTATGTAATGTTAATGTTAAGTATTTCTCTGAGTTTCTTGCTGGTATCTTCTCAGTAGAACTAACCTACCGAACCAGCGAAAAAATCATTTTCCAATGATTTATTTTTTGACATAATTGTAAAATTTTGACGTTCATATGTGCTCTTTATGTGCCTAGACTGAATAAATGAAATTGATTTTTGAACAGTTGAAAATAACAAATATACAGAATACCGCGGTTATAATAACTTCGTGTTGTGTTCCCGGCGGTGAGTAGGGTAGCCAGAGCTCACTGGAGACTTTTTGTTCTGTCAGTGGGATGACCAAAGGCTTGTCCTGCTTTGTCCTCTACACTGACGGCACAAAATCTCTGTTCTTACAGGGTCGGCAGCACGGATGTGACTCCACTGGTGTTACACACGTTCATAGGTCATGGTAACCACTTTCCATCAGGTGGGCCGTGTGCTTGTCTGCCACCTAAGTTGTACAAAAAAAAAATATATTTACCTGATTCCAATCCAAACAAGACATATCCTTAATAGCTCTAATATTGATCGTCTTGCCGTCGAAGGTTGCGACCGCGTTCGGGTTGCAGCTATGGTCTAGAATTGATGAAGCCAGGTAAATTCCTGTGCCTATCGAGTTCATATCGATGTCTAGGATCATGAAGCTGTTGATTACCATCTGAAATATTAGAATACTTGATAGAATAAAGATAGATGGGATTTTTTGATGGGATTTTAATATAGATGGAGGTTTTTTTACGTGCGGAAAATCTCCACAGATACTCGACTGCCGCAGTCGGTGGAAGAGGTTATGTCGGACTAGAACCGACTAAAAAGCACAGCGCCTGTGGGTCGTTGTTGGTTGCCGAAGGTGAGGTTGCCAGGAATATCCCTCGCACCAGGGCCACCCAGGGCCATTTCTCTCGATCTGGCCCTCCTCGGGTGTGGGGACCACAGAGTCCCAAACTCGTCCCCGGAAACGAAAATGAATGGAGGCGTATGGGCCCGTTCTAAGACCTGCGGAGCCAAGTAAACCTGCAAGCCATCTGCTTATTGACGTATGAAGCTAGGGTACTAACTTGCCTTTTAGAGTTGAGAGATCAGACAGCGGCAGCTGCCATTAAAAAGATGATAATTACGCAAGCAGTAGTTATTTACTTACTTTTTCACACATAATACAGCATGCATTACACATACATTACACTAAAAAAACAAACATGAAAAGAACATGCATTTTATAGGTACCAATGTTGATGTAAGCGTGGGGGGGGAGGGCTTAAGAGTTTTGCTTACTTCTGCTGACGAGGGGAAGGGGGTTTAGATAATTGTAATAAATCTGCTTACGTAATACCTGAACGGGGTCCAAGATGTTTGCCGGCACTAACTGGAAAGTCATTCAATGACGGTACAGAAGCAAATCGAGGATTATTTCACTTACCCGTCCATATAATCCCATTAATTCTACGGTGTTTGGCAGGGAGATGTCTTTTAAGAAGTCGTACAGCACAACGCACAGGGATGTGAAGTGATCCATTCGTTTCATGTCTGCCTTTAAGTCTGAATAGTCTGCAAATGAGATAGAAACATTACTATTATAGAATTCCCGTGACTATGGCTGCTGAAAAACAATTAATATATCGGACAAAGTGTAAATTTGGCTATTCCAAAACTTGGCAGTGAAATTAAAAATATTATATCTTTTCATAATATATCCCTACAACCCCAATGTATTCGGATAATCCTTATGCGATGTAAATGTATCTTGTGGAAGGTTTAAAAATAATCGCAGTACTCTAAGACGCGGTTCTATAGTGTTACTAGCGGTACAACCGCAAGTTTATCTGTCAACAGATTATATGGGGCCCCATCAAGATCTCTGATCCAAATCAATCTCAACCTCTCGGAGTTTGTGACAGTCGGTAGTCGCTGCCGTAAAAGCCACATCAGAAGGAGAAAGCGTAGGAACCCGGGAAAGCTTGCACTTTTGGATACAACCTGGACTAACACCGTGATGATAATTTATATTATAAGTACTTTACTAAATCCCAACGCAACGCCGCGTGATTCCCGGCAGAGTAGAATTTGGGCCACCCCATCTTTTCCCATGCGGTGTCGTACAAGGCTACTATGAGATACAGCTATATAAAACGCAGACTCAGCCTCAGATACATGACTTGAGTCAACAATTAGTGCCCGGAAGACGGCAATACGCTCACACCCTATTACGTGGGACCGAATTCAATGATTGGCGAAATGTGGGTGATAAATCAACTCTGCCTAACCCTCCGGGGATAAAGGTGTGATTATGTATGAATGTACGTATGTACTACATCCTTATATAACTTTAGATCAATCTAAACCCCACAAAACTCAAAATATCCACATAAAATCACAGGATGCTATTACGCGCTCCCAAAAGTACCAGTTCAATCGGGAGTTGGCTCAAAGATCGCCCGTAAGTCGTAACACTCGTAACTCATCCGTTACAGTACTAATGATTAATGTAGTTCCGAAATAGCATCGAAATATAACGAGATCAGTTACCGGTGTAACTGGGGCTGGTGGGATATATTGGTCGACATGAAACTTCCAAGTGCTAAATATGAAACTTCCCAGTGCTAAATATCAGAGGGGGTTTTCCTATATTATTAATCAATTAGTCCATCGCAGTCCACTGCTGGAGTAGAGCTCTCCCAATTTTGGGAGGCATTGCCCTACTGTTTCCACGCTGGCCAAACGGGTTGGTACAGGGTTTTAATTCAAGGTTTCCTTCTCTCCTATATTAGGGGCGGCTGAATGACGGCAAAATGGGAATTTCCCCTTGCTCGTCAAGATCAGTACGGGTACGAACATAGAATCAAATTGCTGCTATAAATCAAAAAAAAAATGAAAAAGATTAAGTTGGTACGGTGAGAAAATGTCATCATTTGATGATTTTAAATACGGTAAGTATATTACGATTTATATCTTCTATTGAAATGTCGTACAACCTAAAACAAGTGGTTTTCCAAGAAGACCTCGTATAAGAAACTCGTGAAGTGGTACATTGAGATTCGATTACTGATATAGTTCTGAACTTTGATTACTTAAAATTTTGCTCTGCTGTGTAATCATAGCTCACAGATTCTATAGACTTTAGTAGGTGTCTGTAGGAAGTATGAATACGTACGTGACATCAGATCTTTCCACATCCTAAATGAAGATCCAGAATAAAAGGATCTGAACGAATGTCCGTCCCCTCTGTTCAATCGGTTAATAATCTTAGCCAGCATTCGCGCTCCATCGGGGAGGACCTTTGGAGATATCCTTTTGAAATTGGCGCATTCCCACTGAAAAGAAATTACAAATTTAGATAAGGTAGTCTATTGGAGTTAGCCCTCGTTTTTATTTGCGCAGGAATAAGCTTTTTTTTATACAACTTAGGTGGCAGACAAGCACACGGTCCACCTGATGGAAAGTGGTTACACGTTCATAGGTCACCTATGAACGTGTGTAACATTAGTGGAGTCACACCCGTGCTGCCGACCCTGTAAGAACAGACATTTTCTGTGCCTTCAGTGCAGAACACAAAATCAGGACAAGCCTTTAGTCTTCCCACTGACAGCACAAAAACTCTCCAGTGAGCTCTGGCTATCCTACTCAACGCCAGGAACACAACACGAGGTTATTATAGCCGTGGTATTCCGTAGGGTGGAGGTACTTCCCCAGTCTGACTGCTCAATTGGGATTTAAATACCGTCGTGTCCTACCTTCTGTAAAATAAGACTGGACTGGACTTAGATTTCGTGTTGTGGACGCCCTCTGCCTCATTTAGGTTTCACGGCACAATAAGGAAGTTATGTATCTAAGTCAATTGATTTCAGGACCTTTGGAATATAAATCTCGCTGTAAAATCGTTCGACTTCCATCTGTCGAGCCTGAAGCAGTTTCTTTAATGTTTCATTATTATATCAGGAGTCATATAGGATTACTTTTACAAATTAGTCCCCGGTCCACGTACGAAGCCATCAGTATCTAGATCTACAGTAGTACCATATTATATAATTTAAAATGTCAAGGTTTATTTTTAATTCAAGTAATAATTTGCCAATGAAATCGCAAAAATATAGCAACCAGATGCCGAAAAGTAACGAACAGCTAAATCGTGGAGCATTCTTTCCATCCGTACAGGTAATCAAGAAATAAAATAAATAAATCAACTGCCAACTAAATTAAGATTTAAATTCTCCAATGTATAAAAAGCAGGATGTAATAATTCACAAACGTATCGATGTGTGTTGCGTTTGCCATTTTTATTTTCTGAGTTACGATCAATAAAACGTCATTTGCTTATATGAAACGCCATTTGCCTGGCTTTGTTTTAAAAACATTGTAAATGGATACCGTAAACAGTTTTAAAAGTTTTGCTGAAAGAATAGATTTTTTAGTTTCAGTCAGTAGTTTGTTATTCGTTCTCAAATACAAACATACAAAAGAAAAATAAGAATTTTTCACTTTCTAAACCAAAATGTTTTGTCCTAGATAAAAGGAATTTGCGTTAAAAATATTTTCGCAAGATACTTATCGCTTAAAACGAAAGAATGAAAAGGTCATTTAGTTACTGCGACTGAAAACTTGTCGGCTGTGATTTTTTTTAAACTAGAAATTGTTGAGACTAATGTTTTTGACAGAGTAACACGACAGTCTATAATAACTTGCACATCGCTATGGTTTGAGAGTAGACTTGTAGAGATGCGTTGCAGCATGGAAATAAATAATACACTAATGATAGAATAGAATATTATAATAGAATAGAATAGAATATATTTTTTGTGTTTGTGTGTGTGTGTGTTTATTTGTTAAAATAATCTCGGTAGCCTAGTGGTATGGGTAATGGACTGCAGAGACGACGTCTCGGGTTCAATCCCAGGTTTCACCATGGCACACACCAATGACTTATCGAAGCTTTTCGAAGTTATGTGTGTATTTATCGCAGGTTTATGGCAATAGGCTCGCCACCTATTACATTGGGACCTAAACATAAACTGGCGAAATGTGGGTGCTAGCACCTCTGCCTACATATAGGCGTGAGTTTATAAAAAAAAATGTGCGAATAATCCCCGTGGATACGGATAGGAGCCGGTGGGAGCGGTTATGTCGGACTCGAACCGACTAAAACGCACGGCGCCTGTGGGCCCATTTTGGTTGCCGAAAGTGAGGTTTGCAGTGTAGGAAAGGAATATTAAAATATAGTAGTTGTCATGCAATCAGCGTGAAAAAGCTATTCTTCAAAAATTCAATCTCTAGAGAAATCCTAATTCGTACTCGCCGCAAGTACCTACCCGATAAGGAGTCGCTTCACTGGTCTGAATTTAGTAGGTTTTCGCTCTGATCTTTGGGCCTATTTTTAGAAAACAACTGATTGTGGCATACTGAATAGAATTAACGATATATTGAATGTTGTATTTATGGACTTCGATCTCTTTATTTTCGTATGCTTACCCAGGACAACTAATAACTGAGTTCTTGAAGTAAAATTACCGACTATTAGGTAGATAGATAATGGATACAGAATGGGGGTTACGTTTTTAAATCAGCTACCACTGCCTGACTTGGTCCAAACATTAGATAGGGGCTAAGTTCCTTAACTCTACGGTAGTGCCTAAATTTAGATACAAATGCAAACCCAGAAAGCGCTGTTATGCAAATAAAACACTTGATTTGTGCTCAGGGGCAATCTGTAGCTCCATCGTCTATACACGTAACTATCACCTGAACATTTACAGAAGCTCGTAAAAGCTTTTAGCACAGATCTGCGCTCCATTTCAAAGGTAAAAAAGTTCAGAACTACCTACTTACTTTACGTAAGACGTAATTTGACGTGAATTATTGAGCGAACAAGTAAAATAATATGCTGAAGGTGTTGAAGCTTGCCAACTCGCTCACGGATTACGTGTGAGCCGTCATGAAATGTGCGTCCATTATTCAGAAAATATTGTATAACCGCGAAAAATGAAAATATTTTAAGAAAGGACGTAGTCTTGGACTATTATAAGCTACGGAACTTAGTGTCTGTAATTTGCCGATATTTTTGAATTACATTCAGACGCCCTTGAAACGAATGGATTTTAAATGTAACAACTCCCGCGCAGGTAAAATAATTGAGTAATCCATCAATTAGTTTAACTTTAAATAGATTCTTTAAGGAGGTAGGATACGGCGGTATTTCCGCCCAATTGAGAAGTCCGACTGGGGAAGTACCTCCGCTCTACAGAATACCGCGGCTCCAACTGCAGTGACTCACGAACGTAACTCCTATACACCAGGACCTGGTGTATAGGAGTTACTGTAGTGGGCGAGTGGGCGTGATAAGTTATGACGATGAGGCATCTGGATAAACCTTTCGCTAATGACCTGGCCAGTTGTACTCAGCCATTTACTTGCGTTTAATGAACAGCCAATTATTTGGTTAATTTTATCAGATGGATGTGGCAGATACACCGACCTATTTGCGACTTTAGTAACATTAAAATTACCTTCTTAGTTCATTACGGGATCGCCCAGTTGCATTCACAGGAAGCTGTGATGCAAGATTAAAATTATGTAGACACGTTGGTATTTCCGTCAAATTGAGCAGTCCGACTGGGGAAGTACCCCCACCCTACCTCCGCCCCCCATGAGCGCAGGCCTGGGGGTGACAGGTGGAGCCGCCTGTCACCCTAGCAGACGCAGGCCGCGGCGGTGGCGCGCCTCCCCGTTTCCGGGGACGAGTTGGGGACTTTGTAGTCCCCACACCCGAGAAGAGGGCCAGACCGTGAGAGATGGCCCTGGGTCGCCCGGGGTGCGAGGGATATGCCTGTCAACCTCACCTTCGGCAACCAAAACGACCCACAGGCGGCGTGCATTTTAGTCGGTTCGAGTCCAACATAACCTCTTCCACCGGCTCCGGTGGGGAGGTATCCGTGGGGATTTTGCGCACGTAAAAAAAAAAGTAAAATACAGAATCCCGCGACCGTAATAACATCGTGTTGTGTTCCCGGCGGAGAGTAGGGTAGCCAGAGCTCACTAGAGAGTTTTTGTACTGTCAGTCGGAAGACCAAAAGCTTGTCCTGCTATGTCTTTTACACTGACGGCACAGAAACTCTTGTGCTTACAGGGTTGGCAGCGCGTGTGTGACTCCCTTGGTGTTGCACACGTCCATAGGCCACGGTAATCGCTTTCCATCAGTTGGGTCGTGTACTAATCTGCCAAACAAATTGTATAAAAAAAAACCTATCCCAAGGTTAGATGTTCTATTAAATGTTTTAATACAAATATTACGTTTGTTTTGTCATTTCTGAAAAAAATACGTAAAAGCGCCTCATTCGACTCTGTCAGGACATGGGTATAAAAGAAAAAAGTTACGTATAACGAACAGTGTCGACAAACCGACATACCTTGTGATCGATCCACGCATCTTTCTGGCACGACCGCCCGCAGTAGTGCACGTACTGGCATCCGGAGCATTTCAGCACTTTGCCCCTGAAACAGTGACACGGTCAGCGTGTGATCATGATAGTGGAGATAAAAATACAAGTGACTAACACCTGTTGGAATAAGTTAGTTCGATTTTCGTTGCTGCTATGCGAGAAGGGCGGGTTCGATCCCCGCTCAATGCAAATGTTTGTATGCATGAATATGGGTATTTGCATTGATCTGTTCGTGCCTCGAAGAGCACGTTAAGCCGTTGGTACCGGTTGCCATACAAACATCCATGGCAGTCGTTACGAGTAGTTGGGGCCCTAAAAAGCCCATCAACTTGTTTAACTGCAATGATTCGATATCGCTATTGGATTGTGGAAGTCTCATGGCAGTCGCTTCACGAAAAATATCGAAGTTCAACCAAATCCGCAGTTGGTAAAAGCGGACCCCAGACTCCGAGGTAAAAGTTTCGGATGCAACTGGAATTAACACTAAGATGAAGAGGTCGATTTTCGCTAAGGAAATTGTCTTTTTAGGTAGAAGGAATGCAATGTACCTACTTTTATAACTATAGATATTTTTTTGCGATTATGGATCTATGATTATCCAAATACTAAAGTACATTCCTACTTACAACTTTTACTTTCGACTGATGAAAGGGACGGGAAGGGAACCTGGGGAGGGGGGGTGCTGTTACGACATGTATAAAACGTTGTGATTATGACAAGTCAACAGTGTGAATACGTATTTGAACACGACGACGACCTAGCCCAAGTATTTCGTCAAAGACACGGGTAGATGATTTTCAAGGAGGGCTCAGAAATTAAATCGTGCGAACGAGAAAAAGGGGAAGCTACACACCCTACTTTACTCCGCTATACAT
Source organism: Eilema griseolum (assembly GCA_963662185.1). Taxonomy (NCBI): domain Eukaryota; kingdom Metazoa; phylum Arthropoda; class Insecta; order Lepidoptera; family Erebidae; genus Eilema; species Eilema griseolum. The sequence goes on from OY759232.1 coordinate 6,021,740, forward strand.
ACTGTATAGCTCTTAGCTCCAACCCTTTTACTCGCTCGAACAACTCACGTTTTAACAACGTTTACGCTGCTGGAGCGGTCCTCTATCAACGCCTAAAAAAGAAACTGCGTTTCTATAATGTCAATAGGTACCAAGGAAGTCCTCGTCTACTTTATTATTAGACCCAAGCACCTTCATGGAGCTGGGGTGGTGATACTTGTATTCTTTTTCCGTCACCACACGGTATTGGCGACTAACGGAAAAATATGCGGACGATATCACTGTGAGAGAAGGAAACCTTTAAATGAAACCCTGTACCAGCCCGTCTGGCCAGAGTGGAAATAGTAGGCCAAACCTCCCAACATTGGGAGAAGCCTAGTCAAGTAGTAGACTGTGATAGGCTAATTCATTGACTTTCACGGACTCAGTCAGGTGACCGGTGGGAAGTCTTGACTATCTGCAAACACCAGGCCCATTTTAAGAACACCTATTCTCCCATAGTTTTGAAGGGATTCCATCAGGTTTTCCAATGACAAACTCTAGTGATAGAAATTCAATCAGTCTGTCTGTGTGTAGTCAGTAGGATTTATGGGTTGATATTTGATAGTAAGTCATACTCTGTACGTTTCCAGGATGGTTATATGTTAGTTGTATGTTTACTCTCTTGTGTAAAGGCATTCTTGTCCAAGTTTTACTAAGTATTGTCCTTCACTAGTCAATGGACACTACAGAGCAATAACTATACTTAGGCAGAGAGAATATATTATTTATTCTTATACCATGGAATATATGAATACTTCTACTAATAAAGAAATAATATAATCTTCATGGAGACTCTGCAAAGTGATAACTATAGCCAAAGTAAGTACAGCTTAAAAACTTTGTATTGTGGGTTCTGCAGTGTAGATATACATACTTGATTTCTTTATGAAAACAATAATTTATCATAAAATAACATAATAAAACAAGACTTATTCATTAATTACTTCTACACTTTTTCTATGCATTTGAATCAAGAAAGTTTTAAACAAACATTTGAAAAACATTGGTCTTATGTAGGTTACAAAATAAAATAATTCAATTTAAAAATATAAAATGGGATATTAATATATTGGACATTTTCAATACAAAGCGTGTGAATCAGAGCTTCTAGAAAAATTTGGGCTACAGAGTCTATACTATGGTTAAAACTTTATTCAAGTTATATTACTAGGTGTATATGTAATTTTTAAGAAGACTTTCTAAATTAAATACTATAGAAATAAGTATGAATAATAGCCATAATAAACTAATAAATAGTAAAGTTTGACGTCAATATTGAACAATATTCAACTTTTTATTTAGTTTTATCATTTTTTTTGTTATCAGTACACTTAGTAGACTTGTGTAAGTAATTTAACACTCTTACATTATTTATGTAAGTTAATAAATAAATAAGCAATATAATAACTTTCATGAAACTTTAAAAATAAAATTATATTCATCTTCAAAAATTAATAAAATAAAATTTAAATATTACTACCTACTGCTTGTACAAAAATAAGTTGTAAGTTGATAGAAAAGAAGTTTTAAAGCAAAATAGTTTCAGCTGATATCTTTACTTTGAACTAATTTTTAATACAATAAGCTGGAAAAAAGTTTTGTTAACTTACTCAAATTGTTTGTTTAGGATTATAAAGATACGCATGTATATGAAAATATGGATATTGTAGTGAAAAATACTCACTTTTCCAAGCAATTATCACACCGGGTACCTTGTTCTTTAGACGACAAAACAAAAGCAAAAGGTTGTTCTGTTAAAATTAAATCACCAGCTTTTATAGTGGAATCAGTGTTTCTATACTTATTTTTCATTTTGTTAAATTAAAAAAAACTTTGGTCTAGCTTAGGAGTAACGTACGTCTTCGGTACAGAATGTAATAATTGGAATGTCAACGTTCTACTACGAGTTACGAGGTGTTCTTACGAATGACGAAAATATTATTTGGCGTCGCTACCTGCTATGCCAAAATTAAACTACTCAATACCGGTCACATTATTTTTAGTAAAGGCGCGATCGTAGCCGGCATTAAAACGAAAAACAAACAAATAGCTACACTATTATTAGATTAGTATTTCATCATGAAGAAAATGTGGAAAGCAAAATCTTGAAGCAATTCATAATGCGGGATTCGGAATTGACACTGACACTACTGACAGCAGTGACAGCTCATGACATCTGTGACAGTAAGGCTGTGCACACACGGCTGGTTCCCAGGAATTTAGATTCGAATTTCTGTGTGTCTGTCTAGTGCATAATAATTATCATAATTATTTTAGTAATAGGATTTTTTCCTTAATACATAAGAATTATATTATTTTATCATACGGAACGAATTCCGAAACGAACGTTAGTTCTTTTTCCGTTCCGAAACATTAAGGATGTGTATGTTATGAAACATATATTATAACGAGCGCTTTGTTGAACATTTTGTAGGTAAATTAAAATATTCAGGTTATTATATTTCTAAAGTAGTTAGTAAAATAGATTAGATCTCCATAATAACATTTGAATGCAAAATTTAACATAAATGTCAAATAAATATAATATCAAGCAAAGAGAATACAATACTAGGGGAGAGGGGGCAGCTTTGTACATTTTACAAACTTTATCCAATAACTTCCAAATGTTTGGACTTTTTTAAGATTTTTTTTTAATAATTGCCTTTGTTATCAAGTAGTAAAATTAACATGTTTTTTTTAGCATTACACCAGATAATAAGTAGATAAAATAACTGTTACAAAGGTATGAAAATGTTCAAAGCTGCCCCCATCCATGGGGTAGTTTTGAACAGGCCTGGGGCAGCTTTGAATCATTGGTTTTACGAAGTAAAAAGCAAAAAAGACGAAAGTTATTTGGTTTATTCACTAGTCAAATACACCATAAAGGCTAAAGTAAAAGTTTCATTTTCACCTTTTAATAATATGATGACAATTTTTTTGTGAAAATCATATCAGGAAGACTACCTCCTGGGGCAGTATTGAACACCTCAAGACAGTTCTAAGCATTATTTATAAAAATGTTATAACATGTTTAAATATTTATAAAGTTAACTATTTATCAACAAAATATATATTAAAAACTAAATTTAATAATACTTTTAAATATAATAACAGTCATTTTTATAAATAATTTAAGCTATTTTGGAACCTTAGATAACAAAAACAGTCTTACGAAAACCATAGGTAACTCTTCTAAACTGAAAAATAATAAAGTTTCTAACATCTCCTTATTAGCTTTAAAACCATTATAAAATTGGATAAGCTAGTGTTTTCGGGTTTCCGAAGAGATAAGTCTCGATGGCGTTTCATGAATCCTTTCAACCAGTCAATACCAGCCTCTCTATTTTCAGTCCATTTTGCTGGACACTTACCTAGAGTTGTCGCATAATCATACGCTAGCTGCCGTGTTTGTTTATATGTCAACCCATAGTGCATCTTGGACCGCGTAATTATTATATTCTTTTAATAATATCTCTTCCTGTATGTTAAAAACTTGGGAAGTTGAGTATTTTGTTGTAAAATTTACCGATTTCAGCTGGACATCTTCTTTATATTTCTTTATTCTGTAGTGTAAGGTATTAGGTTTTATATTATAGGCATCAGCAGCCTGTCTCAGTTCATTTCACCCCTCATAACTTTAAGTATCGCATTTTTTGCATCATCTTCATTAACTCCCGTTTCTCTCTTTTTTTTTGTAATTTCTTACCATTTTTGTCTGTGAACATATTTTAATACGTAGTAGGTACATAGAAGATAAAATGAGAAAGTAATCTTAAAATATTGCATTTGAGACTGGGGCAGCTTTGAACAAAATTCAAAGCTGCCCCGCTTATTTTGTTCAAAGCTGCCCCAACAACACTTGAAAAGAAAATGTAATATTTTTTCTATAATATACCGAAAAAATGTGAATATTCTTACATAAGCTTACATGTAATTGATAATACCATAATATTAATCGAAATTAACTCACCTCTCTTCATAAACGTACACGTAAAATCCTTACAACTAATTTCAAAATTGTTTAGTTTGCACTAGCGTAAACAACATAACCTCCTTCCTTGTTCGACGTTGAATGTCAGACTAGAAATGACAACTGACAGCTGTCGGGGTTAGAGTTGCCCGCAGAATTAAAAATAGTCTTTTAAAATTGCGTTCAAATTTATTCTACTAGCACATTTATTCAAAGCTGCCCCTGTACAAAGGTGCCCCCCTCTCCCCTACGTATGATATCAAGTGACAAGAGATTATGACAGCTGTAAAACAACTATCTCAAAAGCTGAATTTGAAATTCTGATATCTATTTGCCGCAAACGTTTGCTTATGTGGAAATCGATTTGAAATAATTGTAGCACTGGCGTTTTTATCTATTAAATTTTTTAATTTATGGTGAGGTCATAGCTACATAGGTTACACTAAAAGTTTCCGGAACTGGCCACTTACATAAACAATATTTAAAAATTTATTACAACATTTGAAAATAGAACTCTTTGGCTGTAGAATACAGTTTGTTTCATCTGACTGTCTTTTGTTTTTACCTTGTGGCGCTATTTAAAAAATTGTGTGTCTGCATCAACATGGATTTAACTCGGGAAAATTTTCGTAGTATGATTTTCTACGATTTTAAGTGTAATTTGACGGCTCAACAGAGCATCGCTCGGCTTGAAACAGCTTTTGGCGATGAAGCTCCATGCAAGACGACTGTTTATAGCTGGTTTGCAGAATTCAAGCGTGGTCGTATCAATCTCAGTGACGAATCTCGCGATGGTCGGCCGTCCACCGCTGTGAACAACAAAAACATCGATGCTGTGCGCCGTATGATTGAAACAGACAGGCATGTGACCTACCATGAAATTGGCGCATCCTTAGAAATAGGCATGAGTCAAATACAATCAATCCTACACAAACATTTGGGTGTGAGAAAGCTGTGCTCGCGGTGGATCCCACATAACTTGACCGAGGATCAAAAAACGGACCGCGTCACTTGGTGCAGTGCCATGCTTACCAGATTCAACGAAGGTGCGTCAAATTTGGTGTGGGACATAGTAACAGGTGACGAAACATGGATTTATTGCTACAATCCCAAAACAAAGCAGCAATCGAGCGTATGGGTCTTTCAAGATGAGCCGAAACCAACCAAAGTGGCGCGCGTAAAAAGTGCATCTAAGCGGATGATTGCTTCTTTTTTTAATAAAACTGGACACGTGGCTACTGTTGCTTTAGAAAATCGTCGTACTGTGAATAGTGACTGGTACACGACCATTTGTTTGCCGGAAGTTATTGACGAACTCCGTAAAAATAACCGTAAACGCCGTATCATCCTGCACCACGACAATGCTAGTTCTCACACGGCCAGACAGACAAACGACTTTTTGAAGGCGAAAAATGTAGAACTCATGAGTCATCCTGCATACAGTCCCGACCTGGCACCTTGTGACTTTTATCTGTTCCCAAAAATTAAGAACCAATTACGCGGCCAACGATTTTCATCACCAGAAGAGGCTGTCGAGGAGTATGAAAAACACGTTTCAGAGGTCACCACAGAGGAGTGGCACAAAAGTTTTCAAAACTGGTTTGATCGAATGAAAAAGTGCATAGACGCCAAGGGAGATTATTTTGAAAAACAATAAATTAATTTTGTACCTTTAATAGTATTTTTTCATATTCATTCCGGAAACTTATAGTGCGCCCCACGTACAATCAAGATCTCACCGTAACCATGACCGCTGAAAAGTAACTGAAACATCGGAACTATTGTAGATAATAGTACTACGTACAGAAGTAGCACTCTTTTGGTGTCGAGAAAAGCCGCCGTTGTAATAATCCTACGAAATGTATACGTTGAAGCTAGAAAGTGAACATGTGGGGTTCTGCGCAGCTTGAAAGGTGCGACGCCGCCGTTGCCATGGTGCGAAGTGTCGTGCAGTGCTTTTGACGTTTATATTTATTTCTATTACATTTTCACATACTAATATTTTGTAAATATAATTTTGTGTTTAATATATAAGTGATTTAGTGTAAGTTAAAATATTTATGCATGACTGCAGTGGTACTCGTAGTGATACGAATGTAACTTCAAGTCAACTTACCACGCTCGTTCGGTGCCCCCACTGCACCCAAGCTCGCTTTTTTAAAGGTAAGCGGGGTTTGAAAATACATTTGGGAAAAGTACACAAATTTCCAAATGTACTTTCAAGCTCATATCACAATCGCACACTACCTTCGAAATTCCATTTTGGCGAACTCTAAGCAAATTTAAAAATTCGGTTCCGATTTTAAAAAGAGTTTCCCGCGGTGCCCAACCATCTGTGTCACAAAATCTGGCTTTTTGCCTTTCAAAAGTAGTCCGGGAGAACTCTCTAAGAGCTTGTGAACAGCTTCTCACTTTTCTTTACAGGATTCTACACATATCACGACTTCTAAGAAATCTTTATCACTACAAATTAAAGAAAATTGCCTCTTGACCTATATTTTTGACCCTAAGTTCTCGAACTTTCGAAAAATTTCTGTTTATCATTATGTAGAATCCAAATTAAGGGAAGGTGACATAAGGGGTGCATCGAGACTTTTGTTTAGCAGCGATGTGGTGGCTGCTTGCTCGCCAGATACTCTTGCAGAGCTGAAGAGCAAGCATCCAGCACCAGCCGCTGACTTTTCCTTCCCTGATCCTCCAAATAAAGACGATGATTGTCTCACTGTTTCAGCTAAGGACGTTCTAGCTGCCGTTGGTTCCTTCAAGAGCGGATCTGCTGGCGGCCTAGATGGTTTAACCCCGCAACACCTCAAAGACTTGCTGAGCCCTGGGGAAGCCGGTCCTAATGCTCTCCGGCAATGTGTGCGATGCCAACGTTGATTTGCTTTACGGCGCAAATCTATGCGCCTTACATAAGAAAGACGGTGGTATTCGTCCCATTGCCGTAGGGTACACATACAGGCGTATGGCGGTCAAATTATGCTGCAAAGCATATAGTAACACATTAACCAACCAGTTCCAGCCCCTGCAACTTGGCTTTGGCTCTAAAGGGGGCTGCGAGGTTGCTGTACATGCCCTGTCAACGTACCTTGGCTGCAATGGAGGAGGAGTCATTCTTGAAGTTGACTTGAAGAATGCCTTCAACTCAGTGAATAGGGACGCATTGTTGACGCAAGTGAAATTGGAAACCCCTAAAATTTATAAATTTCTTTGGCAATGTTAAGTCTGCCAGCATTTCTATCTTCGGTGCATGGCGCGGATGAATTAGTTAGAAAAATCTTAACCCCTAGCCTAACTAATTCAGAAGTGCCAGGCATGGCCGAAGCTTTTAATGATTGGAAAATGATTTGCCCAAACACTGATTTGCCAGCCAACACAGCTTCCTAGAGACAATGGGACGTGCCGCTCTGCAACATGGTAAGAAAACATCTAATTTCTAGTTCTACCAATGTTGCGGAGCGTGCTCGCCTTTTGGCTGTGGGGGAATGGGAATCCGGTGTTTGGCTTCAGGCCATAACGTCGCCTAACATTGGTACCATGTTGGACGATAACACCTTCCGTATCGCTGCTTGCCTTCGTTTAGGTGCTCCTTACGTTTCTCCGCATCGATGTCGCTGTGGGGAAGAAGTTGGTAGCCTTGGACATCATGGTCTCTCTTGCAGCAGGAGCGCAGGACGGCTGTCGCGGCACGGGTATTTCAATGACATAATCCGTCGGGCTCTTGTCACCGCTGGCATTCCAGCCATATTAGAATCTACTGGCTTGGCGCGCGACGATTGCAAGAGGCCAGATCGAATGTCATTGGTGCCTTGGAAGATGGGAAGGCATTTGGTGTGGGATGCAACATGTGCTGACACCCTTGCGCCTTCACACCTTCCAGGGACTGCAAACTGCGCCTGCGCTGCTGCTGCGTCGGCAGAGACCCTCAAACAGCGCAAGTATAGTAATATAAGTAATTACATATTTGAGCCGTTTGGGGTCGAGACGCTGGGATCATGGGGTCCAAGTGCCCGTCTTTTGTTTAGAGACATTACTAAACGTTTAATTGACGCTACCCATGACCAGAGCGCTGGTTTATTCCTTGCGCAAAGGATTGGTATTGCCATTCAACGTGGCAATGCCGCCAGCCTTCTGGCCACCTTCCCGGTTGACATCGATGGGGAGGAATTCTTTGACGCCTGAACCTGCAGGATTATTTAGATATATATTCTGTTTTTTTTTATATATTTTGATTTAGATAACTTCCGTGTATATTATGTAAATATTAAATAAAGAGTAAATATCAATCAAATACAAAAATTTCAAGTATGCAGGTTTTCAAATCTGAAGTCCTATCAGGAAACTGAGCGTATGTGCCCAGCCTACGGCTGAATTAGGTCTCCATACAAAAATAAAACCGAAACTATGCGGAATTTCGAATCTGAATTCCTGTTTAGGAAACTGAACGTGTGAGTCCAGCCTATGACATCACGACGAGCTATTTTATTCCTGTGAAAGAGATCACAAAAACTAGTTAATATTAATAATTTAACTGAAATCGTTTTGTTGACAGTCTACGCAATTTCAATGAGTGTAATTAATAAAGACATTTATTTTTTATAATATGGAATAATAATTAATTTTCAATAATAAGGCTAGAAATGCCAGTGTCCAACTTACCGGACTCACAAATATGTCAATAATGTCAAAAGTGTCAAATCGAAACTAAATTATCAAAAGTTTTTCGAGCATCAGCGTGATAATAAAAATAATTATTTTATTTATTATACTTACTTGCGTCATAATAATTTGAAATGTCCCTAATAATGACAAAAGCCGCTCTTGCCTTGAAAAATGCGGAAAGCAATTTTCAGTTTGTGAAATATGAAGCACATAAAGCAAAAAAGAAGAAAGAATCTGATGACAACATTCACAGTGATTCTAAACCAGAAGAGAAGCAATCTAACAAAAATTTAGACCTTAAAAAATTACGACACGAAGTTTTGAAATTTGGAATGTCCGGTTTTGATCCAACAAAGAAACAAGAAGCAAAAATTGCTCTGGCGGTTAGTCTAGGTTAGACGCACAATATTTTTTTTTAATTTCAATAGGTTATGTACTCGAACAATCTTCATCTGAGCGTTAATCCTAGTTGCATTTGAAACTTTCAATCTCTAAGTCTGGGGTAGCGGACCCCAGTTACCAGTCTAACTGGGGATTTGGCTGAACTTCACTTTGTCCCTGACCTCCACAACCCAAAAACGATATCGAAGCATTGCAGCTACCAAAGAGGTCTGTGCTTTTGCCTTGCCTTTTGATTTAAAAAGTAATGTTGTTATAAAATAATTCTTCAGGTGCCAAACCCCCGAAAAAGGAGTATGTGAACTATAAAGAACTGATGCAAAAAAGGAAAGAAGAAAAACTAAAAGAGCAAGAAGAGAAACAATTGATGAGGTCAAAGAGTATATTGCAGACGGGCGGGAAGAAAAAGAAGAAAACTAACAATGATGTCGGACATTTGCTGAGTAGTTATGGAAAGGTAACTATGCTTGTAGTTTGTAACGGAGACAACGTTCTCACATCAGTATAATAGCATTGCAAATATAATCATTCTTCATCTTCCTCGATTTTGAGGTAGGACACGGTGGTATTTCCATCCAATAGAGCAGTCTGACTGGGGAAGTACCTCCACCCTACAGAATACCGCGGCTACAATAATTTCGCGTTGTGTTCCCAGCGGTGAGTAAGTAGGGTAGCCAGAGCTCATTGGAGAATTTATGCTATCAGTGGGAAGACTAAACGCTTGTCCTGCTTTGTCTTCTACACTGACCGCACAGAAACTCTGTACTTACAGGGTTGGCAGCGTGACCAACGGCCACGGTAACCACTTTCCATCAGGTGGGCCGTGTGCTTGTCTGCCACCTACAAAAAAAAGTTTATAGTAATTTGCTATATTTTATCGACCTAGAACTCGCCCACATCTATAGTGCTTTCTGTTGTCTATAAATCCTTAGTGTAGTACATTTTGAGGGGCAATGACTCCAATCATTTTCTGGTAATGATCATGCACTTAAAATATAATCAGTGTCATTTTATATGGTAGTGTTCAGGACGATTATTTTAGTAAAATAAGCCCCTTGGTTCCCGGCAGAGTAGAATTTAGATCACCCCATCTTTTCTCATGTGGTGTCGTACAAGGCGACTAAGGGATAGGGCTGTTTAACATCAGACAGATATATACAGCCCAGTCTCAGTTGCATGGCTTATGTCAACAATAGTGCCTGGAAGAGGACAATAGGTTCACCCCCTATTATGTGCAAGTGTTAATTCACCTCTACCTAACCCTCTGGGAATAAGCTGTGATTATATAATAATAATAATAATAATAATAATTTATTGCTCGAAACATGATGTGTTACATTGGTGTTACAAGAAAACAAATAAATATTGGTTCCTTTTTTATGCCAATTATTTGTAGCATCTGCTGCTGAGCTAGGCTTGTAGCCTGTGTTTCAGCAGACAGCGCCTCCGCCCACAAGATTTATTTATCTATATTGTTTATCACTTAGTAGGTGCGTAACAGAATTATGATAACGAATGTAGCAACAAAAATAGACACAAGAAAAAAAATAAGAATTCAAAATCAAAATATGCAATATAAAAACAAAAATTAACACGTATAAGGGTGGGTAAGTGGTATGTGGATGCGTAAGTATACTAGGGTGTGTGTGCGTGTACGTGTGCGTGTGCGTGTGCGTGTGCGTGTGCGTGTGCGTGTGCGTGTGCGTGTGCGTGTGCGTGTACGTGTGCGTGTACGTGTGCGTGTGCGTGCAAAGAGTGGGTGTGTACAGAAAAGTTAATTAGACATACTCCAACAGCTACAGGCAGTGAGATTTATGCAACTCAGTTTTAGGTTGTGAAAAAACATAGATAGATAGATAGATAGATAGATAATTCTTTATTGTACACCAATAGATTACAGTAAAATTTGTAGTGAACATGCATACAGTTTAATGTACAATGGGCGGCCTTATCGCTGGAAGCGATTTCTTCCAGGCAACCTTGGACAGTAGTGTAATAAAGCAAAAAATTTGGTGTAGTTAGCAAATAAACTAGAAACAAGGTTATAATATATTAAAAGATACAAAAGAAAGATAGATATGAGAGAAGTTCAAATAAAGTTAAATAAATATACAACTTTAGCACATAAATAGATATACAAAGTAAATAGTACATAGTAATAAAAAGGGAAAATAGTGAGCATATTAATCGTGAGCTGTCACAGTGTTCACAATGATAGATAGTAGTCCTTTACCATTCTTTTGAATATGTTTAAGGATTTTGCTTGTCTGATACTCAATGGCAATGCGTTCCATAAGCGCACAGCCTTGACAGAGAATGACTTACCAAGAAAATCAGTTGAATGCATTGGCATTCTCAGCCTCAAATTCTCGGATGACCTCAGGCATCTCGTATGTGTGTCATGTGTAACGACGCGCTCTGCGAACGTCGTCACACCTGTTTTAATTCTATTTTTGAACGAAGGGTTTCGGAGCGCGGAGTGAATGACATTTTGACGTATCGCTGTCAAAAGGACCTTTTTTCCTATATTGAGACGGAATGGTCGATATTCATGGCTTCGTAACTTAATTTCAATAAATCTCATAAAAATGAGAGTATTTTGGCCTAAAGGATAATAGTTTGTGTCCTCACAACTATCCTCTTGTGGAATTATAGTTTATTTCTGGTGAGTTGTTATTTTTTAATAAGATTCCCTTTGATGGAAATTCGCCACGCTCCTAATTTGAAAAATAATTGTTAAAATTCTATTGTTTCAGCTCTTAATCTGAAAATATTATGATTTCTTTTGCTATTGGCATTGTTCCAGCAAATTAAGGCGGTAAGACGCACAAATTTATAAAAAATTAGGACCTCGTGTTCATTCATATTGGAGTTTGTTCTAATGACATGCAATTTTATTACAGGTTTCCAGGTTGGAGCCGCCTTTGCCCTTTGGCTTTGCCTTTTCTCTTTTCTTTGGACCTTTTTCGGCGTTCCTTTGTCTTCGGTCATCTGCATTTCCTTATGGAGGGTTTGGACTTTTCACCTCAAACATGGATGTACCGCATGGGCTTAAACTGAAAACTTCGCCTGCTACGAGCTTTCCCGCTGCTGTGTTTACATATACTCGCCGAGGGATGCCGTGAGCTTACTTTAATTATATTTTAAATCTAAACTTCAAAATGACCTAAAAGTGCATTGGTGACATAGAATCATATTGACGTAGGATAATATTGACATAGCTTATAAAAATCTAATTTTAAATTTAAGGTTAGTTATACATTAGGAATGTATCCTTACATCTATTTCTGAATGCACACTGGAGTGGACAATAAAACCTTAAACCTCACAGTTTGGTTTCATTTAGCTCACCTCCGGAAGATTAAAAGTTTCCAATCTCCGCTGATTATCTTAGGCATGTGTATCTCCAAGGCGCCCGAACTTTTATGGTAATGTACTTACAAACCAATTTTATTTATATTTCTTTTAAATAGGAGATTACACACTTACTTTCTTTCATTGTCATATGACACATATTTTTTTATTATTACATCTGACGCTTGCGAACCAATTTTTTTTACTTTGTAATAACACATATTATTTAATTATTACAATTGGCACTCGCGAACAGGGACATGACAGTGTGCATATATCTTTATTCCTTGTCACCTTTGCATTATTTTTTACTTTATCATGTTAAGAACAGTGTTTTCTTCATGTTTTTTACTGTTACATAACTGTGTATTACAGTAAATCTTTGTTATTGTTTACTTTGCAAAACTAATCATACTACAAGTTAGTACTATTGTTTGTATCTCTCAATTACAGGTGAATGTTTCAATTTGTATAACATGGTTATTGTTATAATTCTTTTATCTTATATAGCTTTTGTTTATTACAGGTAAGATTTTCCACTTAGTAATATTATATAATTACTAGTTCTTAACCTTTATTCACATGTGTGAAAGCGTGGTAATATTTGAGTGTTTGCTGTTTACCTTAAGTAGACATAGATAATTTATTTTGTGAATCACTAATGCATTTTTATCTTTATAGGCATTTGACCTAAATAACTTTTGCAACAATAACATTCCATTCTATGAGTTTGTTTGACTTTTGAGTTTAGCGTTTTGCTATCAATGCAATTAACTTCATTCATAATTTAATTAACTTTAATTAGAAACTTTAATTGATACTTTAATTAGAAACTTATAGTGTATTTAATACAACTTTTTATTAGATTTTCACATCCTTTTATAAATCAAACATGGATAAGGAAATACAGGTCCCGCCTTTGTTTGAGAATATTGTTAATGATGTTCCAGTTGGTACTTCTACTCATGAGATGCCTCATGTCATGGCTGATTTATCTGAAGTTGTTGATCCATTTTCGAATAGTCGAGGAGCTGGTGATCATAGTCTGAGAGCCGCATCTTCATTTAATATGATGAATGTTTTATTGAATGATAATTTGAAGAAAAACTTGCCTTCTGTTACTAAGTTGCCTGATTTAAAACGAAGTAAGCTTTTGTATGATGGTAAATCGTGCGTTAGGGAATTTATTACTCAAGTGGAAGAATATTTCTTGTTTAAAAATTTTAATGAATATTTTTTGGTTAGTTCATTCTCTGATCTTTTGTCAGGCACTGCGCTTAAATGGTTTCGTAGTGTTCGTATTCGTATTGCTTCTTGGCAGGATTTGAAGGCTGCGTTGTTGAAACGTTTTGATAGAGTTGAATTTGATTATCATTTGGAACAGGAACTCCGTACTCGTAAACAAAAGATAACTGAGTCATTACCAGATTTTATTACAGACATAATGGATATGGCTAGCCGTTTGTCTATGCCTGTTTTTGATGCTACCCTCATAACTATTATTAAACATAATATGTTAAATATTTACACACCTTTTGTGTTTGGTAGAACTATTTCTTCTATCGACGAATTTATTAACCTCAGCAGAGAATTAGAGAATTTTGTGTCAAGAAAGAACTTGAGTGAGAATAAAAGTATTAAAAAAGAAAAATATTCTGCTCAAATTAGTGCTGTTAAATCAGATGATTTAACTTGTTTAAAATGTAAGTCCTCTGGACATTCTTATAAAAATTGCCCTACATTTCCAGGTGTAATTTGTTTTAAATGTCACAAGCTTGGCGTCACTACGAAGAATTGCGAAGTTTGTAATTCAAATACTGTTCAGTCAAAAAACGTATCAGGTCCCATCGAGCCCTAGTTTTTGATAAAACCTCTGGTGACTCGATGTTGAAAAAATTTAGCAATGCTCCGAATGAAGCCACTTGTAAGAAAGAATTTAATGATTGGTTGGATTATTTGAAAGTTTTCTTTAATAATATCAGGGCTGCTCCTATTTTGTTTGTTAAACATAAAGACACTAGACCTTATTTAAATTTTAATATTAATAATAAATTTTATTCAGGTTTGTTAGATAGTGGAGCTTGTAGTTGTGTACTCGGTTCTAATATTCATCAAACATTTTTGCAATTAGGTTATAAATTTAAACCTTATAAAGGTAACGCTGTTACTGCTGATGGTTCTGCACACAATGTTATTGGAACTATGGTTTTACCTATCACTTGTGATAACTTAACTAAAAATGTAGATTTTTTGATAATACCTTCTTTTAAACCTTCAATTATTTTGGGATTTGACTTTTGGTTGAAATTTAATCTTGCTAAAGACTTATGGAATAATATTACTTTTGAATATGAATCCACTACTTGTGTAAATGCAGTTACTTCTGTTTCTGAACTTTCTCCTTCTGAGAAACACGAGTTAAATAAAATTATTTCACTTTTTGAAAATATTTCTTATGAAAAGAGAGGCTTAGGTCTTACTCATTTAGTTAAACATAAAATTTTTGTTTGTGATAATGGAAGCCAATTTACAGCTAAGCAATTTGTAGATTTTCTAAAAAGTTATAATATTAGTAAAATATTTTATAATACTTTATATACACCTCAAAATAATCCTGTAGAGAGATATAACAAAACAGTCGAAACATGTATTTCTTGTTTTGTTAAAGATGATCATAGAACTTGGTCAAAATATTTGCCTCATGTTCAATTAGCTTTAAATAGTAGTGTGAATCTAGCTACAGATTTCACTCCTAATTTTCTCATGTTCGGTAGAGAACTTGTTTTTGATGCTTCATTGCACCGTTTTAGTAATTCTTTTGATAACCTCAATCAACTTGATGTTGTTGATAGGTCTTCATTTGCTTTTTCACTTAAATCACTTAGTGATATTTTTATAAAAGTTCAAGCTTCATTGCTTAAAGCTTATAAGCGTAATGCGCGTTATTATAATATAGGAAGGAAGGTCATTTCTTTTGAGGTGGGAGATATAGTGTGGAGGAGAAGTTTTGTGCAGTCTAATGCTCCTGCATTCTTTTCGGCTAAGTTAGCACCTAAGTTTGTTAAGTGTGAAATAATAGATAAAATTTCCTCTAATGTTTATGTTTTAAAAGACCTTAATAAAAACTATACTGGTCGTTATCATATTAAAGACATAATTAAATATTAAAATTATTCTTGTTTTGACAATGTCTATCTTTGTCTTTGGTACTTTGTTTGAAGTATGACCCCACTATGAGGTGATGTTTGAAAGGTTGAGGGGTGTTGAAAGGAGATGTATGTTAGGAACTTCACAACAATTTATTAATTTCAATTTTAGTTTCCTTCAAAAATAACTTAGGTCATTTTAGGACTTATTTTTATGTAACTCTACTTCATATTAACAAATAGTTCCACATCGAAAGATCTTATAATTTTTATTTATCTTTGTTGTATAGGATTATTTTCCTGTATATATTTTTATACACTTGTATATTTAATATTGTATATTTTGTACAAATTTAGGAATTTAGTTTCTACTCTAATAAAGGAGTGAAATTTAATATTCATTTTCTACATTAAATTCACTTGACTTATTTCCACTCACTTAGGGAATGGAAAATTAAGTTTCTTGAACTTTATTTTTGTACAGTTCTGGGTTATTTTCTTAGTATTAAGATTCTCGGATTGGACGCATTTTATGCATTTTTTACACACCTTGTTATACCATTTTTTGGGAAACTTGTGTCTTACTGGACTTTACAATTTTTTGTGCTATTGTGTTTCATACACATAGTCACACCTTACGCTTTGCGCACGGGAAGCTGGTGGTGTTGAGCCGGTCGTAATTGTCGTTTTTCTCTTTTTGTAGGATTGTGTTTTTATACACATTGTTACATTTTTTATGCTTTGCGCACGGGATGTCGGTGGTGTTGTGCCGGTCGCAAATGTCATACTCTTCTTATGCGGTTGTGCTCAGAAAGTCAGTGGTGTTGTACTGGTCACAATTGTCATATTTTCTTTATATTTTGCTTGTGCTCGGAAAGTTGGTGGTGTTATGCCGATCACAATGCTTATAAATATATTATTACGACACTTTTGTTGTGATTCTGTTTTGACGTTTTGGATGTTGAAATAGGAATTTGAAGTCGGCGGCTTTTCAACCTAACCGACAGTGGGAAAACTTCATTGTTTTTACCGATTTTCTTTCAGATTCGGCAGCGTGGGTGCTTAACCGATATCTTGTTAGTTTCATATTTTTGTTTCAGGAATAGCTGGTATAGAGTCGGTGGCGTAGGAGCTCAACCGCACTTTTGTATTGATGCTAGAAGGCTGGTTAAGATCAAGGATTAGATTCGACGGCGTTGGTTGCCTAATCGATATCTGGAATGGAATTGAGTAGGGATTGTTTAATTTGTTTTATTGAAGGATTTATTTTCACTTTTGTGTTGAAATAAGTTTTTACTCTTTTCTGAGTTTGGTTCTTTACTTTTCGAGTGTTTTCACATTCTTTGATTTTTAGGAATGCTTTCCCATTCTTTAATTTATAATTGTTTCTGCAATACCCATTGCGGGATGCTTTCGCATTGCCTTTTTGTTTATTGAAAAATGTTGCGGGACATTTTGTCTTTTGAGGTTTTTTTGGAATTTTGTTCTGGACTCTCATAATTTTCATTAGAAAAGGAAGTTTCTTTCTTTCTTTTTTCTTTTTGGGGAGGGATGTAATGTAACGACGCGCTCTGCGAACGTCGTCACACCTGTTTTAATTCTATTTTTGAACGAAGGGTTTCGGAGCGCGGAGTGAATGACATTTTGACGTATCGCTGTCAAAAGGACCTTTTTTCCTATATTGAGACGGAATGGTCGATATTCATGGCTTCGTAACTTAATTTCAATAAATCTCATAAAAATGAGAGTATTTTGGCCTAAAGGATAATAGTTTGTGTCCTCACAACTATCCTCTTGTGGAATTATAGTTTATTTCTGGTGAGTTGTTATTTTTTAATAAGATTCCCTTTGATGGAAATTCGCCACGCTCCTAATTTGAAAAATAATTGTTAAAATTCTATTGTTTCAGCTCTTAATCTGAAAATATTATGATTTCTTTTGCTATTGGCATTGTTCCAGCAAATTAAGGCGGTAAGACGCACAAATTTATAAAAAATTAGGACCTCGTGTTCATTCATATTGGAGTTTGTTCTAATGACATGCAATTTTATTACAGGTTTCCAGGTTGGAGCCGCCTTTGCCCTTTGGCTTTGCCTTTTCTCTTTTCTTTGGACCTTTTTCGGCGTTCCTTTGTCTTCGGTCATCTGCATTTCCTTATGGAGGGTTTGGACTTTTCACCTCAAACATGGATGTACCGCATGGGCTTAAACTGAAAACTTCGCCTGCTACGAGCTTTCCCGCTGCTGTGTTTACATATACTCGCCGAGGGATGCCGTGAGCTTACTTTAATTATATTTTAAATCTAAACTTCAAAATGACCTAAAAGTGCATTGGTGACATAGAATCATATTGACGTAGGATAATATTGACATAGCTTATAAAAATCTAATTTTAAATTTAAGGTTAGTTATACATTAGGAATGTATCCTTACATCTATTTCTGAATGCACACTGGAGTGGACAATAAAACCTTAAACCTCACAGTTTGGTTTCATTTAGCTCACCTCCGGAAGATTAAAAGTTTCCAATCTCCGCTGATTATCTTAGGCATGTGTATCTCCAAGGCGCCCGAACTTTTATGGTAATGTACTTACAAACCAATTTTATTTATATTTCTTTTAAATAGGAGATTACACACTTACTTTCTTTCATTGTCATATGACACATATTTTTTTATTATTACATCTGACGCTTGCGAACCAATTTTTTTTACTTTGTAATAACACATATTTTTAATTATTACACATGGAGGAACTGGAATCGTTCTTTGAGATAAGAGGGAGTGATGGGATTAAATAATACATTATATAATAATGTTAGAATATGAGCATTCCTGCGAAGCCGAATTGGGAGCCACTTGAGTTGTTTACGGAAATCTGACACGTGATCATACTTGCGTAAACCAAATATAAATCGTATGCAAAAGTTTTGAAGTCGCTCAAGTTTATCTAGTTGCTCCTCTGTGAGATCGGGATAGCTGACATCGGCGTAGTCGAGAACAGGAAGAAGAAGCGATTGTGCGAGCGCAGTTTTAGTGGCAATTGGTAGGAAGTTTCGCAGTCTGCGTAAAGCACCCGCTGAAGCGAAAAGTTTACGACTGGTTTCCTGTAACTGGATATTCCAACAAAATGATTTATCCATATAGATATATAATATACATCTACTGGATGATAGTTATTATATTTTCAGTACAGTCATAGGATAATTCAGTAAACCAATCAAATAAAGAGTTCTTGACATCAGTTTTTCTCAAGTGGTATATATCTATTAATTTATTTATTTTATGATAGACATAAGGTCCCAAGAAAGGGAAAAACCTGCGAATAAACGAAGTCCTTGGTTTCAATGTACGATCAGACACCACATGGACTCTTCGCTTCCCCTGTAAAGCCGGATTATGTTCTATAACAGAATGTTGCCTTAAAATGATACTCGTAAGAAAGAGCTGTCGCACCGTAAGAACTCCACAATATTCATACAACGACTTAGTCGGAAATCGAAAAGGTTTAAAAGTACGTATGTATTATTATATGTATGTATGTATTATTGGTGTGAGCAAAATTAAAATTAAAGTTCATTGATAGGATTTTGCTCTTCAGGCAAATGCAATAAGTTGGTTTATTAAATAATTATATTTTTTTATATTTCTTTCAGGTCCAAAAAAAGGATTTAAAGAAGAAAGATGACAAAGGATCAAAGAAAAAGAAAAAGAGGTGATAAATGGTGAATCTTATCTTAAAGTATCATATAATAAAGTCTTTATAATACATGAAATATTTAATTTTATACAATGGGCCTAATGCAAGTGAAATGCCTTATTGGGACACCTTCCACCCTGGGATTTGAGACCTGAGACGTTATGCGATTTTAGTCAGTTTGAATCCAATATAACTGTCCCTGTGGTGGGAGGTTATCCATGAAGATTTCATCACGAAAAACAATGGTGTATATGTCCCAACAACTAAGATCTCTTAAGCCCATGTAAACCTCACCCACTCTCAATTGGAAAATTACATGTACGGATAAGTTAGACTCTGAATACTTAGACAATCTGAAAGTGGAATAGATCATATGGTTTTGCTAGAAGACAGGTTTGACAAACACCCTTATCCCCCACAGCAGAAAAATAGGGGAAATGACCCATACCTCATAGGCTCATGGCAGCGCAATTAAGAGAATCAGGCAACACAGTGGCTCTTAACATTCCCAAAAGCTCACTATTTGAGGTGGAGTCCACTAACATCTGTGGGCTCCATGCAAACCTCAACGCTGTCCACCAACACCTTGAGACGGCGAAACTAGCCATGTTTTTCCTAACGGAGACACTAATATACCGCCCTGACGACACAACCTACTTGCTCTACCTTGGCTATGTTCTTGAGGAAAATTTCCGTGCAAAAGCCGGGGTGTGTGTGTATGTTAGGGCGGAGGTTTCCTGTCGCCGTTTGCGCTGCCTAGAGGACCCATCCTTCTCTATCCTATGGGTACACGTAGACCATGGCCCTACGAGTCAGATCTATGTGTACCATCTTCCGTTCCCATACAGGAGATGCCGAGACAACTCGACTCTTTGAATATCTGAGTCAGGTGGCAGATGATGAGCAGGAGCGATTTCCGAACGCCGAAATGGTATTTTTGTAAGGTGAAGGCAATATTTCAAAAAAGTGTCACCATTAGGGGTCCTTCCAGGTGGACAAACTATTTTGTCAAACTGATTTGACCACAAGGAAAAACTATTCATTGTAGTTAAACTATTCCGGTTTAAGATAAGTACAGTCATTTTTAAATCGTTATTAATTGTAATTTATTCCTAGTGGTCAAACTATTACCTACGTTTTAAGAAAAGTTATAAAAATAGTCATTTCAAAATTGAGAAAAAAATATAATGTTCTTTGAACTTAAAATACAAATATGGAAAAGTCTTAACGTAATTTGTCAAGGAAATGACCTATAGATATTTCTTTATGTACCAATTGTAATTGGGATTTCATAATGAAATCGTCTCTTATAATATGCTCGTTTCGGCGTGGGGACGGTTCGTGGTTGCTATCATCATCCTCCATTTGCAGCAATGTCGACAATAGACGAGATATTGTAATTGGACGATGGTTTTTAATTTTTCGATTGAGCTGTGAATGCCAGGATTCTATAGCGTTATTGCTTCTATGTCTCTCGCCAAATACTGACCATTCAGATTTGAAGCCTTTGTCTTTCAACCAGGTTTTTTCGAAATATTTAATGAACTTTTCGATTGTATCGTTTTTGGGACATTCCGATATGATATAGTCCCAGCCAGCGTTAATCTCGTTTGCAGGCAATAGAGGGAGAGCTGAACAAAGTCCCACAACTCTAATTAGAATTTTAGTATTAATTTTTAATTCTTTTGCTCTTTTCCATAAACATTTGCAAAAGTGATAGTAACATTTTATTATTTTAAGGTTAGTGAAAATATGCATTAAGGCATTGCTGGCGGCTGTTTCAAAATCAATGTGAATTTTTTTTGGCGCCCACTGGGGAATTTGGGACTTTATCATCTGAAATAATGCTGTATAACTCTCCTCCTTTTTGTCAGTCATCAAAGCATACACTGCTGGAATTACATTTGTAGTTAACGTTGACTGGGCCACATCAGCATGTATACTATACATTTGTTTGAATGGCTTCGGGCAGCTAAAGAATGTTCCATCACAAAAAAACTCATTTGATGTCGTCAATAATTCCTTTCCTTTTTCGGAACAAAAAACCAGAATTTTAGAAGTGTCCGTTGAATATTCCGCAAGAAGAAAAAACTGTTGGTGGTCAGAAATATGGACTTCTTCTAAGTTACGGAAGCATGTTTTGTTCCTACTCAAATATAAAGAACTTTTTATATTGACAAATGATGGTATTGTTCCTACAAAGTTCAGACCTCTATCCTTAAGACAAAAGATTTTGATCACGTGGACTCGATTTAAAAAGTTTGACCAACATGAATTTTTTTCCACTTGGTCAAATTAGTTAGACAAAAGATTTTGATCACGTGGACTCGATTTAAAAAGTTTGACCAACATGAATTTTATTCCACTTGGTCAAATTAGTTTGACAAAATAGTTTGACCATACGGAAGCACCGACCATTAGTAAGTAAGTAAATTCATTTATTGCACGTGACATGGTCAGGTATAAAGGTGTTAACATAACATACATATATCATGTTACTGTGGTTACACTTAGCTTGACGGCCTCATAATATGCTTTATCACGTCCCGCTTAAATGAAACGCGACTGTAAGGCGAAGGAAACACATGAGCTGGTAAATTAATTCCAGGTCTTAATAGCTACACTCTGGTGTAGATTTTCCTTTCGACGTTGAGGACTTTGTTACTCCCTATTCCTAAATTCTAACAGAGTTGAACTTCAGAAAGAGTAGGACTCTGTACCAATGTGCAAGAAAGATTTCGACACAACTAGGATTGGTGTTCTGATGAAGAGAATTGGAACAACAGAGGCAGCGCGCCTACTTTGCCGTAAAATTAAGTTTTATCCTATAGATAATATCCAAAATATTTGTAATAACATAACATAAACTCACGCCTATATCTCTGAAGGGGTAGGCAGAGGTGCTAGCACCCATATTTCGCTAGTTTATGTTTAGGTCCCAATGTAATAGGTGGTGAGCCTATTGCCATTAACTGGGCACTTATAAACCTGCGATAAATACACACATAATATATGTATAGTAAAACCTGGGATCGAACCTGAGACCTCGTTTCAGCAGTCCATTACCCATACCACTAGGCTACCGCGGGTTTGCAATATCCTAATAAAACTGTTCCTGGGGTTCTTTCAGGGGGAATTTACCCTAATGGTAGTTACTTATCCCAGAACTAATGATAGTAAGAACATCTTGTTATTACCTACTTCTGTATTATGAATGTAACTACTATAAGTAATAGGTATCATAGAGTTTAGGGAGTCAGGTACTCATTAAAACTTAGGTTATAAAAAATACTGAATGGCAAAGATCTAATTACCGGTCATTGCTGACGGAGTGACTGCTACGTCTTGCTTACCACGTCGTCTGCTGTGCTGTGTAATTCTCTAAGCACAGCGTCGAGTACAGCGCTGCGACAACCGTAGCCTACGGACGTGTGTAATACTAGTGAAGCCACATTGTCATTGGTCGATCTACTGTGACGTCACCCAGTCCGACCAATGAGAATCTCTGTCTAGGCTGTCGCAGCGCTGTGCTCTACGCTGTGTGCTTAGAGAATTGCATAATCTGCGCATATTACATTGTTACCTACCATCAAATCCACCACCGCGTGTAGATGATATAGTAAGAAAAGCTCACTCAGAGGTGGCAAGGACCTCCAAGATGCCAAAAGTAAAAAAAAACCTACAAGTTTAATCTGCGGATTATATTGCACGTTGCAGCGTCGGATGAGTTAGTTTAGTACCCTCTAAAGTCCCTTTTTTTTTCTTTTACGTGCGCAAAATCCCCACGGATACCCCCACCGGAGCCGGTGGAAGAGGTTATGTCGGAATCGAACCGACCAAAACGCACGCCGCCTGTGGTTCGTTTTTGGTTGCCGAAGGTGAGGTTGGCAGGCATATCCCTCGCACCCCGCCCGACCCAGGGCCATCTCTTACGATCTGGGCCTCTTCTCGGGTGTGGGGACTACAGAGTACTCTAGTATTCTACTCATCCCCGGAAACAGGGAGGCGCGCCGCCGCCGCGGCCTGCTTCTGCCAGGGTGACAGGCGGCTCCACCTGTCACCCGGTCCTCTAAAGTGCCTGATAAATTATTAACTGCAATACACAGCACTGGCGAACGGTAAAAATCTTCAAAAGTGAAGCCGATGAGAAAGTCTACGACCATCCAAAGCATAAATTTAAACGTCTCTATCACGGTTTCCCTTTGCAGAGCAAAGCAATCAGGAATTTGTTTATAGGGACGTCTCGCCATACACAGGCAAGATATAGTAACACGACACGACGGTGTTTCCGTCCCAATTGAGTAGTCCGACTGAAAAAATACCTCCGCCCTACAGAATACCGCGGCTATAATAACCTTATGTTGTGTTCCCGGCGGTGAGTAGGGAAGCCTGAGGTCACTGAAGAGTTTAGTGCTGTTAGTGGGAAGATCAGAGGCTGCGTCTGCACTGACGGCACAGAAACTCTGTTCTTACAGGATCGGCAGCACGGGTGTGACTCCCTTGGTGTTGCACATGTTCATAGGTCACACTTTCCTTAAGGTGGGCCGTGAGCTTGTCTGCGACCTAAGTTGTGTAAAAAGAATCTTTGTTATGGTAAGTTCAGATTCAATAAGCACTAAGGTAAGTTGAGATATATATATATATATATATATATATATATTTATATACTTAGTCTGGCCATAAATACTGTTACAATTAAAATAAGAAAGATATTACATTTGAATTTGAAATCTGTCATTTTTATACGATTGTTCATTGTGTTTTCTAATTTTGGCGCCAATACATTGTACAATATTTTGCTATATTAAAATGGAGTGGGGTGATAAAGAAAACCGAATCGCTGTGATTGCATTACACAAAGTTGGTATGGACCCGAATGTAATTTTTAAAACTCTCCATACGCTTGGTATTAGTCAAATGTTTGTGTACCGGGCTATTAATAGGTACAATGAGACCTCCTCTGTTTGTGACAGAAAAAGATCTGGCCGCCCACGTAGTGTTCGTACGAAAAAGGTGGTCAAAGCAGTAATGGAAAGAATTCGAAGAAATCCTGTCCGAAAGCAAAAGATTTTATCTCGGGAGATGAAGATAGCACCCAGAACCATGTCGCGCATTTTAAAAGATGACTTAGAACTTGCAGACTATAAGAGACGCACTGGTCATTTTTAACTGATAATTTAAAAAAGAATAGGGTGGTAAAATCGAAGCAACTACTGAAGCGGTACGCAAAGGGAGGTCACAGAAAAATTTTGTTTACGGATGAGAAAATCTTTACAATTGAGCAACATTTTAACTAACAAAATGACCGTATTTATGCTCAAAGCTCTAAGGAAGCTTCCCAATTAGTCGACAGAGTGCAACGTGGGCATTATCCGACTTCAGTGATGGTTTGGTGGGGTGTTAGCTATGAAGGAGTGACTGAGCCATATTTTTGTGAAAAAGGTATCAAAACATCGGCACAAGTGTATCAAGATACCATTCTTGAGAAGGTAGTTAAACACCTTAACAACACCATGTTCAATAACCAAGTATGGTCCTTCCAACAAGACTCAGCGCCGGGTCATAAAGCTCGGTCCACGCAGTCTTGGTTGGAAATGAACGTTTCGGACTTCATCAGAGCTGAAGACTGGCCGTCGTCTAGTCCCGATCTTAATCCGCTGGATTATGATTTATGGTCAGTTTTAGAGAGTATGGCTTGCTCTAAACGCCATGATAATTTTGGAGTCCCTAAAACAATCCATACGATTGGCAGTGAAGAATTTTCCCATGGAAAGAGTGCGTGCTTCTATTGATAACTGGCCTCAACGTTTAAAGGACTGTGTTGCAGCCAATGGAGACCACTTCGAATAAGCTTTTATATTTTAAATTGTTTTATATTTATGTATTAAACTAACACACTGTACAAGTAATAAATATTATTTGCAATAAAAAAAAATGTTTTTTCTTCGTAACAATATTTATGGCTAGACTAGGTATATATAGGGTACAATAATTGGCACCCATCTCAAAGTAGGTAGAACAGCTCAAAACACTTTCATAAAATTATGTATAAAAATTAGTATTTAAGCTATCGGGAATTATTTACCATGTTGTATTGTTCCGAGTTTGCGATATTTCGGCGCTGTTGTAAGCACCATGATCAGGGAGGAACTGGAGTATTGGAGGTGAACAATGAAAACAGTTTGTAGGAGTACCTAAATATATTGATCTACCATCTTTCGAGTTCTTTTACTACGGTATTTGCACTACCACTGGATTCACTCTCACTACAAACTCGAACCCGATCTCGACTTTATTACTAATATGAGTTACCATGATTAATGGATTAATGGAAAAATTACCATAAAGTCACTGGGTTTTCGCTATATTTTATTTAGGTAGGTACCTTTCTTTTCTTTTATCCAATGTTGCTCTTGTAATCATGACCTATAACCATATCCTTCAACACTTACTTAATCTGTATAATAGTTATCTACCTACATCTACACTAATACATATTATAAAGAGGAAAGATTTGTACCTATTTTTGTATGTTTGTATGTTTGTAATGAATAGGCTCAAAAAGTACTGGGCCGATTTAAAAAATTCTTTCACCAATAGAATGCTACATTCTTCCAATTTGACATAGGCTACATTTCATTTTGAAAAAAATTAGGGATCCTTGGTAAAATTTGAACAATGTAACCGAAGGTGTAGAAAAATGAGTCTTAAAATGTCTTTCGTCGAATGCGCTGCCAAAACTATTAGCGATAGAACAAAATAACGTACAACAATATTGAAGAACATTATAATGTCTACAAAAAACTCCGCGGTAGCATATGTCCAACTATTGTAGTTATGTCACTACAACAACTTTTTTCATTTTAAACATTAATGAAAATGCTAACCAAATTCAAACCATGCTATTTATGTGTTTATATTAATCCTTATCCAAATAAATTATTTTATGGTCAAGACCATTTAACTACCTTTGAAATAGTTTTTAAATTATTTAAATTGGACTTTCCATTCAAAAGATATTACGAATTAAAAAATTCAAACAGTAAACAAAACCGCCATAGCGCCGTGGCCGTTGTTTGCGATGCAGTCTGAAAAGCGCGCCGGGCATCGCGGCGGGCGGGGTGGAGGGGGCACTGAAATACAGGAGTGGGGTGTCTACCCCGTGTGAAGCCGGGACGGGCTGCTAGTTATCTAATATAATAGTTGAAAGAACACGGTACCTAAGTAAGTGTCAGTTTTTTTAAACAATGTCAGAACCGAAATTACTAATATATCCTCTAACCCCTCTAGCTAAGCTAAATTGCTTGTGTTAGGAGTGGGTTCACGTCGGTAGTGTAATAGCCAGGCTTCGAACCCGGGACCTCTCGATCGTAAGGCCGACTCCTTAACCACTAAGCCACTGACCGTGTGTTGGTAAAGAACATCAAGTTTGTTTTATACTAACTTTACAGTAATTTCTCAGTTTTCAAGGAGCACTATGATTCGACTTGTTTAGTTGTATGAGTGCGAGAGTACCAGGCATTGCCTGATTTCCTGTTCTCTTCATCGCTATCCCTCCATTCAGTAGGTGGTCAAGTTCTCTGGCTACATTGGCGTCACAGTTATACAATGAACAACGGCCTACTGTAGGCTATTGATGAGCATAACTTGGACTGCAAGTCTTATCTATATTCTATTCAGTAAAGTACCAATAAATAAATTTAAAATAGAAGTGAAAAAGACTTTAATGAGTAAAGGTTACTATAAAGTGGATGAGTACCTTGATGATGTTAATGCGTGGTCAACATAAGTCTCTTGCATGCTCGCACAAAATAAATTGTAAACCAAAACAAATTTAAAAAAGAAAAATAATCTACTTAGTTCTAATGTAGTTCGCTGAGTTTCTTGCTGGTATCTTCTCAGTAGAACTAATCTACCGAACCAGTGAAAGAATCATTTTCCAATGGTTTATTTTTACATTATTTAATATTTTTATATTATTCCTTGACATACATAATTGTAAAATTTTGACGTTCATATGTGCTCTTTATGTGCCTAAACTGAATAAATGAAATTGATTCTTTGATTCTTTGATTCTTTGACCTAGGTACTTAAAATCTTGTAGCAAATTTGTAATAACACATATTAAAGAAATAAAGGCTAGCTACCTAACTAGTGGTTCAAATTCGGTTTTAAGTCTTTAAAATGAGTTTCTAAACAGAACAGAACAGGAAGAGACAGACTTTTCCCTAGAATGTATTGTTTTGTCGACTAAGTGGCATACGACTACGGCCTATCCTTGATATTTTCTTGTCTAATACGTTTTAGAGCGTGATTTTTAAGTAGTCGGGTTTAAGGTTTCTACTTAATTTTTTTAAATATTATTTCAGGGCAAGCAATAGGTATAATTTATACATATTTTAAATATGTTAATTAAGATCCTTCAGTTGATACCAAACAGGACATATTTATCTCAAATTTATTTTTTAACACAGTACATTATGACCGCTAGAGGACGCCACATTAAATTCATTGTCACGTTATATGGCCTATAACCAGCGGACGACTAAGATGCTTCTAACGATATCTCATTTGACTAGTTCTAATTTCTAATAAGTCCTTGGCGAGCTATGAGGGAACAGATAAACCTACATTGATACATAGCCTGTCAAAAACATAACCCTCCTTTTACTTCGCCGTAGTTGTGTAAAAAGACACTTTAAGATTGTTTACATACATACATCCATATAATCACGCTTTAATCCCCGGAGGGCTAGGTAAAGGTGAATTAACACCCACATTTCACCAGTCACTGAATTCGGTCCCACGTAGTAGTGGATGAGCCTATTGCAATCTTCCGGGCAGTGGCGGGGCAACAACTAAATTTGATGTGGGCAAGACAGGTTCTATGGCGACCTGTAGGTCTACCATGAGTTGTTAAACGTGAGTCGTATACGTACACGAGAGTGGTATTGGGACCACGTGGTTACGTTTACGGTAGTTGGGCTGTCATGAGCTTTGTAAACCGTAGTGGCTCTCGTGTTAACGGAAGTAGCTGATGTATACGTATAATTTCCTAGAATACTTGACAGTTTGGTGTTTGTTTGAATTTTGAGTGACGGAGTATCGTTACCGTAAAATGGCGGCCTTCTTATAATCAGCTGTTAGGCATATGGTTTGGTACCTATTTATATAATATTTTATTTATATATATTTACATATACATATATATATAAATAAATATAATGAACTCACGCCTATATCCCCGAAGGGCTAGGCAGAGGTGCTAGCACCCACATTTCGCCAATTTATGTTTAAGTCCCAATGTGGCGAGTCTATTGCCATTAATTGGGCACTTATAAACCTGCGATAAATACACAAATAACTTCGAAAAGCATCGAAAAGTCATTGGTGTGTGCCATGGACCTGGAATCGAACCCGAGATCTCGTCTCAGCAGTCCATACCACTAGGCTACCTTTTTTACTAGGATACCTATTTATTATTTATTCATATTATTATATCCATGTTTTGTTGAAAGTAATTAGGTATTAACGAATAGTGACGTTATGATGCTGGAGGACGATATAAAGGGAGTGAATACTGTGATTACACAGATGTTTACTATGCATGGAGAACCACTCTATCCTTTAGCCACCTTCTAACCCACGGGAAGAGATGGGAGAGTCCTACATATTCTACATCATCGAGAACCAACACGTCAAATACAATGTTCTAAACTCCAAGCGGAGACTGTGCTAAAACCTCCATTCAGCAGGTATAGACACATATAGGTTGGTATACGCAAATAATATTGTCGCGTAGTTTCCGGCAGAGTAGAATTAGGGCCACCCCACCTCTTCCCATGCGGTGTCGTACAAGGCGGCTAAGGGATAGGGCTGTTTAACATCAGACAGATATGTACAGCCCCGACTCGGCCCTAGATGCATGGCTCGTGTCAACAATAGCGCCCGGAATACGGCAATAGGCTCACCCCCTATTACGAGGGACCAAATACAATAATTATTGGTGAAATGTGGGTGTTAATTCACTTCTGCCTAACCCTCTAGGGATAAAAGCGTGATTATATGTATGTATGTATGTAAAGCAAATAAAGTTTGCTATTAGGCACCTGTAATTATGAAATATGCAATTTGAAGAGAATGTTGTTAAAATGAATGTTTTTCAAAATAAAGCAAAGTAAAATAGACATTTTTATTGTTATTCATAGTACACACATGTGATTATAAAGAATTCGCTATGAAATAGATTAGAATATTGCAGAGGTTGTTCATCAGTATTGGCATCGATTTTGTTATAAATTGTTAGGTATTCAAATGATTTTCCTTTTATAATTGCTCCGAGCTCCAACTGTAAATAGAATTTATTATATATTTCATATCTTTTAAAATGTGACTGTTTGCTAATATTAGATTTCATACAATGAGGTTTGAGAACACTTCTTCACTTTAACTTGGATACCTATGTACCCACACATTGACTGGATATGAGCCCCACTAAATCATCGGGCCTAGGCTCTGGTACAGACTTTCCGGAACAAGAAGACGGCAGTCTCACAAAAGCCTTAACAATCCAAAAAGAGGAGCAGAATAGTCGACTACAGGCTCCAAATAACGAGATATTTAAGTTAGGAGTAGATATTCTTTTACATATCTATTGATAGGTCTTAGCCAGTCCTCGCTTTAATAATGAAAGATTTTTATAACAGGTTTATTTAGTACATATAGCATATGTTTCCAGATTATTAGACTTATTAAATATAAATAATTCCAGACTGTCTTATCTTATCCATGTAGGACTGACATCTCATGTCAAAAAATTAAAAAATAACATCACTTCAACGTTACATTCGTATACCTACTTGAAATAGGTTGTATAGCTGAATCACGAAACAAATAATTCAATCATCCTCATCCTAGCGTAACTCGTTCGTATCCGAAGCTTGCTCTGAGTCCGAGGGCCACATTTACCATATGCTTGCATATGATTTGTAAATTTACTTTTAACCCCGTGTCTTATAAGTTTGACTTGTTTGTGTATATGTGTGTATGAGTGTGTCTGTGGCAACGTAGCTACTGTATGTATACCTACCAATTTTAAATAAAACCCCCGTCAAATAAATCCTTTGAAAAGTAGAAGATAAATTGTGTTGGTTAGCCCTTTAACTTTGATATACTGACTCAGTAATATAATTTGATTCAAGTGTTGCCATGTTGGGGGACTTTGGATTGTTCGATTGAGAAATCATTTTCTTGATTTTTTAGCCAAAAATCATTAAATTCCGTGATCCGTAATAATATAATAATACATAGCGCGGCAGTAAACTTTCTCTCCCATTATTCTTATAGCTATTAAAAAAGTTCTCGACAATACTAGTGTTTTAAATCAAGGGACATGTATGCCAAGTTTGGTGAAAAATAAACATACAAACAGATATACGGATAAAAGCAAAATCGGCAACGTTGTCGAACGGCTCTCCCGATCAATTATTATTTCCACTGATTTTTTTTAAACGCAACGTTAACCGCTTTTTTGATAAAGTAGGTAGTTCATGAATTTTATTGTATAACATATATTATACTAAATCGTGTTTAATATTTTCAATATCTTTTTCATTTTTGTTTATATTTAATATGATTGAATATATATTGGTTCGTTTAATACTATAATATTGTTTATATTATTTCATAATAAAAAGTCTAAGCATTTCAATTTGCTACGAAACAGCTGTCTGGCCTCTTTTCAAATATTTACAGCGACAGTAAACACGAGAGTTCGTAGTGGTATCCTATTGGCTAAGCCATAACTACCATAAACCAAAACACTCTTACGGTAACGTATCACTCAAAATTCAAAATTTTAAATTGTACAGTGACAGCCACACGAGAGCACGTAATGGTAATTTATTGGCTAAGCCATAATACCATAAACCAAAACACTCTTACCGTAACGTATCACTCAAAACTCAAATTTTCAAATAGTGCAATGACAGCCACACGAGAGCACGTAATGGTACCCTATTGGGTAATCCATGGTTACCATAAACGAAAACCACTCTTACAGTAAACCATAAACTTCGGAGTTTATGTGTTGACCAATGGGAAACCATTACGTGCTCTCGTGTGGCTGTCATTGCACTATTTGAAAATTTGAATTTTGAGTGATACGTTACCGTAAGAGTGTTTTGGTTTATGGTAATTATGGCTTAACCAATAGGATACCATTACGTTCTCCCGTGTGGCTCTATGGCGGCGATGTCATTTTTAGTTTCAAGTTTGGGGGGGCTCATTTTCTGGCGTTGACTCTACTGCACATATTTGAAAGGAGGTCGGACAGCTGTCACGTAGCAAAATAAAATACTTGTCTTTTATTATGAAATAATATTAGATACCATATTGTATTATCAAACGACCCATATTTAAACTCAATTATATTAAGTATTTTTAAAATATGAAAAAGTATTAGAGTTTTTTTAATATGGTACTCAACCTACAATGTTGTAAGTATATACAATTGATAAATACCATAAACCAAAACACTCTCACGGTAACGTATCACTCAAAATTCAAAACTAGTTCCGGTTACATCCAAAGCTTGTACTTTCGATGAAACGTTTTCGCTTATCTTGGCTCTTTGGGGCGAGTGTGACACTGTCGTGAGACTCCCCAACCCCGAGAGGAAAGACTGCACCGGAGTCTCGTCCATTAATCAGCAGTAGGTCTGCTGCCTAACAGATGTTGTTATTAATATATTATAAATTTGGTGATTAACTTCGAAAAGAAAACAGGGAAAATTTTGTTAAAATAGAAGTTTAACAAATAAATCTAAAAAATGTAATTTATTAACTATAATTATAGAATTCAACGTAAGCCAGTCAGGTTAGAATATTGCTGAAGTTATTCATCAGTATTGGCATCGATTTTGTTATCATTTTTTATTCATATGGCTTTTCCTTTTATTTATTGTTCCAACTGTAAAAAATAAGATTCATTAAATTTTATTAATAATACAAAATTTAGGCTTATTTTTCCAAAAGTTAAAATCATTCAAGTCACAGTATTGTGACATACTAATATGGAATACTTTGGTAGGCAATTATCAGTGTTCATACACGATCTGAGAACAAACTAAACCTAAAGAAATGAATAGGGACAGAATAGAAGACCCTGGGCTCCAAAGTGCGAACTTTGGTTTGAATGCAACTGGGATTAGCACTCAGATGGAGAAGACGTCATTTTTATTATTGTAAGTTAGGAAAGATACACGACGTAGATAGTCTTTAACATACCTCTATTAATAGATCTCAACCAGTCTTCTCTGAAATGATGCTAGATTTACTGAAAACAGTCTTTTTTCGTATAGGTTAGGTATGTATAGCATATATTTTCCAAATTCTTAGATATCTCACCGAACATCAAAAATCCTTTGTATGTTTAAGTGACATCTGATGTCAAAATTTAAAAAAAAATCACCTCAACATTTATATTTGGCTATATTCATAAACCTAGTAAAATAGGTTGTATAGCAATATCAAGAAATAACCAAATAATATGGAAGCAAACATCAGCGAGTCTAAAAAGGCCACGTTGAGCGATTCCACTTAAAATTAATAACTTCATGAATTTCCAGTAAATCTAATAG
Organism: Eilema griseolum; assembly: GCA_963662185.1. Lineage (NCBI taxonomy): Eukaryota > Metazoa > Arthropoda > Insecta > Lepidoptera > Erebidae > Eilema > Eilema griseolum. The sequence continues at coordinate 6,054,629 of OY759232.1, forward strand.
ATTTCCATAAAATTCGTTAAATGATTACTCATTTGAGCCGAATTACAATAATTCAAGTAGGTACTAAGCAGATTCTAATTTCGTGTAAATATCGCCGCAAGACGCCTAATATGATTCCAATTAAGTGGCCTTTTTAGACCTGGAGGCCACCGGTGTGATAGTAGGGGTGACAGCATCACTACAGGGCCGCTCCCACTTCGGCCGGAATTTACCGTAAGCGGCAGCGGTTCCCCTGCGAGATTGATTCCCTTGATTTGATTGATTGAGATTGCCATTGATTGATCGCCTGTCGCCATTGCCGCATCGTGTCCGTTGTCCAGGAAGCAACGCAAGGATGTTCCGGATTCCGGACCAAGCACCTTTGTGTACCTACTATGATGCCGACTACTATATACTGAATTAAAAATACCTACTTACTTTCATGCCACTTTCCTTATAGAATTAGACTTTTTTTTGTTTCTTTTTTTACGTGCGCAAAATCCCCACGGATACCTCCCCACCGGAGCCGGTGGAGGAGGTTATATCGGACTCGAACCGACTAAAACGCACGCCGCCTGTGGGTCGCTTTGGTTGCCGAAGGTGAGGTTGACAGGCATATCCCTCGCATCCCGGCCGACTCAGGGCCATTTCTCACGATCTGGCCCTCTTCTCGGGTGTGGGGACTACAGAGTCCCCAACTTGTCCCCGGAAACGGGAAGGCACGCCAGGCGCGCCACCGCCGCGGCCTGCCTCTGCCAGGGTGACAGGCGGCTCCAACTGTCACCCCCAGGCCTGCGCTCATGGGGGGCGGAGGTCATTCATCGAACTCCGACGCCCGAGTTGCCTTCGTACGCGGGCAGCTTGGCTTGCGATCCTTCGTCGCACCCGCTGCCGCTCCCGCCCCGCCTCCTCCTTCACGAGCATTACTTGCTCGCAGAAGGAGGCGCCAGCCGCCCACGCATCCGCGCAGTGGACCATCGCCGCGAGCAAGGTGGAGAGTGTGAGAACTCTCACTCCCAGGGCCGCCACAAGCTCCCGTCTCGGCGTCTCCCACGCCGGACACTCGGTGAGCGTGTGTGGCCCTGAGTCCTCACTCGCGTCGCAGTGATGGCACTCGGACGTTGGCTCTTTCTCCATCCGACGCAGATACTTCCCGAAGCACCCATGCTCGGTGATCATCTGCGTCAGACGGTACGAGAGGCTGCCGTGTGGCCTCTCTAGCCACTTCCCCATGATGGGTCTTACCGCCGCTACTACGGCGCGCCCTGCGCCTGGTCGCCTAAGTCGTAGCTCCCATTCCGCCACCATTTCCATGTGGAGCCGGGATCTCGCGGCCCGAATTTCTTCGGGCTCGTGATCGTGACCCCGCTCCCGCGCCGCCTTTCGGAACCGGTGTAGCGCCGAAAGGGATCTCGCTTCCAGGATCCATGGTGGCGATCCGGCGAGGAGACTCGCCGCGTTGAAGGATATCGTGCGGTACCCCCTTATGATGCGAGAATTTGACTTTGACTTTGAGTGGCCACATTTTCTTTACGGCTTTTTATTATAATAGAATAAAACATACGTCCGGGTCACTAGTCCCTTAAACTTGTAGTACACGTAGGTATTCCTGTAATTTCATATTAGGCACATTTATTGCGAAACCGGTCAAGTGAAAAATAAAATATAGTGGAAAAAGTACAAAGTGTAGCAGGTTCGACCAAACGGCATCAATCAACAGTATTAATAGTATATTTCTTGTTCGGCGATTATTCATCATTAATATTTAAAATAACACATAATCGCACAAACACAATTGACGGGTGACGTGACACACGACCGGTCAATCTCTCGTGTCATCTCGTCCGACCAACAAAGCAAAAGCAACTTTTAGCTTAACGAAATAAAGCCTCTTTTATCGAAATATGACTGTGTCTTACTTTGTATTGTTTCTGTAATCATTTATACTGTACAGTATACACGGTACGGTAACGTCGAGACCGTAAACTGTAACGTGAAATAATCTCACGGTAGAGATGGCTGGAGATGTCAAAAATACGGAAACGTAACCACGTGGTCCCATTACCACTCTCGTGTACGTATACGACTCACGTTTAACAACTCATGGTAGACCTACTGAAGACGGATTTTATAAAATAATAAAAACAAACAAAACAATTAACACTGCCAAGTTTTTATTCATAAAAATACAAATTAGATTAATAAGTATTAAATGAAAAATTACAAATCGTTAATATAAAGGTGGAGATATACATTTCTTAAAGTGTATCTTAAAAAACATTAGATTTCTTTATTAAAGGAACAGAAATTTCCTGCTTTTAACGTTACTAAATTCCTTAATTATGGTATCGTAATTCAGCCTAGATGCCAAATCTGATTCAATTGATAAAACAGCCAAAGCTGAAAGTCTTTCTTGGCTCATTGTGTTTCTCAAATAATTTTTTATTAATTTTAATTTTGAAAAACTTCTTTCAGCAGAGGCTGTACTTACCGGAATTGTTAATAAAATTCGGATGACAATGTAAATATTTGGGTAAATTTCTTTCAAGCTATTTTCTGTTATGTATGACAGCAGCTGTTTCACGTCTTTAATGAAGTTGGGTAAATTCGGGATCATTGTATTTAATTCTTCATATAATTCAAATGGTTGGAAGTCACTGCTCTCACCCACACGCAGGACGTTATGTAAATCGTTACAGTGTTTTAATATTTGCTCCTGTGGCATATTTTTTAGCGCGCTTAAATCATAGAGAAAACCAAAGTCTTCAAAATGTTGATTTAAAGACGTAAATCTTAATTCCATATTGGTTATTATAGAATCAATCATGGCGTAAAAAAAATCTATTTGATACCGGATTTTGGGAGACTGTATAGGTTCATCGCTGCTTTCATAATCGAACATCCTTTTCTTTTTGGCTACTCTTTTATTCTTAAACTCTTTTGGCAGGTCATAACAGCTTTTCTCAGTAAATTTCCGAACATCAGACAGGGATTTCTCAAATCCAGTTTCCCGATACTCTTTTATCCATTCACAAAATGTGTGTAAATGTTCAAAAGCAATGCTTAAATGAATTTGTACTGATTGCCATAATTTACTTATTATATTAACACGCAATAATATCTCATACCACACATGTAAAGATACGATAAATTCTAAACTTAACATTTCATTTAGTATTGAATCGCAATCACTGAGAGTGTCTGATTCCTCCGTTTGATTTTTTAAGTTTTTTATGCATTCAATCACTTCATCAAATTGCAATAATACGGCCTTTACTGCTTCGATTCTACTTTCCCATCTTGTGTCTGATAAAGGTTTTATAGTAAGTTTTAATTTTCCTTTTATAAAATCCCAGCGCTTGCTTGATCTTGAAAATAGCAAATAAATTTTTTGTATGAAACCAAAAAAAGTTTTTGCTACCATAGATGAGTTCGCTGCATCTACCAATAGTAGATTCCAACTATGACAGCCACAAGGTGTGAAAAATGCCCTAGGGTTAATATTCAATATTCGAGTTTTAACTCCACTATTTACACCTACCATATTTGCACCATTGTCGTATCCCTGGCCACGGCAGTCTTGAATATTTAAGTCATATTTTTCTAGGTGTTCCAGTATAGCATTGGCTAAATATTCTCCAGTTGTCTGAGTAACAGCTAGAAATCCCATAAAATGTTCGACTATTGTACCAGTTGACGTATCACAAAATCTTAAGATAACCGACATTTGTTCAACTCTATTACAATCTCTAGTGCAATCGAGCAAAACAGAATAATACTTTGCTTCTTTAACCTTACGAATAATTTCATTGACAACTGTTTTTGACATCAATATGATCAATTCATTTTGAATATCGTGACTTAAATAATGGTGTGAAAGTTGTTTGTCACTAATGCGTTTCATGTGTTCACGTAAAGTAGGATCAAATTTTGATATCAGTTTAAATAAATCTATGAAATTACCGGAATTCTTAATACCGTCACCTGTCTTGAGAGATTCTCTGTGACCTCTAAATGCAAGATTATGAGAGGCCAAAAAGTTTATTATGTCAATTATTCTCTCTAACAAGTTGTGCCAATGTTTTTGTGATTCACGTATTAGCCTTTCGTTTTCTTGGTCTATTGTTTTGCCTTGATTTATTCCTTTCTCTAAATTTAACCATTGGAACATATGTGCCATATGTTCTTTGGTATTCTCATGTCTATGTAAAATGCTACTTAAATGTTTCCAGTCACAACACCCTCCTTGCACCACCTGAGTTTGTGAATTGCTAAATAGTCTGCATGGAAAACAGTAAACTTTATTTTGGGAATTGGAATACACTAACCAGCGACGATGTTGAGTTTCACCATTATTTAGTTTTCTCGAGAAATAGAAATTGGAAAAGTGTCTGTTATCATCACCTTTGGGATAATATTCATCACCGCTATTTAATTGCTGTGTGGGGCCGCTTCGAACTATGTCACGACGCTGTGTATCCGTTATGGGAAACGTCCACAATCCCGGATCCGAATTAACAAGTACTTGCTGCACTATGGCGCTGGCGTCGTCGCTGCGAATTGGAGAATCTATGTCAATCTGTTCTTCTTGATTGCTTGATGACAGCACAAGAGTTTCAGCGTCAATTTTTGATTGGCTAGAAGATGATCCAAGCTCTACGTCTAACTGACGTTCGCTCTCGGTATACAGTGCATCTAGAGCTCTCGGTAGAGGTATCTCGGACGTTTGTTTGTGTAGAAGTCGAAGCTATCGATTCAGAAGGCTCTGTACTACCAGATGCAGTTTGGTTGAGGAACTTCATCAAATTTAAACTCAAAACTTGGTTGGTTGCAGTTCTTTCAGCTTTTCTTTTTCTTTTTGCTGATCCAGAGCCTCTGTAGCAGAAGGACAGATACGCAAAATCCCGGAATAGCAAAATCCCAGATTAGCAGAAGGACAGATTAGCATAAAGGCAGAAGTACAGATACACACTGAAGTCAAAATAAATTTTAAAAGTTATTTAATTCGTTTTATAAGATAGCTTTTACTACCTGCTAGTTTTAAAGACTCCCATTTTCTTCCAATATCTCTATCTCGGCCGGACATGTCGATAACGTCGTATCTATACACTGTAAACGAAAGCAATAGTTAACATTTTTTTGCAGTTTTATCTACATAATATTGTAAAACCTAAATTTAAATTAGTTTTCAAATAAAAATCTTTAAGATAGCTTTTACTACCTGCTAGTTTTAAAAACTTAAAAAGTCGATACGTTTTTTACCTTAAAGCTTTTTTGGTTTCCTTCAAGAGATATTATAAAGCGTATTTTATATACAAGTAATTACTGCGTTATATACTTATTACCAATTAAATATTTCTTACCTTATGTAAAATAGACGAGTACAGGTACCGGTGTGTTACAAATCACAAAGAAAACAAAAAAACAATTAATAAAGTCACTGTTTTAAAATTTTGTGTCAGTTTACAGGAGCAATCAATATACCTAAACACTATCTATTTATTCACTAAATATTATTAAGACATTGAACACACTATTCTTATCAAAATAGGTACGTACAGTCATAAAAATAAACAATATTGAATAACACAATTATACGTTTCTATTGTTATGCGCCTAGCGACTGCGTTGCGTACTTTGATTTGATTGGTTGACTTCCTAGTAAAGAAAGTAAACAAATAAACCGGGGATTCCCCGCACTCTGGTCGGCGGCAAATGTTGCCAGACTAAGAAAACATGTTTCACAACAAAATTGATTTATATTTTTTTTGTTTTATTCTCGCTTTAAACATTTTTGAGTCGCGAGGCCCCTTGTACCGCGAGGCCGTAGGCGGTGGCCCACGTCGCCCACGCTTAACGCCGCCTCTGCTTCCGGGCATTATTGTTGACTCAAACCATGCATTCGAGGCTGAGTATATATGTCTGATGTTAAACAGCCCTATCCCTTAGTCGCCTTGTACGCAGAGGCGGCGTTAAGCGTGGGCGACGTGGGCCACCGCCTACGGTAAATACCGTTGGAAAATGCTCTAGATGCACTGTATACCGAGAGCGAACGTCAGTTAGACGTAGAGCTTGGATCATCTTCTAGCCAATCAAAAATTGACGCTGAAACTCTTGTGCTGTCATCAAGCAATCAAGAAGAACAGATTGACATAGATTATCCAATTCGCAGCGACGACGCCAGCGCCATAGTTCAGCAAGTACTTGTTAATTCGGATCCGGGATTGTGGACGTTTCCCATAACGGATACACAGCGTCGTGACATAGTTCGAAGCGGCCCCACACAGCAATTAAATAGCGGTGATGAATATTATCCCAAAGGTGATGATAACAGACACTTTTCCAATTTCTATTTCTCGAGAAAACTAAATAATGGTGAAACTCAACATCGTCGCTGGTTAGTGTATTCCAATTCCCAAAATAAAGTTTACTGTTTTCCATGCAGACTATTTAGCAATTCACAAACTCAGGTGGTGCAAGGAGGGTGTTGTGACTGGAAACATTTAAGTAGCATTTTACATAGACATGAGAATACCAAAGAACATATGGCACATATGTTCCAATGGTTAAATTTAGAGAAAGGAATAAATCAAGGCAAAACAATAGACCAAGAAAACGAAAGGCTAATACGTGAATCACAAAAACATTGGCACAACTTGTTAGAGAGAATAATTGACATAATAAACTTTTTGGCCTCTCATAATCTTGCATTTAGAGGTCACAGAGAATCTCTCAAGACAGGTGACGGTATTAAGAATTCCGGTAATTTCATAGATTTATTTAAACTGATATCAAAATTTGATCCTACTTTACGTGAACACATGAAACGCATTAGTGACAAACAACTTTCACACCATTATTTAAGTCACGATATTCAAAATGAATTGATCATATTGATGTCAAAAACAGTTGTCAATGAAATTATTCGTAAGGTTAAAGAAGCAAAGTATTATTCTGTTTTGCTCGATTGCACTAGAGATTGTAATAGAGTTGAACAAATGTCGGTTATCTTAAGATTTTGTGATACGTCAACTGGTACAATAGTCGAACATTTTATGGGATTTCTAGCTGTTACTCAGACAACTGGAGAATATTTAGCCAATGCTATACTGGAACACCTAGAAAAATATGACTTAAATATTCAAGACTGCCGTGGCCAGGGATACGACAATGGTGCAAATATGGTAGGTGTAAATAGTGGAGTTAAAACTCGAATATTGAATATTAACCCTAGGGCATTTTTCACACCTTGTGGCTGTCATAGTTGGAATCTACTATTGGTAGATGCAGCGAACTCATCTATGGTAGCAAAAACTTTTTTTGGTTTCATACAAAAAATTTATTTGCTATTTTCAAGATCAAGCAAGCGCTGGGATTTTATAAAAGGAAAATTAAAACTTACTATAAAACCTTTATCAGACACAAGATGGGAAAGTAGAGTCGAAGCAGTAAAGGCCGTATTATTGCAATTTGATGAAGTGATTGAATGCATAAAAAACTTAAAAAATCAAACGGAGGAATCAGACACTCTCGGTGATTGCGATTCAATACTAAATGAAATGTTAAGTTTAGAATTTATCGTATCTTTACATGTGTGGTATGAGATATTATTGCGTGTTAATATAATAAGTAAATTATGGCAATCAGTACAAATTCATATAAGCATTGCTTTTGAACATTTACACACATTTTGTGAATGGATAAAAGAGTATCGGGAAACTGGATTTGAGAAATCCCTGTCTGATGTTCGGAAATTTACTGAGAAAAGCTGTTATGACCTGCCAAAAGAGTTTAAGAATAAAAGAGTAGCCAAAAAGAAAAGGATGTTCGATTATGAAAGCAGCGATGAACCTATACAGTCTCCCAAAATCCGGTATCAAACAGATTTTTTTTACGCCATGATTGATTCTATAATAACCAATATGGAATTAAGATTTACGTCTTTAAATCAACATTTTGAAGACTTTGGTTTTCTCTATGATTTAAGCGCGCTAAAAAATATGCCACAGGAGCAAATATTAAAACACTGTAACGATTTACATAACGTCCTGCGTGTGGGTGAGAGCAGTGACTTCCAACCATTTGAATTATATGAAGAATTAAATACAATGATCCCGAATTTACCCAACTTCATTAAAGACGTGAAACAGCTGCTGTCATACATAACAGAAAATAGCTTGAAAGAAATTTACCCAAATATTTACATTGTCATCCGAATTTTATTAACAATTCCGGTAAGTACAGCCTCTGCTGAAAGAAGTTTTTCAAAATTAAAATTAATAAAAAATTATTTGAGAAACACAATGAGCCAAGAAAGACTTTCAGCTTTGGCTGTTTTATCAATTGAATCAGATTTGGCATCTAGGCTGAATTACGATACCATAATTAAGGAATTTAGTAACGTTAAAAGCAGGAAATTTCTGTTCCTTTAATAAAGAAATCTAATGTTTTTTAAGATACACTTTAAGAAATGTATATCTCCACCTTTATATTAACGATTTGTAATTTTTCATTTAATACTTATTAATCTAATTTGTATTTTTATGAATAAAAACTTGGCAGTGTTAATTGTTTTGTTTGTTTTTATTATTTTATAAAATCCGTCTTCAGGTCGCCATAGAACAGGGCCTCGCGAAATCTGTCTTGCCCACATCAAATTTAGTTGTTGCCCCGCCACTGCTTGTACGTCACCGCATGGCAAGAGATGGGTGGTCCATATTCTACTCTGCCGGGTACCAAGATTGGTTACGTTTAGTTAAGTACCTAGTACCTACCTAACCAAATCAAAAGTTATAGATACTTGATCTATAACTTTTAATACCCTTGCTGGAGCTATGAGGGAACAGATGAACCTACATTGATACATAGCCTGTCAAAATAATAACCCCTCCCTTTACTTCGCCGTAGTTGATTGCTTACATACATACAAACATCCCAACAAGCAAAAAGCGGTTTTATAATTATCCTAAGACCAATTTTCAATAGACTTATTGCGAACTCATAAGAGCTTACAAGCCCGGCAAAGGGCCCACTTTATTAGTGTATTCAGTTTTTTAACAGTGTAATAGTACCTTCGTGGAATTCAACTCACGACTGTAACAGCCGTGTAGTGGCATTTTGTGAAACCATACAATCCTACGAAATCTATTATTAGTCTCGTATAAAACTAAACTATAAACATATATAACTGATTATGTTAACTTAGAAGTTACATTTTTGCAGTTTCAAGACGTTATATAATACTGTTAGTATATAAATTTCAACTTGATCCCTTCAAGCATTCATGAGAAAAAGGTATGTGACAGACAGACAGACAGACAGACAGACGGACAACGAAGTGATCCGTTAAGGGTTCCGTTTTTTCCCTTTTGTTGTACGGAATCCTAAAAATCCAAAGTTTCATCACTTCCATCCAAACCCATGGTCAGACGCTTTGTTTATGTATCTAACTGTATGACGAAGTATATCAAGGATAAAGTTATTTTATTATATGTTTTTTATATTTATTTTAGTCCATCTCGTTTCCTGGCACATTGTAACATGAATAGGTTGAGTGGGGGCAGGAGCAAAAATGGGTTAAGACAAACAATCGCACACAACATCTAGTTCAGGATGGTTTTATCGGTGCACGTGACAATGCTATGTCCACCATCTCCTTACGTCCCTCACCTCAGTCATCGTTTAAAGGGAGGGGTTGGGTACAGTAAGCCAATTTAGGCGACACAATATTTTTGCACAATTTTCGAGTTTTCAATATTACCCCATGATCTGTAATTTTCATAAAAAGGTACCTACTAGTTTATATTTTTAATTTTTAGAAATGTTGCACCTAAATATAGCTACCCTTCGTAGTCTAGAATGTATTCATACTTTCCGTCTAAACCCATCATAATATACGGGGGTAAGATGAACAAAGTTTCAATGTTACCCCATTACACAATTCATACTAAAGGTCAGATGTTCTCAAACTGTATGTGATGATATTTCCAGATTATGTGTACCTTCAGTCATAAAAATGTGAGAAGAGGGCCAGATCGTAAGAGATGGCCCTGGGTCGGCCGGGGCTACAAACAACGACCCACAGGCATCGTGCGATTGAGTCGGTTCAAGTCCGACATAACCTTACCCACCGGCCTCGGTGGTGGGGCTATCGGTGGGGATTTTGCGTACATTAAGAAAAAAGATCCTATGCCACAACAACCTATACTCGGCATAATATATGAGTGTTTCTCGACTAAATCTATCCCTGTAAAAAAAATCCATCAGATCCGTTCAGTCTTCAAGAGATTGATTGATTATCAAACATTCGAAACATCTTAAACTTATAAAATGTTTATTAGGTCGCCATGTTACGTGAATCATTTAATTAACTAATGGTTTTTTTTAAAGTAAAGAATATTAGCAACCGAAATTACTAATATTCCCTCTAACCCCTCCAGCTAAGCTAAACTGCTTGTGTTAGGAATAGGCTAACGTCGGTAGTATAGTTGCCAGGATTCGAACCCAGGACGTCTCTATTGCAAGGCCGACACCTTAACCACTAAACGACGCCTATGCCTCAAGCTAACCTAAATATGAAGTTTCCTTTCCGTATTCTGACTTAAACCTCCACGGTGTTAGGTGCGAGAAAAAAAAAACAAGTTACCAATAAAATAGTAAATAAATTAAAAAAATATGTGAATTCAATTGTTTTTCATTTGAATAACTTATTATCTAAGATCAATGGCTGGCGGGAGGATGACGCTAGACGTAGTGGCGTTCTTTCGCAACCTACCCGCCAAAATTAATGTTTTTATTTATTTGTTTTGTTTCTTTTTTCTGTGATGTGCCCTAACACATGTCCCTGCGCAATATGTGGGTACTTGATTGTATAATTTTGTATGTTAAGTTAATAACTGAATGTCGATGATAATGATGCCCAGAAAAACTCAAATGAGTTTATGTGGCATCACTAAGTAAACAAAATATGTAAATACTGTAATTGTTTATAATAATAAATAAAATAAAATAAATAAATAAAAATATAGAAGATATTAGAGTAATGTTAGAATGCGACGATTTGTGATTTTGTTTGATTTATATAGAGCTGTTGTCGGAGACCTCCATGTGAAGAATATAGCGCAAAGAAAATCAGGTATTTATTGAGTAGGTATATTTTTTTACTAAGTACCTACTTAATTCAGATGTACCTATTATTGATTAACATAATGGTGAAAGCCACTGAAAGGGAAATACGTATCGAAAAGATGAATTAATCATGGTTTTAATTCTTATCGATCCCGATTATCTTATCGATGCCGCACTAAGAATGCAATCTTTTAAAGATATAGAAGAATAGAAGAGAGAAGATAAAGAATAAAAATATCGCAATTCTTGTATGGTTTCCTGTTCAATCAATGCCTAAGGAATATTTTCTTATCTAAAAATTATTGAAAAATAAAATAAACCCGACCCGAGTTTAAAATAAAATAAATTATTGAAATTTAGAAAAACCCGACAGCTGTCTAAAAGATTGAAACAAGTTTGACAAGCAGGCGGTAGGTACTCACAAATTTTCTTTCGGTTTACTATTGGCAAATTTATTTTATTTTAAACTGTTTAGTTATGAGATGACATATAGGTATATATTTTTTTGCAATCGCCTTCTGATTCCCTTCATTTTTATACCCTACTCGATAAGCTTGAGTAAAAAAAAATTTTTTTCTTACGTGCGCAAAATCCCCACGTATATAAGATGTTATGTCGGACTCGGATGACTCTTGACTAAAACGCACGCCGCCTGTAGGTCGCTTTGGTTGCCGAGGGCGAGGTTGACAGGCCTATCCCTCGCACCCCGGCCGACCCAGGGCCATCTCTTACGATCTGGCCCTCTTCTCGGGTGTGGGGACTACAGAGTCTCCAACTCGTCCCCGGAAACGGGGAGGCGCGTGAGGCGCGCCACTGCCGCGCACAATAAATCCACCTATACTTTTTGTTGACATTTTATGTACTCTATACATAAAATGTCAACAAAAAGTATACTCGAGAGATTTAAGACCCCATTCATTGAAATCCATGCTGCCGGTAGGCCTGAGAAATAAACAAAGAAAACTACATACATGCATAAATACACGCGTAAAACATTACCCTTTTTTTACTTGCGGAAAATCCCCAGCACCGGACGCGGTGGGAGAGGTTATGTTAGACTCGAGCGTTACGCTTGTGGATCGTTTCTGGTTGCCGAAGGTGAGGTTAACAGGCATATCTCTCGGACCCTGGCCGACCCAGGGCCATCTCTCTCAAACTGGTCCTATCCTCGAGTCGTAGCCCTCGCTGGCGCAGTCGGGTAAAAAACGAATGTTATCCTTTACCTTCTTTATTTTTAACTGTTTTTAAGCTATTGCATAGCTTTTATCGCGGGCCTTGAGCGTGGGGACCGAATCCAGAAATTCCGTAACGAAAAAAACCTAACACCCCCAACTCCGAGCTCGCACGAATCGAGCCGAGCTGCTCCGAAGTAGCTCCGCTTAACGTAAGTAATTATAATTGCATAAGTTGTTAGTTTTCAAATTCAAATTCAGACTCAGACTCAGACTCAGATTCAAATTCAAATTCAAATTATATTATTATTTATTATAATTGCATAAGTTCATAAAAAATGCTATGCAATAGCTTTACCGCGGCAGTCCCCGAGTGCCACGTCTTTTTTTTTTTAATAATCGGGTGCTATTGTACATTATATTGCGTTTCGCTTTTGGCGTAGTTATTCATTCTATGCACTTTATAGTGCACAGAGGCGAGAAAGAGACTAGTCTACAGGTGAGGCACAAGTGATGTCCAGAATGGAACCATAAAGTGTGGACAACGACCATACAACCAATGCGGAGAATAGAAAATATTGATGAATTCTTTTCGTATAATATTTCGAATCATTAGTATTCTAAAAATAAAATACAAATTTAGAGCACACAATCAAACTTTTATTTCTAAAGTACATTGAAATTAATAACAAAGATGCATATCAACGACATGCTGTCTATCGGCAATGTTCATTGTTATGCAGACGATAGCACTTTACATGGGAGTTATCATGGACATCCTGCGGCCAAGCAGGCAGATATCGCAGAGAAAAGGCAGCTTCTTGTCACTGAGCTTGACGGGATCCTGAATCACATTTCAGTAGTAGGTATTCCCGGAGACTAGACCAACTCTCCAAACCACCACCTCCCCCCTGTCATTCCCTCCCCCCGCCATGCCCTGTCTCTCGGCTTCAGGGTGGCCGTCACGGCTAAAAAAAAAAAAAAAAAAAAAAAAAAAAAAAAAAAAAAAAAAAAGTTTGGTGTCTATTCGGGGGTTTTCAGCCATGCTGAGTCGATTGCGCTAATCCGTTTTCGCGTACGACGCACCGTTACAAAGTTACAGAAACGTAATCTGAGGTAATTGACGAACAATTGATAACGGCCGACCCTTGATAACGACCAGCCGTCGTCGCTCAATGTTATCTCGGGTCTGTTGTCTTTTTTGTCAATGTCTGCGTCATAGCCAATGATGACTAAACCTATGATGTAAACGGGTATGTATATGATTTAAAAAAAAGTCCTTTCGCAGTACTAATGTTCTTTATTATTTTCAAAACAATATTTGAATAACTTACTTAGTATGATATCGTTATACAGCGTATTGTTAGTGAACAGGTGCTGGAAATCGGCTAATGACATACCATAATGTTTATAGTATAAATACATTAAACAATATTCGCCACATACTGGAGTGTAATCGTTTTGGATTCGATTAGTGTTGTAATTCCATACTCTGCAATTTCGATCTAAAAACGTACGATGGAAACCTGTGGGTGCTCTACCATAGGAATCAAAGTACTGACCAACTCCATTCGCGTCTATGTGTATAGCAACCCAGTGAGAACCAGGCTTATTGTCGCTATCTAAGTTGCTTATGATATATGTAGGCATATCTACATGAATCGGCAAGCGATTTGCGGCATAAACATTACATTCACTTTTTGAATCCACTTGTCTCAAGTATCTCCGTATTTCTAATGTATTCATGATCGCGTTACGATGTTATCAGGCTCGTAGATTATAAGCAAATAATGAGATCAACAATAATTTAACATATTATAGGGTCTACAAAAACTTTTGTTTTAACTGTAACATGACGTACGAGCTCCCTTTGCTCGCTCCCGCGCATAATAATTTCACTCATAATGAACATTGACCAAATTGGTCTGGTCTATGACAGAGTATCTTAACATACACTGCATTTCGAACATTCACGGTAACATAATATATACAAACACATTGTTAATAAAACAAAGAAATACTTTGTATGAATATATTTTATTGAAAGGATCAATATACAATAATGCAGACTAATTTCTAAAACATATTTAATTCTAATACGCGCTTAATTCCAATACACACTTAATTTTAAAACATTTAAGTTTACTTAACTACTATAGTCAACAGAAATGTTACGGTTTTTATCGATTTCTATAACATTATCAAATTCTGCATAGACAATACAATTAATAGTTTGTGTTAAAGCCGTATCAAAGCGAACTTCTATTCTTACGCTACCATGTTTTATAAGGTTCCAGTGATTAGAAGCATTCGCTGATAAGTCAGGTGTTAAATCGAACGCTAGCAGACAAAACCCTTTGGAATATTGATCTCTAGATATCCCGTTGCCTTCATTAAGGAAATGTATACCTGTACCCGAGAACAACGTATGATAACTAGAAGTAAAAATATTATTCCCAAATGATGGTTGTAAAGCTTTTGAAGGTATTTGTTGTCCGTCTATGTATAAACAAAATGTACTAATATCAAAATTTTCAAAGTTAAATGGGTTTTTAGAGAGATTTCCATTGAATGCTGCATTATTCACAAAACCAACTATACACCGTTTAGGTACTTGACCAAGGAATATGTTATCAAGAGTTTTACCCTGAACACCTGATGGTATCGTCAAAACTTTAACTTCAGCTCGTGTGATAGGATATTTAGCTGTCGTAGATGATAACACTTTTTGATGTGCAAGTAACACAGTTGGATTAATTCGTGCTCTACGAACAATCAGGGTTGCATCTGTAATAGTAACTTTAAATTTAAGGTCGTCAGCAAACAATTAGAACGAGTCAGTCGCTACCAAAACAAAAAAATGTATGTGTCATCTAAAGTAATGACCACTCGTTATAAGCAAAATTTCTGTTATCTGGGAATATGACTAAGTAGGTAGGGATTTGTGGTTATCGAATACAACAAAAAAGTTCAGTTATCTGAGGTATTTAGCTTACAATTCAAACAAATTGGTTTGCTATCTGAAGGTAAATTATCTGAGGATATCATTACTACGTTTCTAAAAGCAACGAGAGACGGGCTGTGTATAAAAGAGAGCCCTCTCTCTCACTAAACTCAGTTAAAACGTCGTCAACAGTGGATAAGTTAGTACACTATAATAAAAAGACCAAAGTACAAGTTTGATAACTGAATATCATAGTATTCTTCATACATTACAGTGTGCTGTTTATACGTTGTGGTTACTATGGCTGTAAGTATTATCATATTTCAAATAGTGTTCTTAATTACATTTATACTTTTTTATTCGTGTGTCCATGTCAAATTTTTCAAAAAGATATTTTATATTGTTTCAGTTTCTAGATAATACATATAAACAGTTTTACTATCCAGGGGAAGAGGATGAGCGCAGTGATGAAGAAGGTACTCTGGAGTAAAAAGTAAAGAACGCCATTCTACTAAAAAGGAAGAAAGACATAGAGGAATTCTTTGAGAAATCGAAGAAGAAGAAGAAGGCCTCCAAAAAGTCATCTACTGTTGGACGCTTATCAAACGGGGGTACAGCATATATCTCTACAAACAATGACGATGGAGATAATGCATCCCACCTCGTAAAAATTGAAATTTACGATCTGAAGAAGACTAAAGAAATTGCACCGACGGAGCTATGGAAACATGCCGAGCTGCGTGTAAAATATTATACAGCAAACGATGGGGACAAGAATTTAAACAATGTACGTGATATCATATACGATATAACTAAACAGCTCGCTGCTACCGAAGATTGTGCTAAATACTTCATGAATAATTGAAGTAGTGAAGATACACAGAGACTTCTACCTTAATTTAGTTTTGATAGTGTATGAACTATTGTGTAGTACAATCTATCTAGTAAAACAGTGCGTATTCAAGAATCCTTGTGTTAAATATAAAGATTAATAGTGATACACCATGGATACATTAAACTGTGACTTATATAATTCGGAACTCGTGGTGCTTGCTGAGGAAGTGTCGTTAGATTTTATGTCATCTGAATTCAACCAGGAATTTCATATATCACAAACTGGAAAAGGAAAAAGGAAATCAGAATCTGTGACAACAACAGAAGAAGACTCAACTGCAAAAATAATACATCTTGAAGCACCATCCACATCATCAGTGTTTTTTCAAACTGTGAGTACAGAAAGTTATGATACAATTAAATGTTCACAGTGCAATGTGTCGATAAAAAAAAAAATTTTGAGTAACCATTTGAAAAGTAATACACATAAAAATAATTCTTTAAAGAATGATTCAGAGTTAAGAAATGTTAAAATAGTTGAAAGTGCTTTCGGAAATAGAGTTATTACGTATAGAATTAAATCTGATATCATTATTGACAACAATCCACGACCTTTTCAAACACCTGAATTATTTTTAAAAGAAATCAAAGATGTCGTATTTACTTTACTTGAACGATGTATCATAGATCTTTTTATTGTAAAAGTAAATTTTATCCTCAATGCAGACTTTATACAGCTAACTAAAAACTTACGTAACACGTTCGACTTCCAAATAACTAATTACGTTTTCAGTCGTGGTGATGATAAAGATATGATTTTTTCTTTAATAACTTCTGAAATAAGTACTAAAATTTCAAATTTTGAAAAAAAAGATAGTGGTTGGAGTTTACTAAAAATAAATTACATGGATATGAATGTTAATAAATTTAACCCATTGCGGGGCTCTTTCTACATAGACCTACCATTAGACATAAAAGTTAAAAAAGCAGTAATAAATGTGCAAAATAGGGATAACGAATGTTTTCGATGGGCAGTTTTATCAGCATTATATCCAGCTAAAACCCATGTTGACAGGGTAACATGTTATATTCCTTATAAAAATAAATTAAAATTTGGTAATATTTCATTTCCTGTAAAATTGAAAGACATTAATAAATTTGAAAAACTTAACGATATTAGTATAAATGTTTTTGGTTTAGATTACGATTCTAGAAAAAAGAAAAATATTGTGGTTGGCCCGTTATATTTTACAAAAGAAAAAAAAAACATCCATTTAAACTTATTATACATAACTCAGGCTAACAGAGGTCATTATTGTTATATAAAAAATATTTCAAGGTTAGTCGCTCAACAAATTTCATCAAGTAAATGTGCAGTTCATATTTGTGATGGTTGTTTGTTAAACTTTACATCGCATAATAATTTAAAACAACATCAAGAAAAAGATTGTTTCCACATTTCAACAAAACTACCATCGGAATCTAATAAAAAAAGTAATTGGTTTAATGAGTTAACACCTTCGAACCAAATATCATTTAACAATTATGAACGAAAATTAAGAGTACCCTTCGTAATATATGCTGACTTTGAAGCTTTTTTGAATCCTATTAACGGATGTTCTAATAACCCAAATAATTCATCAACCGAAAACATTCAAAAACATGAAACGTATAGCTTTGGCTATTACATTAAATGTTCATATGATGATAGGCTTTCAAAGTATAGGTCACATACTGGTAAAGATTGTGCACTTATGTTTATGAAAATGATAAAAGATGATTTAGTTAATATCTGTAAAAAAAATACATTTGTTAAAAGTCCGTTACCATTAACGGAAGAAAATATTAATATGTCTAATCAAACTAAAGTCTGTTATATTTGTAATCACAGTTTAAATGAAAATTTTGAGATTTGTTATAATTGGTTTACTGGTTTATATGAAGGAGTTGGACATACACATTGTTCTAAAAAGTATAGAGTACCAAACTTCGTACCCATATTTCTACATAACTTGGGTAACTATGATTCGCATTTTATTGTTCATGGTCTCAATTTTGAAGATGGTAATATAGAAATAATTCCTGAGAATAAAGAAAAGTACATTTCTTTTTCAAAAATATTAAATATTAATAACCGTGTTATGAAATTAAGATTTCTTGATTCTTTTAAATTCATGTCTAGTAGTCTAGAAAAATTGGCTCAAAATTTATTATTGGAACAATTCAAAGAACTCAAATTAAATTTTCCATGTGAGGAAGACTTTCGGCGCTTAATACGTAAAGGTATTTATCCTTATGAATACATGACTTCATTCGAATGTTTAAACTTAACATGTCTGCCTACTCCTGACAAATTTTATAGTTCGTTAACTGATATGCATGTTACTGAAAATGATTACCAGCATGCTCAAGATGTATGGAATCATTTCCATTGTAAAAATATGAAAGAGTACTCTGATTTATATTTAAAAACAGATGTTTTATTGTTGGCCGATATATTTGAAAATTTTAGAGATGTGTGTCTTAAAACATATGAATTAGACCCAGCCCATTATTATACAGCACCGGGTTTGAGTTGGGATGCCATGTTAGTACATACTAAAATAAATTTAGAGTTGTTAACTGATATAAACAAAATTACTTTTATTGCAAAAAATATTCGCGGTGGTATATCTCAATGTAGTAACAGACATGCTAAAGCAAATAATTCTTATATGTCAGAATATGATCCTTCTGTACCATCTTCTTTTCTAATGTATCTGGATGCAAATAACCTTTACGGTTGGGCTATGTCTCAATGTCTCCCTACTGGAAAATTTGAATGGGTTGATGTTAATACTAACTTTCATGTTCCTGACGATGCTGATTATGGTTTCATTTTGGAAGTGGACTTAGAATATCCAAAACATTTACACGACTTACATTCGGATCTGCCGTTATGTCCTGAAAATATATGTTATGGTGGTAGTAAAGACAAAAAATTGATTCCAAATTTAAATGATAAAAAGAACTATGTCATTCATTATAGGAATCTTAAACAATGTTTGAAAAGAGGACTTCGTTTGCTTAAAATTCACAAAATTCTTAAGTTCAATCAATCAGCGTGGTTAAAAGTTTATATAGATTTGAACACTCGCATGCGTTCATTGGCAACTTCAGATTTTGAAAAAGATTTCTTTAAATTAATGAATAACTCTGTTTTTGGTAAAACAATGGAAAATGTTTTAAAACGAGTAAATGTAAAATTAGTGAACCGTTGGACAAATTGTGGGAAAACTCAGGGAGCTGAAACTTTAATAGCAAGACCTGAATTTCATAGTTTATCTGTATTTTCAGAAGACTTAATCGCTGTACAATTAAACAAAACACAAGTTTTATACAACAAACCGATTTACCTTGGATTTTGTATTTTAGATATTTCAAAAACTTTAATGTATGACTTTCATTATGATTTTATGAAAGAAAAATATATGGAAAATATTAAACTATTATATACAGATACTGATAGTTTAGTATACCAGATATTTACCAATAATTTTTATCATGATATTAAAGAAAATTTAGAAAATTACTTTGATACATCCGATTATCCTCCTGACAATATATATGGTTTACCTCTAATAAATAAAAAGCGATTAGGATTTTTTAAAGACGAAAACAATGGCAAAATTCTTAAAGAGTTTGTAGGACTTCGAGCAAAAATGTATGCTATGGACGTACAAAATAAATTTATAGCTAAAGCAAAGGGTGTTAATAAATGTGTTACAAAAAAATTTACTTTAAATGATTATAAAAGCTGTTTGTTAGAAGAAAAAATACATTATAGTGAAATGTTAAGATTTAAGTCAATAAAACATACTATATACACACAAAAAGTTAATAAAATATCTCTTTCGCACAATGACACTAAACGATACATATTGGAAGACGCTATCAATACCCTAGCTTGGGGGCACTATAAAATTAAGAACATTTAACTTTTTATGTATGTTGTAAATATAAATAATAAATATTCTACAATCTACTGCCGCAACACGCTTGCTTCGTGCTTTAATTGTAATATAAATATGTTTTTAAGATTGCTATAAATGTTTGTCCTTATAGGTCTCTCTATTATAAGATTGTGTAATAATTATATAAAATAAAATTTAACAAATTTGTTTATAATATTGTGCCATAAATTTTTATCATTATAAGTCTGTCTATTATAAGATTGTATAATAAATGTATAAAATATAGTAAATTTGTTTATATGATTGTGTTATAAATGTTTATCATTATAAGTCTGTTTAAGTAATAATTTTTTAAAATAAAATATATAAATGCTTATTTTCTTAACAAATTGTTTCATTCTTTGTCTAAATCGTAACTTACTTAGACGTTTTTCAAAATGATCCACTTCAATCATCCATTTACTGCGATAGTTGCTGGTCCTAGTGGATGTGGAAAGTCAGTCTTTGTAACAAATTTTATAAAATTTGTAAAAGATGTTTGTAACACAAATTTTGATCAAATAACATGGTGTTTTGATGAAATGCAACCTTTATACAATATACGAAATGTTAATTACATCCAAGGCATACCAGATCTAACTATGTTTAGTGGAAAGGATCCTCAACTCCTAATAATTGATGACTTAATGAGAGAGTCTGATGGACGTATTGTTGATATATTCACAAAAGGAAGTCATCATAGAAATTTAAGTGTGTTTTACATATCACAAAATTTATTTCATCAGGGAAAAGGTCAACGAGACATATCTCTGAATTCAAGTTATATAATTTATTTTAAAAATCCAAGAGATAAAACACAAATACGATACTTGGCACGACAAGTATTTCCAGAAAATCCAAAATACTTGGAAGATTCTTACAAAGACGCAACTAACAATGCACATGGATATCTTATGATTGATTTAAAACAAGAAACAAATGACATGTGTCGTATTAAAACAAAGATATTTCCATGTGATGGATATTGCACTGTTTACATACCATCAAAAGGGTTTAAATATAGTAGAAATCAACAGATATCCATTAGTTACTAACAATGCATGGAAGCACAAAGACGCATAAAGGCCTATTAAGCGCTCTGATTACACTTAAACCAAAATATCAAAAAGCTCTTTTAAAAGCCTGCGATGAAGAAGAAATAAATTGTATTTGTGAATGTATTCATAACGTTTTACAAGGAAAAATAGAATTGAAAGAAAAAGAAAGATCAAAATTGAAAAAATACAAAAATATTCTACGAAAAATAGTACGGAAGGGATCACACAAAATTAGAAAACATTTAATAATACAAAAAGGTGGTGCATTTCTACCACTAATATTGGGTTCTGTTCTAAGTGCCTTGGTTAGTACACTTGTCTAAGAAAAATGGATAATGCTAAAAAAATGTTACTCATCGATCCATCTCTATTAGAAAAGTTAAAACAACCTAACGCGGTTGATACTCCATTATCTCGTTTAGACACAGATATGCAAAACATTTTAAATAGCGATATGGATGATCGAAAGAAGTGTATTTTATATTTACAAACTCTACAAAGATATTTAAACTTCACTAAAGAGGAGCGACAGCCCTATGAAATACCAATAATAAATCAAGACTCGAAAAGATCGGTGAAGTATATTACTGATGATGAAGATAATATATCTACAGTCCATTCTAACACATCAGTAAAGGAAGTAAGTTTGCAAGAAACTAATGAAGGACCATACACATCTAATTACATTTTAAAACTTATACCAAAATCCTATATAAAAAGGGGGGAATCACTGTTGAACTTACTCTCTTTGAATAAATATAAGATTAATTGGGATGAGACAGGCACTGTGGTTATAGATGGTCAAAAAGTTCCTGAAAGTAATATTGTTGATTTGGTAAATGATTCATTGAGGACACTTAAAAATAGTGAACCTACTGGATGGCAAAAATTCGCTACAGCTTTAAAGGAAATCAAAGTACCGCTTATATATATTGGTAACACAAAAAGATCTGAATATATTAAAAAGCTACAATCACAAGAGCATCAAGATTCAATCCCAGCAGATGAATTATTTTCTACACCAATAACTGAAAGTAAATTTCGTAAAAAGATAAAAAGAAAAATTGATTGGGAAAAATGGACCCCATATTAGAATTAAATAAGATTTATTATGATTCTTCACATCCTGCAGGGTACAGTAGCCTTAGCAAATTAACCAAAGCAATGAAAGGTAAATTGAAAAGAGATGATGTGAAGAACTGGTTAAAGTCACAAGAAACATATACATTACATAAACCTTTACAAAGAAACTTTTCAAGAAATAAATATATTTTATCTAATATTAACGAACTGTGGCAGGCTGACTTGAGTGATATGAGAACTTACTCAAATTATAATGATGGGTTCAACTATATTCTTTGTGTTATTGACGTGTTTAGTAAATATGCCTTTGCGAGACCAATGAAAAAGAAAAACTCTGAAACAATCAAAGCATGTTTCGAGAGTATATTCATGGAAGCTAAAGTTACACCTACACATATACAATCTGACAAAGGGACAGAATTCGTATCCAAAGACGTACGAAAATACTTTACTTCAAAAAATATTAATTATTATACTACTAATAATCCTGATATTAAAGCAAGCATTGTAGAAAGATTCCAGAGAACTCTAAAGATGAAAATGTGGCGGTATTTCACACATAAGAACACGCATAAATATATTGATGTTTTACAAGATTTGCTGTACTCGTATAATCATAGTTATCATTCTAGTATCAAAATGTGTCCATCTGAAGTTAATCGTGATAATATCATTACTGTATGGGAAAATTTATATTACAAGAAAGGAAAAGACAAACCTTCTAACATCGCTTTATCGAAGTTTCGCGTTGGTGAGTTTGTCAGAATAACGAAACATAAACATATTTTTCAAAAAGGTTATGAATCTAACTGGAGTGATGAAATATTCATAATATCTTCCGTAATTCGCCGGTCTCCGTGGTTAGTATACACTCTTAAAGACCTAGAGGGCGAAGAGATAATAGGAACTTTCTATGAAAAAGAGTTACAGAAAATCATCTTTGACCCCACTGCCAATTTTAAAGTAGATAAAATAATACGTTCTCGATATTCTGGTGTTAGAAAAGAAGTGTTAGTCAAGTGGAGAGGTTATCCAGACAAATTTAATAGCTGGGTCTTGGCTACTAATTTGAAAGAAATATGAACAAACAAAGCTTTTATCTAACTTTACTAAGTAATAGTTCCATGGAATACTTTCCAGATAACAAAACATCAATTTTTCCACAAAATTACCGAAACCAATAATACTAGAAGGAGAATGGAAGGTTGGCGTTGTGGAGTTCCAGTATCCATGCACCATGTTTACGGTTCAAGAACATGAAAATGTTATATACATTGCAAAATTAGCACAAATGCCTAATGAAAAAAAAGAATCTCTAATATATTACAAAATACACATTCCAGCAACGAATTATGACAATATTAATCACATTTTAAAGGCAATGAATAATATTCGAGAAAAAATAAGATTTCGTTATGATGAGATATCAAAGTTTGTTGTGGTTAGTGTATCAGATGAAAATATAAAATCCATAACATTATCATCCAGATTAGCCCTTCAATTAGGTTTTGAACCAAATAGAAACTTAGTAGAAAAAAATATAGGAAAATGTCCGGCTAATTTACACTTAGGCTTACCATCGCAAATATTTGTTTATTGTGATATAGTTGAACCACAAATTGTTGGGGATGTGATGACTCCACTTCTGCGAATTATACCATTAGATCCCTCGAAATACATTTATGGTGCTAATAAAATGCATGTTTTTTCTCCACCCCATTATTTGCCTGTTATGCGTAGAGAATTTGATACCATTGAAATAGATATAAGATCAACCACTGGTCAAAAGATACCATTCCAATTTGGGACAGTGTGCATTAAACTTCACTTTCAAAAATTATAATGTATTCTCAACATGATAATATCTCATGTCCTTACCAACACTATTATTCCCATCAAGCTGGATCAGGTATAGGAGTGATCTATAGGGGAGCACCATATCAAAAAGGACATGGTATTGGAAGTTTTCTTGGGGGATTATTTCGATCTGTTTTTCCATTACTATCTAGTGGAGCTAAAGCAATTGGTAAAGAAGCCTTAAATGCTGGCGTTGGTCTGTTGTCGGATATGGTCAGTGCACGTCCTATGGAGGAATCAATTAAATCCCGACTCAAAGAGGTCGGTACCAATTTGAAACGCAGAGCTGATAAGAAAATAAATAGCATCAACATGTCTGGATCAGGATATATAACGAAACGGAAACGTCTTTCTACATTCATTCCTTCGATAACAGCGAGAGTGAAAGCCGCAAAAAAATTGAAAAGTGATCATATTAAAGATATATTTTCGAATTAACTATGTCTTTTTTACATAGTCAATCTTGTGAATGTGTTAAGTCTGAACTAGATTTATTTGCATTACCAACAACTCAAACTAGTATTGAAAGTGGAATATGGATACACTATAAGCCCATTTCGTCCCTTGCTGACGATGGACCTATTGAATTTCAAATACCCGGAGCAGGCGACGACTACGTTGATTTATCTCATACTTTACTTCAACTAAAAGCGAAAATATTAACCCAGGATAATACAAAACTTGCTACTAGTGCAGTAGTTGCTCCAGTTAACAATTGGTTACATTCGCTTTTTAGTCAACTCGATGTGTACTTAAACCAAAAACTTGTATCACCTCCAAATAATACATATGCTTATCGAGCTTACATAGAAACACTATTGAACTATGCACCTGCAGCTAAAAACTCGCATCTATCATGCAGTCTTTGGTATGAAGACGTAGCTGGGAAAATGGACGAGATGGATGATAAAAATGAGGGATTTACAAAGAGACAACAAATGGCTAGTGAAAGTAGAGAAATAGAAATGATTGGTCATCTTCATGGTGATATATTTAATCAAGAAAAATTTTTGATTAATGGTGTTGATATGTGTGTAAAATTAGTTCGCTCTAGGGAAAATTTTAATCTAATGGCTTCTTCGCATGACCTTAAATTTAAAGTTACTATTACAGATGCAACCCTGATTGTTCGTAGAGCACGAATTAATCCAACTGTGTTACTTGCACATCAAAAAGTGTTATCATCTACGACAGCTAAATATCCTATCACACGAGCTGAAGTTAAAGTTTTAACGATACCATCAGGTGTTCAGGGTAAAACTCTTGATAACATATTCCTTGGTCAAGTACCTAAACGGTGTATAGTTGGTTTTGTGAATAATGCAGCATTCAATGGAAATCTCTCTAAAAACCCATTTAACTTTGAAAATTTTGATATTAGTACATTTTGTTTATACATAGACGGACAACAAATACCTTCAAAAGCTTTACAACCATCATTTGGGAATAATATTTTTACTTCTAGTTATCATACGTTGTTCTCGGGTACAGGTATACATTTCCTTAATGAAGGCAACGGGATATCTAGAGATCAATATTCCAAAGGGTTTTGTCTGCTAGCGTTCGATTTAACACCTGACTTATCAGCGAATGCTTCTAATCACTGGAACCTTATAAAACATGGTAGCGTAAGAATAGAAGTTCGCTTTGATACGGCTTTAACACAAACTATTAATTGTATTGTCTATGCAGAATTTGATAATGTTATAGAAATCGATAAAAACCGTAACATTTCTGTTGACTATAGTAGTTAAGTAAACTTAAATGTTTTAAAATTAAGTGTGTATTAGAATTAAGCGCGTATTAGAATTAAATATGTTTTAGAAATAAGTCTGCATTATTGTATATTGATCCTTTCAATAAAATATATTCATACAAAGTATTTCTTTGTTTTATTAACAATGTGTTTGTATATATTATGTTACCGTGAATGTTCGAAATGCAGTGTATGTTAAGATACTCTGTCATAGACCAGACCAATTTGGTCAATGTTCATTATGAGTGAAATTATTATGCGCGGGAGCGAGCAAAGGGAGCTCGTACGTCATGTTACAGTTAAAACAAAAGTTTTTGTAGACCCTATAATATGTTAAATTATTGTTGATCTCATTATTTGCTTATAATCTACGAGCCTGATAACATCGTAACGCGATCATGAATACATTAGAAATACGGAGATACTTGAGACAAGTGGATTCAAAAAGTGAATGTAATGTTTATGCCGCAAATCGCTTGCCGATTCATGTAGATATGCCTACATATATCATAAGCAACTTAGATAACGACAATAAGCCTGGTTCTCACTGGGTTGCTATACACATAGACGCGAATGGAGTTGGTCAGTACTTTGATTCCTATGGTAGAGCACCCACAGGTTTCCATCGTACGTTTTTAGATCGAAATTGCAGAGTATGGAATTACAACACTAATCGAATCCAAAACGATTACACTCCAGTATGTGGCGAATATTGTTTAATGTATTTATACTATAAACATTATGGTATGTCATTAGCCGATTTCCAGCACCTGTTCACTAACAATACGCTGTATAACGATATCATATTAAGTAAGTTATTCAAATATTGTTTTGAAAATAATAAAGAACATTAGTATTGCGAAAGGACTTTTTTTTAAATCAAATACATACCCGTTTTACATCATAGGTTTAGTCATCATTGGCTATGACGCAGACATTGACAAAAAAGACAACAGACCCGAGATAACATTGAGCGACGACGGCTGGTCGTTATCAAGGGTCGGCCGTTATCAATTGTTCGTCAATTACCTCAGATTACGTTTCTGTAACTTTGTAACGGTGCGTCGTACGCGAAAACGGATTAGCGCAATCGACTCGGCATCGCCGAAAACCCCCGAATAGACACCAAACTTTTTTTTTTTTTTTTTTTTTTTTTTAGCCGTGACGGCCCCCCGAAGCCGAGAGACAGGGCATGGCGGGGGGAGGGAATGACAGGGGGGAGGTGGTGGTTTGGAGAGTTGGTCTAGTCTCCGGGAATACCTACTACTCATTTCTCAATGGGGCTCTGAGAACCTGGTTGAGTTCAATGCCAAGAAGACGCAGGCATGTGCGTTTACAGCAAAAGTATCTTCTTTCCTTCCCCTCCCCACTCTTCAGAGCACGCCACTGCCACTGCAGGACAATCTCAATATCCTAGGTATGGATGTTCGCTGCAACCTGAATAACAAAAATTACATCGAAAGTATCATCAAAACAGCCTCACGAAAACTCGGAGTCCTGAACAGAGTGAGACGATTTTTCACGCCGGAGCAGCGGTGTCTTCTATACAAGACACAAATTCGCTCCTGTGTGGAATACTGCTCGCATCTCTGGGATGGTTCTGCAAAGTACTTACTAGATGCTCTCGACATGTTGCAGCGACGTGCGGTCCGCATCATTGGGAATCCCGAGATCACGAACACCCTAGAACCTTTACAGCTGCGTAGAGATGTTGCGTCCATGGCTGTATTTTACCGTCTGTACCATGGGGAGTGTTCTGATGAGCTCTTCCAATTAGTCCCACCCTCCCCTTTCCTACACAGGACAACACGTGCAGGTCTTAGATGTCATCCGCACACGGTGCAAAACATCCGATCAAGAACCAAGCGGTTCGGAGACTCTTTCCTCTGTCGCACCATTAAGGCCTGGAATTCATTACCAGCTCACGTGTTTCCTTCTTCCTACAGTCCCGGGTCCTTTAAGCGGGGCGTGAAAAAGCATATGATGAGGCCGTCAAGCTGAGTGTCACCATTGTCACACGGTATGTGTAAGTAATGGTGACCCTCTTTTCTGGGACTTTGCCTTCAGCTTACCATCAGGCAAGGCGAAGTCCAACTGACGTGTCCTATATAAAAAAATAAAAAAATCTCGTCAGTCTATACAAGTTTAATATATTATTCACTCTGTATTTCATATAAATAACTCTTTTATACAAATAGTACTCGGATACTAGTAATAATTAATTAAACTATACTATACTTAAACAGAATTCGTAAGATTTGTTTTAGATATTAGGTGCATTAGAATTAAAGTATGAAATTTAATATATATATATACGATACTAACCAAACAGTGTGCATAATATAATATTTTATATATAGAATGATTTTGAAAGTTTACAGGACAGTTCATATACTTAAAATTTCACTAATCAATAAGTAAAAAACAAAAAGTAATTTAGGACCTTAATAACCATAATTATAAGGAAATAAATAAAACGCCTTGATAATTCCTGATTATTATTCATATTCAAATTCTAAAAAAAAAAGACAGCATACATTGATAAGCGTATGATGAGGAAATATACAATGTAAAAACTTATGGTAGTGCACGTATCACTCAAATACGCTAGACTTTCTAGTTACTATGAACTCAAGAAAGGATACATTGAAACGAAATGTTCGGGACGTTTCTAAACCGGTTACATGTTTCTTTACTTCGTTATTATCCATAAGTCCGGTACTAGAGTGGATACGAGACAAGGAAAACAAGCCTACTTATGTGTTTTCGATGTAAATAGAATACCACAAATACCACAATGCAACCACCATTATGATAAAAATTAATGAGCATGCAAAGATTTGTCCTGTAAACATGGTCATCATAAAGAAGTAAATTGTTTTTCGAAACAATATTTACTTCGAGCAATTTGCTCTGATGTCTTGTTCCAGGATGAATATTCTTGGACGATGGAACGGAAAGTTGCGATGTGCTGAGACTCGGTTTCAGCGCCTTCCCATACCAGCGGTGGATTGAAATTATTCAGTTATTCTCAGTCGTTCATTCATGTCGTTCATATTCTCAGTCAACCGTCTGATGTTGTAATAATAAAAAAAAATGATGGTTTTTATGTCTCTCCTATTCCTATCATTGGTTTACTCTTGAATGGAGCAAGTTAAATGTGACAAAGTAAGTGTGTAATCTCCTATTTAAAAGAAATAGAAATAAAATTGGTTTGTAAGTACATTACCATAAAAGTTCGGGCGCCTTGGAGATACACATGCCTAGGATAATCAGCGGAGATTGGAAACTTTTAATCTGCCGGAGGTGAGCTAAATGAAACCAAACGGTGAGGTTTAAGGTTTTATTGTCCACTCCAGTGTGCATTTAGAAATAGTTGCAAGGATACAATCCTAATGTATAACTAACCTTAAATTTAAAATTAGAGTTTTATAAGCTAGGTCAATCTGTTCCTATGTCAATATGATCTTATGTCACCAATGCATTTTTAGGTTATTTTGAAGTTTAGATTTAAAATATAATTTAAAGTAAGCTCACGGCATCCCTCGGCGAGTATATGTAAACACAGCAGCGAGAAAGCTCGTAGCAGGCGAAGTTTTCAGTGTAAGCCCATGCGGTACATCCAGGTTTGAGGCGAAAAGTCCAAACCCTCCATAAGGAAATGCAGATGACCGCAGACAAAGGTCCAAAGAAAAGATCCAAAGGCAAAAAGAAAATGAGAAAAAGGGCAAAGACGGTTCCAATTTGGAAACCGCCTTAATTTGCTGGAACAATGCCAATAGCAAAAGAAATCATAATATTCTCAGATTAAGAGCAGAAATAAACTATAATTCCACAAGAGGATAGTTGTGAAGACACAAACTATTATCCTTTAGGCCAAAATACTCTCATTTTTATGAGATTTATTGAAATTAAGTTACGAAGCCATGAATATCGACCATCCAGCCTCAACGCTAGGAAGAAAGGTCCCTTGACAGCTATACGTCAAAATGTCATTCACTCCGCGTTCCGAAACTTTTCGTTCAAAAATAGAATTAAAACCGGTGTGACGACGTTTGCAGAGCGCGTCGTTACATTACATCCCTCCCCAAAAAGAAAAAAGAAAGAAAGAAACTTCCTTTTCTAATGAAAATTATGAGAGTCCAGAACAAAATTCCAAAAAACCTCAAAAGACAAAATGTCTTGCAACATTTTTCAATAAACAAAAAAGGCAATGCGAAAGCATCTTGCATTGGGTATTGCAGAAATAATTATAAATTAAAGAATGGGAAAGCATTCCTAAAAATCAAAGAATGTGAAAACACTCGAAAAGTAAAGAATTAAGTTGAAAAAGAATTTCCAGTTTCAAATGGAAACAAAGGACACTATCCAATTTAATGGAATAACCGAAACCAAACTCAGAAAAGAGTAAAAACTTATTTCAACACAAAAGTGAAAATAAATCCTTCAATAAAACAAATTAAACAATCCCTACTCAATTCCATTCCAGATATCGATTAGGCAACCAACGCCGTCGAATCTAATCCTTGATCTTAACCAGCCTTCTAGCATCAATACAAAAGTGCGGTTGAGCTCCTACGCCACCGACTCTATACCAGCTATTCCTGAAACAAAAATATGAAACTAACAAGATATCGGTTAAGCACCAACGCTGCCGAATCTGAAAGAAAATCGGTAAAAACAATGAAGTTTTCCCACTGTCGGTTAGGTTGAAAAGCCGCCGACTTCAAATTCCTATTCCAACATCTAAAACGTCAAAACAAAATCACAACAAAAGTGTCGTAATAATATATTTATAAGCATTGTGATCGGCATAACACCACCAACTTTCCGAGCACAAGCAAAATATAAAGAAAATATGACAATTGTGACCAGTACAACACCACTGACTTTCTGAGCACAACCGCATAAGAAAAGTATGACATTTGCGACCGGCACAACACCACCGACATCCCGTGCGCAAAGCATAAAAAATGTAACAATGTGTATAAAAACACAATCGTACAAAAAGAGAAAAACGACAATTACGACCGGCTCAACACCACCAGCTTCCCGTGCGCAAAGCGTAAGGTGTGACTATGTGTATGAAACACAATAGCACAAAAAATTGTAAAGTCCAGTAAGACACAAGTTTCCCAAAAAATGGTATAACAAGGTGTGTAAAAAATGCATAAAATGCGTCCAATCCGAGAATCTTAATACTAAGAAAATAACCCAGAACTGTACAAAAATAAAGTTCAAGAAACTTAATTTTCCATTCCCTAAGTGAGTGGAAATAAGTCAAGTGAATTTAATGTAGAAAATGAATATTAAATTTCACTCCTATATTAGAGTAGAAACTAAATTCCTAAATTTGTACAAAATATACAATATTAAATATACAAGTGTATAAAAATATATA
Organism: Eilema griseolum; assembly: GCA_963662185.1. NCBI lineage: Eukaryota > Metazoa > Arthropoda > Insecta > Lepidoptera > Erebidae > Eilema > Eilema griseolum. Next base: position 6,085,832 of record OY759232.1, read on the forward strand.
CAGGAAAATAATCCTATACAACAAAGATAAATAAAAATATAAGATCTTTTGATGTGGAACAATTTGTTAATATGGAGTAGAGTTACACAATAACAAGTCCTAAAATGACCTAAGTTATTTTTGAAGGAAACTAAAATTGAAATTAATAAATTGTTGTGAAGTTCCTAACATACATCTCCTTTCAAGAACCCTAAACCTATCAAACATCACCTTTTAATGGGTTCAATACTTCAAACAAAGTACCAAAGACAAAGATAGACATTGTCAAAACAAGAATAATTTTAATATTTAATTATGTCTTTAATATGATAACGACCAGTATAGTTTTTATTAAGGTCTTTTAAAACATAAACATTAGAGGAAATTTTATCTATTATTTCACACTTAACAAACTTAGGTGCTAACTTAGCCGAAAAGAATGCAGGAGCATTAGACTGCACAAAACTTCTCCTCCACACTATATCTCCCACTTCAAAAGAAATGACCTTCCTTCCTATATTATAATAACGCGCATTACGCTTATAAGCTTTAAGCAATGAAGCTTGAACTTTTATAAAAATATCACTAAGTGATTTAAGTGAAAAAGCAAATGAAGACCTATCAACAACATCAAGTTGATTGAGGTTATCAAAAGAATTACTAAAACGGTGCAATGAAGCATCAAAAATAAGTTCTCTACCGAACATGAGAAAATTAGGAGTGAAATCTGTAGCTAGATTCACACTACTATTTAAAGCTAATTGAACATGAGGCAAATATTTTGACCAAGTTCTATGATCATCTTTAACAAAACAAGAAATACATGTTTCGACTGTTTTGTTATATCTCTCTACAGGATTATTTTGAGGTGTATATAAAGTATTATAAAATATTTTACTAATATTATAACTTTTTAGAAAATCTACAAATTGCTTAGCTGTAAATTGGCTTCCATTATCACAAACAAAAATTTTAGGTGTTCCAAACTTAAGAAATATTTCTTTTTCAAGTATCCCACAAATTACTTTAGTGGTAGCACTAGTCATAGGAAATATCCAACAATATTTTGTAAAAACATCTATGATTGAAAGTATATACTTATGGCCAGAATAAGCTTTTGGAAGAGTTCCAATAATATCAATAGAAAGCATTAACATTGGTTTATCAACTTTCTTAGGATTAACCATAATTCCATGAGGTGGATTAGTAGAAGATTTATAAGCTTTACAAGTATCACAAGAAGAAATGTATTTTTGAACATCAATAAACATACCTTTCCAAAAATAATGTATTTTTAATTTATTTAAAGTTTTATGAATTCCTAAATGTCCTGAATTAACATCATCATGATTAGATTTAATAGTGTCTAAGATGTGTTCTTTAGGTATGACAATTTTCCAATTTAAACGATTATTAGGATTATATTTATCTTTACAAAATCTATACAAAGTATCACTTTCAACTTTGAAATTTTTATATTTTCTAGGAAACTTTTGACAATTTACAAATATTTTTCTATACCAAGGATCAACGATATCCTCATTTGGCATAACAATAATATTATTTACAGGAATATTAATAGCAGAAATTTCTATTCTGGATAAACAATCTGGAACTAAATGTAAAGAACCTTTTTTATATTTAACATCAAAAGTAAATTGAGAAATTCTAGCAGCCCAACGTGCAAGACGACCACTAGGATTATCAAGTTTAAGAAGCCAAGTTAAACTAGCATGGTCAGTGATAACTGTAAATTTCATTCCTTCAATATAAGGTCTAGTGTCTTTATGTTTAACAAACAAAACAGGAGCAGCCCTGATATTATTAAAGAAAACTTTCAAATAATCCAACCATTCATTAAATTCTTTCTTACAAGTGGCTTCATTCGGAGCACTGCTAAATTTTTTCAACATCGAGTCACCAGAGGTTTTATCAAAAACTAGGGCTCGATGGGACCTGATACGTTTTTTGACTGAACAGTATTTGAATTACAAACTTCGCAATTCTTCGTAGTGACGCCAAGCCTGTGACATTTAAAACAAATTACACCTGGAAATGTGGGCAATTTTTATAAGAATGTCCAGAGGACTTACATTTTAAACAAGTTAAATCATCTGATTTAACAGCACTAATTTGAGCAGAATATTTTTCTTTTTTAATACTTTTATTCTCACTCAAGTTCTTTCTTGACACAAAATTCTCTAACTCTCTGCTGAGGTTAATAAATTCGTCGATAGAAGAAATAGTTCTACCAAACACAAAAGGTGTGTAAATATTCAACATGTTATGTTTAATAATAGTTATGAGGGTAGCATCAAAAACAGGCATAGACAAACGGCTAGCCATATCCATTATGTCTGTAATAAAATCTGGTAATGACTCAGTTATCTTTTGTTTACGAGTACGGAGTTCATGTTCCAAATGATAATCAAATTCAATTCTATCAAAACGTTTCAACAACGCAGCCTTCAAATCCTGCCAAGAAGCAATACGAATACGAACACTACGAAACCATTTAAGCGCAGTGCCTGACAAAAGATCAGAGAATGAACTAACCAAAAAATATTCATTAAAATTTTTAAACAAGAAATATTCTTCCACTTGAGTAATAAATTCCCTAACGCACGATTTACCATCATACAAAAGCTTACTTCGTTTTAAATCAGGCAACTTAGTAACAGAAGGCAAGTTTTTCCTCAAATTATCATTCAATAAAACATTCATCATATTAAATGAAGATGCGGCTCTCAGACTATGATCACCAGCTCCTCGACTATTCGAAAATGGATCAACAACTTCAGATAAACCAGCCATGACATGAGTAGAAGTACCAACTGGAACATCATTAACAATATTCTCAAACAAAGGCGGGACCTGTATTTCCTTATCCATGTTTGATTTATAAAAGGATGTGAAAATCTAATAAAAAGTTGTATTAAATACACTATAAGTTTCTAATTAAAGTATCAATTAAAGTTTCTAATTAAAGTTAATTAAATTATGAATGAAGTTAATTGCATTGATAGCAAAACGCTAAACTCAAAAGTCAAACAAACTCATAGAATGGAATGTTATTGTTGCAAAAATTATTTAGGTCAAATGCCTATAAAGATAAAAATGCATTAGTGATTCACAAAATAAATTATTTATGTCTACTTAAGGTAAACAGCAAATATTCAAATATTACTATGTTTTCACACATGTGAATAAAGGTTAAGAACTAGTAATTATATAATATTACTAAGTGGAAAATCTTACCTGTAATAAACAAAAGCTATATAAGATAAAACAATTATAACAATAACCATGTTATACAAATTGAAACATTCACCTGTAATTGAGAGATACAAACAATAGTACTAACTTGTAGTATGATTAGTTTTGCAAAGTAAACAATAACAAAGATTTACTGCAATACACAGCCATGTAACAGCAAAATACATGAAGAAAACACTGTTCTTAACATGATAAGGTAAAAAATAATGCAAAGGTGACAAGGAATAAAGATATATGCACACTGTCATGTCCCTGTTCGCGAGTGCCAGATGTAATAATAAAAAAAAATGATGGTTTTTATGTCTCTCCTATTCCTATCATTGGTTTACTCTTGAATGGAGCAAGTTAAATGTGACAAAGTAAGTGTGTAATCTCCTATTTAAAAGAAATAGAAATAAAATTGGTTTGTAAGTACATTACCATAAAAGTTCGGGCGCCTTGGAGATACACATGCCTAGGATAATCAGCGGAGATTGGAAACTTTTAATCTGCCGGAGGTGAGCTAAATGAAACCAAACGGTGAGGTTTAAGGTTTTATTGTCCACTCCAGTGTGCATTTAGAAATAGTTGCAAGGATACAATCCTAATGTATAACTAACCTTAAATTTAAAATTAGAGTTTTATAAGCTAGGTCAATCTGTTCCTATGTCAATATGATCTTATGTCACCAATGCATTTTTAGGTTATTTTGAAGTTTAGATTTAAAATATAATTTAAAGTAAGCTCACGGCATCCCTCGGCGAGTATATGTAAACACAGCAGCGAGAAAGCTCGTAGCAGGCGAAGTTTTCAGTGTAAGCCCATGCGGTACATCCAGGTTTGAGGCGAAAAGTCCAAACCCTCCATAAGGAAATGCAGATGACCGCAGACAAAGGTCCAAAGAAAAGATCCAAAGGCAAAAAGAAAATGAGAAAAAGGGCAAAGACGGTTCCAATTTGGAAACCGCCTTAATTTGCTGGAACAATGCCAATAGCAAAAGAAATCATAATATTCTCAGATTAAGAGCAGAAATAAACTATAATTCCACAAGAGGATAGTTGTGAAGACACAAACTATTATCCTTTAGGCCAAAATACTCTCATTTTTATGAGATTTATTGAAATTAAGTTACGAAGCCATGAATATCGACCATCCAGCCTCAACGCTAGGAAGAAAGGTCCCTTGACAGCTATACGTCAAAATGTCATTCACTCCGCGTTCCGAAACTTTTCGTTCAAAAATAGAATTAAAACCGGTGTGACGACGTTTGCAGAGCGCGTCGTTACAATGTGGAGCTCCTGTTGGCAAGCTTGATCTTTGGTTGAGGACAACGATGATATATGAGGCAGCAACCATTACTGCAAGCATAACACTCGCGCAAGGATACTGCTGGATTGTGGTCAAAGCTTTGAAGAGCATTGTAGAACGCTTCACGAGTATCAGTGTTAATACCGTCCCAGCGGTTCAGAGCGCAGCAGGGGTCTTCTGTTTTATTGTGCAGAGCGAATTTGATACGGCATGTGGGGCAACTGAAGTCGGTACCACGGTCGATTAATCCCAAGTAAGGCATGTAATTCTGCGTAAAGGTTCTCTCCACCACCTGGCGTCGCGATCTTTTAAGGTGTTTGTGATAGAAGGCGAAGCCACAGTAGCATACGACTGTCTGAGATGGCACCATGGTCGCTGGGCCCATGAACTGAGGGCCGAACAGAACAGTTTGGAAGCACCTGATGGGCAAGCATTGATGTGTTATCGAGAACGTGCAGCGTCTGCAACTGTGTGTTTTCGTGAGACGATCGCTGTTTTTCACAATGAGAGATATCTTCCGAAACAATGGCATGGACATTTTCTCCAGTAAATCACTTTGTTCTTTTGTAAAGCTGTTATCTTGCAGCATCTGGCTGCACTTCAACAATGTCATATTTTCCTTGCAAGACTTGATCCAGATTGTAATGCGGTCCATAGGTATGTTCGATGACAAAAACCTTGCGGCACGTGTTTCAGCACAAGCATCATATTGGAATGGTGCATGCGTCATCTGTCTCGATGATGGTTCGTTGGTTCGTTGAGGCAACTCTGGCTTTGGCTGCTGCTGCTGCTTACGCTGCTGCTTACGCTGATGCTTTTTCTTGCCACCCGACTTATCGGAAGACATGGCTTCGGGCTTGTGCGCTTTCTCAATAGTGACGCTCTGTTTCGAAACTTGTGTCTCTTCTACTGTACAAATGTTTGTTACAGAATTGTCATCCGCAATTGCTTCAACGAAACGCCGCTTCTTGAAGGGCAGTGCTGAAATGCTTCTTTCTTGAGGAGCAGTATCAACTTTTACCAATTCTTCTTTAACCTCCCTGTTAATCTCTTCCAGAAGCCACTCACCTTCACGTTCTGCCAGTTTGTTCATTCTATTTTTTCTGAAAATCAACCGCGGCACTAGCAGTGTACTCGATGGATCACTATGCAATTCAGCATTCGATACCATGAAATGGCTGCTGTCGTCTCTTTTTTTATTACTGCACTCCATACTGTAAACAAAATGGAAGTATAACGTAAAGTGTACGTGACGACCAAGCGATACAGATATTCGTGCGAAGTACTCTGCAAAGAGAATACAATACTACGTAAGAAGAGACGGGACTTCCATAGTGCAAAATAATCTTACGAAATGTCAAATCAGGGCTAACTGAACGTAGCCAACCTAACAACTGTAACCATTGGTACAGAGTTGCCAACATAAGGGGAAAATAGAGATGTGCCCTTAATATTATTTGATTTATCGATATCGACTACATTAATCGATATCGATAAATAGTGGTCTCTGATTTTTATAATATAATTTTATATTTTCACAGACGCTATACTCCATTTTTGAACTAAAGTACTGCGTCAAACAAGTTATATGTTGAAAATGAATAAGCGTCTAAATTCGCGAAAGCAGTACATTTAATTACAAAAACAGAATATAGGCTAAGTTGGGCTTTTAAAATGATAAGTTCATAAAATTATTTATTTATTGAAAAACATTATTTTAAAAATATTTGTAATTTCTGCGCCGCATTTCTTCTTCAATCAATTCTGCAGCTCGTAGTAGTGCATTATGACCTTTTTTAATATCAGGACGCTTGCTTCATTATTGCCTTTGTTTTTAATCACTTTTGTACCTTGTACACATAGCAATTAGCTGAAACAAAAATAATGACATAGTAAATGAACTTTTTTTTGTCATAATTTTTTGTCGATATACAATTATGAAAATAATTCTACCACACTATTTTCCTACAGGTTATTGTTCACAATTATAATTTTCATTGTTTTTATGCCATAAAATCTACAAACCATTGATAATTTGAATAACATACTACTCACCGAAGCTCATTCATAGGAAATCTGGCCATGAAAAACCGTTTTTTGCCGTCCTTTCTTCCAGATTTTAAACCACATATTTCACACTTTCTATACTTCATTTTAATAAACAATGTATAAAACAGTCTTACCTAGAGAACGTCCTTAAAGAAATTATAATAAAATTCAGTTATTATCACAATTATTTCACTAATAACATTCAAAGAAAAACATTGAATACAACGATTAGACATTCAAAATGCAAAGTGACAGATACATGTCAGACAGATGACATTTCTTTAAGGAACGAGCGAGACAGATTAGGAAGTTGAGTGAGACAAATATAGTCGCCATTAAAATTCTACCCCGTTTCATAGTACGTTTTTTTTGTACGTAGTTGCGACAGACTGGTACTCTGAGTTTTACGAGTCTTTATATATATTCGAAGGCCACTATAAGCCAGCCATCTTATTTTTTTATAGATTGTTATGCACTTGCACTTCTACAAGTTTTCATTTCGTTCATTTTGTTCAGTCAATCATTCAGTTGTCAATATTGGGAGTTTTACACGTTCCGTATACATAATAGTGAAAAACTTTATTAAAATACTTAAGTACTAATAATCTTTTGGATATTAATAAGGTAATTCTTCAGAGTATTTTATGTTGTTAATCAAAAACGTACAGGGAACTCGTATTTCTCGTGCAACATATCAAGTTTATGGTGAGAATTTTAAAGCGCCTTTTAAAATAAGTAATTTTACATTCGTATTCTTTATTTAAAAAAAAACAAAATGTTCCCCATTAGTCATTTTTGGTAGCCATTTTTAGATTAGCATTTCGAAGTGTTCTACTATACCACTATAGACAAACTCGGTTCTATAATGCAGGCTCTGGTCACTTCCCTACAAACAGATTTTCTGTCAATAGTATTTCATAGACAAATCTTAACCCCTAGCCTAACTAATTCAGAAATGCCAGGCATGGCCGAAGCTTTTAATGCTTGGAAAATGTTTTGCCCAAACGCTGATTTGCCAGCCAACCCAGCTTCCCAGAGACAATGGGACGTGCCGCTCTGCAACATGGTAAGAAAACATCTAATTTCTAGTTTTACCAATGTTGCGGAACGTGCTCGCCTTTTGGCTGTGGGGGAATGGGAATCCGGTGTTTGGCTTCAGGCCCTACCGTCGCCTAACATTGGTACCATGTTGGACGATAACACCTTCCGTATCGCTGCTTGCCTTCGTTTAGGTGCTCCTTGCGTTTCTCCGCATCGATGTCGCTGTGGGGAAGAAGTTGGTAGCCTTGGACATCATGGTCTCTCTTGCAGCAGGAGCGCAGGACGGCTGTCGCGGCACGGGTATATCAATGACATAATCCGTCGGGCTCTTGTCACCGCTGGCGTTCCAGCCATATTAGAACCCACTGGCTTGGCGCGCGACGATGGCAAGAGGCCAGATGGAATGTCTTTGGTGCCTTGGAAGATGGGAAGGCATTTGGTGTGGGATGCAACATGTGCTGACACCCTTGCGCCTTCACACCTTCCAGGGACTGCAAACTGCGCCTGCGCTGCTGCTGCGTCGGCAGAGACCCTCAAACGGCGCAAGTATAGTAATATAAGTGGTAATTACATATTTGAGCCGTTCGGGGTCGAGACGCTGGGATCATGGGGCCCAAGTGCCCGTCTTTTGTTTAGAGACATTTCGAAACGCTTAATTGACGCTACCCGTGATCAGAGGGCTGGTTTATTCTTTGCGCAAAGAATTGGTATTGCCATTCAACGTGGCAATGCCGCTAGCCTTCTGGCCACCTTCCCGGTTGACATCGATGGCGAGGAATTCTTTGACGCCTGAACCTGCAGGATTATTTAGATATATATTCTTTTTTATATATATATTTTTATTCCTATAATTTCCGTGTATATTATGTAAATAATTGTTTATGAATAAATATACTATTAATACTGTAGAAATCGCATGTCAGAAACACTTTTTCGGAAAGTTGGTTGCATTGGCATACTAAGTGTTAATAGTGAGATAGTTTTACATTTTCACTACACTATTTTGCTTACAGACATATTTTACATTTATACTGATTGGTTCATTTATTACAATCCGCCGAATTCCGATTTTGATTGGTTACAACAATTTCCTCCAGCAAATTAGCCTATCAGAATCATCTGGCGAGTTTGCAATACAATGTCAATATTGTCAAACAAAGCAATATGGCTGTGCTGTCAAGTACTTTGCATTTGGTAACTTTTCTGCTGGTGAAAATATTCTGATTTTAACATCCATTTGTGGGTTTCGTCTACTACTTACGTTGAATTGAGTAACTGCTCCTCCGTAGTGCTGGATAGTGCAGTAGCTGCTGTTTATTTTGTGAGATATAAGTGTTAATTTGTGTCCTACCTGTGATCTGCTTAACAGGTTTGTATTGGTAACCGATGTTTACATTACACGTTTTTATTATATTCACCAGCTCTATTGTATACAGCGCATATAATTGAGTGTTCCGTTAAAAAAACGCTTCAAACAAACTTCATTTATCTATAATGTACCTATATGTAGTAGAATTAAGCTGTGTTCAATTACCTACTTAAGTAAAATGGTTAAATTCCTTAGAATAATAGGAATTGTCCCCAAAATAGTCGATCTCTTACCAAAATGTAGCCCCTTTACAAAACAAAACAAGATTTTAGGTTTACTTTGAACTATCAAATAAACGAAGTCTATATTTAATATAAATAGTTTGGTTTTGATGATTGACTCATAAAATTGATTAAAAATGTACACAAAAGTGACATTGCCAAGCATTATCACAAGTAACCTATTGTTGGGCCTTGCAGTATCATGATCTGTGGCAATAATTGATATATTTGGCAAAAGATTTATAAAATCAAAACATAATTATAAAGTAAAGCAGGTTCTGAACATACCTACATGTAACAAATTATGAAATAAGAATCAATTATTGTTAAAAAAATTGAGTTGTAAATAAATTGTTTTTGTTAGCCCTTTAACTTTAATATACCTATAGCCTGTTCATTATAGGATGATTCGTGTGACAGTTGTTACCGAGTAAGAACAAGTGATGGGACACTATTGATTAAATCAATCTATTTATGGATTATTAGCTACAGAAAGTTTTGAAAATAATAAAACCATAAATATTTATACATGTATTACTAACTCAACCTGTTTAGGTATCATGATATCACTATCCTCCTACTCCGAATGATCATTCTTATTGCAATCTTACAAATTAATAATAAATTCTTGATCACACATTCAATCGAGGTAGGTACTATCAAACAAATAGACGACTAGTATTTTATTGAATATTTATGAGTTGGTAATTAAGATCTTTGAGCGAAATCTTTCATATCATTGTATTGCTCTGGTAAATAGATGAATATCCCAGTTAAAAAAATATTTAAGAAAAAGTTACCTTCAAAAGTGCCCTAAGACTATGAAGTCAAAAGTCAAAATATAAAAAATAATTATAAATACCTACATATAAAAATAATTACTATTTATTTAGTTAATTATACTCCATACTCAATTGTGTCAACATAGTTTGGATACTAGATTCTCCATTTGATAATCAAGTGACAACTACATCCTTCTATGAGCGTAATCATTTGGATTTACATAAATTGAAATGCTTAGAAAAAATAATTTAGGTATCGTAATTTATCCATAAATCAGTTATGCATTATCATGTTAATGCATAATAATAATGTATGTTTTGAAATTGTATTTTTGTTATACTTTGTAAAATGTAGCTTGGGTCCTATGACAGATGTTGAAAAGACATCACTAGTGATGTGAAAGTGTAATAGTCTAAGTCGAGAATAAGTATAGGTACAATGAAAATGCATGTATGTATATTATCAAAAGCTATTTATTTAATCTGAATCAGACAATGGAGTACATCCTAAATTATCATCATCATCGTCGTCTTCTATATCCGACTCGCTGGAACAGTCTTGGAGATTTATAATAATTTCATTTTCTCTAAGATTGTCAAAACGAACGTCACGTTCCCAGTCTTCAATAATGAGACGTTTGGCCCTTTCCACAACACTTTTCCAGTTCTCCGGTGTTACTTTGGTGCAAGCTTCTTTTAATAACCCCATCATTTTATTTGCAGTAAACGGCGGAGTGGTATTGTTGCGTGCCGCGTAGCCTAAACACAATTAAATATTCATTATTATATTAATAGTAAAATATGTATTACATGGGTCTTTGTTACTGAACTTTAAATAGGTAACATATTTTTTGTAATTAGCTTTACCCTAGGACTTAGTCTGCATTATTTTTTTTAGATAAAAAGTAGGCTATGGTCCTTCCAGCCTTTGTTGCTACATTGCAACGAAAAAAAAAAATTACAAACAAACACTTTTCAAATTTATAAAATGTATCATATGACAGTATTTTATTAAAAAAAAAACTAAAAATAATTAAAAAATACGAACCTTTAATTTGAGCCCATATCATTTCTATACTGTTGTATTGGCAATGATATGGAGGGAGACGGAGAACAGTGTGGCCAAAGGATTTTGCCAGCTCGTCCAATATATATTTTGGACCGCCGGGTGGCTTATTTAAGTTAACAAGCCTTAGTAGCTCACCTTCAACATTGAGACATCAGCCTCAAAACCTTGATTTTGGAGCCATTCCAAAATTTCGCTCTTTCGGTTAACTTTGGATGGCGGTTTATCCATTTGCACGGAATGGTATGAGGCTTTGTCCATAACAATAACATGGGGCTCATTTAAATTGGCTAATAACGTCATGAACCACTCTTTGAATTTTTCATAATTCATTTCTTCGTGGTATTCAACCGTTTTAACTGACTTAAAAGCCAATAAACAATTGGGCACAAACCCTTTGGCTGTCCCAGCATGACAAATAATAAGTCTTTGCCCTTTTCCTTCAGGCACCTTTGTTACGGACTTCGCAGTATTATCATTCCATGTTTAAGAAACGCTATGATTGGCATTTAACCATGTTTCGTCCAAAAAAACAACTTTGTCCCAATCTACAATTTGTTTTGCCTTTTGTAAAAAATCACAACGTGCGAGAGCTATATCTGTCCGTTCCATTTGTATTTTTCTTTTGTCTGCTTTTTGGTAACGGAAACCTACTTCTTCTTTTAATAATTTAGATAATGAGGGCAAACTTCCTTTAAAAAGGTTGGCTTCTCTGAGAGTGGTACGCAATTTTCTTAATGTTGGCAACTCAATACGCGTGTAGTAACTGTAAATGTGATTACGTATAGCATCAACGTCGAAACTGTCTGGTTTAGCCACTGGATGCTTTCGCCTCCTCTTTTTATTTGGTGTAGTTAGGACGTTTTCTTCCATTGAAGATTCCCCAAACTTTTCCTTTGTGATTCGAGAGACAGTGGTTTTTCCAATCCCAAGAGCATCAGCTACGCGATCACGTACGTTATTTAAAGGCAAGAGTGGTCCGCCATTTTGTAATTCGCGTTCAAAGTTGTGTCGCAAATTAACCACATATTCACGCATTGTAACGACGCGCTCTGCAAACGTCGTCACACCGGTTTTAATTCTATTTTTGAACGAAAGGTTTCGGAACGCGGAGTGAATGACATTTTGACGTATAGCTGTCAAAGCACCTTTCTTCCTAGCGTTGAGGCTGGATGGTCGATATTCATGGCTTCGTAACTTAATTTCAATAAATCTCATAAAAATGAGAGTATTTTTGCCTAAAGGATAATAGTTTGTGTCTTCACAACTATCCTCTTGTGGAATTATAGTTTATTTCTGGTGAGTTGTCATTTTTTAATAAGATTCACTTTGTTGGAATTCGCCACGTTCCTACTTTGAAAAATAATTGTTAAAATTCTATTGTTTCAGCTCTTAATCTGAGAATATTATGATTTCTTATGCTATTGGCATTGTTCCAGCAAATTAAGGCGGTAAGTCGCACAAATTTATAAAAAATTAGGACCTCGTGTTCATATTGGAGTTGTTCTAATGACATGCAATTTTGTTACAGGTTTCCAAATTGGAACCGCCTTTTCCCTTTGGACTTTTTCTCTTTTTGCCTTTGGATCTTTTCTTTGGACCTTTGTCTTCGGTCATCTGCATTTCCTTATGGAGGGTTTGGACTTTTCGCCTCAAACCTGGATGTACCGCATGGGCTTAAACTGAAAACTTCGCCTGCTACGAGCTTTCTCGCTGCTGTGTTTACATATACTCGCCGAGGGATGCCGTGAGCTTACTTTAATTATATTTTAAATCTAAATTTCAAAATAACCTAAAAATGCATTGGTGACATAAGATCATATTGACATAGGATCAGATTGACCTAGCTTATGAAACTCTAATTTTAAATTTAAGGTTAGTTATACATTAGGAATGTATTCTTGCAACTATTTCTAAATGCACACTGGAGTGGACAATAAAACCTTAAACCTCACCGTTTGGTTTCATTTAGCTCACCTCCGGCAGATTAAAGGTTTCCAATCTCCGCTGATTATCCTAGGCATGTGTATCTCCAAGGCGCCCGAACTTTTATGGTAATGTACTTACAAACCAATTTTATTTCTATTTCTTTTAAATAGGAGATTACACACTTACTTTGTCACATTTAACTTGCTCCATTCAAGAGTAAACCAATGATAGGAATACAGAAAAATCAAATTTTTTTATTATTACAGCATTTCGCTCTTGATAACAGTTTTTCTCGTTCTTTTCGGCATTATGGCACAACAAAAAAGTAAACAAGGGAACAAACTTAACTATAACAAAATACACACAAAACTTAACACTAACAAATAATAACAACCAACGATAATAACAAATGACTGGTGAAGAAAAAAGTTAACACTGGACGCATACAAGCACAAGGCTGAAGCCACAGAACAATTATACTGAGGTGACCGACGCCGGCGTCACACCAGGGTTGCCATAACACAGCACAAATGGATACTAGTGATTTGTTAAATTATTTGATTTCGATGTATGGCATCTAAGAAAGTTGTACCCAATATATTTTAATATTACTTTCAATCAGAAACTCAACACGAACTACATAATATTTACATTCATTAAGGATACCTAACGTAAATCTATTAACTTTACATAATTTTATAAATTCACAACAGTTATATAATGTGTATCGATTATGCCTCATACAGTCGACTGAGTCGACCCAGTCGACCGATTGTGTCCCATCTCTAGTAATTTCTGCCGACGGACGGAACCTTGATAGAACGGCAAGATATTTTTTGTTGCGCATTTATTTTATTTATTGATGCTTGTTTTTCCAAATTATAATGTTGTTATTGTGTTATATTATTGTATGATAAATTTTATTTGTGAGCTATGGTGGTAACTACGAAAAATAAAAATCTAGAAATGAATGATCGAAGAGAGACGCCGTTACTATGTAAAGTCGTCCTGAAAATGCTCAAATGTCATAGGACCCAAGCTACATTTTACAAAGTATAGTGAAAAAGCAAGATGGAATATGTTGTGATACAAAATATTATGCATTCATATATTTTTAATAATTGAAAGTGAAGTTGAACAGGGAAATGAAAGCAGAACATTACAGAACAAAAAAACGGTCTGTAGTTTTATGATACAGATTGGAAGGCTTCATCTTAAAGGTTATTTTTTGCTACGTAAATTAGCATGCACACACGAACATACTGTTACGTGCACGGGGTACAATTAAATGCCGTTTACTCAACGAAGAGATTTATTAGCTCACCACAAACTAGACAATTAGATCACTAGTACACACAGTACTTCTTCAACAGTTCCAGTCGCTCAGTAGTTCACAGTAGTCCACAGTCGTTGCTCAGGTCGCAGGTAGAATCTTCTTCGGTCGCTTAAGTTCGCTGTGTTCGGTTTCGATCTCAAAGACTGAATGAATCGTGTCGCTATGCGAGCGTGTTTTTATACCTCTCAATTAAGAGGATCGAATTATCTAGAAAGCTCGCGAGCGACAAATACCTATTCCTTTGATCTTGCCGCCGTCGCTGACCTTCGAGTACATTCTCGATATTTACCTATTGTTTGTTTATATTTGAGAGTGTAGGTACCCGTACCCGTAGGTACGTTGTGACTTTTTGTTGACGATTCCAGATTTTTCTATGCCATTCGGTAGAGTACCTCGTCACTAACAATGCGTTTTTATTTCTTGAAGATTTGATTATTAGTTTTCGAGATATCGACGGCTGTCGTAACATTACCCCCCTCTTAGTCATGCTCGTCCCGAGCATCATTTGTTCCATGATGACGCGTCAACCTATCCACATGGACTACCTTTGGTTTTCCCCTAACCCCCTTCCTAATGCGGTAGGTAATGTCATTGATTCTCGTGATAACCGTATAGGGCCCTTCCCAGCGAGCTTGGAGTTTCGGAGATTTCCCCTTCTTGCGTAGCGGATTATGAAACCATACCAGTGTTCCTTCTTCGAAACCGTGGGTGTTTGCATTTCTATCGTACCGGGTTTTCATCCTTTCACCTGCCTTCAAATTGTTCTCCCGTACTATTCTGTGCACCTCGTCCAGTCGGTTTCGAAGTTCACTCACGTAATCCGTCACGGGCTTAGGACTATCAGGTGGCGTACCGGTTATTGCATCCACTGGTAGCCTAATCTCTCGACCAAAGTTCACTTTCGCTGGGGTGTGTCCCATACTGTTATGTACCGCAGATCGATAGGACATCAGGAATAGTGGGATGTACTGGTCCCAATCTCTTTGGTGTTCATCGACAACTTTAGCCAAGTGATTTTCCAACGTCTGGTTAAACCTCTCGACCATTCCGTCTGACTGCGGATGCGCTGGAGTCGTACGGGTCTTGTTCATTCCAAGGAGCTTGCACATCTCTTGAAATAGAGCAGACTCGAAGTTCCGTCCTTGATCAGAGTGAATCTCCATAGGTGCGCCGTACCGGCAGACCACTTCCTGAACCAGTTTCCTTGCCACAGTGACTGCTTCCTGGTTGGGTGTCGCAAATACTTCCGGCCACTTAGTGAAGTAATCTTGCACTACTATGATGTATTTGTTACCTTCTTCAGTCGTTGGAAAAGGTCCAGCGACATCAATCGCGATACGTTCCCATGGTGCTCCGACGTTATACAGTTTCAATTTTCCTTTGCTTCTTGTCGGCGGTCCTTTAACTGAAGCACATGCAGTGCATTTACGGCACCAATCCTCGACATCTTCCCGACAATGAAGCCAGTAAAACCGCTGTCGTACTTTAACTAGGGTTTTCTTGACTCCGAGATGCCCGCCAGAGACACCATCGTGACTGTGCCGCAAGAGTGTAGCCACCTTGCTTCGTGGTACCACTACTTGTAGAGTCACCTCTTTGCCGTCGTTGGATTCCCATTTCCTATACAGCACGTCATCTATCAGAGTTAAACTGTCCCACTGGGCCCAATAACTTTTGGTAGTGGAACTATAAGCAGATATATCACTCCATTGAGGTTTGTTTCCAAGCTGCTTCCAGTGCAGTATAGGCTGTAGATCATTATCATCCTCTTGCGCCCGCTTCATACTGCTTCCGGTCCATTCGTCGTCAAGTCCATTCACCTTTATGACTTTATTCTTTTCGCGGACTTCGTTCTTCTGACAATGCTTGTAATCCGCGACACACGGCCTTCGTGACAAAGCATCAGCGTTGCCGTGCCCTTTTCCACTTCGGTGTTCCATTCGGATTCGGTATTCTTCGGAGTTCGGTGTCCCGGAGTCCGTGACCCTCTTCCTTTTTCTCGAAGGACACTCTAATTGAATATGGCCCTTTCCTCTACAGGAATAACATGTTGGGACATACCGTGGCTTCCTCTCCTCTGCAACCACCTCCCTGACCGCCCTGACCATTTTTTGAGCAATAGGGATGGTTGGGGCCTCATATCGTCCAGCGGGCGCTGCGCCCCGCGGCCCTGGCGACGTTTAGTTGTAACGGAACCTCTAGATCCACTTGGATCCCGGCGTCCGCTACCCTCCTCCTATTTCTGGCAGGACACTCTGATTGGATATGGCACCTTCCTCTGCAGGAATAACACGTTGGGACATACCGTGGCTTCATCTCCTCTGCAACCACCTCTTTGACCTCCCTGACCTTACTTAATCCGGCAGTCTGCCGCAAAGTTTCCACCTCGAGAGCATAAGCCAGTGCTTCCTTCAAGGTCTGATGGTGACGCAACTGTACACTAGTTTTCACTTCTGCGTCTCGTATGCCGTTTAGGAAGGCCTCTAGCAAAATGGTCTCGATCATCATGGGAGTCGATGAGTAGGCCCGACGAACGAGTCTTTCAACCTCCACAGCCCATTCCTGGAGGCTTTGACTAGATTTTTGTTTCTTCTCCCGAAGCTGCGCTCGGTAGGCATTCTCCAGGTGCTTGTCACCGTAACGTGTGTCTAAAGCTTCCATCAAAGACCCCAGAGTCCTTCCTTCAGGCGGCAGGTTTTCCAGTATTATTAAGGCATCTCCTCGTAATGCAAGTGTCAAGGCCATAAATGACTCCTCGTTGCTCCAGGCTTTAGTTTTTGCCAATATCTCGAATTGGTACTTGAAGGCTGTCCAAGAGGAAGTTCCATCAAAATGTGGTAGGTCGAACTTTGCTGTTGATGGTGAGGTCACGGTAACAGGTCCGCAGGTTTCCAGCCTGACGATCTTCTTTTCGAGAACTTGCAAGCGGTCGTCCACGGTCCCAGACTTCAAAGCCACTTCCTTACTCAGCATTTGCAAGCCATCTTCGAGGTTCCTCACTTTATCACCCAGTGCATGGATGCCTGCATCGATTTTACCCATGACGGCTTCCTGGTTGGCCTGCAGCATCTGCTGCATAGAAGCCTGCGTCTCTTGTCTGGAAGCCTGCATCATCTGCTGCATAGAAGCCTGCATCTCTTCCTTGGAGGCCTGCATCTCTTCCTTGGAGGCCTGCATCTCTTGCCTGGAGGCCTGCATCTCTTGCCTGGAGGCCTGCATCTCTTGCCTGGACGCCTGCATCATCTGCTGTATAGAAACCAGTAGCGCCATCATGTTGGTATCTGACGAGGTTCCTTCTGGTGCTGCCGTAGTTCCCGCCGAGAGAGCAGCATCGGCCTGACTCCCTTCCTCTTCGAGGGTTCGTTGACGTGCGGCATCCATTTCCACTTGACGTCTGGTCCGTGGAGTACGCCCTTCGTCTTCACGTGGTAATAACGGCATTCCGCTTCTGACACCAATTGTTACGTGCACGGGGTACAATTAAATGCCGTTTACTCAACGAAGAGATTTATTAGCTCACCACAAACTAGACAATTAGATCACTAGTACACACAGTACTTCTTCAACAGTTCCAGTCGCTCAGTAGTTCACAGTAGTCCACAGTCGTTGCTCAGGTCGCAGGTAGAATCTTCTTCGGTCGCTTAAGTTCGCTGTGTTCGGTTTCGATCTCAAAGACTGAATGAATCGTGTCGCTATGCGAGCGTGTTTTTATACCTCTCAATTAAGAGGATCGAATTATCTAGAAAGCTCGCGAGCGACAAATACCTATTCCTTTGATCTTGCCGCCGTCGCTGACCTTCGAGTACATTCTCGATATTTACCTATTGTTTGTTTATATTTGAGAGTGTAGGTACCCGTACCCGTAGGTACGTTGTGACTTTTTGTTGACGATTCCAGATTTTTCTATGCCATTCGGTAGAGTACCTCGTCACTAACAATGCGTTTTTATTTCTTGAAGATTTGATTATTAGTTTTCGAGATATCGACGGCTGTCGTAACAATACATACGCATACACGCACATATCCACACGCACACACGCGCACTTGCACCGCACAGACACGCGCACATGCGCCGCACAGACACGCGCACAGACACGCACACACGCCGACACACTTACACTCCCACAGACACACACTGACAGACAACACACACATACACGTACACACACAGACACGCACACACACACACACACACACGCACACACACACACACACAGACACAGACACATACACACACGCGCAGACACACACAGTCACACACACATAGACGCACACTCACACACACACAGACTGACACACACACACACACACACACACACACACACACACACACACACACACAGACACACATACACACATGTATTTTAAAACAGTCACCTTATAATCTAACTATTATTTCGAATCACCCCATACTACCAGAGGCGAAAACATTGTGCATCCTTACTCAAATATGTGACTAAAATATAATTTTGAAATAGTGATAAATTCATAATCGCTTACAGACGTTATTACCCAGAGGACGTTATTACATAATAAATAGTGTTTTTGTAATATGCAATAAATTATGTTGATTTCAGATGTCGTGCTTGTACCAATATCTATTGAAATGATTCAAAATAATCGCTTTATTTGTGAATCCCACTTTTTGCCATGGTGTTATAGAAAAACTCGGAAACGATTATTACTAGATAATGCCGTCCCAACACTCAATATGGAGCCCCCACCTTTACAAGACGAGTTGTTTTCTGAGTTTCCTTTGCATCGACGAAAGAAAATGCCAACGCAAGTATGTCAAAGCTCTTGTAACAGCAGTATAGTACAAAGAAATAAATTAATATTGTATACTGGGTTTCAATTAAAGTAACCCAGTTTGTTGGTTCCCGGACCATGCCGAGTTCGTTTCTGGTGGATTAGAATAGGGCCACTCCATCTCTTCCTGAGAATTTAGTAGAAGGCAACTAAAGAACATTAGGAGGCAGGACACGGAATTTCCGTCCAATTAAGCAGTCCGACTGGAGAAGTACTTCCGCCCTACAGAATACCAGCTATAATAACCTCGGCATTAGATTAGTGGAATATACCTTTAAACATGTAAATAACTCGCCCAACCTTAATCTAGCCAGAGCTCTCTGGAGAGTTTTTGTGCTGTCAGTGGGCAGACCAAAGTCTTGTACTACTTTGTCTTTTACACTGACTCGACGGCACAGAAACATTATACTTAAAGGGTCGGCAGCGCGAATGTGACTCGTCTGGTATTGCACACGTCCATAGACCGTCAGAAACCACTTTCCATCAGGTGGGCCGTGTGCTCGTCTACCACCTAAGTGGTATAAAAAAAAAATAAGGGATAGGAGTGTTCTCTATTCGATATTAAACTTAAAAATGTGTCCGCTTGACGGCAACAGGCTCGCTTCCTATTACTTGGGACCGAAAATAATACACCTCTGCAGCCCTTTCGGGGATTTATAACTCAAATGAAAAATGTGCAGAGGCCACGGCATTTATGCAAACTGTTTACTTCAGCAATGTTAAACGTTCCTACGTGACTGACAACGTACTTGTAAAACATAATGTTACTTGTATATTATGTCCAATATGATATGTACTAATTGAAGTTTCAATTTTTCCAGCATAACCACCAATAACTCAAATGGGTTTTGGCGAGACAGATGCATCAACTTCCACCGAATTTATACAAACTATTGGTAAGTATTGAGTACCTATCAATAGTTTACTTTAAGAATGTATAAAGAATGTCTTGTGGCTGACATGGTTTTTCACATTAATAGTGTAACGCGCCCCGGGATATTTACCACGGGGTTTTTTAGGTAATAACTGGAACATGTACAAAGTCAAAACGCGGCCATAGTGTGTAGTTTATATTGTAAAATAGCCATATCGACGCTAGTCCTGATCCGAAAATATTGACATACTATACGCCGCGACAGCGAACGTAGCGAGTAGGCCGTTATGCGCTCCCCGAATTTCGTAGACCAGTATTTAAGGGAGTTTGTCATTTTAAATCACTTGACATTTTGGGATTTAGGTATCAAAAGGATAATAATAATAATAATAAAACCTCATTTATTCCTTTATAAAAAAAGCATGCAATTTACAATAAAAACTAAAAATGTTGTTTAAGTTATAAAGGACCTCTCTACAGAGTAAAGGCCTCCTCCATTTTTTTCCACATGTCTCTGTCCATAGCTTTTTCCATCCAGTTGTTTCCCCCCATCTTTAGGATTTCATCTAGCCACCTTTTCATTGGTCTGCCTCTGTTTCGCTTGCCGGATGGGCCGTTCCATGTAGTAATCCTTTTTGTCCATCTATTACCATCCATACGTGAAACATGGCCGGCCCATTTCCACTTAACCATTTTACAGTGGTTCACAGCGTCTATGACTCCCGTTGTATTTCTAATATTTCTATTTGTTCTTTTATGTTTTAGTTTTAATTTGAGAGTGCTCCTTTCCATGGCTCTTTGGGTTGTTGAAATTTTATTTCTTGTGAATTTGTTGAATATCCATGTTTGCGATGCGTAGGAGAGAGATGGTAGAATGCAAGAGTCCAAGACTTGTTTCTTTAGCCTCACTGGAAGATTTGATTTTATGATTTCTTTTAGGCTCCAAAATTTATTCCAGGCCATATTTACTCGTCTATTTATTTCATCTCGGTGCCTAGATTTTTTAAATGATATTTGTTTACCTAAATAAACATACTCATGGACATATTCTATTGGAGCATTAGCAACAACAATGGGGACTGTTTCATTATTTGTCATAATTTTTGTTTTGTTTGTGTTTAGCTGTAGACCAATTTCACTGCTAACATTGTGTAATTCTCTCATCATAATTTCCAGTTGTGATGCAGTCTCCGCAAAGAGAACTATGTCGTCAGCGAATCTGAGGTTACTTAAATACCTGCCATTTATGCATATACCCTTATTCTTCCAATTCAGATTCTTCATAATGCTTTGAAGCACGGCTATAAATATTCTGGGAGATAGCGGGTCACCTTGTCGAACGCCTCTACATATATCTATTTCAGGTCCTGGTTTTTCTAATATAACTCTACTTTTACTCTTCTTATATATATCTTGAATAAGTTCAATGGTTTCTGTGGGCACATCGCACTCTTGTAAGGCTCTCCATATACTATTGTGTGATATAGAGTCAAATGCTTTGGCGTAGTCTATGAACGCCAGGTAGAGCGGGCGGTTCATTTCTTCGTACTTCTCTATAACGAGTTCTAGAGAGTGGATGTGGTCTATCGTTGAGTAGTTTCTTCTGAAACCGGCCTGCTCCACCGGCTGTTCTTTTTCTGTATACACTGCGAGACGATCTTCCACACAAGAGGCAAATAGTTTGTAGATATTAGGTTGTAAACTGATTGGTCTGTAATTACCTATGTCAGCTGGATTTCCTTTCTTATACAGAAGAATTACATCTGATTTAGCCCATTCTGCTGGTATAGATTTATTGTCCAATATCCTATTAAAGAGCTCGGTCAAGAGTGGTACTAGTATATGCTCACCTGATTTAATTGCTTCATTTGGTATACCAAATCAAAAGGATATCGTTACTAAAAATATTAAACTAAAACAAATTTGGTAGGCGGTAGGACACGGCGATATTTCCGTCCAATTGAGCAGTCCGACTGGGGAAGTACCTCCGCTCTACAGAGTACTTCATGGTGTGTGCCCAGCGGTGAGTAGGGTAGCCAGAGCTCGATGGAGAGTTTGTGCTCTCAGTGGGAAGACTAAAGACTTGCCCTGCCTTGTCTTCCACACTAACGGCACATTTCTGTGCTTACAGGGTCGCCAGCGCGAGTGTGACTCCTCTGGTGTTGCACTGCACACATTTATCGGCCACGGTAATTACTTTTCATCAGGTGGGCCGTGTGCTGTGTTCTTTATTATCAGGACAAGGTTTGCATAATATAAGTAATAATAAAAAAGAGAAGTGTAGCGCGAACGGGATTTGTACTTGGATGGGGCCACGGGTTTGGCAAAAAAATGGCGGTATGATGTTCATCAGGTCAGCTAGTATTATAATGAAAATAAATAGCTACACAAGCTGTATTCTTGAAACGGGGCAGTAAGGGAAATCCCTAACTTTTTAACTACATTGGCAGATTTTGGTAAAACCGTCGGTTACGGTGAAGCAAAGTCGGCAAGAAAAATGCTAAAGTCTAAAAATATTTTTTGGTGCTAATCGATCCCATTTCATGTGGGGAAGACCATTTAAGGTTTGGGTACTAGAAACGACAGAAGTCGTCAAAAACGCTTGTCTATATTTGGTTGTTATAACCAACATCCACTCAGGTGGAACCGCGAGCAACAGCTATCAACAGCGTCATTGCTTTTTAGATATATAATATATAACTAATAATATTGGTTTGATATTTTCAGTTGGAGAGACTACACTAAGTCAACAATAAGTCAACGAGGAAAAATTCTCAAGAAATAGCAGACTGCAAAATTATCATTAAAACGTCTTGCTAAAAGAACCTTAAACCCTAAACAACTTAGACTCAGACATGTCAAAAGAATTTGTAAGCAATATGTTATAAAATAAAAAAAGATCACCTACTGGTAAAAAGTGGACGTTGGAATCAAACATTTACAGAATTCACGTAAACTTGCATATTGTTTATTCCTAATCTTCGTTTTTCAAATGATTTGTGTTCATAATCATCACTCTTCGTATATTTTCTGTATAATTTTAATTGATTGTTTGGTTGAATTTTGATCATTGATTTATTGATAATTGATTGACAGACATTTCTTATTTTTTTAATATTAATGATGTCATTACATTTTAGTTTTTTTGTCAATTATCACAAAATACTTTTATGGCGCTTAAAAAAGTGCGATTAATGAGTTCCCCCTGTTTATTTGTGCACTATCGCAAGTAACACGAAGAGATTATTTAAGCTCTCTGCTCGTCATAAAAGAGATCAGCGCAGGTTGGCAGCGTTGGCTGTGCCCACCAATTTGGGGCCCAGACTTCGGAAGTGCTTCCCGAAGTCCCACCGGCCGTCGAGCACGAGCCCCAGATATTTCATCTGGGGCTTGATGCCGATGAGAGTGCCTCCTACTGTGAGACTGGAACCAGGTGGTGGCGTGCGCCGAGGTCCATGAAAGAACATGGCCTCGGATTTATGCAGAGCCACCTGCAGAGCCCAGCCGCTGGATCCGTTCCACAACTTGAGCAACCGCGGTCGTGGCCCTCAGGGTCGCTTCGCGGTATGTAGCCCCGCTCACCGTCACTAGCGTGTCGTCCGCATAGCACGTGACGGCGGCGCCGTCCGCGAGCTCACCGCGAAGCACCCAGTCGTATCCGATGTTCCACAAGAGCGGCCCTAGAACCGATCCCTGTGGAACACCGCACGACATCTCACGCCGACCGACGCTGGTCGCACTTGGGTAGATGACGGCTCTCTCCGAGTGCCTCCCTGATGCAACTCCAGGGCAAGATGTTGAACGCGTTGGAGATGTCCAAGGACACCGCCAACGTCACCTCACCCCGGGTGACTGCCTCCTCCATCAATGTCTTCACGCGCATGATGGTATCCACTGTGGACCGCCACCGGCGGAAGCCGTATTTGGCATCCGCCTGGTCCGGCCCCCTACCAGAGATGTGCTCGACGAGGCGCTTCGCAATAACTCTTTTAAAGAGCTTGCCCACCTCGTCGAGCAACACAATGGGCCGGTAGCCAGACGGTTCGTCTGCTGAAAGGAGGGTCGCCACCCTCCTTTCGGATGAGGATAAGTTTCCCCATCTTCCACATCTTCGGAAACTGGCCCCGCTCCATGCATGCGCTGAGTAACCCTCTCAGTCGGGGTTCGAGACCGTCTTCTCCCAGAGCTAGGACCCACGGCCTGGAATGCCGTCGGGTCCCGGGGCGGTGCTCTTCTTGGCTCTAAGCCTTCGCTCCGCCAGCTCCAGTTCTACCCAAGTGACCTCGGGGACTTCGTCGTCAACTACCACACTGGGCGCCACAGGGGACCGAGGTGGCGGAGTCGCGCCCCCATGGGTCCCGCTCCAGCGTCTCCATGAGCTCCTTATAAGCCGCAGCTTTCGCCCGCTTAATCTCTGCTCGGAGGGCATCTCTGGCCTCCCTCTATCAAATCAATGTTAATAAAAATTGCATATTTATGTTAAGGTAGGTGTATAGTGAAACTTCATTATATATATAAGTTTTTATTAGGATTTCTTTGAGAAAAAACACTAACACTCCGACACAAAACAAAACATCCAAATATAAATAAAAAGTAATGTTGTGTTTGGTTCTTTAACTTTAATATACCTATCATAGTTACATTATGATTCCAACGTCTATTTTTTGCTTTATTTTATTTATTTGGGTAAATAAACAGTCGCGCAAACGGTACTAGGCGTAAAGGGCAAGTTAGACACATATCTTATTTGTTGATGTACATGTGTTTTTGTCCGAACTTTATATCTTAATGCTTGTTTTTTTGTGGAGGTAGTTTCTTCACGGAAAATATCGAAGTTTAACCGTTTCGCAGTTAGCCCCCAAAATGGAAAACTGATCCCAACTGGGTCGGGTTAAAGGCTCAGAGGATTCCGATGATCTTTAATTTGAAACCACTGACGCAAAAACGGCGGGGTGTAATAAGTTTGACGTGTATGTGTGCGAGTCTGTGGCATCGGAGCTCCTGAAAGGATGAACCGATTTTGATTTGGTTTTTTTTGTATGAAAGGTATATTAGACGGAAGTGTTGTTAGGTGTTTGAAAAAAAATGGTCCAAGATGGCCTCTGCCAGAAAATAACGGAGTTCATATTTTTTCACATCTCTGTCAATATGGGTAGGTATCAAATGAAAGGGTTTGACTAGTAGATCAATTTAATAGACCCTAGCTACTAGATCATTCCGTCATATCGGAACGATCCAAGGTCCGCCCGACATGACAACGCTTGAATCAAAATATGTATTACTAGGTACATCATAGTTATAGGGCTAACTAACACAATTTATCTTCGACTTTTTGAGGGTTGTTTTTTGTGACGAGGGGGCTTTTAAAATTTTTAATTTAATTTTTACTGACGGGGGTTTTTAAATTTAATTTTTTATTTAACACTTCTTAAACTGATCTACTCGTCAAGCTCTTTGATTTGATACCCATATTGAGGGAGTTGTAAAATAAAATGTGCCATTTTGTGGTGGCAGCCATCTTGGTTTTGAAATTTTTATAATTGAAAGTAAAGAAAGTAAAGATGAAAGTATTCTACTAGTCAAGTCCTTTCATTTGATACCCATATTGAGGAAGTTGAAATAAAAACTGTAATCCGTCGTTTTGTAGCGGCGGCCATCTTGAACCGATTTTTTTTCAAGCATAGCTAAGAACACTTCCGTCTAATATACCTTTCAAAAAAAACTAAATCCAAATCGGTTCATCTGTTCAAGAGTTACGACGCCACAGACAGACACACACCACATACACACAGACACGTTAAACTTATAAACCCCGTCGTTTTTGCGTCGGGGGTTAAAAAGTTAAAAATAAATTGTGTTGGTTAACCTTTTAACTCTGATATACCTAGTAATATTTGATTCAAGCGTTATCATGTCGGGGGACCCTAACTAGGAAAGCACTCCATCATGTTATCGGAGCGATCCAAGCTCTCCCCGACATGACAACGTATGAATCAAATATTACTAGGTATATCAGAGTTAAAAGCTTAACATATCCAATTTATTTTTTACTTTTTGGGGAAAATTTTTGTAACGGGGGATTTTAATTATTTTTTTTCTAAATTCTTGCCGCCGGCTTTATTTATTTTTGAAACTTTCAAATTTAAGCAAGGATGAGATATTTCATGTCCGAGTTGTCCCCGGAACTAGTGCTACGAATAGCATCTGTTTAACAACTACTCATTGATAGCCTTCTGATGAGCCTAAACCCGCTATATCTGCTCTAAGTTACTGAGGATGAAGGTTACTCGCAAGCTCACATCCAGACAATGAAACAATATTGAATTTTAACCTTTCTATGTTTAAGATGCGAATAGGGCAGTGCAGATAGCGTCAAAAATGAGAAATAAAATTAATTACTAATACATTTATCTACTGACTGGATTTAGTCAAATGAACTTCTTTTAAATAAAATTTGTACAGTTGAAATATTATATCCTGTACTATATCCTGTATTATATCAAATGATTATTTTTAAAGTAATATGTTTTCGAAATGAAAGTTTGTCAAATGATTAGTTTTTCAAACGTTGTTTATAAAATGTTTTGACATTATGTTGTTTGCTAAACAATAGGGACCCTCTACATGTATCGAAAAAAATGGAAAATATTGTTTTTTGTTCTTATCTGTCACATAACCTCTTTTTTACACAAAATTTTGTAAAAGTAAACTTTCATCAAATTTTGTTTCTTCATGTTTCAAACATAATCACATTGCTTTTTCATCAACATATTCATATTTCCGTCTTATTTTCATGCTCAAATTGTGTTCAAATAGTGTTTATTGTGCTCAAATATGTGTGTCTGAATTGGTATTGGTTGAGTGAAATAAGCAACAAAAAGTTAGTAAATATATGTTTTCTGAAAAATATTATATATTTCAGAAAAAACAAAAAGCACTTAACTGAAAATATTAAGTTTCAAAAGTTACATTTAAATATTATGAAAATGATTCGTTATTTACAGTAAATCCTTTTTGTTATTATTTATATTTATTACTAAGTAAATTTGATCGTGTTTGAAACATGAAGAGGTAAAATTACACCAAATTTTGTTGAAAAAGAAGCTGTGGGGCGTGTCGGACAGCCTCTTTAACGTGGCGGTTGTGAACGCAGGCGACGTGGGCTCGATACCCCCCGCAGTGCAAATAATGGCACGGTATACCCGTAACGTCGGTTGGTTGGAACCCTCAAAAGTCCGACTTAACTACAGAACATAGATATCGCCAATTGGTTATGGAGGTCAGATGGCTGTCGCTTCACGGGAAATATCGAAGTTCAGCCGCATCTTAGTTAGACGACTCCAACGTCATCCCAACTCCAACTGAGTTATGAATAAGTTTAGATAATGAAGATGGAGTTGCCATCAGTGTAAAGTGTAGGAAGGCATCTATGTCATTTATAATTTAATGTTTAAATCATTTTATGTAATTTGATGAGCTGTAAAATGAATTCTAATTTATTTGACTTTATAATTTTAATGCATCTATTGACATTGTAATATGTAAATATAGATAATACTTTACTATTATATAAAGTAATCATCGAATCTGTATAATCTGAATAGCATATAAGCGTTTTAGTGTGTATATTGCTAACAGCATGTAAATAAATAAATACTGATAGCAAATGAGAATACAAAACCAAAAAATCATATTTGCCAATTTTGCTCCAAAACTGTAAGGTAATCTGAAAAACAAAAAACGTTCCCATACAAATTGTGGAAAACCATTTTTCACCTTTAAAATGCACCCTATTTCACCCCGTACCTACTTCATAGTTAGTTTAATTTATTTTTCTCCCTGCTTTATTTATTTTTCTTTTTAGTCCCAACAGCTCTGCTGTTATTATTTCCCTAAATTTGCCTACATCGCCTAGACATGTACCAATGAAATGAAATTTATTAGTAGGAAACATTATTAATATTTTAAATTATTTATTGTCATTAGGCATATGAATATTGTATATGATACGCAAATTATATTATTATTTAACTACTTACTAACTATACCTACTATATTAAGTTTGAATTAGTATTATTAAGTAATTGTTAACAAATGTCAATTTTGAATTAATTTTTCCTCTAGGATATTCTACACATAATTTTAATTGTGGACCTAAACATAAACTGGAGAAATGTGGGTGCTAGCACCTCTGCCTACCCCTTCGGGGATATAGGCGTAAGTTTATGTTATGTTATGTTTGATTGAATTGTAAATATAAGATGTCAATGAAATGAGGATCGTAATATTACATTTATCTATGTCCACATAACTTCAATTCATATTAAAGTTTATAGGTAAGTATATATATAATTTTGACTGATAAGCACTATATTGAAAACTAAATAAATCAATTCGTGTACTTTATATAAATAATAGAATATCATGTTATATTACTAATGGTAATTTACACTCAAAAATGTTACTATCTTAATTTCACCATAAATTATTGTAAATCTTACAATTACATCTCAAGTTATCAGGAGATTTGGTGATAACTTGGACTGTGATTGTAAAATAAATCTTATTATAACTTATATCAGTACTTATTTTGTTGTATAAATTTGAATCGAAAAGTAAACATTCGAGATGGGTAAGGCTTAACCCATGTAAATGACAATGAATGTCATTATCACGTTATAGGTACTTATGATTTTTTCATTACCACTTTTTGTATCTACATGTATTGGAATAGGTTGAAATTTATTAAATAAATGAACTATCTATTGTCACCTAGTTTTAAGTTGGTTTTGCGTGCATTAAAATGTATTGTATAAAGTCTCATAAGGTGATCATGACATGATTATCAGAATGTGAATTATACTGTATTTTTTTAGTCAAATAAAAATATAAAAATATTTGTTTGGAAATTTTTATTCGCTTTCCCATATTATTTGAAAGGCATGAATAATCGATTGGGATTAACCAATAATCGATATGAATCAATTAATCAACCAATTTAATCGATAGTCAATTAGGCGATTATCGTAGAACATTTCATTGGCACGTCTCTACCCGGCGGATTGTAATCAGATGAACGAATGCACGGTTATTTCCAGTCAGCTGAACTCTATCGTTCGTAGTGCCTTCTCTTCCCTCTTATATACTCTTTGCTATAATGTCTCATAGTAGCTGCATTCACTAGCCATATTTTTATCTTTTATGTTTTGGGGATCCGTGGTGAAATAAAAAAAACGCTAAATGTACAACTTAATATTGAAATAAAACCCGTAGGTGGTATTTGTGTTCATGAAAATAAGCAGGTATGTATTTATTGACGATTTGTGTAAGCAATTAATATTTTTTGTTTGAGTTAATTCGCTTTTAATGTAATACTAACAGTATATTTATTCATAAGCATAATCACCACCTTAGTGGTTTGGTGTTACTTCAGTAATAAATACAACAAATAAATAAATAAGTCTGGACACTCTCACACCAATCACCAATCATCTAACCTCAAACTGAGCTAAGCTTGTACGACGAACGAATATGAGTATATCAATACATTAAAACAATCTTAATATATATAAATCTCCTGTCACGATGTTTGTCCGCAATGGACTCCTAAACTACTTAACCGATTTTAAATTAAATTGGCACACCGTGAGCAGTCTGGTCCAACTTAAGAGATAGGATAGCTTAGATCTTTAATTATAGTCGCAATTTTATTTTATTGCAAATTATTGGTCTCTAATTATTTGACAGTCACAATTATCTATTAACTCCAAAAGATTCTAACAGATGTCGATACTTTTCGACTGGATTGAGTAAATAATCAATAGATGGCACTGCTATGGTAAACCGACAAACGTGTCATATAAGCTACAATTCAATATCATGATTACCACGTAGATCTATGTACATATATGGCGCTTTACAGCATATGATTTAAAAAATATTTTCGAAGATATTACAGATTTAAAAATTGCGGGACGCAGCGTTTGCGGTGGTACTGTAGTGTATTTAGTATCAGCATTGCAACCGTGCGAAGCCGGGGCGGGCCGCTAGTATTTATATATAGGTACGGGGTTAAAGGGACGGTGCGGTGCTTAACAACATTCACAAAGAATTTAAAAAAAAAATTGTTTCAGTTTTGTTGACTGAAAAACCCCTTTTCAGTTTTCGGTACACCAGCCATAACGAACAATAATAAACATAATAAAATCCATGATTCAGGAACAAACATTCGTGTTCATCACATAAACATTTGCCACACAGGATTCCCGCAACCTCTGCATCTTTAGGCAGGGTCACTGATCACTGAACCAAATGGGCTGTCAATGTTATTATATTTAAGTATTATTTCTATTATTTGAAGGTGTCAACGAGCTGGAGCAATGGTTATATTTCTACATATCGACCGGTTTTTGACCAGAAAGGATTATCGTTTATTAAATTAAAGTGGCATTGGATTGCAACGCATTTTGTACTGACAGACAAATGCTACGGCTGTGGTCATGAAGTCTCTAAAGACAGGCCATTACATTTTATTGTGAATCAAGAAATTATAATATCACTTCTTAATCAAGATATTATTAGTTGATTGTATATGAGCACAGATTGATTAATGGTGTTACATTATAAAAATGAGCAAATTGTTTTCGTTAATTCTTACGTACTAATAAATAATAAAAACAGTGATTTTATAAAATTTTGTTTTATTTCACAGCTTTATGTAGGTATTTACAGAGTGTGCAGTAATGGTAGGTATATAAAAAATATGTATGCAATTGGATACTAACAAGCTTACATTTTATTTCTGTGGTTTTAAAAACACTGTCCACTTTTTTAATTTGTCTGTTGTCACATTTATAAATGTTGAGAAATGAAAATTTTAAAGGTTCTTCAAACGCATCTTCAGTATTTTCAATAGAATAGCCGTGTATTTCTATAGTCTGCTGTTGGCTTTCGTTAACTTTATAACATACGGAAATAAACTTGACCACTTTATTTTCATTGGTAAGAAACCATTTGTCCTGCTTCCTGTCTCCAAATGCAAAACTCCCCCAGGTTCTCCACTCTTAGTTTTTTTAATCATTGGGTAATTTAGATTTTTCTCCAACAGTCTATCTACATCAGTTAAGACTCTTTTATTAATTCTTTTAGCTATTTGTTGAAGTGCTTTTTTTCCCTGTCGCACCATTTTTAACATAACATAACATAACATAAACTCACGCCTATATCCCCGAAGGGGTAGGCAGAGGTGCTAGCACCCACATTTCGCCAGTTTATGTTTAGGTCCCAATGTAATAGGTGGCGAGCCTATTGCCATTAACCGGGCACTTATAAACCTGCGATAAATACACACATAACTTCGAAAAGCATCGAAAAGTCATTGGTGTGTGCCATGGTGAAACCTGGGATCGAACCCGAGACCTCGTCTCAGCAGTCCATTACCCAAACCACTAGGCTACGATAAGATACGATAAGAATTCAAATTTTGAAGAATCCCATATTTCCTTACTTCCTGGACCAAAAGTAACAGATTATGAATGTTACTTGTAACATAATCTTTTCCATATATATTTTGAATTATTATTATTTTAACATTTCTTCAGCGATTCACAGAAATTGAAAATGTTTTTAATTGGAGCAAATCGTGATGGCACAAAATAAGTGCATAAAATGATTAAAAGGTTCAGTTCTTAAAATCTCTTTTAATATTATAAAACTGAGATAGTAAAAAAGGTACGAAATTCAGAACCTTTCCAATGTGCTAAAACACTCAGTGATCTAAATGATCTATGTATGTATTCATCTATGTAGGTACTCATTGAAACTTGGGTTATTAAATATATGAATGGCAAAGATCTAATTACCGGTCATTGCTGAAGGAGTGACTGCTACGTCTTGCTTACCACGTCGTCTGCTGTGCTGTGTAATTCTTTAAACACAGCGTCGAGTACAGCGCTGCGACAACCCTGGCCTATGGACGTGTCTCACACCAGAGAAGCCACATTGTCATTGGTCCATCTCCTGTGACGTCACCCAGTCCAACCAATGAGAATCTCTGTCTAGGCTGTCGCAGCGCTGTGCTCTACGCTGTGTGCTTAGAGAATTGCATAATCTGTGCATATTACATTGTTACCTACCATCAAATCCACCACCGCGTGTAGATGATATAGTAAGAAAAGCTCACTCAGAGGTGGCAAGGACCTCCAAGATGCCAAAAGTAAAAAAAAAACCTACAAGTTAAACCTGCGGATTATATTGCACGTTGCAGCGTCGGATGAGTTAGTTTAGTACCCTCTAAAGTGCCTTTTTTTTTCTTTTACGTGCGCAAAATCCCCACAGATACCCCCACCGGAGCCGGTGGAAGAGGTTATGTCGGACTCGAATCGACCAAAACGCACGCCGCCTGTGGTTCGTTTTTGGTTGCCGAAGGTGAGGTTGGCAGGCATATCCCTCGCACCCCGCCCGACCCAGGGCCATCTCTTACGATCTGGGCCTCTTCTCGGGTGTGGGGACTACAAAGTCCCCAACTCGTCCCCGGAAACGGGGAGGCGCGCCGCCGCCGCGGCTTGCTTCTGCCAGGGTGACAGGCGGCTCCACCTGTCACCCGGTCCTCTAAAGTGCCTGATAAATTATTAACTGCAATATACAGCACTGGCGAATGGTAAAAATCTTCAAAAGTGAAGCCGGTGGGAAAGTCTACGACCATCCAAAGCATAAATTTAAACGTCTCTATCACAGTTTCCCTTTGCAAAGCAAAGCAGTCTGGAATTTGTTTATAGGGACCTCTCGCCATACACAGGCAAGATATAGTAACACGACACGACGGTGTTCCCGTCCCGAGTAGTCCGATTGGAAAAGTACCTCTACCCTACAGAATACCACGGCTATAATAACCTTGTGTTGTGTTCCCGGCGGTGAGTAGGGAAACCAGAGGTCACTGAAGAGTTTTTATGCTGTCAGTGGGAAGATCAGAGGCTGCTTCTGTACTGACAGCACAGAAACTCTCTGTTCTTACAGGTTCGGCAGCACGGGTGTGACTCCCTTGGTGTTGCACATGTTCATAGGTCACACTTTCCTTAAGGTGGGCCGTGAGCTTGTCTGCGACCTAAGTTGTGTAAAAAGAATCTTTGTTATGGTAAGTTCAGATTCAATAAGCACTAAGGTAAGTTGAGATATATATATATATATATTTATATACTTAGTCTGGCCATAAATACCTACTGTTACAATTAAAATAAGAAAGATATTACATTTGAATTTGAAATCTGTCATTTTTATACGATTGTTCATTGTGTTTTCTAATTTTGGCGCCAATACATTGTACAATATTTTGCTATATTAAAATGGAGTGGGGTGATAAAGAAAACCGAATCGCTGTGATTGCATTACACAAAGTTGGTATGGAGCCGAATGTAATTTTTAATACTCTCCATACGCTTGGTATTAGTCAAATGTTTGTGTACCGGGCTATTAATAGGTACAATGAGACCTCCTCTGTTTGTGACAGAAAAAGATCTGGCCGTCCACGTAGTGTTCGTACGAAAAAGGTGGTCAAAGCAGTAAGGGAAAGAATTCGAAGAAATCCTGTCCGAAAGCAAAAGATTTTATCTCGGGAGATGAAGATAGCACCCAGAACCATGTCGCGCATTTTAAAAGATGACTTAGAACTTGCAGACTATAAGAGACGCACTGGTAATTTTTAACTGATAATTTAAAAAAGAATAGGGTGG
Organism: Eilema griseolum; assembly: GCA_963662185.1. NCBI lineage: Eukaryota > Metazoa > Arthropoda > Insecta > Lepidoptera > Erebidae > Eilema > Eilema griseolum. The sequence goes on from OY759232.1 coordinate 6,119,577, forward strand.
TAAAATCGAAGCAACTACTGAAGCGGTACGCAAAGGGAGGTCACAGAAAAATTTTGTTTACGGATGAGAAAATCTTTACAATTGAGCAACATTTTAACAAACAAAATGACAGTATTTATGCTCAAAGCTCTAAGGAAGCTTCCCAATTAGTCGACAGAGTGCAACGTGGGCATTATCCGACTTCAGTGATGGTTTGGTGGGGTGTAGCTATGAAGGAGTGACTGAGCCATATTTTTGTGAAAAAGGTATCAAAACATCGGCACAAGTGTATCAAGATACCATTCTTGAGAAGGTAGTTAAACACCTTAACAACACCATGTTCAATAACCAAGTATGGTCCTTCCAACAAGACTCAGCGCCGGGTCATAAAGCTCGGTCCACGCAGTCTTGGTTGGAAATGAACGTTTCGGACTTCATCAGAGCTGAAGACTGGCCGTCGTCTAGTCCCGATCTTAATCCGCTGGATTATGATTTATGGTCAGTTTTAGAGAGTATGGCTTGCTCTAAACGCCATGATAATTTTGGAGTCCCTAAAACAATCCATACGATTGGCAGTGAAGAATTTTCCCATGGAAAGAGTGCGTGCTTCTATTGATAACTGGCCTCAACGTTTAAAGGACTGTGTTGCAGCCAATGGAGACCACTTCGAATAAGCTTTTTATATTTTAAATTGTTTTATATTTATGTATTAAACTAACACACTGTACAAGTAATAAATATTATTTGCAATAAAAAAAAATGTTTTTTCTTCGTAACAATATTTATGGCTAGACTAGGTATATATAGGGTACAATAATTGGCACCCATCTCAAAGTAGGTAGAACAGCTCAAAACACTTTCATAAAATTAAGTATAAAAATTAGTATTTAAGCTATCGGGAATTATTTACCATGTTGTATTGTTCCGAGTTTGCGATATTTCGGCGCTGTTGTAAGCACCATGATCAGGGAGGAACTGGAGTATTGGAGGTGAACAATGAAAACAGTTTTTAGGAGTACCTAAATATATTGATCTACCATCTTTCGAGTTCTTTTACTACGGTATTTGCACTACCACTGGATTCACTCTCACTACAAACTCGAACCCGATCTCGACTTTATTACTAATATGAGTTACCATGATAGTTTAAATACCAATGTTAAAATTTGTCATCGTTCCGATTAATGCAAAAATTACTATAAAGTCACTGGGTTTTCGCTATATTTTATTTAGGTAGGTACCTTTCTTTTCTTTTATCCAATGTTGCTCTTGTAATCATGACCTATAACCATATCCTTCAACACTTACTTAATCTGTATAATAGTTGTCTACCTACATCTACACTAATATTATAAAGAGGAAAGATTTGTACCTATTTTTGTATGTTTGTATGTTTGTAATGAATAGGCTCAAAAAGTACTGGGCCGATTTAAAAAATTCTTTTACCAATAGAATGTTACATTCTTCCAATTTGACATAGGCTACATTTCATTTTGAAAAAAATTAGGGGTCCTTGGTAAAATTTGAACAATGTAACCGAAGGTGTAGAAAAATGAGTCTTAAAATGTCTTTCGTCGAATGCGCTGCCAAAACTATTAGCGATAGAACAAAATAATGTACAACAATATTGAAGAACATCATAATGTCTACAAAAAACTCAGCGGTAGCATATGTCCAACTATTGTAGTTATGTCACTACAACAACTTTTTTCATTTTAAACATTAATGAAAATGCTAACCAAATTCAAACCATGCTATTTATGTGTTTATATTAATCCTTATCCAAATAAATTATTTTATGGTCAAGACCATTTAACTACCTATAAAATAGTTTTTAAATTATTTAAATTGGACTTTCCATTCAAAAGATATTACGAATTAAAAAATTCAAACAGTAAACAAAACCGCCATAGCGCCGTGGCCGTTGTTTGCGATGCAGTCTGAAAAGCGCGCCGGGCATAGCGGCGGGCGGGGTGGAGGGGGCACTGAAATACAGGAGTGGGGTGTCTACCCCGTGCGAAGCCGGGACGGGCTGCTAGTTATCTAATATAATAGTTGAAAGAACACGGTACCTAAGTAAGTATCCGTTTTTTTAAACAATGTTAGAACCGAAATTACTAATATATCCTCTAACCCCTCTAGCTAAGCTAAATTGCTTGTGTTAGGAGTGGGTTCACGTCGGTAGTGTGATAGCCAGGCTTCGAACCCGGGACCTCTCGATCGTAAGGCCGACTCCTTAACCACTAAGCCACTGACCGTGTGTTGGTAAAGAACATCAAGTTTGTTTTATACTAACTTTACAGTAATTTCTCAGTTTTCAAGGAGCACTATGATTCGACTTGTTTAGTTGTATGAGTGCGAGAGTACCAGGCATTGCCTGATTTCCAGTTCTCTTCATCGCTATCCCTCCATTCAGTAGGTGGTCAAGTTCTCTGGCTACATTGGCGTCACAGTTATACAATGAACAACGGCCTACTGTAGGCTATTGATGAGCAAACCTTGGACTGCAAGTCTTATCTATATTCTATTCAGTAAAAAGCTAACTACGTAACTAGTGGTTCAAATCGCTCAGGATCAGAATGTCCAATTCTCAAAATGTCAAGCGGTTTCAAAATGTCCTATTCCCCTTTTGTCCAATCCCAAAATGTCTAAAGCCCATAATGTCCAAATCCCAAATTGTCCAAGTCCCAAAATGTCCAATATTTTTTAATTTCAATAAACACTCACAGAGCTCTAATCAAAGTATTTATTAAAGTCATAATTTCTGTAATAATTATTAAACGAAATAATCAAATAAACATTTTCATTGTTAAACTACCGATCAACACACTTGTCATTTATAATAATAAATAATCAATCTTAAACTTAGTTGGCTGCGTAGGGTGCGTAAATGCATTCCACAACATCCAAAAAAAAGGTATACATAGCAATTTAAACAAGCTAAGAAAATCAATCTTAAACTTAGTTGGCTGCGTAAACGCACCTAGCGTAAATGCATTCCACAACGTTCAAAAAAGGTTATATATACATTATTTAAACAAGCTAACACGTAAATAAATATTATATTTATACATAGAAACACCCAGACCAAATACAAATATATTCATATTCATGCACACAAATATTTGCACTGTGCGGCAATTGAACCCGCGACCTAGCAGTCTTAGCAGTCGACTTAGCAGTCGAATACACTACCGCTACTCCACAACAGGTCGTCTACGTTTATTCGGGAAATGGACATGGGTATCGTTTTAGTGGTTTTCTGGGATGTTGATTACCAATATTATGGGTTCCATTTAGGTATCCAAGATGGCGGACACGATTTTATCAGTAAAATCGAGATGGGTGTCGTTTTCAGGGTTTTCGGGGTCGCTGATTAGGAATATAGCATCCATTAAGGGATCCAAGATGGCGGACACGATTTTAATGTCTAGACGTAGGTAGGCTGCATTTCCGGCAACGTTGGATCCACTGTAGGTATTATCGTTCCACTGTGCTTTAATTATCTCAGGTTGTTTTCATGTGTTCGTTTAGTTCTAAAAGAGCACTCTGAGTGCTTTTGGAATAAAAAAATATTGGACATTTTGGGAATTGGACATTTTAGGAACTGGACAATTAGGGAATTGGACAAGTTGGGAATTGGACAATATGGGAATAGGACATTTTGAAACCGCTTGACATTTTGAGCATTGGACATTCTGAACCTGAGCGGTTCAAATTCGGTTTTAAGTCTTTAAAATGAGTTTCTAAACAGAACAGAACAGGAAGAGACAGACTTTTCCCTAGAATGTATTCTTTTGTCGACTAAGTGGCATACGACTACGGCCTATCCTTGATATTTTCTTGTCTAGTACGTTTTAGAGCGTGATTTTTAAGTAGTCGGGTTTAAGGTTTCTACTTAATTTTTTTAAATATCATTTCAGGGCAAGCAATAGGTATAATTTATACATATTTTAAATATGTTAATTAAGATCCTTCAGTTGATACCAAACAGGACATATTTATCTCAAATTTATTTTTTAACACAGTACATTATGACCGCTAGAGGACGCCACATTAAATTCATTGTCACGTTATATGGCCTATAACCAGCGGACGACTAAGATGCTTCTAACGATATCTCATTTGACTAGTTCTAATTTCTAATAAGTCCTTGGCGAGCTATGAGGGAACAGATAAACCTACATTGATACATAGCCTGTCAAAAACATAACCCTCCTTTTACTTCGCCGTAGTTGTGTAAAAAGACACTTTAAGATTGTTTACATACATACATCCATATAATCACGCTTTAATCCCCGGAGGGCTAGGTAAAGGTGAATTAACACCCACATTTCACCAGTCACTGAATTCGGTCCCACGTAGTAGTGGATGAGCCTATTGCAATCTTCCGGGCATTATTGTTGACTCAAACCATGCATTCGAGGCTGAGTATATATGTCTGATGTTAAACAGCCCTATCCCTTAGTCGCCTTGTACGTCACCGCATGGCAAGAGATGGGTGGTCCATATTCTACTCTACCGGGTACCAAGATTGGTTACGTTTAGTTAAGTACCTAGTACCTACCTAACCAAATGAAGTATCTATAACTTTTAATACCCTTGCTGGAGCTATGAGGGAACAGATGAACCTACATTGATACATAGCCTGTCAAAATAATAACCCCTCCCTTTACTTCGCCGTAGTTGATTGCTTACATACATACAAACATCCCAACAAGCAAAAAGCGGTTTTATAATTATCCTAAGACCAATTTTCAATAGACTTATTGCGAACTCATAAGAGCTTACAAGCCCGGCAAAGGGCCCACTTTATTGGTGTATTCAGTTTTTTAACAGTGTAATAGTACCTTCGTGGAATTCAACTCACGACTGTAACAGCCGTGTAGTGGCATTTTGTGAAACCATACAATCCTACGAAATCTATTATTAGTCTCGTATAAAACTAAACTATAAACATATATAACTGATTATGTTAACTTAGAAGTTACATTTTTGCAGTTTCAAGACGTTATATAATACTGTTAGTATATAAATTTCAACTTGATCCCTTCAAGCATTCATGAGAAAAAGGTATGTGACAGACAGACAGACAGACAGACAGACGGACAACGAAGTGATCCGTTAAGGGTTCCGTTTTTTCCCTTTTGTTGTACGGAATCCTAAAAATCCAAAGTTTCATCACTTCCATCCAAACCCATGGTCAGACGCTTTGTTTATGTATCTAACTGTATGACGAAGTATATCAAGGATAAAGTTATTATATTATTTATGTTTTTATATTTATTTTAGTCCATCTCGTTTCCTGGCACATTGTAACATGAATAGGTTGAGTGGGGGCAGGAGCAAAAATGGGTTAAGACAAACAATCGCACACAACATCTAGTTCAGGATGGTTTTATCGGTGCACGTGACAATGCTATGTCCACCATCTCCTTACGTCCCTCACCTCAGTCATCGTTTAAAGGGAGGGGTTGGGTACAGTAAGCCAATTTAGGCGACACAATATTTTTGCACAATTTTCGAGTTTTCAATATTACCCCATGATCTGTAATTTTCATAAAAAGGTACCTACTAGTTTATATTTTTAATTTTTAGAAATGTTGCACCTAAATATAGCTACCCTTCGTAGTCTAGAATGTATTCATACTTTCCGTCTAAACCCATCATAATATACGGGGGTAAGATGAACAAAGTTTCAATGTTACCCCATTACACAATTCATACTAAAGGTCAGATGTTCTCAAACTGTATGTGATGATATTTCCAGATTATGTGTACCTTCAGTCATAAAAATGTGAGAAGAGGGCCAGATCGTAAGAGATGGCCCTGGGTCGGCCGGGGCTACAAACAACGACCCACAGGCATCGTGCGATTGAGTCGGTTCAAGTCCGACATAACCTTACCCACCGGCCTCGGTGGTGGGGCTATCGGTGGGGATTTTGCGTACATTAAGAAAAAAGATCCTATGCCACAACAACCTATACTCGGCATAATATATGAGTGTTTCTCGACTAAATCTATCCCTGTAAAAAAAATCCATCAGATCCGTTCAGTCTTCAAGAGATTGATTGATTATCAAACATTCGAAACATCTTAAACTTATAAAATGTTTATTAGGTCGCCATGTTACGTGAATCATTTAATTAACTAATGGTTTTTTTTAAAGTAAAGAATATTAGCAACCGAAATTACTAATATTCCCTCTAACCCCTCCAGCTAAGCTAAACTGCTTGTGTTAGGAATAGGCTAACGTCGGTAGTATAGTTGCCAGGATTCGAACCCAGGACGTCTCTATTGCAAGGCCGACACCTTAACCACTAAACGACGCCTATGCCTCAAGCTAACCTAAATATGAAGTTTCCTTTCCGTATTCTGACTTAAACCTCCACGGTGTTAGGTGCGAGAAAAAAAAAACAAGTTACCAATAAAATAGTAAATAAATTAAAAAAATATGTGAATTCAATTGTTTTTCATTTGAATAACTTATTATCTAAGATCAATGGCTGGCGGGAGGATGACGCTAGACGTAGTGGCGTTCTTTCGCAACCTACCCGCCAAAATTAATGTTTTTATTTATTTGTTTTGTTTCTTTTTTCTGTGATGTGCCCTAACACATGTCCCTGCGCAATATGTGGGTACTTGATTGTATAATTTTGTATGTTAAGTTAATAACTGAATGTCGATGATAATGATGCCCAGAAAAACTCAAATGAGTTTATGTGGCATCACTAAGTAAACAAAATATGTAAATACTGTAATTGTTTATAATAATAAATAAAATAAAATAAATAAATAAAAATATAGAAGATATTAGAGTAATGTTAGAATGCGACGATTTGTGATTTTGTTTGATTTATATAGAGCTGTTGTCGGAGACCTCCATGTGAAGAATATAGCGCAAAGAAAATCAGGTATTTATTGAGTAGGTATATTTTTTTACTAAGTACCTACTTAATTCAGATGTACCTATTATTGATTAACATAATGGTGAAAGCCACTGAAAGGGAAATACGTATCGAAAAGATGAATTAATCATGGTTTTAATTCTTATCGATCCCGATTATCTTATCGATGCCGCACTAAGAATGCAATCTTTTAAAGATATAGAAGAATAGAAGAGAGAAGATAAAGAATAAAAATATCGCAATTCTTGTATGGTTTCCTGTTCAATCAATGCCTAAGGAATATTTTCTTATCTAAAAATTATTGAAAAATAAAATAAACCCGACCCGAGTTTAAAATAAAATAAATTATTGAAATTTAGAAAAACCCGACAGCTGTCTAAAAGATTGAAACAAGTTTGACAAGCAGGCGGTAGGTACTCACAAATTTTCTTTCGGTTTACTATTGGCAAATTTATTTTATTTTAAACTGTTTTTTTTTTTTTTTTTTTTTTTTTTTTTTTTTTATATAGGACACGTCAATTGGACCTCGCCTTGCCTGATGGTAAGCTGAAGGCAAAATCCCAGAAAAGAGGGTCACCATTACTTACACATACCGTGTGACAATGGTGACACTCAGCTTGACGGCCTTATCATATGCTTTTTCACGCCCCGCTTAAAGGACCCGGGACTGTAGGAAGAAGGAAACACGTGAGCTGGTAATGAATTCCAGGCCTTAATGGTGCGACAGAGGAAAGAGTCTCCGAACCGCTTGGTTCTTGATCGGATGTTTTGCACCGTGTGCGGATGACATCTAAGACCTGCACGCGTTGTCCTGTGTAGGAAAGGGGAGGGTGGGACTAATTGGAAGAGCTCATCAGAACACTCCCCATGGTACAGACGGTAAAATACAGCCATGGACGCAACATCTCTACGCAGCTGTAAAGGTTCTAGGGTGTTCGTGATCTCGGGATTCCCAATGATGCGGATCGCACGTCGCTGCAACCTGTCGAGAGCATCTAGTAAGTACTTTGCTGAACCGTCCCAGAGATGCGAGCAGTACTCCACACAGGAGCGAATTTGTGTCTTGTATAGAAGACACCGCTGCTCCGGCGTGAAAAATCGTCTCACTCTGTTCAGGACTCCGAGTTTTCGTGAGGCTGTTTTGATGATGCTTTCGATGTAGTTTTTGTTATTCAGGTTGCAGCGAACATCCATACCTAGGATATTGAGATTGTCCTGCAGCGGCAGTGGCGTGCTCTGAAGAGTGGGGAGGGGAAGGAAAGAAGATACTTTTGCTGTAAACGCACATGCCTGCGTCTTCTTGGCATTGAACTCAACCAGGTTCTCAGAGCCCCATTGAGAAATGTGATTCAGGACCCCGTCAAGCTCAGTGACAAGAATCTGCCTTTTCTCCGCGATATCTGACTGCTTGGCCGCTGGATGTCCATGATAACTCCCATGTAAAGTGCTATCGTCTGCATAACAATGAACATTGCCGGTAGACAGCATGTCGTTGATATGCAGAAGAAAGAGAGTGGGTGATAAGACGGACCCCTGGGGCACGCCAGCATTAACCTGCAGAAACTCCGAAGCTCGTCCGTCACAAAGGACGCGAATACGGCGCCCCTGCAGGAAGCTAGCAACCCAGTTGCACAGCCTAGAAGGCAGACCAAAGGCAGGTAGCTTAGAAAGAAGCGATTTGTGCCAGACTCTATCGAAAGCTTTGGCGATGTCAAGACTAATTGCCAGTGACTCGCCGTGCTTGTCCATAGCCTCACCCCAAAGATGGGTAACGTATGCTAGAAGATCACCCGTTGACCGTTTCGGTCTGAAGCCATATTGCCGGTCATTAATTAAGGAGTGATCCTCTAGGTGCCGCATGAGCTGTTTGTTAATTATGTGCTCGAACACTTTGCACAGCACTGAGGTGACGGCTATGGGTCGATAGTTGGCTGGCTCCGAGCGATCCCCCTTCTTGGGAATCGGCTGAACATTCGCCTCTTTCCAAGGCAAAGGCACTGTACCCGAACTGTAGGATAGCCGGTACAGGCGCGTAAGCATTGGAGACAACTCCGCTGCACATTTTTTCAAAACTACCGCTGGAATACCATCCGGACCACTGGCTTTCCGGACATCGAGTGATTGCAGCACTGCACGGACATCGCTTTGCCTGATATGGATATCAGGCATCGCGTGGTCACTGTCGGGTAGTGTTGGTGGCTGGGTACCACAATCATCGATTCGGGAGTTGGCCGCAAAGAGATTAGCCAGCAGATTTGCCTTCTCTTGCGGCTCATGGGCCAGGGATCCATCAGGGTTACGCAGCGGAGGCAGCGAAGGCTGACAGAAGTTGGCTTGCACGGCTTTAGCCAGTCGCCAGTAGCCACGGCTTCCCGTGGGATGCATCACTAGCTCTTGACCAAGCCGCGCTATGCGCAGGGCATCCGCTCTGACATAGGCCCTTCTACAGACCTTTGTGGCTCTGTTGTACGCCGCCTTGAAGTGGCCCAGATTGGGATGGCGCGTGGCGCGCGCCCTTACCCAAGCGCGGTACGCAGACTGTTTTTGTTCAACAGCTTCCGCGCACTCGCGCCCGAACCAAGGGCGCACCCCGCGGTCACCGGTGACATCGGTGTATGAGATATAGTATTCCATACCCAGACCGATCTCACCGGCGACAGCAGTAGCACAATCCGATGGGTTCTTACCTTCAAAGCAGCGCTCAACCCACGGGATGGACGCAAAATAGTCACGAAGTCCATCCCAGTCCGCTGACGAGTAGTGCCAGAGACGCCGCTTCCCCCGCACTGGTCGTGGAGGCGCCATAATAGGCACCGTGGAACAGACCAGGCAGTGGTCAGAGTTGCCTAACGCGGCTCGCACCGATACACTGTACCGGTCCGGATCACTCGTCAGCAGAAGGTCTAGCAGAGAAGGTGCTTGGCCCGACCTTCTTGGTATCCTAGTGACCTCGTGTACCAATTGGGTCAGGCCGTGCGCCAGAGCAAATGCGTGGGCGGCTCTTCCCGCATGGTCTGTTTTGGAGGAGCCCAACCAGATCTCGTGGTGGGCGTTAAAATCCCCCAAAAATACCATTTCGGCATTCGGAAATCGCTCCTGCGCATCATCTGCCGCCTGACTCAGATATTCAAAGAGTCGAGTTGTCTCAGCATCTCCTGTATGGGAACGGTAGAGGCACACATAGATCTGACTCGTAGGGCCATGGTCTACGTGTACCCAAAGGACGGAGAAGGATGGGTCCTCTAGGCAGCGCAAACGGCGACAGCAAACATCCGCCCTAACAAACACGCACACCCCGGCTTTTGCACAAAAACTTTCCTCAAGAACATAGCCAGGGTAGAGCAAGTAGGTCGTGTCGTCAGGGCGGTGTATTTGCGTCTCCGTTAGAAAAAACATGGCAGGTTTCGCCGTCTCTAGGTGTTGGTGGACGGCGTTGAGGTTTGCATGGAGCCCACAGATGTTAGTGGACTCCACCTCAAATAGCAAGCTTTTGGGAGTGTGACGAGCCGCTGTGTTGCCTTTTTCTGTGAATTGCGCTGCCATGAGTTTGGGTGGGAGAAGGCGTGAAAAAAGAAGTGATTGCCGCCGCAGCACCGTGTGACAAAGCGCGGGATATTGGTTTTATCTATGAATGTGAGGCATGGCGAGAGCCGACGCGCCGAACGGAAGGGCCCCCGTACCCCCCCGAGTATGGTCGCCGGGCTCCCAAATCCGGTCACCAACCGGCACGACGAACCATATCGGGATTATGCGCGGCCTGGTGAGGCAGCCTCCCAAGGTGGTTAACCCCAGTTGGGCCCCTGTACTATACCGCGGGCGGCCAGCGGCACCACCGTTTCTACAGGTCTCCCTGTTCGGCGCATCGCCCCGCGCCATCCCCACTAGACTACGCCAAGACCCACTGGTCCCACTAGTGCTGCGACAACCACCACCTCTGCCCGGCTATGCACATGCTGACCCCTGAACACAATCCAACCGAGATTGAATTGCTATGGAGGGTTTTTCGCAATAGTGCACGGTGGTACCTACCCGGTCGAAACTTGAGACAAATTTGTGCCACCAAGTTTCTACCACCAGTAGTTTAGTAGTAGTTTAGTTATGAGATGACATATAGGTATATATTTTTTTGCAATCGCCTTCTGATTCCCTTCATTTTTATACCCTACTCGATAAGCTTGAGTAAAAAAAAATTTTTTTCTTACGTGCGCAAAATCCCCACGTATATAAGATGTTATGTCGGACTCGGATGACTCTTGACTAAAACGCACGCCGCCTGTAGGTCGCTTTGGTTGCCGAGGGCGAGGTTGACAGGCCTATCCCTCGCACCCCGGCCGACCCAGGGCCATCTCTTACGATCTGGCCCTCTTCTCGGGTGTGGGGACTACAGTGTCTCCAACTCGTCCCCGGAAACGGGGAGGCGCGTGAGGCGCGCCACTGCCGCGCACAATAAATCCACCTATACTTTTTGTTGACATTTTATGTACTCTATACATAAAATGTCAACAAAAAGTATACTCGAGAGATTTAAGACCCCATTCATTGAAATCCATGCTGCCGGTAGGCCTGAGAAATAAACAAAGAAAACTACATACATGCATAAATACACGCGTAAAACATTACCCTTTTTTTTACTTGCGGAAAATCCCCAGCACCGGACGCGGTGGGAGAGGTTATGTTAGACTCGAGCGTTACGCTTGTGGATCGTTTCTGGTTGCCGAAGGTGAGGTTAACAGGCATATCTCTCGGACCCTGGCCGACCCAGGGCCATCTCTCTCAAACTGGTCCTATCCTCGAGTCGTAGCCCTCGCTGGCGCAGTCGGGTAAAAAACGAATGTTATCCTTTACCTTCTTTATTTTTAACTGTTTTTAAGCTATTGCATAGCTTTTATCGCGGGCCTTGAGCGTGGGGACCGAATCCAGAAATTCCGTAACGAAAAAAACCTAACACCCCCAACTCCGAGCTCGCACGAATCGAGCCGAGCTGCTCCGAAGTAGCTCCGCTTAACGTAAGTAATTATAATTGCATAAGTTGTTAGTTTTCAAATTCAAATTCAGACTCAGACTCAGACTCAGATTCAAATTCAAATTCAAATTATATTATTATTTATTATAATTGCATAAGTTCATAAAAAATGCTATGCAATAGCTTTACCGCGGCAGTCCCCGAGTGCCACGTCTTTTTTTTTTTAATAATCGGGTGCTATTGTACATTATATTGCGTTTCGCTTTTGGCGTAGTTATTCATTCTATGCACTTTATAGTGCACAGAGGCGAGAAAGAGACTAGTCTACAGGTGAGGCACAAGTGATGTCCAGAATGGAACCATAAAGTGTGGACAACGACCATACAACCAATGCGGAGAATAGAAAATATTGATGAATTCTTTTCGTATAATATTTCGAATCATTAGTATTCTAAAAATAAAATACAAATTTAGAGCACACAATCAAACTTTTATTTCTAAAGTACATTGAAATTAATAACAAAGATGCATATCAACGACATGCTGTCTATCGGCAATGTTCATTGTTATGCAGACGATAGCACTTTACATGGGAGTTATCATGGACATCCTGCGGCCAAGCAGGCAGATATCGCAGAGAAAAGGCAGCTTCTTGTCACTGAGCTTGACGGGATCCTGAATCACATTTCTCAATGGGGCTCTGAGAACCTGGTTGAGTTCAATGCCAAGAAGACGCAGGCATGTGCGTTTACAGCAAAAGTATCTTCTTTCCTTCCCCTCCCCACTCTTCAGAGCACGCCACTGCCACTGCAGGACAATCTCAATATCCTAGGTATGGATGTTCGCTGCAACCTGAATAACAAAAATTACATCGAAAGTATCATCAAAACAGCCTCACGAAAACTCGGAGTCCTGAACAGAGTGAGACGATTTTTCACGCCGGAGCAGCGGTGTCTTCTATACAAGACACAAATTCGCTCCTGTGTGGAATACTGCTCGCATCTCTGGGATGGTTCTGCAAAGTACTTACTAGATGCTCTCGACATGTTGCAGCGACGTGCGGTCCGCATCATTGGGAATCCCGAGATCACGAACACCCTAGAACCTTTACAGCTGCGTAGAGATGTTGCGTCCATGGCTGTATTTTACCGTCTGTACCATGGGGAGTGTTCTGATGAGCTCTTCCAATTAGTCCCACCCTCCCCTTTCCTACACAGGACAACACGTGCAGGTCTTAGATGTCATCCGCACACGGTGCAAAACATCCGATCAAGAACCAAGCGGTTCGGAGACTCTTTCCTCTGTCGCACCATTAAGGCCTGGAATTCATTACCAGCTCACGTGTTTCCTTCTTCCTACAGTCCCGGGTCCTTTAAGCGGGGCGTGAAAAAGCATATGATGAGGCCGTCAAGCTGAGTGTCACCATTGTCACACGGTATGTGTAAGTAATGGTGACCCTCTTTTCTGGGACTTTGCCTTCAGCTTACCATCAGGCAAGGCGAAGTCCAACTGACGTGTCCTATATAAAAAAATAAAAAAATCTCGTCAGTCTATACAAGTTTAATATATTATTCACTCTGTATTTCATATAAATAACTCTTTTATACAAATAGTACTCGGATACTAGTAATAATTAATTAAACTATACTATACTTAAACAGAATTCGTAAGATTTGTTTTAGATATTAGGTGCATTAGAATTAAAGTATGAAATTTAATATATATATATATATATATACGATACTAACCAAACAGTGTGCATATTATAATATTTTATATATAGAATGATTTTGAAAGTTTACAGGACAGTTCATATACTTAAAATTTCACTAATCAATAAGTAAAAAACAAAAAGTAATTTAGGACCTTAATAACCATAATTATAAGGAAATAAATAAAACGCCTTGATAATTCCTGATTATTATTCATATTCAAATTCTAAAAAAAAAAGACAGCATACATTGATAAGCGTATGATGAGGAAATATACAATGTAAAAACTTATGGTAGTGCACGTATCACTCAAATACGCTAGACTTTCTAGTTACTATGAACTCAAGAAAGGATACATTGAAACGAAATGTTCGGGACGTTTCTAAACCGGTTACATGTTTCTTTACTTCGTTATTATCCATAAGTCCGGTACTAGAGTGGATACGAGACAAGGAAAACAAGCCTACTTATGTGTTTTCGATGTAAATAGAATACCACAAATACCACAATGCAACCACCATTATGATAAAAATTAATGAGCATGCAAAGATTTGTCCTGTAAACATGGTCATCATAAAGAAGTAAATTGTTTTTCGAAACAATATTTACTTCGAGCAATTTGCTCTGATGTCTTGTTCCAGGATGAATATTCTTGGACGATGGAACGGAAAGTTGCGATGTGCTGAGACTCGGTTTCAGCGCCTTCCCATACCAGCGGTGGATTGAAATTATTCAGTTATTCTCAGTCGTTCATATTCTCAGTCAACCGTCTGATGTGGAGCTCCTGTTGGCAAGCTTGATCTTTGGTTGAGGACAACGATGATATATGAGGCAGCAACCATTACTGCAAGCATAACACTCGCGCAAGGATACTGCTGGATTGTGGTCAAAGCTTTGAAGAGCATTGTAGAACGCTTCACGAGTATCAGTGTTAATACCGTCCCAGCGGTTCAGAGCGCAGCAGGGGTCTTCTGTTTTATTGTGCAGAGCGAATTTGATACGGCATGTGGGGCAACTGAAGTCGGTACCACGGTCGATTAATCCCAAGTAAGGCATGTAATTCTGCGTAAAGGTTCTCTCCACCACCTGGCGTCGCGATCTTTTAAGGTGTTTGTGATAGAAGGCGAAGCCACAGTAGCATACGACTGTCTGAGATGGCACCATGGTCGCTGGGCCCATGAACTGAGGGCCGAACAGAACAGTTTGGAAGCACCTGATGGGCAAGCATTGATGTGTTATCGAGAACGTGCAGCGTCTGCAACTGTGTGTTTTCGTGAGACGATCGCTGTTTTTCACAATGAGAGATATCTTCCGAAACAATGGCATGGACATTTTCTCCAGTAAATCACTTTGTTCTTTTGTAAAGCTGTTATCTTGCAGCATCTGGCTGCACTTCAACAATGTCATATTTTCCTTGCAAGACTTGATCCAGATTGTAATGCGGTCCATAGGTATGTTCGATGACAAAAACCTTGCGGCACGTGTTTCAGCACAAGCATCATATTGGAATGGTGCATGCGTCATCTGTCTCGATGATGGTTCGTTGGTTCGTTGAGGCAACTCTGGCTTTGGCTGCTGCTGCTGCTTACGCTGCTGCTTACGCTGCTGCTTACGCTGCTGCTTACGCTGCTGCTTACGCTGATGCTTTTTCTTGCCACCCGACTTATCGGAAGACATGGCTTCGAGCTTGTGCGCTTTCTCAATAGTGACGCTCTGTTTCGAAACTTGTGTCTCTTCTACTGTACAAATGTTTGTTACAGAATTGTCATCCGCAATTGCTTCAACGAAACGCCGCTTCTTGAAGGGCAGTGCTGAAATGCTTCTTTCTTGAGGAGCAGTATCAACTTTTACCAATTCTTCTTTAACCTCCCTGTTAATCTCTTCCAGAAGCCACTCACCTTCACGTTCTGCCAGTTTGTTCATTCTATTTTTTCTGAAAATCAACCGCGGCACTAGCAGTGTACTCGATGGATCACTATGCAATTCAGCATTCGATACCATGAAATGGCTGCTGTCGTCTCTTTTTTTATTACTGCACTCCATACTGTAAACAAAATGGAAGTATAACGTAAAGTGTACGTGACGACCAAGCGATACAGATATTCGTGCGAAGTACTCTGCAAAGAGAATACAATACTACGTAAGAAGAGACGGGACTTCCATAGTGCAAAATAATCTTACGAAATGTCAAATCAGGGCTAACTGAACGTAGCCAACCTAACAACTGTAACCATTGGTACAGAGTTGCCAACATAAGGGGAAAATAGAGATGTGCCCTTAATATTATTTGATTTATCGATATCGACTACATTAATCGATATCGATAAATAGTGGTCTCTGATTTTTATAATATAATTTTATATTTTCACAGACGCTATACTCCATTTTTGAACTAAAGTACTGCGTCAAACAAGTTATATGTTGAAAATGAATAAGCGTCTAAATTCGCGAAGGCAGTACATTTAATTACAAAAACAGAATATAGGCTAAGTTGGGCTTTTAAAATGATAAGTTCATAAAATTATTTATTTATTGAAAAACATTATTTTAAAAATATTTGTAATTTCTGCGCCGCATTTCTTCTTCAATCAATTCTGCAGCTCGTAGTAGTGCATTATGACCTTTTTTAATATCAGGACGCTTGCTTCATTATTGCCTTTGTTTTTAATCACTTTTGTACCTTGTACACATAGCAATTAGCTGAAACAAAAATAATGACATAGTAAATGAACTTTTTTTTGTCATAATTTTTTGTCGATATACAATTATGAAAATAATTCTACCACACTATTTTCCTACAGGTTATTGTTCACAATTATAATTTTCATTGTTTTTATGCCATAAAATCTACAAACCATTGATAATTTGAATAACATACTACTCACCGAAGCTCATTCATAGGAAATCTGGCCATGAAAAACCGTTTTTTGCCGTCCTTTCTTCCAGATTTTAAACCACATATTTCACACTTTCTATACTTCATTTTAATAAACAATGTATAAAACAGTCTTACCTAGAGAACGTCCTTAAAGAAATTATAATAAAATTCAGTTATTATCACAATTATTTCACTAATAACATTCAAAGAAAAACATTGAATACAACGATTAGACATTCAAAATGCAAAGTGACAGATACATGTCAGACAGATGACATTTCTTTAAGGAACGAGCGAGACAGATTAGGAAGTTGAGTGAGACAAATATAGTCGCCATTAAAATTCTACCCCGTTTCATAGTACGTTTTTTTTGTACGTAGTTGCGACAGACTGGTACTCTGAGTTTTACGAGTCTTTATATATATTCGAAGGCCACTATAAGCCAGCCATCTTATTTTTTTATAGATTGTTATGCACTTGCACTTCTACAAGTTTTCATTTCGTTCATTTTGTTCAGTCAATCATTCAGTTGTCAATATTGGGAGTTTTACACGTTCCGTATACATAATAGTGAAAAACTTTATTAAAATACTTAAGTACTAATAATCTTTTGGATATTAATAAGGTAATTCTTCAGAGTATTTTATGTTGTTAATCAAAAACGTACAGGGAACTCGTATTTCTCGTGCAACATATCAAGTTTATGGTGAGAATTTTAAAGCGCCTTTTAAAATAAGTAATTTTACATTCGTATTCTTTATTTAAAAAAAAACAAAATGTTCCCCATTAGTCATTTTTGGTAGCCATTTTTAGATTAGCATTTCGAAGTGTTCTACTATACCACTATAGACAAACTCGGTTCTATAATGCAGGCTCTGGTCACTTCCCTACAAACAGATTTTCTGTCAATAGTATTTCATAGACAAATCTTAACCCCTAGCCTAACTAATTCAGAAATGCCAGGCATGGCCGAAGCTTTTAATGCTTGGAAAATGTTTTGCCCAAACGCTGATTTGCCAGCCAACCCAGCTTCCCAGAGACAATGGGACGTGCCGCTCTGCAACATGGTAAGAAAACATCTAATTTCTAGTTTTACCAATGTTGCGGAACGTGCTCGCCTTTTGGCTGTGGGGGAATGGGAATCCGGTGTTTGGCTTCAGGCCCTACCGTCGCCTAACATTGGTACCATGTTGGACGATAACACCTTCCGTATCGCTGCTTGCCTTCGTTTAGGTGCTCCTTGCGTTTCTCCGCATCGATGTCGCTGTGGGGAAGAAGTTGGTAGCCTTGGACATCATGGTCTCTCTTGCAGCAGGAGCGCAGGACGGCTGTCGCGGCACGGGTATATCAATGACATAATCCGTCGGGCTCTTGTCACCGCTGGCGTTCCAGCCATATTAGAACCCACTGGCTTGGCGCGCGACGATGGCAAGAGGCCAGATGGAATGTCTTTGGTGCCTTGGAAGATGGGAAGGCATTTGGTGTGGGATGCAACATGTGCTGACACCCTTGCGCCTTCACACCTTCCAGGGACTGCAAACTGCGCCTGCGCTGCTGCTGCGTCGGCAGAGACCCTCAAACGGCGCAAGTATAGTAATATAAGTGGTAATTACATATTTGAGCCGTTCGGGGTCGAGACGCTGGGATCATGGGGCCCAAGTGCCCGTCTTTTGTTTAGAGACATTTCGAAACGCTTAATTGACGCTACCCGTGATCAGAGGGCTGGTTTATTCTTTGCGCAAAGAATTGGTATTGCCATTCAACGTGGCAATGCCGCTAGCCTTCTGGCCACCTTCCCGGTTGACATCGATGGCGAGGAATTCTTTGACGCCTGAACCTGCAGGATTATTTAGATATATATTCTTTTTTATATATATATTTTTATTCCTATAATTTCCGTGTATATTATGTAAATAATTGTTTATGAATAAATATACTATTAATACTGTAGAAATCGCATGTCAGAAACACTTTTTCGGAAAGTTGGTTGCATTGGCATACTAAGTGTTAATAGTGAGATAGTTTTACATTTTCACTACACTATTTTGCTTACAGACATATTTTACATTTATACTGATTGGTTCATTTATTACAATCCGCCGAATTCCGATTTTGATTGGTTACAACAATTTCCTCCAGCAAATTAGCCTATCAGAATCATCTGGCGAGTTTGCAATACAATGTCAATATTGTCAAACAAAGCAATATGGCTGTGCTGTCAAGTACTTTGCATTTGGTAACTTTTCTGCTGGTGAAAATATTCTGATTTTAACATCCATTTGTGGGTTACGTCTACTACTTACGTTGAATTGAGTAACTGCTCCTCCGTAGTGCTGGATAGTGCAGTAGTTGCTGTTTATTTTGTGAGATATAAGTGTTAATTTGTGTCCTACCTGTGATCTGCTTAACAGGTTTGTATTGGTAACCGATGTTTACATTACACGTTTTTATTATATTCACCAGCTCTATTGTATACAGGGCCGGCAGTCTGTACATGAGATAGCGACCGAATTCGGATGTTAAGTACGTAGCGACGCAAACTAACCGAAATTCCCAAGTCTGTACTTAAAGTTACGATTTTTGTCGGTTGCCGTACCGAAATTCGTCGTTAACTTAACAAATTCTCGGATAGTACCTTAATAGCATAGACAAGCATAGAATTTGTCACTCTTACCCTTAGATTCTCTTTGGTTAACTGTGTAATTTGTTGACATTTTTATTATGTTTGTACAAATTATGCTTTATGAATTTGTAATTGTATCTTTTTTGACTGTACAATTTCATCAAACAGAAAAATCTCTCCGCTGATTGATTTTTCACAACACCCTTACCATAGATTATTATACATATAATATAGACCAAACATAGACTCTGACATGGCAAGTTGACACAAGTGACATAACACACAAGCAAGAAGCCAAGAAGCCTTGAAAAAGAATTGAATATTTTTGGAGGTTGTAGGGAAATACGAGAAATATTATGGCTGAAGCGGGTTTAGCATGGGATTAGTTTACTCTAGAATATAGGCGGGAAGCGGGAAATGGTAATGCGACGGCAAGGTGCATGGATTCTGCGCGCTAGTGAAAATTATTTGAATTTGGCTGATGGTGAATTCCTATCATTGTATCGCATTACAAAGGCAATGTTTAAAGAACTTGTTGATGAAATAGCGCTATCACTTGAAAGAAAACGCCCTTACGGGCTTTCTGTGGAGTCCTATGTAAGTTTCATTGTATAACTTGTACATTGTTTAACCTATAGTTGGCATGATTAAAAATTATTATTTATCTAGAAGTACTTCATCTCATTTAATATATTGTAATTGTATAATTTATGTGCTTTTTATCATTTTAGGTGTGTGACACTATTCTGCTCATTTTCAATATAAATGCTCGATGGCCAGGAGCTCTGCATGATAGCCACATATATCATATGAAAATTCCCCAGTTCATGCCACATGAAGACGTTTGTTAATAACGGAGACCACCATGCATGGTTACTTGGTAAGTTTTGAGTCAAATAACTGAACACCCCATGTGTCAATATACTATTACTGCCAGTGGGGATGCTGTTGACAGGACGAGTGATCACCCTTTCTGTGTGGACTATTTCTCCTATATAATGACTGTCATACATGTTAACTGCAACCAACGGCTTAACATTTTTTCTGACGCACAACCAAACCAATGCTAATACCCTTATTCATACAAATATTTGCACAAAGCAGCAGCTGCATTTAATACCGTTACACCACAGAGGCTGTCAATGTGTCAATATAACAATTATAACATATATTATATTTTGATTTAATCCACAGGTGATGATGGATATCTACTAGAACCATGGCCGATGACCCCAATGATGAACCAGCCCCTTGGCCTAACGACAAGTATACACTGAATACTGTGTATTACACTGAACTGACACTATGGTGGACATCTGTGGCATTCCACTGCCCCAGAGAATCATTCAGAAACATTATTTTCGATTGTTTTCGCCTTGTCAACTGCAAGTCAATCAAGTGGCCAAAATTATACATCAGCAACACTTCAGAGGTGCCATATTACAAGAATGTGCCGACCCAGTTCTTGAAAATGGTAATTATTGTACAAGTAACCTTGCGAGTACCATAGTAGTACATAATATATATATACCCCACTGACACACAAATATGTAACTTACATGCAAGACACTACAGTAATGTTCTACGTGAAGTAGGAAGTGGTTTCTTATCTTTCATACTTAGATGTGTGCTATGCACTTGCAAATTAGTAACTACTATAATATAAACTAACAATCCCAAACCAACATTCTGCAGGCATTTTCTGCTTTCATGGAACTAAAGGTTGTATCCATGAGGCTACAGTTTATATCAGAGGAAAATTGTGTAATCCTTTTGCTATCTATTATTATTCATTACAAATGCCAGCAGCTGTCACTCAAGCTCAAGTGGTGGATCCTTCCAGCAGAGAAGCTGTTAACCGGACAGATGGTTAGCCCTTCTGTACGGGCTTTTGCCATATATAACGACTCCCATAGATGTTAGTATGGCAACCGGGGCAGACAATAGGCAGATACACAACCATTGCAAATAGATATATTTGATTTATATACATATTTTCACTGAACGGAAAAGAACATTGTCATCATCTTTGTGTAGACATACTATACTGATTGCATTGTTACCTCGCAGTTCAGGGTCCGCCTTCGGCTCTTTCTCCTTCACGACGCCAAGTCTACTTTCTTTACATGGACCTGGCGGAAGCCCTATTGCCAAGCATTTATTACCCACAGGCATTTGTTGCCTCAAAACCTCCTGCTGGTTACCCAGTTGAATATCTCCACCCCAGCGAAGCTGTCATTGCAATAAACTGAACATAGCTTTCCCAAAAGTATTATTATTTAGGAATTTATTGTCTTTAATAGAACCAAAGGTTGAATCCATGTGGGTACAGCTAAACCAATACATCAAATGAAAATATTGTAATCCTATTGCTATCTATTTCTTTTCATTGCAGATGCCAGCCGTTGTTTGTCACTCAACTCAAGCCTGAGGAGAGGATACCCATAGCCGAAGTCATAACAAAATGTTACAAAATGAAGACTGAGAAAATTTTATTGTCTGTAAAGACTTAATAGAAACTCTTTGTATTAAGTACTTTGAAGTAATAAATGCACAAGATATGAACCTATATATATTTGTTTTATTTAATTTACCTGTATAGAAATCTACTTACTACCTACCGATAGTCTTTGTATGAACTCTGTAATAACTTATATTGTGTTAGTTACTAGTCCTACATACCTACATGAACATGACAGTTACAAATAAGCATCCATCAGAATATAATTATCTATTTCATAGCCTTGGGAAGTTATTCAATATGAAATTGAGCAATATAACATACACATTTCACCAAAAGTCTACAAATAATAACTTGAAGCTCAACCAAGTTCACCAAATAAGCATCCACCATCTTATAATTGTATTGTATCATGAAATTGAGCAATATAGCATACATAAATCACCAAAAGTCAACAAATAATAATTTGAACCTCAACCAAATAAGCATCCATCATCTTATAATTCTACCTATTTTGTCATCCATTTCATAACCTTAGAGATTATGAAACATAAAATTTAACAATATAACATAAACATATCACCAAAAGTTAACAAATAATAACTTGAAGCTCAACCAAATAAACATCCATCATCTTATAACTGTATTTTATCATCCATTTCATAACCTTAGAGATTATTAAAATGTAAAATTGAACAATAAAACATCATTATCATCTAAATAATAACTTAAAGCTCAACCAAATTCACTAAATAAACATCCATCATCTTATAATTGTATTTTATCATCCATTTCATAACCTTAGAGATTATTAAAATGTAAAATTGAACAATAAAACATCATTATCATCCAAATAATAACTTGAAACTTAACTAAATTCACCAAATTAGCCTCCATTTATAATATATAATACTTATTTCCTCAATGTTGCCCAATTTCATATTTAATATTCTATTAAAAACATCAACAAAATGTGGACAAATAATAACAAATAGTTAACGACGTTAACTACTTTGCGGGCCTTCAAGAATGCTCGCATTCTTTACGACGAAATTTGTTAAGAAACCGACAATTTTTGTTAACTTGGAAGTCGAGACTTGCTAATATTGCCACCGTACCAAATACCGTCGTTAACTCGCACCGATACATGTAGAGACTTGCATCCCCCATACATTATTGCTCGCTTAGTCGCTACCTCAAAATGTACAGACTTGGGTTTGACGCAAAGAAACCGAATTTTGTTGTTAACTTTGCTTACGATTTCGTAAGATAAATATTAACGACGAATGTACAGACTGCCGGCCCAGCGCATATAATTGAGTGTTCCGTTAAAAAAACGCTTCAAACAAACTTCATTTATCTATAATGTACCTATATGTAGTAGAATTAAGCTGTGTTCAATTACCTACTTAAGTAAAATGGTTAAATTCCTTAGAATAATAGGAATTGTCCCCAAAATAGTCGATCTCTTACCAAAATGTAGCCCCTTTACAAAACAAAACAAGATTTTAGGTTTACTTTGAACTATCAAATAAACGAAGTCTATATTTAATATAAATAGTTTGGTTTTGATGATTGACTCATAAAATTGATTAAAAATGTACACAAAAGTGACATTGCCAAGCATTATCACAAGTAACCTATTGTTGGGCCTTGCAGTATCATGATCTGTGGCAATAATTGATATATTTGGCAAAAGATTTATAAAATCAAAACATAATTATAAAGTAAAGCAGGTTCTGAACATACCTACATGTAACAAATTATGAAATAAGAATCAATTATTGTTAAAAAAATTGAGTTGTAAATAAATTGTTTTTGTTAGCCCTTTAACTTTAATATACCTATAGCCTGTTCATTATAGGATGATTCGTGTGACAGTTGTTACCGAGTAAGAACAAGTGATGGGACACTATTGATTAAATCAATCTATTTATGGATTATTAGCTACAGAAAGTTTTGAAAATAATAAAACCATAAATATTTATACATGTATTACTAACTCAACCTGTTTAGGTATCATGATATCACTATCCTCCTACTCCGAATGATCATTCTTATTGCAATCTTACAAATTAATAATAAATTCTTGATCACACATTCAATCGAGGTAGGTACTATCAAACAAATAGACGACTAGTATTTTATTGAATATTTATGAGTTGGTAATTAAGATCTTTGAGCGAAATCTTTCATATCATTGTATTGCTCTGGTAAATGGATGAATATCCCAGTTAAAAAAATATTTAAGAAAAAGTTACCTTCAAAAGTGCCCTAAGACTATGAAGTCAAAAGTCAAAATATAAAAAATAATTATAAATACCTACATATAAAAATAATTACTATTTATTTAGTTAATTATACTCCATACTCAATTGTGTCAACATAGTTTGGATACTAGATTTTCCATTTGATAATCAAGTGACAACTACATCCTTCTATGAGCGTAATCATTTGGATTTACATAAATTGAAATGCTTAGAAAAAATAATTTAGGTATCGTAATTTATCCATAAATCAGTTATGCATTATCATGTTAATGCATAATAATAATGTATGTTTTGAAATTGTATTTTTGTTATACTTTGTAAAATGTAGCTTGGGTCCTATGACAGATGTTGAAAAGACATCACTAGTGATGTGAAAGTGTAATAGTCTAAGTCGAGAATAAGTATAGGTACAATGAAAATGCATGTATGTATATTATCAAAAGCTATTTATTTAATCTGAATCAGACAATGGAGTACATCCTAAATTATCATCATCATCGTCGTCTTCTATATCCGACTCGCTGGAACAGTCTTGGAGATTTATAATAATTTCATTTTCTCTAAGATTGTCAAAACGAACGTCACGTTCCCAGTCTTCAATAATGAGACGTTTGGCCCTTTCCACAACACTTTTCCAGTTCTCCGGTGTTACTTTGGTGCAAGCTTCTTTTAATAACCCCATCATTTTATTTGCAGTAAACGGCGGAGTGGTATTGTTGCGTGCCGCGTAGCCTAAACACAATTAAATATTCATTATTATATTAATAGTAAAATATGTATTACATGGGTCTTTGTTACTGAACTTTAAATAGGTAACATATTTTTTGTAATTAGCTTTACCCTAGGACTTAGTCTGCATTATTTTTTTTAGATAAAAAGTAGGCTATGGTCCTTCCAGCCTTTGTTGCTACATTGCAACGAAAAAAAAAATTACAAACAAACACTTTTCAAATTTATAAAATGTATCATATGACAGGATTTTATTAAAAAAAAAACTAAAAATAATTAAAAAATACGAACCTTTAATTTGAGCCCATATCATTTCTATACTGTTGTATTGGCAATGATATGGAGGGAGACGGAGAACAGTGTGGCCAAAGGATTTTGCCAGCTCGTCGAATATATATTTTGGACCGCCGGGTGGCTTATTTAAGTTAACAAGCCTTAGTAGCTCCACCTTCAACATTGAGACATCAGCCTCAAAACCTTGATTTTGGAGCCATTCCAAAATTTCGCTCTTTCGGTTAACTTTGGATGGCGGTTTATCCA
The DNA here is from genome assembly GCA_963662185.1 of Eilema griseolum. Classification (NCBI taxonomy): domain Eukaryota; kingdom Metazoa; phylum Arthropoda; class Insecta; order Lepidoptera; family Erebidae; genus Eilema; species Eilema griseolum. The sequence continues at coordinate 6,144,640 of OY759232.1, forward strand.
TTTGCACGGAATGGTATGAGGCTTTGTCCATAACAATAACATGGGGCTCATTTAAATTGGCTAATAACGTCATGAACCACTCTTTGAATTTTTCATAATTCATTTCTTCGTGGTATTCAACCGTTTTAACTGACTTAAAAGCCAATAAACAATTGGGCACAAACCCTTTGGCTGTCCCAGCATGACAAATAATAAGTCTTTGCCCTTTTCCTTCAGGCACCTTTGTTACGGACTTCGCAGTATTATCATTCCATGTTTAAGAAACGCTATGATTGGCATTTAACCATGTTTCGTCCAAAAAAACAACTTTGTCCCAATCTACAATTTGTTTTGCCTTTTGTAAAAAATCACAACGTGCGAGAGCTATATCTGTCCGTTCCATTTGTATTTTTCTTTTGTCTGCTTTTTGGTAACGGAAACCTACTTCTTCTTTTAATAATTTAGATAATGAGGGCAAACTTCCTTTAAAAAGGTTGGCTTCTCTGAGAGTGGTACGCAATTTTCTTAATGTTGGCAACTCAATACGCGTGTAGTAACTGTAAATGTGATTACGTATAGCATCAACGTCGAAACTGTCTGGTTTAGCCACTGGATGCTTTCGCCTCCTCTTTTTATTTGGTGTAGTTAGGACGTTTTCTTCCATTGAAGATTCCCCAAACTTTTCCTTTGTGATTCGAGAGACAGTGGTTTTTCCAATCCCAAGAGCATCAGCTACGCGATCACGTACGTTATTTAAAGGCAAGAGTGGTCCGCCATTTTGTAATTCGCGTTCAAAGTTGTGTCGCAAATTAACCACATATTCACGCATTTCGCTCTTGATAACAGTTTTTCTCGTTCTTTTCGGCATTATGGCACAACAAAAAAGTAAACAAGGGAACAACCTTAACTATAACAAAATACACACAAAACTTAACACTAACAAATAATAACAACCAACGATAATAACAAATGACTGGTGAAGAAAAAAGTTAACACTGGACGCATACAAGCACAAGGCTGAAGCCACAGAACAATTATACTGAGGTGACCGACGCCGGCGTCACACCAGGGTTGCCATAACACAGCACAAATGGATACTAGTGATTTGTTAAATTATTTGATTTCGATGTATGGCATCTAAGAAAGTTGTACCCAATATATTTTAATATTACTTTCAATCAGAAACTCAACACGAACTACATAATATTTACATTCATTAAGGATACCTAACGTAAATCTATTAACTTTACATAATTTTATAAATTCACAACAGTTATATAATGTGTATCGATTATGCCTCATACAGTCGACTGAGTCGACCCAGTCGACCGATTGTGTCCCATCTCTAGTAATTTCTGCCGACGGACGGAACCTTGATAGAACGGCAAGATATTTTTTGTTGCGCATTTATTTTATTTATTGATGCTTGTTTTTCCAAATTATAATGTTGTTATTGTGTTATATTATTGTATGATAAATTTTATTTGTGAGCTATGGTGGTAACTACGAAAAATAAAAATCTAGAAATGAATGATCGAAGAGAGACGCCGTTACTATGTAAAGTCGTCCTGAAAATGCTCAAATGTCATAGGACCCAAGCTACATTTTACAAAGTATAATGAAAAAGCAAGATGGAATATGTTGTGATACAAAATATTATGCATTCATATATTTTTAATAATTGAAAGTGAAGTTGAACAGGGAAATGAAAGCAGAACATTACAGAACAAAAAAACGGTCTGTAGTTTTATGATACAGATTGGAAGGCTTCATCTTAAAGGTTATTTTTTGCTACGTAAATTAGCATGCACTCACGAACATACTGTTACGTGCACGGGGTACAATTAAATGCCGTTTACTCAACGAAGAGATTTATTAGCTCACCACAAACTAGACAATTAGATCACTAGTACACACAGTACTTCTTCAACAGTTCCAGTCGCTCAGTAGTTCACAGTAGTCCACAGTCGTTGCTCAGGTCGCAGGTAGAATCTTCTTCGGTCGCTTAAGTTCGCTGTGTTCGGTTTCGATCTCAAAGACTGAATGAATCGTGTCGCTATGCGAGCGTGTTTTTATACCTCTCAATTAAGAGGATCGAATTATCTAGAAAGCTCGCGAGCGACAAATACCTATTCCTTTGATCTTGCCGCCGTCGCTGACCTTCGAGTACATTCTCGATATTTACCTATTGTTTGTTTATATTTGAGAGTGTAGGTACCCGTACCCGTAGGTACGTTGTGACTTTTTGTTGACGATTCCAGATTTTTCTATGCCATTCGGTAGAGTACCTCGTCACTAACAATGCGTTTTTATTTCTTGAAGATTTGATTATTAGTTTTCGAGATATCGACGGCTGTCGTAACATTACCCCCCTCTTAGTCATGCTCGTCCCGAGCATCATTTGTTCCATGATGACGCGTCAACCTATCCACATGGACTACCTTTGGTTTTCCCCTAACCCCCTTCCTAATGCGGTAGGTAATGTCATTGATTCTCGTGATAACCGTATAGGACCCTTCCCAGCGAGCTTGGAGTTTCGGAGATTTCCCCTTCTTGCGTAGCGGATTATGAAACCATACCAGTGTTCCTTCTTCGAAACCGTGGGTGTTTGCATTTCTATCGTACCGGGTTTTCATCCTTTCACCTGCCTTCAAATTGTTCTCCCGTACTATTCTGTGCACCTCGTCCAGTCGGTTTCGAAGTTCACTCACGTAATCCGTCACGGGCTTAGGACTATCAGGTGGCGTACCGGTTATTGCATCCACTGGTAGCCTAATCTCTCGACCAAAGTTCACTTTCGCTGGGGTGTGTCCCATACTGTTATGTACCGCAGATCGATAGGACATCAGGAATAGTGGGATGTACTGGTCCCAATCTCTTTGGTGTTCATCGACAACTTTAGCCAAGTGATTTTCCAACGTCTGGTTAAACCTCTCGACCATTCCGTCTGACTGCGGATGCGCTGGAGTCGTACGGGTCTTGTTCATTCCAAGGAGCTTGCACATCTCTTGAAATAGAGCAGACTCGAAGTTCCGTCCTTGATCAGAGTGAATCTCCATAGGTGCGCCGTACCGGCAGACCACTTCCTGAACCAGTTTCCTTGCCACAGTGACTGCTTCCTGGTTGGGTGTCGCAAATACTTCCGGCCACTTAGTGAGGTAATCTTGCACTACTATGATGTATTTGTTACCTTCTTCAGTCGTTGGAAAAGGTCCAGCGACATCAATCGCGATACGTTCCCATGGTGCTCCGACGTTATACAGTTTCAATTTTCCTTTGCTTCTTGTCGGCGGTCCTTTAACTGAAGCACATGCAGTGCATTTACGGCACCAATCCTCGACATCTTCCCGACAATGAAGCCAGTAAAACCGCTGTCGTACTTTAACTAGGGTTTTCTTGACTCCGAGATGCCCGCCAGAGACACCATCGTGACTGTGCCGCAAGAGTGTAGCCACCTTGCTTCGTGGTACCACTACTTGTAGAGTCACCTCTTTGCCGTCGTTGGATTCCCATTTCCTATACAGCACGTCATCTATCAGAGTTAAACTGTCCCACTGGGCCCAATAACTTTTGGTAGTGGAACTATAAGCAGATATATCACTCCATTGAGGTTTGTTTCCAAGCTGCTTCCAGTGCAGTATAGGCTGTAGATCATTATCATCCTCTTGCGCCCGCTTCATACTGCTTCCGGTCCATTCGTCGTCAAGTCCATTCACCTTTATGACTTTATTCTTTTCGCGGACTTCGTTCTTCTGACAATGCTTGTAATCCGCGACACACGGCCTTCGTGACAAAGCATCAGCGTTGCCGTGCCCTTTTCCACTTCGGTGTTCCATTCGGATTCGGTATTCTTCGGAGTTCGGTGTCCCGGAGTCCGTGACCCTCTTCCTTTTTCTCGAAGGACACTCTAATTGAATATGGCCCTTTCCTCTACAGGAATAACATGTTGGGACATACCGTGGCTTCCTCTCCTCTGCAACCACCTCCCTGACCGCCCTGACCATTTTTTGAGCAATAGGGATGGTTGGGGCCTCATATCGTCCAGCGGGCGCTGCGCCCCGCGGCCCTGGCGACGTTTAGTTGTAACGGAACCTCTAGATCCACTTGGATCCCGGCGTCCGCTACCCTCCTCCTATTTCTGGCAGGACACTCTGATTGGATATGGCACCTTCCTCTGCAGGAATAACACGTTGGGACATACCGTGGCTTCATCTCCTCTGCAACCACCTCTTTGACCTCCCTGACCTTACTTAATCCGGCAGTCTGCCGCAAAGTTTCCACCTCGAGAGCATAAGCCAGTGCTTCCTTCAAGGTCTGATGGTGACGCAACTGTACACTAGTTTTCACTTCTGCGTCTCGTATGCCGTTTAGGAAGGCCTCTAGCAAAATGGTCTCGATCATCATGGGAGTCGATGAGTAGGCCCGACGAACGAGTCTTTCAACCTCCACAGCCCATTCCTGGAGGCTTTGACTAGATTTTTGTTTCTTCTCCCGAAGCTGCGCTCGGTAGGCATTCTCCAGGTGCTTGTCACCGTAACGTGTGTCTAAAGCTTCCATCAAAGACCCCAGAGTCCTTCCTTCAGGCGGCAGGTTTTCCAGTATTATTAAGGCATCTCCTCGTAATGCAAGTGTCAAGGCCATAAATGACTCCTCGTTGCTCCAGGCTTTAGTTTTTGCCAATATCTCGAATTGGTACTTGAAGGCTGTCCAAGAGGAAGTTCCATCAAAATGTGGTAGGTCGAACTTTGCTGTTGATGGTGAGGTCACGGTAACAGGTCCGCAGGTTTCCAGCCTGACGATCTTCTTTTCGAGAACTTGCAAGCGGTCGTCCACGGTCCCAGACTTCAAAGCCACTTCCTTACTCAGCATTTGCAAGCCATCTTCGAGGTTCCTCACTTTATCACCCAGTGCATGGATGCCTGCATCGATTTTACCCATGACGGCTTCCTGGTTGGCCTGCAGCATCTGCTGCATAGAAGCCTGCGTCTCTTGTCTGGAAGCCTGCATCATCTGCTGCATAGAAGCCTGCATTTCTTCCTTGGAGGCCTGCATCTCTTCCTTGGAGGCCTGCATCTCTTGCCTGGAGGCCTGCATCTCTTGCCTGGAGGCCTGCATCTCTTGCCTGGACGCCTGCATCATCTGCTGTATAGAAACCAGTAGCGCCATCATGTTGGTATCTGACGAGGTTCCTTCTGGTGCTGCCGTAGTTCCCGCCGAGAGAGCAGCATCGGCCTGACTCCCTTCCTCTTCGAGGGTTCGTTGACGTGCGGCATCCATTTCCACTTGACGTCTGGTCCGTGGAGTACGCCCTTCGTCTTCACGTGGTAATAACGGCATTCCGCTTCTGACACCAATTGTTACGTGCACGGGGTACAATTAAATGCCGTTTACTCAACGAAGAGATTTATTAGCTCACCACAAACTAGACAATTAGATCACTAGTACACACAGTACTTCTTCAACAGTTCCAGTCGCTCAGTAGTTCACAGTAGTCCACAGTCGTTGCTCAGGTCGCAGGTAGAATCTTCTTCGGTCGCTTAAGTTCGCTGTGTTCGGTTTCGATCTCAAAGACTGAATGAATCGTGTCGCTATGCGAGCGTGTTTTTATACCTCTCAATTAAGAGGATCGAATTATCTAGAAAGCTCGCGAGCGACAAATACCTATTCCTTTGATCTTGCCGCCGTCGCTGACCTTCGAGTACATTCTCGATATTTACCTATTGTTTGTTTATATTTGAGAGTGTAGGTACCCGTACCCGTAGGTACGTTGTGACTTTTTGTTGACGATTCCAGATTTTTCTATGCCATTCGGTAGAGTACCTCGTCACTAACAATGCGTTTTTATTTCTTGAAGATTTGATTATTAGTTTTCGAGATATCGACGGCTGTCGTAACAATACATACGCATACACGCACATATCCACACGCACACACGCGCACTTGCACCGCACAGACACGCGCACATGCGCCGCACAGACACGCGCACAGACACGCACACACGCCGACACACTTACACTCCCACAGACACACACTGACAGACAACACACACATACACGTACACACACAGACACGCACACACACACACACATGCACACACACACACACACACACACACAGACACAGACACATACACACACGCGCAGACACACACAGTCACACACACATAGACGCACACTCACACACACACAGACTGACACACACACACACACACACACACACACACACACACACACACAGACACACATACACTCATGTATTTTAAAACAGTCACCTTATAATCTAACTATTATTTCGAATCACCCCATACTACCAGAGGCGAAAACATTGTGCATCCTTACTCAAATATGTGACTAAAATATAATTTTGAAATAGTGATAAATTCATAATCGCTTACAGACGTTATTACCCAGAGGACGTTATTACATAATAAATAGTGTTTTTGTAATATGCAATAAATTATGTTGATTTCAGATGTCGTGCTTGTACCAATATCTATTGAAATGATTCAAAATAATCGCTTTATTTGTGAATCCCACTTTTTGCCATGGTGTTATAGAAAAACTCGGAAACGATTATTACTAGATAATGCCGTCCCAACACTCAATATGGAGCCCCCACCTTTACAAGACGAGTTGTTTTCTGAGTTTCCTTTGCATCGACGAAAGAAAATGCCAACGCAGGTATGTCAAAGCTCTTGTAACAGCAGTAGAGTACAAAGAAATAAATTAATATTGTATACTGGGTTTCAATTAAAGTAACCCAGTTTGTTGGTTCCCGGACCATGCCGAGTTCGTTTCTGGTGGATTAGAATAGGGCCACTCCATCTCTTCCTGAGAATTTCGTAGAAGGCAACTAAAGAACATTAGGAGGCAGGACACGGAATTTCCGTCCAATTAAGCAGTCCGACTGGAGAAGTACTTCCGCCCTACAGAATACCAGCTATAATAACCTCGGCATTAGATTAGTGGAATATACCTTTAAACATGTAAATAACTCGCCCAACCTTAATCTAGCCAGAGCTCTCTGGAGAGTTTTTGTGCTGTCAGTGGGCAGACCAAAGTCTTGTACTACTTTGTCTTTTACACTGACTCGACGGCACAGAAACATTATACTTAAAGGGTCGGCAGCGCGAATGTGACTCGTCTGGTATTGCACACGTCCATAGACCGTCAGAAACCACTTTCCATCAGGTGGGCCGTGTGCTCGTCTACCACCTAAGTGGTATAAAAAAAAAATAAGGGATAGGAGTGTTCTCTATTCGATATTAAACTTAAAAATGTGTCCGCTTGACGGCAACAGGCTCGCTTCCTATTACTTGGGACCGAAAATAATACACCTCTGCAGCCCTTTCGGGGATTTATAACTCAAATGAAAAATGTGCAGAGGCCACGGCATTTATGCAAACTGTTTACTTCAGCAATGTTAAACGTTCCTACGTGACTGACAACGTACTTGTAAAACATAATGTTACTTGTATATTATGTCCAATATGATATGTACTAATTGAAGTTTCAATTTTTCCAGCATAACCACCAATAACTCAAATGGGTTTTGGCGAGACAGATGCATCAACTTCCACCGAATTTATACAAACTATTGGTAAGTATTGAGTACCTATCAATAGTTTACTTTAAGAATGTATAAAGAATGTCTTGTGGCTGACATGGTTTTTCACATTAATAGTGTAACGCGCCCCGGGATATTTACCACGGGGTTTTTTAGGTAATAACTGGAACATGTACAAAGTCAAAACGCGGCCATAGTGTGTAGTTTATATTGTAAAATAGCCATATCGACGCTAGTCCTGATCCGAAAATATTGACATACTATACGCCGCGACAGCGAACGTAGCGAGTAGGCCGTTATGCGCTCCCCGAATTTCGTAGACCAGTATTTAAGGGAGTTTGTCATTTTAAATCACTTGACATTTTGGGATTTAGGTATCAAAAGGATAATAATAATAATAATAAAACCTCATTTATTCCTTTATAAAAAAAGCATGCAATTTACAATAAAAACTAAAAATGTTGTTTAAGTTATAAAGGACCTCTCTACAGAGTAAAGGCCTCCTCTATTTTTTTCCACATGTCTCTGTCCATAGCTTTTTCCATCCAGTTGTTTCCCCCCATCTTTAGGATTTCATCTAGCCACCTTTCCATTGGTCTGCCTCTGTTTCGCTTGCCGGATGGGCCGTTCCATGTAGTAATCCTTTTTGTCCATCTATTACCATCCATACGTGAAACATGGCCGGCCCATTTCCACTTAACCATTTTACAGTGGTTCACAGCGTCTATGACTCCCGTTGTATTTCTAATATTTCTATTTGTTCTTTTATGTTTTAGTTTTAATTTGAGAGTGCTCCTTTCCATGGCTCTTTGGGTTGTTGAAATTTTATTTCTTGTGAATTTGTTGAATATCCATGTTTGCGATGCGTAGGAGAGAGATGGTAGAATGCAAGAGTCCAAGACTTGTTTCTTTAGCCTCACTGGAAGATTTGATTTTATGATTTCTTTTAGGCTCCAAAATTTATTCCAGGCCATATTTACTCGTCTATTTATTTCATCTCGGTGCCTAGATTTTTTAAATGATATTTGTTTACCTAAATAAACATACTCATGGACATATTCTATTGGAGCATTAGCAACAACAATGGGGACTGTTTCATTATTTGTCATAATTTTTGTTTTGTTTGTGTTTAGCTGTAGACCAATTTCACTGCTAACATTGTGTAATTCTCTCATCATAATTTCCAGTTGTGATGCAGTCTCCGCAAAGAGAACTATGTCGTCAGCGAATCTGAGGTTACTTAAATACCTGCCATTTATGCATATACCCTTATTCTTCCAATTCAGATTCTTCATAATGCTTTGAAGCACGGCTATAAATATTCTGGGAGATAGCGGGTCACCTTGTCGAACGCCTCTACATATATCTATTTCAGGTCCTGGTTTTTCTAATATAACTCTACTTTTACTCTTCTTATATATATCTTGAATAAGTTCAATGGTTTCTGTGGGCACATCGCACTCTTGTAAGGCTCTCCATATACTATTGTGTGATATAGAGTCAAATGCTTTGGCGTAGTCTATGAACGCCAGGTAGAGCGGGCGGTTCATTTCTTCGTACTTCTCTATAACGAGTTCTAGAGAGTGGATGTGGTCTATCGTTGAGTAGTTTCTTCTGAAACCGGCCTGCTCCACCGGCTGTTCTTTTTCTGTATACACTGCGAGACGATCTTCCACACAAGAGGCAAATAGTTTGTAGATATTAGGTTGTAAACTGATTGGTCTGTAATTACCTATGTCAGCTGGATTTCCTTTCTTATACAGAAGAATTACATCTGATTTAGCCCATTCTGCTGGTATAGATTTATTGTCCAATATCCTATTAAAGAGCTCGGTCAAGAGTGGTACTAGTATATGCTCACCTGATTTAATTGCTTCATTTGGTATACCAAATCAAAAGGATATCGTTACTAAAAATATTAAACTAAAAGAAATTTGGTAGGCGGTAGGACACGGCGATATTTCCGTCCAATTGAGCAGTCCGACTGGGGAAGTACCTCCGCTCTACAGAGTACTTCATGGTGTGTGCCCAGCGGTGAGTAGGGTAGCCAGAGCTCGATGGAGAGTTTGTGCTCTCAGTGGGAAGACTAAAGACTTGCCCTGCCTTGTCTTCCACACTAACGGCACATTTCTGTGCTTACAGGGTCGCCAGCACGAGTGTGACTCCTCTGGTGTTGCACTGCACACATTTATCGGCCACGGTAATTACTTTTCATCAGGTGGGCCGTGTGCTGTGTTCTTTATTATCAGGACAAGGTTTGCATAATATAAGTAAAAATAAAAAAGAGAAGTGTAGCGCGAACGGGATTTGTACTTGGATGGGGCCACTGGTTTGGCAAAAAAATGGCGGTATGATGTTCATCAGGTCAGCTAGTATTATAATAAAAATAAATAGCTATACAAGCTGTATTCTTGAAACGGGGCAGTAAGGGAAATCCCTAACTTTTTAACTACATTGGCAGATTTTGGTAAAACCGTCGGTTACGGTGAAGCAAAGTCGGCAAGAAAAATGCTAAAGTCTAAAAATATTTTTTGGTGCTAATCGATCCCATTTCATGTGGGGAAGACCATTTAAGGTTTGGGTACTAGAAACGACAGAAGTCGTCAAAAACGCTTGTCTATATTTGGTTGTTATAACCAACATCCACTCAGGTGGAACCGCGAGCAACAGCTATCAACAGCGTCATTGCTTTTTAGATATATAATATATAACTAATAATATTGGTTTGATATTTTCAGTTGGAGAGACTACACTAAGTCAACAATAAGTCAACGAGGAAAAATTCTCAAGAAATAGCAGACTGCAAAATTATCATTAAAACGTCTTGCTAAAAGAACCTTAAACCCTAAACAACTTAGACTCAGACATGTCAAAAGAATTTGTAAGCAATATGTTATAAAATAAAAAAAGATCACCTACTGGTAAAAAGTGGACTTTGGAATCAAACATTTACAGAATTCACGTAAACTTGCATATTGTTTATTCCTAATCTTCGTTTTTCAAATGATTTGTGTTCATAATCATCACTCTTCGTATATTTTCTGTATAATTTTAATTGATTGTTTGGTTGAATTTTGATCATTGATTTATTGATAATTGATTGACAGACATTTCTTATTTTTTTAATATTAATGATGTCATTACATTTTAGTTTTTTTGTCAATTATCACAAAATACTTTTATGGCGCTTAAAAAAGTGCGATTAATGAGTTCCCCCTGTTTATTTGTGCACTATCGCAAGTAACACGAAGAGATTATTTGAGCTCTCTGCTCGTCATAAAAGAGATCAGCGCAGGTTGGCAGCGTTGGCTGTGCCCACCAATTTGGGGCCCAGACTTCGGAAGTGCTTCCCGAAGTCCCACCGGCCGTCGAGCACGAGCCCCAGATATTTCATCTGGGGCTTGATGCCGATGAGAGTGCCTCCTACTGTGAGACTGGAACCAGGTGGTGGCGTGCGCCGAGGTCCATGAAAGAACATGGCCTCGGATTTATGCAGAGCCACCTGCAGAGCCCAGCCGCTGGATCCGTTCCACAACTTGAGCAACCGCGGTCGTGGCCCTCAGGGTCGCTTCGCGGTATGTAGCCCCGCTCGCCGTCACTAGCGTGTCGTCCGCATAGCACGTGACGGCGGCGCCGTCCGCGAGCTCACCGCGAAGCACCCAGTCGTATCCGATGTTCCACAAGAGCGGCCCTAGAACCGATCCCTGTGGAACACCGCACGACATCTCACGCCGACCGACGCTGGTCGCACTTGGGTAGATGACGGCTCTCTCCGAGTGCCTCCCTGATGCAACTCCAGGGCAAGATGTTGAACGCGTTGGAGATGTCCAAGGACACCGCCAACGTCACCTCACCCCGGGTGACTGCCTCCTCCATCAATGTCCTCACGCGCATGATGGTATCCACTGTGGACCGCCACCGGCGGAAGCCGTATTTGGCATCCGCCTGGTCCGGCCCCCTACCAGAGATGTGCTCGACGAGGCGCTTCGCAATAACTCTTTCAAAGAGCTTGCCCACCTCGTCGAGCAACACAATGGGCCGGTAGCCAGACGGTTCGTCTGCTGAAAGGAGGGTCGCCACCCTCCTTTCGGATGAGGATAAGTTTCCCCATCTTCCACATCTTCGGAAACTGGCCCCGCTCCATGCATGCGCTGAGTAACCCTCTCAGTCGGGGTTCGAGACCGTCTTCTCCCAGAGCTAGGACCCACGGCCTGGAATGCCGTCGGGTCCCGGGGCGGTGCTCTTCTTGGCTCTAAGCCTTCGCTCCGCCAGCTCCAGTTCTACCCAAGTGACCTCGGGGACTTCGTCGTCAACTACCACACTGGGCGCCACAGGGGACCGAGGTGGCGGAGTCGCGCCCCCATGGGTCCCGCTCCAGCGTCTCCATGAGCTCCTTATAAGCCGCAGCTTTCGCCCGCTTAATCTCTGCTCGGAGGGCATCTCTGGCCTCCCTCTATCAAATCAATGTTAATAAAAATTGCATATTTATGTTAAGGTAGGTGTATAGTGAAACTTCATTATATATATAAGTTTTTATTAGGATTTCTTTGAGAAAAAACACTAACACTCCGACACAAAACAAACCATCCAAATATAAATAAAAAGTAATGTTGTGTTTGGTTCTTTAACTTTAATATACCTATCATAGTTACATTATGATTCCAACGTCTATTTTTTGCTTTATTTTATTTATTTGGGTAAATAAACAGTCGCGCAAACGGTACTAGGCGTAAAGGGCAAGTTAGACACATATCTTATTTGTTGATGTACATGTGTTTTTGTCCGAACTTTATATCTTAATGCTTGTTTTTTTGTGGAGGTAGTTTCTTCACGGCAAATATCGAAGTTTAACCGTTTCGCAGTTAGCCCCCAAAATGGAAAACTGATCCCAACTGGGTCGGGTTAAAGGCTCGGAGGATTCCGATGATCTTTAATTTGAAACCACTGACGCAAAAACGGCGGGGTGTAATAAGTTTGACGTGTATGTGTGCGTGCCTGTGGCATCGGAGCTCCTGAAAGGATGAACCGATTTTGATTTGTTTTTTTTTGTATGAAAGGTATATTAGACGGAAGTGTTGTTAGGTGTTTGAAAAAAAATGGTCCAAGATGGCCTCTGCCAGAAAATAACGGAGTTCATATTTTTTCACATCTCTGTCAATATGGGTATCAAATGAAAGGGTTTGACTAGTAGATCAATTTAATAGACCCTAGCTGCTAGATCATTCAGTCATATCGGAACGATCCAAGGTCCGCCCGACATGACAACGCTTGAATCAAAATATGTATTACTAGGTACATCAAAGTTATAGGGCTAACTAACACAATTTATCTTCGACTTTTGAGGGTTGTTTTTTGTGACGGGGGGGCTTTTAAAATTTTTAATTTAATTTTTACTGACGGCGGTTTTTAAATTTAATTTGTATTTAACACTTCTTAAACTGATCTACTCGTCAAGCTCTTTCATTTGATACCCATATTGAGGGAGGTGTAAAATAAAATGTGCCATTTTGTGGTGGCAGCCATCTTGGTTTTGAAATTTTTATAATTGAAAATAAAGAAAGTAAAGATGAAAGTATTCTACTAGTCAAGTCCTTTCATTTGATACCCATATTGAGGAAGTTGAAATAAAAACTGTAATCCGTCGTTTTGTAGCGGCGGCCATCTTGAACCGATTTTTTTTTCAAGCATAGCTAAGAACACTTCCGTCTAATATACCTTTCAAAAAAAACTTAATCCAAATCGGTTCATCTGTTCAAGAGTTACGACGCCACAGACAGACACACACCACATACACACAGACACGTCAAACTTATAAACCCCGTCGTTTTTGCGTCGGGGGTTAAAAAGTTAAAAATAAATTGTGTTGGTTAACCTTTTAACTCTGATATACCTAGTAATATTTGATTCAAGCGTTATCATGTCGGGGGACCCTAACTAGGAAAGCACTCCATCATGTTATCGGAGCGATCCAAGCTCTCCCCGACATGACAACGTATGAATCAAATATTACTAGGTATATCAGAGTTAAAAGCTTAACATATCCAATTTATTTTTTACTTTTTGGGGAAAATTTTTGTAACGGGGGATTTTAATTATTTTTTTTCTAAATTCTTGCCGCCGGCTTTATTTATTTTTGAAACTTTCAAATTTAAGCAAGGATGAGATATTTCATGTCCGAGTTGTCCCCGGAACTAGTGCTACGAATAGCATCTGTTTAACAACTACTCATTGATAGCCTTCTGATGAGCCTAAACCCGCTATATCTGCTCTAAGTTACTGAGGATGAAGGTTACTCGCAAGCTCACATCCAGACAATGAAACAATATTGAATTTTAACCTTTCTATGTTTAAGATGCGAATAGGGCAGTGCAGATAGCGTCAAAAATGAGAAATAAAATTAATTACTAATATGTACATTTATCTACTGACTGGATTTAGTCAAATGAACTTCTTTTAAATAAAATTTGTACAGTTGAAATATTATATCCTGTACTATATCCTGTATTATATCAAATGATTATTTTTAAAGTAATATGTTTTCGAAATGAAAGTTTGTCACATGATTAGTTTTTCAAACGTTGTTTATAAAATGTTTTGACATTATGTTGTTTGCTAAACAATAGGGACCCTCTACATGTATTGAAAAAAATGGAAAATATTGTTTTTTGTTCTTATCTGTCACATAACCTCTTTTTTACACAAAATTTCGTAAAAGTAAACTTTCATCAAATTTTGTTTCTTCATGTTTCAAACATAATCACATTGCTTTTTCATCAATATATTCATATTTCCGTCTTATTTTCATGCTCAAATTGTGTTCAAATAGTGTTTATTGTGCTCAAATATGTGTGTATGAATTGGTATTGGTTGAGTGAAATAAGCAACAAAAAGTTAGTAAATATATGTTTTCTGAAAAATATTATATATTTCAGAAAAAGCAAAAAGCACTAAACTGAAAATATTAAATTTCAAAAGTTACATTTAAATATTATGAAAATGATTCGTTATTTACAGTAAATCCTTTTTGTTATTATTTATTACTAAGTAAATTTGATCGTGTTTGAAACATGAAGAGGTAAAATTACACCAAATTTTGTTGAAAAAGAAGCTGTGGGGCGTGTCGGACAGCCTCTTTAACGTGGCGGTTGTGAACGCAGGCGACGTGGGCTCGATACCCCCCGCAGTGCAAATAATGGCACGGTATACCCGTAACGTCGGTTGGTTGGAACCCTCAAAAGTCCGACTTAACTACAGAACATAGATATCGCCAATTGGTTATGGAGGTCAGATGGCTGTCGCTTCACGGGAAATATCGAAGTTCAGCCGCATCTTAGTTAGACGACTCCAACGTCATCCCAACTCCAACTGAGTTATGAATAAGTTTAGATAATGAAGATGGAGTTGCCATTAGTGTAAAGTGTAGGAAGGCATCTATGTCATTTATAATTTAATGTTTAAATCATTTTATGTAATTTGATGAGCTGTAAAATGAATTCTAATTTATTTGACTTTATAATTTTAATGCATCTATTGACATTGTAATATATAAATATAGATAATACTTTACTATTATATAAAGTAATCATCGAATCTGTAACAGATAGCATATAGTGTTTTAGTGTGTATATTGCTAACAGCATGTAAATAAATAAATACCTACTGATAGCAGATGAGAATACAAAACCAAAAAATCATATTTGCCAATTTTGCTCCAAAACTGTAAGGTAATCTGAAAAACGAAAAACGTTCCCATACAAATTGTGGAAAACCATTTTTCACCTTTAAAATGCACCCTATTTCACCCCGTACCTACTTCATAGTTAGTTTAATTTATTTTTCTCCCTGCTTTATTAATTTTTCTTTTTAGTCCCAACAGCTCTGCTGTTATTATTTCCCTAAATTTGTATCTACATCGCCTAGACATGTACCAATGAAATGAAATTTATTAGTTGGAAACATTATTAATATTTTAAATTTTTTGTTGTCATTAGGCATATGAGTCTTGTACATGATACGCAAATTATATTATTATTTAACTACTTACTAACTATACCTACTATATTAAGTTTGAATTAGTATTATTAAGTAATTGTTAACAAATGTCAATTTTGAATTAATTTTTCCTCTAGGATATTCTACACATAATTTTAATTGTGGACCTAAACATAAACTGGAGAAATGTGGGTGCTAGCACCTCTGCCTACCCCTTCGGGGATATAGGCGTAAGTTTATGTTATGTTATGTTTGATTGAATTGTAAATATAAGATGTCAATGAAATGAGGATCGTAATATTACATTTATCTATGTCCACATAACTTCAATTCATATTAAAGTTTATAGGTAAGTATATATATAATTTTGACTGATAAGCACTATATTGAAAACTAAATAAATCAATTCGTGTACTTTATATAAATAATAGAATATCATGTTATATTACTAATGGTAATTTACACTCAAAAATGTTACTATCTTAATTTCACCATAAATTATTGTAAATGTTACAATTACATCTCAAGTTATCAGGAGATTTGGTGATAACTTGGACTGTGATTGTAAAATAAATCTTATTATAACTTATATCAGTACTTATTTTGTTGTATAAATTTGAATCGAAAAGTAAACATTCGAGATGGGTAAGGCTTAACCCATGTAAATGACAATGAATGTCATTATCACGTAAGTAGGTACTTATGATTTTTTCATTACCACTTTTTGTATCTACATATATTGGAATAGGTTGAAATTTATTAAATAAATGAACTATCTATTGTCACCTAGTTTTAAGTTGGTTTTGCGTGCATTAAAATGTATTGTATAAAGTCTCATAAGGTGATCATGACATGATTATCAGAATGTGAATTATACTGTATTTTTTTTTGTCAAATAAAAATATTTGTTTGGAAATTTTTATTCGCTTTCCCATATTATTTGAAAGGCATGAATAATCGATTGGGATTAACCAATAATCGGTATGAATCGATTAATCAACCAATTTAATCGATAGCCGATTAGGCGATTATCGTAGAACATTTTATTGGCACGTCTCTACCCGGCGAATTGTAATCAGATGAACGAATGAACGGTTATTTCCAGTCAGCTGAACTCTATCGTTCGTAGTGTCTTCTCTTCTCTTCCCTCTTATATACTCTTTGCTATAATGTCTCATAGTAGCTGCATTCACTCGCCATATTTTTATCTTTTGTGTTTTGGGGATCCGTGGTGAAATAAAAAAAACGCTAAATGTACAACTTAATATTGAAATAAAACCCGTTGGTGGTATTTGTGTTCATGAAAATAAGCAGGTATGTATTTATTGACGATTTGTGTAAGCAATTAATATTTTTTATTTGAGTTAATTCGCTTTTAATGTAATACTAACAGTATATTTATTCATAAGCATAATCACCACCTTAGTGGTTTGGTGTTACTTCAGTAATAAATACAACAAATAAATAAATAAGTCTGGACACTCACACCAATCACCAATCATCTAACCACAAACTGAGCTAAGCTTGTACGACGAACGAATATGAGTATATCAATACATTAAAACAATATTTATATATAGGTACGGGGTTAAAGGGACGGTGCGGTGCTTAACAACATTCACAAAGAATTTAAAAAAAAAATTGTTTCAGTTTTGTTGACTGAAAAACCCCTTTTCAGTTTTCGGTACACCAGCCATAACGAACAATAATAAACATAATAAAATCCATGATTCAGGAACAAACATTCGTGTTCATCACATAAACATTTGCCACACAGGATTCCCGCAACCTCTGCATCTTTAGGCAGGGTCACTGATCACTGAACCAAATGGGCTGTCAATGTTATTATATTTAAGTATTATTTCTATTATTTGAAGGTGTCAAAGAGCTGGAGCAATGGTTATATTTGTACATATCTACCGGTTTTTGACCAGAAAGGATTATCGTTTATTAAATTAAAGTGGCATTGGATTGCAACGCATTTTGTACTGACAGACAAATGCTACGGCTGTGGTCATGAAGTCTCTAAAGACAGGCCATTACATTTTATTGTGAATCAAGAAATTATAATATCACTTCTTAATCAAGATATTATTAGTTGATTGTATATGAGCACAGAAAGATTTATGAATTATTATTGTGGTAGTAAGATTATAATAAGTAATTACAAAAATATTTATCCAAAGTAGCTTATTAAATATTGATTAATGGTGTTACATTATAAAAATGAGCAAATTGTTTTCGTTAATTCTTACGTACTAATAAATAATAAAAACAGTGATTTTATTAAATTTTGTTTTATTTCACAGCTTTATGTATTTACAGAGTGTGCAGTAATGGTATATAAAAAATATGTATGCAATTGGATACTAACAAGCTTACATTTTGTTTCTGTGGTTTTAAAAACACTGTCCACCTTTTTAATTTGTCTGTTGTCACATTTATAAATGTTGAGAAATGAAAATTTTAAAGGTTCTTCAAACGCATCTTCAGTATTTTCAATAGAATAGCCGTGTTGTTGGCTTTCGTTAACTTTATAACATACGGAAATAAACTTGACCACTTTATTTTCATTGGTAAGAAACCATTTGTCCTGCTTCCTGTCTCCAAATGCAAAACTCCCCCAGGTTTTCCACGCTTAGTTTTTTTAATTATTGGGTAATTTAGATTTTTCTCCAACAGTCTATCTACATCAGTTAAGACTCTTTTATTAATTCTTTTAGCTATTTGTTGAAGTGCTTTGTTTCCTTGTCGCACCATTTTTTTCATAGAGTAAAGTTTATTTTCAAAGGGATAAGAATTAAAATTTTGAAGAATCCCATATTTCCTTACTTCCTGGACCAAATGTAACAGATTATGAATGTTACTTGTAACATAATCTTTTACATATATATTTTGAATTATTATTATTTTAACATTTCTTCAGCGATTCACAGAAATTGAAAATGTTTTTAATTGGAGCAAATCGTGATGGCACAAAATAAGTGCATAAAATGATTAAAAGGTTCAGTTCTTAAAATCTATTTTAATATTATAAAACTGAGATAGTAAAAAAGGTACGAAATTCAGAACCTTTCCAATGTGCTAAAACATTCAGTGATCTAAATGATCTATGTATGTATTTCTTCAGGCAAATGACATTCTAACAAAAAATTGTTAACTTCTCGAGCACTCCATTTTGTAAAGTACGTCCCTCCAACCAATTAACAGTCTCTTCATTAAACCGAGATCAATTAAATGTAGGGAATCTGATACGGTAAAGTCTATCATGTCAATGTTAAATTTTAGCAATGGCGAGTCACAATTATGATGTTACCCATAACTCTTTGAACGAAAATCATTGTCATTTCGTTTAGGGCTATCGATTGCAATGAATGTCACAGTATTTGATCTATGAGAATATTCCCCAACTACTGTGCATTTTAAGCACCCACGTTTACTATTAAAAGTACCAAAGTACCAAATAATACATGTGATATTTATTGACAAGGTATACTTCTCACACATCTATGTAAACCTAATATACAAATGCATTCAAACGTATTTTACAGAACGTATTCAAACAAACTTGTAAGTAAAGGTATATATGTTTATAAGAAGATGCCTTATTATATATAGGTAGGTAGGCTCTTAATTTTACGCGCAATAATTTTTCTGTTTTGGAATTGGTAGTGATTTTCAAGCCATTTTCTTCTATCTGTTGCATTTCTGACACAAAAGGTTCCAAGAAAGCCTCCAGATCCGATGGTTTACCTTCACCAGCTTATATTCCTTAAAAATTATTCTAAAAAATATTTGAGTCATAGTCCAATATACTATTAATTTGTGCGGAACCCTCGCCAGGTTTTGTGAATTGAACTTCAACCGGCTCAAGATCAGAACGTGTCTAAACCACCTATTGCAAGGGTAAATAATCTTATAATGACTTTTCCAACGAATCAATAAGTGTTTCTTTGACAATAACAGTATTGAACTTAGCTCGTATAAAATCATTACACTTATAATAGCATGTGGCAAGTATGTTATTAGTGAAAGTAGTACCTTTAAGAGTGTTTATAAGCTCACATTAAACTACGTTCAATTATGACTTACAAATGCTTTTATAAAACTACTTTATTTGTAACAGATTCAAATTTTGTACTTATTAGCGCTTATAAAACTAAGTAACAAGTGTAAATGGAATCAAGTGTATTTACACTCATGGGCAGCTTTAATAGGAGATCCGGGTCTATAGTAGCCTAATACACTTCTGACCCATGGTTACACTAACTGGTTACACTGGTGTAACAACGGAGCACACTTTTGATCCGTAGTTACACTGATGTAACAACGGAGCACACTTATGATCCGTAGTTACACCAGTGTGTAACAACGGAGCATACCTATGATCGGTAGTTACACTAAAACTTATTTACAATACTGGCCGCCTAGATTCTACGATAATTAAGATAAAATATTATTCAATGTCACATTGACTTGTGCAATGCCCTTTCCGACACTACATGTGGAAATAAATATACCTAATGGATAATTTTAAAATAATCAAGCGCAAGGGTGGACAAGTGCTTTTATTTGACGGCCGGCAATATTACAGACACCGCAAATATGCTAATAATTCGTGGATCTGGTACTGCAATAACAGACGTAAATTTAAGTGTACTGGTTCTCTCACTTTACTGGTAAGTGGAGTTACATCTACATGAATAATTTGATTAAGTCCACATTAATGCATAATCAGCCAACGGTTTTTAAGTTTAACTTAATGCTAATTTATCTTTTAGGACGCCAAAATAATTAAATCTGTTGAACACAATACGTCACCATCCGCATCAGGTCACTGTAAGCAAGATGAAGAGAAAAACGATGTTGCACTAACTATAGATAAAATTAAAAATGAAAGCGTATGGGGGAGACGTCAGTCTCAGGGGAATGAATAGTTTCACGAGATGTGAGTATATAATATATTTCAAAGATTGATTTACACTGATAATGTTTACGGGGTTACAATGCCTGAAAGTCAGTAACACTACGTCGAATACAGTAAGTATTGCTCCGGCGAGCTTAGGTAGGTACCAGCGAGACGTGTGCGTAAGCGCGGTAGCCGGCGGACTGCCCTTGCGGCCGTGTGTCGAACTAACCGCTTATGTGTCAGAGGGAGACGCATAGCGCGCGGGTAACCGTCCACGCGTGGCGCGAATAGAATGTCTAGGAACCTGGGTTGCTATATACTCCCCCTCCAGTTCTGGAGAACGCCCTCGCTCCTGGACTGGTGATTCAACCTTCTTTGTAGGACGTCCGCGATTCCTTTTTGGAATTACGGGTTTTGGTACAGTGCTGTCCTCCCTACCTTGATAAAGGCTAAGATCCTGAGTATGATATTTACCTATGATTTGATTAGGCTGTTCTGCATTAGCAATGTTGTAGGTCGTAGGACTAAGCTTCTCTACAATCCTGTAAGGGACATCGCGACGAGGGTAAAATTTAGAAGTAAGGTCCTTAGATCCCTTACTCAACAGATGGGACTTCAGCATAACTAGGTCATTTACCTTAAAGGTTACTGATGGCTGACGCGATGCATCGGCGTACTGCTTTGTCTTATCTTGTTGGATTTCCACTCGTTCTCGAACAGCTGATAGTGACTCTAAGAAGTTACTAAGATAGGGAGAGACTTGAGGTACAAAATTATCTTTACTCAATATGGCACGAGGGTCATGTATAACCTCTGTAGGGGATCGCATTTCTCTGCCGAAAGATAAATAAGCAGGTGACTTACCAGTTGTGCGGCATCTCGCACTATTTAAGGCAAAACGGATCACCGACAACTTCTTAGGCCAAGAAGTATGGTCGTTTTCTACGAGATGTGCTAGCATTGCCTTTAGATCACGGTTTTTCCGTTCTGCAGGGTTAGCTTCTGGATGATAAAGTGGAATAAAGTTTTGTTTAATATCTAGTACTGACATACATTGCTGCATTAATGCGGAAATAAACTGTACGCCGTTGTCTGAAATAATTCTGCGAGGCAAACCATATCGCATAAAGTATTCCTCAATAAGGATATGAGCACAGGCTTCTGCTGTGGCTTCTTTAAGAGGAAATAACTCTATCCAACGGGTAGCTGTATCTCCAACGAGCAAGATCCATCGCTCCCCCTGATCTCCTTCCGGTAATGGGCCAAATAAATCTATAGCCAACACCTCGTTACGTTGATTCATAACTGGTGTCTGGAGTAAACCAGGTGGGAATTGAATATCAAAAGATTGGAGCTTTAGAGCCCAACGAACTAATCTACCTGTTGGTGATTTGAGGGACAGCAGCCACCGAAGAGGTTGATGGTCACTGCCAATTATGACAGGCTGGCCGTCTATGTAGGGACGAAACCGCTCAACCGCCCACACTACAGCGAGTGCCTCACGCTCCGTGGTGGAGTAGTTGCGCTCTGCACCGTTGAGTAGTCGGCTGGCATATTCGATAGGCCTTTCCTGATTGCTATCGCCCTGTAATAAAACTGCACCTAAGGCGTAGTTACTTGCGTCTGTACGCAGAACAAAAGGACGACTGAAATCGGCTTGAACCAGTATGGGAGCTGTGGTCAGTAGACGCTTTAGCTCGGTAAATGCTTGGGTCTGTTCTGAGCCCCAAGACCATTCTTGGTTCTTTCTAGTCAAACGGGTTAATGGTTCGGCAATTTTTGAAAAACTCGGTATGAATTTTCTGAACCAAGAACAAGTTTGTAGGAAGGTTCTCAGGTGTTTAAGGTTACCTGGCTCCTTCATATCAGTTACAGCCTTCACCTTTTCCGGATCGGCCGATATACCTTGTTGAGTTATGACATGACCGAGGTATTTAACGCTAGCTCTGGCGAAGACACATTTCTCTCTATTAACATGGAGTTTGAAGTCGGCTAGACGTTTAAATACTATTTCGAGGTCTTGCAGGTGTTTTTGGTACCCCTGGGACATAATCAACAGATCATCTAAGTAGCATAGCATAGTTACCTCTTGAAGTGCAGAGCAGGACCGGAGACGATCAATAAGACGCTGGAACGTGGCCGGACCGTTGCGGACCCCAAAGGGCATCCTTTTGAACCTATAGGTCCCTAAAGAGCACACAAAAGCAGTTTTGTCTTTATCTGATTCCCTTACCTTTACTTGCCAGTAGGAAGATCGAAGATCCAACGTACTCATGTAGCAGTCCTGTTTCGTACTCTGTAGTAACTCGTCGATGCGTGGCATCGGGTATGTGTCAGCCTTAGTTATTGAATTCAAACGCCTATAGTCTACACAAAAACGGATACCACCATTAGATTTTGGCACCATAAGCGCCGGTGAACACCAAGCCGATTCACATTCTTCAATGATGTCGTCTTGTAGCATCTTCGCTATTTCAGCTTTCATCAGCTGTTTTTTTGAAGGGTTAAGGCGATAAGGGGGTACCGCTATTGGCGGATGGTCACCTGTATCAATGCGATGCTCTGCGTACGGTGTTGGACCTCCCCCTGCACTGAAGACGCGAGCGTGCCTGTTAATGATGTCAGCGAGCGCTTGACGCTCGGCTGGCGTAAGGTGAGTACCTTCATCATCCCGAAGTATTTCAGTCGAGGCGCAGGACACGTTAGAAGAGCTTGGTTCAAAACACAGCTTGTATTTTATTTGATTCTTGTTGCTAAAGTACCAAGTTTCTTTATGAAAATTAATAACAACCTTGGCGGCAGTTATAAAATCTATACCTAATAATGTTTCATTATTAGTTGAGTTGGGAAAAATTAAAAATGGCATGGTGATAACTGAAGTCTTTAAAGTAACCTCTAATGTAGTCGTTAGTACATCCATTAATCGCACTATACCATCGGCGAGCTTTACTTCCCTTGTGGAAGGTAAGAGTGGATGTCCTTGACGTAGAAGGAGAGTATACAGCGAATGACCCGCAATGCAGTGTTTAGCAGCCGTATCTATCCATGCGGTTCCGTTAAAACCCAAAACTTGAATTTCGAAAATCGGGCGTAAATCGCGACCTATACGTCCGACAGGACGGTTACCGCACGATGAAGCATCTCCATTACAACATATAGAACTACCATAACAAACATTCTTAATTTCTAAAATTTGTGGGTTACAATACTTTCCCACTGTGCGTACATTTCTATCAATGTAGAGGTTATTAACCTTTTGGTTCACATCACTACTTTGATCTGATAATCTAGACTTATTACACTTTTGTTTTAAACGTATTTGTTTACTATCGTATTTTGAACAATTTCGCGAAACGGAACTTGAATCCAATTCGGAGCAACTACTATTATTATTACAAAACAGAAATGACTTGTTAACACATTTATCACAAGAAAAATTTGAATGAATACTTCGATCACATTTAGGTATACATACACACTTATGAATATTAGAATTATACGTACGAGAAGTATTATTAGCGTAAGAATTATTAAAATTATTCTTAGAGTCTGTAGGTATAACACGAGAATGAACACAATAAAATGAGTTATTTTGTTGTTTATCACAGACATCGGGTTTTTCACGCACGCGCACTTCCGTACAGCTATGAGATTGAGACTCACCTGAATGTTTTTGTAACTTACGGCACTGGTCCCTAGTGTGTCCATATTTCTTACAGTAAACACAAACGGGTCGTTGATGCTTCGCAGTGCTGGCGGAGTCTTGACTCGGCGGCGGCGGCTGAGGGGGCGGCGGCGGGCGCTGGGTTTCGTAAACGGCGGGAACGTTTCTAGCGGGCAGCGGAGCGCTGCGAGCCGGCGCCTGAGCCCCGCGGGTCGGTAGCGTGTTAGCGACGAGTTGTGTCTGTTGCGTAGATGTAGACAAGGGGCGCATCTTTGTTTGTATCTGGCGCTCACTTGTAGTAGGCATCGTGTGTTTATCATCAAATGAATCCTCTATGTTACGTGAAAGCCGAAGTAATTGACTAAAATTTGTGCAGTCTTCTCTTCGAAGCCTTTTTCTTATCCTAGAGTTGAGAAGGCCATACGTCATATCTATCTGGGCAGACTCGGTTACGTCTCCCGTAGGTAAACGTGATAAAAGGGCGCGAATGCGTGCCACAAACACGTCTGTATTCTCCTCTTGTTGTGTTGTTGAAAAAATATCTCTATATATACGATGCGGTGGACGGCGGTCGCCGTATGCACTTATTAAGTTTTCTTTAGCTTGCCGCCATGTTGACACGGTATGTTTGATTCCTTGCCACCAAACAGCGGCTTCGTCCTTGAATAAGTATGCAAGGCCGCGTATAATGTTTGAGTCCGAAACTTGTGCACATTCACTGTATGCTTCTATACCATCGATGAAAGCTTCTACCGATTCTTTCGGTGTGCCGGAGAACGTGACTTTGCAGCGAGCTAGGGTGCTTTGCCCTGAAAAAGCAAATGACTCCGGAGTCGATGCGTTCGCGCGTGGTACCGAGGTAAGTAGCTCCCTGAGCGCTTCAGTCTGTGAACGTTGAAGGGCAGCTATTATGGACGTTACGTGCTGTAAAGAAAACGTAGCGTCGGTACATGGCGGAGGAGAGGACGCGTTGGCGTCATCTTGAAACGCAGACTCGGCGGGCGGCGGCGTGTTCGGTCGCGAGACAATCGTTGATGTGTTTTCGACATCGTCCCTGCGATTCAAACTAGCCGCTCTACTCCTGGTCACTGGCATGATCACTGATATAGTCACTTATTCACTGGTATTCGAGAAAAACGTTGGGCGCCATATATGGGGGAGACGTCAGTCTCAGGGGAATGAATAGTTTCACGAGATGTGAGTATATAATATATTTCAAAGATTGATTTACACTGATAATGTTTACGGGGTTACAATGCCTGAAAGTCAGTAACACTACGTCGAATACAGTAAGTATTGCTCCGGCGAGCTTAGGTAGGTACCAGCGAGACGTGTGCGTAAGCGCGGTAGCCGGCGGACTGCCCTTGCGGCCGTGTGTCGAACTAACCGCTTATGTGTCAGAGGGAGACGCATAGCGCGCGGGTAACCGTCCACGCGTGGCGCGAATAGAATGTCTAGGAACCTGGGTTGCTATAAGCGCAATATCTAGTGAACCAATTCCAACAATTTTTAATAGTTATGTTAATACCTTACATGATTTAGGACTTAATTTTGTCACGTCCATACCTGCATTTCCGAATGTCAAACATGCCTTATATAATGCCCGAAAAAAAGAGCAGCAAGTTACAAAATTGATTTATAGTAATCTGGATGAAGTTGAAATACCAACTCAATATAGAGACTTCCTGTTAGCAGAATTTATTGAAGAATTTACTCGGATACTTGTGTTTTGTAAAAATGAGGTCAAAACAAACATAGGTAAAATAAAAGAGTATTTCGGAGATGCTACATTTTCAAGTATACCAACTCCATTCACTCAGTTATTTACTTTACACGGCGTACTATAATATTTTTCACGTAGCATGGGTACGGTGACATTTGACTAATTCCATTTCATGCATGATTCATTTCGAAACAATTTACCTAACGCGGAATACAGGAAACAACACTTAATACGAAGATAAAAAGAAATCTGTTTTATTTTGCATTTTTAACTTAAAACTATTTTTATTTCTCCGTAATTATTTAAACTTTAAATATAAACATTCCAAATATATAATTCTTGATGCGTGAATCGGAACAGGTTGCGTTAGAGATTGACATAGTAAAATCGTTATAATCGATAAATTGTCGAATAAAGTATCATAAATCGTTAGTTGTATTTTTAACTAAAATACGATTATAAAATATAATTATGTAATAATAAACTTTAAACAAATCATTTTTGTCTTTGTGGAGCTTTATTATAATATAGCAATACTGCTTAAGCATGAGCTGGCAGCCATCTTGTTATATCAACTCAGTACGAGTGCGTCTGCCTTGTATGCGGTCTGTTTTCTTTGTTGTGAGCTTGCGTGGTGTTTTTGTTACTTGTTTTTGTTATTGACTATCGTTGTGCTTTGTTGTTTTCGTTACCGTTTTTTGTTATTGACTTTTGTTTTGTTGTTTTTTTTGGCAAAATGCCAAAAAGAACGAAAAAGACTGTGCTTGGTAGTCAAGCCCGTGAATTTGTAGTTCGATTGCGGGATTACTTTGAGCGGGAACGTGAGAATGGCGGAACGCTATTGCCTGTGTCCAACGTTTTGGATCGAGTGGCAGATGCGTTAGACATTGGGCGGAACACGGTTTCTCGAATCACTCGAGAAAAATATGGTGCTCACGATACAGAAGAAAATAAGTTGTCCACCCCTAATAAAAAGCGAACCAAAAAGGCATCTGTAACAGATGTAGACAGTTTTGCGGCCGATGCTATACGGAGCCACATTTATAACTATTACCAGAATAAAGAATTACCGACGCTTCTAAAGCTGGTCAAGTCTTTAAAAGATGCTGATTTGTTTACTGGAAGTCCTACATCCTTGTGGCGCGTATTGAAGGACATTGGTTTCCAATTCAAAAAAGTAAACAAAAGAAAAATTGTCATGGAGAGGGGCGATATAGCACTTGCGCGGGTTACCTTTTTGAAAAAGGCTAAAGCGATTACCGATTGGAGCAATGTCGTCTTCCTGGATGAAACTTGGCTGAATGCCAATCATACGGTCGGTAAACGCTTCTCGCCGACTTCTTCCAATAAGAAGAGCGAGTTGATCGAGTGGCTCCAAGCCAATAATGTGGAAGCCGATGAGACGAAATTAAAGGTGGAGCTAGTGAAGCTCGTAAAAATGCACAAGCCCCAAACGACATACAAATTAGGTATGATGGCAAACGAATATGGTCACGAAGTCCTGAGGCTTCCACCGTACCACTGTCAGTACAATGCCATTGAATTAATTTGGGCCCAAATCAAAGGTAACTTGTTTAACCATAGTCTATTTACATACTGACAAAAATATGATTATGTTTATTACTTGAATTCTATGACTCAATTTGTTTTTTATCTTGTTTCAGGATACGCTGCACGAAAAAATACAGCTCCGCCTTTTACAGCCACAAAAATGATGGGGTTATTGAAAGAGGGATGCAAAAATGTCACTGGCGATGACTGGAAGAAAGTAGTGGAGAAAACCAAAATTTATCTTACATGACTGGGAGCGAGACATTAGAATAGACTGCATAATTGATTCCCAAATAATTATTCACGTCGACGAGTCATATGACGATGATGATGATGATGATGATGATGAAGATGATGAACATGTTTGATTTTTAATAAATAATTAAACAGGTTATCAATTTTGTTTTACTTTTTTTCTTCAAAATTATTAGTTAATAGAATCGATTTCTTCTTCATTAATAAATGATCTCGATAAGATATATAATCGATTTTATTTCATGCGATTTTATCTTGACTACATCTCTAGTAACTTCAAATCCCAAACGTCACCGTACCCATGCTACGTGAAAAATATTGTAACTGATGATTCTTCAGCAGAAAATAACGTTATACCACTTGTATACGCTCTTATGAATGATAAAAAGGAAAGTTCTTACTTTGCACTGTTTGACATAATCAAGACAACTTGTTAGATTGGAATCCATCAAAATTCCACAGCGACTTTGAGTTCGGGCCGGGAAACGCTTTGACAAAAATATTTCCTGATATAACTATAAAAAAGTGTTACAACCACTTTTCAAATTCTATTTGGCGCAAAGCTAAATCGTTAAATCTAAATAAAAGTAAACGCTGCCGTCGTGTCGTTGGATTGTGTACCGCTTTAGCGATTTTGCCTCGAAATTTAATAGACGAAGGATGGAAATACATACAAATGCAAGCCACCGATAACGATAACATGAAAAAATTTATAAGTTACATGAGGCGGACGTGGTTAAAAAATTACAATTACATTAATCAGTGGTGTGTTTTCAATGAACGCCACCGCACAAATAATGTTGCTGAAGCGTTTCATTCGAAATTAAATCGACTGATTAACAAAAATTACGTCACCATGAAGAAGCTGTTAAAAGTATTACTTGAAAACAGCTCATTAGAGGTTCCAATTAAAGAAGAAAAGAAAACATTGAAAACGATACTTTTATCATGAACAAACAATTGGAACTATTGCATAATGAAATAACGGTCGGACATTATCTAGAGACCATGCGGTAAATTTTGTAGTTACTGTAAGGAAAATATTTTTATCAAGTTCTTTTTGTATATTAATTTTTTTCGCGGTTACTATAAGGAAAATGTTTTTTGTTTATTAACTTATTTCATTCATAACCGATCATAGGTATGCTCCCTTGTTACATCAATATAACTACCGATCATAGGTATTCTCTGTTATTAAATCAGTGTAACTACCGATCATAAGTGTGCTCCGTTGTTACACCAGTGTAACCAGTTAGTGTAACCTTGGGTAAGCGGCCGCCTAATAAGCAATCTTCAAAGCGCTTACAAGTGTTGCTTATCAGAACCTTCATTCTTAAGTCTGATTGCTCTTACTAAAAGCTTTTATAAGAGGGTGCGGTTTATAGTGATCTATATACATAGTATTATAAGCCCTTAAAAGGCTAATTATCAGAATAATCGTGATTAAATACCAAAAAGCATTTTCTGAGACGCAAATAAGAGTAATTACGAACGCCAAAATCAATATAAGAATCTTATAAGTGTCTTATTCCTAGAACATATGTTTTCTGAGGTTATTTTGCTTGTTGGGATAAAATCACGCCTTTATCTATATGATATTTATATGATGTGCAGGAGCGATTTCCGAACTCCGAAATGGTTTTTTGTAACGTGAAGGCAATGTTTCAAAAAAGTGTCACCATTAGTAAGTAAGTAAATTAATTTATTGCACGTAACATGGTCAGGTATAAAGGTTTTTTTACGTGCGCAAAATCCCCACGGATACCTCCCCACCGGAGCCGGTGGAGGAGGTTATGTCGGACTCAAACCGACTAAAACGCACGCCGCCTGTGGGTCGCTTTGGTTGCCGAAGGTGAGGTTGACAGGCATATCCCTCGCACCCCGGCCGACCCAGGGCCTCTCACCATCTGGCCCTCTTCTCGGGTGTGGGGACTACAGAGTCCCCAACTCGTCCCCGGATGCGGGGAGGCGCGCCTTCCGCCACCGCCGCGGAAGGTGTTAACATTACATACATATATCATGTTACAGTGGTTACACTTAGCTTGACGGCCTCATCATATGCTTTATCACGCCCCGCTTAAATGACACGCGACTGTAAGGCGAAGGAAACACATGAGCTGGTAAATTAATTCCAGGTCTTAATAGCTAGACTCTGGTGTAGATTTTCCTTTCGACGTTGAGGACTTTGTTACTCCCTATTCCTAAATTCTAACAGAGTTGAACTTCAGAAAGAGTAGGACTCTGTACCAATGTGCAAGAAAGATTTCGACACAACTAGGATTGGTGTTCTGATGAAGAGAATTGGAACAACAGAGGCAGCGCGCCTACTTTGCCGTAAAATTAAGTTTTATTCTGTAGATAATATCCAAAATATTTGTAATAACATAACATAAACTCACGCCTATATCTCTGAAGGGGTAGGCAGAGGTGCTAGCACCCATATTTCGCTAGTTTATGTTTAAGTCCCAATGTAATAGGTGGTGAGCCTATTGCCATTAACTGGGCACTTTTAACCTGCGATAAATACACACATAACTTCGAAAAGTATCGAAAAGTTATTGGGTGTGCCATAGTAAAACCTGGGATCGAACC
Organism: Eilema griseolum; assembly: GCA_963662185.1. NCBI lineage: Eukaryota > Metazoa > Arthropoda > Insecta > Lepidoptera > Erebidae > Eilema > Eilema griseolum. The sequence continues at coordinate 6,174,871 of OY759232.1, forward strand.
TGAGACCTCGTTTCAGCAGTCCATTACCCATACCACTAGGCTACCGCGGGTTTGTAATATCCTCATAAAACCGTTCCTGGGGCTCTTTCAGGGAATTTACCCTAATGGTAGTTACATACCCCAGAACTAATGATAGTAAGAACAACTTGTTATTACCTACTTCTGTATTATGAATGTAACTACTATAAGTAATAGGTATTATAGTGTTTAGGGAGTGGTACTCATTTAAACTTAGGTTATAAAAAATACTGAATGTCAAAGATCTAATTACCGGTCATTGCTGAAGGAGTGACTGCTACGTCTTGCTTACCACGTCGTCTGCTGTGCTGTTTAATTCTCTAAGCACAGCGTCGAGTACAGCGCTGCGACAACTGTGGCCTACGGACGTGTGTAACACCAGAGAAGCCACATTGTCATTGGTCGATATCCTGCCTGTGACGTCACCCACTCCGACCAATAGCAATCTCTGTCTAGGCTGTCGCAGCGCTATGCTCTACGCTGTGTGCTTAGAGAATTACATAATCTGTGCATATTACATTGTTACCTACCATCAAATCCACCACCGCGTGTAGATCATATAGTAAGAAAAGCTCACTCAGAGGTGGCAAGGACCTCCAAGATGCCAAAAGTAAATAAAAACCTACAAGTTAAACCTGCGGATTATATTGCACCTTGCAGCGTCGGATGAGTTAGTTTAGTACCCTCTAAAGTGCCTTTTTTTTTCTTTTACGTGCGCAAAATCCCCACGGATACCCCCACCGGAGGCCCCTATTCGCAGTAGTTCGGTGATTTGTCCGGTATACCGAACTAATGCTACTTTTTAGTCGCAGTAGTCCGGTAAGCACAACGCACCGTACTATTGCTACATTTTTAGTAGCAATAGTTCGCGAAGTAACATAGGCAAAGAAAATACAATAACAATTTAATTACTTTAAAATGAAGACGTAAAGAGAGCCACTTTATATAAAAATAACTGGGTAGAAATGTCGCCACAAGTTAACTGTAGTTGAGCATCCCTTATGAAATCATCTGTTTCAATGCATTTCTTACTCCTTTTTAATAATGTCTCCTTTCCAAATCTCGTGTACTGATCGACTTTTAAATTCGCAAGAGTATTGTCATCATGTAGCACATGCAAAATTTGAATCATGGTTGGGTTTTTTTTAATGAGCCCATTTATTTTGTAATTCCAACCTTCCACAATATTGTTTGTCCGATGACGATTAGCGAAAACTGACCATATATGAATAAAATCAGGCCTCATCCAAAAATTTTCGAAATACTTCTGAAACTTTATTAGATTTTCATCACCAGAGACTATTTCATTACTTTTTATGTATTGCCAACCCGCATTAATTTCATGATCAGGCAGCAAAGCTAACGTGGAACATAAATTAACAATATATTTATGTTTTTTTGACGTTAGGTTATATTCAGTCGCTTTACGCTGTAAACAATTACGGTAATGAAAATAACAACCGATTATTGTGGCATTTTCAAATACACATTTTATGGCTTTTATAGTGGCTATTTCATAATCAACATGTATCTCTTTAGGATCCCACTCAGGAATTTGTGACTTACATAATTCAAAAACAATTCTATATGGCTTTTCGCTCTTATGAGACATAAAGGCAAATGCCAGCGGTACCACAATATTTGTCTCATTGGTGCTACCTAAGTCTCCATGAATGCTAAATAACTGAGCAAATGGACTGGGGCTGGCCTTAAAGGTACCATCCATGAAGTATACTTTAATAGTTTTCATTTGAGCCCGAGCAAAACTGTTACAAAATATAAGTATTCTGACGTCGTCATCACAATAATCCGCCAGTAAATAATCTAAAAATAACTTTGGAACTTGTACTTCGGAATGGGATGATGAACGTAATTTATGCACTCCAGCATATTTACGAATCTTGCGATAAATAGTATCTTTTTTTTGTGAGAATGTAGGGATTGGATTAGAAGATGCTAAATCTAGGCCTTTATTTCGTAATTCCACTAGAAATTTTCGATAGATTCTGGGTGCAGGTTCTCTGCCCTTTTCAGCCTCCGTTATGCATTTACTGATACTTTCATCAATCGTATTTTGCGATTATTGCGTATTGTGGCTCTCTTTACGTCTTCATTTTAAAGTAATTAAATTGTTATTGTATTTTCTTTGCCTATGTTACTTCGCGAACTATTGCTACTAAAAATGTAGCAATAGTACGGTGCGTTGTGCTTACCGGACTACTGCGACTAAAAAGTAGCATTAGTTCGGTATACCGGACAAATCACCGAACTACTGCGAATAGGGGCACCGGAGCCGGTGGAAGAGGTTATGTCGGACTCGAACCGACCAAAACGCACGCCGCCTGTGGTTCGTTTTTGGTTGCCGAAGGGGAGGTTGGCAGGCATATCCCTCGTACCCCGGCCGACCCAGGGCCATCTCTTACGATCTGGGCCTCTTCTCGGGTGTGGGGACTACAGAGTACTCTACTCATCCCCGGAAACAGGGAGGCGCGCCGCCGCCGCGGCCTGCTTCTGCCAGGGTGACAGGCGGCTCCACCTGTCACCCGGTCCTCTAAAGTGCCTGATAAATTATTAACTGCAATACACAGCACTGGCGAATGGTAAAAATCTTCAAAAGTGAAGCCGGTGGGAAAGTCTACGACCATCCAAAGCATACATTTAAACGTCTCTATCACGGTTTCCCTTTGCAGAGCAAAGCAGTCAGGAATTTGTTTATAGGGACCTCTCGACATACACAGGCAAGATATAGTAACACGACACGATGGTGTTTCCGTCCCAATTGAGTAGTCCGACTGAAAAAGTACCTCTACCCTACAGAATACCACGGCTATAATAACCTTGTGTTGTGTTCCCGGCGGTGAGTAGGGAAGCCTGAGGTCACTGAAGAGTTTAGTGCTGTTAGTGGGAAGATCAGAGGCTGCGTCTGCACTGACGGCACAGAAACTCTGTTCTTACAGGATCGGCAGCACGGGTGTGACTCCCTTGGTGTTGCACATGTTCATAGGTCACGGTAACCACTTTCCTTAAGGTGGGCCGTGAGCTTGTCTGCGACCTAAGTTGTGTAAAAAGAATCTTTGTTATGGTAAGTTCAGATTCAATAAGCACTAAGGTAAGTTGAGATATATATATATATATTTATATATAGGTATATATAGGGTACAATAATTGGCACCCATCTCAAAGTAGGTAGAACAGCTCAAAACACTTTCATAAAATTAAGTATAAAAATTAGTATTTAAGCTATCGGGAATTATTTACCATGTTGTATTGTTCCGAGTTTGCGATATTTCGGCGCTGTTGTAAGCACCATGATCAGGGAGGAACTGGAGTATTGGAGGTGAACAATGAAAACAGTTTTTAGGAGTACCTAAATATATTGATCTACCATCTTTCGAGTTCTTTTACTACGGTATTTGCACTACCACTGGATTCACTCTCACTACAAACTCGAACCCGATCTCGACTTTATTACTAATATGAGTTACCATGATAGTTTAAATACCAATATTAAAATTTGTCATCGTTCCGATTACCTAATGGAAAAATTACTATAAAGTCACTGGGTTTTCGCTATATTTTATTTAGGTAGGTACCTTTCTTTTCTTTTATCCAATGTTGCTCTTGTAATCATGACCTATAACCATATCCTTCAACACTTACTTAATCTGTATAATAGTTATCTACCTACATCTACACTAATACTATATAAAGAGGAAAAATTTGTACCTATTTTTGTATGTTTGTATGTTTGTAATGAATAGGCTCAAAAAGTACTGGGCCGATTTAAAAAATTCTTTCACCAATAGAATGCTACATTCTTCCAATTTGACATAGGCTACATTTCATTTTGAAAAAATTAGGGATCCTTGGTAAAATTTGAACAATGTAACCGAAGGTGTAGAAAAATGAGTCTTAAAATGTCTTTCGTCGAAAGTAGTAGGTATTCCCGGAGACTAGACCAACTCTCCAAACCACCACCTCCCCCCTGTCATTCCCTCCCCCCGCCATGCCCTGTCTCTCGGCTTCAGGGTGGCCGTCACGGCTAAAAAAAAAAAAAAAAAAAAAGTTTGGTGTCTATTCGGGGGTTTTCGGCCATGCTGAGTCGATTGCGCTAATCCGTTTTCGCGTACGACGCACCGTTACAAAGTTACAGAAACGTAATCTGAGGTAATTGACGAACAATTGATAACGGCCGACCCTTGATAACGACCAGCCGTCGTCGCTCAATGTTATCTCGGGTCTGTTGTCTTTTTTGTCAATGTCTGCGTCATAGCCAATGATGACTAAACCTATGATGTAAACGGGTATGTATATGATTTAAAAAAAAGTCCTTTCGCAGTACTAATGTTCTTTATTATTTTCAAAACAATATTTGAATAACTTACTTAGTATGATATCGTTATACAGCGTATTGTTAGTGAACAGGTGCTGGAAATCGGCTAATGACATACCATAATGTTTATAGTATAAATACATTAAACAATATTCGCCACATACTGGAGTGTAATCGTTTTGGATTCGATTAGTGTTGTAATTCCATACTCTGCAATTTCGATCTAAAAACGTACGATGGAAACCTGTGGGTGCTCTACCATAGGAATCAAAGTACTGACCAACTCCATTCGCGTCTATGTGTATAGCAACCCAGTGAGAACCAGGCTTATTGTCGCTATCTAAGTTGCTTATGATATATGTAGGCATATCTACATGAATCGGCAAGCGATTTGCGGCATAAACATTACATTCACTTTTTGAATCCACTTGTCTCAAGTATCTCCGTATTTCTAATGTATTCATGATCGCGTTACGATGTTATCAGGCTCGTAGATTATAAGCAAATAATGAGATCAACAATAATTTAACATATTATAGGGTCTACAAAAACTTTTGTTTTAACTGTAACATGACGTACGAGCTCCCTTTGCTCGCTCCCGCGCATAATAATTTCACTCATAATGAACATTGACCAAATTGGTCTGGTCTATGACAGAGTATCTTAACATACACTGCATTTCGAACATTCACGGTAAGATAATATTTACAAACACATTGTTAATAAAACAAAGAAATACTTTGTATGAATATATTTTATTGAAAGGATCAATATACAATAATGCAGACTTATTTCTAAAACATATTTAATTCTAATACGCGCTTAATTCTAATACACACTTAATTTTAAAACATTTAAGTTTACTTAACTACTATAGTCAACAGAAATGTTACGGTTTTTATCGATTTCTATAACATTATCAAATTCTGCATAGACAATACAATTAATAGTTTGTGTTAAAGCCGTATCAAAGCGAACTTCTATTCTTACGCTACCATGTTTTATAAGGTTCCAGTGATTAGAAGCATTCGCTGATAAGTCAGGTGTTAAATCGAACGCTAGCAGACAAAACCCTTTGGAATATTGATCTCTAGATATCCCGTTGCCTTCATTAAGGAAATGTATACCTGTACCCGAGAACAACGTATGATAACTAGAAGTAAAAATATTATTCCCAAATGATGGTTGTAAAGCTTTTGAAGGTATTTGTTGTCCGTCTATGTATAAACAAAATGTACTAATATCAACATTTTCAAAGTTAAATGGGTTTTTAGAGAGATTTCCATTGAATGCTGCATTATTCACAAAACCAACTATACACCGTTTAGGTACTTGACCAAGGAATATGTTATCAAGAGTTTTACCCTGAACACCTGATGGTATCGTTAAAACTTTAACTTCAGCTCGTGTGATAGGATATTTAGCTGTCGTAGATGATAACACTTTTTGATGTGCAAGTAACACAGTTGGATTAATTCGTGCTCTACGAACAATCAGGGTTGCATCTGTAATAGTAACTTTAAATTTAAGGTCGTCAGCAAACAATTAGAACGAGTCAGTCGCTATCTAAAACAAAAAAAAACAAAAATGTATGTGTCATCTAAAGTAATGACCACTCGTTATAAGCAAAATTTCTGTTATGTGGGAATATGACTAAGTAGGTAGGGATTTGTGGTTATCGAATACAACAAAAAAGTTCAGTTATCTGAGGTATTTAGCTTACAATTCAAACAAATTGGTTCGCTATCTGAAGGTAAATTATCTGAGGATATCATTACTACGTTTCTAAAAGCAACGAGATATGCGCTGTGTATAAAAGAGAGCCCTCTCTCTCACTAAACTCAGTTAAAACGTTGTAGTCAACAGTGGATAAGTTAGTACACTATAATAAAAAGACCAAAGTACAAGTTTGATAACTGAATATCATAGTATTCTTCATACATTACAGTGTGCTGTTCATACGTTGTGGTTACTATGGCTGTAAGTATTATCATATTTCAAATAGTGTTCTTAATTACATTTATACTTTTTTATTCGTGTGTCCATGTCAAATTTTTCAAAAAGATATTTTATATTGTTTCAGTTTCTAGATAATACATATAAACAGTTTTACTATCCAGGGGAAGAGAATGAGCGCAGTGACGAAGAAGGTACTCTGGAGTACAAAGTAAAGAACGCCATTCTACTAAAAAGGAAGAAAGACATAGAGGAATTCTTTGAGAAATCGAAGAAGAAGAAGAAGGCCTCCAAAAAGTCATCTACTGTTGGACGCTTATCAAACGGGGGTACAGCATATATCTCTACAAACAATGACGATGGAGATAATGCATCCCACCTCATAAAAATTGAAATTTACGATCTGAAGAAGACTAAAGAAATTGCACCGACGGAGCTATGGAAACATGCCGAGCTGCGTGTAAAATATTATACAGCAAACGATGGGGACAAGAATCTAAACAATGTACGTGATATCATATACGATATAACTAAACAGCTCGCTGCTACCGAAGATTGTGCTAAATACTTCATGAATAACTGAAGTAGTGAAGATACACAGAGACTTCTACCTTAATTTAGTTTTGATAGTGTATGAACTATTGTGTAGTACAATCTATCTAGTAAAACAGTGCGTATTCAAGAATCCTTGTGTTAAATATAAAGATTAATAGTGATACACCATGGATACATTAAACTGTGACTTATATAATTCGGAACTCGTGGTGCTTGCTGAGGAAGTGTCGTTAGATTTTATGTCATCTGAATTCAACCAGGAATTTCATATATCACAAACTGGAAAAGGAAAAAGAAAATCAGAATCTGTGACAACAACAGAAGAAGACTCAACTGCAAAAAGAATACATCTTGAAGCACCATCCACATCATCAGTGTTTTTTCAAACTGTGAGTACAGAAAGTTATGATACAATTAAATGTTCACAGTGCAATGTGTCGATAAAAAAAAAATTTTTGAGTAACCATTTGAAAAGTAATACACATAAAAATAATTCTTTAAAGAATGATTCAGAGTTAAGAAATGTTAAAATAGTTGAAAGTGCTTTCGGAAATAGAGTTATTACGTATAGAATTAAATCTGATATCATTATTCACAACAATCCACAACCTTTTCAAACACCTGAATTATTTTTAAAAGAAATCAAAGATGTCGTATTTACTTTACTTGAACGATGTATCATAGATCTTTTTATTGTAAAAGTAAATTTTATCCTCAATGCAGACTTTATACAGCTAACTAAAAACTTACGTAACACATTCGACTTCCAAATAACTAATTACGTTTTCAGTCGTGGTGATGATAAAGATATGATTTTTTCTTTAATAACTTCTGAAATAAGTACTAAAATTTCAAATTTTGAAAAAAAAGATAGTGGTTGGAGTTTACTAAAAATAAATTACATGGATATGAATGTTAATAAATTTAACCCATTGCGGGGCTCCTTCTACATAGACCTACCATTAGACATAAAAGTTAAAAAAGCAGTAATAAATGTACAAAATAGGGATAACGAATGTTTTCGATGGGCAGTTTTATCAGCATTATATCCAGCTAAAACCCATGTTGACAGGGTAACATGTTATATTCCTTATAAAAATAAATTAAAATTTGGTAATATTTCATTTCCTGTAAAATTGAAAGACATTAATAAATTTGAAAAACTTAATGATATTAGTATAAATGTTTTTGGTTTAGATTACGATTCTAGAAAAAAGAAAAATATTGTGGTTGGCCCGTTATATTTTACAAAAGAAAAAAAAGACATCCATTTAAACTTATTATACATAACTCAGGCTAACAGAGGTCATTATTGTTATATAAAAAATATTTCAAGGTTAGTAGCTCAACAAATTTCATCAAGTAAATGTGCAGTTCATATTTGTGATGGTTGTTTGTTAAACTTTACATCGCATAATAATTTAAAACAACATCAAGAAAAAGATTGTTTCCACATTTCAACAAAACTACCATCGGAATCTAATAAAAAAAGTAATTGGTTTAATGAGTTAACACCTTCGAACCAAATATCATTTAACAATTATGAACGAAAATTAAGAGTACCCTTCGTAATATACGCTGACTTTGAAGCTTTTTTGAATCCTATTAACGGATGTTCTAATAACCCAAATAATTCATCAACCGAAAACATCCAAAAACATGAAACGTATAGCTTTGGCTATTACATTAAATGTTCATATGATGATAGGCTTTCAAAGTATAGGTCACATACTGGTAAAGATTGTGCACTTATGTTTATGAAAATGATAAAAGATGATTTAGTTAATATCTGTAAAAAAAATACATTTGTTAAAAGTCCGTTACCATTAACGGAAGAAAATATTAATATGTCTAATCAAACTAAAGTCTGTTATATTTGTAATCATAGTTTAAATGAAAATTTTGAGATTTGTTATAATTGGTTTACTGGTTTATATGAAGGAGTTGGACATACACATTGTTCTAAAAAGTATAGAGTACCAAACTTCGTACCCATATTTCTACATAACTTGGGTAACTATGATTCGCATTTTATTGTTCATGGTCTCAATTTTGAAGATGGTAATATAGAAATCATTCCTGAGAATAAAGAAAAGTACATTTCTTTTTCAAAAATATTAAATATTAATAACCGTGTTATGAAATTAAGATTTCTTGATTCTTTTAAATTCATGTCTAGTAGTCTAGAAAAATTGGCTCAAAATTTATTATTGGAACAATTCAAAGAACTCAAATTAAATTTTCCATGTGAGGAAGACTTTCGGCGCTTAATACGTAAAGGTATTTATCCTTATGAATATATGACTTCATTCGAATGTTTAAACTTAACATGTCTGCCTACTCCTGACAAATTTTATAGTTCGTTAACTGATATGCATGTTACTGAAAATGATTACCAGCATGCTCAAGATGTATGGCATCATTTCCATTGTAAAAATATGAAAGAATACTCTGATTTATATTTAAAAACAGATGTTTTATTGTTGGCCGATATATTTGAAAATTTTAGAGATGTGTGTCTTAAAACATATGAATTAGACCCAGCCCATTATTATACAGCACCGGGTTTGAGTTGGGATGCCATGTTAGTACATACTAAAATAAATTTAGAGTTGTTAACTGATATAAACAAAATTACTTTTATTGCAAAAAATATTCGCGGTGGTATATCTCAATGTAGTAACAGACATGCTAAAGCAAATAATTCTTATATGTCAGAATATGATCCTTCTGTACCATCTTCTTTTCTAATGTATCTGGATGCAAATAACCTTTACGGTTGGGCTATGTCTCAATGTCTCCCTACTGGAAAATTTGAATGGGTTGATGTTAATACTAACTTTCATGTTCCTGACGATGCTGATTATGGTTTCATTTTGGAAGTGGACTTAGAATATCCAAAACATTTACACGACTTACATTCGGATCTGCCGTTATGTCCTGAAAATATATGTTATGGTGGTAGTAAAGACAAAAAATTGATTCCAAATTTAAATGATAAAAAGAACTATGTCATTCATTATAGGAATCTTAAACAATGTTTGAAAAGAGGACTTCGTTTGCTTAAAATTCACAAAATTCTTAAGTTCAATCAATCAGCGTGGTTAAAAGTTTATATAGATTTGAACACTCGCATGCGTTCATTGGCAACTTCAGATTTTGAAAAAGATTTCTTTAAATTAATGAATAACTCTGTTTTTGGTAAAACAATGGAAAATGTTTTAAAACGAGTAAATGTAAAATTAGTGAACCGTTGGACAAATTGTGGGAAAACTCAGGGAGCTGAAACTTTAATAGCAAGACCTGAATTTCATAGTTTATCTGTATTTTCAGAAGACTTAATCGCTGTACAATTAAACAAAACACAAGTTTTATACAACAAACCGATTTACCTTGGATTTTGTATTTTAGATATTTCAAAAACTTTAATGTATGACTTTCATTATGATTTTATGAAAGAAAAATATATGGAAAATATTAAACTATTATATACAGATACTGATAGTTTAGTATACCAGATATTTACCAATAATTTTTATCATGATATTAAAGAAAATTTAGAAAATTACTTTGATACATCCGATTATCCTCCTGACAATATATATGGTTTACCTCTAATAAATAAAAAGCGATTAGGGTTTTTTAAAGACGAAAACAATGGAAAAATTCTTAAAGAGTTTGTAGGACTTCGAGCAAAAATGTATGCTATGGACGTACAAAATAAATTTATAGCTAAAGCAAAGGGTGTTAATAAATGTGTTACAAAAAAATTTACTTTAAATGATTATAAAAGCTGTTTGTTAGAAGAAAAAATACATTATAGTGAAATGTTAAGATTTAAGTCAATAAAACATACTATATACACACAAAAAGTTAATAAAATATCTCTTTCGCACAATGACACTAAACGATACATATTGGAAGACGCTATCAATACCCTAGCTTGGGGGCACTATAAAATTAAGAACATTTAACTTTTTATGTATGTTGTAAATATAAATAATAAATATTCTACAATCTACTGCCGCAACACGCTTGCTTCGTGCTTTAATTGTAATATAAATATGTTTTTAAGATTGCTATAAATGTTTGTCCTTATAGGTCTCTCTATTATAAGATTGTGTAATAATTATATAAAATAAAATTTAACAAATTTGTTTATAATATTGTGCCATAAATTTTTATCATTATAAGTCTGTCTATTATAAGATTGTATAATAAATGTATAAAATATAGTAAATTTGTTTATATGATTGTGTTATAAATGTTTATCATTATAAGTCTGTTTAAGTAATAATTTTTTAAAATAAAATATATAAATGCTTATTTTCTTAACAAATTGTTTCATTCTTTGTCTAAATCGTAACTTACTTAGACGTTTTTCAAAATGATCCACTTCAATCATCCATTTACTGCGATAGTTGCTGGTCCAAGTGGATGTGGAAAGTCAGTCTTTGTAACAAATTTTATAAAATTTGTTAAAGATGTTTGTAACACAAATTTTGATCAAATAACATGGTGTTTTGATGAAATGCAACCTTTATACAATATACGAAATGTTAATTACATCCAAGGCATACCAGATCTAACTATGTTTAGTGGAAAGGATCCTCAACTCCTAATAATTGATGACTTAATGAGAGAGTCTGATGGACGTATTGTTGATATATTCACAAAAGGAAGTCATCATAGAAATTTAAGTGTGTTTTACATATCACAAAATTTATTTCATCAGGGAAAAGGTCAACGAGACATATCTCTGAATTCAAGTTATATAATTTATTTTAAAAATCCAAGAGATAAAACACAAATACGATACTTGGCACGACAAGTATTTCCAGAAAATCCAAAATACTTGGAAGATTCTTACAAAGACGCAACTAACAATGCACATGGATATCTTATGATTGATTTAAAACAAGAAACAAATGACATGTGTCGTATTAAAACAAAGATATTTCCATGTGATGGATATTGCACTGTTTACATACCATCAAAAGGGTTTAAATATAGTAGAAATCAACAGATATCCATTAGTTACTAACAATGCATGGAAGCACAAAGACGCATAAAGGCCTATTAAGCGCTCTGATTACACTTAAACCAAAATATCAAAAAGCTCTTTTAAAAGCCTGCGATGAAGAAGAAATAAATTGTATTTGTGAATGTATTCATAACGTTTTACAAGGAAAAATAGAATTGAAAGAAAAAGAAAGATCAAAATTGAAAAAATACAAAAATATTCTACGAAAAATAGTACGGAAGGGATCACACAAAATTAGAAAACATTTAATAATACAAAAAGGTGGTGCATTTCTACCACTAATATTGGGTTCTGTTCTAAGTGCCTTGGTTAGTACACTTGTCTAAGAAAAATGGATAATGCTAAAAAAATGTTACTCATCGATCCATCTCTATTAGAAAAGTTAAAACAACCTAACGCGGTTGATACTCCATTATCTCGTTTAGACACAGATATGCAAAACATTTTAAATAGCGATATGGATGATCGAAAGAAGTGTATTTTATATTTACAAACTCTACAAAGATATTTAAACTTCACTAAAGAGGAGCGACAGCCCTATGAAATACCAATAATAAATCAAGACTCGAAAAGATCGGTGAAGTATATTACTGATGATGAAGATAATATATCTACAGTCCATTCTAACACATCAGTAAAGGAAGTAAGTTTGCAAGAAACTAATGAAGGACCATACACATCTAATTACATTTTAAAACTTATACCAAAATCCTATATAAAAAGGGGGGAATCACTGTTGAACTTACTCTCTTTGAATAAATATAAGATTAATTGGGATGAGACAGGCACTGTGGTTATAGATGGTCAAAAAGTTCCTGAAAGTAATATTGTTGATTTGGTAAATGATTCATTGAGGACACTTAAAAATAGTGAACCTACTGGATGGCAAAAATTCGCTACAGCTTTAAAGGAAATCAAAGTACCGCTTATATATATTGGTAACACAAAAAGGTCTGAATATATTAAAAAGCTACAATCACAAGAGCATCAAGATTCAATCCCAGCAGATGATTTATTTTCTACACCAATAACTGAAAGTAAATTTCGTAAAAAGATAAAAAGAAAAATAGATTGGGAAAAATGGACCCCATATTAGAATTAAATAAGATTTATTATGATTCTTCACATCCTGCAGGGTACAGTAGCCTTAGCAAATTAACCAAAGCAATGAAAGGTAAATTGAAAACAGATGATGTGAAGAACTGGTTAAAGTCACAAGAAACATATACATTACATAAACCTGTACAAAGAAACTTTTCAAGAAATAAATATATTTTATCTAATATTAACGAACTGTGGCAGGCTGACTTGAGTGATATGAGAACTTACTCAAATTATAATGATGGGTTCAACTATATTCTTTGTGTTATTGACGTGTTTAGTAAATATGCCTTTGCGAGACCAATGAAAAAGAAAAACTCTGAAACAATCAAAGCATGTTTCGAGAGTATATTCATGGAAGCTAAAGTTACACCTACACATATACAATCTGACAAAGGGACAGAATTCGTATCCAAAGACGTACGAAAATACTTTACTTCAAAAAATATTAATTATTATACTACTAATAATCCTGATATTAAAGCAAGCATTGTAGAAAGATTCCAGAGAACTCTAAAGATGAAAATGTGGCGGTATTTCACACATAAGAACACGCATAAATATATTGATGTTTTACAAGATTTGCTGTACTCGTATAATCATAGTTATCATTCTAGTATCAAAATGTGTCCATCTGAAGTTAATCGTGATAATATCATTACTGTATGGGAAAATTTATATTACAAGAAAGGAAAAGACAAACCTTCTAACATCGCTTTATCGAAGTTTCGCGTTGGTGAGTTTGTCAGAATAACGAAACATAAACATATTTTTCAAAAAGGTTATGAATCTAACTGGAGTGATGAAATATTCATAATATCTTCCGTAATTCGCCGGTCTCCATGGTTAGTATACACTCTTAAAGACCTAGAGGGCGAAGAGATAATAGGAACTTTCTATGAAAAAGAGTTACAGAAAATCATCTTTGACCCCACTGCCAATTTTAAAGTAGATAAAATAATACGTTCTCGATATTCTGGTGTTAGAAAAGAAGTGTTAGTCAAGTGGAGAGGTTATCCAGACAAATTTAATAGCTGGGTCTTGGCTACTAATTTGAAAGAAATATGAACAAACAAAGCTTTTATCTAACTTTACTAAGTAATAGTTCCATGGAATACTTTCCAGATAACAAAACATCAATTTTTTCCACAAAATTACCGAAACCAATAATACTAGAAGGAGAATGGAAGGTTGGCGTTGTGGAATTCCAGTATCCATGCACCATGTTTACGGTTCAAGAACATGAAAATGTTATATACATTGCAAAATTAGCACAAATGCCTAATGAAAAAAAAGAATCTCTAATATATTACAAAATACACATTCCAGCAACGAATTATGACAATATTAATCACATTTTAAAGGCAATGAATAATATTCGAGAAAAAATAAGATTTCGTTATGATGAGATATCAAAGTTTGTTGTGGTTAGTGTATCAGATGAAAATATAAAATCCATAACATTATCATCCAGATTAGCCCTTCAATTAGGTTTTGAACCAAATAGAAACTTAGTAGAAAAAAATATAGGAAAATGTCCGGCTAATTTACACTTAGGCTTACCATCGCAAATATTTGTTTATTGTGATATAGTTGAACCACAAATTGTTGGGGATGTGATGACTCCACTTCTGCGAATTATACCATTAGATCCCTCGAAATACATTTATGGTGCTAATAAAATGCATGTTTTTTCTCCACCCCATTATTTGCCTGTTATGCGTAGAGAATTTGATACCATTGAAATAGATATAAGATCAACCACTGGTCAAAAGATACCATTCCAATTTGGGACAGTGTGCATTAAACTTCACTTTCAAAAATTATAATGTATTCTCAACATGATAATATCTCATGTCCTTACCAACACTATTATTCCCATCAAGCTGGATCAGGTATAGGAGTGATCTATAGGGGAGCACCATATCAAAAAGGACATGGTATTGGAAGTTTTCTTGGGGGATTATTTCGATCTGTTTTTCCATTACTATCTAGTGGAGCTAAAGCAATTGGTAAAGAAGCCTTAAATGCTGGCGTTGGTCTGTTGTCGGATATGGTCAGTGCACGTCCTATGGAGGAATCAATTAAATCCCGACTCAAAGAGGTCGGTACCAATTTAAAACGCAGAGCTGATAAGAAAATAAATAGCATCAACATGTCTGGATCAGGATATATAACGAAACGGAAACGTCTTTCTACATTCATTCCTTCGATAACAGCGAGAGTGAAAGCCGCAAAAAAATTGAAAAGTGATCATATTAAAGATATATTTTCGAATTAACTATGTCTTTTTTACATAGTCAATCTTGTGAATGTGTTAAGTCTGAACTAGATTTATTTGCATTACCAACAACTCAAACTAGTATTGAAAGTGGAATATGGATACACTATAAGCCCATTTCGTCCCTTGCTGACGATGGACCTATTGAATTTCAAATACCCGGAGCAGGCGACGACTACGTTGATTTATCTCATACTTTACTTCAACTAAAAGCGAAAATATTAACCCAGGATAATACAAAACTTGCTACTAGTGCAGTAGTTGCTCCAGTTAACAATTGGTTACATTCGCTTTTTAGTCAACTCGATGTGTACTTAAACCAAAAACTTGTATCACCTCCAAATAATACATATGCTTATCGAGCTTACATAGAAACACTATTGAACTATGCACCTGCAGCTAAAAACTCGCATCTATCATGCAGTCTTTGGTATGAAGACGTAGCTGGGAAAATGGACGAGATGGATGATAAAAATGAGGGATTTACAAAGAGACAACAAATGGCTAGTGAAAGTAGAGAAATAGAAATGATTGGTCATCTTCATGGTGATATATTTAATCAAGAAAAATTTTTGATTAATGGTGTTGATATGTGTGTAAAATTAGTTCGCTCTAGGGAAAATTTTAATCTAATGGCTTCTTCGCATGACCTTAAATTTAAACTTACTATTACAGATGCAACCCTGATTGTTCGTAGAGCACGAATTAATCCAACTGTGTTACTTGCACATCAAAAAGTGTTATCATCTACGACAGCTAAATATCCTATCACACGAGCTGAAGTTAAAGTTTTAACGATACCATCAGGTGTTCAGGGTAAAACTCTTGATAACATATTCCTTGGTCAAGTACCTAAACGGTGTATAGTTGGTTTTGTGAATAATGCAGCATTCAATGGAAATCTCTCTAAAAACCCATTTAACTTTGAAAATGTTGATATTAGTACATTTTGTTTATACATAGACGGACAACAAATACCTTCAAAAGCTTTACAACCATCATTTGGGAATAATATTTTTACTTCTAGTTATCATACGTTGTTCTCGGGTACAGGTATACATTTCCTTAATGAAGGCAACGGGATATCTAGAGATCAATATTCCAAAGGGTTTTGTCTGCTAGCGTTCGATTTAACACCTGACTTATCAGCGAATGCTTCTAATCACTGGAACCTTATAAAACATGGTAGCGTAAGAATAGAAGTTCGCTTTGATACGGCTTTAACACAAACTATTAATTGTATTGTCTATGCAGAATTTGATAATGTTATAGAAATCGATAAAAACCGTAACATTTCTGTTGACTATAGTAGTTAAGTAAACTTAAATGTTTTAAAATTAAGTGTGTATTAGAATTAAGCGCGTATTAGAATTAAATATGTTTTAGAAATAAGTCTGCATTATTGTATATTGATCCTTTCAATAAAATATATTCATACAAAGTATTTCTTTGTTTTATTAACAATGTGTTTGTATATATTATCTTACCGTGAATGTTCGAAATGCAGTGTATGTTAAGATACTCTGTCATAGACCAGAACAATTTGGTCAATGTTCATTATGAGTGAAATTATTATGCGCGGGAGCGAGCAAAGGGAGCTCGTACGTCATGTTACAGTTAAAACAAAAGTTTTTGTAGACCCTATAATATGTTAAATTATTGTTGATCTCATTATTTGCTTATAATCTACGAGCCTGATAACATCGTAACGCGATCATGAATACATTAGAAATACGGAGATACTTGAGACAAGTGGATTCAAAAAGTGAATGTAATGTTTATGCCGCAAATCGCTTGCCGATTCATGTAGATATGCCTACATATATCATAAGCAACTTAGATAGCGACAATAAGCCTGGTTCTCACTGGGTTGCTATACACATAGACGCGAATGGAGTTGGTCAGTACTTTGATTCCTATGGTAGAGCACCCACAGGTTTCCATCGTACGTTTTTAGATCGAAATTGCAGAGTATGGAATTACAACACTAATCGAATCCAAAACGATTACACTCCAGTATGTGGCGAATATTGTTTAATGTATTTATACTATAAACATTATGGTATGTCATTAGCCGATTTCCAGCACCTGTTCACTAACAATACGCTGTATAACGATATCATACTAAGTAAGTTATTCAAATATTGTTTTGAAAATAATAAAGAACATTAGTACTGCGAAAGGACTTTTTTTTAAATCATATACATACCCGTTTACATCATAGGTTTAGTCATCATTGGCTATGACGCAGACATTGACAAAAAAGACAACAGACCCGAGATAACATTGAGCGACGACGGCTGGTCGTTATCAAGGGTCGGCCGTTATCAATTGTTCGTCAATTACCTCAGATTACGTTTCTGTAACTTTGTAACGGTGCGTCGTACGCGAAAACGGATTAGCGCAATCGACTCAGCATGGCCGAAAACCCCCGAATAGACACCAAACTTTTTTTTTTTTTTTTTTTTTTAGCCGTGACGGCCACCCTGAAGCCGAGAGACAGGGCATGGCGGGGGGAGGGAATGACAGGGGGGAGGTGGTGGTTTGGAGAGTTGGTCTAGTCTCCGGGAATACCTACTACTGTCGAATGCGCTGCCAAAACTATTAGCGATAGAACAAAATAATGTACAACAATATTGAAGAACATCATAATGTCTACAAAAAACTCCGCGGTAGCATATGTCCAACTATTTACAACAACTTTTTTCATTTTAAACATTAATGAAAATGCTAACCAAATTCAAACCATGCTATTTATGTGTTTATATTAATCCTTATCCAAATAAATTATTTTATGGTCAAGACCATTTAACTACCTTTAAAATAGTTTTTAAATTATTTAAATTGGACTTTCCATTCAAAAGATATTACGAATTAAAAAATTCAAACAGTAAACAAAACCGCCATAGCGCCGTGGCCGTTGTTTGCGATGCAGTCTGAAAAGCGCGCCGGGCATCGCGGCGGGCGGGGTGGAGGGGGCACTGAAATACAGGAGTGGGGTGTCTACCCCGTGCGAAGCCGGGACGGGCTGCTAGTTATCTAATATAATAGTTGAAAGAACACGGTACCTAAGTAAGTGTCAGTTTTTTTAAACAATGTTAGAACCGAAATTACTAATATATCCTCTAACCCCTCTAGCTAAGCTAAATTGCTTGTGTTAGGAGTGGGTTCACGTCGGTAGTGTGATAGCCAGGCTTCGAACCCGGGACCTCTCGATCGTAAGGCCGACTCCTTAACCACTAAGCCACTGACCGTGTGTTGGTAAAGAACATCAAGTTTGTTTTATACTAACTTTACAGTAATTTCTCAGTTTTCAAGGAGCACTATGATTCGACTTGTTTAGTTGTATGAGTGCGAGAGTACCAGGCATTGCCTGATTTCCTGTTCTCTTCATCGCTATCCCTCCATTCAGTAGGTGGTCAAGTTCTCTGGCTACATTGGCGTCACAGTTATACAATGAACAACGGCCTACTGTAGGCTATTGATGAGCAAAACTTGGACTGCAAGTCTTATCTATATTCTATTCAGTAAAGTACCAATAAATAAATTTAAAATAGAAGTGAAAAAGACTTTAATGAGTAAAGGTTACTATAAAGTGGATGAGTACCTTAATGATGTTGATGCGTGGTCAACATAAGTCTCTTGCATGCTCGCACAAAATAAATTGTAAACCAAAACAAATTTAAAAAAGAAAAATAATCTAGTTCTAATGTAGTTCGCTGAGTTTCTTGCTGGTATCTTCTCAGTAGAACTAATCTACCGAACCAGTGAAAGAATCATTTTCCAATGGTTTATTTTTACATTATTTAATACTTTTATATTATTCCTTGACATACATAATTGTAAAATTTTGACGTTCATATGTGCTCTTTATGTGCCTAAACTGAATAAATGAAATTGATTCTTTGATTCTTTGACCTAGGTACTTAAAATCTTGTAGCAAATTTGTAATAACACATATTAAAGAAATAAAGGCTAGCTACCTAACTAGTGGTTCAAATTCGGTTTTAAGTCTTTAAAATGAGTTTCTAAACAGAACAGAACAGGAAGAGACAGACTTTTCCCTAGAATGTATTGTTTTGTCGACTAAGTGGCATACGATTACGGCCTATCCTTGATATTTTCTTGTCTAATACGTTTTAGAGCGTGATTTTTAAGTAGTCGGGTTTAAGGTTTCTACTTAATTTTTTTAAATATCATTTCAGGGCAAGCAATAGGTATAATTTATACATATTTTAAATATGTTAATTAAGATCCTTTAGTTGATACCAAACAGGACATATTTATCTCAAACTTATTTTTTAACACAGTACATTATGACCGCTAGAGGACGCCACATTAAATTCATTGTCACGTTATATGGCCTATAACCAGCGGACGACTAAGATGCTTCTAACAATACCTCATTTGTGCAGTTCTAATAAGTGGTTGGGTAGCTATGAGGGAACAGATGAACCTACATTGATACTTGATACATAGCCTGTCAATAACATAACCCTCCTTTTACTTCGCCGCAGTTGATTGCTTACATACATACAGACATATAATCACGCCTTTATCCCTGGAGGGCTAGGTAAAAGTCAATTAACACCCACATTTCACCAGTCATTGAATTATAATAGTGGATGAGCCTATTGCCGTCTTCCGGGCATTATTGTTGACTCAAACCATGCATTCGAGGCTGAGTATATCTGTCTGATGTTAAACAGCACTATCCCTTAGTCGCCTTGTACGAAACCGCATGGCAAGAGATGGGTGATCCAAATTCTACTCTGCCGGGTACCAAGATCGTTTACGTTTAGTTAAGTACCTAGTACGTCCCTAACCGAATGAAGTATATATAACTTTTAATACCCTTGCTGAGTTCCACATTTGTGGTAATTATGGTCTTTTTTTTTTACGTGCGCAAAATCCCCACGGATACCTCCCCACCGGAGCCGGTGGAGGAGGTTATGTCGGACTCGAAACGACTAAAACTAACGCTGCCTGTGGGTCGCTTTGGTTGCCGAAGGCGAGGTTGACAGGCATATCCCTCGCACCCCGGCCGACTCAGGGCCATCTCACACGATCTGGCCCTCTTCTCGGGTGTGGGTAATTATGGTCTTGCTGATTCTCAGACATATATGACGCTTGTACAGTTTATAATCAGGTACAAAGGTGCTTCATAACTAGCTAGCACATAATTGCATTTACGTTTAATTACATGTGTTTAATTAAAGTAATTACATGGAATCCACGGACATGTAATTAAACGTAAGGTAATATAATTAACACACTATTAATCGATAATTGAAAGCCATTAGTAACATTTACTAATCATTATTAGCACCTCGTTCAATTAGCTTTAAGTAGGTAGGTACTTACATTAATTTTATAAAAATCATATTAAGTATTTTTTTTATCTGTGCATTAGATACCTACAATTTTAGATACTAGTACTTTCTAGTACATTGATACTAAAAAGTTTTAGTAAATAAATAAATATTCTACTATAGCTTAACTAGCTTGTGTTATGGAATCTAGAATGCTAATAAACATATATTTAAATATACAAATATTTACACTGAGCGGGAATCGAACCCGCGCCTCCTCCGGTTGCGTTCACTACCGCCACGCCACAGAAGCTACACTTAACTGCCAGAGGGTCGGAGGCAGGGTGATGGTTATCTTGGAATCGAACCCACTAATATCACATGCCGCCTTGGTTCATTTGTTGCTGAAGGTGAGATTGCCACTGCCATATCCCTCGCATCCCGACAGACCCAGGGCTATCCAAAGATTTTAGTATATCTCATACTGTACTTTTCTTTTTTCATATGATGGTAAAATTGCTACGATGACTTAGGCGATCTACTTTAGTAGAGTTAAAATAAAACATGTAGTAAATGGTAAATATTTTATAACTGCAAAATAACTAGGTATAATTGTAATATTTACAACAATATAAATACATTAGTACATAGTATTACGCGGCAAGTTCATTTTTACAATAAATAGACTTAAGCATTTCATTAAAAATAATACAGGTAGTTTTATATAACTAACAATAAGATTACACATACGGCTCGAAATATTTTATAGCAGTTGTCATAGACTTTTCGTTGATTTTGTTCGTTGCAATGGGATTCTTCACACGCATCTTGATATCTTTAGGCTTAAGTACACTCTTGTGATTGGCACTAGGCGGCCTAAGGCCAAGATAATTCTTATTCGATGTAAATATAGACTTAGAACTAAGACCAGACGTCTCTAGGAAGAAGTCGAAAGACCCCCTTATTTTAGGCGCATTTAACTCCGCACTATTGTGCAACACCATTCTAGGTTCGCACTTCACGGTATTGTAGGAACCACTGTTGCTTCCTGATGAGTTACTAGACTCTATGTCAGAGTTCCTTACAGATTCAGTCTCTAAATTCTCTATATTAGAAAGGAGATCAGGCTTATTTGACAACTTGGCGTTCTTTAACGAGCCTTTATTCAAGGCGCTGTCGTTACTATCAAGAAAATTATTCGCTTTTCCATTGTCATCGTTATTACTGTGATTATGCTGCTTGTCTTTATCAGGTACATTGGTAAGCTGATCAGTTACGACATCGGACATTGAACCGTCACTGCTGCCGGAGCTGATGCGGTATTCCTCTGCAACTATGCTGCCGAGTTCATCGTCTATCTTAAACTCTTCGAAGTTCTGAGACAAATCAAATTTGTCTATGTCATCGAGATATTCAGCTTTATGCATTTCTGCATTATTAATTTTATTCTTCTCAGGTCCGTGGTTGAATTGATTATCTAGTTCGGTTAGATTGATTTGTTTATTTCCTCCCTTACCGCCTTTGTTTATCTCAGAGAGTATGGAAGACACTGTATTGCCCATTTGGATCGAAGCACGAGGGTCCAATTTTGGTTGCAGAGGATGCATTACAAAATTCGTCAAGTAACTTTCTGTTGTTTGTTGGAAGGAACGGTTTTGCTCTTCGTTTGGCTTGTCATCTTCATCTGGAATGATAATCTCAGTGACTTGAGGAAGTTTTGGAATATCTTTATCGCTTATCTTGTTCTGGATCCTTGGCAATGAGACCACCTTAGCGACGCTATTGCGTGGACTTATCGCGTGCACTGGGTACTGCTCGTTATGGATCTCCACCGTTGGTTGTGTAAGTAGCAACTCCCTCTTTCCATTGCTGACTACTGGAACATTTATCTCTGAAATGGAGCAATAGTCAGGCTCAATATTGTTAACAGTTGCTACTTGTCCCACTTTTCTCGTCTTAACATCTGCAACCCGTTGGTTAGCCGCAACGGCTTCAGAGTCTACATTTTCTGTCAATATTTTGACAGTGTTATCAGCTTTCCATTTAGCTGAAAGGTTCTTTGGCTTAGGCGGCAGCGCAGGAGGTGTTCGTGGCACTTTTCTCTTATTAAATATTTTCATCGAACCTAGATCATTTTCATTCTTCCTTTCCCCGACACTATTAGTGTTATTCATGTTACGATTTTCTATGTTAGCAGCGATATTTTTAACAATGGAGCCTCTTATTTTTGGAACGTTTGGTTTTTCATTGGTTTGAGTTTGTCGTGGTAATGGCACAGGCTTAGTATCGTTCGATTTCGTTATAATAGGTTCATATTCATTACTGTACAAGCTTTGTATTTCATATTGAAAGCCTTGTGCCGTGTTTGGCACTTCATAACTGTGCTCAGAAGCGGTTTCTAGACTGAACTTAACAATCTTATTTGCCCTTTTCTCGGATCTAGGTAAAGTGTTATTCGTTCTCACTTTCTCATCGTAGGAAATGCTATTTAAAGTGGAGAACTGTACGCGCTTCGCTGATGACTTCGGGCTAGGTGTCTCGCTTGATTTAGAATTGTCATTGCTACTGTCGTCCAAGGAATTTTGAAGCAAAATTTGATTGACGCATTCCAATACTGGATTATTCTTATATATTTCATTGGTAGGATTTTCGTCAGCATCACTTGTGATAGCATACCAATTTTCATTATCTTCTGCTTGAGCCGCTTGCTTGCTCAAGCTTGCATCAATATTATTATTTTTATCATCAAATCTTGCATTGAATCTATCATTGTTATTCATCAAATTATTGCATAACACTTCATTTTTCGTGGACACCAATTCAGCGTCTAGCAAACCTGTCAAAAGATCATCGGTGGATTTTGCTTTGATACTTATTGACCTTTGTTCTAAACTATCTCCTTCCTGCTCTGGATCGCTAACATTGCAATACCAAGGTTTTTCATTATTTTCTTCATTAAGAACGTTATTTAAGAAAAGCTGTCTGTTAGCTTTTATTTCATCAGAGGCTTGCCTTTTAATTCCATGCACTTTTTCCATTTTTGTGGAATATGTTTTATCAGAATCACTGGCGGTATTGTCAAACTCCTTTGAAGCTTCTCCAATAAGTTGATCTATTTTCATAGAAGCTCTTCTTATGTCATTAGCTATTTGGTTTGCAGTGACATCATTATCATCATGATTGACTTGATAACTCATACCAATACATTCTTCAGCACTGCTGCTATTATTTCCCTGATTATTGTATACTTTTGTTGTATTATCGACATATTTATTATTATTCTTCCTTCCGGAGTATTTTCTCGACCTTCTGAAAACATCTCGTCTAACGAATGCCTGTTTATTTTTTATGAAGGTACCTTTGCTGCTGACACTAGCATTGTTCCCTTCTTCGCTGGAACTCGTGTTGCAATAAGCAAGGTCACTCTTTGGCAACTGGTACTGAAAGCTTTTACTTAATCTAGTATTTTTTTGGAATACCGGTGGAGAATTTCTTTCACGATAACTACAACTCCTCACAAATGTATTTTGAAATCTTGAGTCTGTACTTTCTAAACTCTGGAACTCTGGATCGGTTTCTATGTTGGTCTGTTCGCTCGTAAAACCAAGCAGCTGCTGGCAACTGCTGCAATAGGATTTCCGGGCTTTAAGTTTAGCTATTTCTTCTTGTTGTGTTTTGATTATTTTCTCTTTTTGCTGCAGCGCCACATGTATTTGTTTCTGTTCCCTTGTCAAGCGCGATTCAAGTAGCACTAGTGACCGGAGAACTAATGCCAACTGATCTTTCCTTAGCCGCCTCTCCTGGGCAGATTTCTTTTCACGCACGGCTAGGGCCTGCCCGGCCTCGACGAGTTGATGTCTCTGTTTCAGGACTGATTCTGACTGCTGTTGCAGTGCGTTCTTTACTGCGTCGAGCTCACGTCTTAGCTCCATCGATTCTGAGCTGCTGTCCATCTGGAAAGAGAGAGAAATGATCGTTTAGAAAATGCAACATTGAACATAAAGAGGTTATAATAGTACACGGCTCTCGAATAATATAACATAAACTCACGCCTATATCCCCGAAGGGGTAGGCAGACGTGCTAGCATCCACATTTCGACAGTTTATTTTTAGGTCCCAATGTGGCGAGCCGAAAAGCATCGAAAAGTCATTGGTGTGTGCCATGGTAAAACCTGGGATCGAACCCCCGACCTCGTCTCAGCAGTCCATTACCTATACCACTAGACTACCGCGGTACTCTCGAATAGTATTAAAAGTTTAACACTTACCGGGATATTTACCATATGTTTTGAGTAACCGATATTTCGGCACAGTTACATTTTATTGCACCGTGATCATGGCGCTTGTAAATTATTGTCTTACGAAATAAATAAAATATATGGTAAATGTCCCGGTGAGTACACTATTAATGTGGAATGACAACGTCAATCTCAAATCTTGAATAGTACCTATTTAAAAGATCATTGTAATATAGGTTAAATGCCAAGTACGATTGATACACAATTCCTTATAAGAATTGATATTAATATCACTAATGACATTGCAGCTTTGAACCGTGTACAAACATTATATTGGCCGTTATATCTCAAAATAACGCAGAGAATAGGCCAAATCGCAATATATGGAGGTCAATGGTCAAGAGAACACCAGAAGATTATAAAAATTATTATCGAAAGCGGAATATTTTATTGAATAATTTGTATAATAAATTATTCTAAACCGTATTTGATCTAAAATCTTTTAGGGGGACAATAAAGTTTTAAATTGATTAACATGTTTTACATATTCGGCATGGAGGTCAGATATGTTTCCTTCTCCATGATATTCAGCTATTGAGGTACATCTGATCTGCCTCAATAGCTGCAAATCTGGTTTTATCTAAAATTCAGCGGAAACTAAAGAAGTAGGTATACTTTAGGTTCTTATCACTTCTTTGTTTATATAATAAATTAAATGTGCCGAAATTAAGGTCATGAGTCAGGGTCTTAAATTCTTATGATTGTGTGTGTGTGTGTTTGTGATTGTGTATGTGGAAATTGAAACCGTTTTATCGTACCTATTTAATTATAGTAAATTTGACTAAGAAATGGCAAAAATAATGTGATGTTTTAAATAACAATCTCTAATGTAGCTATCATTATTATAATCGTATGATTGTAATGATAATAAGTGACTGGAACCTACTGTAAGCGAATGCCTTTCACTGAATTCAGGACACCTAAGCAAACCTTAGGAAAAAGTTGTTAATTTAAATAAATCTCTATTGCTCACTTCACTTCTAACTTTACTAGAGTATAATCCTACTACATCACAAAAATCATACCCAATCCCGTCCCACCAGTCTGCGTGGTGACGGAGAGAGAATACAAGTATCACCACTCTATCTCATCTGAACGGTGTTGTAAAAGGCGACTAACGGCAAAATACGCAGACGATATCACTGCGAGAGAAGGAAAACTCGAAATAAAACCCAATATTGTGCCATAGTTATAGCATTTTAGGAGGGGCATAACGCCATGCCATGCCATAATGCCACCACACCACCTAATACCACCAGTCAACCAAGACCATTATGCGAACTGGAAATAGTTTGCCACCGCGTGTTTTATTTCGTCGCATTTTAATATGCGTTTGTTTACTTAATCGTAAATGTTGTAATTGGACTTTGATCGAATGTTGACTTTGACCCTTGGACGGTCTAGTTATTTATGTTTTTATTTTAATATGTAAACACGAGAATTCGCAATCAGCGATTTTTGTTCGAGTAAGCAGATTATAGTTCACGTTGTATTTGATTTGCTATTTTTAAAACGAATTTGTTATATTCTAATCTATACATACAGAAATATATTCATCCTGTAGGTGTAGGCATGTTGGTTATATATCAAATTAGATATAGATAACCTCTATGTACCTCCATATGTGGTTCTTTTTATGAATTAGAGAATGTATACTTCGTTCAATAGAAATAAAATTTCTATCAATTCGTCTCTATCTTTAAACCGTGTTTCATTATTAGGTTATTAACTGGAATTCATTACCAGCACACGTGTTTCCTTCTTCCTACAGTCCCGGGGCCTTTAAGCGGGGCGTGAAAAAGCATCTGATGAGGCCGCCAAGCCGAGTGCCACCATTGTAGCACTTAGTGTCTGTAATGGTGACCCTCTTTCCTGAGACTTTGCCTTTAGATTACCATCAGGCGAGGTGAGGTCAAGTTGGCTTGTCCTATATAAAAAAAAAAATAATTTCGCTATATTTTTCAAATTGAAATAGGCGCTAATAGGCTCGCTATTACAGTTAAACCTTGTGCATTTTCGTCAACTGCGTTTCGTACTTTTACCATCTCTTAGTCACCTTGTAGAGCCTCCTCCTCCTCTCCCTTTTTGAAAGGATTGGTAGCAAGGGGTAGTAGCTTAGTGGTTAAGGAGTCGGCCTTACGAACGAGAGGTCCCGGGTTCGAATCCTGGCCATTACACTACCGACGTGAACCCACTCCTAGCACAAGCAATTTAGCTTTGTTGAAGGGAATATTATAATTGCGGTTGCTAAAAATCATTAACACTAAAACACATGTCTGCATTTTACGTGTTTATACTTTGGAATCCGTAGTACCTATGCTCCCCTAATCTTCCTATCCATGATCGTCCAAATCTGAGAGTGCTATGAACATGTGTATCGTCCCGCAGTTCGTACATGCGCCGGCAACCACGTGGCAATATTTTAAAGATTGGTTAGTGACAAAGCACAGACTACACAAAGAATTAACACTCAGACTCCAAAAAAATTTCTGTGAGTCATAGAACTTATTGCCTCATATGTTGCAATCATAGAAGATTTCATCTTATTACCTGAAAACTATGCCAAGAAATCAAAAAGTTTATCAAAAAGTAATTATTATATTCAAGACTCACAATTAATATATTATGTATTTAGGTATATTCTTCCGTCGAAAGCAATTAAGTTCGTAGGTACACAAATATTTTAAATTCCGCGAAACTGCACATTACAGTGTTATTTCGAACCTGTTAATTAAACCTAATTACCTACTTCGTTTACACACAGTTTATTGTTTTTGTCATTCATAAATGTAATACGAGCCCGTATTGTACAATTATTCGTATTATTAGGTACAATTCATTAACCGTCGCAAGCATTAGCGCGTGGTTGCCGGCAGAGTAGAATTTGGACCACCCCATCACTTCCCATGCGTCCATGACTAAGGTTTAACATCAGACAGATATAACAGCTCAGATTCCACCACAATGTGTCATTGTCTTTAAAAATGAGAACAAATTACAATAAAAGAGTATGAAATAAAAAATAATTCGTGGTCTTTATAAACATTTTCATAAGAATCTTTGTTCAAGAAACATGATTTTTGCAGCTTTGCACATACGATGCGCTTGAGGTAACTACACAAGACACCTAGGTAAGCAGGTAGGTACCTAGTCAAATTATTTTGCTTCTACTAACAATCGACGAAAAAGAAATGTTTCTGTATGTATATAGGCTCATCTGTTACCTCATAGCTCCTCAACTATTTATTAAAACTGGACAAATGAGGTATCATTAGAAGCGTCTTCGTCGTTCGCTGGTTATAGGTTAAATGACATATCACTGAATATAATGTAGCGCCCTCTAGCGGTCATAAAGTACTGTTTAAAAATAAATTTGCGATAAATATGCCATGTTTGGTATCAACTGAAAGGGTTTAATTACCATATTTCAAATAATAGGTCCTTACATATGTCCTGTCATTTATGTCACCGTTATAGAACCAAACTGTGATTGGTCAGTATATTCCTCGGTGCACAGATAGATATTTTCCCTTTTTATTAAGTTTAATGCTGTTAACAGCCTTGTGCGTTCAGAAATCGAGCCTGATTTACGTATTGGTTTTCACGTGCTCCCTGCACGTGAGAGATATCGCAATTCGTGCCTACGCTATCTTTTACGTGTTTCGAATTTAGAATAATTTTCTTATAAATATAAAGTCACGCTTCTTTCCCATTAGGGTAGACCTTATGGGGTCACCTTTACCCTATATTGCGGCATCATAATCTAAACTAATATTATAAAGCTGCAGAGTTTGTTTGTTTGTTTGTTTGTTTGTTTGAACGCGCAATCTCTGGAACTATATATAGGAATATGGGGTTCATCAAGAGGGGCATCAGAAGGTTTCTTCATGGTCGGCAGCGCGAGTGTGACACCCCTGGTGTTGCATACGTCCATAGGCCACGGTAACCGCTTCCTATCAGGTGGGCCGTGTGCTTGTCTGCCAACTTAATGGTATATAAAAAAAAAACTACTGCTCCGATTTGAATGATTCTTTCAGTGTTGGGTAGTCCATTTATCGAGGAAGGTTTTAGGCTATATATCATCACGCTACTAGGTACTTAAGGGAGCGGAGCATTGATAATAAATATTAACAAATCCGGCAATTTTTCATACATATTTTGAAGACTAAAACATACGGGCTCAAAGGGATATGAAGCTTCAAAATATACCCCGGGCGAAGCTGGGGTGGGTCAGCTAGTTATGTATAAAATCTTAATATTTATTACACGTATCTGAGTATCCAAGACGACAGCGTGCGGTTTTAATCGGCATAAGTCTGAAATAACCAGTCCCGATAGCCGGGGGTGGTACTCGAGAGGATTGCCGCACGTAAAAATAATGTAGGTCACGTTTTTTCATTTCTTACTGGTAGTCACTACAATTACATTACCTAAGTAGGTACTTAGTTTCTTATGGAATTATATTTCGAGAAGTCTTATTATTAGCATCTTAGCATTGTTCCTCATCACATCCGACGATTTCACCTCCTCTTTTTGGTTTAACTTATAACATATATATGATAGTAGCTCCCGTTAAAGCCATTAACGGGAGCTACTATCATGTGACCTCTCAACCCTGAAAGGAAAACCTGCGCAGGAGCTGGTCTATTAATCAGCTGTACCAACATTTAGGTGAAGGTACATTGGGCTCCGAATAAATAGTGAAAAATCCTTCAAAGAAAAGAGTATTTATATGTAAAGAACTGACCCTGCATCTTCTGACAGGAGCCGTTAATAAGGCTGTGTCTTCAATCACTTCCATTATAGTTATATATAAACACGAAACACATAAACAAACTATAAGTCCTTCACTAGTTTTCACGTCTATCACTTGCGGATATCAAAACAAAACTGATCCATGATTGATATATATTCATTTTCGTAAACAAATCAATGTCTCGAATTGCACAATATAAGTATACGTCACTTGACGCAATATAAACACAATATGCATTTAGTTCGGTGACACTTAACTTATTTTGCGACGTCGGATTTCTTATCTGTTACTTGTTTACTATATAAATTCTGCTGTAAAGGCTTTTTTACCCTGCGTTGTAAGAAACGTAACGCATTGCCAAACGGGAACCAACCAAAACGCAAGACGCCTGTGGGTCGTTTTTGGTTGCCGAAGGTGAGGTTAACAGGCATATCACTCGCACCCCGGCCGGCCCAGGGCCGTCTCTCTCGATGTGGCCTTCTCCTCGGGTGTTGGGTAAGCAAGCCACAACGTATCTCTTACATTTTACCAAGCAACGCAATACCTCACCACTTGCAAAGCGTGACTCACATGATATCTTACTAAGTATAATTAGTTATCTATTTAAAAAGTACACTGACTTACGTACGTGATATTTTGTTACTCTGGGCCTAGTTTTTAAATATTTTATTCGCCTAGGTCATTTAATGAACCTAGGTGAATAATGACTGAGAATAACGAATGAATATGATTCATATTAGGCGAATAAAATATTTATACTACTTGGTTGGCAGATAAGCACACGGCCCACCTGATGGTAAGTGTTTTCCGTAGCCTATATACGTGTGCAACACCAGGGGAGTTACACTCGCGCTGCCAACCCTGTAAGCTTTTGGTCAGTGTAAAAGACAAAGCAGGACAAGCTTTTGGTCTTCCCACTGACAGTACAAAAACTCTCCAGTGAGCTCTGGCTACCCTACTCACCGCCGCGCCGGAAACACAACACGAGGTTATTATGATCGCGGTATTCTGTAGCGTGTCTCTTCATCCGAGCTCCAATGCCAGTCGGATCTAAAGAGCATTATTCATTTTGGAGCCGGGTATATGCTACTCCTTATAATTTAGTTTATTTCGTTGCAACTTTTGATACACGTTGCAATCTTAAATAGTTTTATCCGAGAAATACACCAGCGAAATATTTGATTACAAGGTAAAACCAAGTCTAAATTTATTGTATTTGATCCCGTTGACCCGTAATTTAATATTTAATTAACCTTGTTTACTGAATACATGTTAATTCACATATATGTATAGAGAATTTACCGTTGCGAATCTCTCGCACGAGAAGGCCGAGCATCTTTGCAATCTTTTATTCCTAACATAAATGCTTCCAATCAATAAAATATATTTATTCAACACGCTATTGTCATATTTGACACTGATACGAGTGTATAGTTAATACGCAGGCTTGTTCGTTTGTTCAGTAGTTTACACACGTGTCGCTTGACTTGATAACACAGTAGTCGTTGTGATAAATACCATACTCGTACACATCGGTATGTTTACAACTGATAAGGTTATTACTCAGGTATGTATTTATAAATGCCTGTCTACGAACGACCCCTTCGTTCAAGTATGACGTAAGCACTAAAGGGGGAGAGGAACGTTGTATTTGTATTCTAATTTGTAATTTTTTTTTTATATTATCGCATGTTTGTTTTATGGATTTATTCTCTTACATTATTGTGACAATTATAATATTAAGACCTTGTAACAATTGACTATAAGCTACAAAAAAAAAAATATGCCCAAGAGGCAGAACATAGTGAGCCGTAGAGTGTTAATATTTTTAAGAACACAAATAAAGACATTTTATTCTATAACAATTATGTAAAAGATAATTCATCTATTAGCAGATCATTATCGTATGCTGTCAAACATTTAGAAAGATCTACGTCCTAGCCACCTGACGGCTATAATAGGCTTTCGTATTGATATACCCTGTGGTTTTACTCGACTCAAGGGCGATAACAACTGCGCAG
The DNA here is from genome assembly GCA_963662185.1 of Eilema griseolum. Classification (NCBI taxonomy): domain Eukaryota; kingdom Metazoa; phylum Arthropoda; class Insecta; order Lepidoptera; family Erebidae; genus Eilema; species Eilema griseolum. Next base: position 6,206,546 of record OY759232.1, read on the forward strand.
TACTGCGGCGCGCGGCGCCAGTTTAAATTAACCGTGGGGTGCCCACACGTAAAAACAAAAAGTAAATTGATAGGTAGGCTATCTAGTACAAGTCTTTGTTGCAGAACGTGTGCTGATTCTAAATAATTATACTTATGCCTAACAAAATAGGGCTGTCTTTAACTTCTAATAGTTGCCATACGCTTTCAAATTTAACAAAATTGTTAACAGTTTTTAAAAACATAAAATAGTTTTTTCATTGGTTCATTGGGCAAAACGTGAAGATTTGGTCTTATTAAACGGGTTTTCCCTGGTAAGACCAAATCTTAGGAACAGTATACCAACTGTAATTCTTAGATATAAACTTTTTATTGCACACCAAATATAGAGATATCTATATTTAGTGTGCAATAAACGATGAATAATGTCTATGTGAAGTTGTTTGTAAGGTTTTGTAGGGTTCTATCGCAGTTTTTAATTACCATCAACTTTTTGAATGAAATTTTAAAGTATTTAGTATGCTAACTATACAAATCGCTTTAGATAGAAAAATTTAAATGGTTCAGGCGGGATTCAAACCCGCGATCTTTCCATTAACCGCAAGACGGATGTATAGGAAAATTTGGATGGCTTCGGGTGAGGTTCGGTAGCTCAGTGGTTAGAGCATTCCCCCTGTAAGGGCAACATCGTGAGCTCGAATCCCGCTTGAACCAATTCATTTATTTCTATCTTCATTCATTAACTTATGTAAGTAGATACCTACTTATGTAAGTAGATACCTACTTATGTAAGTAGATACCTACTTTTGTTTCCCCTCGTACCTTGGCTGACGCTGAACCATCTAGGTACAGCTATGAGAAACCATTGAAGGTGCTCTAGAGGAAATATGCATGAAAAAACGACATCAATACGGACGAACTCGTAGATCAAAACTAGTAGTCATAACTAATTTAATATTTAGCGCTCGCCTTGTACATCGGAAGCCACGGTCATTGACTTGCGATAACGTATGAACTACAAGTATTATATTATCTGTGGAACTACGAAGTATCGATGCCAATAGTGCCATTGTAACAAAACATAATTACATGGTCAGTCTGTTTATGAGGCATACTATTGATGATTTTGCATTAGCAACACACTAAATATGCAGACAACTTTGAACATTTATAAAATGCCAATGTCTCTTTTGGGAGGTTTACAAAAACTATTTAAAAAAAAAAAATATCGAAAAAGGCAAGTCTACATCATCTTGCAGACCTCAGTAGCAAAAAAATCGTTAAAATTGATCAAACTATGCAGGACAAGGAAATACGAACAAATTGCAATTTCATATGTAGCTAATACATCTAAGGACATAATTTGTTTGATTCCAGTTAGCTGATTTAATATGGGTTCTACAAGATAACTTTAAATTTTAATTTCGAGTAAGCGCATCAGATTATTGTCGAGAATGTATACAGCATGGCACACAAATATTCCATCAGTTTATTGATTACTAAGGTCAATGAAAATGGCCATTGCTCGCAGAATAAAACATAACATAAACTCACGCCTATATCCCCGAAGACGTAGGCAGAGGTACTAGCACCCACATATCGCCCGTTTATGTTTAGGTCCCAATGTAACAGGTGGCGAACCTATTGCCATTAACCGGGCACTTATAAACCTGCGATAAATACACAAATAACTTCGAAAAGCATCGAATAGTATTGTTGTGTGCCATGGTAAACCTGGGATCGAACCCGAGACCTCGTCTCAGCAGTCCATTACCCATACCACTAGGCTACCGCTCGCAGAATAAAGTATCATATTAGGTTATAGTGACCAATAAAACATACGAACCTACGAAAAACGAAACTTACAAGTTTCCAAAAACAATCTAATTTTAAGGCAAACACTCTAAAGGCAACAATGCGCCCACGCATGTGAAACGACGGGAAATCGAAAGTGGTCGCCAAGTATCCATTGTAGTCAAAGAATTTATTAGTAGGTACTGTGGAAAACGGGTTGTACTCAGACGTACCTACTTACCCACTTCTGAAGTACCTTGGTGTTATAGAAACTACTGTGGAAACTTTTGTAGGAAGCGATCTAACGACGTGTGTAGGACGGTTTAAATTGGTTTGAAAGTATGGTACCTACAGAATACCGCGGCTATAATAACCTCGTGTTGTGTTCCCGGCGGTGAGTAGGGTAGCCAGAGCTCACTGGAGAGTTTTTGTGCTGTCAGTGGGACGAGCAAAAGCTTGTCCTACTTTGTCTATTAGACTAACGGCACAGTAACTCTTGTGCTTACAGGGTTGGTAGCGCGAGTGTGACTCACTTGGTTTTGTACACGTTAATAGGCCACAGTAACCACTTTCCATCAGATGGGTCGTGTGCTTGTCTGCCACCTAAGTAAAAATGCGTACCAATTCTGTTGTACAGACACAGAAGATAATAAAAGATTCAATCTTATGATTTTATTAGAGCTGTTGAGTTACAATAATTTTTGAAAATTTAAAGAAAACCAGCTGACCTGAAGGTGTAATAACCTCACGAATACGTAAAACAGATCATACGGAATAGTTATCAATAATTAACAGATACCTACCAATATTTTATGCATAAAGATAAGAAAATATTGAGTACAAAGGAGAGAGTTCAAACCGCAATAAAGAAAAAATTTCAAATTGTATTTGTTACATACGTTCATACATATATGCGGCAGAGTAGAATTTGGACCACCCCATCTCTTCTCATGCAGTGTCGTACAAGGCGAATAAGTGATAGGGCTGTTTAACAACGGATAGATTTATACAGCCCAGACTCAGCCTCAGATACATAGCTCGAGTCAATAATAGTGCCCGGAATACGGCAATAGGCTCGCCCCCTATTACATGAGACCGAATTCAATGATTGGTGAAATGTGGGTGTTAATTCACTTCTGCCTAACCCTCCAGGGATAAATGAGTGATTATATGTATGTTTGTATTTTTTTTTTTTTAACGTGCGCGAAATCCCCATGGATACCTCCCCACCGGAGCCGGTGGAGGAGGTTATGTCGGACTCGAACCGACTAAAACGCACGCCGCCTGTAGGTCGCTTTGGTTGCCGAAGGTGAGGTTGACAGGCATATCCCTCGCACCCCGGCCGACCCAGGGCCATCTCTCACGATCTGGCCCTCCTCTCGATGTATGTATGTATTTAGTTTTTTATGTCATAAAATAGGAATAAATTATTTCTATGTTAAAATAGGATTAGGAAGGCTTGTATAGCATTAGAACTGAGATTCTGTATCCAACGGCGAGAACTGGGGTATACAAAAAACTAGTGGACCCATATTCCATATAATAAAAGCGGTGTCCATGAATAAAACCAATCACGTAAACGAGACGCAGCAACTGAGGCGATATTCTCATAAATCTCATATAAATTACGAGTTTGTTCCGCATCTACTGGGTTAAAAAGAGTGTCATAAAACTAACGGTATCCAAGGGCCTGTCTGTTCATTACAAAAGTCGACTCTATTCTCCAGAGCCAAGGCGCATTTTGAAGTAATTGACCTGGTTGCGTGCTTCATTTCTACCCGTTAAGTCGTTGATAAATTGTTATGTTAAATAGTTGTTACACTTTAAAAAAGTTACAGATCAGTGACCGCTAATTTACGTCGCAAGTGTGTAAAGGACAATTAATATATTATCCGCCCTATAGAATATCACGGCCATAATAACCTTGAGTTGTTTTCCCGGCCGTGAGTAGGGCATCCAGAGCTCACTGGAGAGTTTTTGTGCTGTCAGTGGGAAGACCAAAAGCTTGTCCTGATTTGTCTTTTACACTGACGGCACAGAAACTCTTGTGCTTACAGGGTTGGCAGCGCGAGTGTGACTTCCTCGGTGTTGCACACGTCCATAGTCACGGTAACAACTTTCCATCAGGTCGGCCTTGTGCTTGTCTGCCAACCAAGTAGTATAAAAAAATATATCTGGGAATGTGCTCAATAGTAGAAAATAGCGCTTGGGTTAATGGATTTTCTGCTGGATCATTACAAAGATCATGATCCATCATGACTGCAGTTTATATTTTATCTAGTGTGATATCTGATCATGTGTCTACGTCACTAGAAGCATCGCGGTATCAAGTTAACATGCATGTGACAAGTATTTATCTACTGAATATAACCACAGATAACATAATTCTTATTAAGACAAGATTTTTTTTTAAAAAATTTTTTTATATAGAACACGTCAATTAGACTTCGCCTTGCCTGATGGTAAACTGAAGGCAAAGTCCCAGAAAAGAGGGTCACCATTACTTACACATACCGTGTGACAATGGTGACACTCAGCTTGACGGCCTCATCATATGCTTTTTCACGCCCCGCTTAAAGGACCCGGGACTGTAGGAAGAAGGAAACACGTGAGCTGATAGGATAAAAAAATGTTACAGACTGGCACACTAGTTTTTATCCAGATTAATCTTGTAGTTCGCAATGACCGAAAAACTTGTTGTTAGATCTCTTTATCTTTATGCGCGAGGGATATTCCAGGGGCTACCTCACCCTCGGCAAGAGGCAACAAAGACCCCAAGACTGCCGCGCGGTTTTGGTCGGTTCGTGCCAGACATAACTATCCCGCTGGTCCCGGCGTGATCCGAGTGATTTCCACACGTTTAAAAAATCTCTTTGTATTATTTTTTATTTATTATATAGGTATTAGATAGGACTGCGGTAGCCTAGTGGTATGGGTAATGAACTGCTGAGACGAGGTCTCGGGTTCGGTCCCAGGTTTTACCATGGTACACACCAATGATTTTTCGATGCTTTTCGAAGTTATGTGTATTTATCGCAGGTTTATAAGTGCCCGGTTAATGGCAATAGGTTCGCCACCTATTACATTGGGACCTAAACATAAACTGGCGAACTAGCTTTCGGGGATATAGGCGTAGGTTTATGTTTATATGTACATATATTCTTTATTGTACGCCAATTACAATATTCATATTACAGAAATTGAGAAGACAAGAGCAGTACAAAGGGCGGCCTTGTCGCTTTACACAATTTCTTCCAGGCAACCTTTGGATGGTATGTATGTTGGTTGCAGTATTTGGGAGTTGTTGGCGTTTAATTAAATAGTTATATTCTATACATACTTATTATAAGTACATACCGGATAGTTAGACGTTCTGCTCCTAAGAAGTTACAGATCATAAACCTATTGGACTAGGCATGTGGAACAAAGTATGACCATAGGCCAAGTTTGATGATAAAACTCAATTTACTTAAATGGATTTCCGCTAGTGTAATCCAACGTTAGTCATTAAACACACAATGAATCATTCAATGTGGCTTACCGCGTATATCTGCTACTGTGAACCACAAGTCAACGTTTTAAACATCAAGAGTACCAGTACCAGCCATAAGGTAACACAAGTGTTTGACATAGAAATCGAACAAAAGAGAAACCAGACGAACTGATCGAATGACCCCATAAATATTGAAATTCACTGTACGTTTTAATAATAATACATAAATATTGTACAACATTCTACACAACGCTATCTAGACCTAGCATAGCTTAACTAGCTTGTGTTATGGAATCTAGAATGCGGATAAACATACTTAGATAATATTTTTTTGTAAATCAATTTCAATTTGCCCATTGCAGTCCACTGCTGAACTAGGCCTTTTTTATACAATTTAGCTGGCAGACAAGCACACGGCCCACCTGATGGAAAGTGGTTACCGTGAGTAACTCTCCAGTGAGCTCTGGCTACCCTACTCACCGCTGGGAACACAACACGAGGTTATTATAGCCGTGGTATTCTGTAGGGTGGAGGTACTTCCCCAGTCGGACTGCTCAATTAGGACGGGAAAAATGTTGGGAGGCTTTCTCCTAGTGTTTCCACACTGGCCACCCGGGTTGGTACAGGGTTTTATTTCATGGTTTCATTCTCTCGCAGTGATATAATCCTCAAGTGTATTTTGTCATAATCAAATAGCAATAAAAAAATCTTAATTCGATTATGCGGCACAATATTCACAGACTAGTCTTAGTGTTTAATTTATGTTTATAGATGTTTTCACTTGATTTTTATACCGTGGATTGTATTCAATAAGAAAGTGGCTATCTCTTTGATATAATCGTATCAATTTACGATGTCTGTGCACAATATGGAGTCCGGTTGCTAGAACTATCATCTCCCACAGTGCTTTCTATACCTGCTTCTGTATTTAGAGTCTTAAACTATCTTGAACTAGACCTTTTTAGACATGTTATTGAATGGTGAAGTGGAATAGAACCTGATTTTGATTCTATACCTCTTTAAATGTCAGAGAGAATATTATTAAGATTTTGGCTGTAAATTTAAAACAGGATCGTTAATATCGTATCGAACTCGGGTGACGAATGAAGTTACAATTTCTTTTGGCGCGTGTTAGGAGAAACTGATCATCGCCATATTTGGAGTGACTACCATTTTTGTTTCCAAACAGAAAATGCCCCAGAGTATTTTCAGCAAGCGTTTAGTTGCGTATGCGGTGGAGTGGAACACATAATCGAGGAAATTATTTAAATTTAGAACATGCTGTTCCATTATTTAAAAATTCGAAACAAATTGATGACTCGTGATTGAAAAATAGTTTTTAATTATTATTTTTTGCCGACTTTATGAAGTTGTTTACAAAGAACGTTATGGTAATATATTATTTTCTGCTATTTACAGTGTCCATATTTGTTCAAAAGCATAAAATTTCTTCAAAACTAGTTTAAGTTTAATATAAACCCATTAGCAATGGTTATACAAGTCCAGATAGTAAAATTTTCTTCAGTGGGTATACGAATTATACGGTCATTTGAATTGCAAATCCTAGTCAGAGCTCAATAAAATTAGTGTCCACAGATAACAATCAGTCTAGTCAGCTGTTGTCGCAAGTTTTACGTGCCTTATGAAATGGAGACGGTTACCTCAAATGCCATAAAGTTCCAAGACCGTGACCCCGTGAGCCGCGATTGGCTAATCTACAGTTTCAGAGGGTCACTATCACTAATTAGTGAGTTCAACTAACTAAGAACCTTTGAACTATGGACTGTGATTACTCAAAACTTGTGACAATGGGAATTCAATTACGCATCTTGGGTAAAATTAATTCGTAATTTGGCAATTTGGACTACCTACCCGTTTAGAGTGCAAAGCGGTAATCACATGTATAAAATGGTGCATCACAAATAAGCCGGTAGGGAGCCACGGTGGAGTGGAACTAACTGAACCGCAGTCAACGTGAACCAGTTCGGTGAAACAATACAGGCGGTTTTAGGACGATAATGAAACGACTGCAGCGTCTCAAATGACGTATATACCTAAGTACATCATGACTAGGTACCCAGTTAGAGATTTTATTGACGCTGCGACTTCGGTGTGAAAAATGTTTTCTTTTTTCGATTAAGATATAGAAATACATAATGATTAGGTACCCAGTTAGAGATTTTATTGAAAAATTATTGACGCGACATCGGTGCGAAAAATGTTTTTTTTTTCGATTAAGATTTGAAAAAAATTAATAGGTTCAGGCGGGATTAGAACTCGCGATCTTTCCCTCACAGGGGGAACGCTCTGACCACTAAGCCACAGAATCTAATAGGTATTTTTTCTAAAGAAAATACCTTAATTACGTCTATTTTTTGTATCTAAAGTGCTTTTGGTAATAAATTATTTAATTATTATTATTTATTTATTATTTACCAGCTGTTGCCTGCGGCTTCGAACCCGTAGATTAAATACTGATCACATTCACTTGAATCACTCTATTTATTACTGAAAACTGAAACTTAAAATCCGTTGAATAGTTTAAAAGATTTAAGCGTACAGACAGTTACTTCATTAGATGTTATGTTTCAGTGAAAATCGATGCAAAAATAGTCGGAGCAAACAAAGAGAACAACAAGATAGAATATCGTACAAAGATACATTTTGAGATCTCACTAATAATACGTAGGTACCTAACAAAATACGCAGACGATATCACTGCGAGAGATGGAAAACTTGAAATCAAACTCTGTACCAACCCGTCTGGCCAGCGTGGAAACAGTAGGTCAAAGTGTCCTAACATTGGGTGAGGCCTGGTCTAGCAGTGGACTGCGATGGGCTAGTTGAGAAAAAAAACCGAACAAAACCTATACAATTTCTTCAGACTTAGGTACTAGTACCACAAATTTAAAATAGCCGGTCGACTCAGTACTTGCACGGGGCATCTATGAGGGGAACCAGGGGAAGCGAGCGGCAGGGTTGGCAAACGCTAACTCACGTAGTTTGCGCTCTCTAATCTGAAGGGGTGTGTAATTGCTGACATAAACCTTTTTACCAACGGAAGGTTATCAATTCGTCAGAAGATTTTTTTTAAAAACTTTTATTAACTTGCAATGCATTTCATGTTTGTTCTTTTTAAATCTTGCAACTCGATTTGGAAGCAGATATTGTACTTTGTATTACCCTTCATTTTCATCTAGTGTAAAACATGTATTTGACAAGTTGCTATATGTCACAGGCTTTCAGTGTGAACGCAATTATTGTGCTTTACACTTGTTTACACCTTGTTAGGTATACATACTTTGTGAACGAAAAAGTGTCTGAGACAGTCTCACTACATGTATAAAACATACTTAAATTATGTATTGTGTTTTGACTGGTCTTCTACAAGTCTTCAACAAGTTTTGTGTCTACTATGTTTACAACTTGTTTCTTTGTGAAAACGAGGGGTTAGGATGGCAATGCATTAAAATAGGACCATGGAGATGTTCTGATGATGGAGTAGGAAGATGTCTGTTATATAGGCACTCGAAAATTAAAGTACCCTTTGTTGTGACAACCATGAGTCTTGAGTGAGTTTATATGCGAAAAGAAATCGAACTACTATGAGGCTTACGCTTATATATATATACTGTGCTAGTGCCTACCTATGTCAGTTTTACATATTCGTAATGCTTTTGTTGCCAATTTTATATTCCAATCAATATCGGCCATAGACTCATTCCATTCGAAAGTTTGTTCAACAAATCGAAACCAACACAAATGTTCCTCTCCGCTTCCTTGTCCCACTTGAGTGAAATGTGGGCCCTTTATCAATATGCACAATAGTTCATGCGCACGCGCATCTCTGCTCTTGCGTCATTTGATATTCGATATTCTACTAACATAGGCTACTTTTATTTTATAACAGAAGGTTCATTTCTCCCGATAAAAAATTGTTAAATTCCTCAAGTGTGAAATACGATCACGAAGTCAATAAAAATTGTAATATTTAATCACGCCTTTATTTTCGAAGGTGTAGACAGAGGTAAATTAACAGCCACATTTCACCAATCATTGTTTTCGGCCCCACGTAATAGGGAGTGAGCCTATTGCCGTCTTCCGGTCACTATTGTTTCCTCGAGGCTTGTATCTGTACCTGAGTCTGAGCTGTATATATCTGTTTAATGCTAAACAGCCCTAACCATTAGTCGCTTTGTACGGAAGAGATGGGGTGGCCCAAATGATTCTTCATGGTCGGCAGCGCGAGTGTGACACCCCTGGTGTTGCATACGTCCATAGGCCACGGTAACCGCTTCCCATCAGGCTTGTCTGCCAAATTAGGGGGATAAAAAAAAATGAAAATTGTGTTAAAGCAATACAGTTTAACGTTAAACCACAGTCTAACAAGACACTCTTATTGACTGCTAATTTGTTCTACTGTGGTTAAACTCTATAGGAGCTTTAGGTAAACTTCGACGTACAACTTGCCAAGCTACCTGACGTAGCAGGTTCGATGCCTTTAGTATAAAGTTCAACATTTTAGGATGTAAGGTAGGTAAGTAGGTACTACCTCAGGTGTGCGGTAGAAAATATTTTTTTATATACCTGATGGAAAGTGGTTACCGTAGCCTATTAACGTGTGCAACACTAAGGGAGTCACACTCGCGCTGCCAACCCTGTAAGCACAGAGAGTTTCTATACCGTCAGTTTTTTTTTTTTTTATACCACTAAGTTGGCAGACAAGCACACGGCCCACCTGATGGGAAGCGGTTACCGTGGCCTATGGACGTATGCAACACCAGGGGTGTCACACTCGTGCTGCCGACCATGAAGAAACCTTCTGATGCCCCTCTTGAAGAACCCCATATTGTAGGCGCTTGGGAAAACTGCAGCAGGGAGGTCATTCCACAGCTTGAGTGTGCGTGGGATGAAGTTTCTTTCATACCGCACAGTGCGCACCATCTCAGGTCGCAATGTGTGGGGATGAATTCCCTGCCTATGGCGAGAGGTGCGATGATAGAATGTAGCTACGGGCATCATGTCAAACAATTCATTTGAGCACAAACCATTGTATAGGCGGTAGAACACACACAGTGAGGCAAAATCCCTCCTAAGGCTAAAAGGTTCCACTCTACCTGTGAGTATGGGATTGTCAACCAGCCTCAATGCCCGTCTTTGCAACGAGTCGAAGGGGTCAAGCTGGTATGCAGGTGCTCCAGCAAAAAGGTGACAGTAGTACTCCATGTGAGTGTAAAAGACAAAGCAGGACAAGCTTTTGGTCTTCCCACTAACAGCAACAAAACTCTCCAGTGAGCTATAGCTACAATACTCACCGCCGGGAACACAACACGAGGTTATTTTAGCCGCGGTATTCTATAGGTTAATATTAGCCATAACTTATGTGATACTTATGTCAAATAAGTGGTAAATAAGTTAACAGCTTTAGCCTGACATTTAGGACCTACTATACTTAAAATATTAGCACTAAATTCCTCGTTAACTACCACCAGTGTACTAAAACGTTTATACAGCATAAATACACTATGCACACCGTTTCTCAAAGTTTTGGGTAGTAAGACAGAAGTTATGGATAGGTGTTTGGGGCCTTGTTTGACATTGCGAGTGGCATAAAACACATATTGAAATACACTTGTGCTTTTTCCACAGTATTTTTTTATTATTATACCTGACAGGTTTGAGGATACTGTTAGGCGAAACCTCATTTTAAAGACTAAAAATAGTTAGTCAGTTAGTTAGCCTAGTTTATTTGATTTACGTGTGTTTTAGTAAAAATCTCTAGAAGATTGTTTACCTTTAGTTAAATATCTAACCGAATGGAGTATAAATGAAATACTCATTCGTTTTAAATATAATACGTTTTCGACGGGGTCCAACGTTGTCTTGAAAGTCTAGTGGATCTCTCGAAGCCATCAGTTTGAGAAACAGTGCTATAATGATTTTCTATAAGATGCGAAAGGTTTATACAACTTCATTCTTGTCCTGTATTTTTAGTTTGTATATTGAATAGTGCTGTGCTGACGGTCTGGAGTTTTTAAATGAAACCAACAAGCTTGGTATCTACAATATATACTTAATATTATAAAAATGAAGAGTTAGTTAATAACTGTTAATACTGTTGATTGACGGCGCTTGGTTGAACCTGCTACACATATTGAATAAGAAAGACACTTTGCACTTTTCCACTATATTTTATTTATCACCTAACCGAAAATTGTGGAACAATGCGTCCACAAATAAAAAAATAGTTTGCTAAATTCAAATTCTTTATTTATTAAAATAGTGTAACGTAATTACATCTTTTTGACGTCAAATTGTGCTTAAAACTAAGTTTACCACCGCTTCCTAGGCGCTAATGGAGAAAAAACGGCGCAACAAACTCCACTACGGCATTTTCGAGATATAGGTAAGTATGTCTGCCTTTCCTGGCTGACATACGTGGTGCAAAGAGAATACAATACTACGACGTGGTGGCTGGCGTGGGTGACATTACGCAACCATAGATAACTATTTGTTTTGTTTCTTTGATACTAACTAATTGTGGCGGGTATGAGGTCTTTGAGTTTTATGTTTTTTGTGTTTTTATTTTTTAATTCTGTCTTCATTCTAAATTGTGTATATATATGTAATGTGCGTTGTGTTTTGCAATAAATGTATTTTCTTTCTTTCTTTCTTTCAAAAAACGTCTAAAAAACGAGTTTGACGAATTTATTCCTCTTAATAACTTGCGGATATATAATTATGGCTTAAATGAGTGATACGAAGTTTCAAAGTAAGCCGCGGGTGAAACCGAATAAGGCTGTCTGTTTATACATAGCTATGTAGTTTCTTAAAAAATCATTGCACACAACTGAATTAAACATGTACATAATATTATCTAACTAAGTAATGTTACTCAACATTTTACGAAAATAATTTCTCAATATTGTACAATGTCATGTCGTGACATTTGACCGATCGCATTGTTTTTGCTGACCGACTAAATACAAACAATTTAAACTTTCACTGGCTCTGAGAGCAGTTTTTACTGTAATGTCTTTGATGAGCAACAGTTATATAATAATGGAGTTGGACAGATAGAAATAATTGCAAAAGTTTATTTTTGTATTTTGTTAAAGGAGCACGCGATGGAGGCATTAGGAAATGAAAATTCGAGAAACAATGCCAACGCTTTGTTTAAATTGTTCTACGAATGTTTATTTTATTTTATTATGTAATTGTAAGCACTCCTTAATAAGCTATTCAGTTATATATATGAACATACAATATATATGGTAGTTAATACAAAAACACAACTCATTGTATTATTTGTGTTATCTTCTCGAAATGGGTACCTATTTCATAATTTAAAAAAAACCGCGGTAGCCTAGTGGTATGAGTAATGAACTGCTGAGACGAGGTCTCGGGTTCGATTCCAGGTTACCATGGCACACACCAATGACTTTAGATGATTTTCGAAGTTATGTGTGTATTTATCGCAGGTTTATAAGTACTCAGTTAATGGCAATAGGCTCGCCACTTATTACATTGGGACCTAAACATAAACTCGCGAAATGTGAGTGCTAGCACCTCTGCCTACCCCTTCGGGGATATAGGCGTGAGTTTATGTTATGTTATGTATATATCTGTTATAATAAGCTATTCAGTCCACAAACATTATTTTTATTTCATTAATAATATTTACATAATATACACGGAAGTTATCGAAATTAAAATATAAATAAAAAAGAATATATATCTAAATAATCCTGCAGGTTCAGGCGTCAAAGAATTCCTCGCCATCGATGTCAACCGGGAAGGTGGCCAGAAGGCTGGCGGCATTGCCACGTTGAATGGCAATACCAATCCTTGGCGCAGGGAATAAACCAGCCGTTCAGTTATATGAACATACAATATATATGGTAGTTAATACAAAAACACAACGCATTGTATTATTTGTGTTATCTTCTCAGAATAGGTAGGTACCTATTTCATAATTTTCGATGTTTTCAACAGTTGCATAGATTGCATTTCGGTAAATATTTTATTATGCATAAGTGCACTTTCATAGTCCACAGTCTACACAACAGGAAGTTTGTCGAATTCGACATTCAAAATAAATAATATTTTTGGATTCTACTATTACCTACTTATTTAAAAAAATATAAAATGAAAGGAAATTGACTAACTCCACTTTTTATATGTAATATCATTGACTAACTCGAATCATTAATAGACCCAGTCTTGAATAGTCTCCGTCAAAGTTTTTTTGGAGTAATAATAATAATATGTAATAATAATAATGTTTACTTCTCACCAAACCGTTTACATAAGAAATCTCAAATAAAATACAGTAGCACGTAATTAATAAATTAGTACAAGGATCAATCAGAATTAAGGCGGGCTGGTACTTGAACTAGGAGAATCCTGTGTCTCAGGAATCAAAAACTTATGAACATGTTTATTGCACAATTAAATTGCTCAGATTTATTAAGAAATAATAATATCTAGATTAAAAAACGAAAAATTCACAGAGATTTACGGTTTTACACTAATTTTAAAAAAAAATTGGGAACTTTGGAATTTGAGAAATACCTACTTTAGCTCCGACACAGATAATATAATATAATTTTGAACTTAACAAACATAAGTTATAATTAAGTAACACAGTTAATAATTTCATTTTGGAATCAAACCCTACAACCTGAAACCAGTCAAGGTTAACGCCCAAAATTAAGCTTAAAACTAAAACCCGACTAATAAACTACATAATAACCCTCTAAAGAGTATGTTGTATTAAACAAGAAAATATCAAAGACAGCCGTTCCCTAGAAATGAATTATTTTGTTAGACTAAGTGGCATGCGACCACGGCTATCCATGATATTTTCTTAAATACTTTTTAGAGAGTGATTTTTCAGTAGTCAGGTTCTAGTTTTAAGCTTAAATTAAGTGCCTTCAAATGATACCAACCACGACATTTGTATCTTAAATTTATTTTTATAACCAGAGGCTTGTTCTGATTTGTCTTCTACTGACGGCACAGAAACTCTGTACTTACAGGGTTGGCAGCGCGGCTGTGACTCCTCTGGTGTTACAGATGTCCATAGGCCACGGTAACTACTTTCCATCAGGTGGGCCGTGTGCTTGTCTGCCAACTAAGTGGTATATAAAAAAAAATGACTAATCACAACCCTCCTTTTGCTTCGAAGTAGTCGGGTAAAAAATGCACTTTTTTATCTAAGATTTATGTCACTAATATGAGCAATAGGAAGCAATAGGTAGGTACTGGTCACTGCTCTGACTTCTGACCATCGAATAAAATGACTCAATGCGTTGAGTCATTATTATTGAAACCTGGTCAAGGTCACATGTGTCGAGTATCGAATCGTCAACAATCTTGCACTTGATTGTCCGAAGGTCACCGATTCAGACAATCAGGAAGATACGAGTGTATTGGTAAAGGAAATTTTTGTATGCTTCGATTACAAGGTAGTTTTTTTTTTTTTTTTTTTTTTTACGTGCGCAAAATCCCCACGGATACCTCCCCACCGAAGCCGGTGGAGGAGGTTATGTCGGACTCGAACCGACTAAAACGCACGCCGCCTGTGGGTCGTTTCGGTTGCCGAAGGTGAGGTTGACAGGCATATCCCTCGCACCCCGGCCGACCCAGGGCCATCTCTCACGATCTGGCCCTCTTCTCGGGTGTGGGGACCACAGAGTCCCCAACTCGTCCCCGGAAACGGGGAGGCGCGCCACGCGCGCCGCCGCCGCGGCCTGCTTCTGCAAGGGTGACAGGCGGCTTCACCTGTCACCCCCAGGCCGGCGCTCATGGGGGGCGGAGGTCGTTCATCGACCTCCGACGCCCGAGTTGCCTTCGTGCGCGGGCAGCTTGTCTAGCGATCCTTCGTCGCTCCCGCTGCCGCTCCCGCCCCGCCTCCTCCTTCACGAGCATTACTTGCTCGCAGAAGGAGGCGCCGGCCGCCCACGCATCCGCGCAGCGAACCATCGCCGCGAGCAAGGTGGAGAGCGTGAGAACCCTCACTCCCAGGGCCGCCACAAGCTCCCGCCTGGGCGTCTCCCACGCCGGACACTCGGTGAGCGTGTGCGGACCTGAGTCCTCGCTCGCGTCGCAGTGATGGCACTCGGACGTTGGCTCTTTCTGCATCCGACGCAGATACTTTCCGAAGCATCCGTGCTCGGTGATCATCTGCGTCAGACGGTACGAGAGGCTGCCGTGTGGCCTCTCTAGCCACTCCCCCATGATGGGTCTTACCGCCGTTACTACGGCGTGCCCTCGATTACAAGGTAGTTACTTACTCCGCAAATAATTATGACTTAGGATGTGTTTGACTTATAATATTAATTGTAATATTAGGTCCTTACCTATGAAATTGCCGAAATTTTCTTACAGATTCATGAGTTCGTTATTCCTGTAATTTAATAGCTATCTATACTAATATTATAAAGAGGAAAGATTTGTATTCTTGTATGTAACGAATAAACTCAAAAAGTACTGGACCGATTTTAATCATTCTTTTTTCATTAGAAATGAGATCAAGATTTACACGGGTGAAACCGCGGCGCGGTGCTAGTTACTGATAAATTTCGTATTACTTTTTTTCAGCTGTCACTTTTCAAAAATATAATAATTGTGCTTCTTAGCTTAATGTTGTGTCATTCATACACAAAAAAATCATAATATTTTGATTTGACATTCCTAAAAAAATAAAAAAATGTTAGTACTGAAAATTGGGTTTCCTCCAATTTCTTAAAAAAACCGGCAATTTCATATGTTATATCCGTGTAGGTAATTAATATGTTTATTGATAGATGTATGTAGACCGTGGTAGCACCGTAGTATAATAAACTAGCATTTTTTTTATACCACTTGGTTAGTAAACAAGCCCACGGCCCACTTGATAGAAAGTGGTTACTGTAGCCTATGGATGTGTGCAACACCAAGGGAGTCACACACTCGCGTTGCCGAACCTGTAAGTAAGCACAAGAATTTCTGTGCCGTCAGTGTAAAAGACAATGCAGGACAAGCTTTTGGTCTTACGATTGACAGTACAAAAACTCTCCAGTGAGCTCTGGCTACCTTACTCACTCAGGTAGATACTATTGCTTGCTTGATATATGCTTTTATTGATGCTTTTTTTATACAATAGTAATGTATAATTTAGATTTCTAACAAACAAACATGCGTGGAATGGAATCGCGGCAGGCGTGATAAACATTTTTGCACCGGGAGCAATCAAGTACGGGCTATTTGATTACTAGGTATAATAGGTAGGTTATAGTCGATATTACCACAAATTAATTGGGTATTATCAGGTTAACTCTAGGTATCTACCTTGTACTGAGAATTAATGCATTGATTTTTGTATAATTTTGACATAGAAAAAATATTTTTGACACAATAAACATTACTTTTTAACCGACTTCCAAGAAAGAGGAGGTTCTCAATTCGATCGGTATTTTATTTTTACTTTAGATATCAAATTCTCAGTTCGTAAGTAGTTATATTCATAATAATAATAAAAAGGATTCCATAATTAATTCCTATACATAGATAGGTATTAAAATAAAGAAAGCTGGACTTAACCTTGAGTTTAACTTTCGCAACTCCCACGAAGGACCGACCGGTTTAATCAAGGAACACAAAAATGCGTGCGCATTGAACGAACGTAGGCAGCATGCTAAAAATAATAATAAAATCTAACTAAAGTTTAAAATCTGGTTACTGTAGCTATAGGTTTATAATTTTGGCATTCCTTCCATCAGCCCGGCTAGCTCAGTCGGTAGAGCATGAGACTCTTAATCTCAGGGTCGTGGGTTCGAGCCCCACGTTGGGCGATTCTTTTTGGATTCTTGAATAATCTTTTTTATTTTTTTGAACCCTGACAGTCGTCTACCGCAACATGTAGGTACGCTTGAATTACGATACGTAATTAACGCACGCAAGCCCGACGTATATTTTATTTATAGTTAGGTAATACTTGCAAGGTGAAGATAAGATAAAAATAGATACGAAGTAACTGACGTTTTCCAAGTGAATACCTATAGTAGAATTAAATTTTGGCAAGTCCACCATATATTTAACAACATTGACCCAGATAATATTAAATTAAATACAACTTTCTCGACAGCAAAGCACGAGAGCACATTATCATAAAATGTGTAGCAATTTTTATAATGACGCTCCAATCACGATCATGATGGAAAGTGCTCGATAATCGACTAATGATATCGACCTGGTTTTACTCAACATTAGGGGTGTATGGACGTATGAATTTTTTCGATAATAATACAATAAAACCTACCATAATAATTCAATTTATAAATCTTTTTTAAGTGTAACATAAAATTTTATTCAATTTTATATTTCAAGTTCGTACTTAATTTTAGTGTTATGTAATGTTATATACAACAACATGCATAATTAGATACTTAATACCTAAGAATTACGGTAGATGGCGTTACACAAATTTTTAGCTTTGGTGGTTAAATCAAATCAAATCAAATCATTTATTTGCATAATACAGGTATTGGGATGGTACGGTTACATGTGCATAGGTGCGCTGTACTATTACCTCTTAGTACAAGGTGTGCAAATATTTACATGCAATATGACAATTATGGCATTCTTATTGATAAGAGAGAGTAATAATTAGGTAATAATAATGAGAATTAATAAATATAAAATTTAGTCACGTCAATATTAACAATGTCAAATTATTAAGGTTAAAAATGAATAATGTCAAAACAATCAATAATGTCAAAATTAACAATGTCAACTAGATAAATTAAGAAGGATAATCACAATGTCACGTGTACCTACGAATCAATGGAAAGTAAAAAGAAGTAATTAAATACCAAATTGTAATTAAATATTTTGAACTAATAGATTATAATTTATCTTGGAGGAAGCTCTTTACATCATAGTAACACTTATCATTCAGTAGTTTTTTTAGATTCTGTTTAAAAGTAGGTACATTTGACTCTTTGATAGTTTTTGGCAGTTTATTATATATTTTAGGAGCCATGGCGAAGACACTGTCATGCATTAGAGTAGTGTTAGTCTTACATAGGCATAAGCGACTTTTATCTCTTTGCATCCGGCCCGACGCTTCAGACGCCAAAACAAATAAATTGTGATTTAGTTTTACAAATAGAGCCACCTCGAAGATATAGAGGGACGGCAGTGTTAAGATCTTGTGTTTTTTGAAATAGGGCAAGCAGCTGTCAGTTGATTTTAACGAGAACATTGCCCTCACACAGCGTTTCTGTACTTTGAATATTTTATTTTTGTGTACCGAGTTACCCCAAAAAATAACACCAAAGCGAAGAACTGATGCCACCATGCCATGGTATGCAGTTAGAAGTGCATCAGTGTGGATTATTTGCGATAACTCATGTAGTGCGTATACAGATTTACTGACTCTCTTACATATGTGCTCTATATGTTGTTTCCAGGTTATCTTGTTGTCTATTATTATACCTAGAAATTTAGTATATTCTACTTGTTTTAGTGATTGGCCATTTGCACATATCTGCAAATTTTCCATAGTTGGAATTCGCTGACTAAAATGCATGAGCATCGTCTTTCCTATGTTGGCTTTTAGATTATTGATATCTAGCCAGTCCAGAACAGACCTTAATGCATTATTTATTTCACTTTCATAGGTATCCTTAGAGTTACATTTAATAGTGATAGTGCTATCGTCGGCAAAGAGAGCTATTGGGTTATCGGTTACATTAGGTAGGTCGTTAATATATAGTAGGAACAGTAGAGGTCCTAGCACACTGCCTTGAGGCACGCCGTATTGTATAGTACGTGTTTCAGATTGATAATCTTCCTCTGTTTTAGAGAAATAATTGATTTTTGTAATCTGAGTATACTGAGTACGACCGGTTATGTAGGATTCAATTAGATCTAGCACATTTCCTCTAATGCCATACATATTTAATTTGCCTAGTAGAGTGTCATGATGTACATAATCAAAAGCTTGGGTCATGTCCATATATATGGAGCAAATAGGTATTTTACTGTCAACACTCTTCATTACAATTTTCAGAAAATCAAATATAGCCATATTTATTGACTTATTACGCCTAAAACCTTTCTGTTCTTTTGCCAGGATATCATTACTTTCAAGATAGTCATTCAGTTCTCTATATATATATTTCTCAAATATCTTTGAAAAAATAGGTACCAAGGCTATGGGTCTATAGTTTTCTAATTTATTTCTATTTTCTTTTTTAAATATTGGTTTTATGATCACTTTTTTAAGTTTATCTGGGAAAACTCCATTAGCCACACATAAGTTAATAATATGGCAAATATGATGACCAATATCAGCTGCTACATATTTTATAACTTTAGTGCATATACCGTCATAACCAACACTGTTTGTGTTTTTTAAATTTCTGATAATGTGTAGAGTATCAAGGGGTTGGCAAGGTTTCAAAAACATAGACTTTTGTTTGGAAGACACATATGAGGAAATCGGAAATTTATTTTCCGATGTCTTTGGAACTATTCTATCAACAAAGTAATTATTTAAGGCATTACATATGTCAATAGGGTCCATTACAGTTTGATTATTTATTATTATACTATTTATTGATTCAATTGGAGTATTTTGTTTTACACTTTGTATGATTTTCCAAGCAGTTTTTGCTTTGTTAGTTGCTGTATTAATTGAGTAGGTATTCTGTGCTCGTTGAGTTAGTTTAATAATCTTTTTGTATGTTCTACAGTACTGCTTAAATTTATTTTTATTGACTTCATTAGGCTTTTTTCTATATTGCCATAATAGTGCCCGTTTCTTTTTACTACATGCCTTTATTCCACGTGTGACCCATCTTTGTTGTTTATGCGCATTTACAGTTATTAGTTTGAACGGGAAACAAAGGTCATAAAACAGTCTAAATAATTAAAGGCAAGTACTTATATCATCCGGTTATAATCTTAACCTCTTTATACGCCTTAACCGTTAATTAGTAAGTATATTAGATCCCAGATGAGGTTTGCATGGCTCTGAAGTATAGATGGAACCCCCATAAACCTGACACTACCAAGCAATGTATTTTTTTTTAGTCTCTTAGTATTTCATATTCTTAACGTAACCTCGAAATAAATAGAAGTTATAACTATGAGTCATTAATTTGACTTGTGACAACCCTGAACATGATATACAATTATTATACTTAAATATTAATAATGACTAGGATGTCTGCCCGACAGACCGTATTATTTGATGTTGACACAGGTTATTGACAATTTGTTAATATACTTTCGCTATCTGGTCTAGCCTGGCATTCAATACCGAAGTCCTTTCGGCTTTCTCCGCCTCAGATGTATCAGAGTGCAAAATTAATTGTGAAGTTTAAATTGTCGCTCTAGATTTATAGTCGGCTCTTATTTCGGCTGTAATATTTTCAAACCTCACACATGTTTGCAATTTCTGCATTTTACAAGTCTACAAAACCATAATTGAGTATCAATCACTATTGTCACAGAACAGATAATATAATATCAGGTTCAGATAAATAAATTCTATAGGACATAGAATAGAATACCTATTTATTCCATGACCCATTCCAAATTCGAAATTCAACATTTATTCCCGCCTCAACTTGAAATCGTGACACATTTAAAAAAAAATCTAAACAGAGATACAAAAGGTTATTGACAACAAGCCTATTATGTCAATATAATTATTACCCTACCTAGTTTTTATAAACCGTGACTATTATTTATCTGTTTATTAGGTGAAGTGATTTTAATGTAATAAAATAATAATATAATTATATACAAATTACATGTTTCGGTTCCGTGTGCATTTCCGCATATTAACACTATTCTACAGCGAAACTGCCGATCACTTCCTACATGTTACAATTGCACAAACATACATATAATATATGTGTAAAATACCTATGAGATTGCTTACAACATAATACCAATCAAATTACATATACATACAAGTAATGTAACAGTCATTTGTGTAAATTTCGATTAAAATTATTGCTATTAAAACTATTTGAATAACATAATCACTAAACGATTTCCTAATGATGATAATAGCTTCTATTATTAAAATTTACTGAATAGTTTATTGTATAACATGAGTTTCGACACTGTTACAAGACAGCGGTGTCGTGAAATAGCTTTGGTATTTTCTGCTAGAATAGCTCAGTAGGGAGCACTTATAAAGGGTACCTTAACGATGTTCCATTTTTTATGGTATCCAAGATCTTTTGTTCAAAATATCCACAATTTTTTATATGAAAAACCCCTGTAAGTAAGTGGCCGCTTGACGGCAATAAGCTCGCCCTTAATACGTGCCAAAACTAACTTATTTTTACCTAGTTTCTACGTCCCGTTCCAAATTCGAAATCATATAATATCCATTCTCGCCTCACCCAGTAACAGTCGACACAATTTTTGTTCTAAAAAGCTTGTCCAGCAGGGTGATACTGCATAAGTGGGATTAACAGTTGGTTACTGGGACAAAAGAGATGCCACATTAGCATCACCTTACCACCTTTCCTTAATGATAATTAACATAAATTTTACCATTATTTTTTAACTCTCTAGTCCAAAATAGAAAGCCTTTGGCAGCGTAGTCCTTTGATCGGTAGAACGTACCACCAAAAATCTTTAAAATTCAGTTTCAATGTAATTCCGATTCCCCAAATGTTAAAGACAATCAATCTTCGTCATTACGAGAGTACAATTTTTGAATTTAGGGATATTGAGATTAGATTCGAAAATTCGAGGCTGAATTACAAACATATTTTTATTACAAGAATTGGGTGTCTATTAGCTAGGCGCCTTTTAGTCTCGCCTTGGTAGTTACCGACCCCATACACGCCTTCAACACCAATAATAACAATGTTATTATGTAATGTCAAATGACAAAACATTATATGAATAGAAGATACAGAAATTATCTTAATAGAAGTTCTTAAGCTGCCTTTGTAGATGAAAAGTTTTAAAATACTATGGATAATATTCGTGTCTTACTTAATGTAGGTAATCGGGTTCGTTTCGCTCTTGTCGTGTTGTTATGACATAATGAATTATAAGCGGTACTAATGTTTAGGTTTATCTTTGAATGAGAGTAAAGTGGTATGTTTATAATACTAATACACACATACATAATCACGCCGTTATCCCCGGTGGGTTAGGCAGAGGTGAATTAACACCCACATTTCACCATCATTGTATTCGGTCCCACGTAATAGGGGGTGTGCCTATTGCCATTTTCCAGGCACTATTGTTACCTCGAGCCGTGACACTGAGGCTGAGTCTGGGCTGTATATATCTGTCTGGTGTTAAACAGCCCTATTCCTTAGTCGCCTTGTACGACACCGCATGAGAAGAGATGTAGTGGTCTAAATTCTACTCTGCCGGAAACCACGCGGCATACGGAACACTTATAATATTATAATAGTACTTTTTGATCATGATTATTAAATAGGACTGCTGAATGTTACGGAATTTTGCCTTACATTCAACGATAATTATTTTATTAAGATAGAAAAGTATCGTAGCTAGAACTCATTGGATAGTTTTTGTACCTACTGTCAGTGGGAAGACCAAAAGCTTGTCCTGCTTCGTCCAGCCGAACACTGCCTCTTGAGATACAGGGGTAACCCTAGTTTAAGAGGTAGGGTTAACAATAATAGTAACTATGTACCTTTGTTGTAATATGCTTACATCACACTATCTGATATTCTTATTTCCATTTGATATCTCATTCACTGCTCTGTAATGTTACTCTGTACTCCTTATTTGTGAAATAAACATTTATTTATTTATTATTATTTGCTTTGTCTTTTACACTGACGGTGCAGAAACTCTTGTGCTTACAGAGATGGCAGTGCGAGTGTGACTCCCTTAAGTGTTGCACACGTCCATAGGCCACGGTAATCACTTTTCATCAGGTGGGCCATATGCTTGGTTGCCAATCAAATGGTATAAAAAAACCACTTTGGGAATTTGAGGCATGGATATTGTGTAGGTATATATACTACTTATGTTATACAGTGGAGACCGCGAGAAGGTAAACGAAAGGTAGGACGCCCCCTAGCCAGATGGACGGACGACCTGAAAAAGGTGGCTGGGACAGACTGGATGCGGAAGGCGGAGGATCGGAGAACAATCGAAGAACATGGCGCACATTGGGAGAGACCTATGTCCAGCAGTGGACTGCAGTGGGCTAATTGATAAATGATAAGATGTTATACAAATACAAACAAACGTCTGTCTTCGAAATAAACTATTATTTAAGATGTTATTAATTACACTCTTTCGTATATTCTATTAGATTCTATTTGATCTATCTGATATTTCTTTATTTACAAGTAGAAGCAGTCCTAACTGGACACTGTCACTCCTTCGTACTGAGACTATAATTTACTCAAATCAAAATCAGGATCTTGTAGAATGCTAGCCAAAAAACTCATTTCCACAACCAGATTTAGTCATTAGAGCCATCTTGGTTACATGCTCGGGAAACTACGTTAGGGTTGGCATTTAGTGATGTAATGATATAGGTACATAAGTACTTAACTAGCGGCCCGGATTCCCGGCTTCACCTGGGAGTAAATTCGTTAATGGTTTCTGTACGAACTTGCCATATAATTCAAAATTCAAATAAATATTTATATGTGTAGGCTTGTAATTAGCAATATGTTTAACATAGTGTAATCTATATATTACTGTTATTAGTCCTAAAAGTAACAAATATATAAATAACAGGCCCTAAATTCTACTGAAGCAAAACCACTGTCATACCTACCACAGACCCTATACAAAATGAGATTAAATTTTAGATTTTATTATTATACCATTAAAGTCCAAAATTATATGAAATGAGTTTCATTATACTTTTTCATTCACTCTGCTAAAGGTCAGTTAATTTTCGATTACGCAAATTTTATGTTATGGCAAAACACTGGCATGCCACAGTCATTGTAAAAATGAAAAATTTTAGACTTTGCCCTCATGTTGTTAAAGTCTAAAATTTAATGGCAATCTTGTTGAGTGAATTAAAATTGTATTGAAGTTTTTTTTATTTAATTTTGGACTTCAAGCGTATATATACAAAGTCTAAAATTTAATGACACTTTTTGCAGTGTCAGTGATATGAGATTGGTTTTGTTATGACATAAACTTATCAGGGCCCAGGTAATCGCCTATTTTATCCTCTTAGTAAAAAAAATTTGAAAAATATCAACGTAACTACCCAGGCCTACACATTTATATCTTACCAGAAGCAGCTATATGAAATCTCATGCTTCTTACTTCAAAATGACAGATTTTCCACATCACCATTCATCATCTATTTTACCTTCTTAGTAGTGAAATTTCCACAAATATTTTATTAGTGGACGATCTTGCTGCTTTCAAGTTTATAGGTTCAGCGATTTAAGCTCTTCGTTGATAAAACCAGTTAGTCACAACAAGTCAACTATACGAAAAACCGATAAGTTAAAATCACATGAACCTCCTGAACTGATCTAAGTAACTATTACTACATTAGAAAATCGGTTATCTGTTTACCGAACCCAAACATGATCTGTCAAAACTAAATTATATTCGGTTAGCAATCGTTTCGTCTCAACCCTAACAAGAAAATGATATAAGTTTTTGCAATGTACAGGAATTACTCTGTGAACCGTATCTACCTTAACGTTTGGCGCCTTTGCTATCGGAATGTTAATTAAATCCAGTGGGTGGATGCATAATACAAAAAGAACATAAATAAAAGTCTAACCCGTTGATGTATAAAAAATAAAAGGTTATGTGGCACGCGCTCGGCCGTCCAACGGTTGATGTCTGAGTGTTTTTCTGGTAAAAGAAAAAAAATGGAAATTGTTATTATCTATGGGTGTTTATTATTCAAGGGTTTGTTCAGTTCGTTGGCGGACTTCGGGCGTGACGGCAGACGGTTGATGGAACTTATAATTTCGTTGCCATGTGTGGATTTAAACTTTTTGCTACCTACTTTTAATTGTTTTCAACGTTAGCTATTATTTGTTTTCGTAGTGTGGAGTTCGGTTTATCTTATATTCGTATTTGAATATATTAGATAGGTGCGGAAAAATAACGAAAATTTAAACATAGGTATCTATCATTATAAAATATGGTCAAACAAGCAAACAATCAATGTGACTTCCATGATTTTGCACAAGTCCATAGGCCACAGTATCCACTTTCCATCAGGTTGGCCGTGTGCTTGTCTGCCACCTTAGTAGAATAAAAAAAAAACAATGATTTCGCATTAACTGTATATTATAAGTAGAGTAATAAGGTCTAGATAGGAATAGAACCCTTAATATGATCAATGTTCTTGACAGAGTCTACTTAAATTCGATGGTCCATTTGTTAAACAAGTCTTTAATATTTTCAATTTTGACGTTTTGTAAGTTCCGTTTTATTGGCATATACAAAATTGATGCTATCGCTTAAGACCTACGATGCTACAGACCGCACCACTCGCGTTTACACATTATCACAAAAATGGGGTTTTATCACACCCCACTTTTTATGTTAGGGGGGAAAAAGCAGTTACAAACACCTTATACTTTATTCAAATGGCGCAATGTGTGGCGCAATAAATCGCAGTTTAGGGTTTGATAAAGAATGGTTGCTGGGTAACGTTTTTACAAACAGACAAAAATTAAATACCTACTTTCTAAATTAGCCTGTTGTATATTTTCAAACAGAAGATTAGTCATACAAGAGCTTAAGTTAACATCCATATTTTGTTTTATGTAGTAGGTACACGTCAATAAGACTTCACCTTGCCTGATGGTAAGCTGAAGGTAAAGTCTCAGAAAAGAGGGGCACCATTACTTATATATGACAATGGTGACACTCACACTCGCACAAAATAAATTGTAAACTAAAGCCAATTTAAAAAAGAAAAATAATCTAGTTCTAATATAGTTCGCTGAGTTTCTTGCTGGTATCTTCTCAGTAGAACTAACCTACCGAACCAGCGTAAGAAAAATTTTCCAATGGTTTATTTTTACATTATTTAATATTTTTATATTATTTCTTGACATACCTAATTGTGCAATTTTGACGTTCATATGTGCTCTTTGTGTGCCTAAACTGAATAAATGAAATTGATTCTTTGACTCAGCTTGACGGCCTCGCTATACACTTTTTCACGCCCAGCTTAAAAGGCCCGGGTCATTGGGTTTTCCAAGGTATATTGGGTTTTCCAAGACCGACTACTAATCTCTCGTGCCCAAAAAAGAAAGTTTGTGCCAGAGCTTCAAGCAGCAGATATAGCTCGTACAGGTCATTTTCTTCCACAGTCGTTTATGAATTGATTGGCAGCGTACATCGCGTATTTGTTTACTAGATAAGTGTACTAATTTATTTTATACATCAAAGGTGGCAGACAAGCACACGGCCCACCTGATGGAAAGTAGTTACCGTGATCTATGGACGTGTGTAACACCAGAGGATCCACACTCGCGCTGCCGCCCCTGTAAGTACAGAGTTTCTGTGCCGTCATTGTAGAAGACAAAGCAGGACAAGCCTTTAGTCTTCCCACTGACAGCACAAATTCCCCAGTGAGCTCTGGCCACCCTATTCACCGCTGAGAACACAACACGAAGTTATTATGTCCGCGGTATTTATTTATTTATTTATTTATTATAATCATTGCAAATATGGGTTACATATAGTTGTTATAGGTAGCAGGTAGGTTTCACCATATTTTACCATAGTAGGCATGCAATTTTACAAGCTAAATTGGGAAGTGAATTAATTAATATGTTATATTCATGCTTAGAAAATTCAAATTATTAGAGTATCATAACATTATTTTGTCATTTTTATAGATTCTAGGATATAAATCAAAATGTCATATTAGTATTTTAGTATACATACTTAAAAATTTAAAATTAACAATGTCATAGTGCAATATCTTCTTAATTATTATATATAGTCTAGTGATATAAGTATTATACATATCTTTATATTGGTTTTGGCAAGCGGAAAAGGTCACCAGTATGTTCTACATATATTTAAATTTCATTTATTATTTTACTACACATCTACTGTTTTGTCATTTAAATAATCATTTACCGTATAATAACATTTGCTTAACAAAATATTCTTAATTACTTTCTTATATATGCTAAGTTCCCCAATCTCCATAATTCTTTTCGGTAATTTGTTGTAAATTCGTGGAGCCATACATAAAAAACTACTATTCATTAAACCAGTCCTGTTTGATGGTAGGCTTAAAGTTAATTTTTTCCTCTTACTGTTTAATGTTGTAAACAAATGCACATTTTTACGGACAAAGAGTAGGACTTCCAGAATGTAAATACATGGCAGTGTTAATACCTTTAGCTGTGAGAAGTGGGGTTTACAACTGTCCGTCGGTTTTAAATGGCATATCGACCTAATACACCTCTTCTGTGCCACAAATGCTGCTTCATTGTCAGTAGAATTGCCCCAAAACATGATACCATACCTCAAGAGAGGTGCAACATAACCATGATATGCTGTCAGAACGGCTGATTGACTGGCAGATTTCCTCAGCATGTAAAGCGCATATGAAAACGATGCTACTTTTTTGCATAATATTTCTATATGGTTTTTCCAACGTAGGTTATTATCAATATTGAGGCCCAAAAACTTCGATGTCTCTACCTCTGTAATTTTTTTATTTAAGTACTGAATGTCAATATTTGTTATTTTGTTAACTCTATTTCTAAATGTCATCAAATTTGTTTTGTCAATATTAATATTTAAATTATTTAATGTCAACCAATTTATTGTATTATTTAATGTCATCTTTACTTCTTCTTCTAGCTGCCCTTTATTATGACCAGTAAACACAATTGTACTGTCATCAGCAAATAAAACTGTATCGTATTGAGTTATTTTAGGTAGGTCATTTATATAAATTATGAACAGTAGTGGCCCAAGCACACTACCTTGCGGAACACCAAGAGTGACATTTCTACACGTTGACTTGTATTCAATAACTTTTTTTGATGTGTAGCAAAACCTTGTGATTTGTGTTACTTGGGTTCGGTTGCTCAGATATGACCTTATTAAATCGTAAGTATTCCCTCTGACTCCATAGGCATATAGTTTTTTTAACAATATTTTATGGTCAACACAGTCAAAGGCCTTTGTTAAATCCATAAACAATGCACACACCTGGTTTCCCTTATCTAGGCCAGTCAATACCGTGGACAAAAAGCTATATATTGCCATATCGATGGATTTATTTCTCCGAAAGCCTACTTGCTCAGTACAAAATAGATTATTATTTTCAAAGTAATTGTAGATACAGTTATGTATCACCTTCTCAAAAATTTTGGAAATAACTGGTACAAGTGCTATTGGTCTGTAGTTGCGCATATCGTTTTTATCACTTTTCTTATATAATGGTTTGATAATAGTTAATTTTAACTGTTCAGGAAAGATACTATTTATAATGCATAAATTTATTATGTGGCTCAGTACATGAGACAATGCAACAGAAACTAGTTTTATTATTTTGGTTGATATATCGTCGTACCCAGTACTATTTGTGTTTTTCAGACTCTGTATAATTTTGTATATATCATCCGGTACGGTGGGGGCCATGAATATAGAGTTCAACTCGTAGGGCATCGATACTTTGTGGTCAACAGATAAACTTTGGTGCATTGTATCTGTGAAAAATGTATTAAAATGATTAGCAATTTGTGAAGGTTCCTGGATTATGTTACCATCTACTTTTATGTGATGGATATGATCATTGGGTACGTTAATTTCATTACCGCGAATTACAGCCCAGGTGGCTTTAGATTTATTAGGAGCAGTTTGAATGAAGTTATCATTTTGCGATTTTTGTGTTAACCTAATGATGCGATTTAGTCTTGACGATAGCGCTTTGTAGCTATTTCTTGATCTTTCTGTGCGTTTTTTTCTGTATTCCCACAGAAGTTGGCGTTTACGTTTACAGCAGACTCTTATACCTTTTGACAACCATTTAGGACGAAAAGTTTTGGAATGTTTGACTTGTATAACAGGGAAACAGAGATCATATAATAATTTAAAATCATCATAAAAGCTAGTGAATGCTTGACTAGGATCATTGGACATGAAAACATCACTAAAACTTAAACAATTAATGTATTCTTTAAATCTCATTTGATTTTCTTCACTATAATCTCGCACGTCAATATACCAGGTTTCAAGAGTGCTGTATGATTTTACTGGACATAACAGTAACTGTGCTGTGTGATCTGATAATTCTAAATCGACGACGTCAGCCCTACATCCACGTATATTAAATAAAATATTATCTAAGCATCTTCCGCTTGATAGCCGTGTGGGTTCATTAATGCCCAGTTTCATATTGTAACTATACAGCATTTGCTTAAATTGAGTCGATACATCATTATTATCAAGTGTATTTATATTAAAGTCACCACAAATCACTACTTTTGCTTTATTATAACAAAATTTACGGAGTATCAAATTAAAGTTGGTAAAAAACAAACTTATATCTTCTGCTCTGGACCTTGGAGGTCTATAAATACATACAATAAGAATATTGTGCTCTGTTAAGAAGACTCCTGAACACTCTATGATTTTCTCTGATGAGTAATCATTTAACTCGATCAAAGGACTGAATTTTACCGTATTTCTAATGAAAATACAAGAACCACCTCGTCTGTTTTTCCTACAGCAGATTGCGCCAAGTTTATAGTTTACCAATCTTATTAACCCTTGGTCAGAAGCTATCATATTGTGTTCAGTAATACATAAAACGTCTATGACATCTCCTATATCAGCCTCAAGAGAATTTAGGTGGACTACCAGGGAATTAGATTTGGACGCTAAGCCATCCAAATTTTGGTGAAAAATATAAATTTTATTACGAACGAAAAAAATTGTTTACCTTTTTCGGGGTTGATTCGTTATTCATAGAATCGATAATCGGATCTGTTTGAGTGCCTTGTTCTCTTAAGATATTTGTATCATGCCCTGGTTTGTCAGTATTATTACTAATGTGTAACTTGTATTGTATTTTATAGTCAATGTGAAGAATTTCTTTGAGGAAAAATTGACATTTATGAAGCACAAAAGAACCATATTTAGGTAAAAACTCAGAGTAATTCATGTCAATGTATACACAATCGAAGTTGGAACATAAAAATCTTAATTCATAATTTAATTTTCTTTCGTTAAGATAGTCATTATATGGTACTTCTGAAACCAAAATATTAGTATTACACGAATTATCTGCAAGGAACTGTCTTAGATGAAATAGTAAATCATTCGGATGTTTATCGTTAATTCCACCCAATACAATGACAAAGTCAGTTTTGCTTAAAGTACTAATCTCTTCCTTAGCGGATAACACGTGTTGTAGTCGAGCCCCGGATTTCCAGTATACTTTAATCATAAACTTTTCACCAACAAGTTTTTGGAGGACACTTCGGATTCTGTACCCTTGTTGCTCTGCTAAAATTATTATTTTCCTTTTCTTAATTTCATTCGCCTTTCTTACTGGTGATGTTGTTTGCGAACATTGGTCATCAATTTTTGATGTGAGTGTGTGTGTACTTTTTAATTCTTGGTTATCAGTATAAATGCTTGTGTGTCGATTGAAGGATTTCGGCTTCGTTTTTTTCTGCGATTTAGGAGTCACGTTAATTCTAGTTGGGGTTGAACAAATTTTCTTGTATGTTCCATTTAATTTTTCTGAAATTTGTAACTCGGCTTTGAGGCGGCTATTTTCGATATTCAAGTTTTCTATCTCGGCATGAGCACCGATTAATTCATTCTTCAGTAATCTTATTTGTTCTTGGAGTTCATTGTAATATTCCAAATCAATATGAGAAATTTCATTGGGTATACTCCTGATGGTCGCATTTAATTGCTCATTACTGTCACTCGTCACATCAACAATATTATTTTCAAATGAATTTGCTCTAACTAGCTTACGATAGGTTACATTTTCCGTTTCGGAATCCATTATTTGGTAGATTTAAATTTTTATTATTTCCTACTAATTTGGTAGAAAAAATCTCAAAAGACTTGGTCTCAAACCAGAGCTATGTTTAAAGTCACTTATTTAGTTGTGTGACTGGAACGCGATTTAGTACTTTTGTGTTGGTAGTATTGTATTGTTTACCTTTTTAAACGGTTACATTTAAGTTGTATGTAGGTACCTACTTAGTAGATATTCACAACGCAATAAAATTATAATTGCATGATGGCGATGATAATATTAGAACACTATTGGTAAATCTATTTCTTATTGTTCGTTTGTTGCTTCACATATTATGTTATATCACTTATAAACGTACAAAACAGAATTGAGAAAGTTGAAAAGTTGTCATCGTTTTGTATCACTGATCGTTGTTGGCTAATTTATTAACACCATTGGTTCCTTCTATTATTTAAAGTACGCGTGGCTTTATATGTTCAAAACATTACACACATTTCAAAACACTATGAATAAGTTTTTTATAATTTTTAAATTAAAAATACTCAAGAGCAAGTCACTAGTATCGTTGAGTAGTTGAGTAGTATTAATTAATTTTGTCTAGATCTAATGTTAAATTGATCCAAATTTTGCGCACTGATTGTATTTATGACGGTATATTATGATTATATTTTGTAGTATGTTTATAGAATAGTCACAGTCAATCAAATAAATTTGAGCAATCGCATATTTTTCCTAAAAGACTTTTTTTTTTTTTCACTTTGACTGTGGTTTATGTTTGGATAACAATTTCACATATTGTTTTCTTCCTATTATACACTTTCACGATAGTTTGAACGATATTTGGTCGCTAATTTTATTTAAAATAATACTTTATAACAGAGCTGATGTGTACGTGACGGCAGCGCCATCTGAATTCCTATATATATAATTCTGTACTACAAAATATTACTATAGGTAATAGACACGCGTGGTTTCCGGCAGAGTAGAATTAAGACCACCCTATCTCTTCCCATGTGGTGCCGTACAAGGCGACTGAGGGATAGGCACATTGGCTGTTTAACATCAGACAGATATATACAGCCCAGACTCAGGTCAACAATAGTGCCCGGAATACGGCAATAGGCTCACCCCCTATTACGTGGGACTGAATACAATTATTGGTGAAATGTGGGTGTTAATTTTCCTCTGCCTACCCCTCCAGGGATAAAGGCGTGATTATATGTATGTATGTAATAGACATGGCGTAACATCGAGAAGCAAACAGGTGTACCTACACACCGTATAATTAAAGCTGGTAATATTATTCTTATCATAATAGGTTATGCCGCGCGATAGAAGTTAAATTAGATACCTAAGCTAGTAAGGTAAATACACACACACACATACATAATATTATACATGAGATATGAGTATGAGTCATTTGAGATTATGTTTTATGTACCTCCAGCTCTGAGGATTAGGCACTTACTATAATCAGCTCGGCGAACCTTGATCCCTATGACAGTTCATACTAGTGACGGGTCGTGTCGATATATCGCAACTTTTTATAGGCAAAGGCGTGACTTGCATTCAGCCACATCGATAAACATGTTTTTAAAATATAATCTACATTACTATAATTATAATGCTTGTTATATTTACAAGTATCCGTGTATTTGTATATGGGGTTGCCAATATTCCGATGCAGAGGTAACATGGTCGGACTGTATAATTTTAATGTGAATTAAAATTTTAGTTATAGCAACACTATCTGATCTGTCACTACGCTAGTACTGTCAGTTCGCTACGCCAGTACGAGTGCTAACGCCTTGTATGCGCCACGTGTTTTCTTGTGTCAACGGAATCCTTTGTTTGTTACTATTGTTGTTTTCTGTTTTTGTTATTGTTGCTGTTTTGTGTTTGTTGGTGTTTCAAAATGCCGAAAAGACTGAGAAAAACTGTACTCAACAGTGAAACGCGGGAGTTTGTTGTACGCTTGCGTGACTATTTTGCTCGCGAACTACAAAATGGCGGACCTTTGTTGCCACTTGACAACGTACGCGACCGTGTTGCTGATGCTTTGGGAATTGGCAAAGCTACCGT
This sequence comes from Eilema griseolum, assembly GCA_963662185.1. Taxonomy (NCBI): domain Eukaryota; kingdom Metazoa; phylum Arthropoda; class Insecta; order Lepidoptera; family Erebidae; genus Eilema; species Eilema griseolum. The sequence goes on from OY759232.1 coordinate 6,239,877, forward strand.
TTCCCGAATTACAAAGGAGAAGTTCGGCGAATCGTCGATGGAGGAGAACAAATTATCAACTCCAAAGAAGAAAAAACATAATAGGGCACGACCCGTAACTAACCCCGATGATTTCGACATGGCAGCGATACGAAACCATATTTACGGCTATTATTTTCGAGGTGAACTGCCGACTTGCACAAAATTATTAGCGTCGCTGAAATCGGCTGATTTATTTAAAGGTGGATTCACTTCTCTCAGACAAGTTATAAAAAAATGTGGATTTCGTTATGGGAAGTGTGACAAAAGAAAAGTGATAATGGAGCGGAAGGACATTGGATTGATGAGGTGTGATTTTCTACGACAAATAAAAAACATCGAGAACTGGGACAAGGTGGTTTATCTGGACGAAACGTGGCTCAACGCCAATCACTCAGTCTCCAAAACATGGACAGACGACACAGAGAAATCCTGTACCAAAGCACCAGAAGGCAAGGGCCAGCGTTTGATTATCTGCCACGCTGGCACAGCCAAAGGTTTTGTACCTAACTGCTTGTGGGCCTTCAAATCCGTGAAAACAAGTGATTATCACGAAGAGATGAATTTTGAGAATTTCAAGAAATGGTTCACAAAACTATTAGACAATTTAAACGAGCCCCACTACATTTTAATGGACAACGCCCCATACCACTCTGTGCAAATTAATAAAGCGCCTACCGCGAACAACAATAAAGGCGAAATAATAGAGTGGCTGCAAAACAATGGTGTGGCAGCTAATACTCAAATGCTGAAAAAGGAATTAGTTAGATTGTTGAACCTTCATAAACAGCAAACAAAGAAGAAATATTTCTTGGATGAGATGGCAAAATCAAAAGGGCACACCGTGATTCGGCTACCGCCCTACCACTGCCAATATAATGCAATCGAAATGATATGGGCGCAGATCAAAGGTGGGTTGATTTGTATTTATTTTAACATGTTTTTATTTAGGTCACTGGTGACTGTCTAGTCGGCTAGTACTATTTAAAGCTATTTTATTTCACTAGCAAATTGCATTTTTATTTTTATCCATGTGCTTATATCAATTACACACTTTTAACGTACAAAATTATGTACTTATAATGTACTTACCCCGATCTCGCTCTTTGACTTTGCATCATTTTCAATCTAAACCATTATTGTTTCAGGTTGTGCAGCCAGGCTTAACACCACTCCACCATTCACAGCTAATAAAATGCTTACGTTGCTACAAGAGGCATGTAGTCAAGTGACTCCGGACAATTGGAGGAAAGTGGTTGAAAAGACGAAAAAGCTATGCTTAGATGATTGGAATCGAGACGTGCGATACGACAATATAGTAGACCAGCCGTTTATCATAAACATAGGAGAAAGCAGCTGCAGTTCGGATTCCGAGTCTGAGACGCAATCGGTGACACCATTGTCAGATTCAGATTAATGTATATTAAAAAATCATAAATAAACCGCTTTTGTTTTATTTGAGTAGGTATATACAATAAATTTGTTAAATCTCCTTTATTTTATTATCGCAAACAACTTAAATGATTATAAATCTGACACTAAGAGCGTAGGTGCTCTATTGATGTATTTTGTACACTCGTTTCCATTTTCGATATTTGTTTATCGATACTTTTCCGCACTAGTCGATATCTTCCAAACGGAGTAACTTTTGCAGGACGTCAACGTAAAGTCTGATTGAGATAATTTCTTGTAAGTGTTAATAATTATTATAATTCCAACGGGATATTATTGTAATTGCATATATCTGCCTAAAATTAATAAATATCATTTTTAGACACCGCCAATTCGATTATAATATAACGGTGACGCTACTACAAGGTTGTGTCGTGGGAATAACTGTCAGTGTCATAGGGATCAAGGTTCGCCGAGCTGATTATAAGATACTGACTTTTAGCACTATAAATTCTATAGCCTAGTGGTATGGGTAATGGACTGCTGAGACGAGGTCTCGGGTTCGATCCCAGGTTTACCATGGCACACACCAATGACTTTTCAATGCTTTTCACATTACGTTTGTATTTATCGCAGGTTTATAAGTGCCCGGTTAATGGCAATAGGCTCGCCACATTGGGACCTAAACATAAACTAGCGAAATGTGGGTGCTAGCTAGCACTTCTGCCTACCCCTTCGGGGATATAGGCGTGAGTTTATGTTCTATTAATCTATAACTCATAAATAAATAAATAAAAGTGTTTGTTAAAAAATAAAAAAGATTATTTGTCTGATAGGCTGTCTGTCTATCTGTCTGGTTCCTCTACATAATCTCCGCAGTAAAAAAAAAGTTGCCCTGGGTTAATATTGACGGAATTTACTGCAGATAACTAATTAAACAGCTAATTTTTACTTTACTTACTTTTTTTTATAAGTGCCCGGTTAATGGCAATAGGCTCGCCAGCTATTACATTGGGACATAAACATAAACTGGCGATATGTGGGTGCTAGCACCTCTGCCTACCCCTTCGGGGATATAGGCGTGAGTTTATGTATGTATGTATGTTATGTTTTTTACACAACCCACCTAATGGAAAGTATTTACCTATGAACGTGTGTAGCACCAGGAGAATCACGCCTGTGCTGCCGATCCTGTAAGGACAGAGATTTTCTGTGCCGTCAGTGCAGAACACAAAATCAGGACAAGCCTTTGATCTTCCCATTGACAGTACAAAAACTCTCCTGTGGCTATCTTACTCATCGCCGGGAACACAACACGAGGTTATTATAGCCGTGGTATTTTGTAGGGTGGAGGTACTTCCCCAGTCGGACTGCTCAATTGGGACGGAAATACCGTCGTGTCCTACCTCCTATAATTATTATAAACGCGAAAGTTTGGATGGATAAGTGTTTGTTACTCAATAACATCCAAACGACTGAACGAACTAATGACACTATCATAAACTTAATAGATACGCACTAAATGCAATACATTAATCATTTGCTTTGAAAAGCACGCCATTCAAAGTAAGTATATTTGTAAGATCTACATGATTTACTGCTGTACCAATAAATAAATCGTAATACTAGTTGAATAAGCTGTTAGACCTCCATAAATAAACATAACAAACTCACGCCCACCCACATATCGCCAGTTTATGTTTAGGTCCCAATGTAATAGGTGGCGAGACTATTACCATTAACCGGGCACTTATAAACCTGCGATAAATACACACATAACTTCGAAAAGTCATGGTAAAATCTGGGATCGAACCCGAGACCTCGTCTCAGCAGTCCATTACATTACCCATTCCACTAGGGTACCGCGGTTCCATAAATAATAATTAAATAGTTCTATTTATGGCATGAGAAACAACGAAGCAATGCGAAAAGTTGTTGTAGATAATAAAAGTATCTTACCGATTCAGGATTTCTTCGATGCACATATTGTACCTATGAACAATATAATACAATTATATTAGTAAATATGACCATAGACATTACTGTGATGATTGTAGAACATCATTGAAATATATACAAACAATTGTCTTAATAGTTATCATTTCATACCAAAAGAACAATATTATAAATTTATGGTAGTTGATTTGTCTTAGGTTCTATTGAATTGTAATAGTTGATTTGTCTTTGATTCTATTGAATTGTAATAGTTGATTTGTCTTTGATTCTATTGAATTGTAATAGTTGATTTGTCTTTGATTCTATTGAATTGTAATAGTTGATTTGTCTTAGATTCTGTTGAATTGTAATAGTTGATTTGTCTTAGATTCTATCGAATTGTAATAGTTGATTTGTCTTAGATTCTATTGAATTGTAATAGTTGGTTTGTCTTAGATTCTATTGAATTGTAATAGTTGATTTGTCTTAGATTCTATTGAATTGTAATAGTTGATTTGTCTTAGATTCTATTGAATTGTAATAGTTGATTTGTCTTAGATTCTATTGAATTGTAATAGTTGATTTGTCTTAGATTCTATTGAATTGTAATAGTTGATTTGTCTTAGATTATATTGAATTGTAATAGTTGATTTGTCTTAGATTATATTGAATTGTAATAGTTGATTTGTCTTAGATTCTATTGAATTGTAATAGTTGATTTGTCTTAGATTATATTGAATTGTAATAGTTGATTTGTCTTAGATTATATTGAATTGTAATAGTTGATATGTCTTAGATTCTATTGAATTGTAATAGTTGATTTGTCTTAGATTATATTGAATTGTAATAGTTGATTTGTCTCAGATAATATAGAATTGTAATAGTTGATTTGGCTTAGATTATATTGAACTGTAATAGGTGGTTTGTCTTAGATTCTATTGAATTGTAATAGTTGATTTGTTTTAGATTATATTGAACTGTAATAGGTGATTTGTCTTAGATTCTATTGAATTGTAATAGTTGATTTGTCTTAGATTATATTGAATTGTAATAGTTGATTTGTCTTAGATTCTATTGAATTGTATTAGTTGATTTGTCTTAGATTATATTGAATTGTAATAGTTGATTTGTCTTAGATTCTATTGAATTGTAATAGTTGATTTGTCTTAGATTATATTGATTTGTAATAGTTGATTTGTCTTAGATTCTATTGAATTGTATTAGTTGATTTGTCTTAGATTATATTGAATTGTAATAGTTGATTTGTCTTTTCGAAGTTATGTGTGTATTTATAAGTGTACGGCTAATGGCAATATGCTCGCTACCTATTACATTGGGACCTAAACATAAACTGACAAATTGTGGGTCCAACCCCATCTACCTCTTCGGGGATATAGGCGTGAGTTTAAGTTATGTTATGATTTGCCTTAGATTCTATTGAATTACAATAAAATTATAAGTTAATAGCTGACACGTTCCAGCTTCATATATAGGTAATAAAACTTTCAACCCATCTTCAGAACCGCGATACTGCAAAATATGCTATTGAATTTTGAAATCTCCGTAAGTTATAATTTGATAAAGTTTTATAAGTTACTACTTATAAAACGGCAGCGCATAAAAATGCGAAAAATAAACACTGACTTTTAAATAGGTAGTTTCTACTTAGGTATATACGTAGGTACTTATCAGAGACGCAGTTACTCGGTCACGCTTCTAACCACTGGTTAACACCGAAACATGGTACACAAATAAACCGAGAAATTTTTACTACACGGGATTAACGTGGCTGGTCGAGAGTGTATTCAGGAACAGAATTAGAAGCGGGGTAATGTTGCACCACAGTGAACGTGGTGTGTACTAAGTTCACGGCACCTGCACGCGCTACGCAACAGACAGATTAACACACAGCGTTATAATATATTGTACCAGGAAATGCGCTAGTAAAATTATAAGGTTTGTTTAATAGGGTTTTGTAAGAACAAATAGAGTTATCGTAATAGGCATTTGACTAATTTTCTTTTATTGTTGACAAATTATCTCTTTATTATAATATATTGTTACGACCGCCGTCGATATCTCGAAAACTAATAATCGAATCTTCAAGAAATAAAAACGCATTGTTAGTGACGAGGTACTCTACCGAATGGCATAGAAAAATCTGGAATCGTCAACAAAAAGTCACAACCTACCTACGAGTACCTACAGACTTTGTTGAATAAAAATAAACAATAGGTAAATATCGAGAATGTACTCGAAGGTCAGCGACGGCGGCAAGATCAAAGAATAGGTATTTGTCGCTCGCGAGCTTTCTAGATAATTCGATCCTCCTAATTGAGAGGTATAAAAACACGCTCGCATAGCGACACGATTCATTCAGTCCTTGAGAACGAAAGCGAACACAGCGAACTTAAGCGACCGAAAAGAAGATTCTACCTGCGACCTGAGCAACGACTGTGGACTACTGTGAACTACTGAGCGACTGGAACTGTTGAAGAGTACTGTGTGTACTAGTGATTAAATTGTCTAGTTTGTGGTGAGCTAATAAATCTCTTCGTTGAGTAAACGGCATTTAATTGTACCCCGTGCACGTAACAATATTGAACTGCGAAAGAGAAATATTTCTGCGACAAATAGTTTAAGATTTTGAAATGATGACGTGTAGGCTGTCGTGGTAGGACTACTTTTAGTACACGAGGAGGGAGAAGATTAGATACTAGTTTGGGCAACTGAGTATCCGATCAAAATAAGAAGGCCGTAGGCGTCTTCCTCGTGTCTCGCGCTTATTATGAGGGGATGAAGATGATTCTCCTGCAAAAAGGACGGGACTGTCAGCGGTGGTGGCAAGCCTTTTGCTCTGTGGGTATACCATATCGACACTCCGGTCAATACTTCTGATTTGAGATTGAGGATTGTGGTTAAATCGGTTTGACACCTACGTATATGTCCAGGCCCGAGATTTTCGCGAGGGATATGCCAAAGGCTACCTCACCCTCGGCAGCTGATGGCCTAAGGCGGCCGTGCGGTTTTAGTCGGTCCAAATCCGACATAACCACCCCTACCAGATGGTATCCGAGGGGATTTCCGCACGTTAAAAAAAAAGGCTCTTGATTGGACACCACTTTCATAATAGCACACTGCAAAGAATAGCATTAAATTTTAGACTTTATTTCTATACCCTTAAAGTTACTTACTTTTTCATTTACTCTGCAAAAAGCCTTCTAATTTTGAAGTCTAAAATTGAATAAACTTTTTAGCAGTGTGTGGCATGACAGTGGTTTTACTTTAGCAAAATCGAGGCCCTGCCCAGTCGATGATCGACCGCCATATCGATCATCGACGGGAGGTTTCAACACGAAATAACAGATAGAAAGCGGTCACCTTAACCTATTGAACCTTGCAACAGAAAAAATAGTCACAGCTGCCAGCCCTGTAAATACCGTTAACTGTAAACTTGGGAAAACAAAAGGCGATTGGTCTATAATATATATATATACTATAGGACGACCGCGGAAGTTAATTCTTTCCAAACCGCAACCAATCTAATTTCGATAAGTAAAGTAAGTAAGTGTGCTTAGTAAAAAGATACTCGCGGTAATGGACATGTCTGGTGCGACCATTTTGTCCCACTTCTCAGAAAACAGAACATCACGTAACTTTAGTAGGCAGGCATGTACAAGTGTCATTATAAGTTTTTAATTTTCTGCCAAATTTTGTCAATTTCTGCAATCATTTTTTTTACGCATTTCAAATGTTTGGTATTTAGTTATTATCAAAATGCGATAACTTTAGTGAAGTAGGTATTGTGAGATAAAATGACATTTAAGTTTAAGTTACGTGCTGTCTAGTTTGCGAAACAGTTAAGCATTTAGGCAGCAATATTTTGCAAGAAATGGAAGTGATGAATTAAGAATGAGCGAATCGTTCGTAGGTCAAGTACCACCATGATTGAAGGTGACTCTGGCGCAGGATACCCTTTAGGAGTTGGAAGAGATTGCTATCACAAGAAAATATACCTGAGTCGGAGTCCTGAACAAAGTGAGACGTTTTTTCACGCCGCAGCAGCGCGGCAGCGTTGTCTTCTGTACAAGACTCAAAATTGCTCCTGCGTGGAATACTACTCGCACCTCTGGGATGGCTCAACAAAGTATTTACTAGATGCTCTCGACAGGTTGCAGTGACGTGCGGTACGCATTATTGGGAATCCTGAGTTAACAAACACCCTAGAGCTTTTACAGATGCGTAGAGATAGCTGGCCGTCGAAACAGAAAATCGAGGACTGCCAAAGTGCACTCTTTGGAAAAAAATAGATAATGATTGTGATGTCTATGCTCCGTGTGCCTTATTTGTAGCCTTAGCATTATTATTATCATCTAACAATGTCGTCCGATATTTATAATAACCAGCCATAAATCAATATATGTAATACTATCTGTTTGTTACGGAAGTTGTGAATTACGTTGGTTCAAGATAACATTGAACAAAGAAATACACATTTGTATAGTTTGACATATTAGTGCAAGACCTGCATTGGAGCACAAATACCTTGACTGGAAAGATCGTGTATTTAGTTTTGTACAGGTTATGCTCTTAAATCCGCGTAAATGCTTCAGGGGAAAGAACAGTGCAGTAAAGAAGTTTAGCTGGAGACTGGAGAGCTATTTCCGTTTTTTCTTCTTATCCACTTTGCAGATCTAGCGCTGCAATAGTTCATAAATAAGTCAGGATATCTGCTAACTATATTGGATTTATCACACCCGTTTTGACAGTATTTTTTTCCAGATTGAATTTATTGTATTTAAGTGAAAGGGGAATTGAAAACCCTTATCAAATAACAAGGTTATGAGGTATTTAAACTATCATGGTCACTGACATCAGTATCAGAATTAACGGGATATTTACCATGTTTCATTATTTTGAGTTTCCGATATTTCGGCGCTGTTGCAAGCACCATGATCACGGAGGAACTGGAGTATTGGCGGTGAACAAAGAAAAAGTTTTTTCTTCTAGGAGTAATTATATCGATCTACCCTCTTTCGAGTTCTTTTACTACGCGTATCTGCACTACTATTGGTTTCACTCTCATCACAAACTCGAACCCGATCTCGATCACGTTCACGACATACGATGCTCACTGTATCCACTCGCGATTTTGTTTTAGCTTGTTCCCGGTTGTTTTTGCAAAGACTGACCACTGGATGCCAGACGTTCGGCAGTTGAAACCCATCCTCACGATTGAAGTTTTTATACTTTTTTATTTCAATTGCTTCCCTTACCAGTCTTGGTATATAGTGGCGTTCTGTCGAAAGCATCTGAGGGTTATGTAGCTCGATCCAGTGGTTCGTACCGGACTCCAATAAATGTTGAGCGATTGCAGATTTATGCGGTTCATTGTTTTTGACTGCCCTGATGTGTTCCTTGATTCGGCATGTAACCGTTCTTTTTGTTTGTCCTATATAAGAACTGCCACAGCTACAGTCAATCTTGTACACTCCCGGTCTGTCCAATGGGGAGCCATCTTTGGGTGAGCGCAGGCATTGCGAAAGCTTTTTAAAAGGAGTGAAAATAGTTTTGACAGATAAAAGTTAAAGTTAAAGACAAAATAATGAAACATGGTAAATATCCCGTTAATTCTGATACTGATGAAGGTTATGAGGGTTATAAATGGACGTAACGAATGAGTCGTAAAGAGGTATAGATAACTAACACATCGCTACGCCCTTGCATTGATAACAGAAAATTTCTGTTACGATAAAATAAATAAAAGTTATCTCGAAATCAATAGAAAGTTTTCAGATAAAACACAAAATACTGACGTGTTTTGAAACCCTTAAAATAAATGTCAGTTGATAGTCAATTGCATTGTTAATTATGTTGAACATTTCAACAGCACTGTGCTAAACAATAAACCAAAAATACATTCTTCCTTTTTTTTCAAGTTTTTCATAATCCATACGTTTTCTTTGCTTTGCTAAGGATTGAAGACTACTTCACAATATCTTACAATAGATTCATCTATTGTACCTACCTATTCCAATTTCCTCCTCCTTAATAACGAGGGGGTCACCGAGTGTAAGACTCTCTTTTGAACTTCATGTTCAATCACTGTTGATCCTGTTGTACCGGTACTGATGGTATTACTATAGTTGGTAAGTAAAGTTGCAATAACCAAGACTGCGCGAGAGAGAAATGCGGTATGAACTTTCACCAGCCGTCTTCAGAAGATATTAATTAAGTATTATCTGCAAGCTCATAACAATTAGGTATAATTAATAACTAATATCTTATAACCATTACTACTTACATAAAGTCTACAACACGATTATTTCAACCCGTTATATTAATGCCTTGGAACAAAAGGCGTCAAAGTCATAGTGCTGAGTGAAACTAAACGAACGATATCGAAAAACAAAACGTGTGACATGTTTTTAACGTTTAGAAATTAAACTGACAGGCTGTATGTGTCAAAGTTGTCATTAATCTTCAGTTTCTATAGAAGCATGCGGGCAGGATTAAATGCATGCCTGCATGCCTCTATAACAAGCCCCTTACATCTTCTATTCGTCTAAAAGCGAAATATCACTTACTGTTTAATCACAAAGTCTCAGAAACTATAACACCTACAAACCTAAAATTTGTCAGGTAGGTTACTTATAGGATGTAGACAACCGATATGACCGGATTTTACGAAACTCCACCCCTAAGGAGGAACCTAAAACGGATCCAGGAGTACGAGGTTGCGGGTGTCCGTTTTGGAATGAGAATAGGTATTTATTGAGTGCGAGTATAAAGAGTGCGAGTAGGTATTTATTGATGTTTTTTTTAAAGATACCATAAATTAAGCCTCCCAGAAATTAAAATATAGTTAGTGTGATTTTGCTGCGCATAGTAGATACCGAGTAAGATGAGTGCCATTTGTTTGACATTATTTTCAGTTTTAGCTAAAGAAATAGTATCTCCCTACTACATTTAGTAATTTCTTTTAAATAAGTATAAAAATATTTATAGTAGTTATTATTTTTAATAAATTAAAGAATGCTGATCATTTTATTTGTTTGATAATATGACTCCAACAGATTAGAAAAGATAAAGTTTGTTTTAATGACATGTTTCTTTACACTTCGCAAAAAAACCTACTTATTTTTGTTATTCGTTTTTTAAAAAGCAACATGGCCATTTGAAGAGCGAAGAATTAAAAAACAGGCGGGAAATAAAGGAATGGTTTCACAAACGGCACGGCACTTAAGATTAGATCCACAGTTTTTTCCTCCATAGATAGGTATACGTGTATCACTCTAGGTAAAAAAAACTTTCTTGTCATGTTTTTACATAGCCTTAGACGGAAATCAGCTCTTGTTTTATTTATAAACTGCTGCAGTCTGTAGCCACATATCTTTTGCAATATAAAGCCTGTTCTATGACATGTTGCATATGGTTTATAAAAGCCTAGTTTTATCTGTGCCGCGAAGTCACCGGACCTAGATGCTCGAACAATTAAAATGAAAAAGAAAAAAAATATTAATGAATGTACGAGTGCATACCTAGGTTATCTGTTCTAAATTTATTACCAGTTACCACACATGTGCGTGAAAATGCAAACATTGGTGAAGGTTTCATTACAAAAATGTCTTTAATGTCAAGGTAAGCGTAATTTCCCTCACAATAGACGCTATTTTCAATCGTAATCATGTCATTCATGGCATATTCTAGCATAAACGTGGGAGATACTTATAAAAATTGTTTTAACTTTCTTCTTGTTATGAAAGTTTCGCAGTAACATATTTAGAAATTAGCAACCATTATTGAGTAAGTAAAATTTCTTTCTCCAGATATACGATGCTCCGCTTCAGCGTGTTTAATTTACCTAGTAATTAAATACCTAAGTAACTACCTATAAACACGCTTTCACGGTACATGTGTGTTCCACAGAAATATTTCTATCACTCATTGTCATCAGCTGAACGATTATTCAGAATCGTAACCTGCTAAAGTGGTGAATAACAAATTGACGCAAGTAACGTAATAAAATTACGAAAGCTAATGGTTTTATTAAAATTATTATTTCAGTTCTAACTGAACTACATAAATTAATATTGATAGTGTTACACGGCCCATGTTATTATTAATGTTAAATTAGGATTATGATGTTCATAACCCATATTTGAAATACTTACTGGAGTCTCGGAGCCGGAGCCACGGAAAAGATTTCCAATGAAAAGTTAGACACAGAATAAATACCTACTACGCAGCTTAGAATCTATCATGAATTCATGACACGCATAAAACCGATTCGGTTTAGGGCAAGCAACAGTTCAAAAGGAGAGAGACGGACCTATATAGTGTGTATAGCTGCATCTCACTCGCCCTGAACTGCTGTACGTTTTTACCCGACTACAGCGAAGCCAAAAGAGGGTTATTAAGATATAAGTAGATCAACCGCTTGCTATTTTGTTGTGTAAATGATTAACTAAGTATAATAGAGTTCTCGTGACATTGTAAGTATTAATATTCATACGGGACATGTAATTTATGCAAATAAAACTGAATGTGGCAATAAAGTCACTAATTAAGTAGATTGTGAAACTCATTTGCTTAAAATTTGTTTATGGCATAGACACGAAAGATAGATAATTGGAAATAAGAAGGCTATAGAAGTTTCATCTCATTAAAGATCAGTGATCCAACAATTTGGTCAAGATTTCATTGAAAAGGTATGATCAGAATACATGTAAAAAACATACGAAATCTATAAATAACTAAAAACATATAACACGCGATTTGCCAACAGTAGTGGCCTAGTGAGTCGGAATCACAATTGATACCATAGACAATCACACATTTTTTTAATAACACAATATTGGTGGCAAAATTAACGTTATAACAGTTAGATCCGTCAATTGACATGGTTTGGGAAATGTATATTATTTAATAGCGTGTCAAATTTTTATGGCAAATATTATGGTACATTTTGCAAGAACAGTTAGTTATATTAGTTCCGTTTAATATATTTCCTTACACGTGCAATTTATTGTGAGACTTGTTTTTTGTGAGTGAAATATGATATAACTATAAATGGACGAGGTTTTCCGCTCGTGGTTAGGGGATCTGACTTAAATACTTTTCTAGAAGCTGATATAGATCTAATTATAAGAAGGGATTCTGCTCTGCCGGATAGCCGCGTGGTATCCGGCAGAGTAGAATTTGGACCACCCCATCTCTTCCCATGCGTACAAGACGACTAAGGGATAGGGCTGTTTAACATCAGACAGATATATATAAAGCTCAGACTCCTCCTCAGATGCATGACTCGAGGCAGCAATAGTGACCAGTGTTTCTAGGCTCACCCTTATTACGCGGGACCGAATACAATGATGGTAAAATGTGGGTGTTAATTCACCTCTGCCTAACCCTTCGGCGATTAAATCGTGATTATATATAATGAATGTAGGTATGTATAAGAAGGAGGAGTAGAAGGGCGGACCTTGGGCTCCAAAGACCTTTTAGTGTTCTGGCGACACTACTTACGAAGTAGTAGGTACACACTTGTTTACAGCTGAAGCCTTATAGAGGAAAATGAAATTATAAAGAAACATAGCGTACTAAGAAATTGTCCCCCAAATCGCTTGTATTTTTTATAGTTTTTATATTTTACTACATTTGTCCTTTTTTAATAAAAAAAAAACCATGAAGTACCTACTCCACCGTGCTCTTTATTTTTTTATAACAAAATGATCGAAAACAATTACTAATAAAAGTTAAAACCCGAAAGGCGTTAAACGAATACAATATAGGTAATTATGTTTTTTTTAAAGTGGACTGTTATTCATTATTCAAAATGTTTATGATTCCAATAAAAATACAATAAAACTTTTTACTGTCGATGTCGTGTACCTACTAAGTTGAGTACCTACTAAGTTGTTATAAAAAAAAATAACCATTTACCAAAAAGCCAGTAAAACTATAGGTACATCAGAAAGTTTACGTTCATGTCAGAAATGTGCCGGATTAATTTTAAATTTTAAGACGGTTATAATATAAACTTTTGCGATAGACTTTTTTATAATTATATGATAAAAAAGTCTATCGCAAAAGAAAGAAATTAATGACAGGGTAATTCATCATATTTACGGAAAATTGCACAAACGCGCGTGTCTATGGTCTAGATACAATTTGCATATGGCAGCCATTGCCGCCATTCGAGTTGAATAATATACAACAAAAAATTCAAACTCATTTCTAAACGAATTTCCTCACTCCTGTATTTTTCCATACGTTATAACCGCTTCGTTAGTTATTAGAAATCAATTCTAAGAAATAATGTAACATGGTAACTGGTATATGCCTGTGTATAGTGTGTATTGAAATTATAACAAAATGTAATTGGAGCTGGTTTGTATGAAGTTGTATGGCTTCAAAGTGAGCGGATCCGTTTAGCTTATCGATTTGTTTATTTCTAGGTTATGTTCTATTATGTAAACACATTGCAGTGTTTGAAATTAAAAATCGAGTGAATGTATTAATGAGTAAAATATAACGTGGCTAACGTACGGACTATTATGTAAATATTTAGGCATAAATAACATTTTACTATTTGTTTTCTAAAATTAAATCAATTCGCTTTATCTATACTTAATATTATAAAGCTGCAGAGTTTGTTTGTTTGTTTGTTTTTTTGAACGCGCTAATCTCTGGAACTACTGGTCCGATTTGAATGATTCTTTCACTGTTGGGTAGTCCATTTATCGAGGAAGGTTTTAGGCTATATATCATCACGCTACTACTTAAGGGAGCGGAGCATTGATAATAAATGTTAACAAATCCGGCAATTTATCATACATATTTTGAAGACTAAAACATACGAGCTCAAAGGGATATGAAGCTTCAAAATATACCCCGGGTGAAGCTGGGGTGGGTCAGCTAGTTATCAATATTTTCCTTGTCTGGATGCAAATATTCTGGGTTCCCTAGGTACCTTAAAAGGAAAAACAACTGCACGAGTATGACTTCCTTGATGTTGTACAAGTCCATAGGCCACGGTACCCACTTTCTACGTTGTATATAAAAAAAAAAACTAAACCAATAGTGTGCGTAAGCTGTGGAATGATCTCGCAACTGTGGTTTTACCGGGTGTCTACAATTTAGGCTACTTCAAGTAGCATTTACCTAAGGGGAATTAGAAGGTTCCATCTAAAAAGGTCGGTAGGCCGCGTGCTTGTCTGCCAACTGCCATCCAAGTGGCATAAAGAAAAACCTTACTTAAGTCCAGTAGTGGACTGCAATAGGCCAATTGTTTTTTTTTTTATACCACTCAGTTGGCATACAAGCACACGGCCCACCTGATGGAAAGTAGTTACCGTGGCCTATGGACGTCTGTAACACCAGAGAGTCACAGTCGCGCTTCCATCCCTGTAAGTACAGAGTTTCTGTGCCGTCAGTAAAAGACAAAGCAGGACAAGCCATTGATTGAGGTAACATATTCAATGTTTCTATCTTAGTAGGTATTATGTGAGTGCAGTGCATGTGCGTGTTTAAAATACTTAAAATCGGCACGATTATGCGTGCTCGTTAGTACGAACGTAGGTATATATTATGTGTATTACATACGCATGTGACTGTGGGAACCTACTCCTTACCTTTGAGGATTCGCCACTTAAAATCCCGAAATAAAGATAATCATAATACTTATATGGATGTGATTTAACTTTAGGGTTTGTCATGACACGCCCTATGTTATGAAGGCCCGATTGACATCGAGGGGGCCACTATTTTTGTTCTACAATCCTTCTTTTCTTTGTTATTCTCTGTGTCCTATTTCCTATTTTTATTACTTCTCATTTTAACCTAATTAAGGAGTGTCGGGGCGCGCGGATCGGATTCTGTGAACTAAAATCTAGACATATATTTCTTGACAGATCTACCATTATTTAGGTAATGATGAACGAGCTACACAATTCCGCAGTTATTGGTACTTAATTAAATTACGAAAAAACCACTGAGGCACAACCTTACTTGTTTTATGCCCTTTTTAAAGGCTCAGTTTTATTTTAAAGCCGGTGCATTTGAGGGCGTTAAATTATTCTCCGTTTTGCATAGATAATTACTAGTACAAAAAGGCTGCTTACTTTGTTTTGTTCTGGTGACCGACGACGAGTGGTCGCAAAGTCGTATTTGAATTTCAAATCACAAACATGACTGTCTAGAACACCGAGCCGACCGAGCTCGTCAGTACTTACTACGAGTATTCCGATAAAACATGGGGTACATTGGCGTTGGTAGATTACTATTAAAATATTTATATTTTACGTTAAAATGGCATACCTAATATCTGTGCAAGACGTAAGAGTTACCTCATCCAAGCGCCATTTTGGTTAAACATCTAACGTTTGCTCTCTTATTCCATATTACCTAATTGATTGATCTATCTTAGCCTCTATAAGCAGGACTGCCGTAGTTTGGGCCGCAATGATATACGTATTTAAAATTTAAAACTGTGCAAGTCTTTAAATTGTTTTTTCAATTTACCTATGCACTTTGATAGAATTACACTTACCCAGTACCGGATTTCAATATGTATGAAAATGTGTAGTAATTATAAATTATTCAACGCACGTAAGGAGAGTTATATCCTCGTACTTGGAAGTAACTACTTTGCCTTATTAGTCAGAAATTTAAACGTATAAAAATTAAAGTTATGAATCGGGAAAAGTTTATAGGTAGTTGTAATAAATCTCTCAAACGTTAACCTTCAACAAATGCAGAATCAAAATGACATACCCACAGGCTTTTCGCAAATGTAAGCTAGGCCTTAGAATACTGCATATAGCAAGTTTCTCTAGCGGAAAATTAGATGGACATTGAGAGCAATATATTTTATTAGGCCACATGCCGATCTGAGCATATATGTAAATATGCGTGAAATTGAGTCGAAGAATACAGTCTGTATCTAAGAATATGAGGCTATTGACGTTTATTTTCTAAGACAAATGTACAAATCAGTTGTGTTCAAACCTTTATTCACGCTTTTCTTTCTATTGGTCTTTTTAAAATTAACAAAAGACAACATAATATGAACAAAATTACTTGTTAAGCTTTTGTGACGTAATTGACATTTATAATACTAATAAATCATTGTCATTTTAGTTGAATCCTCGTAACGGAATTTAGTCAAAATTAAATTAATGATTGAGTGGTACAAATATTGTCTAATGATTTGGTCCTATCTTATGTTATGGTGGAATATTGGCTAAGTTTGTCTGACTTAACTATAGGTAGGCTGTATCAGTAGCGAAAAGTCCGTACAATACTATTCCTACTGGCTTTTAAGACTTTAGTCATGTATTGTTAGCTGGGACTACTATTACCAGAAACGCAATTATAGTCTAATACAATAAACGAAAGGTAGGACGCCCCCTAGCCAGATGGACGGACGACCTGAAAAAGGTGGCTGGGATACATTGGGAGAGGCCTATGTCCAGCAGTGGACTGCTTTGGGCGAATTGATTGATTGAAAACGACTCTATAGTTTCTAATTTGATAATTAAAATATTTTAAAGCTGGCTTAGTTAGCGTTATAGAATAAGGCCGCGTGGTGTCCGGCATAGCAGAATTTGGACCACCCCATCACTTCCCATGCGGTGTCGTACAATGCGACTAAGGGGACTAAAATATATCAAATAAGAATAGAAACCCAAGTATAAACTTAAGAGACCGTTTGATAAATCCTGACAGCGACTTAATTGAAATCTAGAAAATAAATGTTTTTGAACTGCTACAATCAAATCAGTCAATTTCTTAATCCGCTTACATAATGTGAAAAAAAATCAAAACTCAATATACAATAACACCATGCAAGTCCAAAAATGAATCAGCTCCAGTAAAGTGACTATTAAAAATTGTATAAATAAAAAGAAAAATAAATGCTGCGTGGTTCCCGGCAGAGTAGAATTTGGGCCCCATCTTCTCCCATGTGGTGTCGTACAGGGCGACTAAGGTATAGGGCTGTATAACATCTGACAGATATATAGGTACCTACAGCCCTGACTGAGCCTCAGATGCATGTCTCGAGTCAAAAATAGTGCCCTGAAAACGGCAATAAGCTCACTCCCTATAACGTAGGACCGAATACAATGATTGGTGAAATGTTGGTGTTAATTGACCTCTGCCTAATCCACCGGGAATAAAAGCGTGGTTATATGTATATATGTACAGAGTAAGGAGTCACCCCAAAATACGCACGTAAACTTATTTGGTAGACTTCTTTGGATGAACGGTATTTTTGCGTAACACATGTTAAACCAATTATGAAGATGTTTTACTCTTCGCAAGCTCATATTTCTCACTCAGCTGTATTACGAGGCTAATCTGCAGCCATCTGCAAGTTTCCTCATAGCCCATTGTGATGCACAACGCGTTGTGACATGCGGGTAGATGGAAATGTTGAAAGGTTTCGCGTTCTAGTGCTTTGAAGCGAGATATTGTAACATTTAAATGGTGTTTCCGTCATGGTATGAATTAGATTACCTTATTTGATAGTCATATAAGTTTTGCATATGCTTTTCTATTACTTATAATCAGTTCCGTCATTCGCTGTGTACGGATCTTGGGCATAATCTACCGTGAAGGTAAAATGAGGTAGGATAGATTTCACATGACCTTTACAACGCTAATTTCTTTTCTGTTTGACTTTCACAGTCTCGGTTAGTGTGTAAACTTACTGTTTTCGTTAGTCACTACTGTTGAATCATTGTTTATTTAAAGACACAGCCTGGCACAGGTAATACGCCCAAAATACTTTTTTCTGTCTCTTGCGTGTAGGCAAAAGAGAACAATCCACTATCGCTGCTGTTCTTACATACCTCGAGAGTATGCTCTATGGTCATTAAACCTTTTATTTTCATACAATCCTGTCGGTTTTTGAATCTTCAATACCGACTACTTTGAGAGATCCACTTATACACGCCAGTAGATATCTGTGGCGTAGCGGTAGAATTTTCGACTGCTACGCAGGGGGAGCGGGTTCGATTTACGCATAGTGCAAATATTTGTATGAATATGTATATTTGCATTGGTCTGAGTGTTTTTGTTTGATTTTTATACACCACTTAGGTGACAGACAAGCACACGGTCCACCTAATGGAAAGTGGTTACCGTGGCCTACTGAGTGTGTAACACCAGAGGAGTCACACTCGCGCTGCCGACAGCCAAAGCACAGATTTACTGTGTAGAAGACAAAGCAGGGCAAGCCTTTAATCTTCCCACTGACAGCACAGACTCTCCAGTGAGCTCTGGTTACCCTACTCACCGCTGGGAACACAATAAGAAGTTATGTATGTATTTAGAAAAACAAGTATCTAAGAATGTTTATCCGTATTCTAGATTCCACAACACAAGCTAGTTAAGCTATGCTTATCATGGGTCTAGATAGCGTTGTTGTAGAATATTTATTTATTGTTATTTATTATATTGCAGTGAATGGAGTGACAAATCAAGTGGATCTGTCATTCCTTTCGTTACTCATTTTATATACTTGCCTACACCGTCGAGGCACTCCTAAGCAAATACAGACCGAATTATATTTACTTTCATTTGTGGGATAAGTTGATTTACCTGCACTTGAATAGAACATTCACCTAGAGTAAAATCAAGTGTAAAACATAATAATATGAAATTATGTACTATCAAGTTCCCCTCCGAATGTTCTGTCGCCAGACGCAACACGAAATTGTATATATTATTGTGGACACAACATCTGCAGCGTACCGGAAAGACCCACATTTGCAAATGAATGTCTTACAATGAGGGTTAAGTACACATACAATGTAGTTGTGCATTATAATATACGGATACTGCACGCGTAGGGTTACCACTTTTTTACTTATTGTATAGAACGAACATAAGTAGATAAGAGTTACTGTAGTTCGTCAGAAGTATGTACGTTGAGTCTTCCTGTTGTATCTATAATTTTACATAACATAAAATAATATAAACTCACGCCTATATCCCCGAAGAGGTAGGCAGAGGTGCTAGCACCCACATTTCACCAGTTTATGTTTAGGTCCCAATGTAATAGGTGGGCGAGCCTCTTGCCATTAACCGGGCACTTATAAACCTGCGATAAATACACACATAACTTCGTAAAGCATCGAAAAGTCATTGGTGTATGCCATGGTAAATTTAATATTTGCTAAAGATAATATAGATGAAAATGATTGAATATTTCACTCCATTTTTTTTAAGAATGCGAATCGTAAAATGTAATAGATTGAAATGGGTTGAAAGGATTTAAATTCAATACATTTTTTTAGAGGGTATCGTAACAGGTAATGCTATTCTGTGAGAAAACAATGGAGTTATTTATAGATAGGGTTGTCAACCTCCTTGTCCGTGTAGCAACAGGTCTAGGTGCAATGCTTCCATATCGTCTTTGAGTTGTGGAGGTCAGATGGCATTTACTTCACGGCCAAATTCGCCGTTAATTTAGTAAAGTGTACTCCAGACTCCCAGGTAAATGGTGAAAAGTTCAGATGCGACTGGGATTAACGCTAAAAGGTTCAAAAAACCTTACGTATTTTATTTTTAAATTACAGAACTACTCACAAGATATATTGAAATAATATAATTATTTGTATGTTGAAAACTTGGTAACCCTATTTAAACTTAGATTAAGTGTGCGTTGTTTAGCGATGCAGATCGAACAAGTATCTACCTCTATAGAATTACACCACATGTTTCCTTTACCATTCATTATGTTAGTGGTTGTCCAAAATGAAATGAAAAGAAATACAAACACGGTCTCCTACGAATATATTTCATTTCATCAAAATCTTGAATAAAAATAATGCTTAGCTAAAGGAATTAACTTACGGTATAGTAAAATAAATTAGGTGCGTTTAATTTTTGAAGTAGGTAAACAGTTCTTTTCACAATCCCGGGTCCTTTAAGCGGGATTTGAAAAAGCAATTGATGAGGCTTTCACGCTGAAACTCACTATTGTGAACTTCATTCTCGAAATTACACCCTAGGCTTGCCACCAAGCGAGACAGGCGAGACTAAAAAATAATACCTATGATCTGATAGATCATACATTTTTACAACTTTCGAGAACCATTCTTAGCATTGAACCGTCCTTGATCTGTGGTTTATATCACTGTTTACATACATACATACATATAATCACGCCTTAATCCCCGGAGGATTAGGTAGAGGTGAATTAACACCCACATTTCACCAATCATTGTATTCGGTCCCACGTAATAGTGGGTGAGCCTTTTGTCGTATTTCGGGCACTAATGCTGACTCAAGTCATGTGTCTGAGGCTGTCTAGGCTGTATCCCTCAGTCGCTTAGTACGACACCGCATGGGAAGAGATGGGGTGGTCCAAATTCTACTCTGCCGGAAACCACGCGGCCAACTGTTTAACATCATATAAAAGTTTATTCTAAGAGATAGAGTGATACATGTTAACATAATTAACTATCGTGTGAATGTATGCAATTACTTATGTTAATTAAAATTTGCATGTAGCTCACTTAGTTTAGTTTAAAATATACATACGTACTTTCGATTTTAGAAATAAACAGACGTAAATGAGTATGAATGAGCTTATTTTTAGATAAGATTAGCAATTACTATTGTTAATAACTTTAGTAATTGTGTGTTCAGCTGTTCCAGTGAAGAAAAATTAATGGGAGACGAGCCAATTTCTCTCTGTAGATGGCAAGGCAACAGGAGATGTGCTGGAGTTTTTAAACATTTCCTTTATAAGTAGTACACGACCAAAATTAACTCTTTTTTTATACCACTTACGTAGCAGACAAGCACACGGCCCACCTGATGGAAAGTGGTTACCGTGATCTATGCACGTGTGCAAAACCAAGAGAGTCACACTCGCCAACCATGTAAGCATTGAGAGTTTCTGTGCCGTCAATGTTAAAGACAAAGCAGGACAAGCTTTTGTTCTTCTCACTGACGGAACAACAACTCTCCAGTGAGTTCTGGCTGCCCTAATCACTGCCGGGAACACAACACGAGGTTACTATGGCCGCGGTATTTTGTAGGGCGCAGGTACTTCCCCAGTCGTACTGCTCAATTGGACGGAAATACCGTCGTCGTGTCCTACCTCCTTACTCTCTCAAGAAGAAGTTTATCAGGTTCAAAGTTCCACAAACGTGATAAACTTCTTTAGCAGAGAAAGCATCAGCATATTATGTTGTTGACATATACTAAAACAATCGTAGAGATAAACTCACAGCTTGTCATGAACCAATGTCGTGAGGTTACGTTAGATGAAAGCATTGATAGCAGTAGACTTGCAGATACTAAACACAGGTTTGGTAGTTTACGTTTGAAATATAAATTCTAGTTCAAACTAGAAAATTGGAGCACTAGTCTTTATGTACCTGAAACTAAAATATTTTTATGTGACTAATGAGTAGTAGTTTATTTATATTGTGAATATGATCTGGAATTCATTACCAGCACACGTGTTTCCTTCTTCCTACAGTCCCGGGTCCTTTAAGCGGGAATCTGATGACGCCGCCAAGCTGAGTGCCACCATTGTAACATTACTCAGTGTCTCGTCTCTAATGGTGACCCTCTTTCCTGAGACTTTGCCTTTAGCTTACCATCAGGCGAGGTGAAGTCAAGTTGGCGTGTCCTATGTAAAAAAAGATCTGTAATGTCTGCTGTTCAAAGATGTTAGAGGTCAATTACTAGTTGCGCTTACAGAGGGAAAGATGACGGGAAAAGGAAGCAAGGACTTCAAACCTTAAACATGGTTGGATGATTATACGGAAATAAAGTTAAATAATAGGTAATACTGATTTAAGATTTTGAATCATAACCACATTGATGAACAAATAGCAAGACCGAGATGTATTGGCGCCTTTTTTATTTAATCTTTACATAAAACGAAAACCATAATGACACGCTTTGTTGTACCTACAAAAAGTCCTGACCAATTAAAACACGAGAGATGCAGCGATAAGCTTAATTGTCGAGTTATTTTAACCCAACGAGTAGCGACTAACATAATCGCAAGTCTTTTCAAAACCCAAACGCACCAAACATATTAACAGTTTCTTAATGCTGAGAAAAGAAATCAACATTATTACAGTAAAGAACGATGGGAAAACTCTAAACAATGACAGTTAATTCTCTTACCAGATATATTTCTTAGAAATTCCAATAGATTATGGCAACAATCTCACTAGTTGATGTAACGAGCAACTTAGAAAAAGAATCGTGCAATTGTGCACGCTCGATTCAAGGACGATCACGCGAGACTCGCGTCTACACTGTTATTATAGAACTGAAAAGCTTATTAAAATAATGGCCTGATAGCTATATAGAATTAGAGATTACAATGAGGAATGCGAACATTCCTGTTCTTGTTACCTGTCTACCAGGTGCAGTGAATTCCTACAGAGAGACGGGAATCGATCGATTAAGGGAATTTTCCGCTCTGTGAGATAAAAATTTCTGCTGATCCTCACGCTATTAAGTTTTTAATTTGATACGATTAAAACCCTGTTATTGCAATAATGGAGCTAGTAACAATTTAGGATGCAAGTGAAATCGAGAAACTTTTTTTTTCTTATACAACTTAGGTGGCAGACCAGCACACGGCCCACCTAATGGAAAGTGGTTACCGTGACTTATGAACGTGTGTGACAACAGTGGAGTCACATCCGTGCTGCCGACCCTGTAAGAATAGAGATTTTATATCCCCTCAGTGTAGAACACAAAATCAGGACAACCCTTTGGTCTTCCCACTGACAGCACAAAAACTCTCCAGTGAGCTCTGGCTACCCTACTCACCACCGTGAACACAACACGAGGTTATTATAGCCGTGGTATTCTGTAGGGTGGTGGTACTTCCCCAGTCGGACTGCGTACGAGAACAAATCCAAAAAACACAATGTTTTTTTATCAACTGTTATTGTCCCTTGCACCGATATTAACGTTATATAAAGTGAATGTCTGCAAAGTTTTATTACCGTGAAAATAATCACAATGGCAGACAAAACCAACGATATCGGTGATATCAATAAATCAATACCGATATCGTTCAGTGAGGTGTAGGAGGTAAACCACACTCGAACAATAGTGAACAACAATATTGGAGTACAAAGAGTTGATCCGAAAACCGCACTATCAGATTACTATAAAAATAAAAGGAGCGTAAATACACAGTCCGTTAAACAAGGAGAACGAAACTAAGGTCGCAAGATGAAAGCTACCAATGAATTGAGGTTTATTTGATCATTATGAAAATTGAAGTCGCTTGTACGATGTTTATGTGTCGCCGGTAATTCATTCGATGTGTTGGCGTGATAAATTTCGACGTGAAAATAATTAAAATTAATGTTTGCAATCTAAACTTCTGATAAGTGAAAACTAGTAATTCTTATATGTATTTAAACTATCATGGTCACTCACATCAGTATCATAATATGTTGCATTGTTTTGAGTTTCCGATATTTCGGCGCTGTTGCAAGCACCATGATCACGGTGCTCCTCCATGATCATGGTGCTTGCAACAGCGTCGAAATATCGGAAACTCAAAACAATGCAACATGGTAAATATCCCGTTTATTTTGATACTAGTAATCCTTGTTTATGTAAGTATGAATGAATTGATACCACTGTTCCTACCCATATAACTAGCACGGCTGGCTGTGCTGGTGCTGCTGCTGCTTCTGCAGGGGCTCTCAAGCGGCGTAAATACTCCAATCTCATCGGAAATTATGAATTTGTGCCGTTTGGAGTCGAAAATTTGGGGTCATGGGGTTCGAGCGCTCGCAATCTATTCCTTCTTGTGCTTCTTGTGACCAGAAGGCATGCGATGCCGAGAAATTCCATGACGCATTTTAATTATTTTTAGCTATAAGTTGTATAATAGTTCTTTAAGTTTTATTTTTATAATGTGAATATCCACGAACAAGGCGGTGACTCCCGCTCCAGCTCGTTTCTGGGGCGGAGGATGGCCATCACGATTCAGCGAGGAAACGCCGCCAGTGTCATGGGCACCTTTGCGCCGGGAACGATACGGGGCGGGTAATGTGATTTGACAAAGTATGACAAAATCTATGATTTTAATAATTACATATAAATACATATTATATATTACTCAGTGTTGAGGATGATGAGTCTGGGACTATTGTCAGTACCCAGTATAACGATTTGAAGTATGAGTTGTTAGACTGTGATCAGTATGTAGGTATAACTTAGTTCAAATTCAAACATCCTACTAAATTAGGTACCTACCTACCATGAATATCGTTACCATTATTATATCTTTTACTAAAGTTTAAAAATTAATAATAATCATTATTATATTAAAGTTAATAAACTTACAAACTAACATACAGTTAATTTTGAACAGTTAACTTTGATCTCTGTACTTTATACGATTCAAATCAAAGGTCATCACTAATTGGAAATAAATTAAGCTGCATACGGTATACAGATAGTAAAACCCGATAACTTATAGTGTTATTTCGTAACCAACCATGGCGTGTAACCTTGCAATTTGCTTACATAGCTACAGAAACCGGGGATCATAATGTAGGATATCTATGCAAAAATACGTCGACATTAACCCCCAACGAACATAAATTTAAGGTAGGATGTCACCCAGCCAGATGGAATGAAGAAGAGATAGATTGGATACAGATGAAGAGGATCGTGTTATATGGCGTATTGTAATAGAGGCCTATGTCTTGTAAGTAACGGCAATTAGTCTAATTAATTCATTCTTAAGCCTAAAGTGCGTAAAAGATTTACTAATCAATCTCGAAACATTACAAATATACACTCGAGAGCAATGAATCCGGGTCACTTAAAGAATGTTAAAAATCTCGGAAACTAAAAATGATAGGTTAATGCAATAAATTGTATTTAATAGACAATGTAATACTCCTTAAATGAAAGTAAAAAAAATATGAGTCACCATACATTTTATTAACACAAAATTACATAAAGAAAAAAACTGCTGATCTCTCCTTAAAACAAAAATAGGAAACATGAAATTTTTGAACTTTATTACGATTTTCTTGAATTTTAATACTTCGTATTGCCTCCTCGTGCTTCCATTACTGCGTTTACGCGGTTTGGCATGCTGTACACCAAGTTCCTTATACGATTTTGGGGAATATTCTCCCATTCCTCTGTGAGAGCAATTTTGAGCTCACGAAGCGTGATTGGGGGAGGGTTTCGTTGTTTTACGCATCTGCCTAGCTCGTCCCAAGCATGCTCGATCGGGTTGATATCCGGGCTGCGCGCTGGCCACTCCATACGAGTAATGTTCATCTCTTGAAGGTAGTCATTCACAATCCTACCTGTATGAGGTCTGGCATTGTCATGCATAAATATAGCATCCTCACCTAAATTGACCATAAATGGACCAACGTGATCATTGAGGATTTCTTCCACATATCTTACGCTAGTTAAAGAGCCGTTTTCTATGATCACCAGCTCTGTGCGACTTTCAGAAGAAATTCCGGCCCACACAAGTACAGACCCACCACCGTAGGCTACTTTTTCTTCGATGCATGCTTGCTTGAATCTTTCCCCTGGTCTTCGATACACTCTGTGTCTTCCATCGTGCTTGTAGAGCATAAATTTTGATTCGTCGGAGAACATAACTTTTGACCAATCTTCAATACTCCAATTTACGTGGCTCTGGGCATAACTTAGTCTCGAAATACGATGCCCACGCTCCAGTTTAGGGCCGTTTGCAGGTCTAAGGGGTTTTAAGTTAGATTCAGCAAGCCGACGTCTTACTGTCCATGCACTTGGGTTACTTCCTCCGAGGCGTCGAAACTGATTGGTGAGTTCAGTTCCTGTGAGAAAGCGATTTCGAAGCATGGTGTTCACCAAGTATCGGTCTTCTCGTGCTGTGGTACACCTGGTTCTGCCCGTTCCTGGTCTGCGTAGGTTAGAACCAGTTTCTTCGTAACGTCGGAGAACTCTTTGTACTGTTGACAGCGACACACCGACAGTCCTGGCTGTATCGCGCTGACTCCGGCCGGTTTCCAGCATTGTAAGTATTCTGGTGCATTCTTCAGGCGTAAGCGACATAATTTCAGCTTGATTAATGAATATAGAGCACTATCAACATGGTTTATGTACCCACATAAATGACAGATTACAAACAAAAGCAACACCAAATGCTGTAATTTCGTAGTTCCATCTTCGAAAGTGGCCCTTTTTCAAATTTGATTTTTTTATGATATAACTTTACAATAACTAAGAAGTTTTAATACCTTCATTTAAGGAGTATTACATTGTCTATTAAATACAATTTATTGCATTAACCTAGCATTTTTAGTTTCCGAGATTTTTAGGATTCTTTAAGTGACCCGGATTCATTGCTCTCGAGTGTATTTACCATGTCGTATTGTTTTGAGTTTCCGATATTTCGGCGCTGTTGCAAGCACCATGATCACGGAGGAACTGGAGTATTGGTGATGAACAAGCCAAAACAAAATCGCGAGTGGATACAGTAAGCGTCATGTGTCGTGAACGTGATCAAGATCGGGTTCGAGTTTGTAGTGAGAGTGAAACCAGTGGTAGTGCAGAAACGCGTAGTAAAAGAACTCGAAAGAGGGTAGAGCGATATATTTAGTCCTAAAAAACTTTTTTAGCTGTTCACCGCCAATACTCCAGTTCCTGTGCTTGCAACAGCGCCGAAATATCGGAAACACAAAACAATACAACATGGTAAATATCCCGATTACTTTAACACTAATGTGAGTGACCATGATAGTTTAAATATATATAAATAACATAAACTCACACCTATTTCCCCAAAGGGGTAGGCAGAGGTGCTAGCAGCCACATTTTGTCAGTTTATGTTTAGGTTCCAATGTAATAGGTGGTGAGCCTATTGCCATTAACCGGCCACTTATAAACCTGCGATAAATACATACATAACTTCGAAATGCATCGAAAAGTCATTGGTGTATGCCATGGTAAAACCTGTGATCGAACCCGAGACCTCGTGTCAGCAGTCCATTACCCATACCACTATATTATAAATATAATTCATAGTATAACTGACTGAACTAGTTCTGTTGTGTGCAACGATGATATCATTCGTAATGCTAATGTCATTACCCTCTCCACTATCTTTAGAAGATATTAAATGACGTCACAACCGTCTTTATTACTTTAATTATAATATCTCATACTGACATAAGAAGTGCAAACTTATGCATTATGGGAATACTAAAAGAAACAAGTGATCATCTCATCTTCTTTAGTAGACTTAAGGCTTTAAATTTATTGAATCTATTGAAATTAGAAGTACCGTAATTTCGTACGGTATTCCTTTTAGAATTTCACAATAGGTTAGTTTCTTCATAATAAAATAACCAATCAGTTATTAATTGAAATTAAAATCAGATATTCATTTTATAGCACAAAGTTAGCAATGTGATAGCGTAGGATATGGCTGTTCGTAGAATGTGACCATTTATTTATTTTATTTTAATTCTTTATGCACACACACAGTACAGAGATCATAAATAAAACATTTTAAAGAAAATGTACAAAGGCGAGCTTAACTCAAAATGAGTTCTCTCCCAGCAAACCTTTGAGTAGCAGAGAAGCATATAGTAATGAAGGGGGATGTGAAGTGTACATTACATAAAAAAAAAAAAAGATAAACAAAGAAAGAAAAGAACGAAAAAACAAATTATTAAAATAAAAAGATTATAAGCGTACCTACCTGAATAGGTAGGTACATGCATAACATTAGCAGTACGACTAATAGCTAACATAATTGCAGGCCATTTATTAATAACTCTTTTAAGTAGTACAGGACCTAATGTAATCACAAAATTGCAACCCTTTTGTAAAAAGTTACAAGTAACTAGGAATAAAAATAATAGCAATCTCGAGCTTGTACTCAGTCACTTCATTAGGTCACAAATTCTTAATATAGACAATTCATTTCCCAATAATATTCTATAGGTTAGAGGTCCTTTAGGTCAGTAGATGCGATTTGAGTAAGGATCTTGTTTTCTGACCTTTCTAAAAGTTACATTTAAGTGTTTAGATAATAACTTTCGCTGCAAGTATTTTATAATGAGACTTCATTCGTCATAATACACACAAAGCAAGTACTGTTAAACCTACAAAACTTTTACATAACGAATTTCTATTACAACAGAATGCTGTAAACAAATCATCAATATACATCAAATCTTCGCTGACAAGTATATCGAGAACCGAGCGATCACTAAACGCAGTCATTACTTACTTTCTTATTCGAGATGGTAAAAGTTCATTAGCTTGACGAAAGAACAATGGCCTATGAATATATAACTGATGATAGTAGAGATATGAAATACTGTAGATAAGTTGATTGACAACCCACACCACCAGCGAAAGTGACAGTGCGGTATTGTCGTCGAGATAATTGAATTCGACCACTGTGTTACGTTAGATAATCTGTTCGTTGTAGCTGTTGTTTTTGTTTGTTATTAGATGCTATCTGAATTGGAAATTATGTCGTTGTTAATTTGTTTACAGACCTTTATCATACTAAACTTGTAGGTGTGGTAAATTAATAGATACTTTTTTTACGTGCGAAAAAATCCCTTCGGATACCTCCCCGCCGGACCTGGCGGGAGAGGTTATGTCGAACTCGAACCGACTAAAACGCACGGCGCCTGTGGGTCATTGTTGGTTGCTGAAGATGAGGTTGACAGGCATATCCCTAGCATCCTGGCTGACCCAGGACCATCTCTCTTGATCTGGCCCTTCTCGGGTCGGTACTTACATGTATGTTAAAATATTATTTTAAAGAATTTATACACGAGGATTTAGAAAAGCGACGGGCGATTTATGGTAATTCTTGTCACTATTAGAAAATTGAGTGAAGTATAAATAGGTAACTGTTCAAACAATTTTTGCTTGTAACTACATGTTGCAAAAGGTTGGCCCTAAAACCGTTTCCTGTACAGTACGATGGGCTTGGTGGATTTTCTTTAGAGTAACTAGCTACACTAAAGAAAGTCTACCACGCCAATCACATGCATTTCTAGGCAGGCTTTCAAAATTAAATACTTAACCTTTTTTAGAATATCTCCTCAGTTTGTTTTAGCTGCATTAAGATTAAACCTAGTCACCACCTCCAAAATTTCAAAAAAATCATATGATGTTATTCCATTATCTGAGTATACTTTAGCTTTTGTAGTTATTTGAATGTTCGACAGGCCTACTTCAAAGGTTTTTAATGTAAAAACAGAAAGTGTATAGATGTAGCGAAGCAATTTTTAATTCAATTGGCCCAGTTCTCAGAAGAACCATCTCATGAATAACACGACTTCATTTTGCTCCATGAGTAACAATCCATATTTATATTAAAATCAACGAACCGCGCTCTTTGAATTCTTTACTTTGTGACCTTGAAGATTTAACTATTAAAGACAACTTGGTCACTGGCATTTAGAGCTCATCTCGTAATAAATCTAATCGTAATAAAAAAATCATTAAAGAATTAAAAAGTAGTTGTTTACTAACAATAGTAAAATATAAAGCAATACCGATGATTTGAAGGTGAATGAATCATTAATCAGAGGTTTATCGTCAAATATCAAGAACACAAGACGAGACAAGAAGTTAAAACATATTTGGGTAAAGTTCAGAACGTTCAAGGTTGATGAATACGTAATAATGACACTAATGACTCATTTCTGTTGTTTAATATTCAATAACTGATTCTCGTCTATACTATGGATGTGGTCATAGGTTATACAAAGCTAAAAACAATAAACAATACGGACATTTTGATTTCGCTATTAATTTTAAATATTGCTTTTGTTTGAACCAAATAATAGTCTTCACTGACGGAAATAAATACTAGAATTACAACCAAGAGGTTGAAGATGTAAGACAAGAGCCAAACTAAAAATATAAATGAGAATGTCTCTGCACATACATCCATAAAAGATCTGAGACACCGAGTAGGGTTGGACAATGAGAAAAAAATAAATATTCAAGGTGTTGCAAAATGGTGGCCAGGTGGCTCGGACCAGAGATGAGACGCTACTTTCTCTCGTATGTTCCGAACTCTCCGACCCGGACGCGCTGCTTTTTGCATTGTTTTTGTTAATACGATGTTATTATTATTATCGTTGTACGAAACTGAAAGTTTTAATATACTATACGTGGTTTGTGAAAAATCGAAAGCAAATTGCCCAGATGCTGGGCTCTCATAACATTAAGGTTGCGTTACCTTTATGGAGTACGCTTTCATTTTTTTTTTTAACTGATAACGTCTACGATATAAGCGCCTAGTTAAAATATTTCTTATAACGCATTGTGCTACCGACTCATTGGACTTTGTTTTTCGTAAAATATAATATTATTTTATTTACTTTATTCATGAATATTCGGGTACCGGGTACCCTACACGTTAGAAAATAAATGAAGAACTTATTATTATCTAACTGCATAATGAAATGTTATTATTTAATCTTGTGGGTCACAATGTGACGCTTATAAAGATTAGAATTTACCTTAATTGCATGGCTCGCAATGCAATAAGCTGTGAGAAAAACGCTAGGCAATAAAAACTCCACTTTTTTCAATAACAATGTGTGATTATCCACAAATTACAACGTGTGATTTTATAAATAAAATATAAACGCAAATAGTAAGTAAATTATTTAAATTAAGATAGGTACTCACCCTTTCGCAAGGCGGGGGTAAAGTGGGTGCATCCACTTCTGTGTAGATACATAAAGTTGACTTCCTCGACAGCGAATCGCTGGCAAGACTGCTCGAACTCGAGCCCGTTGAGAACTTCATGGTTCCGCCTCATCCAGAACTGGTGCGAATCAAGTGACGTCTACCTGCACATCTGTGTGATGTTGCCGGCACATCCCACAGGTAGGTGTCACCTAGTCGTCACTATTCGCGTTGATCTTCAGTACAAGTTCAACTTTCGTTTCGGGTCGTAGGTGAACCGCTTACGCAAGTGGCAACACGTTGCTGTGCGTTCAAAGTCAGTTGCTAACTTCCAAGGTCTTTCCGTTGGAAATATACAAACGGGCTTTTCGATGACTGTTGTAAGCCTGCAACAAAAGAAAATGATTCATTAGTGTCTTATTGCGTAATAGTTACTTGATAATATCATCTTTATGTGATTTTCTGACTGTTAAACTGTGACCTGAACTGCTTGTTTCGTGTTAATGGTATTGTTAATTTAAAATTAACTGGACAAGAATCACATCATATCTGATTTAACACAGATCATTATGTTGTTATTAAAGTCTATTATTGACGTTGAGGATGGTATGATCACGATATATCGATTTGTAATCGAATGATACGCAAACTGTATAATTTTATAGCATTCATATTTAGAAACTGCTGTTGCGCAAGTCTAATGTACATTTTTGTATCTCATTGCATCTTAACACTGCTCCAGTTCTAAATGTCTGGATCTGATGAAATAATACAAGGACTCAATCATTTAGATAAGCTACATCGATATATCGATAGACGGATCAAATCAATTAACTGAAGATTGAACTACCGATACGCCAGCATTATGTGCAATGACTAGTATCGTAAAGGTGAAGTATGTATTGTGTTGTGGTATAATATAGTTCGATTGGGATGTAAAGATAAGTTTGTTATTTGAGCCCTTTTCTTAAGTGGTTACAGTTGAATATTGCATGTCATAAGAGCTTAGGGAGGAAAAAGATGAAGTAATATTCTTGTAGATGCAATAATCAACAATGATTGTAATGCTGATAAGGTATAACATGATAAGTGACATTCTTCTGGTGTCGTTATCAATGATTATATGACATTTCTTGACGCAATACCACAGAATAACCGTATTAACGATTGATAAAAGATTCATAAAGTATAGCTACACTTAATTCAATCAGCTGCAAGATCGGATACGCATCGTTATTTATAGGTCGTTCTATATTTTCTTATTCGGTTTCATGGAAGGTTTTAAATTATTGTTAAATTAAGCTTTTTAACGTTACGCAAATTCTACAAACTTGATATTAATTTGTTCTTAGTACTAACAGCCAGCTGCCTTGTGTTAGTAAGACATGACCTAAATGCATCTTCATACTCACGTTTACAAAAAGAATCATTTGAGCCCTGCTATGTATGTAATGTAAGTATTTAATCAAAAGTTTTAGAAGAATTTGATGCAGATATATATTAAAAAAACATGTAAGTTATATCCAAACAGCTAAAACTATCCCAAGTTATCAATAACATAAACATTACATACATACGTACATATAATTTATGCCTTGCCCACGCCTTTATGCCCGAAGGATGGTGGAGGAATTATTTTATAACAGAAGGTTAATTTCTCCCGATAAAGAATTGTTCAATTTCCCAAATGTGAAATACGATCACGAAGTCAATGAAAATTGTACATACATACTTACATTAGGGTTAGGCAGAGGTGAATTAACACCGACATTTCACTAATCATTGAATTCTCTCCCACGTAATATGGAGTGAGCCTACTGCCATCATCCGGGCACTATTGTTGACTCAAGCCATGCATCTGAGGCCGAGTCTGGGCTGTATATATCTGTCTGATGTTAAACAGCCCTATCTCTTAGTCGCCTTGTACGACACCGCATAGGAAGAGATAGGGTGGTCCAAATTCTACTCTGCCGGAAACCACGCGAAATAAAAGCAAATAGCAAATTATTTAAATTGACATAGGAACTCATCCTTTCGCAATTCGGGGGTAAGTTTCTATCTCAATTTACCACGCACTAAACATTATATTCGTTTAATAATGAATCACATCCATAAACTTGACCTGACATCAAAGATGACCTCGCTAGATATTTATTAACCAAAGCTTTACACAATAAAGTAAGTACCTACATAGTAAATGCAAAAAGCTAATTGTGATTTGTCCATATTTGGAAAGTTTAGCAGTCCGTAAGTGAAACAGCAAACGTTTTGTTAAGTCATGATTGAAAATCACTCAGTTGGACTCATAAACCGTTATATTATGAAATTGCAGTACTTTACATACTCGTCCATCTTTACGCGCTTTGAATACCATGTTTTCCTCATTCCTTATTCACTTTTTGTGCCGTCAAGCTTCCCACGCTATCCAAATATCTATTGTTTGATTAGAGGAGTTGTGTCAATAGACAAAACACTAGGGTGTGATTTCATTATTTTACGCTTCATACAATATTGTAGTGATCTATCTTTCATTTTCCCATCATCCGGACTTGGAAAGGTACCTTTTTCAAATAAAGTGGAGGTTTTTCAATAAAAATTATAAGAATTTTCAACTTATTATAATACATACATACACATAATCACAATTTAATCTCAAAAGGGTTAGGTAGAGGTGAATTAACACCCACATTTCACCAATAATTGTATTCGGTCCCATGTTATAGTTGGTGACCCTATTGCCGTATTCCAGGACTATTGTTGACTCGAGCCATGCATCTGAGGCTGAGTCTGGGCTGTATATATATCTGTCTGATGTTGAACAGCCCTTAGTCGCCTTGTACGACACCGCATGGGGAGAGATGGGGTGGTCCTTATTCTACTCTGTCGGAAACCACGCGGAAAATTATAATCCGTTTAGTTTTAATCAACTAACATACGGTCTGCTATTGGAGTTAGGTCTCCACTTTCATACATTTGGTCTATCTCGTCTTCTTCAAGTCATAAAAACATCAGAGCTAAGAGTCAACACTTGCTCCAAGCTTACCCCCTTCTCTGTTTTTGGATGGTTTAACCTCGTCTTTCTTTAGTTTACACTTTGTATTATTAGGAGTTATGTTTACCATATTTCTACTAATAATATTTCTCGGATCTCTTCGGGACTCAATTGCTACAACCGCTATATTTCCTTCTTTAGTTTAATGTACTCCTATTAACTGTAAGTTGAAACAGAAGTCACAATTTTTCGAAAACTTGATTTTTTAAACGCCATTAATGGAGTTTTAACTAAAAGTGCTTTTTTAAGTGAGTGAGACCTTATAAGAAAAAAACATGAGTTGCCTTGGTTTGTACAAAAAAGTCCCCGGCCACTTACATTATAACTCGATTTTTTTGCAGAGGCGAGCTCTCGAAAACCATAAGGTTGTCTGTTCATGTGAAGATTGTACCCCACTGTGACTAATTTAAATTATAATGTATTGAATAACACAATCCATCTATATTATTCTAATATATTACCGATAACCATAGTATTGAATGCGAACGAGAATGCGCCGGCGCACGAGCGCCATATAAAACAGTCTTTACCGTAAATACGCCAGTTTCGAATTTCGAACGGTTTAAGGAATTTTAAATAGTGCTTACAGCTGTATGGCGTGACTCACAATTTCCAATAAATTGTGATAATTTATCCAATTTAGAATCTTACCATGATATAAATAGAGAAGGGAGATACTATGATAGGATACTATGATATATCTAAATATAGTGGGGAGGTAATTACGTTGATAGTGATGAATAAAAACAGTTATGTAATAGACATTAAGTCGAGCTTGATGAATCAAAGCTACCGGGCGATGACCATGGTTATCTAATGGATGCCATACAAAAAGTAGTGAAGTGAACACGAGTCACGCAAATGGTTCCGTAGCAAGTGATTTAGCCAAGTAATGATAATGACCTTTTTTTAGAGAATGCCATTAACATTATGCGTGGCGAGTATCAGCACGACTTCGAGTAATTAAATCAAATTACTATTAATAATATATCTACTGTCGGCTTGGCAGATGTAGCTTCTATGTAAGTACGTTATTAACATGAGTACTAATTATTTCTCAGTATTAGGGTGCAAAAAGGTCTCAACTAAGATTTTTGAACGGCGCAATTGAAGATCACGAGACTCTAATGAATGTAACCCTTTTCAGAGTTCCGGTTCGAGAGGTTTGAGTTTTTATTCTTCTTCGTTAATCCCAGTCGCAACCAAAACTTTCACGAGCCTGGGTCTGATGTGTCTGAACTTCAATATTTTCCTAAGAGTGACGGCATCTGACGTCCACAACCCAAAGACGATATCAAAGCATTGTTGTTAGACCAACTGTTGGAGTTTATAGGGCTCCAACTACTCATATCGACTGCCGTAGATGTTCGTATGGCGACCGGGACCAACGGCTTGACTTGCTCATCGAGAAACGGCTAGACCAGTCAATAGAAATAATTTTTTATTTTTTTTTATACCACTTAGTTGGCAGACAAGCACACGGCCCACCTGATGGAAAGTAGTTACCGTGGCCTATGGACGTCTGTAACACCAGAGGAGTCACAGTCGCGCTGCCAACCCTGTAAGTACAGAGTTTCTGTGCCTGTAGAAGACAAAGCAGGACCAGCCTTTAGTCTTCCCACTGACGGTACAAATTCTCCAGTGAGCTCTGGCTACCCTACTCACCGCTGGGAACACAACACGAAGTTATTATAACCGCGGTATTCTGTAGGGCGGAGGTACTTCCCCAGTCGGACTGCTCAATCGGGCGGATACACCGCCGTGTCCTACCTCCTAATAGAAGAATAGAAACGCGACAGCCGGTACGCATGAGCCGCGTGTTCGATCCCCGTTCAGTGGAAATATTTGTTTGCATTGGTCTGGTAGTGTATCGGAGAGCACGTTAAGCCGCTGAACACCTATATCCCTCTAACACCCACGGGTATTTGGAGCCTTAAAAAAGTACTTCCTACAGTCCCGGGTCCTTTAAGCGGGGCGTGAAAAAGCATATGATGACGCCGTCAAGCTGAGTGTCACCATTGTCACACGGTATGTGTAAGTAATGGTGACCCTCTTTTCTGGGACTTTGCCTTCAGCTTACCATCTGGCAAGGCGAAGTCCAATTGACGTGTCCAATAAAAAAAAAAAAAGTTCAAGAATTGGTCTAACTACAATGCTTTCATATCGCCTTTGGGTTGTCAGTTGTTTTTTTATACCACTTAGGTGGCAGACAAGCACACGGCGCACCTGATGTGAAGTAGTTACCGTGGCTTATGGACGTATGCAACACCAGGGGTGTTACACTCGCGCTGCCGACAAATCTATACTAATATTATAAAGCTGCAGAGTTTGTTTGTTTGAACGCGCTAATCTCTGGAACTACTGGTCCGATTTGAATGGTTCTTTCATTGTTGGGTAGTCCATTTATCGAGAAAGGTTTTAGGCTATATATCACCACGCCACTACTTAAGGGAGCGGAGCTTTGATAATAAATGTTAACAAATTCGGCAATTTTTCATACATATTTTGAAGACTAAAACATACGGGCTCAAAGGGATATGAAGCTTCAAAATATACCCCGGGCGAAGTTGGGGTGGGTCAGCTAGTTACTTATATATTGGCGTTATGTTATGAATGAAATTAAATTGAATCCTAATGCAGTAATAACCGTAACTATATCGTTTATCTGTGTGGTGACGGAGAATATCCGGGCGGTGGCAGAGAAAGAATACAAGTAGATCACCACCCCATCTCATTTGAATGGTGTCGTAAGAGGCGACTAACGGAAAAACGCACAGACGATATCACTGCGAGAGAAGGAAAACTCGAATTAAAACCCTATACCAACCCGTGTGGCCAGCGTGGATACAGTAGGCCAAAGCCTACCGACATTGTGAGATGTTTTTATCCAGCAGTGTACTGCGATAGGCTATAATATCAATAATAATAATCATTTAATCTCAGACATCGGTCCTTATGTGCTAGTAACAATGATCTTATAACTATGTTAGTACTACATTAAACACGAAATAGAAAATTATAAAAGAAATCAAGAGCACGCGCTAGCATGTAAGCGCGTCCACCTTTGCCGGACAGGAAGGTCCCACCTCTCGGACAATACCTTCAGGATGCTGTTGGTGCTACCTAGCAGTCGAGCAGACATTGACGCGCTCCGCTTTCTTATTATAGTTTGATATCGATAAAAACTAGCGATTAATTCTCTAATGTCATCTGCAACTCTAATAAAGTCGGATGTAATACATTGTTAAGATGCGATAATTTGCTATCACTCGTAACGCGTTATAATTCTCAATCGCTACACCTTTCTAATTTGAATTCATTGATTACTTTCCATCATTCATTCACTCCGGATATCTTTACATAATTTAGATTAAAAACTTAGAGATAAAAAAATAACATGGAAAAGCAATAATTCGGCAATGAAAAGCAATGACGACCTTGGTGGTGTAGCGGTAGAACGTTCGACTGCTATACAGGGACGTGAGTTCGATTCCCGCTCAGTGCAAATATTTATATGCATGAATATGTATATTTGCATTGGTCTGGGTGTTTCTGTTTATAATATTTACAAAATAAAGTAACATATAATATAACATAAACTCACGCCTATATCCCCGAAGGGGTAGGCAGAGGTGCTAGCACCCACATTTCGCCAGTTTATGTTTAGGTCCCAATGTAATAGGTGGCGAGCCTATTGCCATTAACCGGGACTTATAAACCTGCGAAAAGCATCGAAAATTCATTGGTGTGTGCCATGGTAAAAGCTGGGATCGAACCCGAGACCTCTTCTCAGCAGTACATTACCCATACCACTAGGTTACCGCGGTAAAGTATCAAAGCATGTTTATTCGCATTCTAGATTCTATAACACAAGCTGGTTATGCTATGCTTACCTTGGGTCTAGATAGCGGCATGTGGAATGTTGTAGAATATTTAATTATTATCAATTAATTAATTTATAACTACTACTGTAGAACGTCGTAGACTTTAAATCTGCTATTTTTTAATTATTCCATTAATTCACAAATAACCTATACCTTCTATAAAAGTGACTGGAATCAATTTTGTTAATGCTTGAGCATATTTGCATAGGTACATAATATTTTGCAAACGGGCATAAAACAAAGAACTAATTTCTCCAATTATTGTCTTCGCAAATAAAAAAATTAACAAAACCCAACCACTAACCAATCGTATAATTGCAAAATAAAATGTTGTCAAAAGCCAGTCATTTTAATTCAATAGTAATACAATGCCTTAAACTTCAGTAAACATTATAATTAGTTACATCCTATTTCAGTTACGCTCGTACAAATTATAATTGAAATTAATTTATTACATCCAGGATGCTCGTAATATAAAATAGAGTTTGTGTACTTTCTTAAAACAAAATGGCTGCTAAAAATATGCACATTGCTTTACCTATATAAGCAAACATATTTATTTAATGTTATTTTTAACAATCGCGGTGTGAATTCATAATTATGCAACGGTTTGGGACTTAAGAGAAGAACCAAAAAACACATCGCCGTTAAAAACTGTCATAGTGAGTATGATGTGTTCATAATAAATGTAATGGTGGGTAGGCGCACAAAAAATGTTCCCCGTTTGGCTCTCGCAAGCTAGTCAAGTCGTGACCACGGGTGCTACAACGCATCCGAAACGTCGTCGGCAGAAATAGTTCCATTATTTTTTGTTGGTAATTAAATCTAATACTTTAACATAAACTCACTCCTTTACCCCCGAAGGGGTAGGCAGAGGTGCAAGCACCCACATTTCACCAGTTTATGTTTAGGTCCCAATGTAATAGGTGACGAGCCTATTGCTATTAACCGGGCACTTATAAACCTGCGATAAATACACACATAACTTCGAAAAGCATCGAAATGCCACTGATGTGTGCCATGGTAAAAACCCTGGGATCGAACCCAAGACCTCGTCTCAGCAGCCCATTACTCGTACCACTAGGCTACCGCGGTTATTCTTATCTAAACTTACTACTACTTCTAATACTTATCTATATTCAAATAGGTTACTAAGATCACTTATAACGGTATTTTTTTTAATATCTTGCCTGTGAGAAAAGAATCTGGCCACCACACCTTTTTATCACCAGTAATTACAATCAATCAATTTGATTATCCTACTGAAGTGAGGTCCTTTATCTGCAATACCTTCTAATAATTTTAGTTCATTGTCCAAT
Organism: Eilema griseolum; assembly: GCA_963662185.1. Lineage (NCBI taxonomy): Eukaryota > Metazoa > Arthropoda > Insecta > Lepidoptera > Erebidae > Eilema > Eilema griseolum. The sequence continues at coordinate 6,279,179 of OY759232.1, forward strand.
GACGTCATTATTATTTTTATCATACTAAGAAACTCCCAAGCAAGTTTCGCTGCATAGCCTGATGCGTAACTTAATTTTTGGATCACTTAGCCCACACAGTCACGGTATCGGTATTACGGCACAGAATACCAACTATTTGGTAATCTCTGCCCATAACAGGCAGGACTGGTTGAAGACCTTCATTTTCACGCATTATGGTACCTACCAAAGGTATTAGGTATAGCTTTTTTTTAATTGTATCAAGCAAGGTAGCCAAGTAGAGAGAGAAACGAAGTAAATCTATGATTGGTGGACTTGAGCACTACCTTAGTACCCCGTGCGTTTTTTGGAGTTTTATGAGGACAAAGACACCAAAAAACGCGCATTGCCATATTGATTATATTTTGTGATAATAGGTCCTACATATGAAATTGCCCTTTCTTTTAAGAAATTGGAGGAAAACCAATTTTCAGTACAAAGAAAGAAAAGAAAAAAAAATGATAAGTCCAAATTTTATGATTTTTTTTGTGTATGAATGAGACAACATTAGGTAAGCTGTAAAAATGTAATACGAAATGTATCATCAAAATGGATAGCATTTAGGAAGTACTGTTTTTGAAGATCGAATTTAATTTATCAAGCGGACAATAAAAACCAAACTGGTGGTAGAAACTTGGTGGCACAAATTTGTCTCAAGTTTCGACCGGGTAGGTACCACCGTGCACTATTGCGAAAAACCCTCCATAGCAATTCAATCTCGGTTGGATTGTGTTCAGGGGTCAGCATGTGCATAGCCGGGCAGAGGTGGTGGTTGTCGCAGCACTAGTGGGACCAGTGGGTCTTGGCGTAGTCTAGTGGGGATGGCGCGGGGCGATGCGCCGAACAGGGAGACCTGTAGAAACGGTGGTGCCGCTGGCCGCCCGCGGTATAGTACAGGGGCCCAACTGGGGTTAACCACCTTGGGAGGCTGCCTCACCAGGCCGCGCATAATCCCGATATGGTTCGTCGTGCCGGTTGGTGACCGGATTTGGGAGCCCGGCGACCATACTCGGGGGGGTACGGGGGCCCTTCCGTTCGGCGCGTCGGCTCTCGCCATGCCTCACATTCATAGATAAAACCAATATCCCGCGCTTTGTCACACGGTGCTGCGGCGGCAATCACTTCTTTTTTCACGCCTTCTCCCACCCAAACTCATGGCAGCGCAATTCACAGAAAAAGGCAACACAGCGGCTCGTCACACTCCCAAAAGCTTGCTATTTGAGGTGGAGTCCACAAACATCTGTGGGCTCCATGCAAACCTCAACGCCGTCCACCAACACCTAGAGACGGCGAAACCTGCCATGTTTTTTCTAACGGAGACGCAAATACACCGCCCTGACGACACGACCTACTTGCTCTACCCTGGCTATGTTCTTGAGGAAAGTTTTCGTGCAAAAGCCGGGGTGTGCGTGTTTGTTAGGGCGGATGTTTGCTGTCGCCGTTTGCGCTGCCTAGAGGACCCATCCTTCTCCGTCCTTTGGGTACACGTAGACCATGGCCCTACGAGTCAGATCTATGTGTGCCTCTACCGTTCCCATACAGGAGATGCTGAGACAACTCGACTCTTTGAATATCTGAGTCAGGCGGCAGATGATGCGCAGGAGCGATTTCCGAATGCCGAAATGGTATTTTTGGGGGATTTTAACGCCCACCACGAGATCTGGTTGGGCTCCTCCAAAACAGACCATGCGGGAAGAGCCGCCCACGCATTTGCTCTGGCGCACGGCCTGACCCAATTGGTGCACGAGGTCACTAGGATACCAAGAAGGTCGGGCCAAGCACCTTCTCTGCTAGACCTTCTGCTGACGAGTGATCCGGACCGGTACAGTGTATCGGTGCGAGCCGCGTTAGGCAACTCTGACCACTGCCTGGTCTGTTCCACGGTGCCTATTATGGCGCCTCCACGACCAGTGCGGGGGAAGCGGCGTCTCTGGCACTACTCGTCAGCGGACTGGGATGGACTTCGTGACTATTTTGCGTCCATCCCGTGGGTTGAGCGCTGCTTTGAAGGTAAGAACCCATCGGATTGTGCTACTGCTGTCGCCGGTGAGATCGGTCTGGGTATGGAATACTATATCTCATACACCGATGTCACCGGTGACCGCGGGGTGCGCCCTTGGTTCGGGCGCGAGTGCGCGGAAGCTGTTGAACAAAAACAGTCTGCGTACCGCGCTTGGGTAAGGGCGCGCGCCACGCGCCATCCCAATCTGGGCCACTTCAAGGCGGCGTACAACAGAGCCACAAAGGTCTGTAGAAGGGCCTATGTCAGAGCGGATGCCCTGCGCATAGCGCGGCTTGGTCAAGAGCTAGTGATGCATCCCACGGGAAGCCGTGGCTACTGGCGACTGGCTAAAGCCGTGCAAGCCAACTTCTGTCAGCCTTCGCTGCCTCCGCTGCGTAACCCTGATGGATCCCTGGCCCATGAGCCGCAAGAGAAGGCAAATCTGCTGGCTAATCTCTTTGCGGCCAACTCCCGAATCGATGATTGTGGTACCCAGCCACCAACACTACCCGACAGTGACCACGCGATGCCTGATATCCATATCAGGCAAAGCGATGTCCGTGCAGTGCTGCAATCACTCGATGTCCGGAAAGCCAGTGGTCCGGATGGTATTCCAGCGGTAGTTTTGAAAAAATGTGCAGCGGAGTTGTCTCCAATGCTTACGCGCCTGTACCGGCTATCCTACAGTTCGGGTACAGTGCCTTTGCCTTGGAAAGAGGCGAATGTTCAGCCGATTCCCAAGAAGGGGGATCGCTCGGAGCCAGCCAACTATCGACCCATAGCCGTCACCTCAGTGCTGTGCAAAGTGTTCGAGCACATAATTAACAAACAGCTCATGCGGCACCTAGAGGATCACTCCTTAATTAATGACCGGCAATATGGCTTCAGACCGAAACGGTCAACGGGTGATCTTCTAGCATACGTTACCCATCTTTGGGGTGAGGCTATGGACAAGCACGGCGAGTCACTGGCAATTAGTCTTGACATCGCCAAAGCTTTCGATAGAGTCTGGCACAAATCGCTTCTTTCTAAGCTACCTGCCTTTGGTCTGCCTTCTAGGCTGTGCAACTGGGTTGCTAGCTTCCTGCAGGGGCGCCGTATTCGCGTCCTTTGTGACGGACGAGCTTCGGAGTTTCTGCAGGTTAATGCTGGCGTGCCCCAGGGGTCCGTCTTATCACCCACTCTCTTTCTTCTGCATATCAACGACATGCTGTCTACCGGCAATGTTCATTGTTATGCAGACGATAGCACTTTACATGGGAGTTATCATGGACATCCAGCGGCCAAGCAGTCAGATATCGCGGAGAAAAGGCAGATTCTTGTCACTGAGCTTGACGGGGTCCTGAATCGCATTTCTCAATGGGGCTCTGAGAACCTGGTTGAGTTCAATGCCAAGAAGACGCAGGCATGTGCGTTTACAGCAAAAGTATCTTCTTTCCTTCCCCTCCCCACTCTTCAGAGCACGCCACTGCCGCTGCAGGACAATCTCAATATCCTAGGTATGGATGTTCGCTGCAACCTGAATAACAAAAACTACATCGAAAGCATCATCAAAACAGCCTCACGAAAACTCGGAGTCCTGAACAGAGTGAGACGATTTTTCACGCCGGAGCAGCGGTGTCTTCTATACAAGACACAAATTCGCTCCTGTGTGGAGTACTGCTCGCATCTCTGGGACGGTTCAGCAAAGTACTTACTAGATGCTCTCGACAGGTTGCAGCGACGTGCGATCCGCATCATTGGGAATCCCGAGATCACGAACACCCTAGAACCTTTACAGCTGCGTAGAGATGTTGCGTCCATGGCTGTATTTTACCGTCTGTACCATGGGGAGTGTTCTGATGAGCTCTTCCAATTAGTCCCACCCTCCCCTTTCCTACACAGGACAACGCGTGCAGGTCTTAGATGTCATCCGCACACGGTGCAAAACATCCGATCAAGAACCAAGCGGTTCGGAGACTCTTTCCTCTGTCGCACCATTAAGGCCTGGAATTCATTACCAGCTCACGTGTTTCCTTCTTCCTACAGTCCCGGGTCCTTTAAGCGGGGCGTGAAAAAGCATATGATAAGGCCGTCAAGCTGAGTGTCACCATTGTCACACGGTATGTGTAAGTAATGGTGACCCTCTTTTCTGGGATTTTGCCTTCAGCTTACCATCAGGCAAGGCGAGGTCCAATTGACGTGTCCTATATAAAAAAAAAAAAAAAAAAAAAAAAAAAAAAAAAAAAAAAATTTAATACAGAGTTGTAAAATCTTGAAATCAACTTTCAAACAAAATATAAATAATGGAAATAGCTATTAAATTACAGGAATAACGAACTCATGAATCTGTAAGAAAATTTCGGCAATTTCATAGGTAAAGACCTAATATATGTACCATGAAGGACCAAATATGTGTTACGTATATTCGTGTTAATGTCTACAAGTCCAGCTGTTACCTAACTGTTATTTTAAAAACGAAAAACTACTATACATTTTTCAAGAATGTTGCATAACAGTATTATAATGTACCTATCATGTGAGCCCTACCAGTGTGTCTAAAGGCCGTTTTTCAAGCTGATAAAACTTGTCCTTCAGCTGTAGGCGAACAATACGTTACGTAGGTATGTGAACATTGCAACATAATTAACGAACTATATTGGGTCTGTTGGCTGTTGCCTGCGCCATGACTATTGTTTACATCGTGGGATTTTATAGATAAGTAGGTTAGTTTACCCATTTGTAAGTTTGCATTTATCTTTATGTGAGATTGAGAGGTTTTAGGTGCGGGAAAATGTTTTTCAGCAGTAGAATTGAGTCTGGAAATGAACCCGTCAAAGGGCATGATTATTATTTTTAACCTCAAGCACAGAACAGAGCGTATCTAAAGTCTATATTGAGTGAAAACTAATAAATTGAGAGGAAATTTTATGAATGGTCAGGTTATTTATTATATTGGCTAAGTTCTAGAATACAATCTGCAACTAAGATCAAATCGATGCTCATGACTGAGTATTGTTCTAGAGTAAAAGTACGGGCTGCGGTCATGATTTTATAATATAAAAAATAAAAGTAATTAATACAGTTAGTGCAACGGAAAGTTTAAAACAGGAAGGTTTATAGGAAGCACGTGAAGTGTGTCCTTACACAAATGCCGGCATATTAACAGCATTATACATTGTATTTATACATACATATAATCACGCCTTGATCCCTGGAGGGTTATTCAGAGGTGAATTAACATCTTTCCTCAATCATTAAATTCGGTCCCACGTAATAGGGGGTGAGTCTATAGTCGTCTTGTTGACTTTACGTTGATTGTTGACTCAAACCATTTATCCGAGGCTGAGTCTGGGCTGTATTTATCAGTCTAATGTTACACAGCCCTATCCCTTAGTCGCCTTGAACGACACCGCATGGGAAGAGATGGGGTGGCCCTAACTCTACTCTGCCGGGAACCACACGGCTATTTGTATCTTATTATTTACATTGTTTTTTTTAAAGTCGTGAGCAAAGGTTTAAGTGTCGTCGGTAACTATGTTCAACCAAAAAATAGTACCAAGTTTATTCATAATTGTAATTTTTATACGAGAGTGTTTGTTTTTGTTATTAAAAATGTTTGCATTATAATACGACATTATACACGTCCGTTATGCTCTGATAGTGATGTTGGCGAAAGAAGATGATACAATGTCACTCGAGTGCAAGTGTGATTCATAACAGCATCGTACATAAAATTGTGGCAAGCGTATAATAAGTGTATCGTTTATGTAAAATTTTACAAAAAAAAACCAGCCCTGTATATGGAGTAGAGTAATGATTTTTTGTTATTGACAGGTATTTTGAAGTTTATAACTCTATTTATACTGTTGATTGATGGCAGTTGGTGGAATTTGTTGTTACACATTTTTTTATACTTTTTTTATGTACCACTTAGTTGGCAGACAAGCACATGGTCCACCTGATGGAAAGTGGTTATTCGACGTTTGTAACACCAGAGGAGTCACAGTCGCGCTGCCAACCCTGTAAGTACAGAGTTTCTGTGCCGTCAGTGTAGAAGACAAAGCAAGACAAGCCTTTAGTCTTCCCACTGACAGCACAAATTCTCCAGTGAGCACATATTGAAATTCACTTGTACTTTTGTATGTTACCAATTCTTTAAAAAAAAGGTTAACTCAACTTACTATACAAAACTCGCCTGTTCGATTGGGCAACATGTATCATAAAGTTGTAGCCTGGAGTCCTCAATCCTATGCTACAAGTGGGTAACCTACTTATATGTTGTTCAGTACTAAATAGTTATTTATCGTAACCTCAATCCGTTGAATTGTGTTTAACCGGTAATAAAACAGTATTTAGCATAGAAATTACTTGTTACCATGGGCTATTGGCTATGGTGGTTATAAAGTCGATACGTTATCAACTACCTACGTCTGGTTGGGCTAGAAAACTCGTGCGAGGGCCGATGCCGTTTAGAAAACAGATTAAACTGCGTGATAAGAGGCTGAACAGCACGTATAGATGTATTATGTAGGTAGGTATATTGTGTTTTTTATTTTTATTTTTATACCACTTAGTTGGCAGACAAGCACACGGCCCACCTGATGGGAAGCGGTTACCGTGGCCTATGGACGTATGCAACACCAGGGGTGTCACACTCGCGCTGCCGACCATGAAGAAACCTTCTGATGCCCCTCTTGAAGAACCCCATATTGTAGGCGCTTGGGAAAACCGCAGCAGGGAGGTCATTCCACAGCTTGAGTGTGCGTGGGATGAAGTTTCTTTCATACCGCACAGTGCGCACCGTCTCAGGTCGCAATGTGTGGGGATGAATTCCCTGCCTATGGCGAGAGGTGCGATGATAGAATGTAGCTACGGGCATCATGTTTTGAGATTCTAGCTTTATGTTGCGTTATAAAGGAAAGTTTTAATTTTCCTTCTGTTAATGATTTGAGGCGGAGGACCGGCCGAAATAGTGTATATTGGGAGAGGCCTATGTCCTACAGTGAACTGCGGTGGGTTAATTGATTGATTGAATAATTTGAAACGTAATGCATACCTATTATTATTTTTTCTTTTTTTTTTACATCTGCAATCGACCAAAACAAGTCATAATCAAATCTGATCGCTTTTGGGAATGTAATAGTCATACTACATTAAGCACGAGTTGAGGCAGTTATTCTCTCTTATCAATGTCCAGGATATTGCACATCTTTAAGCGTTGGATTGCTCTATCATTTATTAAAGTTCTTGCAAGTACAAATGCATATCTTAATTAAATATATTCTTTTGTATTGTGGTAGGTACAAAACTTGACTATTCGAGTCAGGTAGGTATATTCATCTAGCCATGACAAAGACATGATAGAAACAGGAAGACAAGACATTTTTACCATCGAACAAAAGATTTACACAGCACTATCAAACACATAAGCACTCACACACACAGAAACACAGCGCTTATGCACACAGAAGATACATTAGCACTCACAATAAGATATCTATGAGTGCAGCCCAAATTCAAGTGGGAACCAATAAAGGAATTATCGGTTTTTTTTATACCACTTAGGTGGCAGACAAGCACACGGCCCACCTGATGGTTACCGTGGCCTATGGACGTGTGTAACACCAGAGGAGCCACACTCGCGCTGCCGACCCTGTAAGCACAGAGTTTCTGTGCCGTCAGTGTAGAAGACAAAGCAGGACAAGCCTTTAGTCTTTCCCACTAACAGTACGAATTCTGCAGTGATCTCTGGCTACCCTACTCACCGCTGGGAACACAACACCAAGTTATTATAACCGCGGTATTCTGTAGGGCGGAGGTACTTCCCCAGTCGGATTGCTCAATTGAGTGGAAATACCGCCGTGTCCTATCTCCTAAATGTTCTACATACATACATATAATCACGCCTTTAACCCCGGAGGGTTAGGCAGAGGTGAATTAACACCCACATTTCACTAATAATTGAACTCGGTCCCACGTTATTGCCGTCTTCCGGGCACTATTGTTGACTCAAGCCATACATTTGAGGTTGAGTCTGGGCTGTACATATCTGTATGATGTTAAACAGCCTTTTCCCTTAGTCGCCTTGTACGACACCGCATGGGGTGGTCCAAATTCTACTCTTATAGATAAAAATAGAGAATGAAAACGTGGCAAAGAATTATCGTTGAACGTAAGCACTTATGTAAATAAATATTGTCGATGAACTATGAATCACTTTTATAGAAGTCGGTTCAATGCCATCTTTATCTTTAGCGCACAATCATAACTATTTTTATAATATAAACGAGTTAATAATATTAAACTGAGTCTACATTGGATGGTAGTTGGCGATGCTATAGAGAGCAAGTCGAGATAAACAAGATATGTTCACAGATAACACAGTATGGTTGAGCGAAAATCTTGGGCCGACACCTGAAACTTGGCTATATTACAGCGACTAAGAATGGAATGGAAAGGGACTTTTTTTCCGAATCTAACCTCTTTTTTAGGCCATTATGCGTGTAGAGTTAGCTAGCTCCGCCCACAAACGCAGAAGCTTACTGGGGGCTACACAGGCTTCGCGAAATGATCTCACTGTATCGAGGATTTATGATCGTTGAAGGGCTTCTGCCTCGCATTCCAGTATTACGTGGGTGGCCGTTTCCTCGGCAACAAAACACCCCCTGCAAAGGGGACTGTCCGTAACGATGGTGTATAGGTGCTTGTGGAGGGGGCAGTGGCGCGTTATTGTTCCCATTATTGTTCTCAGACTTGTTCTGTCTAGTTTTAGGATTTAGATTTAATAGGAGGTAGGACACGGCGGTATTTCCGCCCGATTGAGCAGTCCGACTGGGGAAGTACCTCCGCCCTACAGAATACCTTCGTATATATATAATAACTACGTGTTGTGTTCCCAGTGAGTATGGTAGCCAGAGCTCACTGGAGAATTTGTGCTGTCAGTGGGAAGACTAAAGGCTGGTCCTGCTTTGTCTTCTACACTGACGGCACAGAAACTCTGTACTTACAGGGTTGGCAGCGCGACTGTGACTCCTCTGGTGTTACAAACGTCCATAGGCCACGGTAACCACTTTCCATCAGGTGGGCCGTGTGCTTGTCTGCTAACTAAGTGGTATAATAAAAATAGGAGACGCAGCGACTAAGAATAACGATTCCGTTAGGTAAGATGTAGCAGATATTGATCAGTCTACTTTTGAATTAAGCAGGTACATTTCTTAATCAATTCAGTTCAATTTCGCAAATGCGTAATCGTAGTAAGTAGTATTATGTAGGTACCTTTATTATTTAATAATATTGCTCATTATATAAACAAAACAAACATCGCTTATGATAGTAAAGTTTAGATATACATACAATAATAATATTTGGTCTCGGCAGTCGCTCCTATTAAACCGTAGCCAAGTCAAAAGCTTGAATGTAACCAGGAACAACTTAAATATGAAACTATTTTTTTACTCACTTAGGTAGGCAGTAGGTACTAATCGCAAATATAGCGATTGCCAATGCACTAATGTAGTCTCAATCTTAGATGCATGAATCACACACTAGACCTAGATCACAATAAGGAAAATTCACCAACGGTGTCGTCAACACTCCTCAGAAGCGTCACAAATAAAACTGGATTTTAGAACGGCAAACTGTTTTTATAAATAGGAATTGATTCCCCCTTTTCAGGAACCGTATGTGTGTATGTGTGTACACGCGTAACGAATTATTCTGCATAGTCATTAGTGACTGGTAAGGCGAACCGATGTTTTTTGTTCCCTGAATTGGTACAATATGAGGAAAGAATGAATTAGAACTGTAAGAAGCTAAAATGATTCATGTTGTGTTCATCAATGATCGGTATGGGTATCTCACCGTTACAGAGTAAGCAGGTAACATAACATAAACTCACGCCTATATCCCCGAAGGGGTAGGCAGAGGTGCTAGCACCCACATTTCCCCAGTTTATGTTTAGGTCCCAATGTAATAGGTGGCGAGCCTATTGCCATTAACCGGGCGCTTATAAACCTGCGATAAATACACACATAACTTCGAAAAGTCATTGGTGTGTGCCATGGTAAAACCTGGGATCGAACCCGAGACCTCGTCACAGCAGTCCATTACCCATACCACTAGGCTACCGTGGTTTTCTTCACCGGATTCTGCTACGGATCAAAATTAATACAAAAGGATGGTGATTATTTGGTATTTTAAGATCGCATGTGTTTGGTATTCTACATTTCAAAGGTGTACTGCATAACTGTACTACAATCACATAAAAAATGGCGTGGTAAATATTCATCAAAGTGATTTGGAAGGCATATTTCTACATATACATAATAAATTATTCATATTGGTTTATTTGCAAATCATTTTGCTCTCTTCGCAAATATGTTATTTAAATCTCACACTTAAGAACAATATTTGAATACCAAAGCAATAAATAATCGGAAATCCTAACACATTAAGGCACTTTCATTTCCTTAACTATACAATTATTTTGCTAACGGCTTCAGGTAAGCAATGGTGGTAAAACTGACAAAAGAAAGTCCAAACGCCCTAAATACCGACGCATCAACCGTAAATATGAACGAACTGGATATGCAGATACGCATGGAGGTAATTCTTTGAGGCTGCAGGTCCACCTCGAAGCAGCCAAGCTTGGCGCGACCAATCAACCAGAACTGCACGCAACAACAAATTAACTGACACCGAACACGCGAACATCGAGAAAATCTATCAAATTTTTTTGTAACGGTGACTTCAGCATTGCTTATAATATACCTACTCCTCTGAAACGTTCCCAGAGCGTTTATTTATTCATCAATACCGTTCTAAAACAGATAATAGGTCCTATTAAACAAATGTGCCATTGCAAATTTATAAATCGAAGAGATTTACGATCCCCGCTATTACCTCAGGCTATTGTGTTTCGACAGCAAATATTAGCAAGCAAATGCGACTAAAAATAAAACCACGTCAGCGCTGATAAGGTGTGCATACCGTTTTTTATGAAGTAAGTAGTCGTAAACCCGCATTACATAAAAGAGAAATGAAATCACGCTTGAATGCATACATGAAAAAAACTGCCGAGGCAGCAAGTAAAATGGTTTGTCAGTTATCGTTAACTGGTGTTTGATTGCGGCCCTTAGGGTTACGAGATGTTGCCGACCACGTAATGCAATAACACCGGACGCTATTTTCTGGTTAGCCTCTTTCTTCAATGATTTCAAAGTGATTGAGTGGTAATGTTGGTCGGGCGACGGTGCGTGGCGTAGCGCCATTCCGTCTACATTTTATTTTCGTTAAACCTCAAGTTCAATGACCACTGAGGTCGGCCTGTGAGATAAAAAATGAATCCAAGTTGCTGCAGTATCAAAAGTTTTGGTCATTATTTCGGCTTATAAAATACCTACGTTTTATTTTACGACTCTTGCTTACTTTTGGGTAAAAAGTTATTTTCGAAATTTTAATTAAAATTCGAGTCGAATTTCTTACGTAATGTTGCTCATATGTTATCTGATTTGCTGTTTCCGAACTGGTATGTGACTTGTCAACACGGCATATAATTATCGTTGCTCTCAAATCTGCCATGATGCCAATCCATGTTCCACAACAAAACTGTCTCCCGGATGTCGGTCGCAACATAGCTCGACGAGCAAAAATATCACCCACGTAATTTTATACGCATGACTGCCCGGAGCAATTTGAAAAAAGGACTGCATTCCAGTGTTGTGTACACAAAGTTTTACACCTACATTCGCTCACACAAGGCCCACCGGTACCGCACCTAAACCGTTATCACAAACCTTTTATTAAACTCGTTATAGCTTAAACTAAACTTATTTAACGTTACTTGCAACTATCTATGGACAAAGGGATACATATCGCATAATAATGTAAGTACAAATGAACGCATCGTGTGCGGTCGGCCATCCAAATTGATAGGGATCTAGCAAAAAAACTGTTTTCACTCGTGATTTATTTTGTTTCGCTGTCAATAATTGCTCAGACTGTAGCCGTAGATCAGCCGGGATTAAACCATGGATTCGAAAGGCAGATGTAAGTTTTGTTTAAACTTTATATTACAGGTTTTAGTGTTCTGATGAGGTCTTCCAAATAATCCCACTCTCTCCTTTCCTACATAGGACAACTTGTCACCTTCACACTGTGCAGAATATATGAGCAAGAACCAATCGGTTCGGATACTCTTTTCTTTGCCGCATCACCAAGACCTGGAATTCATTACCAGCTCACGTGTTTTCTTCTTCCTACAGTCCCGGGTCCTTTAAGCGTGAAAGAGCATCTGATGAGGCCGCCAGGCTGAGTGCCACCATTGTACCATTACCTACAGTCTGTAATGGTGACACTCTTTTCTGAGACTTTGCCTTTAGCTTACCATAAGGCCAGATGAAGTCAAATTGGCGTGCCCTAGATAAAAAAAATAGTATCCGATTCTAGGTTGAATGGAGAGCACAATCTAGATTGAATATTACTGCAGGATGTAATGTATTGAAACAGTTTTATTGAATAGTACCTATGCAAGGAATGCAGTCTCTTCATAAGAATTTTGATCTACTCAATGCATTCTAAGTCTGTACCTACCGCATACAATTGAAAAGTAAATGCCTAGGTCACGATTGACACGTATTAAAGAAACTCCATGTGGTATGGTACGCAGTTACCCTTGAAGATTTAAGTCCAGGAGGTTGTCAAAAAACGGCCTGTCCATTCAATTTAGTTCATACACCTTGAACGCAAATAGGCCAGTCACGACTGTTGCCTTATTAAGATTTATCGACCACTTTGTTACTTGATTTGTGATTTTATTGTGGTAAGAACGATATACCTACCTACATTTAATCCGGGTTCTGTTATTAAGGCGCCTATTCAATTTACAACCGTTTGTTTTTTTAACAAGAGAGCTGTTGCAATAATAGTTACGTTAGTAAGTAACTAGTGCGTTTGTAAATAACGCTTTATACATGTCACCTCATTAGAGAAAATAATCTGAGGAGGTAAAATACAGCAACTAAAACTAGTCTAGATTTGCAACGATCTTTAAAGTATTTTAAATTAAACAGATTCCAAATATGTATGATGCTAAATACTATACAATCCTTGAGACGGCGATGTATTGAGAACAATGGCCGTTTAGAACAATTGATTTATTATTAAGAATAAAAACTTTTAAAAGTCGTGTTTATAAATGCTGAAGTTGTACTTGAGAAAGTAAAACTAGTTTTGAACCTAAAAGAGGACTTTTAACAAGGAGTAAGACATTCTGGAGAGTCTGATACGCGCGTAGTTCATGGCTTTTAGCATGGAGCACTATTCTTTGACTTTTAGTGATAGGTTAGTTTGGATTTGATTCTTTTGAGAAAATTAAAATACAATTGTGTTCAAGTTGTTTGGTGTCGCACAAGGCGACTAAGGTATAAGACTGTTTAACAGCAAATAGATATATACAGCCCAGATTCAGTCTCAGATGCATGGTTCGAGTCAGCAATAGAACCCGGAATACGGCAATAGGCTCACCCCTTATTACTCACAATGATTGGTCAAATGTGGGTGTTAATGCAGGTGTCTGTACAGTGGTGGTGTACAATAATGCAGAGGTCTGCCTAACCCTCCCGGGATTAAAGAGTCATTATATGTATTGTATGTAAGTTGTGTTCAAAATAACCTTTTATCTTCTTAACAGAAGGTTCATCACATTGCGTCATCTTCTTCACAGAAGTTTAATTACGTTTCAAAAGTGTTATTAGGTAGACGCATATGCCGTTTCATTTTTATCAAAATTACCGCGTAGACGCATTGATTTCAGCCATCGTCAGTTATTCGACAATTTATTTTAGTAGATATCAATTTTATTTTACAAGATATGCTGAGTAGCTACTTAATTCATTATCACAATATAGGAATCTACCAGATACCGCGACGTGGGTGGACATTATCAATACTAAAACTCAACATGTTCTCAAACACTTCAGTGATACACACGTCATAACATGTTGACATATTTACGCCGAATTAAATAAAAATATTGCCCATATAAATGTTGCTCATCATAAATTAAGAAGTAAAAAGGTCCCAAACCAGTCGGCTGGTCCCGTCTACCTGTACCGTGACTCGGACATTCCAAGAATATTTCCGAAGTCCCTTTTCTGGTTACGACTTGTATGTATTGTGAAAGGGCCAAATATAAAAAAAAATTAAGTACATAACTGGTGCAGATTTTTTTTACGTAACCTGTCGTAGGTATATTGCTATTAATTAATGTCACAGATTTAAATGAGACAGAATATTTCCTACCTACATTTTGTAAAGGTACTTTGAAGGGTCGTGTCTTCGCTGATTTATGATTATTTAACAAAAAGATGTACAATTGACAGCCACCGTGGCGTGGCTGTCAATTGCAGAAAATATACAGGAGGCGCGTGTTCGATCCCCGCTTAGTAATACCACTTAGGTGGCAGACAAGCGCACGGCCCACCTGATGGAAAGTGGTTACCATGGCCTATGGACACCAGAGAAGCCACACTCGCGCTGCCGACCCTGTAAGCGCAGAGTTTCTGTACCGACAGTGTAGAGGACAAAGCAGGACAAGCCTTTAGTCATCCCACTGACAGCACAAATATTCCAGTGAGCTCTGGCTACCCTACTCACTGTTGGGAACACAACACGAAGTTATTATAACCGCGGTATTCTGTAGGGCGGAGGTACTTCCCCAGTCGGACTGCTCAATTGGGCGGATATACCAATATTTTTATGCATAGGTCATTGGTATGGTCGTGCTTCGGAGAGCACGTTATGCCTTCGGTTCCAGTTGCCATACCAACATCTATGGCAGTTGTTGGAGCCCTAAAAAGTCCAACAACTGTTCTAGCTGCAATGCAAAGAACCTCGTAGGATAAAACATCAGAAAAAAGTGCTAACAGTCAATAATCCTACAGTCCCGGGCTCTTTAAGCGGGGCGTGAAAAAGCATATGATAAGGCCGTCAAACTGAGTGTCACCATTGTCACACGGTATGTGTAAGTAATGGTGACCCTCTTTTTTGAGACTTTGCCTTCAGCTTACCATCAGGCAAGGTGAAGCCTAATTGACGTGTTCTATATAAAAAAATATTAAAAAAATAATACAAGTCTACTCCTTGGACTCATTAATATTAACAAAATGAAGCCTCAATAATGTCCACTATGGCTGTCCGTGATCTTAAGTACTAAGTTGGTGTGCATTTTATTTACAGATACCTAAGTCACGCTCGACAAAAGCTGTCTAATGAGATCTAGATAAGAATACATTATTCTTTCAGACATGATTTGTTAGTCCAATTAGGTGTTATCTTGTTACAACATATTTACGTCCTTTGTGGCTACAGAATACAGAAAACCAAGATAAGGATGACGTTATAATCTTAAAGAAACTTTAGAAAATAATTTTAAATCCCTTATTAAAATATGTGAACTTTTCCATGTGTTGTTTAATTAACTGTAGTACTAATCTTAGTGACTTGATAGTTTCGACACAGAAATATAGACTAACAACAAACTATATTCAAAATTTAAATCAACAATTTTCATTATTTTTGGGAGTGGATTAAACCGCTAAGTTCACACTTCTAATAAAGGTGATAGAGTTTATACTTGATTAACCGTTCATAAATTATTACACACATAAATATCATTACATCATCCTTCTATCCTTCCTAAAATACATCACAAGTTTCCTCTGCCGTCCTTACCCTTTCATGCAAACCCGAAGGTTTCAAATGCTTCTGACCTATTCTTTTATCAATACCTTATAAATTTGGTCAGTGTTTGTATCACGAGGTCGACCCTGGCTGGCCAGGCCATTCACCAATGGCTATACAAAATGATTTGATGATAGACAATACAGCTTTGGAAGCATCAAGCAACAATAACAATTCGTGCTTATAGATATACTACTGTAGTTTATTCTATTGATATTGTATTCGAGTTTTAAAAATTAATGTCGGATAACGGTTGTATGGGAGCTATGTGTCTACAGGAAATCCTGGTACGCGCGTGATTGCGTAAAGAAAATCAAATGCATACGTCACTATTGTAATACTGATGCTAGGTGTAGCGTGCCGTGTATCTTGGAGATATCGTGGCACATCGGAACAGTCACTGAATTTGGGCACTACCCAGTACCTCGTCCAATTTTTTCCTCCATACCGACACTAGTTCTGCAATACCTTACCGAAGCACTCGAAGTAGTTAGATTGGAATCGGCCAAATAAGGCGAGATTTATACCGAAAAAGGCTAAAAAGTCAAAGCAAGATTGGACGTGTCGACAGAATTTTGCTATGTGATCGTGTTATTGTGTAAGGTTTTGTGTGAAAGTATGTTCATTGGTTTCTTCTTGTGGCACAGTCGAGAAGCAACTGCCCTATGTTGTTAATTATAATGAAAAAAATTTTTCTTCTTTTTGAACTAAAGAAAAAACAATTGCTAAGAAAATCCCTAGCACGAAAAACTATCGTAAACGAATCGAGAGAACGCAGCATTGCGATTGGCCGGCTTCAGACACACAGGTTCTGATATCTTTTTAGGAGGTCGAAGAAAAAAATTACCTTGTCTATTATGACGTTTTGAGAAATTGATAACCACACGGACGAGTTCTTACATAACGAAAAACATCAACGTCCAGACCACTATGTCTCAATCTTAAGACACTTTTAAAGTTATTATCTCAACAAATTGTATCATCGTTTAGACAATATTTTCCAATACCCCACATTGTTTCATTACAAAAGAATGCGCTCTTAACCATTTATCATCCAAATGCACCTATTATTCTTAGCCATAAGCTAGCCGGATATCCATACATGCGAAAAGGGGTCATGCGTTGTTGCCTGCCTTTATGGCATGGCATTCAACTCTCGGACGCCATACGCCATTACGATTCTATGAGGGACGTCGCCCAGTTTCCGAACGAAAACTTAGCTGTGTTCCATCGATAAGAGAACAGCTGCGTTTCTCTTCAGGTGTTAGAATTTATGCATTTATTATGAGGGAGAAATAAAATGGAGCTGATTTTTTGATAAAACATAAAATTCTCACTTATCAAAAATTTTTTTATGATTGGCCTGTATTAATGTAGTGGTACCAAGTGCACCTGCTTCACATGAAGATCATTTAAGAGTAAATATGGGAATTTTCTTCCTGGAATTCTTTGATATGGACATGTTCAATGCCTCCTTGCCTACTCCTGCAGGAATAATACTTCTATAATGCTAATAATCTCCTACAGGTTTATTTTATCTATTTATTTATTTTATTTATTTATTCAACTTTATGCACAGTAATTTTGTACAAAGGCGGACTTAATGCCAAAGGCATTATCTAACAGTCAACCTTAGGGTGATGCAGAGATACATTGAGGTAGGTGCAGTGCACTATGACCACAATAATAATACATACATTATACATACACACTATAATACATAAGAAATTCATACACATACTTTTAAATATATTTACTTACATATTACTTACTTATACTTACTACTTATATATATACTTATATATATTCGTATAATATATACTTATATAATATAAACTTACCTATACTTACATAGTTATACATAATGACTAAGTATTTCTAACATTAAGGTTTTACACATTACTATGACTAGGGGCTACTGTAGTAGAGCTGACGTACTTTGTACTTGAATGTTGCACGGTTAGTAGTCATCCGGATTTCGAGAGGAAGCGCATTCCAGAGGAGAATTGCTTGCACGAGGAAAGAAGAATGAATTAGGCTGGAACTATGAGTAGGACAGTGGAGAAGACGGTTGTCAGCTGACCGCAGATTTCTGTTGTGATGAGAACCAAGTAGCTGAATATGAGATGATAAATAAGAGGGGACATTAGGAGTGGCTAAAATTTTATGTATCATCATCACTGCCCTCAAGCTGCGTCGCTGACGTATCGGCAACCATCCTAACTCCGAACGATGAGCTGAGACGTGATCATATTTCCTAAGGTTAAAGGTGAATCGAATGCAATTGTTGAGAAGGCGGTCGAGTTTATTGAGCAGATCTGCATTCAGGTCGAGATAGCATACATCACCATAGTCCACGATTGGAAAGATTAGCGTTTGCATTAGCATTGCCTTGGTTTTGGTTGGTAGAAAATTTTTGAGGCGATAAAGACTACGCAGCATTCCTGTAACCCTCTGACAGACCCTTGTAACTTGAACTTGCCAGTTCAAGGTGGAGTCAACATTCAATCCCAGATTTTTGACACTATGCGTGACAGGAATAATTCTTCCGTTGAACTTTATTGTTGGCAGAGTTGCACTGTCTACCTTATTCATCCTATGGCTACTACCAATTAAGATACCCTGGCATTTATCGGGGTTGACAGAAAGACCAAACCTGTCACACCAAACGCCTATTGAGCGCAAATCGGAATTAACTCTGTCAATAGCCTCTGAAAGGTTCTCCACGCGGGCTTGGCTGTATATCTGTAGGTCATCGGCATACAAATGATACGCACACTGAAGTTCAGAGGTAATGAGGTTAATGAATATAGAGAATAAAAGAGGTGAAAGAATACCGCCTTGCGGAACACCAGAGTCGAGGTTGCGCCAGCTAGATGAAATTTCATCTGCGCAAACCGACTGTTGGCGTCCACGAAGATATGAAGAGAACCACTCCAGCTCGTCGGCTGAGATCCGAAGATGGGCTAGTATGGCTAAAAGGATGTCGTGATTCACGCAATTGAACGCATTTGAGAAATCCACTAACACTAGCACTGTGATACAACCTTTCTCTATTCCGTCCCTGACATCTCCCGTTACTTTGAGGAGTGCGGTTGTAGTGCTGTGTCCGGGTCTGAATCCGGATTGTAATGGACTTAGTATCCCATTGGAGTGCACATAGTTGGACAGCTGGCGATGAACACAGGCTTCTAATACCTTGGATAGGAAAGGGAGAATGGAAATAGGACGAAAGTGATTGGGAAGAGAGGGATTTTAGATTTTAGGAAGAGGACGCACATAAGCTTTACGCCACAAGTCAGGAAATTGACCAGAGTCAAGTGAAAAGTTGATGATGTGTGTAATAGCGGGAAGGAGTTGGTCCATGATAGTGGTTATCATACGGCGACTAATGTCGTCACAGCCGACTGCCTTTGACTTAATTGCGAGAATAGTCTTCTTGATCTCCGCCGACGTGACTGGAGTGAATTGAAAAGGTTCGTAATTGGGACTGGGCAGTCCGGTGATAGAGTTAACCGTTTGACGCTTGGTTGGGCCATCAATTGTGTGAGAGGTAGAGAAATGATGGTTAATGGCATCCAACTCAATTGTCTTGGGTAGCTCCAGCTGTCTTGGCTTACCAATGCCCAGTGTCCCAAGAAACCTCCAGACATCGACAGATGTACAGGAAGATAAGTTATCAAGAATATGTCGGCGTTTAGCGTTGCGTATCACCTGATTACACCGATTCCTGGCAGTTTTATAAGAATCCCAGTTGATGACAGAACGATTCTTTTTGAACTTACGAAAAGCCCGGTCTCTCCCTTTCATAGCGGTTCGAACATCACTCGTTATCCACGGAGCTGGTCTATGTTTTAATTTCACCCTCCTCACGGGTGCATGGATGTCATAGAGGCCAATAACTGTTTTGTTAAAAGTACGAACCTTATCATCGATGGTGCTTGCCTCTGCTAAATCCTCCCAACTGACTTTGGCAGCTTCATTGCACAATTTTTCAACATCCATGCGCCCGAAGCATCGTCTGTCCAATACTTTGTGTTTGAGTTTAGGGGGCTTAAGAATGTAGGAGATATAGATCAGGTCGTGATGAGAGAAAGCTGGAGCTAGATACTGACCGTGAGTTCGAACAAGCATAGGCGAAGACGTAATTATTAAGTCGAGCCATGTGTCCTCAACATATTTATTGTGGTGTGTGGCCTGAAGCGGTAAAACCTGAAGACTGGCTGACTCGACTATGTTAAGAAGCTTTATGGCTCGTGATGACGAACTAGGGAGAAGATTAGTGTTAAAATCGCCCATGATGATGTGATGCTCGTAATCAGACCCCAAGGATTCAAAAACCAATTCGATATCGGTGAAGTAGTTGACACTTGGAGGACAATAAACAACACCCAGGAGGGCTTTGACACCCCTGACCCAGACCTCAAGAAAAAGAAACTCGGCTGTTGCGGAGTACACAGAAGGTGATGAAGCGACTATTTTGTACGGGAAGTCACTACGTAGGTATATTGCTACCCCACCGCGCTCCTTGCCCGTCCTGTCGTTTCTTATTAAAATAAATCCGGGCAGTGGATAGGATGTGGATGGTAAGTGTGGTTTAAGAAAACTCTCAGAAATCAGGATGGCATGAACATGGGAGTCAGCAAATGTCGCAACCAGGTCACTGTAATGGTAGGGCACACTTTGTGCATTTATATGACATACGTTGAATGTCTGCCCTGATTCCCGAAAGGTATCACGGAGCTTGTCGCCAAGTGTACTATCAGTGACTGAACAAAAACTGTCGTCTTCAGATAAAAAATCCGCCCCATGGATTGAATGATATGAGATACTGTCATCGGAGGAGTAATTCATGTTAAGATATTCAAAGCAAGTAAGTATATAAAATAAAATATGAATAAAATAACGCTACTACTTAATTACGAGATAAATATGCAAAAAGTGCTACCTATTTTGTTTATTTAAAAATATATATTCAAAATAGACTAAATATCAGTAATAATACCTACTATAAAATAATAAAAGTGATTATTGTGTATTACTATACAATTATATAAAATTTCGATCAACGTTGTGTCTCTGCACCACCCGCCAGCCAACAACACACTATTAAATATTATACACATTTTCAAAAATAAATCATGGAGAAGAAACAAAAACAATCGAAACATGAAAGGAAAACAATGGTGTCTATATAATTTTGTAACGAAACGTTAATTAAAAAAAAAATTAAAAAGTAATTGTTTATGAACAATCAGGAACGCAACCTATGTGTCATTATCGTTGTCACTTGACTTTGTCAAGTCAAGTGACAGTTTTGACAGTTTGCAGATTGTTTATTTATATGACAAATCAACCCGTGACAACAAAGTACATTTAATATTTATTATTTACTAGCAGGTAGAATTAGAATCGTATAGGTAGTAACTACATGAGTTAATAATAACTACGGTGTGTTGTGATACCTGCGTATCCATTCGACGGGTTATATGAAGCAAGCGTACATCAAAATTGTTACTCGTTTCGCCCCATGTTCTTGAATCCACCAGATAGAGGGGCACCGGGAGGCCTGGGATGCGCCTTAGTTAAAGCCTGTAGATCCTCGGCATTGGTTATTTTCCGCCTACTACCGTCAGGAACCTTAACCACAATTACACCGTCCTGCGTCCAACAAGCTCTAGTACCGAAGTGTAACCTCGTCTTGGTGAATACTGCCTGCCTGGTCCTGGTCAAGAACTCTCTTATTGAGATGGATGACCCCTTCAAGGCTGTTTTAGCTCTCCATATGACTGATCGAAGTTCCAAGCTTGAAAAACGCACTAGAACAGGCCGATGATGCTCCTTACTGGCAGCTCCCAATCTATGACAAGTAATAACCGACGCAGACGAGCAGTCCTTCAGAGCTAGATTTTTGTGAAGAATGTCTACGATAACCTTCTTACAGTCTTCATTCTCTTTCTCTGCAAGCCCCAGGAACAAGAGTGCCTTACGTCGATGTCTAGTCTCAATGGTGTCAATAGTCTTTGAGCACTCATTAATTTGTTTGCGCAGTAAACCGAGCATGCTGTACACTAGCTCCCTGAAGGTCCGGAACTCTTCAGCCACTCTTGCCACAGTGTCCTTAGCCGGACCACCACTTTGAAGCTGTGCCTCTAACTGCTCCATCCTCTTCGTAAAACACTCCTCTAGTGACTTCTGTGCTAACTCAATAGTTGAGAGTTGAGACATGATTTGCAAATGTGTTGGTGTTGTGCTGGCAGGTGGTGAACTTTGGATTTAAGTTACATAAACTTTAGCAAACGTGAGTAGTATTACTTTAAACTATATGCCACTCAATTCACCGAAATATTTGCAATAAATATAAGTATTTCTAATTAAAATTATATTTAAATTCTTATGAGATGTGTTAACTTTCTTACACCTACCGCCAAAAATCTATTCCTCTTCCTTTATCTGCTTCCATTGCTCTTTTTTAATTTTCTAATACTGTAATAGAAGGTTCTTACAGAAAGAAAATTAACAGATAGCTAGATATATCTTAGTTGTACCAGAATATTTTGCGGAACGTTGAAGGCAACATCTGGTAATATATACATAATATTTACACTTAGGTAATCTTATTTCCAGGACGGAAAGTTTTCAAGATCTAAAAGATTTCAAAAGGTGCCATGGAGTATTCAACATCAGTACGAATACTCACTAGTCTGTAGGGTATGTGTACCCAGCCTTACACGAGTATTACAATTCCGCCGTCACGTGCTATGCGGACGACACGCTAGTGACGGCGAGCGGAGCTACACACCGCGAAGCGATCCTGAGGGCCACGACCGCGGTTGCTCAAGTCGTGGAACGGATCCGGCGGCTGGGCCTTGAGGTGGCTTTGCATAAATCCGAGGCCATGTTCTTTCATGGACCTCGGCGCACGCCACCACCTGGTTCCAGTCTCACAGTGGGAGGCACTCTCATCGGCATCAAGCCCCAGATGAAATATCTGGGGCTCGTGCTCGACGGCCGGTGGGACTTCGGGAAGCACTTCCGAAGTCTGGGCCCCAAATTGGCGGGCACAGCCAACGCTCTGGCGCGGCTACTGCCCAACCTGAGGGGCCCGGATGACTCTTGCAGGAGACTCTACGCGGGTGTCGTGCGGTCCATGGCCCTGTACGGGTGTCCCGTGTGGGCGGACACCCTGAGTGATCGGCACATGCTTCTGCTGCAGCGTCCGCAGCGGAAGTTGGCGTGCCGCATCATAAGGGGGTACCGCACGATATCATTCAACGCGGCGAGTCTCCTCGCCGAATCGCCACCATGGATCCTGGAAGCGAGATGCCTTTCGGCGCTATACAGGTTCCGAAGGGCGGCGCGGGAGCGGGGTCACGATCCCGAGCCCGAAGAAATTCGGGCCGTGAGATCCCGGCTCCACAGGGAAATGGTGGCAGAATGGGAGAGACGACTTGGGCAACCAAGCGCAGGGCACGCCGTAGTAACGGCTGTAAGACCCATCATGGGGGAGTGGCTAGAGAGGCCACACGGCAGCCTCTCGTACCGTCTGACGCAGATGATCACCGAGCACGGATGCTTCGGAAAGTATCTGCGTCGGATGCAGAAAGAGCCAACGTCCGAGTGCCATCACTGCGACGCGAGCGAGGACTCAGGTCCGCACACACTCACCGAGTGTCCGGCGTGGGAGACGCCGAGGCGGGAGCTTGTGGCGGCCCTGGGAGTGAGGGTTCTCACGCTCTCCACCTTGCTCGCGGCGATGGTTCGCTGCGCGGATGCGTGGGCGGCCGGCGCCTCCTTCTGCGAGCAAGTAATGCTCGTGAAGGAGGAGGCGGGGCGGGAGCGGCAGCGGGAGCGACGAAGGATCGCTAGACAAGCTGCCCGCGCACGAAGGCAACTCGGGCGTCGGAGGTCGATGAACGACCTCCGCCCCCCATGAGCGCCGGCCTGGGGGTGACAGGTGAAGCCGCCTGTCACCCTTGCAGAAGCAGGCCGCGGCGGTGGCGCGCGTGGCGCGCCTCCCCGTTTCCGGGGACGAGTTGGGGACTCTGTGGTCCCCACACCCGAGAAGAGGGCCAGATCGTGAGAGATGGCCCTGGGTCGGCCGGGGTGCGAGGGATATGCCTGTCAACCTCACCTTCGGCAACCGAAACGACCCACAGGCGGCGTGCGTTTTAGTCGGTTCGAGTCCGACATAACCTCCTCCACCGGCTCCGGTGGGGAGGTATTCGTGGGGATTTTGCGCACGTAAAAAAAAAAAAAAAAAAGTATTACAATTCTGAGTGTAAGGCTGGGTACACATACCCTACAAGTCTGGCAGTATTGACTCGTAAAATGAACAGTAATTTTAACTAATTTACTAGCAGATCCATCAAGTTTCGAGATTTTCCAAAGACTTATTTGTAATCTAATTGAATATGACTTACATACATATATACAGTCACGCCTTTTTCCCAATGGGGTAGGCAGAGACTACAGTTTTCCATTTGCCACGATCCCGGCAAACATCTTTCGCTTCGTCTACTTTCACAATTGTTTTCATACATGCTCGCTGGTTTCGGGTGCTCTTGACATGTCCTTTCTTTAAAATGCCTTCGGTCTGATTGACATACGTATGTCTACGTCGACCCCTACCAGGTTGTCCATTCATCCTCGCTTCATAAATTTGTTTCGTCAGTCTTCTTTCGTCCTTCCTTTCCACATGTCGGAACTATCTAAGCATCCCTTTCTCTATATTAGTCACTACATCTTCAAATACGCTGTTGCTCACTCGACCCATCATCTTCACCCTTGATATACTTCTCAGACTTCTCATTTCCACAGCATTCAATTTACTTTCATACTTCTTCTTCAAAACCCAACATTCCCTACCATACATTAATGTAGGGATGAGCAACTCCTCTATATGATTATCTTCGGTAATAAAAATCCGGTTTCAGTTGTATAATTATTTTTTACGATTGCATGTGTTATTATTTTATTAAGGATACAAACATAATTGTCTTATTTTGGCGCTATACGCATATTTACAAATGGCGTCACAACAAAAATGTAAATTCATAAAGTTTTTGCCGCGTTAATTTTTTTTTAAACATCGACAACAAAGACATCAAAGTTAATTCTTACACACCTACGTGTCGTACCCGTATGCATTATTGTTTCTGCGTAAAACCCGGTTTACACAGCTGTTGTGACGTCACCATAAAAATAGACCGGTCTTTATTACTCCATGTTTGTTATAAATGTATAATATACTCGTAGCTTGAATAAATAAACGGTACGGTCGTGCAGGGGTTACGCAAAATTAATAGGACAATTAGGCAAATATGTTTATGTTACGTCACGCCGTGTTATGTTTTGTAATCTACCCGTAATCAAACATTACGATCTATATCTATATCTATATTCTCGATATCTTTTTTTTTTGTTTCCAGAGACAATAGTTTTATTGTTACCGTCTTATAAGTTTTATGTGATCATAAAGGTCCGGTGACAAGGTGTCTACATCAGCCTGATTTGTTATTTAAATTACTATTGCAATAGCTGCCTTTCTAGTTTCAGCTATACTTAATTTATTTTTTGGGCATAAAAATAACTTACACATGATATAATTTTATTTATGTCCATACAAAATTTTACTCAATTCCGTGGAGCCGTTACGCCGTAAAGTTGCAAACTTATTCGCTCAAAACCTTTTCTTTTGTCTGTTCTCAATTGTTAGTAGAAAGATATAACAAAGAACGCAATAAGCTTGGTTTCATATTTTCCACTTACTGCAATAATAATAATACTTATGTACTTCGTTAACACACCTCAGTCAGATTTATGAAGCTCACCTGTTTCGGGTGCTTACTAACCGGCCTTTGTTACCTAACATAACGTATTTTTTATTTTGTCTTTCGCTCAGTGAAATACAAAATCTTCACAAAAAAAATAATTTGATTTCCAACGAAACAGATCTAAGTAGCTATGCAGGAATTATGTCGTCACATCTTAGACTAGACTCAATTCTAGTACCATTATTGGTTTTGTGCTCAAGTAATGTTTGTCCATCTGTTGCTAACAATAAAAAACTAAATCAGTTTTCAAGCTTACTAACCTGTCATAGCCAATATCATTAGGAAACATTACATCTAGCAACGTAGCCTCATTCTTTTTTTAAAACCACTACCACAAACAACTGCTTTGAAGTTTTTCGAACACGAACCGTAGTGAAGTATCTATGACAAAAAGCAAAGGTCAACTCAGATAGAGCCAGCTAAGCGCAACATTTCTCAACTAATCGATCGATCGTCAGTCACAGTAAAACCATTTTGGTTAAAATTTCGAAATTAAACGAGGCACTCGCGGAGCTTCACGGCTCGAACGCAAATTAGATTTGTGTTCTAGATACAGCCGTTGGCCAAGGCCTTCTTAACTGCACACTTTTATTTTGTAAGCTGAAGCCAACCAAGGAAAGTAGTGACGGTGTTAGAAAATGCATTAGTCGAGATAAAAATAAAATAATTTAAATATATATGGTACATTATAGGAGTTACAGTAAATATAAAAGAAGATAAATGGCAAGGATTGGAGAAACTGACGTTAGACAGGAAAATACGGTGGTAGATGGCTTATGTTGCGCTGACAAAATAAATTAATAATTATTAAAAGCACTCTCATTTTAACCTCAGTAGATAATAAATTTATATTATGTAGACAGGAATCTGAACCACCTAGATTCTTAGATACAACTTGTTTTTATTAGGTTCCAAAATAAGTGCGGACATTTTAAATGAACTCCATATTTGTAAAGACCGGCAGAATTAATTTACCCAGACAGGCTTTCTCACGGTCCTAATTTTCGTAGAACCGATTATATCCGATTTTTGCGTGGCCAATATTTTTTAAAGATACCTCAAGGCATTGAAATAAAACTATTTTTATCTTTCTCCAACACAAATAACAAAGTGTGAAAGAAAAATGGTTTCTTTTTTTAATAACTGGTGTGGCAGACAAGCACACGGCCCACCTGGAAGTGGAAGAAGTGGTTACCCTGGCCTATGGACGTGTGCAACACCAGGGGCGTCACACTCGCGCTGCCGACCCTGAAGAAACCTAATGCCCCTTTTGAAGAAGCCCATATTGTAGGCGCATGGGAAAATCGCAGCAGGAAACATGAAAAAAATCCAATATTTAAAGCTCTCAGTAACGTTATGTAAGTGTAAATATTTCAAAATCCACTCATGTCTGACTACCAACTCCGAAAGTCCCAAGCAGTATTACTGGTTTGCAGGTAAAGGTTGGTTTAGGCCCTGAAGCCCTAGGTGGGGGGCTCCTTAGACCCAGTTTGTGCTCATATCTATTAATGAGAATCTAAAGCTTGAGGCACAATATCTAATTATAGCTTAATATTCCTTAATGAAGCGATTGTGGTACTTGATGGTGACTAGTGACCTAGTAAGGGGACAACAGTCATGGTGATTGGTTATTAAAACGGTTGTTTTAATTGTTATTATGTCAGCGTTTCTATAGAATAATAATGAGTGCACTTCGCGCGATGATAACAAGTCGAGAAGGCCACCATTCTAGAAACTGTTGATATCAAATAGTTAATTTCCAGCGGTCTCTACAAATAGATTTTCTCGTGATTCAAAACAGTTGGTTGTATTGTCGTTTCTTACTGTGGCCTATGAACATGTGCAACACTAAGGGAGTCACAATTGCGCTGCCAATCCTATAAGCACAAAATTTTTTGCTATATATGCTATTATGCTATTTTCATGCACTACATTCATATATTCTTGGGCCCACCTCTGTTATACATTCAAACAAACATTAACTAAGTGGTGTTATCTTTTCTCTAAGACATCGCTTGCTTGTCCATTTTTCATTCACTGGTGCAATTTTCAAAGTTCATCTTATATAGAACTCATTCCTTATTCTGTTCATTCTCGTCACAAATTCAAATTTATATATTTCGTGAAGCATAGGCTACATAATAAATGTTAAAATAAAAATAATAGTAAAGAGCTATGTTACGCCAATGACATACAAAATATTGAAATAAAATTATTTTAAATATATAAAATGTACATGCAGATGAAAATTAAAAAAGTAATCACAACACATAAATGTCTGCATGGAAAAATGACATGTAAAATTCGTCAAATTATACTACTATATATATACCTATAACACTTACATATACAATTTAATTTAATATAATAAAAACACTCATACAATTTAATATTTGGAGTACAGCCTACAATATGGGGTTCTTCAAGAGGGGCATCAGAAGGTTTCTTCATGGTCGGCAGCACGAGTGTGACACCCCTGGTGTTGCATACGTCTATAGGCCACGGTAACCGCTTCCCTTCAGGTGGGCCGTGTGCTTGTCTACCAACTTAGTGGTATAAAAAAAAAAGATTGTCTTTTCCACAGATACCATCAAAGCATATTTCACGCAATCCGTCTATGTTTTCTTTTACCATAACAATTTCAATTTGACTGCTATGATTAACCTGACGGCCTGCACCTCGACATTATTACCGCTGGAACGAATCGCAAAGGAACATTCAGAAAGTAGGCCCTATGTTCAGCAGCTATAAATATTTATCTGTAGTTTTACTGCTGGTGTAGAAATACCACAAAAAAAAGCAATTATTACGTAAATATATATGTAGTAACTTTGCTTTACAATAGAAGTCACAAATGTGATTTCACGGGCGTATGGTACAGTCAACTATAAAAGTGGTTACATTTTTTACATAGGTACATACATATAATCACGCCTTTATCCCAGGCAAATGTGAATATTAACACTGACATTTCAATAATAATTGTATTCGGTCTCACGTAATAGGGGGCGAGCCTATTGCCGTATTCATTTCACCATTGTTGACTCGAGCCATGCCTCTGAGACTGTGTGTATATATCTGTCTGATGTTAAACAGCCCTATCCCTTAGTCGCCTTATACGACACCGCATGAGAAGAGATGAGGTGGCCCAAATTCTACTCTGCCGGGAACCACTCAGTTATCTTTTTTGTACATGGTAATACGTTTGTCAATAAATAAGTTGAAGTTTTAAACTTATATTTAGTTTTTCCACAGAACAAAACTGATGAAATAGATCATTAAAAATTAAATTATGACGATTGTAATACATTTCATTCAAGATATTATTGAAAGTAAATATAAGTAATTATATCAATGTAGGTGCTATTCGTGTAAACTTCTTTGAACTTAACGTTGAACTTAAGTTCTACTAACTTTAAAAATGGTATTGTAAATTAAGTAGTTATGTCGTCACCTACAATGGAGATATAAAAATTGAATTAATAACATAATCTAATTTTTAATAATTATATATTTTATGGAACTTTTATCTGACTGGCTAAGGTGATTATGAATTATGAATAAATTTGTGAACCTGCTTTTGTCTTTGACTGTACAACTTCCCGAATGTATGTATGTATGTTCGACATTGTTGCGAATGTGAAGATGAAGAATGTTATGTCACTCACGACATGTCATCTTAACTAATTTTCTATACAAGTCAACGTGTTTGACGACAGAATGACAGTTGTCACTAACTTGCACTAGGTAGAACTAATTACACTTGACTGGTACTCTAATATTTTAGAAAATATTCATTTTGTTTTGAATGACGATGATATTATATTGTACAGTAAAAAATATTCTGTATTTTCGTCTTGGCCGCGGTAAAACGTAGGTAAAAGGAAGGACACGGCGGTATTTCCGCCCGATTGAGCAGTCCGACTGGGGGAGTACCTCCGCCCTACAGAATTCCGCGGTTATAATAACTTCGTGTTGTGTTCCCAGCGGTAAGTAGGGTAGCCAGAGCTCACTGGAGAATTTGTGCTGTCAGTGGGATGTCCTGCATTGTCCTCTACACTGACGGCACAGAGACTCTGTGCAGTACAGGGTCGGCAGCGCGAGTGTGGCTTCTCTGGTGTTACACACGTCCATAGGCCACGGTAACCACTTTCCATTAGGTGGGCCGTGTGCTTGTCTGCCACCTAAGTGGTATATAAAAAAAACTTAAAAAGATTACTAATTTCATTCTACTTTTACTTGTAGAAGAATATTTTTTTACAAAATTGCGCATAAAATCGGAAAATGTATTCAAATCTACGGGCAATGATTTATAATTGGAAAAATATAGTAAGTATTATTTCAATTCGTGTAATGCTGTAATATGTTCTTTGAGGTCGAACGGCTCCAAAAACAAATCACTTAAAGCCAAACAAAGAACTAAAAACACGTTCCAAATAACAAAAAAAAAAAACTGACAGCCAGCACGCACTAAAACATTCGTGCAAAACTCCTTGTGTCTTTTTAGTTTCCAACTTTTTACCTGTATCATAGAAGTATCATATTATGTTATCTGTGATTATAGTTAGGTCACAAATCGACTACGGTTTCACGTATTCTATGAATTTCAACCACAGAACTAAGAAAAAATTGATAGTTTTTCTCTGCTCTGTGGTTTCAACTCCTAATTCAAAACTTGAATTTGTGCTAATGTAGCGACTTAAGTTAAATAGGCTGAGGTTACATTATACAGTTTTTGAAAGACCGAAACGTGGTATATAGGTAAGTAGGTATGGCTTGCTATATCAAATATGCAAAAATCAGGCTACATACCTACTGTAGGTTTAAAACCTTAGTGACCGAAAGGATCCGTTTAAAGTAAAAAAAAAGAAAAATAATCTAGTTCTAATGTAGTTCGCTGAGTTTCTTGCTGGTATCTTCTCAGTAGAACTAATCTACCGAACCAGCGAAAGAATCATATTCCAATGGTTTATTTTTACATTATTTAATATTTTTATATTATTTCTTGACATACATAATTGTAGAGTTTTGACGTTCATATGTGCTCTTTGTGTGCCTAAACTGAATAAATGAAAGATTCTTTGATTCTTTGAATTGAAGTTGAGTGGCACTGAATAATAAATCCCATCGAACCCGCAACTACTGACTAACCAGTTCAACGCTTTATCACCACACCACACAGGTCAATTAGCATTGAAAAATGGAAAGCGTATTTTTTAATGAAATTCATTGAGGAATTGGTAATGTAGTTTAGTTCGCCTTCCGTTGTGAAATACAGCCTAAATATATATTTTAACGACTTACTTACTGCCAGTTGCATTGTACTCTAGTGTAGCCTCAGTACTGAAGTCTATATTTTTTTAAAGAATATTAGAACCGAAATTACTAATATTCCCTCTAACCCCTCCAGCTAAGCTCAATTGCTTGTGTTAGGAGTGGGTTCACGTCGGTAGTAAAATGGCCAGGAATATACATTACGAAATATTTCCGTAGAATAAGTTCTTAAAAATAATCCCGTAATAGTCTCCTCTTTTCGATACAGAACTACACGTGCTGGGCTAAGGTAAGGTATTGCTAGTTTACTCAGCACTAAAGTCAAAAAAAAAAATTACATCCTATGCAAAATTTCAGCACAATTTGACCTTCAAACTAATCCCACTCTTTCACACTCCTGTCCTATACAGAACAACGCGTGCATGGATATGTCACCTCATAAAATTGTACGATGCAAACATCAAGAAGGAACAAATAGTTTGCACATCTCTTTTCTTTGCCGGACCTTATAGATTTGGAAGTCTTTACCAGTTACAAGGGATTTTTCCTTCCAACAGTCCGTCGGTTTCGTTAAGCGGAGGGTTCAGGCCTGGGGGTGACGGGTGAACCCGCCTGTCACCCTAGCAGAAGCAGGTCGTGGCGTTCTCCCCGTTTCTGGAGACGAGTTGGGGACCCTGTGTTCCCTGCACCCGAGGAGGGCCAGATTGAGAGAGAAGACCTTGGGTCAGCAGGGGTACGAGGGATATGCCTATCAACCTCACTTTCGGCAACCAAGAATGACCCACAGGCGCCGTGCGGTTCGAGTCCGGCATAACCTCTCCCACCAACTCCGGTGGGGAGGTATCCATGGGGACGTTTTCTCACGTAAAAAAAGCGGAGGGTAAATTTTATTATTTTGTTATTTGAAATGACGACTCTCATTGCTAAGATTTTACGTATAAGGATCAGGTGAGGTGATACACTACTCTTTGAACTGGAAACCAGCTTTACCATCAGGCTTCACATCATAGGTGTACAATCAACTTAAATATCATTTCCTTTGATAGTAATTTAATAATGCAGATATGATAAAATAATTTCACAGCGAATTTATATGTAAGTGCTACGGTTATCGTTTTATTAAATTCTAGACTAGATTAGATATCGATAACATGAAAATAACAAAATATCATCCAAAAACCACGTACCTATATTAAAACCTGAACTAATCTTAATGGGCGTGCAGACAATGCACTCGAAATAATTTGTACACACAGCAAAGCGGATAGGTATACATCTTTTCATATAAGGTTGTATATTAAGGTGTATAGTTATCTCATTTGCTTTTTGTACCTAAACGTACTAAGTACTTGATCGGTGTACAGTCGCTCTCAGAAATTATTTAACGATATTTGAATTGAAATAAATCAAGAAATTGATCTAGCTACCTATATTTATTTTTGTAATCATCTTTTGAGGACCAAAGACCTTTAAATTTTCGATTTTTAATTTCTTAATATTTTGATCATTTAGTTTTTTTTTCAAGTAGGTATTCTTTTTAAAATATTGTTTCCATTTTTTTTCTCTTATCAAAATAATCTGAAGTTTTAACATACAAAATACATACCAAACTAATAAAAACGTAAAAAGATGATTAAAACAATTTATCGAGAAGGTCATTAATTTTCTTTCAATTGCAGTCAATTACAATTTTCAATCATTATATTTATGGCAGTGCCCTCCAAAAATAATTGCAATACTTACATAGAACATTAATAAAGTCATAAACATTTCATCTAATGATCAAAACACTACACATAAACAAATTCTTGAAACGTTTCGCAACACAATAATCGTGATCGATCAGTCTATGACCACTCGATTATCAACTGACACTCATAGACAAGCGTCTATTTATGATATTCCTAAAGTGACATTGTAACACAGGGTTGCCCTAAGTCAATGACGCCCTGGGGCTAATTGCTATGATTAATAATAATCAATAAAAACTGTCGGACTGATTGACTGACAGTTTGTCAATTCTGCATATGAGGTATTATTGTTAGGATTTTGTATTAGGATAATTTTGCCGCTTAAAATCAAGAAAGGGACAGTGGTAGAAAACTGAACAGTACCAGGTTAGTCCCTACTAATAAGGAAAGCTATATAAATGTGGTTGTTACAATTTTCTGCTTCTTTAACTTAATTCTATGTTACAGTGAAATATAAACATCTAAACTAACTATAGCTAAAGAAGTAAATGCAATGTTTTTATAATAGGTACATAACGCCCAACCTACTCCTGATGCTAATACAATACTATTTCACATGAAATTATAAACGTGGATTAGTAAAAGACTAAAAGGTCAAGTCTCGTAATTGTCTTCTCAAAATTCAATATCGATCTAAACTCAATCTCGCAAATGTGAAAAACTATTTTCGCCCACCACAATTTTCATAGACATCGTCATGTTCAAGGAGGTAGGACACAACGGTATATCCGTCCAATTGAGCAATCCGACTAAGGAAGTACCTCCACCCTACAGAATACCGCGGCCATAATAACTTCGTGTTGTGTTCCTGGTGGTGAGTAGGATAACCAGAGCTCACTGGAGAGTTTGTGCTGTCAGTGCGAAGACTAATGGCTTGTTCCGTTTTGTTTTCTGGACTAACGACATACCAACTCTGTGCTTACAGGGTCGGCAGCGCGATTGTGACTCCTCTGGTGTTACACACGTCCATAGGCCACAATAGCCACTTTTCATTAGGTGGGCTGTGTGCTAGTCTGCCACCTAAGTGGTATAAAAAACCGAATAGGCCCAAAAAAACTCCCAAACGAATGTCTCGTATTCTTTTGAAAGTCCATATCTTGTAGTATCTTTGGTCATTCAGTCTGAACTAAGAAATGTATTAACGGGTTCTCTAAAGAAATAAAGCAAATAAAATACGCATACCTAGTTGTGACACCCTACATATAGATTTACTCACTGAACAAAATGTTCTTCGCCCATAAAAACCATTGTAACATACACGACCTTCCTTTTGTTATTATCGCTACAAATATTGCACAATAACGTATTCATATGTAGTTATGGAATTCTTGATACTTTTTATGCTTACTCTGAAGAATTTGTTAAAGAATGTCGGTTACTTCTGTAGTGTATGATTATCTGTCGATTCGTGTGAAGAGAGAAATACTTTAGATCCTGAATTAGATAGCGCTTATTGATTAACGTTTGAACACGTAGCTGCAAGCCAGATATAAGCAGTATCAGATACGTTATCAGTTGAAAATAATAAGAGATCCAATTTAAAAGTATACTAAATATTGCCTTCGTTTGTCAATAGATTCGAATAATTTAGTAGGTACACGTGGTCACACAGTCAGCCTGTGACCACGGCCAGTGTAACCTGGTCGAAATATCAGGCAAACCAAAGGTATGTATGTACCTATTTTTTTTTATGTTACCGTGACCTATGAACGTGCACGTAACACCAGTGGAGTCACATTCGTGCTGCCGACTCTGTAAGAACAGAGATTTTATGTGCCCTTAGTGCAGAACACAAAATCAGGACAAGCATTTGGTCTTCCCACTGACAACACAAAAACTTTCCAGTGAGCTTTGGCTACCCTATTCACCACCGGGAACACAACACGAGGTTATTATAGCCGTGGTATTCTGTATGGTGGAGGTACTTCCCCAGTCGGACTGCTCAATTCGGACGGGAATACCGTTGTGTCCTACCTCCTCTAATTACCTATAACCTATACCATGATCACGTTAATTCCCGTTAACATTATCGTATATCATGGAACGCGATAGTTATTAATTACACAATTGGTCGTACATAAGGGTCTAATAACGTACTATCGTACACGCCTCGCAAGTCATGCTTTGCCAAACATTTCTCTAGCCCAAGTCACAAAAAAATCAAGGTAATCAGGTAATCTAATGTTACAAAACATCGAAACAAACCAAAACGAATGTTAATTACCATAATGTTCAGCACTTGCAACACTCACTGGTCCCTAATAGCAACCATAATTATAGAGAGAACACCAGCTCGTGTAATAAGAAGAGACGTACCTAACTATAAATGAATTTGATTCGAAGCTTTTGTTTTTACTACTTTTGCAAATGGATGAAGATCAGCTGATTATTAAGCGTTAAACGTTATTAAATAAGTTGTCATCCGTGTGGTGACGCAGAAAGAATACAAGTATCACCACCCATCTCATCCGAAGGGTGTCGTAAGAGGCGACTAATGGAAACATACGCAAACCATATCACTGCCAGAGAAGGAAAACTCGAAATAAAACCCTGTACCAACCCGTCTGGCCAGCGTGGAAACAGTAGGCCAGGCAGTGGACTGCGATGGGCTAGTTGATTGAAGTAAGTTGTAGCCGCGTGGTTTCCGGCAGAGTAGAATTTGGACACTCCATCTCTTCCCATGCGGTGTCGTACAAGGCGACTAAGGGATAGGGCTGTTTAACCTCAAACAGATATCTAAAGCACAGAATCTGCTTCAAATGCATGACTCGAGTTAACAATAGTGCCCGGAAAATGGCAATTGGCTCACCCTCTATTACGTGGGACCGAATAAAATGATAGGTAAAATGTGGGTGTTAATTCACCTCTACCTAACCCTTTGGGTATAAAGGCGTGATTATTTGTATGTATGTATGTTTTATTGTTAATTAAGCTAGCAATTTGGAGTACCTTCTTAGCTACTGATTTTGTCTTCAGGGAAAAAGCGTTCTATTTATCGCACAGCGCATGCTATACATTATTATATAGTTAAAACCGAAGTGATAGTTTTATAAAGGCACCAAACTGTCAGCTATATAGTCCGAGCCTGGTAATATATTATGTGGTAACAAAGAATAGAATCTTTACGAGAGTGACTCTAAAATATTTACTCCCAGAAGTTATCCTCCAGGAAAACTAAAACTAAGTATAGTATATGTAATTGAAGTGGGTGAAAACTCTAAATTGCAAGTAACCACATAAAACTTAACAGGTAAATACTTGTATCAATTTTTTTTAGCTATTTAGTAGTCATGTGGTATTTTTGTTGATGATCATAACTATGCTGAATGCTGCTAAATGTTTCCGTTAGGAATGTCCATACCGTCATCGCCAATGTTAATTCAACGTCGTCACTCTACAAGTTAACTGATTTCTAAACTTATATATTTCACCATTAAAGGTGAGTTTATTTTGTTTATTTTTCGCTACAGCATTAATTAAATTACAAACTTGTTACAATACTTCCTGTCAGTCTGCCTACACTACACCACGCGATTATTTTACATTCGACTCAATAATTAAAAAATAAAACACCACAAATCATGCACTATTACGTCACTACCTTTGGCCACACTTCAATAACTTACAAGTTTCCGTATCCTGTATTCTCACAGTTCAAAAACACGAGCTACGCAACATCCGTAATCCGGATACAGACAAATGAGTCTGTATTCTCTAAATTAATACTTGTATTTATCACCCGGCGATAAAACTCGACAAATATCACACGAAGCGAATGGTCCTTTTGTGAAGTTCCAACTTCCAAGAAGGTAAGACCACAGATAAGGCTCTCATTGTTAAGAGACAAGAATACAAGATGCAACTTGTTTGTACAAGACAATTGGACGCTGCGTCTCAAAGGTCTGATGAGAACTTTCCATTAATAAAAAATACATACTTATGTATTGTGAGTGAATAGTTGGACCCAAAGACCTAGTTTTAAAAGTGGAACACATACATTCGTCTCTATTCTCACTTATGCGTATCATTGAAAGGTAAAGGAAGATAACGATAGATGTGTGGACTACTTTAAAACATCATCTGTCACCGGCTATCTGTCCATGATGATAAGTCTAGTAATTATTCTCAAACACTATTACTAATGATAAACAGTCATCTAAATTGACAATAACTACACTGGTGGCATTTATTAAGCCTCTGCACTTAATCTTTGTCTGTATCAATCACTTTTAGGGAAGACTTCATATAATCAGCACTATGCTGAACAGATTTTTATTACATTTAATGAATACTTTGAATAATTCCAAACTGCGTTATGTTGTCCTTTTTGCATTATTATTTTAACTTTGTAAACTAATCGTGTTATCGAAATGGCACAATGACAAAGGCAACAGTTCTTTTTTTCATCTATGGCGAAAGGCAGTTGGCAGTTGTCGGATTTCCCATCTTGTTGAATTTTGTATAACTGTCACTTATTCTGAATACATTATTAACGTCTGTGTTTGTTCTACGTTTCGTCAGCTTGTGGAATGCGTTTAATTCATAGCTATCAAAATAAGTTATTAAACTTTTTTGATCGTAAACACACACCAGCTGAAATATGAACCATGCCTGAAGAAAATCTGCATAATAATAGGTTGAGTCATGGTTCGGAACGTACTTAACTCCGCTAAGCAATCCTATGTTCACAACCAAAATAATTGGATGTTGAGGTAACTGTTATTGTTTTTGGATGCCTCGTTAATAGATTTTAGTTATTTCTCAAAGTGATGTCAGCAACTCGTCACCGTACCGATTATAATCGTTGCTAACGAGTCGTGGTAAATTTAAATAACGATTTTTAGTGGAATCTTTATAATTGATTGACCAAATCGCTTCACGAAAATTTTGCATTCGCCAGTTCGTGGTATCGTGCAGTTTTTGTTAAGAAAGTACAAACGAATGGTTACGTATCCAATTGTTTCTCTGCGCTCTAGTCTAGTTTTTATGAGATTCCCATCATTAACCAGTGTAATGATCTCTGAATATTATCTAAAAAATGACAGCACGTGTTTCATTTTGCATTATAACGAAGTTTTTTATGTGTGTGTATATAGTGGTATGTCTGCATCTTATGTTTAGGGGTCAATGATATTTTGAATATGTCATGTTTGATAGTTACTCGTCGTTTGATCTAGAATGCTGTTCCAAAAACCTACATATATCGTCTTGCACTATCTCTTTCATCACAGACAACACATATTCGCTAACTTGTGATTTTTAGTCTTATTTGGTGCGAATTTTTTCCTCAAACATCGGTTAGAGAACTTGTCGAGTAATTATAAGCGCCTAGCGACGAATTTCGAGTTCGCGCAATTTTTGGAGAGAAAGTGTAACTTTAGCAGATCATTAAACTGAATCGCAAATCATAAATTTGTATGTTTACACCATTGAGTTGGATTGCACCTGCAGACTCAGCACAGTGAAATGTCTGGGCGCGTCACGCATCGGAGAAAGTGTACTACAAAGGCGTACCTGCGACTGGTCTCCAATTGGGTTGCGACCTCGAATATCAACCACCACGGTACTTCTTTTTAGAGTTCCGTATCTCATTTACTTAATTATAGATTTAAATTATCTATAGTCATTTGTAAACGTGTCTGTTTTATAGTTATATCTATTACAAACTGCGTGATCTTTTGAATGCGATTAGAAGTTGAGACTTCCGCGGCCTCATGCATGTTTGTTTACTAGTTATATTTAAAAAAAAAATTACGAATAAAAAATAACCATGGTATCCTAGTGGTATGGGCAATGGACTGCTGAGACGAGGTCTCGAGTTCGATCCCAGGTTTTACCATGGCACACACCAATGACTTTTCGACGCTTTTCGAAGTTATGTGTGTATTTATCGCAGGTTTATAAATGCCCGGTTAATGGCAATATGCTCGCAAGCTATTTCATTGGGACCTACATATAAAGTGCTAGCACCTCTGCCTACCCCTTCGGGGATATAGGCGTGAGGTTATGTTAAAAAATTATGTTATTTTGAATTCAACTCGAGCAATTTCAATGAGCAAGGATACGATCCCTCTAACTCCAGATTCAAACTTGACCAGTTTTTATATTGCAAACCGTCGAATCGTCTCTTCCTCTAAACCGGTCGGGTCGAAACTTGCTGGGGACCCGGAAAACTATTTCTGAGCGATTATATACTCTATGCCGTGTAGTAACATCGTGACCTATGTATATATATGGGTATCAACACTATCAACACGGCGATTGAGGTTATTAATTTGCCGCAAGTTTGAATTAAACGGTTGCCTACTTTCCGTTTTATCTTATACCAATCTGTTTGGAAATAAAAGGCTGACTTTTTAAATAATGTTTCTTCAAGTTGAAAGTGGTCGGGGCAACCTTCTGTACAGAAGTTTGTTTAATAAAAACAAAGAAACGTCTAGTTTCTAGATTGGGATTTGTAGTAATGCTATTTCTAAAGATTCAATTTAAAACTTTATGTTTTACAAGTTAAGGTTTATTGTTAGATTCTTAGTATATTTTCACTCATGTTTGAAGCATGGCTACCGCGCCACGATGTCGTCGAGAAGTTTTGTTTCTCTGGCCACCAAACTGGATTCCTTTCATACATGTATTACTTGAGATTGAATGAGTGCTTGTTTCATTCTTGATAACATGTTATATTTTATTGGATGAGTAACGGTGATTTTACGTTACAGATAAAAACTTGTCTTACTTATTAACAATTAAACGTTTTCCAGCTAAAAAATCACTTCGTATATATTAGTAATGAGTTAACATGATTTGTGGTTTAGCTGTCTATTACTAAGTCATTAACTGTCAAAACGAAAGTAAAGAACAATAAATTATCACTGCTTTGATTTTAAAGCAATTTCTTAGTATGTAACGTTCGCAAGTAAAACTTCTAGATCTAAGATATTTGAAGTTTGAAGTTAGTTATTCAATGAGAGTGTACTATATTGATAAAAACAAGTTTGATATAGTTGAAAAACATTTACTTTTGAAAAATCTGAATATCATATGATGATTTTCGTTTATTTTCATCGTCATGGGGTCATGAAATAATCTTTACACAAAAATATTATTACATACATACTATTGCAATTGAGGTTTGGATTTCGTTTTTGAAATAATTATTATCTGGTTCTAATTGAATCAGTGAGGGCAGGCTTTTGAGGCTATAACGTGACTTATATGTTCCATGGCTCAGGCAAAGAATGCAAATGAGCCTTTAGAACTTTTTCAGACTTAGAAAATGCGGGTACTTAATCATCTCATCGATTTAAAAGATAAATTTTGAAGGTCACTTCACCACACAGGGCTTTAATTATTCTTTCCAAAAAAAGCATTTTGGCTTTTCGTCGTCTGCCACCTTTAATAGACAAAAAGTTGTTCAGACTTTCTTTGTTCTTATTAAATATTTACTAAATCAATATCGTGTGTTTAACCAGAAGTGGGTTAATCTCTTGCTCACATACCAAAGATTTTATCTCGTTGAATTGTTGACCAAATAATATCTCAAAATTGAATGAATATTCTGAAGTTATTCTGTACATTTTTCACAAGATATAGCAGTTTTACTTCAGCTGGTCTGACGAAATATATAACCAAAACAGATAATGTCTGTCAGGATGACAGCGGTCTAAGATTAACAGTAAAAAAGCAGACTTTCCTGACAAGATAAAGATATCAAAGCTGAGTGTTCCTATTTCTTAATCTCTTTTAATACTTGTATGTCTTTATAAATCCCTAGATTTTTGTGAGTTTACATAATGTTTTTATTCTACATTATCATCTACTTTAACGTCATCATTGTAGCTAGTGTAATGTTCCGATGCATCGGTTGTATCCTGGTCTCACCTCGGAATACAGGGTCTACTTTTATATCTTTACTTCTCCACTATTACCACTGTCACGTTATTATTCTAAAATGTGACTTTTCTAATAGGTTTAACTTACATTCCTCTTTGCTCTCTCTCTATCTCTCTCTGTCTATTATGTACTCTACTCTGCTGGTGAGTGAGATTCCCTTCCCACTA
Source organism: Eilema griseolum (assembly GCA_963662185.1). Classification (NCBI taxonomy): domain Eukaryota; kingdom Metazoa; phylum Arthropoda; class Insecta; order Lepidoptera; family Erebidae; genus Eilema; species Eilema griseolum. The sequence goes on from OY759232.1 coordinate 6,319,839, forward strand.
GTTGCTACTCATTTGGTTTTTGCTTCAATTGTTACAATGAAAAAGGTTCATTTTGTGATCTTGATAAACATAAAAGATTCATTTTTCAGAAACTGGTTGATGAACCAGTCTAATGAACTGAACAGATATGGCTTTGATCTCTCTATGTTATTGAGTTCGAGTTTGTCATTATTATTTGATCCATTCATGAGTGCGAGTCTATTTCAGTGTTGTATAGTCCTTCATAAGACAGCATTTAAATTCAATGTTCCTATTTCTCTTCTCATATTTTTTTAATAACTGAACATCGGTTCTGATATGCTTATGATTAGTTTTTTTTATATCACTTAGGTCGCACACACACGGCCCACCTGATGGAAAGTGGTAACCGTGGCCTATGGACGTGTGCAAAACCAAGGAAGTCACATTCGCACTGTCAACCCTGTAAGCACAAAGAGTTTCTATGCCGTCAATGTAAAAGACAAAGCAGGACAAGCTTTTGTCTTCCCACTGACAGCACAAAAACTCTCTAGTAAGCTTTGGCTACCCTACTCACCGCTGGGAACACAACACAAGGTTATTATGACCTCGGTATTTTATAGGGCGGAGGTACTTCCCCAGACGGACAACTCAATTGGACGGAAAAACCGTCGTGTTTTACCTCAAGTTTAGTGTTAAAACCATTTGGAAATCTAGCTTGGATTTGAAAATAATCTGTATTCTCTACATTTGTATTTTTTGCGTAATTATAATCAATTTATCAACAGTTCAATGGCTATGCCTAAATATTGTCGTGTAACCTGTTAAATGCTCACTTTTTCTCACGACAACATATGATGATGTGGTCTATAGAGCATTATTTTATGTTAAAAACTTAAGTAGTGTAGATTTAGTGTACAAAATACCGACAAAATGTTTGTAAGTTTCTTTTAGATTTTCTAAAACAAAGTTGTTTCATAATGCTACGGAAAATGTGGATTTTGTGTCGTATTTATATTGAATGGTAATATTGTAGTCATTCGATTAAGAAATAAGAAAAATTGGATCGTTTCAGGTGGGGGTCAAACCCGCGATCTTTCCCTTACAGGGGAACGCCCTGACCACTATGCCACAGAACCTTCGCCCGAAACCATCCAAATTCTTTTATACACATATCGGTCTTACGGCGACTTACCGATCCAATTTTTTCTATTATATATCAATTTGAATAGTTACCATACTAAATACTTTAAAATTTCATTCAATTCTAGTCATTGTTCAAAATGAGTGTTTACCTATCTGTATTTTTATAAAGAATCTCTTCTGTAACCCGAGAAGATTATAGATGTGTTATAAATTTTCTATTTCAGTACCTATAGCAACGAAAATACAAGGTGTTTAATCCATTTTTTATATTTACATATTGATTTTTATAAGACTGTTTAATTAAATTACGATACAATCATATATTTTTGTATTTTTTAAAACCCTTAGGTACCTACCAACTGATTGCATTCGTAAACAATACTGTGATTTACAAAACCTTAGTTCATTACGATTACTAGATAAAATAAATAGAAGGAAGAAGTTCAGAAACAAAAAAGTTCAATTTTTCATTTAGATATTAATATCTAATTTTATTCATTCATTTCGTTCATTCATTGCGCAAAATTAATGAAAAATATAAAGATAAAGGAAAATTCTAAAATGTTATTTATGGACAATATAGGTACTTATGTCGATCGTTATTTATTATAGTAAATAGGTAGATTACATAATACTTACGGTAACGGCTACGATACTTTGAATTAAAATAATTTGAATAATTACGAGCAATCATTGATTTACATAGAACATCGTATAAATAATGTATTAGGACTGATTAACTTAATTAACTCCATAGCTAACATCTGCAATAGGTATATTCATCAATATTATATAATTAATAGATAATTTATTTTTCGTGCATGTTAATTAATTATAATAAATTAGATAGGTGTGTCCAGTTCGGTGTACTTAGTTACAAGACTAAGAAGTAAAGAAATATTAGCTTAGTGGTGGTGGAGTCGGATCACAAACCAGAGGTCCCGGGTTCGATACCTGGCCATTAAACTACAAACGTAAACAACACAAGCAATAAATTAGCTTAGCTGGAAGAGTTTGAAAGAATACTATTTATATCGTTTACTAATAGATATTATTAAAAACAATTTTGGGGGTAAAATGATGCATTGTACTGTACTGTGGGTCACCGGGATAAAATCCCAGAAACCTTCAATCTCCCCAGTTTCCACAAATTTCCACCTGTTTTATTTAACTTTGACGTGTTAAACTTCCCCATGAAAGAAAAATTGTTTTACATACCTTGAATGTTTCGGCAATCCCCTGCGATACTTCCTAACTCTAACAACACTGTCTAAACAACACTAGACACTTTAAAGAAGTAACATTATCAATTTCCATAAACAAAACCAGAGTTCACGTTGTATAAAAAAAATAAAAGTACTTGATAAGAATCAAAATGTAACCGAACGAAAAAAAAAATAAGTTCAACAGTCTCCATGGAATGCATGCATTTAAAAGTTGCTGGATCAGTTATAAATAATGAAATTATATAATACGAGCGCTATACGCAAACACTTCACAGTTTGTTGGAATAACTATGATATCAATATCACTTAAACGCACATAGTTTTGAAAGTTAAGAATTCATCGTTATCTGACTGTCACTTGGCGGAGCGCCACCTCACATACACCCGACCGCTACGGCGGTTATATTCAATATGGCGGACAAATTAAATGAACGAAAGACCGATGTTTCGAACGGTGACGAGGGAGCGCGAACGATGACCGAAGAAACCCGAAGGCTGCGCGTGCAGGCATCGCAGGCACTGATTCTTGTATTGTACTGTTTTGATTTGAATCCTGTTGTACAATACGATATACAGTATTTGTGTAAACTATCAGTAATTGGAATAACAAATAAACACCTTTCACAGCATTAACAATCATGACTTCTGACTAATAGAGTATCCTCATGATTTGAAATATTTCCATTGTTAGGTAAACTGAAAACACTATGATATCTAAACATACCGGTTATCTATTTATGTTGTTATTTTAGCTCATTTAAACATTATTTACGTTCCTTTCCTATCCTACATCGTACTTACTTGTATAAAACTATCCTGCGCCTGCGCATGGTGTGTGAGAACGAAAGGGTAGATGACGGAGACAGTCCGACAATTAGAATCCCATCCAGTATGCCACTAAAGTGAACTCACTACTTACACAATAATTTAAGTAGGTGATTAAAAAGAGAATTATATTAACTAAAGAAAAATAATAATAAGTAAGGCGATAGACGCGCAAAAAGATTGGTCGCTGATTTGAAATTTAATTACAATTTTTTTTTATACCAATTAGGTGGCAGACAAGCACACGGCCCACCTGATGGAAAGTGGTTACCGTGGCCTATGGACGTGTGTAACACCAGTGAAGCCACACTCGCGCTGCCGACCCTGTAAGCCCGAAGCAGGACAAGCCTTTAGTAATTCCACTTACAGCACAAATTCTCCAGTGAGCTCTGGCTACCCTACTCACCGCTGGGAACATAACACGAAGTTATTATAACCGCGGTATTCTGTAGGGCGGTGGTACTTCGCCAGTCGGACTGCTCAATTGGGGGGAAATACCGCCGTGTCCTACCTCTTACAAATAACAATATAGTAACATAGACATTCCTTGTTTATCCATCCGTGATTCGGCCCATCAGAAGTTACAACTCACCAGAGTAAGCTTCGCCTTTAAGTCAGCTAAGACGCAAGTAGGTACCCGAGCAGCTCAAAATTTCTGCGTTTGTCATTGTAAAAATACAAGACCAACATATTACATCCTAGGTCTGGCAGAGCCAGGGGGTATATAGGAAGATTAAGCCATGGGGAATGTATCCTATGGAGCTGTCACTCTAGATGAGACACAAATAAATCGAACAGTAGAAGGAGATGAGATGAGATATCACGTACATTTATATACATTACATTATGTAAAAATGTTTGTAGGTAGTACCGCGGTAGCCTAGTGGTATGGGTAATGGACTGCTGAGACGAGATCTCGGGTTCGATCCCAGGTTTTACCATGGCACACACCAATGACTTTTCGATGCTTTTCGAAGTTGTGTGTATTTATCGCAGGTTTATAAGTGCCCGGTTAATGGCAATATTCTCGCCACCTATTACATTGGGACCTAAAGATAAACTGGCGAAATGCTAGCACCTCTGCCTAGATAATATAGGCGTGAATTTATGTTATGTTATGTTTATAGGTTTTTAAAAAGGAATTTAAGGTTTATAGAAACCTTAAATTACTTTTTAAATGCCTATTAACATTTCATATCTGTAATTATAACAGTATTCCGACACGGAAATGCATAATTCTCATGTTTTAAACTTGATATTAAACAGTCACATAACGATAGCCTGGTGGTCAGACAACAAAAAAGTGTGAATGTAATATAGATACATAAAATAGGGAATGTGGTTTTATAGCTCAATTAAGCGCAGAAAACCTGTTCCTGTCCTTAGCAAAATTAATACGTTGAGTTGAAAAATTCTGAGTACATAACTAGGGACCAGATAAAAAAGGCTGCACAATTTTTAAACATAGTAGGCAGTTAAGAGTTAGGCTAGGTATTATAGTAACCCTATTCTTTCTATATTCTTTGAAAGACCAGCTGTCGCATTGATAGCAAAAAGATCACATCGATTACTCCATAAGAAAACCTTCTTTTGAGGTAGATGCTCTCTAGACAACGGAAAACTTATAACAATCCTCTTCTTTTCTCAGATCAGCAGTGTACACAGCGGAGAATTGGTAAGAAATGGGCAAGATGATTGGAATGGATATCTCTTCGCCCCATTACTGCCAACAGAACAAACTCTGACTGTTCAAGTTAGCAAGGAAGAGAACAATGAACTGGCGAATGAAGCTTCTTTTATATATAGTCAAAGTCAAAGTCAAAAATCATTTATTCTGTATAGACCATTATATCGGCACTTACAAAACGTCAACAAAAAAGGAACATGAATATCAGTTTAGTAAATGGACCTAGTCTACTTTATCTAAATACAAAAATTTACTTGAGTAGCATAGTTGAGCGAACAGCTCGTTTCCAAGCTTGTTTATCATCCAAGTATTCTTGGATTTTATAATAGCCTTTCTGGCACAATTATACAATATACTAACCTACTCAGAACCTACTAAAGAGGCAGAAGCAGGCCGCGCCGGCGGCGCACCTCGCGCCTCCCCATGTTCGGGGACGAGTTGGGGACTCTGTGGTCCCCAAACCCGAGGAGAGGGCCAGATCGAGAGAGATGCCCCTGTGTCGGCCGGGGTGCGAGGGATATGCCTGTTAACCTCACCTTCGGCAACTCAAAATGACCCACAGACGGCGTGCGTTTTGTCGGTTCGAGTCCGACATAACCTCTTCCACCGGCTCCGGTATTCGTGGAGATTTTGCGCACGTAAAAAAAAGAACCCACTAAAGGTCTTCGCACATTATAACAACTCACCGGCGACTCGACTCTATGCTAGACATTGAAATTTAAGCCCTGTATCATATGTTCAAGGTTCAATTTCAAAAAATGATTATAAAGTAGTGTACAACGAGTGGCCTACGCATCGTACACTAGAGGTCAACCCCGACACGTTTGTCACGCAATGACCATACGTCGTCCACGCAACGACCACACGTTGTCCACGTAACGACTATGCGTTTGCGACTGACGCGTGACGGGCAACCATTTGCCAGCCCACCCGTCCGCCCCGTGCCTTCCCCCCGCCCGCCATCATTCACTATAGAATCGAAGGACGGAGTGCACGTTGGCGGTACACGGTGATATTTTTCGAAAATCATGCAGAAAGAAAAGTTGATAGAAGAAGTGCGAAAATATCCGCTACTATACGACCTTCGTGATCCGAAATATAGTGACGTACATAAGAAGGAAAAGGCATGGAATGAAATCGCTATTGTATTGTCGCAACCAGGTAAGAATTTTTTTCTACTCCGGTACATTTATCTGTTAATTATATAGTCCCGAACACCTATATAAAAGCTAGTCTTATTCAATTGCAAAAAAGTCTATCTAGTCTTTTTTGCAATTGAATTTTGCAAAAACTAACTGTCATATGTGACTATACAACTTCCCGCTCTTAATTATGCGGTATTGCTGTGTTTGTTATATTTAATCCCTAGTCGTAGAAAAAGTTTTGTATGCGACGTTGCATTAACACTCACCACGCCACTCACCATTTTTGAACCCTCTTATACAACTATTGCATAAAATACTATTAACATAATTAATTTCTATTTGTGACGTTTTCAGTGTTGGTATTGAGTTATTGATTTTGCCATAATCTACAGAAATTCAGCTATCGAACAAATAAATATGTGTGATTCTAATAGATATTAAAAATAATGTTAAAACTTATAAGTCATTTCATTAAAGTACATTGTTGAGAAAATTTAATTCAACCTGTTACATCCAAAAAGTAGGTATGTTATTGTACAGTTAACAGTACCTACGATTTTCTACTTGGACACTCGAAAAATCTTGGTTTATCGTAAAAATTAGTTTTTTCACATACAGTAATATAAAATCCCAGAATTTACTGATATAAAATATTAAATCTACGTCATATATATTTTATTTTTAGTTTGGGTTTCTGTATGTTATAATAAAGTGCCTTACGTTTATTTAATATAGGTAATCAGTAATAAAATCCCAGCTTAGTATAGAAACTTGTTTAATATTCTTAATAAGCCAATAATATTATAACCAACTTCTTACGATTATTACATATTAATTATCCATGATCTATATTAAATGCTGCCACGGAACTCGTCCTTCGGGAGATTGAAAATAAGTTGCAAACATATCACGAGTTTCAAAAGCAGATGCCGAAGATTCACTTATATCTTCTGGAATTGTACTTAGATTACTTAGTAATCTCTGTTCATCATCATTATTGGCCGAACTCTGCCTTGTGTTGACTTCATCATCGGATGGTATATTATAACACCGCATGACATTGTGTAAAATACACGTCGCAAAGACCACAATATCAACATATTTTGGGTGTAAATGCAAATTCTTATTATAAATTCCAAATTTTTGATATAAGATGCCGAACGCGTTTTCAACTACTCTGCGAGCTCGCGATAAGCGATTATTGTATATTCTTTCCTTTTCTGAAATGCCACTTGAACGTGGATATGGTCGCAATAAATTCCTTTTTAAAGGAAACGCTTCGTCGGCTACAAAAACATGTGGCATTATTATTTCAGTACCAGGTAATGGTGTGTCAGTTGGAATATTAAATGTATTCATTTCAATCGCTCTTCCTAATCTTGACGATGCCAAAATTCCGCCATCACTATTCTTGCCATAGGCCCCTATATCGACAGCTATAAATCTGTATTTATCATCGACGACAGCCATGAGGACGATAGAGAAGTGTTTTATAAAATTAAAAAATAGCGAGCCGCTGCTAGGAGGGGCAATTATGTTTACATGTTTGCCGTCGATGGCACCTATACAGTTTGGAAAATTCCATTTTTTATTGAAACCATCTGCGATTCTTTTCCAGTCTTCGGTAGTAGGTGTGGGCATGAACTTCCCCTTCATTGTATTTATAATCGCATTGCACACATCTTTTAATATCGACCGGATGGTACTTTCGCCTAACCGAAAGCTTGAACTCATAGTCCTAAATGAACAGCCACTAATCAAGTACCTGAAACAACCAATTTTTCTTTATATTTATATTATTTTGTTACAGCGTCAGAATGTAAGAAGATATGGCAAAACTTAAGGGAATATCATAGAAGAGCCATTAAAAAGAAAGCAACTAAAAGTGGTCAGAGTGCTAATACTAATAAAAAATGGCAATATGAAACTGAAATGTCTTTTTTATTACCACATTATAAAGAACGGTCTACAGTGACGTCAGTGGACAACACAGATGATGGTGATGATGAAAATAGCTTATCTGCTGCGGAAATTCTTGCCAATGTGACTAATAATGAAGAATCTCAAGACTCGTCAATTATCTCGGAGCGTCCTGAATCTTCGGTGTCTATGTACGATTCATCTAGATCAGTGTTTCCTGACATTCCAAAAACGACAAAACGAAAGAAATTGCAAGAAACAAGTGCATCGGCGGTTTTAATGGAATATTTATTAAAAAAAAAAAACGATGAAGATGGAAAGCAGAATGACGAAATGGATAATTTTTTTTTAAGTATTTCTAGCACAGTAAAAAAATTATCTACCTATAATCAAGCACTTTTAAAGTCAAGAATTTTTAATTTAGTTTCGGAAGCTGAAATACAAGAACTGCAAAATAATCGAAACTGTTACTATGATGATTTTTTTGCACCAGGAACTTCTGGCTACACAACTCAAAACCTAAATGCAGGTACTATCGGTAGTAGCTACACAACTCAAAACCTAAATGCAGGTACTACCGGTAGTAGCACCGCTAGCACCCAACAGCAAAATACAACGCCTATGGAAGAATCGAGGGTTGATGGTTCTTCTTAACACAATTAAAGTAAAATTGCTTTGCTTTGATTTATCCTTTAACTTGATATATAAATAAATACATATAAATTATAAAAAGTTTCTTATTGCTTACCTTAATGTCACTGCCAGCTTTTCTTCCGGTGATACAGCTTCTCTAAATCGCGTGTTTCTTTTGTAGATGTCGTCCTCAATAATATTAAGTATATAATAAAACAAGTATCTCGGCATACGGAAATAGATATAGAATTTTTCTTCGTCATCTAGCAGACGTTTCCGGATATTCCAATATTCCCCTTCTGATTTCCTTTGTCGCAACATATCATGTACCCAATATCTTCTTTTCCTGCTGTTTCGTTCATTTTCATTATCAAATATAATAGCTATAATCGCCAGTTCACTGAATGTAAAGTTCGACATTTCATAAGCAACACGACTTCTTTGGACAAAATTTAACCGAAAACTGAGGTTAGACGAGTTGTCTGTTGAATAACCCACTCGTTGGCACCGCGTTGGCCACTCCTTAACACCGCGTTGTCCACTAGTGACCATTGGGTGGATCAACTAGTTGACTACTCATCGAGAGTGTGAGTAGAGTTGCTGCCGCGTTGGCGTGGAGTTGTTATAATGTGCGAAGACCTTAAAGATACTATTGAGCGGAATAGTAAATAAATAAATCCTTCTTCTGTGTCATTGACATTTTAAAAATAGATGTCTCCAGCACAAATCCCGACGATATTACCCGCATCAACGGAAGGTCATTCGATTTTTCATTTTGGTAGGAGGTAGGACACAACGGTATTTCCGTCCAATCGAGCAGATTGACCGGGGAAGTACCTCCGCCCGACAGAATACCGCGGCCATAATAACCTCGTGTTGTCGTAGTGAGTAGGGTAGCCAGAGATTACTGGAGAGGTTTTGTGCTGTCAGTGGGAAGACCAAAAGCTTGTTCTGCTTTGTCTTTTACAGTGACGGCACAGAAACTTTCTGTGCTTATAGAGTTGGCAGCGCGAGTGTGACTCCCCTGGTGTTGCACACGTCCATAAAATAAAAGAATTTCATTTATTCAGTTTAGGCTCATAAAGAGCACATATGAACAGCAAAATTTTACAATTATGTCAAGAAATATTATAAAATTAAAAATAGATAAACCATTGGAAAATGATTCTTTCGCTGGTTCGGTAGGTTCGTTCTACTGAGAAGATACCTACCTACTAGATTAGCTATTTTTTAAATATGGTTTTGTTCACAATAATTTATATATACCTAGTGCGAGCAAGCAAGACTTAGGTTGACCACGCATTAACATCATCAAGATACCTCTAACTTTTTTTTTATTTTTCACTTCTATGTTAAATTTATTGGGAGGCATGTCAACCAAATCCTGAGGACTTTTACTAAATATAACAGACAGCTAGCTGCCTACAAATAAATCACCAACTTTGTGAAGTCTGCGGTTTGGTACAACAAGTTTATCTTCATAGGCCACGGTGACCACAGTTCCATCAGGTGAGCACTGTGCCTGTCTGCCAATTTAGTGGTATAACAAAAAATCTGGTTGGCAATAAAATGGTACAGGTATATGACCACATGAGGGTGGTGTTTAGACTGCAGAGCTGCAACACAGTCACAGCCACCAACTCCCACGTCCAGGTAATCCCATTTTACCGGATTTGTCCTACAGCAGTCAACCCGAGACCTCAACCGGTAGCTTATTACCAATGGTAGTAAATTTTTTTTATACCACTTAGGTGGCAGACCACCTGATGGGAAGTGGTTACCGTGGCCTATGGACGTATGCAACACCAGGGGTGCCACACTCGCGCTGCCGACCATTAAGTAACCTTCTGATGCCCCTCTTGAAAAACCCCATTTTGTAGGTGCTTGGGAAAACCGCATCAGGGAGGTTATTCCACAGATTGAGTGTGTGTGGGATGAAGTTTCTTTCATACCGCACAGTGCACACCGTCTCAGGCCGCAATGTGTCACCGAGTGTCCGGCGTGGGAGACGCCGAGGCGGGAGCTTGTGGCGGCCCTGGGAGTGAGAGTTCTCACGCTCTCCACCTTGCTCGCGGCGATGGTCCGCTGCGCGGATGCGTGGGCGGCCGGCGCCTCCTTCTGCGAGCAAGTAATGCTCGTGAAGGAGGAGGCGGGGCGGGAGCGGCAGCGGGAGCGACGAAGGATCGCAAGCCAAGCTGCCCGCGTACGAAGGCAACTCGGGCGTCAGAGGTCGATGAACGACCTCCGCCCCCCATGAGCGCCGGCCTGGGGGTGACAGGTGGAGCCGCCTGTCACCCTGGCAGAAGCAGGCCGCGGCGGTGGCGCGCGTGGCGCGCCTCCCCGTTTCCGGGGACGAGTTGGGGACTCTGTAGTCCCCACATCCGAGAAGAGGGCCAGATCGTGAGAGATGGCCCTGGGTCGGCCGGGGTGCGAGGGATATGCCTGTCAACCTCACCTTCGGCAACCAAAGCGACCCACAGGCGGCGTGCGTTTTAGTCGGTTCGAGTCCGACATAACCTCCTTCGCCGGCTCCGGTGGGGAGGTATCCGTGGGGATTTTGCGCACGTAAAAAAAAAAAAGGCCGCAATGTGTGAGGATGAATTCCCTGCCTATGGCGAGAGGTGCGATGATAGAATGTAGCTGTGGGCATCATGTCAAACAATTCATCTGAGCACAAACCATTGTATAGGCGGTGGAACACACATAGCGAGGCAAAGTCCCTCCTAAGACTAAGAGGTTCCACACTACCTGCTAGTATGGGATTGGTAGTAAATGGTTAAAATACCAACAAAGTTAAAATGGTAGTTAACATTCTACCCGGGGTGCTATTTTACTAATTTCTTGTTTTTAACAGAATCAAATGCTGTCTGACAGTCTTCAAATCTACAACGAGCCTGCCGTATATTCAATGTAGGATGTTGACATAACTTATTCTTCACTAGTGTATCTAAAGTAAAGAAAGCATTATGTGATCACTACTTTGTTAATTGAGTAAATTTCTTTTATTATAATAATACTTTATATAGATGTGAATATGTTCGTAAAATTGTGTTGCCGTAATATCCTCAAACTTGTAAATGGCCTTCAATATGTTATTGATTTTCACCTACTGTTATTTTTTAGCTGTAAGTTTTCCTAAAATGTTAAAATAAAATAAAAAATAATACAGCATTGCGAACAAAAAAAAGGGTTTCATTCGTATTATATTCGTAGTATATTCGTACCTAAAGATAACGTGGAACTATTTCTACAAGATGATTTTTGGCCGGTTGGAATACATTATCGGCGGTATGTAGATTTTAGTTACAAAAATAGGTCTGAGACTGCATTGTCTTCAAGTGTAAAAAAAAAACAAATAAATAAATCATGACAACTGCCAAACTCGTAACGTTCAACTGTAAGAATGTTAAAAGGGAGATAGATGCTGTAAGACGTCTCTGTCAACAAGTGGACCTAATAGCGCTACAGGAGACATGGTTAAGGCCTCACGACCTGCCTTTCTTGGAGACCATAGACAGCAATTTTGCTTACACGGCTACCTCGGCGATGGACCCGGCCACTGTGCAGCGGGGACGACCACATGGAGGCCTGGCCTTCCTCTGGCGTAAAAGTGCTTTCCCCATCGTATCAGTTGTGGAGTGTAGTAGTGCACGACTAGCGGCTATTAAAATTACGCTCAGCGATAGGATTTTCTTAGTACTTACAGTACATATGCCCTGGGATAGTAGTGATAATTTATTAGAATTTACAGAGTGCCTAGGCGAAATAAATGCGATAATTGAAAATAATAACATTGAGTCTGTTTTTGTAATGGGGGATTTTAATGCGCACCCGGGTGAATTGTTTATGCGCGAGTTGTTGTCATTCTGTGCGGATCAGTTGTGGGCGTGTGTAGACATGAACGCCCTGCCGTCGGACACGCACACATTTATCAGTGATGCACACGGGAGCCTGCGGTGGCTCGATCACTGCATAGTGACCGAAGCGGCGTTGCCCGCCGTTATCAGTGTGTCGGTATTGCATGACTCATATTGGTCGGACCATTTACCTGTCATGTTAGAATGTTGTTTTAATATAATTCATACGATCATAACGAAACCAATTTCACAAGTCAATAAAACTATTTGGGGAGAACGGGATGCAGTTCAAATTGATAAATATCATAGTTATTGTCATTTACACTTAAAACATATTGACTTTAATTTAGAATTTAATAATTGTTGTGATAAAATGTGTAATAAAGATAGCCATTTAAAACTTTTAGATGAAATGTATAATAACATTGTAAGTGTACTTGTGACTGCGGCTGAATGCAGTTATAATGACAAAGCGATTGGACGGCGCAGACATAAACATGTTATCGGGCGGAATAGGTACGTCCGTGACGCGCACGGGCGGGCCCGGCTTGCGTACAAAACTTGGTTACTGAGCGGTAGGCCTACATGTGGCGCGACTTTTACTGGTATGACCGAATCCAGAAGAATTTTTAAGTCCAAGTTGAAATGGTGCCAAGCCCACCAAAACCAAATAAAAATGGACATGTTAGCTAAACATCACCTAAATAAAGATTTTAGTAAATTCTGGAAATCAACTAATAGGCTGTGTCCCGGGCCGGGCCTGCCGGTGAGCGTTGAGGGTGTGTGCAATCCGTGCGGGATAGCGAACCTGTTCCGCCAACATTTTGAAATAAAGTCACCTTTAAATTCTCAGCCATTTCCTGTGCCTGATTCTGAGGCCGTCTGTGCCGAGCGCGACGTAACTTTTACGACAAAACAAGTCAGGACCATAATAAAGAGCATGGTGAGGGGTAAGTCACCCGGACACGACGGTCTCAGCATCGAGCACCTACAGCATGCGGGGGTGCACTTGCCTCGCGTTCTCTCAATGTTTTTTAATTTATGTGTGGGTCATTCATACATACCCGGTGAATTAATGCGAACAGTTGTGGTACCGATAGTCAAAAATAAAACTGGTGACTCTTCTAGATTAGCCAATTATAGGCCTATTTCGTTGGCAACAGTGATTGCTAAGGTGCTGGACAGTCTGCTTGAAGGACAGCTAGAACAACATTTATTATTTAATGATGCTCAATTCGGGTTTCGGCCCGGATTGTCAACAGAGAGCGCAATCCTTTGTCTCAAGCAGACTGTGCAGTACTATACAGCAAGAAATACGCCTGTTTACGCGTGTTACCTGGACCTAACAAAGGCGTTTGATCTGGTGTCATATAGAGTGCTATGGGGAAAAATGGAACGAGATACAAGTGTGCCGTCGGAAATAATTAATCTGTTCAAATATTGGTATGACAACCAACAAAACCGTGTAAGGTGGGCTGAATTCTATTCGGCAGAATACAGGTTGGAGTGTGGCGTTAGGCAGGGAGGGTTAACCTCGCCCACACTTTTTAACCTGTATATGAATGGTCTGATCGATGAGCTCAGCGGGACCGGAATCGGGTGTCATATTGATGGTATTTGTATTAATAATATAAGCTATGCTGATGATATGGTTCTGTTGAGCCCATCGATCAGAGGCCTCAGGACACTTATTAAAATTTGTGAATCCTACGCCGAGGCGCACGGGCTCAAATATAACGCACTCAAGAGCGAGTTCATGCTTTTCAAAGCAGGTAAGAAAGATTTTCACAGAATACCACCAGTCATGTTGTGTGGTACACCGCTAAAAAGAGTTGCTAATTTTAAGTATTTGGGCCACTGGGTCTCGGAGGATTTAAGAGATAACGCTGACATTGAGAGGGAGCGCAGATCGCTGGCTGTCCGATGTGGCATGCTGGCCCACAGGTTTGCACACTGTAACAGGCAGGTAAAGCTGACGCTTTTCAAAGCGTTTTGCCAGTGTTTTTATACGTGCAGCCTGTGGACGGGCTTTACGCAGAGGGCATACAGCGATCTGCGTATTCAATACAACAACGCGTTCCGGGTGCTGATGGGACTGCCGCGTTTTTGTAGCGCATCTGCCATGTTTGCCGAGGCAAACGTAGACAGTTTTTCGGCGATCATGCGCAAAAGAAGCGCCTCACTCTTACGCCGTACCCGCGGCAGTCCCAATACCATCCTTAGAGCGTTGGTTGATCGGTGGGACTCCCCGATTCTGGGGCGGTGCATAAAACTACATGCAATAAAGTCTGACACAGTCCCCGGATCGGGGTGGCGCACCCAAACTATTTAATTGTATTTTTACCTACTAACATTAGTTGTAAGTTTAACTAACAAATATGGAAGAATTTCTGAAATAAACGTTATATTATTATTATTATTATATTATTAATTGATGATGATTACTTATTACAGTGACTTCTGAAGGCGGGTCAGGGGCAAGAGTCCGACGCCACACTCACAGCATACATACATACAGCCTTTATCCCCGGAGGGTTAAGCAGAGGTGAATTAACAACCACATTTGACCAATCATTTTAATTCGGTCCCACATTATAGGGGTTAGCCTTTTGCCACTTTATGGGCACTGTTTTTGACTCAAGCCATGCATCTGAGGTTGAGTCTGGGCTGTATATATCTGTCTGATGTTAAACAGCCCTATCCCTTAGTCGCCTTGTACGACACCGCATGGGAAGAGATGGGGTGGTCCAAATTCTACTAGCAATGACGTGAAATGCGAATGCGCATAGACTGTCACTGTCTCCATCTGCTAACAAGTTATGCTCGGGAGCAAAAAGCGGAGTTGGCCCTAAGTCAGCCAGATTGCAAGGGATCTGCCTTATAAGGCTATCTTATACTTCGATTTACGACCAAAGACGGCATGCAGGTGTAGTCGGTTCGAATACGACAAATCGCCCCAAAATCATTCTGATGTTAACGATAGAAACTAGTACATACATACAAATAATCACGCCTCCATCCCCGGAGGGTTAGGCAGAGGTGAATTAACACCCACATGTCACCAATCATTGAATTCGGTCGCACGTAATAGGGAGTGAGTCTATTGCTGTCTTCCAGGTACTATTGTTGACTCAAGTCATACATCTGAGGCTGAGTCTGAGCTGTCTGATGTTAAACAGTCCTATCCCTTAGTCGCCTTATACGACACCGCATGGTAAGAGATGGGGTAGTCCAAATTCTACTCTGATGGAAACTATGCAGCTACTAGTACCTAGTAATTTTGTTAGTTGCAATAGAAAATAAATTACCGACCTAGACGACAGCTTACACAATCAATCGCAACTGTAGTGTCAACACTGGGATGAGGCAAGTTTCAAATGAAGGTCAATAAAAAGTTAATAATAAATAAAAATTAATTAAAATACATAACAAGACATGCATGGCATTGCGGTAGTGAACGCGGCCGCTACGCAAGAGGCGCGGGCTCGATCCCCGCTCAGTGCAAATAATGGTCTGGTCCCGGTTGCCATACGAACATCTATAGCAGTCGTCACGGGTAGCTGGAGCCCAAAAATGTCCAAAAACTGGTCGAGCTGCTATACTTCGGTATCTCCTTTGAGTTGTGGTCGTGGAAGTCATATGGCAGTCACTTCACGGAAAATATCGAAGTTCAGTCAAATCCGTAGTACTGTTAAAGCCGACCCCAGACTCTGAGGTTAAAGCTTCGGATGCAACTGGGATTAATGCTAAGATGAAAAAAAGAAATTAATTAAAATATTTATCTTCAAGGCTTCAATGCTTGAGTTGTGGATTTGATGATCATCACAGACAGAATCCATAACCTGCCTCATACACACTTATACTTATGTCGTCGATTCAATCTATACTACAGTATGAGGGGTTTACTCTACACGGGTACAACAACGCTACTCAAGTAAATTTTTGTATTTAGATTAAGTAGACTAAGTGTATGTTTGTAAATAGACCAAAAAAAGAAATGCCCGCTGAGTTTCTTGCCGGAGTCTTCTCAGGTCGGGGCCGCGTTTCGAACCGGTGGTCCATTTACTAAACTGATATTCATGTTCCTTTTCTTTGACGTTATGTAAGTTCCGATATAATGGTCTATACAGAATAAATGATTTTTGACTTTGACTTTGGGTTGATTTTCGCTGTGAGGCTAGTCGATCTGTAGCCTTCAAAAGAAGTAGGTATAACTCACTCCTTAGTGCGCAGAAGACTCGTCAACATCCTCTATTTGGTACCGTACAGCATAACACGCTGGAGTTATATAGGCCTCAGGACTATGTTATCATGGTAATAACTTATATGCTGCAGTCTTGCGGTTAATGAACAAAGCAATTACAGATATCGTACCTTTATCAATGTGGATAGCTGGCAGTTCTTCAATTTATCCGTACGGAAACCTTAATGAAATGCACAAATTCAGCTTATTCTTGACAACCAGTTTTTCATATTCTATCAACATCAATATCTAGAATTCACACCTCAATATCACGGTGCAAATGATCGGACATTGATATTACGTTCTATCGAATGAACCGGACGCGAGTTAACTGTATACCAAGCAATTATCATTGCAAAAATATATTTTTTGCGTCTGTGCATCATTGTGATAATATCTACTCTAATGAACTGGCCACGCCAGTAAATCTAGATTAAAAAAAAACGACAACGTCAATCCGTCAAAATGTCAAACTAAATAAATATCTGGTGAGGTTAAATTGTACGGTTGTACAATTTTCTACAAATTATGAGTTGATCGTTTGGAACCTTTTGGGAATCAATAGAAAATGGCTTTAGACTTAGTCAGTATAGCACAACCTCATTACATACCAGGGTGAGTGCTGATCAATATTTAAGTACATATAATCGAGTAGGTACCCCGTTACTTAGTAGGTATGTACTTCGTTCTATGTCCCTTTTTGTATAAGTTTGGATGACTTCCTCTCGTACAAAACAATTTGTAAAACCTTAACACATAAGATGTTACCTCCTTTTTTTTATACCACTTAGGTGGCAGACAAGCACACGGCCCACCTGATGGTAAGTGGTTACCGTGGCCTATGGACGTGTGTAACACCAGAGGAGCCACACTTGCGCTGCCGACCCTGTAAACATAGACTTTTTATGCCGTCAATGTAGAAGACAAAGCAAGACAAGCCTTTAGTCATCCCACTGACAGCACAAATTCTCCAGTGAGCTCTGGCTACCCTACTCACCGCTGGGTACACAACTGCTCAATTGGGCGAAAATACCGCCGTGTCCTACCTCCTATAAAACCTCTGACCTCTGAACCTCTGAAGGATTCAGGCACTTATATTCACAGCAACAGTTAGGAGAACTCCAATAAGAGCTATAGATAGCTATGGTAGATAAGCAGAGTCTAGAGAGAGTTACACAAATACTTAACACAAAACATGCTCTCTACAGATCCATCCCACACAGGTCAATCCAGTTTGCCTAGCGAGGAGAAGATTAAAATATCCTCATTCTCGTATTCCTTAAAACAACGTTTGTCGGTACCTATCCTGTAAAAGTAGTCGATGAGTGTATACTGCCTTCTGAAATCTCAATCCCTAGAAAAATCTGTGTTAGTCGCGGTCGTATCCGAGGCTCTCGGAGACCGTGTTTTGCTTTCTGATTTTTACTATTACGTCTCCACTTCGCACGATTTTACAACAATTATAATGGAGAGTATGTGGAAATGTCACGGCTAGTTAATAAATTTAATATGAACAAGTAAATATTAAAACCCTACCATCAATTTTCCTGTTGAAGTTCACTTCTAGCCATAGTCCTCTCCCAATATACGCTATTGCAAGCATCTCCAGTCGGATCCAGTTAAACCAGCAATTTCAGTGCACCAATTTTTAAACTTCCATTAATTTTTGCATCTCAAAATCCCTTGATTTATAACTGCACTCCAAGTTACATTTGTAAGGACAAGATTAAAATGCCAAAAAAGGCCCGCATTGTTCCATGCCTCGCCATATTTGTTTGTGACGAAATAAAGAGCACTCATGTACTGTCTCACCATTTTTCGACAGCAAAGTAACATTTGTTGCAAAATTGGCGCCAGTTGCATAACCCTGAGTTACAAGTTACAATATAATTCGACTGTACATATCTCACGTTGTGAAGCGCGTTACAAATAATTTTATTGATGAACCTCTCGTCCATTTGTGTGGAATTACTTTTGAAGAACGATTGTGTAAGCTCCCTCTTGTTGACAATGAATTAAGGGCGTTGCGTATATCGCATGTCAAAATATGATATATTATGTTTATGGCGCAAATTTTGAATTTAAAAATACATTATCCTTAGTTATGTTAATAAAGCGAGTCATTCATTTTGAGACAGACACAAGTAAATCGATTTGATTCTGTGTATTAGGTGTTAATAGGTAAAAAAGTAAACACCCTCTCCTTCTTCATCTGTGTGGCGAACCCGGTGGCATCTAACTTTTTACCCGACCACGGCGAAGCAAGAAGAGGGTTATGATTTTGACAAGCTATATATGTACGTATGTAGGTTCATCTGTTCCCTCATAGCTCCTCAACCACTTACTAGAACTGGACAAATGAGGTATTGTTAAACACATCTTAGTCGTCCGCTCGTTATAGGCTATATAACGTGTCACTGAATCTAATGTGGCGCCCTCTAGCGATCATAAAGTACTGTGATAAAAAATAAATTTGAGATAAATATGTCGTGTTGGGTATCAACTGAAAGGGCTTAATTAGCACATTTCAAATATATATAAATTATACCTATTGCTTGCCGCAAAATAATATAAATCAAAAAATAAGTTTAAAACTAAAACCCGACTACTAAAAATTTCACCATAATTGCCATTTAGTTTAACAAAATAATACATACTAGGGCAAAGTGGCCTTAGGAGGGATTTTGCCTCACTGTGTGTGTTCTACCGCCTATACAATGGTTTGTGCTCAGATGAAGTGTTTGACATGATGCCCGTAGCTACATTCTATCATCGCACCTCTCGCCATAGGCAGGGAATTCATCCCCACACATTGCGACCTGGGACGGTGCGCACTGTGCGGTATGAAAGAAACTTAATCCCACGCACACTCAAGCTGTGGAATGACCTCCCTGCTGCGGTTTTCCCAAGCGCCTACAATATGGGGTTCTTCAAGAGGGGCATCAGAAGGTTTATTCATGGTCGGTAGCGCGAGTGTGACACCCCTGGTGTTGCATACGTCCATAGGCCACGGTAACCGCTTCCCATCAGGTGGGCCGTGTGCTTGTCTGCCAACTTAGAGGTATAAAAAAAAAAACGACTACGGCTATCCTTGATATTTTCTTGTTAATACTTTTTATAACGTGATTTTATCAGTAGAGGGGTTTTAGTTTTAAACTTATATATATTTTGGTTAATTTAGAGCTTTTATGGGAGCGAAAGCCATCGAAGAAGTTCTGAGAAGATAAACTGCAGCTATTAGCAGCTGTACTATCTTAAAAGTATCCATTCTAAATTTGAAATGTTTCAATATCATAATTGTATGATTGTAAATTAATGACTACGGACCTTTGTCAGTAGTCTGAAGTCTGCCGGTCTTAAAAGATGACATGGAGCAATTCTGCACAAAACTAGTAACTTTCTGAATTTCCCGTAGATCACAATAGATACCTATATAATTCGTAAAATGGTCATTCAGATGAACAGAATTACAACAATTAATTTACTTACCAAATTTTAAGACAAAATATTTGTAAGCAGGCCGCGGCGGTGGCGCGCTTGGCGCGCCTCCCCGTTTCCGGGGACGAGAGTTGGGGACTCTGTAGTCCCCACACCCGAGAAGAGGGTCAGATCGTGAGAGATGGCCCTGGGTCGGCCGGGGTGCGAGGGATATGCCTGAGGTGAGGTTGCACCTTCGGCAACCAAAACGACCCACAGGCGGCGTGCGTTTTAGTCGGTTCGAGTCCGACATAACCTCTTCCACCGGCTCCGGTGGGGAGGTATCCGTGGGGATTTTGCGCATGTAAAAAAAAAAGACAAAATATCTGATACATTAATACGATTCCAATAAAGTGGCCTTTTTAGACATCCTGTTTACACTTCCAATTTTGTGGTAATAAAGTCGTAATTGTTGTTCAGGTACACGGGTCATTGTCCAGAGTATAAATATCGTATAGGCGACACATATGGGTCGACAACACATAAAATACTCTTGGATCCAGCTGTCCAGCATTCAGAGCGGCTGGTGCTGTCTGATAGAACAGCAGATGACTTTCAGGTTTGTAGAATGTCTTTATACTAGAGACTAACAAAGCCAGATTGCCGAAAAATATACAAGTTTTTTGATTTGACACTAAGGGGAATTCTAGATTGATAAATAAGTACTCAATTCTAGCCCGAAAAACTGCCGCCTGCTTACTGTGGACCAGAGTGACTGTGATTTATGAAGCCGGCCAATCACAATGCTCCGTTCTCTCGATATGTTTACGATAGTTTTTCGTGCTAGGGGCACTGACTCTCGACTTATTTGAGGACCAATTCTGTAGCAAATCTATAATAGTCTTTCTGTCCTCAGATAACTTGAGATTCAGGAGTATTCAGGTCTGACTGTGCGTGTTTTTTTTTTTTTTTTTTTTTATATAGGACACGCCAACTTGACCTCACCTCGCCTGATGGTAAGCTAAAGGCAAAGTCTCAGGAAAGAGGGTCACCATTACAGACACTAAGTGCTACAATGGTGGCACTCAGCTTGGCGGCCTCATCAGATGCTTTTTCACGCCCCGCTTAAAGGCCTTTGTAAGTGTGTGTAGCCTTATAATCTCCTGATTGTACTTCCCGATGCAACGTGCCAAATCAAAAATTGAGACTTTGGCCTCGATTCTGCTAAAGCAAAATCATGTATATTTATAATTATTTCGAATCTTCTTTTATTGTACATGTGTGATCCGTAATCTAAACAATTTTCTTTTTTCCTTTACTGTCACACCACGGAACTGCTAAAAACATTCAATTTTAGACATTAAACAAAGAAGCTTAAAGTCTAAAACTGAATGCCATTTTTGCAGTGTCTGTGGAATGACAGTGGTTTTGCTTTAACGCAATCGAGGGTCGGTCTTTTGATATCAAAGAAATAACAGACTGAATAATTTGTGAGACTCCTTTTTTATTTTTAGATATTCCGGCCGCCACAAACTGACATCGATGTGGTGAATGCCAGATTTAGAAATGGAGACCCCGTGTATAAACATCCTATGATACCTGGATATGAGGGTAGGTTAAATCATTATGGTGAAATTATCATCAGTTTGGCAGATATATACAGCCCAGACTCAGCCTCAGATGCATGCCTTGAGTCAACAATAGTGCCCGGAAGACGGCCCACGATATAGGTTCACCTCCTATTACGTCGGACGGAATTCAATGATTGGTGAAATGTGGGTGTTAATTCACCTCTGCCTAATCTTCCGGGGATAAAGGCGTGATTATATGTATGTATGTATGTATGTATGAAATTATTATTTCATATTAACATCGCCCTGCGTAAGCCCTAATCCAGAAGTAATATCGGGATAAATGAATTTACCATTCTCATCGTGAATGAAATCGGTCCACTAGTTTCAAAATTAATCCATTACATACGTACAAATCACGCCTTTATCCCCGGAGGATTATTAGGCAGAGGTGAATTAACACCCACATTTCACCATCATTTTATTCGGTCCCGTGTAATAGGGGGTGACTAATTGCCGTTTTCCTGGCACTATTGTTGCCTCGAGCCATGCATCTGAGGTGGATCTGGGCTGAATATATCTGTGTGATGTTAAACAGCCCTATCCCTTAGTCGCCTTGTACGACACCACATGGGAAGTGAAGTAGTGGCACTGATTGTTAGGTGGTGCGTACAAGTTAGTAAGTACCTAGTAGGTACTTTTTTTTACTTGCGAAAAATTCCCACGGGTACCTCTTCGCCGGAGCCGATGGGAGAGGTTATGTTGGACTCGAATCGACTAAAACGCTCGGCACCTGTGGGTCGTTTTTGGTTGCCGAAGGTGAGGTTGACATATCCCTAGCACCCCGGCCGAACCAGGGCCGTCTCTCTTGATCTGGCTTTCCTCGGGTGTGACCTAGTAGGTACTTACACGAATACTTATATGTAAACGAATTTGACAGTTTTTAAGGACTTCTTTTCATAACTATCAATACCAAATCAATTTGTAGTTATGAAGGATTTGTCTTCATCAGGATTCATCAAATACATTTTTCGTGTTATTAAAAATCTCTAAATTTACGTTGGCCTTACCTACGCTTGTTTTTTATTTCACATTTTTATCCTCAAAATAGAAGCTATTGCTCTTATGTTTTAATCCAAAAAAACACGGAATCTGAAGGTTCCTATGGATTTACTCAATCGTGTCGCGATGAATCAGAATTTATGATTCACAGGCTTGATACTCGACCGGTCCGAGGCATGCTGTGGTTTCCTGAGAACTAAGTCCGCCATGTTTATATTTTCTATTGTGACTAGGACGCTATGTGTGTGTGTGTTCTCTGCGACTGGAAAACTGGGTCAATACTGATTAAATCCTAAAACGCTATAGGTGTAGTTAGATAGGTCATTCAAATTGGCCTACTTCTTTATCTAACTTTGAAAATTACGTTTGTTGAACGTGCTGATGAAGTACACGTAGGAGGAGGAGGCGTGGAGGTAGGACACGGCGGTATATCCGCCCGATTGAGCAGTCCGACTGGGGAAGTACCTCCGCCCTACAGAATACCGCGGTTATAATAACTTCGTGTTGTGTTCCCAGCGGTGAGTAGGGTAGCCAGAGCTCACTGGAGAATTTGTGCCGTCAGTGGGAAGACTTGTCCTGATTTGTCTTCTACTGACGGCACAGAAACTCTGTACTTACAGGGTTGGCAGCGCGACTGTGACTCCTCTGGTGTTACAGACGTCCATAGGCCACGGTAACTACTTTCCATCAGGTGGGCCGTGTGCTTGTCTGCCAACTAAGTGGTATAAAAAAAAAAAATATCCCTGGAATGAAGTACCTGTGAGATTTGAATAGTTATTTTAGTATTTGACAGCCTAATTCTAGAGGCACTGCTCTTGCCTCATTTTATCGTACCGTGGTGTTTGATAGGAACCTTTTATAGTTTACTGTAGCCCGCGGCTCCCGCGTAGATTTTTTAGCCTATTAAGTATGTCCTTACCCAAGCTCAATCGAAATTTCGTCAGAAATAATGTAAAACTTCCATGTATACTTTTATCCTCTATTTGAATCTCTAAAACCTCTATTTTCGCTATTAAAGGTATCCTATGTTCATTTCTAAGCTCTAGTCCGTTTCTGTACCCAACTTTTTGAATCAGGATAGACAGAGTTTGTGTCCTAAGGAGCCGAGTCGATTACAATTGCACAATAATTTAGTTTCTTGACAATCTCGTTTTGTGGGTAGGTCCTGGGGTTTACGTAGGCAATGCAAGTAGCCATTTGCATATTTTTAACATTAAAGCAAAGCCATATTTCGTCTAGGCAAGCGTGATTTAATTATTCGTGCTGGAAAGGAAAACCGACAATACGTAGGTAGACGATTAAATCATGGCACTTACTATTTCTGCCGAAGTTTCGGATGCGTTGCAGCATCCGTGGTCACGACTTGGTCGGCAGAAATAGTAAGTTCCATGATTAAATCGCGAAAAGGCCCGAATCGTTCTATAATTATAAATTTACACCGCGATAGTTTAAAAATAACAGTAGGTAGACGAGTCTTAATTACAAAGGTGTAGGTAAGGTACTCGCAAGCTACGACCCTCAGACAGCGTTAGTTTTAGTCGGTTCGAGTCCTGCATAGCTACCGGGCTTCCGTGGAGAATTTACACACATTAAAAAAAGCCGGTCAAGTGCGAGTCGGACTCGCGCACCTAGGGTTCCGTAACTTAAGCTACGTAAACCGTAATATATATTGAAAGCGTTGACTTAGAAGTTTGATTTTTGCACAGTTTCAAGACGTTCTATAGATTTGAGTATGTGGTATGAATCAACTCGATACCTTCACGCATTCCTGAGAATAAGGTCTTGACAGACAGACAGACAGTCAGACGGATAGACGGACAACGAAGTGTACTCTGTAAGGGTTTCGTTTTTTTGTCTTTTGAGGTACGGATCTCTAGAAAGGGATCCAGTAAGGCATTTCGTATCCGCGGTGGTTCCGTATCCGCGATCATTTAATGGAGAAGAAAGATAGAGTACTTATTCAACATTTCGTTTTAATATCACGGGATATTAAATCAAGAGGAATTAACTGGGTACCTTGTTTGCTTCAATGCTGTTAAGGTGTTCTTCAGTATAAGTCGAGACACATTATATTAGACCAATGCAAATAGAGATATTCGTGCAATCGAACCCGCGACTTACGAAGTAGCAGATAAACATTCTACCGCTATGCCATCGTAGTCGTCTTTACCTATATTTGTGTTGGTCTGGATTTACGACATTTATGTATTTACGGTAAACTTAGATACTCACCTACTGTTTTAAATATAAGTACCTAACTTTACTTAAACTTCAATAGGTAGGGTAACGTCCTACAATGATGTTTTCACATTTATTTAAGTTATATTATTTCTATAAACTATTATTTCATTTGTCAAGTGATTTGTAACTAAAATGAACACGATAAATTTAGGCTTTCTCCCACGACTCAATGCCCAGTTCGGCCAGCGCTACACAGTTGCAGCTACCGAAGCCTTGTCAGACTTTCAAAGAGTCCAGCTCAGTCAAAGAGCGGCTAGAAACCAATTAGAGCGGGTAGTCGATTTGCAAGCCGGAAAAGGACAACCATGGGACTTAGTCGACAGATTTGTAAGTCACGCGGCTTTAATTGGATAGAGAATATTGTGGAATGTGTTGCTTTTCAACAATGTTTGAAGAAGTGAACTGTTTGCCCAGTAAGAATGCCGATGAATGAAGAAAGAAGAATGAATGGATAGAAAACTATTAGAAGCTTCATAATTTACAAGATGAAGAATTGTATGAAGGGATATATAATTCAGTGGATATTATTTATTCACAGTCTGCAACGGCAGAATTCAAGTTGCCATTGGTCACGGTACGTCCAGAATGTGCAGGAATACTCAGAGATGTACCTATGGATGAACCGAAGTTATCACCAGCAACACATTCAGTCAGCCCGTATTTTATGGAAAATGGTCACCCCGGCAAATTTATCAAGAAAGGTGAGAGTGAAAATAATAACAAAATGGGAATATATTTTCGACCTTTTTCTAGGATTTTTTTATCTGTACAAACGTTTTTTTTATTATTACAAAATGTCAATGTCATCGTAGTCAACAATGTTTTTGTAATTATTTTATAAATTTAAACAGTGTATTTTCTTATATTATATAATTAATAATTTATTAATGGCTTATACTCGAGTACATAATTCTTTTGTTCGATCTCAAATATGGGGGTATAATCCATCGCAATCAGTTCGTGAGTTTTTTTACCTATCTTTTGTTTTCTCAGGAAACTAGTATGCTTGATTGTGCAGATAAATAGCCAAAGTTTGTATTGACAGGTTTTGCGGGCCATGTTCCCTATGGTTTCTCACGGTTCGGCGAATCTTCGAAGAAACTCACCAATTCCGCTCTATGCGATTTCTCGTCTAATTATAGGCGAAGACAGAGCACAGAATGGGCACCAGTGAATGTTGTAAAGTAAGTTTAATTGTTTCGTTAAGCTTTTATTGTAAGTTATGTCCTTTATTTCTTATAAATAAAAGGTATATTAAGTTAATACTTTAACATTTTAAGATTCCTGAACGAATAATATAAATCTGACAATTCTTATAAGTGTTTTCACTACGTTCCCAACAACGTAGGATCTTTTTTAGTTAAAGGTATATTGAAAATCCATTTTAACACGGTACAAAATGAAATAAAAGTAATGAAAAAGTTACTATGGCTTTTATATAGTATTTTAGGATGAACGATTTATGATATAGGTAGGTTTACCTCTCTAAGTATTTCTTTTTATAAAAAGACATTTATAGTAAATTACTATGTAAGTATAAAAGAAATGTTTCCTAACACGTGATTTAAAATAATGATTTTTTGCCTAAGGTTTAATGTAATTTGGTTAACTTATATATTATTCTGAGTCCGCGAAAAATATTCATTAGGTAAAAAAAATAACTTTTCATTGCTAAAATCACAATCTGATAAGAATGATTCTAGGGACTGTAAGGCAGACTGTAACTAAGGCTGTATTAGCATTATTTAAGTTCATCTACTCGCATGTGGCTTGGCAATAATTTTTCGTACATACAAGTTAAGACATGCCTAAGATTTGGGGAATTTGGAATTTCTAGTGACAGCCCTGTCAAATGATTCAGAAATCTGATCTGTCAAAATTGTCAACGTGATATAAGAGAAACTTACACGCAATTGAATTGTTTTTAAAATAATAAGAAAGTGAAGATGGCAAAGAAAAAACTTTTGCCAAACCTCTCTAAAGAGGAGAAGATGGTGATAGTGATATCTGAAATAATACAAGAGTTGTTAATAGCACATCGCCAAGGCAAAGATGTTAACCTCAATAAGATGAAAACGAGGATTTCCTCAAAATATGGGATGGGGACATCACCGAGACTTGTAGATATTATCGCAGCGGTACCGGCCGATGCTAAAAAGATACTATTGCCGAAGCTGAAAGCGAAGCCTATTCGTACAGCGTCCGGTATCGCTGTAGTTGCCGTCATGTGCAAACCTCATCGGTGTCCGCACATCAATTTCACTGGAAACATCTGCGTATACTGCCCTGGAGGTCCAGACTCTGATTTTGAATACTCTACTCAGAGTTATACTGGCTATGAGCCGACATCTATGAGGGCTATCAGGGCGAAGTATAATCCGTACCTGCAAACGCGCCACAGAGTAGAACAGCTTAAGCAGCTCGGTCACAGTGTAGATAAAGTTGAATTTATTGTGATGGGTGGCACTTTTATGAGTTTGCCTGAGGATTATAGAGACTATTTTATAAGGTAAGTGGTTTTAATTTGTTGTTATTAAACTGTAGGACTGCCATCACATAATTTGCTAACACCAGAAGACTATAGTTTCGGCACACTATGATGGCCGTTTTGACGCAACTGGTTTTGATTGATTTCTCTTTTTTGATGTATGGAGTTTAGTTTCTTTGTGCCAGACTCGCCATATATTTCTTTAGTTTTTCATCTAATCGTTTTTTGTTCAATATTAAGTGCACCAAGAAAGAGAAACAAGTAAAACTAGTCTTGTCAAAACAGCATCATGTAGCTCAGACATGTTTATATTTTAATGTTCAATGTAATACAAATTTCAGTGTTTTTTATTCCAATTTGCAATTCTTTCGATCAAAGTTGCAATACTTTTTGGAAACCATTTCCTCTAAATTAGAATAAATGGGAAGAAACCTTGATGAATGGCAACCCTGGGTAGCTGTAAAACTTTTGAGATATCTTTGACAGAATTTTTTTATTGGCTGTATTTGTTTGATCAAATAGTATCCTTATACACAAAAATTTGTCTGTTAAAAATTATTTAAATATGATTTTCAGGAATCTCCATGATGCTCTTTCTGGCCACACCTCAAGCTCGGTTGCCGAAGCTGTGAAGTACTCTGAGAAGGCAAAAACCAAATGTATTGGTATCACTATTGAGACTAGGCCTGATTATTGCCTACAGCGACACATGAGTGACATGCTTAACTATGGATGCACAAGGTAAATCTTCTTTATTATATTATTTATATTAGAAGCACTAATCTTAGTCACATTTAAACTTGTGTGGAGACCACTCTCCTGGTTCTTTTTAATTTGGCTTATGTTGCTTCTATAGGAGTGACCTGACTTCCTAAACTCAAAGAAGCCTGTGTCAGAGCATCAACTGTCATTCAGCAGTTGTACTAGCGCTACTATAGTCTGTTCATTATAGGATGATCTGTGAGACAGCAGTCATTGAGTAAGAACAAGTGATGGGACATTATTGATAAAACCGATTTATTTATGGATTATTAATTACAAACCTTTTAAAAAACAATAAAACCATAAACATTTGTTTAAGTATTTATTGGCACTCAACCTGTATAGGTGTCATGATATCATTATCCTCCTACTGGGAATGATCATTGCTAGTGCAATCTTGCAAATAAATTCTTGATCGCACATTCCATCAAACGTGGCAGGTACTATAGAACAACATGAGGTTGATATGCCACTTATGTTTTCTTGAATATTTATGAGTAGGTGATTTAGCAAAATCTTTCAAATTATTGTATTACTCCGTACTCACTACTTAAATGGGTGATTAAGAAAAAGGCAACATCAAAAGTAATAATTAAGTAAGAGATACTCGATTGTGTCAACACAGTTTCAATACTAAATTCTTCATTTGATAATCAAGTGTAGTCACTACGTAGTGTTGTCACATCCCTATAATTTTGCACTTGTGACCTAACCTTCTATGAGCGTAATTATTAGGATTTACGTAAATTGAAATGTTTAGAAAACTTAATTCGTATTTTATCCATAAATCGTGTTAATGCATAACATTTATGTAAGTTTCGATAGTGTATTGTTTTTGAAATTGTTAATGAAAAAGCGAGATGGAATAGTTTGTTATATGAGGTGTCAATTTAACGTCGTTTCAACGTTGAAGCGACGGATTTGCTTTGAACTGTCACGCGAATCATCTCATAATGAACAGACAATAAAGCTAGGTTTCCAAATGGCGGATGACGAATTTATAATGTACTCTCATCGAGGTAATAATTATATAAATGTGAGTTCCATTAATATTATGCCAATAATCTAATTGTGCGCAGAAAACACAACAATCATGTATTGTTTATTGTACAAAATCTTATATTGAATTAGATCTAGGACATACAATGGAAATTATGATGTTTATAAGCTGTATTGTTGATGGATATATATTATCACCAATGTCCTAGTGCCAATTCTGTTTGCAACCGATCCTTGTATGTTAAACCCTGGATGGGCCCGTGTAGTCTTTCTTACCTTAGAGATTGTTGCTACTGTCTATACCTGAGAGGAAAGTTTCCGTCAGAGCTTTTTTTCCTCAATCAGTAGGTGTTGCTCACAGCAGAGGTTGACTTAAACCCCTAAGAACACACTCTACTGCTGCATACTATACAAGGACCATTTATGTAATGTTTTGTCATATTTAAAATTAATGTTATCTTTACTTCACATTCTTTATTCTAAATTCAAAAAAAAAAATACAAATGTCACAATTAAAAAAGCTGACTGCCACCACCATTAAATATAGGGACAAAGGTAATAGTGTTAGATTAGATAATTTTTTTAATTGTGTATAAAATAATTGACCAAGAATTTTTATTTTTCAGGCTTGAAATTGGTGTACAGTCTGTGTACGAAGACATTGCAAGAGACACAAACAGAGGACACACAGTCAAAGCTGTTTGCGAGAATTTCAATTTGGCTAAGGATGCTGGATACAAGGTACGGTAATGATCAATGTCTTATGTCTTAGCTAGGGTTAAGTTTGTATACATATATTTACAAGCTGTCTTTCTTTTTTTCCTTCTTATTTTTAACTGTAATCGACAAATATAGTCATAATCAGATTTTATCTTATTGTGTCCCTCCACTTCATTAAGCATGGTCAAAATATATAAGCACTGTTATAGTCTTCGGTCAATGTCCAGGATATTAAATAAATAAATAAATATTCCACGACATTCTACACAACGCTATCTAGACCCATGGTAAGCATAGCTTAACTAGCTTGTGTTATGGAATCTAGAATGCGGATAAACATACTTAGATACTTTTTTTTTTTTTTGTAAATACATACATATTATACATAGAAACACCCAAACCAATGCAAATATACATATTCATGCATACAAATATTTGCACTGCGCGGGAATCGAACCCGCACCCCCTGCATAGCAGTCGAATGCTCTACCGCTACGCCACGGAGGTCGTCGATATTGCATCTCTTAAGGGGTGGTCTTTGAAGGTTGTAATTTTTTTATATTTATTAGCGGCCAAGTTATATTTACTAGCTGTCTAGATTATTATCTGTGGTTTCTAGATTCATTTATAAATCATCATCATCTAAGCACTGTACAAGACTTTTACCTTTGAGCCTGGAGTCTGCTTTGCTTACTCTCCCGTCTCCTTTAGATTTTGTTTATCTTGACTCTTACGAGAGAGACTCATCTGCTCCTGATCGCTTGAAAAAGGCCTGTGTTCTAGTCCATATATCAGTAGGTGTTCTGCTAACAGATTAGGTTGACCTAAACCCCATAGCTCTTGTATCACCAAATGCTCCACACAGTCAGCAATCTGACTGATACCCAAGGGAGATTGATTTTCGCTCAGTGCAAATATTTTGTATGCATTAATATGTATATTTGCATTGGTCTAAGTGTTTCTATGCATTACCAAAAAAAGTACTTATCTAAATATTTAAATCCATATTCTAGATCCCATAACACAAGCTAGTTATGCTATGATTACTTTAGGTGAAGACAGCATAAAATATTCATTATCAATATTAACTAACAATCTTTTCACCAGATTGTAGCCCACATGATGCCTGACCTTCCAAACATAGATTTCGAACGAGATGTGGAGCAGTTTATTGAATTCTTTGAGAATCCAGCATTCAGAGCTGACGGTCTGAAGATATACCCCACATTGGTGATCAGGGGTACTGGTTTATATGAGCTGTGGAAGACAGGGAGGTACCGAAGCTACCCGCCGTCTACATTGGTAGATCTTATCGCGAAAATATTAGCTTTGGTACCACCGTGGACTAGAGTTTACAGGTAAGCTGTATGTTCACATAGTTTTTTTCTATAAGCAAACACAGAGAGGAGGAGGCTCAAATAATATTGTACTGTGATTTTCAAACTTAAATAGCATAAGTAAGCGTTGGATGTTTAAATGCTTGAAGAGGCCTTACGATCGATAGGTCGAGGGATATTTACACTTATAAATCCCCGAAGAGCTGTCTAGCTCTTCAGGGATTAACTAATATGGGTGTTAACCAAACACATTTCGCCAATTGTGATTTTCTGTCGTACATAGGGCTTAGTTGTCTTCTACGACGTCCACTGCAAGACGTGGAGAGGCCACAGATGTCCTACCACAAGAAAATTAGCCCTTAGCTGAATCATTTAACAGGACTATTATAATAATTGTATTTATCCATATTCGTTAAAAAAAAGTGACACGTGTTCTTACATAATAGAAGTCTCCAACACCTCCTCTTTGTGTGTGCTCTATACATTTTTATAAGGTAAATTAAATTTTTGCTGGCACAATATGTTTAATGGTGAATTGAAATTCCCTTTCAGAGTGCAGCGGGACATTCCAATGCCTCTAGTATCATCAGGAGTAGAGCATGGCAACTTGAGGGAACTGGCCCTAGCTCGCATGGCTGACTTGGGCACAGACTGCCGAGATGTAAGGACCAGGGAGGTTGGCATACAGGAGATACATAATAGAGTCAGACCTTATGAGGTATGTTTATATTTGGCAAAGTAGGGATAGAGCTGTTTAACATCAGACAGATATATACAGCCCAGACTCAGCCTCAGATTGACTCAACAATAGTGCCTGGATGACGGCAATATGCTCACCCCCTTATTACGTGGGACCGAATTCAATGATTGGTGAAATGTGGGTGTTAATTCACCTCTTCCTAACCCTCCGGGGATAAAGCGTGATCATATGTGTGTATGTATATTTGACAATATACTTCATGGTTTTTTACTAAAGCATCGACATATGAGCGTGGTTCAGAGTTTCTTACGAGGCTTTTTTTATATAAGACACGTCTATTGAACTTCACCTCGCCTCATTGTAAGCTGAGGGTAAAATCTCAGGAAAGAGGGTTACAGACACGTACCATGTAACAAGGATGGTACTCAGCTTGATGGCCTCATCAGATGCTGTCTATCTGCATGTTTATGTGGCTTTTGTGGTAGCATCTGCCAGTTGACCTTCCAAGTCTGCAGCAACTAATAATCAAGGGGTTCTCCCTTACCTTCTTTTGTTAAGTGAGCAAACAAGTAGTCCATTGATGGGCTGAATACAATATAAAAAAAACTGACATTGTCTTCTGTTCTTGTAAATCATTCGTTACACACATAATAGGGAGGTCTACATCCTTTGAGAGTCAGTCAGCAGAGAAAAGCCTACAAAAGAGCCTTCAGTCAATCGGCACACCCTGATTCTGTTAATTCTCAATCACTCCAGGTGACTCCTTAGTCCAGGCAATCTAAAAAGTTTCAAACTACCTACACACTTTTCAGGTAGAACTTATTCGACGCGACTACACAGCCAATGGCGGCTGGGAGACATTCTTAGCCTATGAGGATCCACACCAAGATATATTAGTAGGTCTGCTGAGACTTAGGAAGTGTGCCTCCGACACCTACAGGCCGGAACTGAAGCCTGGTCCTAATGCCAACTTCAAGCAGTGCAGTATCGTGAGGGAATTGCATGTTTATGGGTCTGTTGTACCGGTAAGTTTTTTTTGCCTGCGGCCCCGCCCGCGTTGAATTTTGGCCCTATTCCCGCCTATTCAGTTATTGTAGACTATTATATACCTAACCTACCTATAAGCGTCGGTAGCTTAGTGGTTACGGAGTCGAGGCTTACGAACGAAAGGTCCTAGGTTCGAATCCATTACACTATCGACATGAATCTACTACTACTAACACAAACAATTAAGCTTAGCTGGAGGGGTTAGAGGGGGAATATTAGTAATTTCGTTTCTAATATCTATTTATTTTTCGTGTCGCATATTGTAACATGTAAATATGTTTATTACGCATATATCATCTAATAGGAAGACTAAAACTTAGTATAAATTTAATATTGTCTGATCGCCTATAGTGATCTGTGCTGTTTTTTTAATGATTAACTTTTTTTAGGTAAACGCACGAGATCCAACAAAGTTTCAACATCAAGGGTTCGGCATGCTTCTCATGGAGGAGGCCGAGAGGATTGCAAAAGAGGAGCACGGATCTGACAAGATGGCGGTCATATCTGGCATCGGAACTAGAAACTATTACGCCAAGATCGGCTATCATCTCGAAGGGCCATATATGGTCAAAATGCTTGTATAATAAAAGTATTTATATCTTGTTCAAAAATGTTTTATTCTTATAATTTTTATTTACAGAATAAAGGAGTATTGACGAAGGTATTTTCTTGATATTTGTTGTTCAGTGTTGCCATAAAAATAATTTACAAAATATGGTATTATTTTCTGGGAATTATTCCTATCAATTTGGCTAATCTACTTCTTCAAGAATCAACTATGAACGTACATCTGAAAAGTTTTTGACCGATTCTTATGAAAATTTTGGTGCATACTAGGTTTGAGAATCGGTCGTAAACTGGTGGGGCCCACCTCAAAATATTTTTTTGGTAGTTGTTTTTATTTATAAGCAAATTCCCACCTGTCCTTATTCCCACTTTGCAGACCGGATCCGCCGATGTCCATTAATCCGACGGAGATCTATCATAAGCATGTGGGCATGCTACCTAACTACGCAGGGCACGTTCCCGGATGCATGTTCAGGTAATTCCATTGTGAATAGTTTTTACATCAAGTAATCGTTCACAATATTTGTGTGTCACACACGCAAACATGCATACTGCTAACCTACCATTTATCTAATTAGAATGTTTAGCTGCAATAATAGTGAAGGGTACAAACGAGAAGGGAGGTCCAGAGTCGGATTTGGCCCTCGTTACGTTTCTCTTTAAATAGTTAGTAAGTATACATTCAGTCAACAAAGTATCGGGAATGAATGTTTTGTTTATGGTTACAAATTCAAATTTTTGTTTTTTTTTTGTTGTTTGATTGGCACAACTGCTTTTCATTTTGCCGCGGAGTTTGAGTTGCATCTGTCATTTATGTTAAAAACAGTGCTGTTTTTAGTTTTATAATATCTAGTGTGTATTGCGAATTTCATAATGGACAAAAATATCGAACAAAGAGTTTGTCTTAAATTTTGCATCGCCATTGAAATTTCATGTTCGGAGACACTGAAAATGTTACAGAAGGCTTACGGTGAATCGACTTTATCAAAAACACGTGCTTATGAGTGGTACAAAGCGTTCAAAAGCGGTCGAGATGTGATGGAAGATTTGCCTCGTTCTGGTAGGCCATCAACGTCTGCAACTGAAGTTAACATCGCAAAAGTGAAGGAAATAGTGACTGGAAATCCTCATTCAAGTTTGAGAGAGATGGCCGCCGAACTTTCTGTATCTCACGAGTCGATCCGTACCATTTTAACTAATAATTTGGGTATGAAACGTGTTGCTGCCCGGCTAGTCCCAAAAGACCTGAATTTTCTTCAAAAACTAAATCGTATGAGAGTCGCTGAGGACATGCTAGAACGGGTCAATACCGACCCAACATTCATGAAACGCGTTGTTACTGGTGACGAGACGTGGGTTTACGAGTTTGACATGCATACTAGTCACAAGCTTCGGAATGGCGCCTTCCAACTGAACCAAAAACGAAAAAACCACGTCTTAGTCGATCAAAAGTCAAAGTCATGTTGACTGTTTTCTTTGACTATCGCGGTGTTGTGCACTCCGAATTTTTGCCGCAAGGTCAAACGGTAAATAAAGAATATTATTTGGCGTTACGCGACGTTTAAAAGAACAAATTCGACGAAAAAGGCCAGATTTGTGGAAAGAAAATTCTTGGATTTTGCACCACGATAATGCGCCTTCGCACAAGGCCATCATTGTGAACGAATTTTTGTCCAAACACTCAACAAATACCATCGAGCAACCACCATATTCACCAGATATGACTCCAGCCGACTTCTTTCTTTTTCCTACACTCAAATTACCACTTCGTGGCACCCGTTTTCAATCAGTAGAAGACAAAGGAGAATTCGCGGCGAGAACTGAACTCAATTCCGGAAACAGCGTTTAAAAAATGTTTTGATGATTGGATTATTCGTTGGCGTAAGTGTATCGTTTCTGAAGGAGCATACTTTGAAGGTGATAAAATAAATTTGGATGAATAACATTTTTTTTGTGTATTATTGATTTTTTCCCGGTACTTTCTTGACAGAGTAGTATAATGTTTCGGGACTTTCCGCGATCAAATCATGGAACTTACTATATACCACCGGTGCTGCAACGCATCCGAAACGTCGGTAAAAATATTAAGTTTCATGATTTGATCGCGAACAGTTCCGTCATATAATTATATAAGCAAGTATTCAATTGGCCTATCGCAGCGGACTGGAATAGGTTATTTGAATTGAAAAATCAATCGGAAAAGATAAACCGCTACGAATCGTGTTAGGATCTTTCGCCAATTGCAGAATATAAATAGTACGAATAGCAATGCACGTAGAGGTTTCAAGTCACCATTTCTAACTGGCATTGCATCCATCAAAATGGGTTTGAGAATACGTATAAATATACTAAGACAACATTCTATTATTTTTGTTATTTGAGTTTAGTAGACATTTTTATTTGTAGGTATAATCTGTACCAGGTTAATCACGTTGTTCGATTCGAATCGCTTGTGAAGGTACCGCTATCATTTGTTAATAAATTACTCGTTCGCACTTATAGACTGATCGACGAGATATACCTATCCTAATATTCCCATCCATGTTCAAAAAAAGTAATTGAGTAGGTAGCGATGTTTTGGTTTTGGCATTATAAATAAGCGACCAGATGTTGGAGAAAATTAATAAAACTGTATTCGCGTTTAAAAAAAAAACCCTTATTTTGAAAACCGAATCGAATGAACTCCAATGAATCGGTTTACTTAATAGCTTTTACAGTAGGTAAATTGCGTATAGTCGCGTATTTAAAATATAAGTATAACTTATTAAATGTGAAGAGTCATATGTAGCTTTTGAGATGCTTGAAGTTGTCTGATAATTTAATACTCACCTCGTACTGCGGGTCTAAAAAGGCCACATAAAGCGATATTGCTAAGAACTAGTAACTTTATATATTTAGTAAATATAATAGATTCCTAAAAATTCTTTAAATGTACATGAATTACTGTGATTTGGCTCATGTGAGTGACTGATATGAGCCAAATCACAGTAATTCACGTACTAAGTACCTAGATCCTAATTTTGTGTAAATATCGCCGAAAGACAAAATATTATCCTAATACGATTCCAAAAAAGTGACCTTTTTAGACCTACTGATCATGGTTTGCCCCGAATCAATATGGATAAAACATTATTTATTGTCTAAAGAATAAAACAAAAAATCCCTCTTTAAAATTATATTCTCCAAATAGCTTCGTCAATCAGACTATAGTTAGATCATCAAATTTGATTTTTCAATACTTACATGCAATCTTGGTTTATCGTTTCAGATTTGGGAAGACGTACGGGAATGATACTCGGGATGCTAAGCGCTGGTTGCGTGGAGACTTTGGGTCGTAACATCCCTAACATCGAAATTCTATATTTTTGAAGAAAGTTTACATCATAATCTACATCTATAGTTCATAACATCGTGGTTTAAGACCGATATTTCATGGCACCACTGTGGTTTAAAATCCAAAGTTGATCTGGTAGCCAGAAGCAGATTCTGTATTTTATATAAGTAACCTCAGTTGTCAGAGCCACCAAATTTACACAGAAATTTGCGATTTTTATTAATATATATATAAAAAAATGTTTATAAGACCTGTGTTTAATTTTCATCAGAACTGAAGTAGCTAACTAATAGATATATCTACTTAGGTAAATTTGATAATTGATTGGGTGATTAGGCAATTCATTTAAATCGCCGGTATCCAAACAAATGGCGATGGCGATAAACTGTGATGGTCCAAGTATCGAACTCTGTGGAACGCTCATCGACATCACAGATCCCACTTAATGAGCGCAGTTGACATCTCTGACTTCTATAGATTAATTGGTATAAATGAATAAATATTCCACGACATTCTAAATTTTTTTTTTTTTTTTATACAGGACACGTCAATTGGACTTCGCCTTGCCTGATGGTAAGCTGAAGGCAAAGTCCCAGAAAAGAGAGTCACCATTACTTACACATACCGTGTGACAATGGTGACACTCAGCTTGACGGCCTCATCATATGCTTTTTCACGCCCCGCTTAAAGGACCCGGGACTGTAGGAAGAAGGAAACACGTGAGCTGGTAATGAATTCCAGGCCTTAATGGTGCGACAGAGGAAAGAGTCTCCGAACCGCTTGGTTCTTGATCGGATGTTTTGCACCGTGTGCGGATGACATCTAAGACCTGCACGCGTTGTCCTGTGTAGGAAAGGGGAGGGTGGGACTAATTGGAAGAGCTCATCAGAACACTCCCCATGGTACAAACGGTAAAATACAGCCATGGACGCAACATCTCTACGCAGCTGTAAAGGTTCTAGGGTGTTCGTGATCTCGAGATTCCCAATGATGCGGACCGCACGTCGCTGCAACCTGTCGAGAGCATCTAGTAAGTACTTTGCTGAACCATCCCAGAGATGCGAGCAGTACTCCACACAGGAGCGAATGACACCGCTGCTCCGGCGTGAAAAATCGTCTCACTCTGTTCAGGACTCCGAGTTTTCGTGAGGCTGTTTTGATGATACTTTCGATGTAGTTTTTGTTATTCAGGTTGCAGCGAACATCTATACCTAGGATATTGAGATTGTCCTGCAGTGGCAGTGGCGTGCTCTGAAGAGTGGGGAGGGGAAGGAAAGAAGATACTTTTGCTGTAAACGCACATGCCTGCGTCTTCTTGGCATTGAACTCAACCAGGTTCTCAGAGCCCCATTGGGAATGTGATTCAGGATCCCGTCAAGCTCAGTGACAAGAAGCTGCCTTTTTTCTGCGATATCCGACTGCTTGGCCGCAGGATGT
Source organism: Eilema griseolum (assembly GCA_963662185.1). Classification (NCBI taxonomy): domain Eukaryota; kingdom Metazoa; phylum Arthropoda; class Insecta; order Lepidoptera; family Erebidae; genus Eilema; species Eilema griseolum. The sequence continues at coordinate 6,358,161 of OY759232.1, forward strand.
CCATGATAACTCCCATGCAAAGTGCTATCGTCTGCATAACAATGAACATTGCCGGTTGACAGCATGTCGTTGATATGCAGAAGAAAGAGAGTGGGTGATAGGACGGACCCCTGGGGCACGCCAGCATTAATCTGCAGAAACTCCGAAGCTCGTCCGTCACAAAGGACGCGAATACGGCGCCCCTGCAGGAAGCTAGCAACCCAGTTGCACAGCCTAGAAGGCAGACCAAAGGCAGGTAGCTTGGAAAGAAGCGATTTGTGCCAGACTCTATCGAAAGCTTTGGCGATGTCAAGACTAATTGCCAGTGACTCGCCGTGCTTGTCCATAGCCTCACCCCAAAGATGGGTAACGTATGCTAGAAGATCACCCGTTGACCGTTTCGGTCTGAAGCCATATTGCCGGTCATTAATTAAGGAGTGATCCTCTAGGTGCCGCATGAGCTGTTTGTTAATTATGTGCTCGAACACTTTGCACAGCACTGAGGTGACGGCTATGGGTCGATAGTTGGCTGGCTCCGAGCGATCCCCCTTCTTGGGAATCTGCTGAACATTCGCCTCTTTCCAAGGCAAAGGCACTGTACCCGAACTGTAGGATAGCCGGTACAGGCGCGTAAGCTTTGGAGACAACTCCGCTGCACATTTTTTCAAAACTACCGCTGGAATACCATCCGGACCACTGGCTTTCCGGACATCGAGTGATTGCAGCACTGCACGGACATCGCGTTGCCTGATAAGGATATCAGGCATCGCGTGGTCACTGTCGGATAGTGTTGGTGGCTGCGTACCACAATCATCGATTCGGGAGTTGGCCGCAAAGAGATTAGCCAGCAGATTTGCCTTCTCTTGCGGCTCATGGGCCAGGGATCCATCAGGGTTACGCAGCGGAGGCAGCGAAGGCTGACAGAAGTTGGCTTGCACGGCTTTAGCCAGTCGCCAGTAGCCACGGCTTCCCGTGGGATGCATCACTAGCTCTTGACCAAGCCGCGCTATGCGCAGGGCATCCGCTCTGACGTAGGCCCTTCTGCAGACCTTTGTGGCTCTGTTGTACGCCGCCTTGAAGTGGCCCAGATTGGGATGGCGCGTGGCGCGCGCCCTTACCCAAGCGCGGTACGCAGACTGTTTTTGTTCAACAGCTTCCGCACACTCGCGCCCGAACCAAGGGCGCACCCCGCGGTCACCGGTGACATCGGTGTATGAGATATAGTATTCCATACCCAGACCGATCTCACCGGCGACAGCAGTAGCACAATCCGATGTGTTCTTACCTTCAAAGCAGCGCTCAACCCACGGGATGGACGCAAAATAGTCACGAAGTCCATCCCAGTCCGCTGACGAGTAGTGCCAGAGACGCCGCTTCCCCTGCACGGGTCGTGGGGGCGCTATAATGGGCACCGTGGAACAGACCAGGCAGTGGTCGGAGTTGCCTAAAGCGGCTCGCACCGATACACTGTACCGGTCCGGATCACTCGTCAGCAGAAGGTCTAGCAGAGAAGGTGCTAGGCCCGACCTTCTTGGTATCCTAGTGACCTCGTGCACCAATTGGGTCAGGCCGTGCGTCAGAGCAAATGCGTGGGCGGCTCTTCCCGCATGGTCTGTTTTGGAGGAGCCCAACCAGATCTCGTGGTGGGCGTTAAAATCCCCCAAAAATACCATTTCGGCATTCGGAAATCGCTCCTGCGCATCATCTGCCGCCTGACTCAGATATTCAAAGAGTCGAGTTGTCTCAGCATCTCCTGTATGGGAACGGTAGAGGCACACATAGATCTGACTCGTAGGGCCATGGTCTACGTGTACCCAAAGGATGGAGAAGGATGGGTCCTCTAGGCAGCGCAAACGGCGACAGCAAACATCCGCCCTAACAAACACGCACACCCCGGCTTTTGCACGAAAACTTTCCTCAAGAACATAGCCAGGGTAGAGCAAGTAGGTCGTGTCGTCAGGGAGGTGTATTTGCGTCTCCGTTAGAAAAAACATGGCAGGTTTCGCCGTCTCTAGGTGTTGGTGGACGGCGTTGAGGTTTGCATGGAGCCCACAGATGTTAGTGGACTCCACCTCAAATAGCAAGCTTTTGGGAGTGTGTCGAGCCGCTGTGTTGCCTATTTCTTTGAATTGCGCTGCCATGAGTTTGGGTGGGAGAAGGCGTGAAAAAAAGAGGTGATTGCCGCCGCAGCACCGTGTGACAAAGCGCGGGATATTGGTTTTATCTATGAATGTGAGGCATGGCGAGAGCCGACGCGCCGAACGGAAGGGCCCCCGTACCCCCCCGAGTATGGTCGCCGGGCTCCCAATTCCGGTCACCAACCGGCACGACGAACCATATCGGGATTATGCGCGGCCTGGTGAGGCAGCCTCCCAAGGTGGTTAACCCCAGTTGGGCCCCTGTACTATACCGCGGGCGGCCAGCGGCACCACCGTTTCTACAGGTCTCCCTGTTCGGCGCATCCCCCCGCGCCATCCCCACTAGACTACGCCAAGACCCACTGGTCCCACTAGTGCTGCGACAACCACCACCTCTGCCCGGCTATGCACTTGCTGACCCCTGAACACAATCCAACCGAGATTGAATTGCTATGGAGGGTTTTTCGCAATAGTGCACGGTGGTACCTACCCGGTCGAAACTTGAGACCAATTTGTGCCACCAAGTTTCTACCACCAGTAGACTACATAACGCTATCTAGAGTCTAGATAGCGTTGTGTAGAATTCTAGACCCATGGTAAGCATAACCTAACTAACTTGTGTTATGGGATCTAGAATGCGGATAAACATACTTAGATACTTTTTTTTTGTAAATAATATGCATATTCGCATACAAATATTTGCACTGAGCGGGAATCAAACCCGCGCCCCCTGCATAGCAGTCGAATGCTCTACCGCTACGCCACGGAGGTCGTCAAATCAGGTATGTACTCAGAAGGTTGGAAGCCCTATTCTTTATTACGTAATAACTTCCAATTTCCTGATTAATGTTACATGATACTGATGATCTACCCAATCAAAAACTTTGGATAGATCTCAGAAGAAACAGCGTTGTGCGAAGAAACTTCATCCCACGCACACTCAAAGCTGTGGAGTGACCTCCCTGCTGCGGTTTTCCCAAGCACCTACAATATGGGGTTCTTCAAGAGGAGCATCACAAGGTTTCTTCGTGGTCAACAGCGCGAGTGTAACACCCCTGGTGTTGCATACGTCCATAGGCCACTGTAACTACTTCCCATCAGGTGGGCCGTGTGCTTGTCTGCCACCTAAGTTGTATAAAAAAGAAATTAATAAAACGACCGAATCAAAATATAAATGCGTTTATTTTTTTATTATACATATAACAATATACAATAACATATAAAATTCCATTGATATGGAATTTATTATTAACTAAGACCAATAACAATGCTGTTTTTATTGGGTGCAGCCCCCCATTAATCTTTGTGATATTATGTTTAACAGAAACATAAAAATAATCATATAAAATAACAGTGCATGAATAATATATATATAAGTACTTATATTATGGTACCTACACCCCTTAGAAGCAGTGATCACGAAAAAAGTTGATTCTGATTATTCTATGTGCCCCTGTATACGTATAAATAATCAAATGCAAAATTATCGATTATACTAGACGCGAAAACATTATATTCAACTAAATTTTAACATAAGACAAACTCACGCCTATATCCCCGAAGGGGTAGGCAAAGGTGCTAGCACTCACATTTCGCCAGTTTATGTTTAGGTCCCAATGTAATAGGTGGGCGAGTCTATTGCCATTAACCGGGCACTTATAAACCTGCGATTAATACACACATAACTTTGAAAAGCATCGAAAAGTCATTGGTGTGTGCTATGGTAAAACCTGGGATAGAACCCGAGACCTCGTCTCAGCAGTCCATTAGCCTTACCACTAGGCTATCGCGGTCTTAATTTTAAAATATAAATATATCAAAGTACAGTATAAATAAGCTGCAATTATATTTTCGTAACTACGATGCTGTTTTTAAGAGAAATCAAGTTTACGTTTGTTATAGTGTAGGCGATTCAACAAACTTATTACTTATACTTGCTCAAATTATATGAGGATAAATTGTATAGGAGTATAGTCGGCATCATATTGATCTTGACTAGTGCTCAAAATGATCTTAACACCTTGGTATACCCCCTTCCTATTGGAAAATACCTTTAGTACGGATGATAAAACAGTTTAAATCAATAAAACATATACAATTCAATAGAATGGATCAGAAAGAATCAAATAGATGCTACTCAAGATAGATCCGATGCAGAATGTACCAATCTGCTACGGTTTCATTTGAATCTGCGGAATGCTGTAAGAACGTTTCTATCGAACAGATTTGACAGTTGAATTCGCTGTGAGATTTTAAGTGCGCATGCTGTTAACGAGTAACCACACCTAGCGGCGCGAAGGAGAAACTTAGCGGGACGGCGCGGTGGCGGCGGCGGGGGTGGAACGCAGCGGTGCGCGGTGGGAGGACTACGGCCGCCGGACATCGACGACACAAGCTTTCAAAACTCACACTGTGCATAGCGTCTACCAAACATTATAAATCATTGTAAAATATCAAAAGAAATACAGTACATTTTTCAAACAAATATAATAAACGCTTCATTAATTACGTCGAACCCTGTTCTCACGTTGATAGGCAGAAAACACACGAACCGCAGTCACACAAGCAACAGCTGGTTGAAGTTCCGCATAACTCCACAAACACATGCTCTAAATTTTGTGGCGTCACGTTAGAGCATGCGGAATTGAAATCTCACCCCAAATTCAGCTGTCAAGCCTGTTTGGGCGTTCGAAACGTTCTTACAGCACATGGCTGCTGATAACAAAATGATATTGTTGCTGTTCCCCGCGTGGATCTCTATTCTCCAATCTCTCTGTGCTAAATTTCATCAAAATTGGCAGACAGAGTTACTTATGTCATATTTAAACTATCGCGGTGTGAATTCATAATTATTACAACGTTTCGGGACTTTTCGCTATTAAATCATGGAACTTGCGTGTTTATAATATTATTGTGGATTAAAATAAAACTCAACCGCGGTAGCCTAGTGGTATGGCTAATGGACTGCTGAGACGAAGTCTCGGGTTCGATCCCAGGTCTTACCATGGCACACACCAATGACTTATCGATGTTTATGTGTGTATTTATCGCAGGTTTATAAGTGCCCGGTTAATGGCAATAGGCTCGCCATCTATTACATTGGGACCTAAACATAAACTGGCGAAATGTAGGTGCCTACCCCCTCGGGGATATAGGTATGAGTTTATGTTATGTTAAAATAAAACTATTTTAACAGGCTGTATCGCGATATATTTTGTGATATAGCACAAAATAAATCACTATAAGATCTTTAAGTTTCTATATCTCACAGCCAATCGCTTTTCCTAGGTTATTATGCAATGTTAGGGCGTATTATTTTTGTCAATATAAATATGTATACTTCATTCGGTTAACTACTTAACTACAGGTAAACAATCTTGTAGCGACTTTTTTATAAATATAGGTATTTAAACTATCATGGTCACTCACATCAGTATCAAAATCAAACGGGATATTTACCATGTTTCATTGCATTGAGTTTCCGATATTTCGGCGCTGTTGCAAGCACCATGATCACGGAGGAACTGGAGTAGTGGCGGTGAACAGAGAAAAAGTTTTTTCCTACGAGTAATTATATCGATCTACCCTCTTTCGAGTTTTTTTACTACGCGTATCTGCACTACTATTGGTTTCACTCTCACTACAAACTCGAACCCGATCTCGATCACGTTCACGACATACGATGCTCACTGTATCCACTCGCGATTTTGTTTTAGCTTGTTCCCGGTTGTTTTTGCAAAGACGGACTACTGGATGCCAGACGTTCGGCAGTTGAAACCCATCCTCACGATTAAATTTTTTATACTTTTTTATTTCAATTGCTTCCCTAAACAGTCTTGGTATATAGTGGCGTTCTGTCGAGAGCATCTGAGGGTTATGTAGCTCGATCGATCGATTGCAACAGCGCCGAAATATCGGAAACTCAAAACATGGTAAATTTTTATATAAACACATATTAAACATATAAACTAAGTTAACTGACTAACTAGTGATTCAATTTCGGTTTTTAGTCTTTAAAACTAGGTTCTAAACAGAAAAATATTAATTAATAAACTTGATTTTTAAATAAAACATATTAAAAATACACACCAAGATTGTTTCCGTAAAGTACATAGGCAAATTATAGTAAAAAAAAATAGTTCTAGGCATGTGTTATAAACATCCTATACATATAGTTTAAATAAGTAATAAGATATGCTTTCATAATAAATACATTTTAAATAAATTAAATTCATTTTTGCTTATTCCATTTCTGTAGGAGTTTCTCAGTTAAGGCAAGGTTCTCGTCTTTCTGTAAATAGTGAAAATAAAAAAATATTTAGTTTTATTATCAAACCACTTCTTACTCACAACTCACAAGATCTTATTTTACTTTCATAGTGTATCTGCTAATCTTGCAAAACAAGTGTAAAATTTAACCCCTCGTTTTCAACTAAGTATAAAACATGTATTTGACAAGTTGCAATATTTCACAGGCTATGTGTACAGTGTGAACGCGAATGTGTTTTAAACTTGTATACAACTTGTTGTCTATACATACTATGTGAACGAAAAAGTATCTGAGACAGTCGCAATACATGAAGGCCTCTGTGGCGTAGCTGTAGAATGTTTGACTACTACACAGGAGGCGCAGGTTCGATTCCCGCTCAGTGCTAATATTTGCATGCATGAATATGTATATATGCATTGGTCTGGGTGTATCTATGTATAATATGTATGTATTTACCAATAAAAATATCTATGCTTGCCATGGGTCTAGATAGCGTTGTGTATCTAGAGATATATATTAGAATGTTGTAGAATATTATTAAAAAAAGAAACAAAAAGAATACAAGAAAATCAATATATCCTTTACAGTAAGAGATACTGTTCGTCTTTCTCAACTTGTTACGAACCAGCAGTTTCGATGGCATACGAAGGGGTTTGATCATATAACTGATTCTGAGTAGGGGCAGCAACTCCCAACTGAGCAGTCCGACTGGGGAAGTACCTCCGCCTTACAGAATACCGCGGCCATAATAACTTTGTGTTGTGTTCCCAGCGGTGAGTAGGGTAGTCAGAGCTCACTGGAGAATTTGTGCTGTCAGTGGGAAGACTAAAGGCTTGTCCTGCTTTGTCTTTTATGCTGATGGCAAAAAAAACTCTGTGCTTACAAGGTCGGCAACGCAAGTGTGGCTCCTCTGGTGTTACACACGTCCATAGGCCACGGTAACCACTTTCCATCAGGTGGGCCGTGTGTTTGTCTGCCACCTAAGTGGTACAAAAAAAATCTTAACGGACGCTGACGATCCGATTCACTATGAGAATTATTATAAACTACATACATACATACGCCTTTATCCCCGGAGGGTTAGGCAGAGGTGAATTAACGCCCACATTTCACCAATCATTGAATTCAGTCCCACGTAATAGGGGGTGAGCCTATTGCCGTCTTCCGGGCACTATTGTTGACTCGATCAATGCATCTAAAGATGAGTCTGGACTGTATATATCTGTCTGGTATTAAACAGCCCTATCCCTTAGTCGCCTTGTACGACACATGGCCCAAATTCTACTCTACTCTACTAAAATAATGCTGGTAGAGATGGCGAGGGCTAGCCCCCTGATCCTCACCTTAATAAAACAGAATCTGGCGTAGTTCTCCCCAAGCTGCTTGTGTTCTTTAGAGTAGAAGGCGCTAGGCGGGATCGCGAGCACGCCTGCTTCCTTCGCGAATTTCTTCGTGAAGCGATAGTCTTTGAACTGATCCGTTTCGCTAGATAAATCGATCTTCTTTTCTGGGAAAAGTGCATATACAGGTTGGAAATTATTTAATACATAAATGGCGTCAAAGATAACATACATAAATATATATAATCACGCCTTTATCCCCGGAGGGTTGGGCAGAAGTGAATTAACACCCACATTTCACCAATGATTGTATTCCCAGTCCCGCGTAATAGGCGGTGAGCCTTTGCCGTATTGCGGGCACTATTGTTGACTCGAGCCATGCATCTGAGGCTGAGTCTGAGACTGAGTGAGTCAGAGTCTGAAACTGTATATATATACAGTCCAGACTCAGCCTATCAGCCAGATATCTGCCTGATGTAAGAAAGATAAGTTTATTGTTAATAAAATATGTGATGGCTCCTTGAGTATAAGTGCTGAGTCTGTTGTCATTAAATTTATAAGTTAAGATTTTATGAACATCCTTTCATTTAAATTACAATGTTTGTTAGAGAGATTTGATCCTTACGATTTTCCTTACCGATTGATGCTATAAAAATACTGGCTATTTTGAAAACTTTTGAATGTAGTTTTGTTTCTTTTTATTAATAAAGGAATGTCTCTTTTAAGTAAAATTAACTTAAGTGTTAAGGTAATTTCCCTCCAGGGCCCGACTTATTTTTCCACTCTGTATAGACCGACGGTACCCCCTTTTTTTTTACGCGCGCATATACCCCACGTATGCCCCCCCACCGGAGTCGGTGGAAGAGGTTATGTCGTACCGTGCCTCGAGTGTGTGACGGCGGGAATATCGACGCAATCGACCATCACATTTACTCATTATTGAGTTGAGTTGAGGCTGGTCGACATACTCGCAGGTGATGTGGAAGTTCTCAGCCTTAGGAGGGACTTTGCCTCGCTGTGTGTATTCTGCCGCCTATACAATGGTTTGTGCTCAGATGAATTGTATGATGTACACAGCAATGTTCTATCATCGCACCGCTCGCAATAGGCAGGGAACTTCATCCCATGCACACTCAAAGCTGTGGAATGAACTCCCTGACAGCTGCGGTTTTCCCAAGCGCCTTAAATATAGGCTGTTTCAAAAGGGTCGACAGCGCGAGTGTAACGACCATGGTGTTGCATACGTCCATAGGCCACGGTAATCACTTCCCATCAGGTGGGCCGTGAGTCTTCTCCGTTCCCGCTCCGCCGTCTCCTTCACGAGTAGTACTTGCTCGCAGAAGGATGCGGCGGCAGCCCATGCATCCGCACAGCGTATCATCGCCGTGAGCAAGGCGGCGAGTGAGAGAACTCTCACTCCCAGGGTCGTCACTAGCTCCCACCTCGGCGTCTTCCACGCGGGCACTCGGCAAGCGTGTGCAACTCCGAGTCCTCGCTCGCAGACATAAGATAATCCCCGAAACACGACGAGCCGGTACGAAAGACTGCCGTGGAGCCTCTCTAGTCACTCCCATATGATGGGTCGTACTGTAATACTTACAATCGGTGACAAATATGTCGGTAACTAAAAATTACTATCCGTAGTATCAGTGCTTACCTAGTTTAGTCCAATCCGCGATAACGAAGTACCCAGCCTCAGGAATGGTGGGGTTGAACCCATTATCCGTGAGCGCCTTCACCAAAAGGTCTCTCTTGGGCTTAATTTCTCGAGCTAACGATAGCATGTAGCAGTCAGGAGTGTCGCGGCGGGCCAGCTCAATATCGAGAGCACCCGCTATCGCTTCCTGAAATGTTCAAGTTTATTTTGAAGCAATCAGTAGAAGAACACGAGGTAGGACACGACGGTATTTCCGTCCAATTAAGTAGTCCGACTGGGGAATTACCTCCGCCCTATATAATATAGCGGCCATAATAACCTTGTGTTGTGTTCCCGGCGGTGAGTATGGTAGCCAGAGCTCACTGGAGAGTTTTTGTGCTGTCAGTGAGAAGACGTTGTTTAGGCGTGAAAACGTTGAACGACCTCCGCCCCCCCATGAGCGCAGGCCTGGGGGTGACTGGTGGAGCCGCCTGTCACCCTGGCAGAAGCAGGCCGCAACGGCGGCGCGCCTCCCCGTTTTCCGGGGACGAATTGGGGACTCTGTAGTCCACACACACCCGAGGAGAGGGCCAGATCGGGAGAGATGGCCCTGGGTCGGCCGGGGTGCGAGGGATATGCCTGGCAACATCACCTTCGGCAACCAAAACGACCCACAGGCGGCGTGCGTTTTAGTCGGTTCGAGTCCGACATAACCTCTTCCACCGGCTCCGGTGGGGAGGTACCTATCCGTGGGGATTTTGCGCACGTAAAAAAAAAGGCGTGAAAACGTAACCGACAGACACAAGAGTTATTTTCGCATTTATAATGTCAGTATTAATGTGTATGCCACTGACCTGTATAGGTGTACAGCAAGTGTACACACAGTTCTGGTGCACCACCTGCAGGTTGCGCATGAGTTGTGGATTTGCGTAAGCCCAGCCGATCTTCCAGCCCGTCACTGAGAACGTCTTGCCAGCTGAGCCCACTGTTATCGTGCGCTCCCACATGCCCGGTAAGGTGGCTGTGAAAAATTTGCTAGGATAATAAAATTGACGTATCTATTGACACAGTAATTGCCACTACAACGCGGCGTAACATAATGTGATATCTATACTATATTATAAAGCTTGTTTCTTTGTTTTAACGCGCTAATCTCAAAAACTACTGGTACGAATTTAAATATTATTTATGTGTTGAATAGTTTCATATTATATATCATCACGATGCTACTTAAGGGAACGGAGCAGTGATCACAAACGTCAACGAATCCGGCAAACTCCCATACATTACTTGAAAACTAAAGAAATACGTATTCAAATAGGTGAAATGAGGTTTCAAAATTAGCCACGGTCAGCTGGGACGGGTCAACTAGTATTTGTCTGACTCCATTGGTTTTGCACAAGTCCATAGGCTTGTAACCACTTTCCATCAGGTGGGCCGTGTCTGCCACATAAGTGGTATAAAAAAAAATATTGTCTCTACTTATCCCATTAGCAAAGTATGTTGATAATGCTATGTTTGGGGGTAGATAACGAAGTGTAATATATTATCTAAATAGCATTAGGTAGGTTTTATTCTAATTTATGACATGAGCGGATGAGGGGCTGTTATCTACGGATTTTTTCGTCCTTCAAAATAGATGACGCACACTAAGGATTAATAGTACCGCGTACAAAAATCCCCCGAACTATCGAGAACATAGATAGAGATACACGAGAAAGTACAGGAGAGTCCAAAAACGTTAGGTATCTAGGCTGAGTATTATTTCTTAAAACGTCTTCTTTTTTCTTAACATACATACATATATAATCACGCCTTTATCCCCGGAGGGTTAGGAAGAGGTGAATTAACGCCCTCATTCCATCAATCATTCTATACGGTCCCACGTAATAGGGGGTGAGCCTATTGCCGAATTCCGAGCACTATTGCTGAGTATAAGTCTGGGTTGTAATATATCGGTCTTATGGTAAACATCCCTATCACCTAATCGCCTTGTACGACACCGCATAGGAAGAGATGGGGTGGTCCAAATTCTACTCTGCCGGGAACGGGTTTACTAAGGATTAAGCGCAAAAATTTCTAGCAAAAAATGAATCTATACCCAATAATATACATATTATTAACTATAGATACCCTGTCCGTACTCTCAAATGCGAAATAAAAATGGAAGTAATTACCAACATTGTACACACCAATTAGAGACGCGACAGTGCGCTTAGAAAAATAATTGGCTTCGAACAGAAATTAAGTGGTAATGTATTTACAAATTACTCTGCAACCGTGAAAGACAAAAATGTCGTCAAAAATATTATTTTACTTTTCAGTTTTTCGATACGGTCTAATGGCTTCTGTTAATAGTGTTGGTGTCGTTTTTACCCGACTGCGCTAGCGAGGGTAAAGTGTTTCGCGCGTATGTATGTTGTTTTCTTTGTTCCCCTTTATAGGCTTAACGGCTGGACGGATTTCGATGAATGGGCTCTCAAAAGAAAGGTGATAAATTTCAACAAAAAACTATATGTAAGACTTTTGGTAGTAAAATGTTTGTTGTCGAATATTTATTTTATTTTGTGTCCTCCCACCATCATTCATGGATATACCATCACCTATGGATTCTATGCATACGATCCCATGTCACCGTATGCATAGAATCCATAGCAACTTCTCATAGGAGAGACAATACAAGCTTTGTTTCCTGGTTCCCTGGGGACAAGAGTCCCTTCGTCTGTCTTCTTAATTTTAGCGTTAATCCCATTCGCATCAAAGTCAAAAATCATTTATTCTGCATAGACCATTAAATCGGCACTTACAAAACGTCAATATAAAAAGAAATATGAAAGACTAGTTTAGCAAATGGACCACCGATTCGAAACGCGGCCCCGGGGATAAGAAGGCTAAAAACTCTGTGAGTATTTTTTTGGTCTATTTACAAACATTTGCTGAGTCTACTTAGTTTAAATACAATAATGTACTTGAGTAGCATAGTTGAGCGGACAGCTCATTTCCAAGCTTGTTTATCATCTTAGCATCCGAAGCGCTGTCCGCTTTACTAGTCTTACTGCAGATATGGTTGAACTTCAATATTTTTTTCGTCTGTATTGGCCAATAATATTCAAATACTCACAGATTCTAATGTGCTTCTTGGGTTCATAAACCATCCATTCATAAACCTCATCAGAGAGACATATCACATTATGCTTCTTGCACAGGTCGGCTATAAGTTGCAGCTCTTCCATAGTGAAGACCTTGCCCAAGGGGTTGTGTGGCGTGTTCAGTATGATCATCTTTGTCCGAGAATTAAAGAGGCCGGCCAATTCTTTCTCGTCTAGAACCCAGTCCGCGGAGGTGACGGTACCTGAAGTTTTTTTCTGTAGGGAAAAAATAATCTTTGTTAAAGCAGGTTTACACGGAAATCTTCGATATCGTGGGTTGTGGAAGTCAAATTGCAGTTGCTTCACGGAAAATATCACAATTGCAACTGCTGAATTGACTTAAGGTCGGAGGATGATAAAATTTCTTTACACACATTGTAAGCCTCGTCCGAGTGGCAGTACTTACAGTCCATCAAATCTAAGAGGTACCGTTTGACGTTTCATATTTTTCAAACCGAAACAACTTTGTTCATACGTACATTATTCAGTTTCGATAACCTTTTTCATAAAACCATGAATTTAGAAAGATTTCATTATTGTATCTAAAAATGTACAATTCTTAATATCTAAATGTAATTGAAAACTTTCAAACAAAGCAAAATAACACATATTTACACAGTAAATAATTTCTAATAGTTATATTCTTGACCGCATTACAAAGTTACGTAGTTAGGTCACTGCACGTAGTGTTGCGACTCTTCGGATACACTTGTATGCAAAAAAATCGTTTACATATACGAAAAATCGAATGTATTATTTACAAATTACACTTGACAACCAAACAAATATTTTTTCATGTGAATGGGATTTATCTCACATATTACGATTACATAACTAAATAGTTATGTAATCGTAAAATATGAGATAAAACCCATTCACCAAAAATACGTATTTATAAATCAAATATATTTGCTTCTTTAAAAAGTTGTCGAAAGCGATTTGTCGATTTTTGATTTTCGCGCCCAAATAAGTCGGGGTTTCTCGCGCTAACGCTGTCGAAATAGTAAATGGAGTCAGGGATAGTGTTTTTTACATTTATTTTTGTGTATGATAGTATGGGTTTGCATATTACAGAGAAATAAACAAATTTTTAACAAGCACATCCATTGATTTTACAATTACAATTTTTTCTTCTAAGTCTTATTTCTACGTCTAAAACTAATAAAAATAAGGTATGTAGAACCCATTCACAAAAATGTTGTTGCCTGATGTTATAAATTAACGACGTTACTGCGCGACCGCATAATGCACTGAATACACAGATACCCTAAAATAAATTAATTTAATTATTTTTAGGTCAATAGGCAAAATCGCAGGTGTCCAAGTCTCTACAAATTTTTTTTTCTGGCAACACTGCCAACTACAAGCGCACGCGGTCCGCTCGGTCGGTTCGGCGTCAGCAGTCTCTCGCCATCTTGGAAGCTGACTGTGCGCGTACTTGCTTTCTCGTTTGTGTTTTACAATTTGTGACTTGGCTATTACTTTTCTGGACTGATCATTCTTTATCCGTTTACCTTGGCAATATTTATACTGGACTCCGAACTAAGCAAGTGTTTATTAATAATGTTGAAAAGAGGACGTACTTTGAACAGCCAGACTCGTGAATTGGTGGTGAAATTACACGAGTATTTTGAGCGTGAATCTCAAAATGGTGGACTTCTACTGCCAGTTACACAAGTTCGGGATCGCGTCGGTGAAGCTCTCGGTATTGGTAGCCGCACCGTTGGCAAAATATTAAGTGAAAAATATGGGCCTTCGGGGAGTGACAGTAACGTACTTCACACACCGAAAAAACGAAAAAGAAATAAACCTGTGACAGGCATCGATGAATTCGATAGTCATGCTATTAGAAACCATATATACGGGTATTTTACAAGAGGCGAATTTCCAACATTGGCAAAGTTATGTGCAACTTTAAAAGATGCCGGGCTGTATAAGGGAAGCATAGAGTCGTTGAGAACGGTAATAACAGGAATTGGCTTCAGATACAAAAAAGTTGACAAACGAAAAATTGTTATGGAGCGACATGACATAATTATGCAGCGACTAACATTCCTGCGCGAAGTTAAACAAATTATAAACTGGGATAATGTAATATTTTTGGACGAAACTTGGCTAAATTCCAACCATTCTGTGCCGAAAACATGGACTGATGATTCTGAAGCTTCGTGCTCGAAGGTGCCGATAGGAAAAGGTGGACGCCTCATAATATGCCATGCTGGGTCAGCGTCTACAGGCTTCGTGGAAAACTCTTTATTAGCTTTCCAATCCAAAAGCACTAAAGAGTATCATGAAGAAATGGACGCAGTAAGGTTCCGAGAGTGGTTCTTAAATTTATTACAGAATATCCCTCCTAACAGCACAATTATAATGGATAATGCCCCATACCACTCTGTGCAAATTGATAAAGCACCTACGTCAGCCAATAAGAAAGCAGATTTGGTGGCATGGCTGCAAAGAAAAGGAGTGGATGCCGACATGTCACTATTAAAAGCTGAATTATTACAGTTAGTGAAATTGCATAAACCACCAAAACCGACATATGTAATTGACCAATTGGCCGAAGAGCACGGGCACAAAGTCATACGACTTCCTCCGTACCATTGCCAATATAATGCCATTGAACTGATTTGGGCCCAAGTTAAAGGTAATATTTTATAATATTATAATAATAACACGAGTACTTCTAACATTTATAATTTAAACAATGGTTTTCGTCTGCTATCAAATAGTTACATTATTGTTTTACAGGTTATGCAGCAAGACACAACACAAAACCACCCTTCAGTGTCAAGAAAATGGAAGGTTTATTAAAGGAAGCATGTGCCCAAGTTACACAGGAAGATTGGAGTAAAGTAGTACAAAAAACAAAGAAAATAATAATGGACGACTTCGAAAGAGACGTACACTTTGATAATGTAATGGACAATCAACTGGTCATTAATTTAAATGACGATGATGACGAAGACGACGATACTAGTACTAGTAGTGAATAAAAAAATATCCTAAACATTTCTTTTATTTAATTATAACAATTGATTTCTTAAAATTCGGATATTATAGTAATCGATCTCTTAAAGTTCGGATATTATAGTAATCGATTTTTTCATCCCATCCCTATCATTCAATTGTCAGAACTGTCAAACGGTACTTCTTAGATTTGACGGACTGTAAACCTATGGCACAGCTGTACTCAACTCTACTTTTGCTCTCACGTGTCGACGCAGGCACGTACATGAGCGTGTACGCGCGTGCCGCCTAGGTGACGGAGACACTAATTTCGAGCGTGAAAGCAATTGCGGACACACACGACCAATGTCAATGCGACTTTGGCGCAGTGTCGTGAACAAGTGCGAGTGATAGCGTGTGCGGTGGGGCTAAGTGGGCGACATTGGCGCAGTGTCATGAACGAGTGCGAGTGATAGCGTGTGCGGTGGGGCTAAGTGGGCGACATTGGCGCAGTGTCATGAACGAGTACGAGTGATAGCGTGTGCGGTGGGGCTAAGTGGGCGACATTGGCGCAGTGTCTTGAACGTGTACGAGTGATAGCGTGTGCGGTGGGGCTAAGTGGGCGACATTGGCGCAGTGTCGTGAACGAGTGCGAGTGATAGCGTGTCTGATGAGCCTAAGTGAGCGACATTGGCGCACTGTCGTGAACGAGTGCGAGCGATAGCGTGTGCGGTGGGGCTAAGTGGGCGACATTGGCGTAGTGTCATGAAAAAGGTATTTAACTAGCCAAGACTGACTTTATACATAAGGCCGTTCGAGCACATTGCTTAATTAATCAACGTGTTATGTCCAATTATTTATTAATGTTTTGGTTATTTGCCAAGCTTCTTTTGTCTTCACTTCTGTGGGTACGCACCTTATACAATGATGGCTTAGTACCGGTATTGTAAATGTGTAAAAAAATATCTATGCTAAAACTAGCAGAGCATATTACAACACCGATTACCCAATATCGATCATAGTTTGGCCTGCATTTTTAATAATTATACGCACGCATTAAAAAGTTACTTTTTATCGGCATTTGTAATAATTTGTTTTGATGTTCTACTTTTTTTTTCTTCTATTAAGACAATTACATTTGGGTCACAGATAACACTAATATTGCGTTAGTTGTTCTATTAAAGTGTTAGAAGTCACTTTACGATGACCTCGCGCCCGCAATCACACAGCCTACTTTCTTCTTTATAGATAGACAACAAACAGACAGACCAGCCAGACACTGAAGTCACGTTACGTCGCAGTGAGTGATGACCTCGAGCCCGCAATCACACTGTCTACTTTCTTCCTTATAGATAACAAACAGACAGAGCAGCCAGACACTGAAGTCGCGTTACGTCGCAGTGAGTGATGACCTCGAGCCCGCAATCACTCTGCCTACTTTCTTCTTTATAGATAGATAACCAACAGACAGAGCAGCCAGACATTGAAGTCACGTTACATCACAGTGAGTGATGACCTCGAGCCCGCAATCACACTGCTGACTTTCTTCTTTATAGGTGGACACTCAATAGACAACGCAGTCAGACACTGAAGTCACGTTACATCGCAGTGAGTGATGACCTCGAGCCCGCAGTCACCCTGCCTACTTTCTTCTGTAAAGATAGACAACAAACAGACAGAGCAGCCAGACACTGAAGTCACGTTAAGTCGCAGTGAGTGATGACCTCGAGCCCGTAATTACAGTGTGCCTACATTCTTCTTTATAGATAGACATAAAACAGACAGAGCAGCCAGATACTGAAGTTACGTTACGTCGCAATGAGTTATGACCTCGAGCCCGCAATCACACTGCTGACTTTCTTCTTTATAGGTGGACACTCAATAGACAACGCAGTCAGACACTGAAGTCACGTTACATCGCAGTGAGTGATGACCTCGAGCCCGCAATCACACTGCCGACTTTCTTCTTTATAGGTGGACACTCAATAGACAACGCAGTCAGACAATGAAGTCACGTTACATCGCAGTCGAGCCCGCAATCACACTGCCGACTTTCTTCTTTATAGATAGACAACAAACAGACAGAGCAGCCAGACACTGAAGTCACGTTACGTCGCAGTGAGTGATGACCTCGAGCTCGCAATCACATACAGATAAGTCTAAAATTTAATAGCATTTTTTGCAGTGTCAGTGATATGATAATGGTTGAGAATTAGCAGAATCAGGTTCCTGCAGGTACATACTGTAAGAACGATTGGGGACTCTGTGGTCTCCCAACCCTAGGAGAGGTCCAGATCAAGAGAGATGGCCCTGGGTCAGCCGGGGTGCGAGGGATATGACTGTTAACCTCACCTTTGGCAAACAAAACGACCTACAGGCGTCTTGCGTTTTAGTCGGTTCGTGTCCGACATAACATCTCCCATCGACTCCGGTGGTGGGGGTATACGTGGGGATTTATCCCGCGTAAAAAAAAACTGAAGAACGTTTCGAACGATCTCGACAGCTGAATCCGCCATGAAATTCATAAAAAAAAGCCGATCAAGTGCGAGTTGGACTCCGAGGGTTCCGTACCAAATTGTATTCAGGACTTATGCCACACAAACCGCAATATATTTTGAATTTGTTGACTTAGAAGTTTGATATTTGCCATTTTCAAAACGTTACAGACCTGAGTATGTAATATGAATTTCAACTTGCTGAGAAAAGGTCTTATCAGAGAGACGGACTACGCCATGTCTAATCACAGATAATATAATATAATTCTTATAGTTTAAAGGATCGGCTGCGCGACTGTGATTCCTCTGATGTTGCAAACGTCCATATCCATTTCCTTCAGGTGGGCCATGTACTTGTTTGCCACCTAAGTTCTATATAAGAAAAAGACCCTATAAGTGTTCCGTTATTTATCTCTTGATGTACGGAACTCTTAAAGTAACTTTGTAACTTGTGTGTGAGGTACTTACTAGTTTAAGTGGTATGAACCTGGGTACACCGCCTGCGCATTTGATCATGAAGTCGTAACAATCGAAGAAAGGTTCTATCACTATCACCTCTTCACCTTCATCCACGTGTCCTGAAAAAAAAAAATGTTAGCATACCAGGGAAATGGGTAAAATTATCCAAGACAGCAACACCAGTTCGGTTATTTCACCCATTTGCACTGATATTATAGTGAGTGAAATGCTCCATACAGAAGGGTAGGCCTTCGATTCCACTAAAGCAAAACCAGTGTCATACCACAGACACTGCATTAAATTTCAGACTTTATTTCTATACCCTTAAAGTCCAAAATGAAAAGAGTTACATTACGCTTTTTTATTTACTCTACAAAAATTCTTTTAATTTTGAACTTTAAATGTATTGCTTTAAAATCTAAATTTAAATGATTTTTTTGTGGTGTGACAGTGGTTTTGCTTTAGCAGAATCTAGGGCCAGATTACCCGTCCCGTCAACGCCGTTTCTTGCTAGCAGTAAGTCGAGAACCTATAGGTTAGTGTTAAGGATTTGGACCCACGATCCCGAGGTTTTGGGTTCAAATCTTGACTACAGGGGTTTGCTAGTAATTTCTCTTACTGGAAGACGTGGTTAGGCGCGTGGTTCCCGGCAGAGTAGAATTTGAACCCCCCCATCTCTTCTTATGCGGTGTCGTACAAGGTGACTAATGGATAAAGCTGTTTAACATCAGACAGATAGGTATATACAGCCCAGACTCAGCTTCAGATGCATAGTGCCCGGAAGACGGCAATAGGCTCACCCCCTAATACGTGGGACCGAATTCAAGGATTGGTGAAATGTGAGTGTTAATTCACCTCTGCCTAACCCTCCGGGGATAGAGGCGTGATTATATGTATATATATAAAAACTAGCTGACCCAGCAAACGTTGTTATGCCATGTATTTTTATTTCAACAAAAATAACTTATTTACTAATGTAAGTGTGCGGGGATTTACTAATAATCGAAAGATAAAAATCGCGATAGAAAAATAGGGGATGATCGTAGAGGGTTGAAAATTCAGGGTTGTATGTATTTTTGTATGCTGTGTCATAAAAAAATAAAAACAAAAAATTTTGCCTAAAAATAATAAAAATAATTAAGGGGTGGACTACCCTTAACATTTAGGGGGATGAAAAATAGATGTTGGCCGATTCTCAGACCTACTCAATATGCTCACAAAATTTCATGAGAATCGGTAAAGCCGTTTCGGAGGAGTTCAAGTTCGAACACCGTGACACGAGAATTTTATATATAAGAGATCTTACCCAAAATCGCCGAGTATAGTGCTTCATATCCACCAACAGTGACTATGATTTCATTTTGCGGATCAAGATTTCTGTTTATTAATGGTGAGTACAGTTTTGCTAGATTTTGCACTAATTTCGGGTGACCCTGTAAAAAATGAAAAAAAAAAAAAGATTTCTTTTAGACTTGAAATGTCTAGTACCTTCGCATTTCTTGATATAAAAGATTTATAAAGTAGGAGAAAAATATTCAGGTATTTTTTTATATACATTCATATAATCACGCCTTTATCCCCAGAGGGTTAGGCAGAGGTGACTTAACACCCACATTTCACCAATAATTGTATTCAGTCCCACGTAATAGGGGGTGAGACTCTCGCCGTATTCCGGACACTATTGTTGACTCGAGCCATGCATCTGAGGCTGAGTTTGGGCAGTATATATCTCTGGGCTTGTATGACACCGCATGGGAAGAGATGGGGTGGCCAAATTCTACTCTGCCGGAAACCTCGCCGCCATATTTTTATTAACAGACTAGTAATAAGTAAGTAAGTAAATAAGTCCAGACTCCTTTTAACACTTCCCACAAGTTTTGGACATCCACATCCACGTAAAAACCTCTGCATTTACTGCCACCAGGGGACGCCGTTGACAGGATGGGTGATCAGCATTGTGGAACACATATTGATAACTCACTACTTTTCCACAATACTTTATTATTTACTAGCACCGCGCCGCGGTTTCACCCGCGTAAATCCTGATCCCATGGGAATATCGGGATAAAAAGTAGTCTATGTTACTCACGAAGAATGTAGCGTTCTAATGAAAAAATCATTATTAAAATCGGTCCAGTACTTTTTGAGTTTATTCGTTACATACAAAAATACAAATCTTTCCTCTTTATGATATTAGTATAGATTACACCTGTTCGGTTTCGCCTTACGGCATCCACAAAGGTTCAAACATTGGGACACTCAAACATATTTCTATATAATTATGTTTGAGAGTCGCAATGTTTGTTAAGGATTGTTCTTAAATGTCATTGTAAACCTTTGAGGATGCCGTAAGGCGAAATCGGTCAGGTGTAATAAATAATAAAGTAATGTGGAAAGTACAAGTGAGTTATCAATATGTGTAACAACAAATTCCACCAAGTGCCATCAATCTACAGTATAAATAGCATTGTGGAACAGTTCACCAATTTTCCCCTATGTAACCACTACCATAGATGTTAGTATGATAACTGGAATCACGGCTCAACGGGGTCTACGAGATACTAAACACCAAGACCAAACAAATAGCCATATTTCTGCATAGAATTATTTGTACTGAGCGGGAGACAAATCCGCGCCCCCTGCGTAGCATTCGAATACACTACCGCTACATTACAGTCTGTCACATGAAAAAGATGACCAAACTGTTTGTTTTTATACCACTTAGGTGGCAGACAAACACACGGCCCACCTGATGGAAAGTGGTCACCGTGGCCTACGGACGCGTGCAAAACCAAGAGAGTCACACACTCGCGCTGCCAACCCTGCATGCATTGAGAGTTTCTGTGCCGTCAGTGTAAAAGACAAAGCAGGACAAGCTTTTGATCTTTCCACTGACAGCACAAAAACCCCTGCAGTGAGCTCTGGCTACCCTACTCACCGCCGGGAACACAACACGCGGTTATTATATCCGCGGTATTTTGTAGGGTGGAGGTACTTCCCCAGTTGGACTGCACAATTGGACGGGAATACCGTTGCGTCCTACTTTCAACATGCTCAATTGGACGGAATTAATAAATTCATATTATAAACACCATGTATCCATTATAAACCACTCGAAGCCATAATAAATATGACAGGGGGATTTACTAGCAATATAATACATGCTTTCAATAGCTTAGATACACTATCGTCGCCAGTAACCTCTCACATTTGTTATCATGTACATTATTACATTTTATGGTGACATGTGGAGAGTGTATCTTATCTTGTGCGACATGTTATGGAATGTTCTATAGACTTTATCTATCGTTACTAAACATCTCTAACAGCCATACTATTTAAAAACTTATTCAATGAGGAGATACACTACTTATTTATCTCGATAGGTAGTGCCTTATCGCTGGTGTTGTACTGCTGTCAAATTTCATACAAATTGTTAGTAAACAAAGGTAAAAAAAAACAATATTCCACGATATTTCACGCATTCTACACAACGCTATCTAGACCCATGGTAAGCATAGCTTAACTAGCTTGTGCCACTGACAGCACAAATTCTACAGAGAGCTCTGGCTACCCTACTCACCGCTGGGAACACAACACGAAGTTATTATGGCCGCGGTATTCTGTAGGGCGGAAGTACTTCCCCAGTCGGACTGCTCAATTGGGCGGAAATACCGCTGTGTTCTACTTCTAAGACATACAGGCAGTAGCGAAGGTGATGCTGTTTGAGATTAGTTTTGCCTGTACGTCCCCATTAAGTTCTACAATAACCTGTGCTGTTAAAATGATGGAAGTTAAATAACCAAATATTTAAAATATTTTAAGATGAGCTAAGCATTAGTTCGTTGATGTCAAGAGCTTCACCAAATTTTTAGTCAAACTAAATAAGGGGTAGGGAAGTTTAAGAGCTATAATTTTTACAATAAATCATCATAGTCATCATTTTCAGAGCCTTTTCCCATCTCATTTGCGGTTGGCTTTTCAATTAACTGTGATGGAGCTGAACTTCAATATTTTCTTTAGAGCAACTGGCATCTGACCTCCACAACCAGTAGGTGATATCGAAGTTCTACAGTTCTTCTAATCGGACTTTTGTGGGCTCCAACTTGTATATAAGGTGTTACAAAACCTCCCAGGATACCTAGTGTTTGATGGATACGACGGTATTTCTGTCCAATTGGGTATATTCCTGTAGATAAAATAATTACTTAACTGAGCTTCAAAAATTAAGAATGGCAAAACAGCGATCAAACTCGGATGTTATTTTTACCCGATTTCAAAAAAGGAGGAGGTTCTCAATTCGTCGGAATTTTTTTTTTTATGTATGTTCACCGATTATATTGAGTTTATTTATTTTTAATCACCCAACCAAACCCAACCAAATAATAGTAAATTATTTGGCTATAATTACGTCACAACAAATTATATCATACAAGTTTCCTTAGAACATACAGTTTTAACGTTTAGTAAAAATAACTAATTTGACTAGTCAGTCAAATACCCAATTGAGCAGTCCGAATGGGGAAATACCTCCGCCCTACAGAATACCGAGGCCATAATAACCTCGTGTTGTGTCCCCGGCGGTGAGTAGGGTAGCCTGGAGAGACTGGAGAGTTTTGTGTTGTCAGTGGGAAGTCCAAAAGCTTGTACTGTTTTGTCTTCTACACTGACGGTACAGAAACTCTTCGTGCTTTCAGGGTCGGCAGCGCAAGTGTGACTACTCCTCTGGTGTTGCATACATTCATAGGACACGGTAACCACTTTCCATCATGTGGGCCGTGTACATCATCATCATCATCACTATAAATATGTTATTGTATACTCACAAATCCTCTAGTGTACTGGTTAGCCAGTGGATTTTCACTTAAGGCTGCATTTGAAAGTGCTTTTAATACATGTTCCGGTGCATGATAGTCCGGGAAGCCTTGTCCGAGGTTCACTGCAGGTTTGTATTCTGCGGCTAGTTGAATGTACTCGACCCTAGAAGAAAGACAATGAGTTATACCAGATCAAGTAATATAAGTTATAATTGTTAGTATCAAGTTCAATATATGGTTAATAATAAATAAATATTTACAACTTTTTATTTTTCTTCTATGGCGATCATTTCCAACTTAAATAGTTGTAATTTAATAAAATAAATACATATTCCACAACATTCTACACAACGCTATCTAAACCCATGGTAAGCATAGCTTAACTAGCTTAATTTATAGGATCTAGAATGCGGATAAACATACTTAGATACTTTTTTTTTGTAAATACATACATATTATACATAGAAACACCCAGACTAATGCAAATATACATATTCATGCATACAAGTAAGTTATAATAGGGTAATAAGTTACATAGGTATGTATAATAAATAAAAATGTAAATAGTAAGTAATAAGTAGTAGTAAGTTACTATGTAGTTAAAACAAGGAAATAAAAAAGAAAATATATCCATAGATACATCCCCCATCCTCCTATCCCCGAAGTATGAGAGGAATAATAGCAGGAAGTGGAATGTGCAAGAGGACTGGAATGAAAGCAAGATAAAAGTCAGAAGTAATATTTAATAGTATTAAGCCCTGAGTGGGTTTTAAGGAAACCACAAGACTAGGGATAACCTCCATTGTAAAGAGTAGGCCCTATACACCGTATACAGCCAGAGTTACTAGAAAAGAAAGAAAGAAAAGAAAGAAAAATAAAAGGTTTATTGCGACACAGCATACAGTACAAAAAATAAAAATAAAAACAGAATGTAAAAAGAGAAAATAAAATAAAAATACAATATAATTTTTATATACTGTGGCGGGTGAGGAGAAAAAAAAAATTCAATCAATCAATCGGCAAATGTCCAGTAGTGGACTGTAATAGGCATATCACAACCCACTGCTGGAAATAGGCCTATCCAAATATCCCTCTTTTCTGAGACTTTGCCTTCAGCTTACCATCAGGCAAGGCGAAGTCTAATTGACGTGTTTTATATAAAAAAAAAAAAAAAAAAAAAATGCACCATAACTCCTGAGCCTGCACTAGATAGTCCAATCCAGCCCGGCAACCTTTTTCAAGCTATCAGCTCATCTATTTAGGGGTTGTCCCACCTTACATTTACATTCTCCTGGTCTCCATTCTAAGTCAAACTCAAGTAATTTATTGGTAAATAACAGGCATACAAACTGACAGCATGGCAAGGTCAAATTTTTTTATTTATTGACAGAAAATAAACCATATTCTCATCAAACTAAAATAAAAATTTAAATGATTGTAACCACAAAAACAAAACCAGCAGTATAATTATTATTTAAATTTAAATTTCATTGTTGCTAGTTCACAGACTATTTAAGTATATTGCCATGATAAACTGGAATACTTAGTTTCAGCCCCTGAATTTGTACTCATACTATTATTATTTGTAAAATTAAAAATTCTGTATTAATTAACATAGGAATGATATTATAATGATACAAAATTGTAATTTTGTATGAATAATTTTATTACAGTTATATGTACTGTATGATTACAAGTAGGTACTTAATACTAAAAAAAAGAACATGATATGCGCATATGTGGAATAAGTGATCGGATCCAGCAAGTACATTAGAACTTGATGACTTAATCAGCTTAGTAATTATCGAAATATATAAACACACTGTTAAGAATATTCTTTAGAAGGTAATTATGTAATATAATAAAATAAAATAATACACCGCAAATAATATACAAGCATTATTAACGAAGAAATTAAATATAGAAAATTTTATGAATTATGTTAAGCAGCTACGCTACTTACCATACACTTTTTTCTCCAGCTCCATATCGAGCTGGTAACTTGAATTTATTTTCCATCGTAGTAGCCGTCGACACACTTCTCAGGAGAAGAGTTAAACATGTAGTTTCTACAGCACTATTGTGGCGACTCACAGCAATACGTAACGTTTGTCCCCATCTAAACATGGTTAAGATAAAATAAAACTAAACGAGAACACAACATAACCTATCGTGACAGTAAAAGTCTTCCGGTTTGTCTGACAGTTTTATAGCGATGTTGATAAACAGTTAAGTTGAAAATGCAGCGTAATACTCACATAATTAAATTCAAACTAGATAATACCAGATACTAATCAGTAATCAGTTTGAATATTGACCAATCCAATACTAATCAAGTTTAAAACCAAGAGTTTAAATAAAACAGATGATCGATAATGCTATTAAGTTAAGAAGCCTATAGGAGTGCTTGAAAATGTCACTAAAATAATTTAGGAAAGTAACCAATCTAATTTAGTAGCGTTAAATTATGATAGATGTTTATGCACATAAAGTAACTAAACGTTTTTGGTAAGAAAACTTTTTCTTTTCTATTTTCTACCTATTAGTCTAATCTTACAACTGTTTACGATTTTTGAATAACCGTTATCATTTTTTCTCCATCTTTTAAAACTTATGTAATGTTAGTATACAAATACACATGTATCTTATATCTCCTCCTAATTTTTTAGCTAAATTTCTTTTGAATACCTATAAGAAAATTACCTGTATTGATAAAATTATATATTTCTAATCTATTTATTTAATTTATATGATATTTAAACCTTGCAGAAAACGTTATAGGTTTTTTATCAGTCTAAATGCCGTAACAGATGATCGGATTTGTCCGCTTCGGACAAACTCGATCATCTACCGAACATCGTAAGTCCGTCGTCGCAGCTACCGAACATGATAAGTTTGGTGTTCGACACCGGATTTGTCCGGAGTCCGACCGTCTGTAGGGCCATTACTGATCACTGACAATCACTGACATTTGAATGACATTTGATAATGACAAGTGACATGACATTTTGTAAAGCAAATTAGCAAAAGCGCGCCAAAAATTATAAATTTGCATTTGTAATTTTATTACACCCAAAATCATTTCAAAGTTCAAAAGACGCAAAGCAAAGAAAAAATGTGTTGTGAGTTCATGAAAAATATCTAATACTTACCTACTTATCTCCATAAACTGCATTTTATTGTTGTGAAGATGTGACCTTCAAAAAAAATTAGAATAACGTAAGTAGGTATGTATTATTAAGCAAATATTTAAAAGATACATAATGCCATGTTCACAATGTACTTATTTATCTCCCTTTATGTTATAATTTTTTATGTTTTTGGTAGAAGATAATTTATAAATATTAAGTAAGTAGCTGTACCTATTATTTTTATGTATTATATATATGTATAGGGATGATAGGGATAATCAAAGATAAGTAGGTACAAAATCATGGCTTCACAAGAAAAACAGAAAGATTTTGAAAACTGAAATGATTATGAAGTTACTTGCAGCACTCATAATTATCAAATATATCAAACAAACCAAGCGATGCTGAAAACATAAATACCTAGGTAAGTAATTGCGAAGCTAACGGCAACACTTCATTAGTATACCTACCTATAGTCTATGAATAATGGTTTAAGATAAGTAATAAAATGATTAATTTATGTCTAAAAAACAATACAAAACGTTATTCTTTTCTGCCTTTCTTCGTATTATCGCGTACCTATTTAAGTATTAAAAAAAACAGCAAAAGGAATTGAAGATATTGCTGCTTTCGTTTCTGCTAACTGGGGCTCCTGCTCCACGGTCGGTGGGACTTGGAGAATCGTTTCCAAAGTCTGGGCCCCAAATTGGTGGGCACATCCAACGCTCTGGCGCGGCTACTACCCAACCGGAGGACTGTAGGAGACTCTACGCGGGTATCGTGCGGTCCATGGACCACGGGTGCCCCGTGCGGGCGGACACCCTAGAGGACAGGCATATGCCCCTGCTGCGCGGTCCGCAGCAGAGGATGGCCTGCCGGATCATCAGGAGGTACCGCACTATATCGTTCGACGCGCCTCTCCTCGCCGGATCGCCACCGTGGATCCTGGAAGCGAGATCCCTTTCGGTGCTATTCCGGTTCCGCCAAATGCGTGGCGGGAGCGGGGTCACGATACCGAGCCTGAAGAAATTCGGGCCGTGAGATCCCGGCTCCACAGGAACATGGTGGCGGAATGGGAGCTACGACTTGGGCGACCAAGCGCAGGGCGCGCCGTAGCAGCGGGGATAAGACCTATCATGGGGAGTGGCTAGAGAGGCCACACGGCAGCCTCTAGTACCGTCTGACATAGATGATCACCGAGTACGGGTGCTTCGGGCAGTATCTGCGTCGGATGGAGAAAGAGCCAACGTCCGAGTGCCATCACTGCGATGCGAGCGAGGACTCGGGGCTGCACACGCTCACCAAGTATCCAGCGTGGGAGACGCCGAGACGGGAGCTGGTGGCGGCCCTGAGTGTGAAAGTTCTTACGCTCGCCACCTTGCTCGCGGCGATGGTTCGCAGCGCGGATGCGGGGGCGGCCGGCGCCTCCTTCAGTGAACAAGTCGGCCGGGGTACGAGGGATATGCCTGTTAACCTCACCTTCGGCAACCAAAAACGACCCACAGGGGTCGTGCATTTTGGTCGGTTCGAGTCTGACATAACCTCTCCCACCGGCTCCATGGGGATTTTGCGCACGTAAAAAATAAGTGACCTTTTTACGATTTTCAATATGACTCCTATTATTATCTTAATAGGATTCCATTAAGGTGGATGTTACGATAGGCCCTTCCATACATTTTACTCAACATCATTTTTCTAGACATAGACACTTTTTCCATAGAACTATTCATTATATTATATTGTATAATACATATACACTGGTGGCGCCAGTAGTAGTAACTCAAATCGTCTTAATTGGTTGGTGCTGAACACACGCTCCCTATACCCATCTCCCTCCCGCACTACCTCTAAGTGAAAGATAGCAATAGTTTTTCGCCGCGCCAATGGTCAAAGTGGCCGCAACTTCACTTGGCACTTTGAACTAATAAACAATGGCCGGCGGCGCTCGCGTCTCTCAGAAATTAATAATGTTTGTTGGATTTTAACCGCTTTCATAGACCTTTACCGATCGGATTGTGCCTCTCGTGTGCCTCTCGTGTGTCCCTCAAGTGATTTAGTGATGTGGGCGGCAACTCCTGAGCCAGGAAGAGAAGATCGGTGCACCGGCTGCGACGGCACGTGGCCCCGTGAAGGTTAGTGCATCCTCTCCTAATTTCTCGGGTTGCATTCATTGCCTAAACCACATCCGCGGCAACCCGATCACCTGTCTTGTTTGTTGTGTAAAGCGTCAATGGAACAGTTAACTTCACCCCCCGCGAAATACAGTCCACTAGCTCACGTGGCGAGAATTGCGCTACCATTCTTTTTGGTCCTGATCGAACCGAATCCTTAGCCGTAGTTCGTAGTTTGTTATTATTCTATTGGGAATAAACGCACCGCACCTAAATACCTAGTTATTTTAGTAGAAAACCCCGCATCTAGGCATTTAGGTTTAGATTTTTTGTTGTCCGTTCGCCGCTGGCTCGCATCGTATTTACCTAATACATACATAGGTTAGGTACGTGGCTATACCTCGCTCGCATTTCTCTTATCGTATCAATCCTTGGTCGTAGTTTCGCATTTGTTATTATTCTATTGAGAATAAACGCACCGCACCTAAATACCTAGTTATTTTAGTAGAAAACCCCGCATCTAGGCATTTAGGTTTAGATCTTAGGTATCCTAGACACCCTAGTGCATAGGCACAGTGTAATACCTAACGCATTTGGCTTTGTTTTTATTTGTTTCAATCTCTAAGTTGTCCGTTCACCGCTAGCTCGCATCGTATTTACCTAATACGGTAGGTACACAGTTGTACCTCGCTCGCATTTCATTCAAATTCATACGAAAGTATTTTAATTTGAATAGATATTACGCAATACTTAATCCCTGAAATAATAGTTGAACCTAGACAGCGACCATCGCGTAGGTACGATCTTGTTGCTATGCGCGTTTGTTCAAGCTTGCCCTCGCAGTTATAAGTACCTACCTACCTACGAAATATCGCTCGCGCCGCGTCGCTGTTCTATAGGTACCGCTAAGATTAAGTCATTTCATATTTTGTTGTTTACCGCACTTTAGTTTGATATTTAATTGTAAACATGCCCCCAAAGGTTGGTAGTACCGGTAGTGGGGTTCAATTGAAACTTTTATACGCTAAAAGAGAAATGATTTACTCTCGCGTACAATCGATTTGTGATAATGCACTTAAAACCTCTGATTTGGCCATTAGAGATTCGTTCTTGTGTTCTATAGAAAACTTAGATAGTTTACGCGCGGATTTCGAAACCTTGGTACATGACATCAACGTTTTAGAGTTAAATTTAAATCCCGATTACTCAGTGAGTTATCAGGCCTTGTCGTCGTTTGACGATTTGTATTGTCGTATCAAACGCGTCGTTAGGAGTTTGGAGAAACCGTCTGACCGACCCAATCCCACTCGCGACCGACCTAAGTTGCCACCAATTCAAATACCCGAATTTGATGGTAACATTCGCAATTGGGGTTTATTTATAGATAGTTTTGAGAATACAATAGATAAGAACGTTTCGTTGACAGATCACGAAAAATTGCATTATCTCGTTGAAAAATTGACTGGTAAAGCTATAACCGTTTGCGCTGGAATTACGTTTAGTGCCGAAAATTATAATTTAATTTTAAATACTTTGAAAGCTAAGTATGAGGATAAAAGATCGGTAGCTAACGCATATTTGGATCAGATGTTTGACTTGAAATCTATTACGGCATGTAACGATCAAAACTTAGAGAAGTTTCTAGATACTTTCGCATCATCTGTTCGCGCCGTAAAGAACCTAAAGATCGATGACCTCTGCGACTTCTTATTTTTGTATATGGGTTTAAAGAAATTAGATTCCGAAACCATTCGTTTATTTGAGTCGGATCATCGCGGCAATAAAATTCCTAAGTTCGAAGACTTAGAAAGTTTTGTTCGCGAGCATATAAAAATATTGCAACGCTCTTCATCGAAACATGAAGGCGCGAAGAAAGTTGTTAGTTCTGAACGCAAAATAGATGCCTCATCGAGGTCACTGAGGTCAACTCATACTTATGTTAATACCGCACCAGCACATGTACAATCACCTGTTTGCTCTTTGTGTAATACTCATCATTCGCAATTGTACAAGTGTCCGGGTTTCCTAAAATTATCGCCTAGTGATCGTTATAAATTTGTTCGCGCTAATAATTTTTGTTTTAATTGTCTCGGTACTAAACACCTCGTTGTTTTATGTAATAGTAGAAATAGTTGTCGCAAATGTCCAGCGAGACACCACACTTTACTTCATTTTGAAAATAGTAATGCCGCATCCAATGTGAGCACAGTTGGTTCGTCGAGCGGTGGCACACGGCGGCCTGCGCCACAGCCGCAGCCCGCGCTCGCGCGCGCTCTGGCCGGCCCGGAGACCGCTGCGAATGACGTCACCTTGTGTTCGTTGTCCGCTAATGCTGCGCTCACTACTGTCGTCCTCGTGACTGCTCGCGTCATTATTGTTGATGCATTAGGTAAACCGCACATTGTTCGAGCGCTATTAGATGGCGCTTCGCAAAGTAATTTTATTACTCAAGATTGTTGTCAACGTCTTGGTTTCAATGTTAATAAGCGTTCAACCCACTCAGTGGTGAAGGGTTTTGGAGGTTTACAGTCAGCTGTTCATGGCACCGTTAAAACAAGGTTTGGATCTCGTTTCAATAATAATATTTGGTTTGACATGGATTCGCTCGTTACAGATAAAATAACTGAACAGTTGCCTACCGTCCCGGTTGACACGTCTTTATTAACGAAATTTAAAGACTTGCCTTTAGCAGATGAGACTTACGCTGTTCCTGGAGTCGTCGATATATTGATCGGCGCTTCGATTCTCCCGCACCTCCAGTTATCACGTAAGGTTCAAGGGGGACCGACGTACCCCGCTCCGCACGCACTGGAAACAGTTCTAGGTTTTGTTATAATTGGTTCCGCACCCGCTTCTATAGATAGTTTTAGTCACTCGACTGCTTCGTTCTGTTGCACCGTCGAGCCGCCACTGGAGTCTACCATCCGCAAGTTTTGGGAAATTGAAGAGGTCAATGTCCCACCTATCCTAAGCCCTGATGACAAGATGGCTGAGGAGATTTGTTGTCGCATGACTACTCGTGATGAGCAGGGTCGTTATGTTGTCGCGCTCCCTTTCAAGGGAGATATTTTTTCGCTCGGTGACTCCCGTGTATCCGCTGAAAAACGCTTTCTTTGTTTAGAACGAAAGATGCAGGCGTCTCCAAAGTTGAAGCGGGCCTGTGATGAGGTTGTTAACGAATATTTAGATAAAGGTTGCATCTCACCTGCGCCTGCGGACACTGGCGGGACCCAGCCTTCGTACATTATCCCGCACCACGGAGTTATTAGAGAAGATAAGCTTACTACTAAACTCCGCGTAGTTTTGGATGGCAGTGCTAAGACTAGCACTTCCGTGTCGCTTAATGACATTTTGTATTGTGGTCAAAATCTTTAAGGTAATTTATTTGACATAATTGTACATTTTCGCATTAATATTAGTAGAATTTTAGCTTTTCTAAACGGACTGTTCGGATTCAACAGTCGCTTTGTGTTGGGCCCACTCTTCGCCCCATCGTTGGGACACATTCGTCGCTAATAGAGTGGCAAAAATTCAATCTGAATTAGCGCCACATAATCTCTTTCACGTTGCTGGCACTGACAACCCAGCCGATTGTCTCTCTCGTGGATTGCTTCCTTCGCAAATTTTAGATCACCCGTTATGGTTTAGTGGACCGTCCTGGATTCATGCCGCGTTAGATAAGTGGCCAGTTAGTCAATACAATCCCACTACGGTTTCCGAACCACCCGAGGAGAAGAAGCACTCGCTTGTTGTATCGGTCCCGCGTGAAGAGTCCCTTATTTGTTGTTGGCTAATCGCGTCTCGTCTTGGTCGAGACTGTTGCGTTGTGTTGTTTATGTAGGCCGATTTTTGAGAATTTTATCTACGCGCGGTCATATAACCGCCGCTGATTTAGATAAAGCTGAATTGGTCATACTTCGCGAGTTGCAGAAATGTTATTTTGCTTCTGAATTTAAAAATTTAGAATTTAACGAACCTTGTAGTCGTTCTTTCCGACACTTGAAACCATTTTTGGAAGATGGACTCATTCGAGTAGGTGGTCGTTTGAGAAATTCAAGTTTAGGATTTGAACAAAGGCATCCAGTAGTTCTCCCGCGTAAGGACCACGTATTAGATTTGTTAGTAGATTATCATCATAAGGTGAATTGTCACGCTGGTCCCGATTTGTTAATGTCTATTTTGAGACAGAAATACTGGATAATTTCCGCTCGTAATTTGATTCGCGCTAGAGTACGCAGATGTGTACCTTGTTTTAAACTCCGCCCGCGTTTTATCGCGCCTGACGCGCGTGTTGTACGGGTTAAACCCGCAACCGGATCGTATCTGCGCCCGGTTGTTCGCCTCTGCCCTCTGCCTAGCCAGCAGTAGGCACGAGTTCAAATCTAGGTTTATATTTTAGTTGTTATTTCCCAAACCTAGATTTAGATTAGACTTTAGATTTGTTCCGCATTTTTCGTTTTGAAGGTAACCCTTCAAGCCGGGGGGAATGGTGGCGCCAGTAGTAGTAACTCAAATCGTCTTAATTGGTTGGCGCTGAACACGCGCTCCCTATACCCATCTCCCTCCCGCACTACCTCTAAGTGAAAGATAGCAATAGTTTTTCGTCGCGCCAATGGTCAAAGTGGCCGCAACTTCACTTGGCACTTTGAACTAATAAACAATGGCCGGCGGCGCTCGCGTCTCTCAGAAATTAATAATGTTTGTTGGATTTTAACCGCTTTCATAGACCTTTACCGATCGGATTGTGCCTCTCGTGTGTCCCTCAAGTGATTTAGTGATGTGGGCGGCAACTCCTGAGCCAGGAAGAGAAGATCGGTGCACCGGCTGCGACGGCACGTGGCCCCGTGAAGGTTAGTGCATCCTCTCCTAATTTCTCGGGTTGCATTCATTGCCTAAACCACATCCGCGGCAACCCGATCACCTGTCTTGTTTGTTGTGTAAAGCGTCAATGGAACAGTTAACTTCACCCCCCGCGAAATACAGTCCACTAGCTCACGTGGCGAGAATTGCGCTACCATACACATATTGTAGAATACACAATAAATTTGTAGAATATTTTTTTGCGAAAATACTTAAATTCCGCCCGTGCTATTATAATCAGCTAGAATAAAAAAATAACCCGCAGTTTTTTTACGTAGTTGTCTAGTGTCTACCGATTACAATATTCTCGCTCCCATTATTTGGATCATTTTAAATTTTATAACGCCAAGGCGGCTGCCAATAGGTCTAAAAGGTCACTTTATTAGAATCGTATTGGAATTATATTTTGTAATGCGGCGATATTTACACGAAATTAGAAGTTGCTTAGTAGATGAATTGTTGTGATTCTGCTCATAAAAGTGACCCTTTTACGAGTTCATATTATGAATCTATTGAGATGGGGGCCTACTACAACCGTGTACAAAACAGTCTTATTGCAGGAGTGTTTTGTTTCAAGCTTAAAGCAATCTTGCTTATATCCGTACCACAACCGTACATTATGCATACAATGTATTCCTGCTTAGTGCTTTTGTGACGTCACTTCAATTTTAGTTCATTCAATTCGTACCATGACGTGATTTTGGAGTAGTATTGTTTTTAACAATATTGTTTTTATGTCAAATTGAGCGATTTTAAAGAAGTTGCTAGGTACCCAACGGATTTATTATTGTTATGCAAAATACTGTTCAAGAAATCATTTTCATAACTCAAAAAGCAAGTAAACCGTATTTATACACATAAACTTATAGAATTTTCTATAAGTGAATGGTTTTTTAATATAATTTAAGTACCTTTTTTTCGTGTTCCACGGGAACCCCCCTATGTGGTCAGCGAGGCCGTTATATCGAACTCAAACCGACTAAAGCCGCACGCGATTACATTAAAGTGGATCAATAAGGCAATTTCGTCACCCACGCTGGGTCATCTCTAGGCTTTAGCTAGACCCCTCGATGTGGGAACCATGGTGTCCACGTCTTCTCCCTGCTTCTTTTAGGGTAGCGTCTACCTCAAGTCGGCACTCACAGAGGACGGAGGTCACTGAGCTATCTCCAACGCATGAGTCGCCTCCGCCGGACACCCATTTAGCGGGCTCGACAAACGGAATTGAAATTGTCTTACTTTTCTCCCGGACCTCCTCCACCATCTTCTTCTCGAGCATTACTTGCTCGTAGCGACAACCTACGCGCTTACAATACCCACCGTAACTGCGGGCTTGTCGCCCAGTGAGATTAGGTACTCGCACCTCGAGATCTCGAGTATAGAGATAAATGCAGGTTTAAATTTCATAGTAGAGCTCATAGAAATTTATTCAATATTTAACAAAGAAATTTAAAAATAAAGTAGCTAGAAAATACGAGTATTTTACCTACTTCAAAGTAAAAACTTATTACCCAAAATCCTTTTTTGAAAAAAAAAAACTCCATGGTCTTTTAAAAAGAAATTACTGACATTAGGTATAGGGATTGACTACAGAGAAGATTTCAGTATCCGGTGATTTTCCCCCGGTTTTAAATTATCTTCGGTAGGCTCCGTGAAAACTCCGGTTATGTCCAACTTATATTTAAAAGTCTAAAAAATATTTTTTTCAAATATTCATCCGTGAGCATTAAAACTACCAATAGAGTGCTACTATTATTATCATAATAATCTTATTAAAATATTATGTAAAACGTCCAAATATTCAAACAAAACTATATATGAAATGTTTAATTAATTCTTGTTTAATGATTATTACACCAACACAATCAACTTATTACCCACTTAGTGCCCGGAATACGGTAATAGAGTCATCCCTTATTGTGTGAAACCGAATATCATGATTGGTGACATGTGGATATTGATCCTCCGCTGCCTAACACTCCGAGGATTTAGGCGATTAAAATGTATTAATGTACATTTTAATGTACCTACTTATTAATAGTGTATTTATAAACAAAAAAATATAATTGCATTGTATGAAAGAAAGAAAAATACTTGACTTGAATCGCCGGAAGATTTGAAAAATAAAAACCGAGTTTTCGCAAAAACTTACGGAGGAACTCCGACTTTTTTGTCGCCGCAGCACAGCACTAATGTGAAGCAGGGAATAGACAACTATTATAAATAGTTCATTCATTTCTGTCAATAGGCAGGTATCAAACAAAACTTTGTTATGTGCTCATGGTACCAATTTGAGTAAGGTTATTATTGGGCCTGTAAACAAGAAAAAGAGACACCGCTATACGTACTGTATAGCACCATCTCTTTTTCACACTAAATGGATCAACTTTTAAGTAATTTGTTAAACGTTCTAAAGAAATACTTACCTTTTTTAAATAACTGGCAGAATATTTATTTAAAAACCAAGGTTTTAAAAAAAAGGTAAAAATAGCTGTCATCTGTCAATTTTAACTCGTAATAAAAATCTATGTAACATTTTATTTTCTACCGCAAAAATAAAGCCATTAGTTAGTAGGTAATTTACTATGTTTATGTTGTGGACATTTATGAGCATGTCACGCAAATATTATAACAAATGGTAGCAGAGAATGGTTGAAAGTTGGGAATCCAAGAAGCAAGGAGTAACTGCCATTTCAACTCCTGAAGCAGAATATATAGGTATATCGCCATCAGAAGTTGTGAATGAAGCTCTCCATCTAAGGCTACTGATGAAAAACATAAGTGAAACAAGATAAAATAATGATATTCAATGACAACCAAGCAGTATTGAAGTTATGAGAAAATGCTATCATAAAGTATCAAACGAAACATCGCCCTTAAATTCATTGTTTGAAAGAGCATGTACAAAGTGGAATTATTAGTGTGCGTACAAAGATACGTCAAATATGTTGGCCGATGTGTTAACGAAAGGAGTACCAGGACCTCGACATCTGGAACTAAGTAAAGGCTTAGGCTTATCATTGCGAGGAGGAGTGTTGTGTTGAACCTCTGTGTATATGTAACATTTTATTTTCCACTGTAATTTTTTTTCTTATACTTTATTAACTAAACCTTACAAAATATAACGCCATTAGTAATTAAATGTTTTTAATTGTCTGGGCATTTATAATCACATCACACCGACGCACGTCCGACATAAAACCATCCACAGGATTTCTATATAGGATATTTGCACCAGAGTGAAGCCAGGGCGCGCAGCTAGTTTGGTAAATTGTTTTTTTTTAAAGATTGTTACTATGGGAACCGAAGTCGTCATGTCGATGACGTTAAAATAGACATGCGCACTACGTCTCTGTCACATCACCTACTCACTTTGAGACCATGCATGCTTGAGACTTCGTTGACTTTGTCTTTTGGATTGGCTTAGCCCTACCTCATTAAGGCACCATGGTGTCGTCTCCAGGCGCAGGCCTAGTTACTCCCTGTACAATGCCCAGCCTCCGAAGGCCGTCAATTCGAGTGATCATGGCGTCTGGACATTTAGTTCGTTTACGTCTTGATCTTAGACATCGAGATACTTCTTCGTCTACGTCGTTAAGTAATGGTAGCTGACTGGCGGCTGAGTGAGCGAGGAGCAGTTCACACGTGTACATTATAGTGGTTACACTGGTAACGTCGCCAGGCCACCAGAGTATCCAGAAGTCACGTAGAGAGCTATAGTACGTTGCCACGCTTCCAACTTTGCGGCGGCGGCGTTACCGTGCCGTTGTCGCCAAGTGCCGGCGCATGATACATACGTAGCTGGCGACATCGCCATGGTATCTTAATGAGGTAGAGCTCTTATAGATCATCGATATAATAGCTCGAATACTAATTAAATAAGCCTAATAGATATTTGCCATAAGCGGTAATCGAAACCGCGGCTGAACCACAGCGGTCATTAGATAATGATATTGTCCCCATAGTTTCAAATCATACACAGTTTGTACTTACGTTATTAATTTATAAGAACTTGTTATTTTAAATACAATAAAAAACAATTATATTTGTAAAATATTTAAATTAGTGTGGTCTGGATCATAATGCAGCCTTTTCACCAACCGCTGAACTCTTATCATTGTTCTTGTTCCGTGGTTGTTCCCTCGGTTTGTCCTGTGACTCTGAATGTATCCGACTTCACTAATTATATCCGTATATTCGACTCCGCTAATCATATTGTTATCTTGGAATCAAAATGGTAATACAATCAACATCTAGAAAAAATAACCATGTATTATATGAGTAGGTACCTACATTATATATTTACAATAACAATAGTGGTTAATCACACATTACAATGCTTAAGTGTGTAGGTACTTAATTCAAGGTAAATATGGGCTTACCCACAGGGCTTACCTTAGTCTTTACGAAGAACTCTGTAGATTTTGTAGGGCTTTTCAGCAGAGTGGCCTCTATTCATCACTCTGTGGGAGTCTGTTTTGCTTAATGAACCAGCATCGTGAAATGGAAGGAGTCGCATTCCTCTCGTAACTCCATACGATGCGGATTACGTGAATTGGCGTTAAGTATAATATTATTTATTCAATATTATTGTGTATATGTATAACGGATGACTTTTTAAAGAATGTCATATTTGACGCTGAATGAACAAAATGAACAAAACCTATGGATGACGTCACAAAACTGCTAGGTTTAAACGACATTATTGTAATACTGTTTTAAGACGTCGTGGTACCAAAACACGAAATTAGACTGAAATAACACTGCTTTAAGAGGTTGTGGTTAGGCCCCAGCTGGAAATTCATAAAGTTACTTGTTTTTAGCAGAATTGCTCAATGTGGCCTTTTTAGATCCACAGGTCTGCTTCGACCCCAATAGGAAAACCTACGCCCCTAAACCAAGGCTTCAAAGATCGTGATGAAGGAAGATGTTAATTTTTGTTGAAATATTTAGAAGAGGTTTACAGTTTGACGTCTTATTTTCGAATCTCGAGGAGGTAGGACACGACGGTATTTCCGTCCAATTGGACAGTCTGTGTGGGGAAGTACCTCCGCCCCATAGAATACCGCGGCCATAATAACCTCGTGTTGTGTTCCTGGCGGTGAGCAGGGTAGCCAGAGCTCACTGGAGAGTTTTTGTGCTGTCAGTGGGAAGTAAGCGTACTGACGCTAAGTAAGCACAGAAACTCTCTGTGCTTGCTTAGTTGGCAGCGCGAGTGTGACTCCCGTGGTTATGCACATGTCCATAGGACACAGTAACCACTTTCCATCAGTTGGGCGGTGTACTTGTCTGCCACCTACATGGTATAAAAAATATTCGAAATTTCTATCGCAAACGATCACCTGGATTTTTCAAAAGTACCTACTAGCTTGGATAATTACTTAAAATTATTTTTTAACTTCACTGCCAAAAGTTAAGTAGGTAACCTACCTACGTAAAACATAATGTATAAAAAATAATCAAGGGAATCCTCTTAAAACAACTAATAAAATTTTCATTTACATAAAATATTTAAGGCTACGTCTAAAAAGTGTTGACGACGAATATTATTCAGCATATCTGTCGAACAGATTTCTTGGTGTAGGTAGGTAGGTCTCTAGTAAAAATAAAGCTGATGGCAGACCTCAAACCCTGATAGATAAAGTTTTATGACAGTAACCTACGTTCAATATTTGTTTTGTACTTAGGACTTGCTGTACGAATTTGCAGTTGAAATAGAATAGAAATATTACTGAGTTAAAATAAAGGTAGGTACCTACCTACTTATAAGACGGTATTTAAAAAAAACTAACCTCGGTAGCCTAGTGGTATGGGTAATGGACTGCTGAGACGAGGTCTCGCGTTTGATCCCAGGTGTTACCATGGCACACACCAATGACTTTTCGATGCTTTTCGAAGTTATGTGTGTATTTATCGCAGGTTTATTCGTGCCCGGTTAATGGCAATAGGCTCGCCACCTTTTACCTAAATATAAACTGGCGAAATGTGGGTGCTAGCACCTCTGTCTACCCCTTCGGGGATATAGGCGTGAGTTTATGTTATGTATATTATTTAAAAAAATAATAAGTTTAAAACTAAAACCCGACTTAGTACAGTCATTTGGTATTTTTACTTGCAAAGTTTTCCGGGAGTTTTGAAAATTGGTAATTTTATAGATTTTGACGTGCTCTTACCGAATTTTTCCTTTGCCACCTCGTATCTTTGCCGCTCGCGCCACCATATTGCAAAAATGGTGCCTAAGAGCAGTTTTTTGATAATAACTCCTTTCCGACGCATTTTACAAGAAAAACATATCTATACAAAATAATAGTAGAGAAAATTTCCTACAATTTATGTCATAACCTTTTTTTTCCTAAAACCAATAGTTTCGGCGTACGAGCGCCGTAAAGTGTAGTTCAACACACGTTTCAGCAGAAATACTCATTTCCACACCACCATGAGGTTGAGAAAGCGGCGCGTTTTTTTTATCGTGGTATCCCCAGTAGGCCTAATCCACATCTGACTCCCTATTTAAAAATTTAGTTCAATCTCCGTCGCTTCATTATTGTTGACGGACCAGGCGATGGGGTCATCAGTTTCATCGCGGTCCTCTTCGTTCTCGATTTCTGAACTACTGAAAAATACTACTACTGAAAAATCACGCTATAAAAAGTATTAAACAAGAAAATATAAAGGATAACCGTGGTCATATGCCACTTTTCCCTAGAATAGATTGTTTTGTTAGATATTTTCTTGTTTACCTAATACATTTTGTGCGTGCTAATTCAGTAGTCGGGTTTTAGTTTTAAACTTAATTTTTTATTGATATTATTTTGGGGCAAGCATCGGTTATAAATTTATACATATTTGAAATGTGCTAATTAATAGGTTTCGTCTTCTGGTCTTGGAGCTGGACGGACATTGTGGCAGTGTCATACAAGCATCTCAGCACCTCGATGTATCGCCAATCGACACAACACCGCTGCAGGGCATCCAGAACTGCCCAGGTTTCGATGGAGTCGAAGGCTTTTTCGTAGTCCACAAACGCCATACACAGCGGCTGATTGTATTCTTGGGCCTTTTCTACAATCTGCCGAACAGTATGGATGTGGTCCACCTTTTCGAAACCCGGCTTGCCTCGGTGGTTGGAACTCGTTGAGCTTACCCGCAAGACGATTTGTGACGACTCTCGAGAACAGCTTGTAGACATGGCTCAGGAGTGAGATGGGCCTGTAGTTCTTCAGCAAGGTCTTATCTCCTTTTTTGAAGAACAGTATCACCGCACTCCTGCTTCATGCCCTAGGTGTTAGACCTTGTAGGATAACGGAATTAAAGAGGCTTGCTAGCTCTTTCAGGATTGGAGCTCCGCCTGCTTTCAGGAGCTCAGTAGTAATTCTGTCATCACCTGGGCACCTGTTGTTTTTCAGTTGTCTGAGAGCCGCCTCCAACTCGCATTGCTCGATATCGGGTATCTCCTCGGTGTAATGGCGCGTGAGTGGGGCTCTGTGGTCTTCATCGCTGTGTCCCGTCGGTTTACTCGTCCGTGATGCATATAGCTGTCCATAGAATTTCTCGATTTCATCGAGAATCTCGAACCTTGAGGCAGTCATTTTACCATCCGCAGTTTTAAGTTTCGTCAGATGGGGCCTCCCCAACTGCTGAGCGAACACTTTCGACCCCCTATTTCGCTTAATCGCCTCCTGGACGATATGGGTGTTGTAGTGTTGGAGGTCCCGTCTAATCAGCTTTTTAATTTGTCGGTTTAAGGCTCTCTCAACTGACGAAGACGACGGTGTGGATGACTGCTCACGTCTCTTTCTCGTAAGTTCGAGAGACTCAGGAGAGAGCTTGGACTCTCGCTGTTTGTGTTTCCCGGGAAAGAACTTTCGAGACACTTCCTGTAATGTTTTGACCACTGTGTCGGTTTTCTCGTCAATGCCGTTTGTGGTTTCCAGCGTTGCGAAACGATTTTTAAGTTCCAATTGGAACTTTTCGGACCCTAGAGTAACTTGGAGTGGCGTAGGTCGGAGAGTAGACCGTATCATTCGGAATCTTTCAGCCTTGATGTTGATATTTAGAGAGCCTCGGACAAGTCTGTGATCGCTTCCGGTTTTAAACTTGTTGATCACAGAGACGTCTCTTAATATGTGCTTACTGTCCGTTATCAAAAAGTCTATCTCGTTTCTTATCACAGAGTCCCAACATTGCCAAGTCCACTTCCTGTGGGGTTTTTTTCTTAAATAAACTATTCATTAAGAAGAGCCCCTGCGCCTCGAGGAAGTTGACTAGCATTTGTCCCCGGTGATTTCTGCACCCCACTCCATAAGGTCCGATTTTCGTCTCACCGCGTTCTTGTATTCCCACTTTAGCATTGAAGTCCCCCATAACAACGTTGTAAGTGGCCTTGGCGGTGTGATTCATTGCCTTAGCAATATCTTCATATACGGCCTCGGCACTTTCGTCGGGGTGAAGCGAGGTCGGCGCATATACCTGTATCACCTTCAGCGACCGACTGTTCGTGATTTTTACGATAAGGTACGCTACCCTGTTCGACACACTACCGATTTCAACAACGCTGCTAATGAGGTCCTTTTTTACCAGAAAACCGACACCTCTTTGGGAGAGCTGTTCGCCTTCTATGAAGTAGAACAGGTCGCCTAACTCAGTGGTTGTCGTGTCCTACCCCTGTCTTCGGATCTCGGACAACCCTAATATATGCCATTTTATGCGACCTAGTTCTACCTCTAGTTCCGCGAGGTGCCCGTCCAGACGAAGCGTACTGCAATTGTACATTGCCTGTAGTAGTCGACGGTTTCGGTAGCCTCCCGTAGCCCGGAGATTATAAATATCGATATTTATAAATAACTATAAATATACCTCAGGAATCCTGTAAATAGCAAAACGCAAAACAAACACTACCAGACATGATAAATAACTGAAGCGATATTTCATTCACTCTAATATAAAATGATGGAGTCTGGCGCTATTTACAAGGTGGCGGGCACGTATCTAATAGTAACAGATGATCCAGAAATTCATTTCTTACGCCAAAGAGCTAAGCTAGTGCAATAAACTTACTATCTTCGCGCATCTGAGTCCTGTCGTATCGGATAAATAATATTGACAAGTTAGTACTATGTCTGACAAGTCTGTAGGGTACATTTTGAATATCATAAAAAGGAAGGGGAACTTCTCTAATATGGTAATTAATTTTGCTTAACTCTAGCAATATTCACACAGAAAGCACGTCACACAAAATAGTGACCTGTGGGTCGCGTGTCGACCGTTTCGTTGATAGATAGGTACTCCAGGTTTTTTTTTATACTACTTAGGTGGCAGATAAGCACACGGTCCACCTGATGTAAAGTGGTTACCGTGGACTAAGGTCGTGTGTAACACCAGAGGAATCACACTCGCGCTGCGGTCCCTGTAAGCACAGGTTTTCTGTGCCGGTAGTGTAGAAGACAAAGCGGGACAAGGCTTTAGTTTTCAATTTTAGTACTTACAACTTTAGTAAAATGATGGTTCTGCTTACTTTAATGGCATAGATTCTAGAGCTTTTCAAACCTGAGATTGTATGAACAAGAAACTCGTGTGTACGTAGACTTTAGACTTTTGCTCGACTTATCTCCGGTTTCTGAAGTTACCATTTAACATCCCAGCAGCTACTGATTCAATATTGCTAAGTTAAACTTCAGTTAACTGTCATTGCATTTCTGAAGTAGTGTACCCGCCGCATTACCGTGCCGCAATATCTTTCTGAAATGAAATATATACATACATACGCCTTTATTACGCCTTTATCCCTGGAGAGGCATATTAGGCAGAGGTGAATTAACACCCACATTTCACCAATAATATTTGTATTCGGTCCCACGTAATAGGAGGTGAGCCTATTGCCGTATTCCGGGCACTATTGTTGACTGCCATGCATCTGAGGCTGAGTCTGGGCTGTATCTATCTGTCTGATGTTAAACAGCCCTATCCCTTAGTCGCCTTGTACGACACCGCATGGGAAGCGATGGGGTGGCCATAATTCTACTCTGCCGGAAACCACGCGGAAAATGAAATTAAATAGGTAATGTCTTGATTTTCAAAAACTTGTCTCAACTATTTTGATATTGGTTTTGAAATTTCTTAAAATGTTGCGTAAGTATACCTATGTATACCTACCTACATAAACGATTCCATCTGCCAACCATCACGATTCCAATTGATATGGCGACTTGAAGCTCGCGTATGCATAAATGTAAGGATATTGAAGTTTAATCGAAAAAGGTTTCCATGTAGAATTTATTCGTACCCTGCGTTTGTTCGCGAAGAACATGCTCTTATCGAAGCAATTTGTTTCTCTACTGGTAATCTATTACGGTTGTATTTATTTAATCGGGATTATGTGAAACCGAAATGTTTTTGGATTGAGAAAAATAACGCTTTTGATTGCGTGGATGAGAACAAAATTGAACGATGTTTGAATGAATAAGTAGATGCTAAGTTTTTTTCATATTCTGGGTTTACAATAGGTAATCAGTGAAAAACTAAGTACAAAGTTTTCTTTTTATATAGGACACTGACTTTGCTTCGCCTGATGGTAAGCTATAAGCAAAGTCTCAGAAAAGAGGGTCACCATTACTTACATATACCATGTTACAATGGTGACACTCAGCTTGACGGCCTCATAATACCTATACTTTTTCACGCCCCGCCTCAAGAACCCGAGACTATAGGAAGAAGGAAACTGAAAATGTATCTATGGAGTTACGTAATGTTTGCGAGTGATTGTGTGAATAGAACAATTTTGGATGTAAGAATATACCATAATACGTTCTTACATCCAAAATTGCTCTTTTCACACAATTAAAGCAAAGCATTATTGAAATTTTCTATAAGATCATTAGTAGGTTTCCGCAGACTTCGAAAACGAGAGCGGAGATCGATCGCACCCAAGAATAAGCGTTAACTGAATAGATGAGTTAATGTGACGCTTATTCTGTAACGATGTAACAACATTTGTAAACTTTTGACTGTTGTTTATATTAAATTCTATTGCTTGTAAGATATATATTGGCCCTAAAATATGTTCAAAAAGCGCACAATATGTGCAGTACTCGTTAGTTGGATGTCTTTTGAATAGCAAGGGGTACTACAGCGGTAGACGCGCTCAAATTCACCAAGCTAGATTATCATGAAACAATCTGCGCGCGGCAGGTCCTCATTTATCTCGCGATTTAGGTCCAAGGTACCCACGTGTCCCGAGGTATACTCAAATTATGATTTCGAGTACAAAAAAGAGTAGGTACACATACCTTT
Organism: Eilema griseolum; assembly: GCA_963662185.1. Classification (NCBI taxonomy): domain Eukaryota; kingdom Metazoa; phylum Arthropoda; class Insecta; order Lepidoptera; family Erebidae; genus Eilema; species Eilema griseolum. The sequence continues at coordinate 6,402,784 of OY759232.1, forward strand.
GCGAATGGAAATTAACTTATTACTTACTTATTTATCCAAGCTGTGAGACCTTTATCTGTTACGACAACGATCCGACAAAGATTCGTGAAATTGTCAAATACAATATTAACCACGATTGGGTATATGGAGCTCTACAAAGGTCGTTGTGGCTTTAGCCAACTTCACTTGCAAATTAGTTAGAGCACAGATTGGACGTGGTTATGGTGTAGTCTTATCTTTCGGAGTCAGATGAAAGTCAGTTTTAAAACAGTATACCTACCTAATCCAAATTAAAGGTAGGAGAAAGAGTTATGCGAAGCATGGGCTCTGTGGCACGGACCTCTGACGCAACCGGGAATAATGCTAAGTATGCTAAGATGATAATGAATGCATCATCGATATCGTCAATCGGATGGCAGTCGCTTCACGAATAATTTCGAAGTTTCATTTAGTGTTCTGATGAGCTCTTCCAACTAATCCCACCCTCTCCTTTCCTACACAGGACAACACGTGCAGGGCCTAGATGTCACCCTCACACAATGCAGAATATACGAGCAAGAACCAAGCGGTTCGGAGACTCTTTTCTTTGCCGCACCACCAAGTCCTGTAATTCATTACCAGCTTACGTGTTTCCTTCTTCCTACAGTCCCGGGTCCTTAAAGCTGGGCGTGAAAAAGCATCTAATGAGGCCGCCAAGCTGAGTGCCACCATTGTAACATTACTTTCTGTATTTCTGTAATGGTGACCCTCTTTCCTGAGACTGCCTTTCGCTTACCATAAGGCGAGGTGAAGTCACGTTGGCGTGTCCTGGATAAAAAAAAACAACATTTAGACTGGAAAGCCAATTCATTGCAACTCAATCATTGTACTCGTAGCTCATTATCAGGTCTTATAAGGAATTGTACATTATCTCGAATACTGTAAAGTTCCTAGCACCCTCCGCCTGAATGACTGGCGTCTCAATGGCCCTCTTTTAATTTCCCTTAGTTAGGTAATTAATATTCATGCATGCGTCATCGGTACGGTCACCCCTTCTGTTTCAATTTTACTTTACTTGGGTTGATAGCACGTAGTTAATGAATTGGAAATGGACATTGATCGATTCAACGCTATTGCATTACCTCGTTGCTTCCCATGAATGGTCAAGGGCGGTTCCTACATTGGAGAATTTCCTGCAGTACCTAATTGGAATTGAGATGTTTTTTCCCCAACTAAGACTCAACTATACTTCTTTGACTAGAAACATTCCAATGCTATACACTTCCAATGCTTTCACTATACGTTCTAATCTCCGAATCACGATACTTCTACATGCGCAACATGTCAGTCTCCTCTATACATTCCTGTCAGATCTCTTCCACTTTCACGTAATCCAACAATCTTTTCTTCTGCTACCTCTTTTCCTCTACATTCATACTTAGAACCTTTATCTACAACATTGCTTTCATCTCTTTTCATACCATACATGTTTGATTAACGATCCTTAGTTATTTGAAAATTTCTATTATCAATTTTTTTTTATTTTTATATTTCACGACATTCTACACAACGCTATCTAGACCCATGGTAAGCATACTAGCTTGTGTTATGGGATCTAGAAAGCGGATAAACATACTTAGATACTTTTTTTTTGTTGTAAATACATACATATTATACATAGAAACACCCAGACCAATGCAAATATACATATTCATGCATACAACTATTTGCACTGAGCGGGAATCGAACCCGCGCCCCCTGCATAGCAGTCGAATGCTCTACCGCTACGCCACGGAGGTCGTCAATTGAAAGGTATATGAAGGAAACATATTAAGGACACACTTGTACTTTTCCACAGTATTTGTTATTAGACCTGACCGGTTTCGCTTTAAGGCATCCCCATAGGTTCACAATAACCGTTAAGAACATTCTTCTATAAGCATTGGGTCAATCAATCAATCAGCCCACCGCAGTCCACTGCTGGACATAGGCCTCTCCCAATGTGCGCCATTTTCTCCACCTTCCGCATCCAGTCTGTCCCAGCCACCTTTTTCAGGTCGTCCGTCCATCTGGCTAGGGGGTGTCCTACCTTTCGTTTACCTTCTCGCGGTCTCCACTCTAGGACTCGTTTGCTCCAACGGCCATCGGTCCTTCGACAAACGTGGCCAGCCCACTGTTACTTCAACTTGCTTATTCTGTGACCTATGTAGGTAACTTTAGTTCTCTGTCGGATAACCTCGTTCCGAATTCTATCCTTCAGAGAAACTCCAAGCATAGCTCGCTCCATAGCCCGCTGCGCGACTTTTAACCTATGGACCAGCCATTGGGACACTCAGCCACATTTTGTATAATACGAATATAAATACAACATATAGCTGTGTGTCGCAATGATTATATAAAAATGTTCTTGTGAACCTTTGAGGATGCCGTAAGGCGAAACCGATCAGGGTCTAATAAAAATACTGTGGAAAAAGTAGGTACCAGTGTGTTATTCATGCCATCTTCGTGCCATCAATCAACAGTACTTATAAATAATAAATGAAGGACCAGGATTACCTCTTCCTTATTCCTATTCCTTTAAGGATTCCCATATATACTTAATTTAATATTATACTTAAAGCCGTAGAGTCTGTTTCTTTGGTTGAACGCATTAAGTAATCTCAAGAACTACTATATTTGTCGGCTGGTATAAATAAACCAAAGCGAAGCGAAGGCCGATCGCCAAGTAGTTTATAGATAAATCTTATTTCCCTCACAAGTATTCTTATTCAAGGGCGCTATATATTCGTCGCTAATCTAAAGAACGATTCTCATATCCACTGCAGTCCCCGTCTCATAAAAATACAGTTTTACGAGCGAAATCCCTTCTGAAATACTACAGCAACGTCAGTAACTAAGGCACTTAAACACGTTTTAATGGTATTGTTTCATAGAAAGAAAGTATAATACGTAGATAAAAAAGTATTATGTAGGTACTTTTATATTATGTAAGGACTTTCTTAGCTCTTTTATAATCATGACCAAAATGTTCATAAGATTTCTCGTTCACACACAGTAAAAAAAATGGTGAAATTAAATAACTACATATATGCAGATCATGTATATTTTTTATATAGGACACGTCAATTAGACTTCGCCTTGCCTGATGGTAAGCTGAAGGCAAAGTCGCAGAAAAGAGGCTTACCATTACTTACATATATTATACATGTATTATACCATGTGACAATGGTGGCACTCAGCTTGACGAACGACCTCATCATATGCTTTTTCACGCCCCGTTTAAAGGACCCGGGACTGTAGGAAGAAGGAAACACGAGCTGGTAATGAATTCCAGGCCTTAATGGTGCGACAAAAGAAAGAGTTTCCGAACCGCTTGGTTGTGAAATCTCAAGACTTCTAGTCAGGCAACGCATTGCTTGTATTTTGATTAAAACTTTGGCTTATGGGAGCAATACGATGTTGTCAGTGTTGCTAAGTAATTAAGAAAATAAATTAGACATAAAGAGACAAAATCTTTTCTGTGGTAAAAGGTTGGAATCCCATGGTGGAGGAAAGTCATTAAAAGTTAAAAGTTTCACAGTCACAGTTTAAAGTTACATGAAACGTAATTGAGTCGAAAACTGCTCGCATCGTTAACTACAAAATCCTGGATATTGTCGTGTCAACTGATATCAAATTATAGTATCCTTAGTTCAATTTTAACAGACGATTCTTCTTCTTTGCTGTACAGAAGAAGGCGAAGAATACACGATATTAATATGACACACACTTACACTGTTAAAAAAACCCCATCAGCGGGCCTGGGTCTCGATTCTGCTGAAGTAAAACCATTGTCATACCACGGTCACTGCTAAAAAATCTATTATTTTTATACAACTTAGGTGGCAGACAAGCACAAGGCCCACCTGATGGAAAGTGGTTACCATAACCTATGAACGTGTGTAACATCAGTGGAGTCACATCCGTGCTGCCGACCCTGTAAGAACAGAGATTTTGTGCCGTCAGTGTAGAGGACAAAGCAGGACAAGCCTTTGGTCATCCCACTGACAGCACAAATACTCTCCAGTGAGCTCTGGCTACTCTAATCACCGCCGGGAACGCAACACGAAGTTATTATAACCGCGGTATTCTGTAGGGCGGAGGTACTTCCCCAGTCAGACTGCTCAATTGGGCGGAAATACCGCCGTGTTCTACCTTCAACAGAATTAATTTTAGACTTTAAATCCATGTCCTTCAAGTTCAAAATCAAAACGCTTTTTGCTAAGTCAATGAAACAGAGTAATGAAACACAATTCATTTAATTTTGAACTTTAATGTTATAGAAATAAAGTCTTAAATTTAATGCCATTTTTGCAGTGTATGACAGTGGTTTTGCTTTAGTAGATTCGAAGGCTTGTATCTACTCAAACGGATTTTTGAAACATGATTCGGGGAAGGTTCGTTGTTAAGCGGCATAGATTTTTTTAAAATTTCAGCTCCTCTAGGCAATGGCAATTCTTTAACCGGCGGCGTATCGTATAATAGAAAATAGACTTTTTTTTGTCATAAAATAGGTACCTATATTTGTCATTTTATTCTATGATACGTTGGCCCACGAATTGCCACTTGTCTAAAGGGGCTTACCTGTAATCTCCGCCTGAGCACATAAAGGATGCGAGTCGATAGCCACTTGACATGGATCCTATTCTACTAATATTATAAATACGATTTGTTGTTGAATGTTTGTTATTCCATCACGCTCTAATGGATGAACGGATCTGGCGAAAATTACAGGTACAAGGGGGATAGATTACACCGTGGTATAACGTATAGCTAACTCGTCACTATATTGTGTGACCTCCGACTGGGGAAGTACCTCCACCCTACAGAAAACCACGGCTATAACAACCTCGTGTTGTATTCCCGGTGGTGAATAGCGTAGCCAGAGCTCACTGGAGAGTTTTTGTGCTGTCAGTGGGAAGACCAAAAGCTTGTCCTGATATTGTGTTCTGCACTGAGGGCACATAAAATCTTTGTTCTTACAGGGTCGGCGGCATGGATGTGATCCACTGGTGTTACGACCACACGTTCATAGATCACGGTAACCACTTTCCATTAGGTAGGCCGTGTGTTTGTCTGCCACCTAAGTTGTATAAAAAAAGCGTGATTGGTCATAATAAGTAGGTATGTGACAGTTTATCTCCCTGTTATGACTTACGCTCACAGATTAATAAATGTTACGGTGCTGAAACCTGGACACTTACCTACAGTGGCGCTGGCCCATAACTTAAAAGGTGCGCAGCGGACTATGACGCGAACTATGCTTGGAGTTTCTCTGAAGGATATAATTCGGAACGAGGTTATCTGACAGAGAACTAAAATTACCGACATAGGTCGCAGAATAAGTAAGCTAAAGTGGCAGTTGGCTGGTCACGTTTGTTAAAGGGCCGATGGCCGTTGGAGTAAACGAGTCCTAGAGTGGAGACCGCGAGAAGGCAAACCCACCCCCTAGCCAGATGGACGGACGACCTGAAAAAGGTGGCTGGGGCACACTGGATACGGAAGGCAGAGGATCAGATAAAATGGCGCACATTGGGAGAGGCCTAAGTCCAATAGTGGACTTCGGTGGGCTAAGTGATTGATGTGACAGTTTGGCGTCTTAAGTATCCTTCTAATAAGGTTTGAGAGTCGTGAGAGATGGCCTTGGGTCGGCCGGGGTGCGAGGGATATGCCTGTCAACCTCACCTTCGGCAACCAAAGCGACCCACAGGCGGCATGCGTTTTAGTCGGTTCGAGTCCGACATAACCTCCTCCACCGGCTCCGGTGGGGAGGTATCCGTGGGGATTTTGCGCACGTAAAAAAAAAAAAAAAAGGTTTGAGAGTAGGGATATTATAATAATAATCTGTCGGATAAGATTACTCGGGCACTTCGTCGTCGTTTATACGGTAGGGTTATTAGTTTTAATTACGTCATTAAAAAAGCAATAAAAGCTTAACTGATATTTAATGGACCGCCTGAGGAATTAGGTTAACCTAAATACGTTTACAGAAAACTTAAGTAAATGATCTTAGTAAGATCTTTGCAGTCCAAATCACATATCCCAATGGGGCTCTGACAACCTGGTCGAGTTCAATGCCAAGAAGACGCAGGCATGTACGTTTACAGCAAAAGTATCTTCTTTCCTTCCCCTTTCCACTCCTCAGAACACGCCACTGCCACTGCAGGACAATCTCATTATCCTAGCCATGGATGTTCGCTGCAACCTGAATAACAAAAACTACATCAAGAGATATAAACTCGGAGTCCTGAACAGAGTGAGACGTTTTTTCACGCCAGATCTGCGGTGTCTTCTGTACAAGACACAAATTCACTCCTGCTATAGGAATATGAGATGGTTCAGCAAAGCTCAGTCGCCAAGCTGAATGTCACCATTATCACATAGTATATGTAAGTAATGGTGACCCTCTTTTCTGAGACTTTGCCTTCAGCTTACCATCAGGTAAGGCGAAGACTAATTGACGTGTCCTATGTAAAAACAAAACTCACCCGCAAACTAGTACCCATGCTTGATGAATGATGCTCTGAGCCTATTTTTCTCTCGATTTTCGAGGTCTTCAAAGTACAGATAATATATAGCAAGAACACTGAATGTTGTTAAGGTCTTAAAAGGTTATTAATATACTTAATCATGAATTGTAGAGAAACGAGGTGTCACGTTTCGCCAACACAAAAGGATCATCCTTCGACCTATCCACAATAATTACGGTAGGTAATACGTCATATCTATATTTTAATACAAAATATCCACAAAAGTGTACGATGTGATGTCATGTCACAGTAAGGCTAAAGGAGAGTTATGATTTTGACAGGCTATGTATGTATGTAGGTTCATCTGTTCCCTCATAGTTCCTCAACCACTTATTAGAACTGGACAAATTGTCGTCCACTGGTTATAGGCTATATAACGTGTCACTGAGTCTAATGTGGCGCACTCTGGCGGTTATAGAATACTGTGTTGAAAAATAAATTAATTTAGCACATTTTAAATATGTATAAATTATACCTATTGCTTGTTCAAAATAATATAATTAAAAAAATCAAGGATAGCCGTGGTCGTATGCCACTTTTCCCTAGAGTGTATCGTTTTTAAGACTGTGACATATGACCACGGCTATCCTTGATATTTTCTTGTTTAATATTTTTAGAGCGTGATTTTTCAATAGTCGGGTTTTACTTTTAAACTCGGCTCGGAGGTGACGGCCTCGGTAACAACGGGATACACACTACGATGTGATGATGATGATGATGTTGACAGTGCCTTCATAGTGAGTGAGTTCACTCGAGCTTGCTATGCATCTTCAGTCTTCACTCGTCTATATCACACTGCGTCACTCTTTTACGCTAAATTATACCGCTAGTCTCCGTGACAAAACTACACTTGTCGCAGCTTTAATGGAAGATCCCCGATTCCTCTAAGCCCTTTCCATCATCGAGTGACGTACGGTAGTGCGCTATTAATACATTCAAATGCACGAAATGCTTCAGTAGTAGCTACGTTCATTATGCGTACTGCTGTAGAGTGGAATGCCCTACCTGAGTCTCTTTAGAACCCTGTACTCAGAAAGCTGTAAATTGGATGTCGTCAAGTCTAGACAGAATAGGTTGCTTTCAAACAAGCGTGTTCCACATCATCACCTCTCAACAGTAGTGATAGAGACCAAACGAGTATATAACAACACAAATTTTCCCAGTTACGCTTCTGTGTAAACGCACACTCACTGTATACATTAGGAAGTTGTGTTATGCTAATCAGTTTATAAACATTGTTATCACAACAAGAGGGTAGTTATGCAGAAGTTTTGCTTGTGTAGATGGCGCTGTGTGTATTTGTTATGTCAAAGCTATTTATAATGTGTACCCAAGAGTCTCTCTCGAAGAGAGGAAAAGGAATAAACACATCTTCGAAATGTGTTCGAAGTGTCACAATAATATAGTTTTAAATGGATGGAAAGTTTAAAATAGGTACCGTAAAAGTACAGAAACGTGAACCTCATTCGTATACCTATTAGTGCCAGCAGAAGAAAAAAAAATAAACGAGGTAAAAGGCGAGAGAAAAATGCAGAAGAATAGGACAGAAGGAGTTATGAAAAGTTATATTGCGATTAATCTTACCTTAGTTCATCTCTTCATTTTATTATTTTACGTGAGAGGGAGATATGTAGTTCCCGAGAAATCCTAACACTACCACTTAAATAATTGACGAATTTGTGAACGGCTATTAAGTCCTCGTGACACAAGAATTATTTCTTTTATTCTAAAAATAAGAAATGTTCAGGTGAGGCGCGATATGCGCCCTCACCCTTATTCTGGGGAAAGATGAGGATGCGGTAGTCCCGTACCCGAGGGTACCTTCTATGACCCTGGGTTAGCAGGAGTGCACGAGGGATATGCCAAAGACTACCTCACCCCCGGCTCTTGAGGCGGCCGTGCGTTTTTAGTAGGTCCGAGTCCGACATAACCACCTCCGTCGGCTCCGGCAGGGTGGTATTCGAGGGGATTGCCGCACGTTAAAAAAAAGTTACCAATGATATCCAATGCTTTGATCAATTTCTTATAATGCATAATCAATTTTTTTTAAATATTAAACTCAAAGTTACGTAATAAACTAAAATATTTATAAGAACAAAAAAGGGGTCAAAAAGTTCAGTCGTGGAACAATCCCTCCCCATCGATGTCGGATGGCAATGCCAAACCTTTGCGCAAAAAAGAGGCCAGCCCTATAGTCACGCGAAGCATCGACCAGTCGCTTTGCTATTTCTCTGTAAAGCGATCGTTTGCTCGGACCCCACGAAACCTGCGTTTCGAATCTAAACAAGTTGGTTATACTTTGACAGCTTCGTTAATTAGCTCTACTGGCCGGATACTAAGTTTATGAGGTTTCATCTATAAATAGAACAGTACGTGGGCTGTAGTACAATTATACGAGTTTCCTATTACGCATAGGGCTGTGCTTTATGTGGTTAAGGCTAGATATTATTTTTTTACTCAAAGCTTTACCAACAAAACTACATTGACAATACGTCTGCACTGACTGTACACAAACTCTCTTTTCTTACAGGGTCGGCAGCACGGGCGTGATTCCCCTGGTATTGCACACGTTCATAGGTCATGGTAACCACTTTCCATCAGGTATGCCGTATGCTTCTCTACCACCTAAGAAAAAAAAAACCCGAAACTGTGTTCAAATTCTTTATATCCGAAACGATGATAACACTACCCGGAATTTACTTACCTTATATTTTATAGGCAGTCTTTCAATTGATTATACCCCCTGTTGATAGTTAAGAAACTTGAGTGAAATCCAGATAATATACACCTCCATCCAAAACATCTATTAAATGATCCTAAAATTGTGCTTCCTTCCTTAACGGCCTAGACAGATGCTTTCCCACTTACCGTCATAGACAGATAATTTCCCAATTCGCAAAAAATGATTATTGTCTATGGACAAGAACTAAAGGAAGGAAAAATCTATTTTATTGTTTGTCCTGCGTACATTGACTCCTTAATAACCTTCCTGGTAAATATTTTTGTCCAGCCAACTCAAATTGTGCTGATTTCTGCAGTCAGATACTTGTAATAAAAGCAGTAAAACTTCTAACAAGAACAACTCTCAAAAACCGAATTCGACACCTTGGTAACAAACTTTTTCTTTATTATACAAAGTAACTTTGGATTCTCCCTTATCAAAGTTATAACAGACGTGGAACCGTTTTAAGAGGGTTATTGACGTCAGAAGAGGCTAAAAGCTTCGCTGTAAGAAAATTGACGACTTAAAATAGTGCTGTACTTGCAATAAGACAGAGTAATATCGACTAGTTGTTAATATTTAGATATGTTGTGATTATAGTACATAGCTATATTAGTTGCAGCCTGCGACACCATGAGTGTGAAATCTATTTTATCACGGCAAATTGTTATTCCTGTAAAAACTTGGAAAACAAACCTCAGGGATCTACATGAAATATGCAACTGTGATTGACTTCGAGATGATTATGACTTTGTGACTACGACTAAATTACAGAGAGGTTTAGAGAGAAGACTCACATTAAATCAATAGTCATGCTAATATAGCAGCAATAGTGATATTTAATTTTAAATTTCAATAGAATACAAGTATCACCACCCGATCTCATTCGAAGCGTCTCGTAAGAGGCGACCAACGGAAAAATACGTAGACTATATCACTGCGAGAGAAGGAAAATTTGAAATAAATCCAACCCAACCAACCCGTCTGGCCAGAGTGAAAACAGTAGGCCAAAGCCTCCCAATATTGGGAGAGGCCTAGTCCAGTGGTGTTTTGTAAACGTATGTAGGTAAGTATTCTATTAACGATATTGCACACGAAATAATATTTTTGGAATTCTGTTTATCTGCTTGTTCGGATTTTGATGTGTTTTCTTGTTTGAAAGGCAGACTCTAAATATTATGTAAGTTTGATCGCAATCCGTTAAGTAGAACCTGAGATTTGGCCAATAAACGGGAAGACTAAATAAAATCCACACAGGCAGAGTCGCAGGTGGAAGGTTAGTTTATTAATATAATTAATTGCAGCATCGACCGAGCCACATCCCTATTTCTAATGAAAGTGCATAACTTATGGCAACGGGCTGCGTGGGCGTAGTCCGTGTCGCAGAAATTATCACTGCTTATATTTTATGAATTCTTGCGAAGGTTCCTTTTAATTCTGTTTAGTTATTTTTTGCTAAATTCTTCATAAATATTTTATATTAGTTTTAAAATTTTCAGTAAGACTTCAATATGACTTGCCTATAGAAGTTTTTTGTATTTTTGGTCATGATTCTGAGGTCACCTTAGAGTCTGGGGTCCACACTCCTTTTTTTTATGTATTTTGACTATTACGGAAGTGGCTACTCTAGGAGTTAGACCTGACCTTCCAACTTCGAATGGATGGCCTGCGTCAGAGCATCATCCATGGACCAGCGGGTTTAATTTTAGCTATCAGATAAGGTTAATTTTAAGGATGAAGGGTGAGGATCGCCCGGTTGTTTGTGATCCCGATGAAAATAAGAGGTAAAATATCTAATTAGTTAGAATGAATATAACGACCACAAACAAAGGTACCTAAACCTTGAGAGAGAACACATGCCTAAACTTATTTTTGTGAAAGAAATTTGTCAGTAATCCGTCTCGGATAGGTTACGTTGGAAGGTGAGATCATGTCAGCATTTAACTTGTGACATGTCCTACCTTTCCAAAAAATCACGTGACCTTGCTGTAGCCTACTAAGATAATAAACTAAAGAAGAGACAAAGAAACGTTGCAAGATTTTGGTCATGTCACAAAATAATTTACACAAAAACAATACTTACTAAAAGTACTTTATAAAAAGAATAAGAAAGAAATACTTGGCAACCCCACGATGTTTTAAATTCGAAACAATAAAATATTTAAGTACCTACTCTCTTTTCTAATTGCAAATAGTTTTACGATTATTTTTTATTAATCTTTAGTTTGCTTTTTATGGCGTGTAGTTTTGTTGTATTGTCATCAGTGATTAGCCCTTCATGGTTTGAAAAATCCGAAAGCTTTCCGAAAGATTCCGCGTAACACATAATATTTTAAATTTATTGATTTGTCATCGGTCCATGAAAACATGTCTATAACTTTGAGGTTATAATACACCGTGAGTAAATATTATGTAGGTACTTTACTAAAAAGGTTTCCAGACAGAATAAACATCTGTGTCGATTCAATACTTTTATCAGCTATTCCATAAGGCGATAAAGTTAAATTGAGAGCCAAGTCTTTGTAGAAACTGTAGACATAGACTTTAGTAAATCGTCTGGACTGAATTTTATTCTTTTTACAAACATGCCAGTGGTTTGTCTTCTTATAAATAGTTTCTAGCTTTTACTTACGTTTCTCGTAACATATCCGATATAACATAACATAAACTCAAGCCTATATCCCCGAAGGAGTAGGCAGAGGTGCTAGCATCCACATTTCGCCAGTTTATGTTTAGGTCCCAATGTAATAGGTGGCGAGCCCATTGCCATTAACCGGGCCCCTATAAACTTGCGATTAATACACACATAACTTCGAAAAGCATGGAAAAGTCATTGGTGTGTGTCATGGTAAATAAAGAAAGATACGTTTAATTCTCTTCTCGTCATAGGTTGTACTCGCTTAGAGTTATAAAAAAGGTACCAATGGTCCTTTAGTTGGAAGCACAGGGTGTTGGTTGTGACTGTATGCCTCAAGTAATGAACCATCTCACATTGAAGATCTAAATGAGTTAATGTTGCCAAATTTTGGGCTGCACGCATCTAATACAGCAGAAAATAGCCATTTTCTCATAGAAGAAGTAGCAGAACGTGCATAAGTTAACAAGCTGAAAACCGCTGCCTTATGATTAGAAGGGTCTATAATAAAGGACTATATTCCTGTGACTTCACCTTAAGAATATCAAAAACAAATGCGTGACGCGTATATATATATATCTTCCGCTTTCAAAAACCATTCAACGCGCTTAAACTTCAATAACAAGCATCGTGTGAACTGGGCTTATGTGCTACAAACTTATACGAGTCTAAAAATAGCTTGCTGATTAGAGATGAACTCGAATCGTCCTCAATTTAACACAGGGGAGCAGATAGCACGGAATTTAATTTTGCGCAAAGTGCTCTTGTCTTAAGTTGTAACTGAACGTGAGAAGACACAGAATGTATGGTATAAAATTGGGCACGATTTATTTTCTTGGAAATGTAAAAATACTGTAGAATTTGTGTGTGAAGTTAACATTCTTGAGTTTTGGTGTAAATTTATGTTGGTTGGAGTAAATTTTGGTGCTTCTATCCTAATTGATTTGCATCTGTCATTAATCAGATAATATTAAAAAATATAGATTGACTCAGATTGGTATCAAAGTCATGTAAAAATATGGCTGATTTTTTACTAGGGACCCAAAAGTGCACTTTTTCATTCGCTCTGCGAAAAGCCTTTTAATTTTGGACTTGCGAATTGTATTGTAAGCGTATAGGTTTAAAGTATAAAATTAAATGATTTTTTTTTATACCACACACGGCCCACCTGATGTAAAGTGGTTACTGTAGCCTATGGACGTGTGTAACACCAGAAAAGCCGCACTCGCGCTGCCGACCCTATAAGCACAGAGTCCCTGTGCCGTCAGTGTGGACAAAGCAGGACAAGCCTTCAGTCATCCCACTGAGAGCACAAATTCTCCAGTGAGCTCTGGCTACCCTACTCACCGCTGGGAACACAACACGAAGTTATTATAACCGCGGTATTCTATAGGGCGGAGGTACTTCCCCAGTCGGACTGCTCAATTGGGCGGAAATACCGCCGTGTCCTACCTCCTTTTTTAGCAATATCCGAGGTATGACAGTGGTTTTGCTTTAGCAGAGTCACGGCCTTGGAGGTCTAAATAGGCCACATTATTGAAATCGTATTAGGATATTTTGTCTGTGAATATTTACACGAAATTAGAACTTGCTTAGTAACTGAATTGTTGTAATTTTGCTCATAAGAGTGACCATTTAATGAATTTTATAGGAATCCATTAAGATTTATTGGAAGTTCATGGAGATGCTAGTTTTTAGCAGAATCGTTCAATGTGACCTTTTTAGACCTGCTGGTCTCGTACTAATGAGTATAGAGGTCGAATCGAGAACTTTCATTCCGGGGTGATGGATGATGAGTTTTAAGGGACCAGTGGGTTCGTCACCGAGTTTCTGTGCAAATTCATTTTCACCTCATTCAGGAACCGTGTTATATTTTTTGTTCTAAGCAGCTTGTCATACATATATATCTGTGTGACTGTATGCTTAGGTACTTGCTTCCACGTGTTATTAATTCGCCCTCACAAAATTGAAACATGTACAACTCCCTCGAGTATTGTAATAACAGCGACTCACGGAACTAAAAGGGTATGTAAGTCAAGAATCGGGATAATAATAGTTATTTTATGTATTTTTATATTTCCCACGGGCGTTGAAAGGTTGACCTAATATACTTTTAAATATATTGGACCCTAACGTGATGTCATTGTTCGGTTATATTGTAATTTGTGCAAAAATATTTTGCTATTTTTATATGACTCGTGTTGTTTGATTTATTTTTGACTTTGTTAGGGATTAAGATATTATAGTAGAGCAAATTGAGAATGAAAACCAATCCCCCTTAGTTTATCATCATTATAAGGGGCTAGGCTATTAACCGCTTTGTGGTAAACGTAATCTTCGAAAAGTGATCATTCAACAGCTTTGTATTAATTAAATATTGAAACTTAAAGTTATTAATTAAGCTTAAAGTGAATATTTGAAATTAATATCAAATATTCAGGTCTGCAACCTCTTACAGATGTATCAAAATCAAACTTCTCAAACAAAAGGTAGGTAATTAAAAAGTATTAGCATATATGTAGCATTAATTCTTCCGTCAATTCAGGTTTGTACGGTAAGTACCACGGAACCCTCAATGGGCGAGCCCGACTCGCACTTGACCGGTTTTTTATCATTTTCTTTATCCATTACATCCGTGTAGTGACGGAGAAAGAATACAACCCCATCTCATCAAAAGGGAAAATAAATAAACGATGCGAGCGAGAGAAGGAAAACTGACATAAACCTTCTATCAACACGTCTGGCTATTGTGGATACAGTTGGCCTAAGTCTCCAAATATTGGGAGAGGCCTATTTTCAGCAGTGGACTGCGATAGGCTAATTGATTATCCATTATAGTATCATTTACTTCTTCTTTCCTCTTCCCATGGTTTAATGTACTACGAGTAATACCACTCACACAATGAATCACTAACCTAATTTTTTATTATAAAATCTATTTGAAGTCGTGGACATAGATCATTCTCCTTGTTCTCGACCCTTGTGGGTTGTACTTAAATATAACTTCGTCCGTAGAGGCTTTTAAGCACTCTAACTTATTATTTTTAGACACAATATTGTGTAAAAGTTCATGTTCATATTAGAAAAAAGATTTCAAGGCTGACAGGTCATTATTTGAATAATATATCAAAGTTGAAAGAAATTTACCGTTATATAACAGATTTTAGACATTACTTAAAATTTTTTTTTGTACGTCCTTGTCTGGTATATCTGTGTTGAAATTCGACCATAATCAATATTGAAAGTTTGAGGAAAATATAAGTTAAGGTGGCGCAAAACAGCTAATCAGTTGGATGTCTGTAATTACTGTATCAAAATAGAAGTGAATGACGTAAAGCTAACGCCTCAACCAAATAATAAAAAAAATAAAAAAAAACAAAATGAAAGAATAAAAAAATCAAACACACAAACGCGTTAATGTGGGTCAATAATACTGCATGCGTTATTGGGATAGCTGTTCTAGACTCTAACGGTCTTATTACAAAAAACGGAATTAAGTCAGGTTTAAACCTGAACTATAAAGTCTAGGCTTAATCTCAAGACCATGTTTTAAACTTCTCCTTATTACAAAAGCTGAATAATCCGTAGACCACTTAGTACCATAATTTAAACCTTGGCTTAAATAAAACCACAGATTACTCAAACTATTGTTCGTTCATTATGATACCATTCAATCGCAACGTTCCGTTTCCTCCGAAAACAAAAATTATCTGAAATCATTACTATATAATATTTACTAAAAATGGTGAAAAAAAGGATTTAGATAATATATTTTCATTAAATTCAATTTTATGAATAATAGTTATACTTTATTTTATAATAAAATATCATTATGATGCCTTTATTTAGCAATCATTGTTATGTATGATATTGGAAGATCTATGGACGTGAAATGGAACGAACTTTTTCGTTCGCGCTGATTAGGTATCAAATTTTTCCCAATTTTTATACCTACTTTAAAATATATTTATTGCAAGTTATTTAAAACGTTTAGTAAACCTATACTTTTGCCTAAAAAGCTTCTTCAGATAGTTCCATAAAGGGGTTTACTGGAATACGATGTCTGTTAGGTAAGCGTGGTATGTCCAATGACTCCACGATATTAATATCTGCGATATCCATCATATCAACTGCGTCAATATCCATTACGAGCATAGTATTATAAGAAAGTAAACGAATTTATCTGACGCTAACCGGCTAATTTCAAAATGGCAAGTTTGATATATTATTATTGTGATTTACACTTTAGACCAACGTTAAACTAGGGGTCACGTAGGTTTATCTTTAGACCAGAGATAGTCCATGGTTTAGTAATAAAACCATGGTCTAAAGACGATTTAAACTGGTTTTAGAGTTAGTCCGTGTTTTGTAATAAGACTGTAAAACATTATGTATTAAACACTTCTTCAACTATAACGGCGCAAAACGCATCAGTGTGTTTGAAGCTTAACAGTAAATCTATTCGTGAACATGTTTATTCTCTGTCATGGTCACTCACATCAGTATCAAAATAATCGGGATATTTACCATGTTGCATTGTTTCGTGTTTCCAATTCCTTCGATATTCCTCCGTGATCATGGTGCTCGCAACAGCGCCGAAATATCGGAAACTCGAAACAATGCAACATGGTAAATATCCTGATTATTTTAATACTGATTATTTATTCTCCATCTAATTCTAACTCACACTTGACTAAAGTTGATCTTTGTCCGAACATTATCCAAAGTTACTGCACGAAGTTTAACTATAGTTCGTAAAATATAGCTTGATACCTGTGACGTTTGTCAGAATGACATGTAATAGGTATGGGACGTCTTTAGTATTTTATCGATATTTATATAGAATGAGTTTATTAAAAAAATACATTTTAACGATATTGAAAGAAAGAAAAAAGGAAATGAAAGATGAATTTGAAGGTATTTAAAAATTTAATTGTCAAATGGTGTACAGCCGAGATCAACTTCAAAGTCAAATTCTGATTCATCACTGGAGCAGTCCTGTAGATTAATAATTAATTCTTGATCGCATATGTTGTCAAATTGAATATCGCGCTCCCAATCTTTTTGAATCACATTTTTTGTCTTCTCAACTACCTTTTTCCAATCATCAGCATTTACATGTACACAAGCTTCATGTAGTAATGTCAACATTTTGTTTGCTGTGAAAGGCGGTGCTACATTATGTCTGGCAGCGTAACCTAGAAAAAAAAGGTATCCGATCAAACAAAAAACCTACTAAATTCTTTGTAAGCTTTTTATGTATGTTTTTTTTAGATTATACGAACCTTTGACTTGAGCCCAGATTAGTTCTATTGCATTGTAATGGCAATGATATGGTGGTAAACGGATGACGGTGTGGCCCATTTCCTTTGCAATTTCGTCTATAATATATCTTGGAGTGGGGGGCTTATGAATGCTTACTAATCTTAGCAATTCTTTCTTGAGCATGCTGTTGTCGGCTTTTACTCCTTTGTTTTGCAGCCAAGTAATAATTTCAATATTACGATTGCTTGTCGTAGGCGCCTTATCTTTTTGTACTGAATGATACGGAGCGTTGTCCATCAGAATAAAATGTGGTTCACTCAAATTATTTAGAAGAGTTAGAAACCACTCCTTAAATTTTGTAAAATCCATTTCTTCATGGTACTCTGTTGTTTTTACTGATTTAAACGCCAGTAAACAATTGGGCACAAAACCAGACGATGTCCCCGCATGAGTAATTATTAATCTTTGTCCTTTGCCTTCGGGCACCTTGGTGGTAGACTCCGCTTTATCGTCTGTCCACGATCTTGAAACAGTGTGGTTTGCGTTGAGCCATGTTTCATCAAGAAAAACCACTTTATGCCAATCTGTTATATTTTTGACTTTGCGCAAAAAGTCAATTCGGGTCAAAGCAATGTCTGTTCGCTCCATTAAAATTTTTCTTTTATCGCTTTTTTTATAAGCAAAGCCGATTTTTTTCAATATTTTGGACAACGATGGTGGACTTCCTTTAAATAAATCCGCGTCTTTAAGCGAAACGGATATTGTTTTTAACGTGGGAAATTCACCACGTGCGTAATACGCATATATATGATTTCGAATTGCGGCAGCATCAAAGTCGTCAATTTCGGTGACTGGCGAAACTCTCTTCCTTTTTTTATTAGAAGTCGATAATATTTTACCTCCCTCATCTTCGGCCACCATCTCCTTTGACGATTCTCCATACTTTTCTTTGCTAATTCGAGACACTGTAGCTCGTCCGATACCAAGAGCGTCAGCAACTCTATTGCACACTTGCTCCAATGGTAGTAGCGGTCCGCCATTTTGATTCTCGCGTTCAAAATACTCGCTCAAACGAATCACAAACTCGCGACTTTCGCTATTCAAAACAGTTTTTTTTGTTCTTTTCGGCATTGTGGTGCAAAAAAAACAAATAACTAGAAATAACAACAAAACTTAACAAAGCAACAGTAATAACGACAAAACAATATTAATCACGTAGCGATAGGCGTGGGCACTCAAAAAAGATGGCGCCCGCTTGTTCGCTGCATGCGAAAGCAGTAGGTATTGCAAGACTAAAAAAATACGAATTTGTTGTGAAAAAATTATTAGATATAATCATTTATACAATTTATATTAATGAAATTGTCATACATTTATTTTATCGATATTCGCTGGCCAGTCGATTACACATCCCTACAAGGCTGCGAAAAGAGTTTACGAAGTAAGCTAACAAAAAAAATATAAATAATAAAATATAATAAATATTTTAAATTACCTTTGTTTTTACTAGTATCTCCTTGATAACAAGTTCTATTTGAAAAAAGTGTTCTAGATTTCTATACAAATGTCTTATTAATATTTAAAAAATTAAAACTTTTCCAACAACAAATTTATTGTTGCAGTCTTTATAAACGAAGTCTCTAAAGTCACAGGTATCAAGCTATATTTTACGAACTATAGTATCAAATTACCTCTTAACAAATTCTTTGCAACCTGATTCTTAGTCTCACTGAGGGAGTATTTAATTAGGCATCGACCTCTATCAACCCTTTGGGTTTTATATTCCAACAATAAGGCAACTTTCCCACTTTGGTTAATTCTTTTGTAAACAATTATATTATATTAATATGGTTAAATTACGTATTTGTTAGTTAACTGTTTACATTTAACAATGGTACAGCTGACTGGTACTCAAAATCCCTGCCAGTCAAAAAAGATCTGATGTTGACATCAGATCGATTTTGCCTATCATCATCATCCTCCTGCCCTTACCCAAGTTTATTTGGGGTTGGCGCAACATGTGTTCTTTTTCCATTAATCTCTAGTTACCCTCATCTCAACATTCACTCCCTTATCCATATCATCATTCAGACAGTCCATCCACCTCATTTTAGATCTCCCTCTCCCCTTGCAGCCATCCACTTCCATAGTTAGTGCCTTCTTTACAACATTACTTTCATCCCTACGCATTACATGTCTAAACCAGGACAAACGATTTCCTCGTAGCTTTTCTGTGATTGGTGCTACTCTCAAACTTCCTCTAATATATTAATTCCTAATCTTATCCATTCTTGTCACACCACTCTTCCATCTCAACATTCGCATCTAGGCTACATGCAACTGTCTTTCATCCGTCACCTTTACGGGCCAGCTCTCCGATCCACACAGGATGGCAGGGCGGGTCATGCTCTTATAATTTTTTCCCTTAAATCGAAGGGGCATTAGCAGGTCACGTAGTTGTTGTAAACTGCCGCCATTTCAACCAACCAACGTTAATCCAGTACCGGGGAGTTACCTATAAAAGTCCTTAATATGTATCATATTGAGTATACTGACCCTCAATAAGATACATTGAACGATTAGAAACTTTACGAGTAAAGTAAACTTACTCTTGGAGTTCAACCGTTTCGGGTTAGCCGTTTAGCCGTACCTTCAATTACAACTTGGCGATTGTATTCATTATTTGCTCTAAGTTGAAGATGCGGTATTAGTTTTACTGAGAGTTCTACTAGTTTAGTGAAAGACGACGACGGTGTGTTCTGTAGTTTGTTTTGCGATTAGTCTTAAGAAGCGAGATAGGACTAAGTCTTGTTACGTTCAGTTTTTCGCAACAAAAACCTTCTGATGCACTATATTCCAAGACTAATGGTATGCACAAGAGAGTAACTTTGTATATCTGTCTGTCAGTTGGGCCTTCACGCTTAACTAGCCACTGCACTGATTTTGATGTAATTTGATACAGAGGTAGACTATAGTTTGGATGTAGGCGATATCAGTTGCAATAACCGA
This sequence comes from Eilema griseolum, assembly GCA_963662185.1. Lineage (NCBI taxonomy): Eukaryota > Metazoa > Arthropoda > Insecta > Lepidoptera > Erebidae > Eilema > Eilema griseolum. The sequence continues at coordinate 6,422,942 of OY759232.1, forward strand.
CATCTAGTATACCTAAAATAATTCATGAAGGGCCAGATAGAGATTGAGAGATGGCCCTGGGTCTTCCGGGCCGTCGCCACTCGCGTAGAATATTGAACTTGCTCCCTCAATTAATGAAAAACCAGGGACTTTTTGCCAGACTATCCTTGTACCATCCAGATTCATTCAGCCGTTGGAGCGTGATTAAGTGACAAACATCCAAGAATCTTAAAAACTCACATTTCATTGTATTAATATAGTGAACAAGTAACAACCTCTGTGGCGTGGCGGTAGATAACGCGGCGGCTACGCAGGAGTCGCGGGTTCAATCACAGTACAAATATTATTTATTCGTCGTGCCTCGAATAGGACGTCAAGCTGTCGGTTTCTAATTTTATTTAAATAATATTACAATGGTTTATAGATCATATATATAACTTCGTGTTGTGTTCCCAGCTCACTGGAGAATTTGTGCTGTCAGTGGGATGACTAAAGGCTTGTCCTGCTTTGTACTTTACACTGACGGCACAGAGACTCTGTGCTTACAGGGTCGGAAGCGCGAGTGTGGCTTCTCTGGTGTTACACACATCCATAGGCCACGGTAACCACTTTCCATCAGGAACATCTATGGCAGTCGTTACGGGTAGTTGAAGCTCTAAAAAGCTCAACAATTGGTCTAACTGTATCGCTTCATGGAAAATACCGAAGTTTAGCCAAATCTGCAATTTCACTGGTAAAGCGGACCCCAGACTTCGAGGTGAAAGCGGGTGCGACTGGGAATAAAGCTAATATGAACAAACAAGTAAGTACCTAATATTAATTATGTAAATAATAGACAGTATAAGTTAATTATATTTTTATTGACTATTAATTAGAACAAAATGAACTTATCTGTATAAATATTAACTAAGTAAAGAACTTAGGAGATCCTGTTAGAACATCGTGACGACTTTATGACAGACATTCATTTTTATAAGTAGAACCTAACTTGCTACTTGGTTTATTATAATATCCTTCTGAAGTAAAAGCGGAAATAATAAAGTTATGATGCTTTTAGAGCACTTTAATAGGCTCTTGAAACTTTGAGTTGATAGCACTTACAACTTACAACGCCCGAGGGCTAGATCGAGAGAGATGGCCCTGGGTCGGCCGGGGTGAAAGGGATATATCAACCTCACCTTCGGCAACCATCGACGACCCACAGGCGCCGTGTGTTTTAGTCGGTTCGAGTACGACATAACCTCGCCCACCGGCTCTGGCGGGGAGGTATCCGTGGGGATTTTTCGCATGTAAAAAAAGCACTTACACCAAGTAAGTTCTGGTTTGAAGGTATAGATTTATGTAGTGGTAATGTTATTATGGCTTGAAACAATGATATTATAATAAAAAGATGTAGATGAAGCACTGGCGCTTCAATTGTCACTAAAAACTTGGATAAATTGATATACTTTAGCACTGCAACTCAGTAGTGCGAAATAGACCAAGACGTGACTTCTGTCATACTAGGTGGTTTAATGTATCGATAGTATTGAGATATCTCATCTGAACATTTGTGTGTGTGTATAATATGGGTTTAATATACATCTGCCTATCTCTTCGGAGATTTCCAGGCGTGTGATTATATTCAATAAAAGGTCATTGTCTAATAAGTGAAAATAAGATCGATAGATTTGTAAGGAAAAATGTGTTGTTTAAGTTTTTAGTACAAACTCACAGTCCCGAATCGGCTCAGGAGAGACTTGAACTTGCGATAGTACTTACTAATAAAGTTATAAAAACCTCATTTAGTTCCCTATACAGAGGTCAAATAGCATTGATTTCTGAAGGAAGTTCTACCAGTTATTTACAAATTTTCGTTTACTTGGCAATTTACACACAAATGGTTTTTACAGGATTGTAAAATATTTTTGACAGTGTTGCTATATTTCTGGGTGTTCATCACTGCTCTACCTATTTCAAAATCCTCTGGATATGAATCTATTAAATATTAAATTGTCGTCAACCTATTGCATATTTTTTTGACTCGATAACAATTCGAAAATATCTATAACAGACTTGTTACACATTCGGATTTACGTGTATTTTAAGATTAAAAATTCGAATTACTATTTGTACGATTGGAGAATATTATAAAAGACATCACGATATTCTAACTGGACAGTATATAGCCAGAATCACTTATGAGTATTTTTGTTGTTTCACGTCAGTATTTTTACACTTATACATTAAAATCTAAAAATAATTACATAATTATTAGACTTAAGTAAACGATGAAGTATAAATTACTTCTAATGTTGCTGAAAGAATGGTGGGAAGACCTTTCGAGATGAAAGAAGACAGAATTTGGAACAAAAGACGTTTCTAGAAGATTCTAGAAGTTGTGTTCTTAATTTCTTGATCGTTCTTGGAAATTTGGATTTGGCCGCTTGCTTTGATGAGGCTGAAACAGAAGATTTTAAAATTACAATGCTGCAAATTTTGCGACGGGCTTTTAACCTATTTTCGCGGTACGAAAAAAATGTGAAAACATTTTTTATTGCAATTCTTTTCTAAATTATGGTCCTAAACGTAGAACCAATAATATCAAAGTAACCCAAAAAAAAATTTGGAAAGAAAATATTACAAAATCAGTTCGACTTTTTGGAAGCACATTTCGGCCAAAGTACAATATCTTTCTTACAGAGAAATACTGCTGTAATTCGTAAAGTTGTTCCCTTCGCACGCTTAACGTCTGATTGTTTTGGTTTTAAGCCAAGACCGCGACATTTAAATGAAAAATGTACGCCATCTTTATAGACCGTCCCGCTTTTATTTAGCCAAAAAGAGTTTGGTAACATCGGAAAGTTTCAATTTGCCTCTCGATTTAATTAAGATTACCATCCGATTAACAAAGAAATCTCTTGAATTGTTGCCAAAGGACAAAAATAGATTTTTATTTTATCAGGCATCTATTTCTTTGCAATAGAATTGTAGAGTTGTGTCCAATTTTTCATTATTATCGTAAACTGTACATTTTACAATAATATAGTGAGCTGTTACAGTGAAATATTCATATGACAAATAATTTTAAAGCTATTTGATTTTGAAAATTCAATTTCTTGAGCCGCCCGAAAATGATCCATACAAAGTCGTGGCACGAGGTGACGTCACAACGCGCTGGCGCATAGTGAAAATGTATGGAGTGCAAGAGAATATCGCAGATTATCTCAGTCCACGTTGCGTTTACATGACATGTATACATCACATAATACGATTTTATTGAATAAGGAAAAGGAAGATATAAGTTATAAATTTAGCCTTATTTCGATAGTTTATATTTTGACCAATTTTGAGATTTATAAATAATGCAGTTATAATTTCAGTTTAGTCAGGCAATATCATTATTTACTATGCAAATTTTTTGAGAAAAAACTAAGACATTATTGACATTAATCAGTATTGGTAAGAATCCGGTGATTCAGAACAATTGCAGATAAACGCAAATAGAATTATACACAAACTCAACGCAGTGTCTACTTTTTAAGTGTGATGTATGTATTTTTACTTCATTCCTGGATCATATCCTACTATACAGTTCCTTAAATTAAACCTTACTAATGAATATCTTTATTACCATCTTCTTCCTCACCTGTCTCTGCTCTTGTTGTGGGGTATCCTCTTCTGGCGGAGGCGCCGTGGTTGTAGGCACATCACACTCCTCAGTAGGAGGCACCACGCACCTCAAAGACCGTCTGTCGAAGACCAACATAGCGGGGCACCTCTGGAGTCGCGGGTATCCACCCTGGCACTGCCAATATCTGTTGCACGACTTGCCCAGAGGTACATTGCCGTTGGGATCCTCGTTGCAGAGCGCTGTAAAGAAACAAATTAATGGTTATTGAATATAATTATTATCAAAATAAGATCACAAGAGCAGTAGTGTTTTAAGACAGTAGAAAATTCTTTTGAGGTTTTTGACATTTCCAGCGATTGCTGCATATTGTGTCCTACGTATGCTGGTGTCGTACTGTTTCGTATAAATCGTATTTATTTTTGCAGGTAATTAGCACTATATTATTTGCGCGAAACAGGCGCCCGCAGACACGCAAGAGACAACTGACGATCTGCAAATTATCTTAGAGAAACTCTTTCCTTACTTTATATTTCGTGTAATATATTAACGTTTCAAAAGGAACAACCGATATTCTTTGTGTTGCTTAAAATTTTATCTAAAACCGAGGAGGTGAAAGCGATTTTCAATATCAAAAACTTGACACAAAATGAACCCCAAGTTTATGTTTAGCAAAACGTTAAATTGTTTTGGAATCCGCAACGAATTCAATTAGAAGTAAATTGGAGAAGTTTGAAATACAATAAAACTGATTTTACAAGATTTGTTTTTCAAATTCGGAGCAGATCCGACTGGGGGAAATATTTATTTAGGTTACCTTTTCACATTCACAATAGAAGTAAAATTATCACACTGTCACGGCTCTTTACCAGTGGGGAAGGCAGAGACAATTTGTTTCCGTCTGCTACGATCCTTCCATACATCTATCGTTTCTGTTACTTTCATAATTTTTTTACATAGCGGTTTTGGGTACTCTTGACATGTTCTTTCTCTAAAATGCCTTCGATATCTTTGACATACAACGTATGTTTAAGTTGATTCACCCTCGCTTCAAAAACCATGGTAGCCTAGTGTTATGGGTAATGGACTGCTGAGACGAGGTCTCGTGTTCGATCCCAGGTTTACCATGGCACACACCAATGACTTTTCGATGCTTTTTTTTTTTTTTTTTTTTTATAATAATAATAATTTATTTGCGAAAATAGGTAGGTACAATTTGTGACAAAATATAATAATAAAGTTTCTCCATTTTCCACCCTAAGGCATGCAAATATCATTAAATTTAAAAACATACAATTGAGATATGTGTGTATTTCGATCGAAGTTATGTGTGTATTTATCGCAGGTTTATAAGTGCCCGGTTAATGGCAATAGGTTCGCCACCTATTACATTGGGACCTAAACATAAACTGGCGAAATGTGGGTGCTAGCACCTCTGCCTACCCCTTCGGGGATATAGGCGTGAGTTTATGTTATGTTATGTCATAAATCAGTTCCGTTAGACTTATTTCGTCCGTCCTATCTACGTGTCTGAACTTCCTAAGCATAACTTTATCTTAGTCACTATATCCTCAACCACACTAGAGTCAATAAACAACTTACTAAACATCATCGCACTACACAAAATGCAATCTCATAGGAAAGTTTCGCAACTCTAGCCATCTGGTTGACGTCCACTTCGATTCGCATCGCAAACAGAAGTCTGTTTATGACTCGCTGCCAGAACTAACTTAGTTTCTTAATTTTTTATTTTTATTTTTATACCTATAGTTTTCTTTTTTAATATAAAAGAAGTTACTACCACTGAGTTTGTAACTCGGACAATCACATTGTGTTGCTGTGATAGTATGTAAGCTCTTTTTTTTTAAATGTTGTTTTTGAGTGATGTGTCTACTTATAAGTGGTTGTTACATAAGGAATTGCTACCTTTATAATATTTGTTTATAACATGTACAATGTAAACAACTGTTGGTGGACCAATAAATAAATAAATAAATAAAACTCATAACTCACAAAATAACACTCTTGTAGCCGCACCCTAATACCATCAGCAGAACTGAAAGAATATTATGACATTTTCCTTATTTGTTGGAATAAATTGCAGCGCTCATATATGTTCGCCATTCCTAGAACACAGTGCTGGAATTAATATGTCGATATGTCAGTCGCCATTGAATCGATAGACATAGCTATGAATAAATAAACACGATCACATTGTTCTGCTGTACGTAGGTGCGTGTAATGTTTATTTTATGAACCGTAGAACCATTTACGTTTATTAGTTTTGATCTTTTGAACTTCTGTACTTTTCTTTTGAGAAAAAGTTTTTTGCGATAAATACGCAAAGTTTTCGGATTTTCAAAGGCAAGTTCTAAAATGCTTTCTTGAATCTAAGAAAAAATGTTGCAACTACTTACTAAGTTGGGTTTTCTTAAAAAAAGTTTTCCAAGAAGGTGCTTTATGCTAAAAGGAACCACAAGGGCATGGGATAATAGATAGATAATAAATAATGTTAATAGTTCAACTGTAGACAGAAACGAAGGATAACCTACAGATAGAAACGAAGGATAACTATGTGATAGTAAAATGTACAAAGGCTTGTCATATCGCAAACTGCTATTTCCTGGTTTTTGAATGATTATTTAAAGATATTATGTAAATGTATTCTCGATATGAAAATATGATTTGAATTTTGGTGAAAAAAGATATGAAATCGGAAAAAATAAGATAAAAATTATTCACTGACGTAAATCAATATTTGTATTTCGACAATGCAAGACCCTTCCTTGAGAAACAGGCATATTTTATCAAAAACAATGAAACGCTAGAATAATCTTAATGTATGTAATAACCTTTCAATTCATCTATCTTCCATACCTTATTCAGTGTACAATCGTGGACAAAGTCAACGAAGTATCTACCGGATCCGATATTTTTAAACTATCAGATCGTTGTGGGAACGATCTATTTTAATAGGTTACTTGTGTCCCACGCCTATGTAAGTTCACGATTTTGCCAATGTCAGTTCTGTTCTATTATTTCAAGACATTTTCTCACTGGTAGACGGAGAACTATGAAGGTTCATTACCTGAGAGTCCATTGCGGGGTGTCTACGATATCATCAATCATTGTCAGTGGAATGACTGCGAAAAAAATGATCTGTTTATGTTGCGTTATTTGTAACGGTTGACTGAAAACGTTACGCGCTGAAAGGACATGCGGTTTTTGCAGGGTCATTTATCAAGAAGGTTTCTTCAGTAAATGGTTGTTTAAGAAGTTTCTCTCATTGATCATATACAAGGATTGTTAAGATAATGCTTTTTACGCGGGTATTTGATTAAATTAAATTGAACCCTTTAGTGAAGTATCTAAGAGTTTGATAGTCATATTTGCGGTTGCAAAATATTTAACTTAGGCAAGTTTTATTGTTGCTATATTGACAGTGAGATAAAATGTGCAGGGCACACAAACGGTCTTGACCACTTAGAACTTTTTCAGCTTGCTTTTTTTACTGTTTATAGACACACGAAAACATACTTAATAGGTACCTATGTAATGGATAGTTCAGAGAATTTGTGACATGGAGTGCGGCACTTCAAGCTATGGGTTGTCATTATTAGTATAATTATGTGACATTTGTTTCGGGTGATTGAAGCCCTGAAAAAGTCGACATCTTAGTCTAATTATAGAACTTTGGTATTGGGGATGTCAACTACCAAGTTGCTCTCGTAACAACCTAAGTAAACCAAATTATGAAAGAGTAAAAACATCGAGCAAAGTGCGAACTTCTGATTGGTGCTTCAATATGAATATTCAATATGAAAACCAGTGAGGAAAAAGTAATCGCAATGCAATTACTAGTAATTACAATCAGTATGTTTATAACTTGTTTGTGGAAATGAAAGAATGCAACAATATTTGAGATGCTTATCAGGATTTCACGCCGAGTAAATAGAAAACCGCGAAATTGCGGCAATGTTTAACATGTTAGCATCATATTCAAAATCGAGTAAATATTTTTCAAAATGATGTTCTTTGATTTTCCCACAGGAGTGTGAATTACTAATAAAATATATATAAAACAAATGGTAAAGTAATAGTAAATAGTAGGTAATATGTTCGTAATGTTAAAATAAGAGTTTTTTTATGATAATGAACATTACATAACATAAACTCACGCCTATATCCCCGAAGGGGTAGGCAGAGTTGCTAGCACCCACATTTCGCCAGTTTATGTTTATGTCCTAATGTAATAAGTGGCGAGCCTATTGCCATTAACCGGGCACTTATAAACCTGCGATAAATACACACATAACTTGTAAAAGCATCGAAAAGTCATTGGTGTGTGCCATGGTAAACCTGGGATCGAACCTGAGACTTCGTCTCAGCAGTCCATTACCCATACCACTAGGCTACCGCGGTTTATTTAAAACATTGAAGAAAAAACTATCATTATTTTTTTTTTGTTTTCTGTCTGTTTGTCCAGTAATTTCCAAAGTGGCTGCTAATTTTACTATGATAGCTGAAATTATTAGGCTGCAAATAAAACCCTGATCAAACTCAAACAAAGGCAAAGTCGTGAACTCAGCTAGTACTTGAATATAGTTAACTAATCCCCGATTACTGCACTTTCGTTTTCGTTCTAATCAATGGCCCGGTGTAGACGATTAATAGTGCTACCGATCGATTACCAGCTTACATAAAGAATGCGACATCATTATGCTATTATACGCTTTATTTAACAAGCAATTAGTGTGAAAGTTGTATGATGGATCGGTGAAACGATTCGTGTTCATTCAATCTCATCAGATATCATTACCCTTTAATATAGATTGAACGATTTATGAGACAACTGCGGTGTTTATATAACTCTCGCTTGTCTACCTGCCCTTGTTAGAATTAGGTATTTACGTCGGCGCACCATGTCATTCTTGTCAGATATCATCTCCTCAGTTATTTCCATGCCATAACCTATCAATTCTAACTTATAAATATCTTCTTTTACTAATCCCATTCATTTATTCTTGGGCCTGCCTCTGATATTAAAATCCTCTACATTCAAATCTCTTTAACAATATTACTTCCATGTCATCTCATAATATGAGACCATTGCGTGGTCCAATGCCAATCGTCTAATAAAAGGTGGGGTTACCTATTAAAAGGTTGTTTTCTATCCGACATTATACATACGGTACATGAACAAGTACCCGATTGTCGTTAATTAGATTAGACTTTTCAAACAATTAGCTTATCGCAGTCCATTGCTGGACATAGGCCTTTCCCAATATTGGTAGGCTTTGGCCTACTGTTTACACGCTGGTCAGACGAGTTGGTATAGAGTTTTATTTCGAGTTTTCCTTCTCTCGCGGTGAATTCGTCTGCATATTTTTCCTTTAGTTTTTCCTCTTACGACACCCGTCGGATGAGATGGGGTAGTGATACTTGTATTCTTTCTTCGTCAGCATCGTCGACTTTTACAGAATTCTAAAATGGAGGAGGTTATCAATTCAGAAGTTTATTTTTTTTGTAGGTAGGTATGCGCAAAGCTCCATCATACACGTGCAGACGGATTTGCAAAACTCTTTTTCTTTGCTAGGAAGACGTTTCAGAAGTCTTAAATTCAAATTTGTTTTTATGATTAATTATGATTGATGATTTGCTTTCAAGGTTTATAACAAAACATAACATAAACTCACGCCTATATCCCCGAAAGGGTAGGCAGAGGTGCTAGCACCCACATTTCGCCAGTTTATGTTTAGGTCCCAATGTAGTATAGGTGGCGAGCCAATTGCCATTAACCGGGCACTTATAAACCTGCGATAAATACACACATAACTTCGAAAAGCATCGAAAAGTCATTGGTGTGTGCCATGGTAAAACCTGAGATCGAACCCGAGACCTCGTCTCAGCAGTCCATTACCCATGCCATTAGGCTTTCAAGGTTTATTATTATTAAATCTGGACATGTTTCTAGTTTAACTAGATTTAGTACTCAGGTACTAAATCTAGTAAAAGAAGAAACCTAGTACTCAAGTACTAGGTTTTTTAAGAAGCAATCTGACTTTGCGATAAATTATATTATATGATATGTGTGTTTTGTAAAAGTATCGGTAGATGGCTCCCACCAAGACGGATATTTATAGGAAAAAATTAGATGGTTTCAGGCGAGGTTGGTAGCTTAGTAGTCAGAGCAGTCCCTCTGTAAGAGAAAATTCTAGGGTTCGAATCCCATCTGAAGTGATTTTATTTTTTTGTATCTTAATCGATTCGAATAGCTAGCTTATAAATGCTTTAAAATTCGATTTAAATATTGACATTAGTTTACTCACGTATAACGCGTATTAAGTCGTCTTTTACTGGCATTTTGTTGGCAATACTGTCTTTTATGTCTAAGAAGGACTGAATACAATTTTAATAGTTATCTACTTAATTACGTCATTATAACTTTTGTTCGCATGTCATGTCAGTAATGTGTAACGATCATTAGTTAAGGAGCTTTTGTGTCTAAACTGCGTCCATATTACTTAATACGTTATTGTGTCACACAATTTGTGTGTATGTGTTTTGACAAATGATTTATGACTTTGTATGGAATATCTTCCGCCATATTTTATTCATAAGATTAGCTATGGTTAATGGAGTATATGATTCATAGTCACTTCATTATTGTGACAGACGCATCTGCAATACAAAGTTCTCCGTACTACATACATACATACAATCATGTCTTTATCCCCGGAAGGTTAGGCAGAACTGAATTAACACCCACATTTCACCAATGTAATAGGGGGTGAGTCTATTGCCGTCTTCCGGGCACTATTGTTGACTCGAGTCATGCATCTGAGCCTGAGCTGTATATATCTGTCTGAGGTTAAGCAGACCTATTCCTTAGTCGCCTTGTACGACACCGCATAGGGAGACTTGGGGTGGCCCAAATTCTACTGAAATGTGAGTGTTAATTCACCTCTGCCTAACCCTCCAGGGATAAAGACGTGATTATATGTATGTATTTATGTGAACGAACATTGACTATCATCACTTGACTAGATATGTAAAATATTTTACAATATTCAAGACGACTGATTGAAAGCTAAAATGTAACTAAACAGTACTCAGTGAACAGTAGACCTCGCGAACACCCTTTGCCACATTTTTCTGGTACCTTTTAGCTTTTTTTTTGATCTAGAACACGCCAATTTAACTTCACCTCGCCTGATAGTAAGCTAAAGGCTAAGTCTCAGGAAAGAGGGTTACCATTACAGACACTAAGTAATGTTACCATGGTGGCACTCAGCTTGCCGATCTCATCAGATGCTTTTTCACGCTCCGCTTAAAGGACCCAGGACTGTAGGTAATAATAATAATAATAGTAGAAGGATACATCCTTAAAATGCGGGTGATTTGAATAATTTAGGCTCTTTGGGTGCAATTTTATAACCGGTTGATCCGGAAACTGTTGCCTAGGGTCTTGTTATTAATTTTTCCGTAAGAATGGACCCACTCCAGCAAATCCCCCTTTTCTCCCTCATTTTCCCTCGTATCAAGAAAGCTCTCGGTAAAAGTTGAGTTTTAAATCAAACATCATGTGCGTGTAATTTGGTAAAAATCGGTTAAGAAATGTGCCCTCTATACTGGACCCAGACGCGGACGCGGTAGAAAGTTCGACTGCTACGGAGAAGGCGCGGGTTCAATTCCTCCTCGGTGCAAATATTTGTAAACACGAATATGTATATTTGCATTATTCAGAGTGTTTCTATATATAATATGTATTTACAAAAAAAAGTAACTAAGTATGTTTATCCGCATTCTAGATTCCATAACACAAGCTAGTTAAGCTATGCTTACCATGGGTCTAGATAGCGTTGTGTAGAACGTTATGTATTTTTATTAATACTAACATAGGTTCTTGTCGAAACGATTTATAAGAGGTAGGACTCGCCGGTATTTCCGCCCAATTGTGCAGTCCGACTGGGGAAGTACCTCCGCCCTACAGAATACCGCGGTTATAATAACTTCGTGTTGTGTTCCCAGCGGTGAGTAGGGTGGCCAGAGCTCACTGGAGAATTTGTGCTGTCAGTGCGATGACTAATGGCTTATCCTGCTTTGTCCTCTACACTGACGGCACAGAAACTCTGTGCTTACAGGGTCGGCAGCGCGAGTGTGGCTCCTCTGGTGTTACACACGTCCATAGGCCACGGTAACCACTTTCCATCAGGTGGGCCGTGCGCTAGTCTGCCACCTAAGTGGTATAAAAAAAAGGAAACCTCTCCTTCGATTTGCTCGTTCGTCAAATAGGTATTACGACAAAGTTACTAGAAAATGTTTAAATAATTAAAATTTCATTACTCAAGGCTATTCAAAGATTAATCTTATTAAATAGGTAGTATATTTGCGTTGCAAAGGAGTTTCATTGGAATCCGAGAGCACTTTATTGCTCGACACGGGAATACTGTTTGCTTGAAATATTATGGAGAGAACTAATTAATTGGGGGCATTGTTCTACAAAGATAATAACTCATTTGTGTATATTGCATGTTTTATTGTTAGAAATCAAATTTAATATTTAGATAGGTACATTTAGGTAGGCATATAGGTACAAAGAAATTATAACGAATTTTCTAAATACATATCTGCTGAGAAGGATATATTGGAATTTGAATGATAGAACTTTTTTTTCTATCATTCAAACTCCAATATATCCTATCTCGAAAGTTACAGGTCTCGGGTTGAAAGAGCCAACGTCCGAGTGCCATCACTGCGACGCGAGCGAGGACTCAGGTCCGCACACGCTCACCGAGTGTCCGGCGTGGGAGACGCCGAGGCGGGAGCTTGTGGCGGCCCTGGGAGTGAGGGTTCTCACGCTCTCCACCTTGCTCGCGGCGATGGTTCGCTGCGCGGATGCGTGGGCGGCCGGCGCCTCCTTCTGCGAGCAAGTAATGCTCGTGAAGGAGGAGGCGGGGCGGGAGCGGCAGCGGGAGCGACGAAGGATCGCAAGACAAGCTGCCCGCGCACGAAGGCAACTCGGGCGTCGGAGGTCGATGAACGACCTCCGCCCCCCATGAGCGCCGGCCTGGGGGTGACAGGTGAAGCCGCCTGTCACCCTGGCAGAAGCAGGCCGCGGCGGTGGCGCGCGTGGCGCGCCTCCCCGTTTCCGGGGACGAGTTGGGGACTCTGTAGTCCCCACACCCGAGAAGAGGGCCATATCGTGAGAGATGGCCCTGGGTCGGCCGGGGTGCGAGGGATATGCCTGTCAACCTCACCTTCGGCAACCGAAACGACCCACAGGCGGCGTGCGTTTTAGTCGGTTCGAGTCCGACATAACCTCCTTCACCGGCTCCGGTGGGGAGGTATCCGTGGGGATTTTGCGCACGTAAAAAAAAAAAAAAAAAAAGGTCTCGGGTTCGATCCCAGGTTTTACCATGGCACACACCAAAGACTTTTCGATTCTTTTCGAAGTTATGTGTGTATTTATCGTAGGTTTATAAGTGAACGGTTAATGGCAATAGGCTCGCCACCTATTACAATGGGACCTGAACATAAACTGGCGAAATGTGGGTGCTAGCACCTCTGCCTACCTTTTCGGGGATATAGGCTTGAGTTTATGTACAGTTAGTGCCTACCGCGAATTTGGTACCTGTGGTAATTCTTCAGCAAAAAGACAAGAAGCACAATACTCACGATGTTTCTGACAACCATCAACATTCTCAGGCCAGTCGCAGGAATGAGCGTTTTCATTGTAGAGGAGACCACCAATGCAGAGCTGTTCCGTGGCGGTACCGTTCCAGCAAGTCCAGTACCTTGTGCACGAGGTCTCGTGCCCGAAGATTCCGTACAGCCAGTCACAGTGTTCCGTGCCGATAGGAGGATCTGGGGAAGGTTGGTTACATGAGAAATGGTTTTAATTTATACGAGTTATTGGAAGAGGCGTAATAATGCTTTTCGTTTATAACAAGTACACGGCCCACATCATGGGAGGTGGTTACTGTGGCCTATGGACGTGTGCAACACCAGGGACGTCACACTCGCGCTTCTGACCTTAGGAGAAACCTCCTAATGCCCCTTTTGAAGAACCTCATATTGTAGGCACATGGGAAAACCGCAGCAGAGAGTTCATTCCACAGCTGGAATATGCGTGGGATGAAATTTCTTTCATAGCGCACAGTGCGCACCATCTCAGGTTGCAATGTGTGGGGATGAACATCTTAGATCACGTGGTGTATAAAATATTGCTGAATTTTTATTAGCTGTTTTTATGAAATAATAATAATTTAAAATTAGAGTACCTAAATGATTGTAATCAAACCATTTTTTAACGGATTTTATTTGGTTTTATTTCAAAAAGTGATATTCGCGCAAACTTCAAATAGTATCATTAGCAGAGTATTTTTATTTAGATATTTATATATTATCATATTCTATTTTTGTAGGTATAACTTCTTTTAACAATATTACTAAAATATAATAATAAAGCAGTAACGTTGACAACCTAAATTAAAAAAAAATATTAGTATTCCCCCTAAACCTCTCTAGCTAAACTAAATGGCTCGTGTTCTGTGTTAGGAGTACCGGTCTCACTGGTAGTATAATGGCCCGGATTCGAACCCGGTGCCATTTGATTGCAAGACCAACTCTTTAACCATTACTGTAAGTTAAGTGAAATATTCTATTTGTGTAACAAGAGACTTTTGTTTTTAAACAAACGTATAATGTCGGCGTTTAAAGACATTTGGCGTGTCTAAAACCCTGTATGCCTACATTTGCATTTTATTACTTATAGTAACGGTACGCTATGATAGCTGTTTGGCTGACTAGTTCTGCTCGTTTTCTCCTTTTTGTTGTGTGAAGTTTATTTTCTTTTGTGCCAGTCTCGCCATATTTATCTTTGATGATCCGTCTAACATTTCTTTATCCAATATTAAGCGCGCCAAAAAATAGCAAAACTAGTGTCAAAACGGCCATCATAGCGTGTCGCAACTTCTATTTAGTTATACTTCTATTTAGAAATATATGTTTATAACAATATATATAAGATATAAACATATATAAAGGGAAAGATCGCAGGTTCTAATCCCGACTGAACTGATTCAATTATTTCTATTTTTTTTTTTATATATAGGACACGCCAACTTGACCTCACCTAGCCTGATGGTAAGCTAAAGGCAAAGTCTCTGGAAAGAGGGTGGCCATTACAGACACTACGTGTTACAATGGTAGCACTCAGCGTGGCGGCCTCATCAGATGCTTTTTCACGCCTCGCTTAAAGACTCTTAATGGATTTGAATAGTTAGCATTCTAAATGCTATAAAATTTCATTCAATATATATTCTATTTAGAATTATAACTTCATAACCGCCAATACACATCTTTGAGAATGCTGCAAGGCGAAACCGGTCAGAAGAAAAATAAAATATAGTGGAAAAGTACAGTGTCTTATTCAATACTTTCAAATTTCTGTCGCCAGAGAATGTATTCAGTATTATGCATAGGTATAAGAGTTAATAAATACTTACTGATCTGAGCTTTAGGATATTCGCAGTAATTCGACCTCCATGGGTAATCGCAGCCCTCTGTCACTCCTCTGTGTTTACCAGCAAACACCAGCCCGTTGGGGCAGTCGTACTGTACGGATTGGCCGTTGTCGCATTCCCAGTATTTGTCGCAGTGCTTGTCGTCGGCGACCACTCGAGACTTGGTCTTGCATGGATCTTCGATTTGCCCGCACGAGATGAGGGATGCTGTTCCTAGGAATACTGAAAAGAAGAAAAAAATCGATTAGTTTTGTTAGGTTTTTTATAAATTTTCTTTTAAAGAATGTTGAGAATCGATTAGTGTTTCTGCGAACCTCTCCAGCTTAGTTAAATTGATTTTGTTAGGAGTGGATTTTTTTATACAACTTATGTGGCAGACAAGGACACGGCCCACCTGATGAAAAGTGGTTACCGTGTCCTATGAACGTGTGCAACACCAGGGAAGTCACACCTGTGCTACCGACCTTGTAAGATCACAGAATTTCTGAGCCGTCAATACAGATGAAATGAACAGGTCAAGCCTTTAGTCTTCCCACTGACAACACAATAACTCTTGGCTACCCTACTCATCGCCGGGAATACAACATAAGGCTAGGATTCAGGTCAGAAGATTATAACCGAGGTTCGACCCCGCGGCCTATCGATCACAAGTCCTACAACTTAGCCACTAGTCTAGTAATGGTCCGTAACGGTATCTATATCGTATTATAATACCGTAGTTCCTGATGAACCGGAGCCGAATATCGAAGATCAGCGAAATCCGCAGTTATTCTGGAAAATGTGGGTCCAGACTCCAAGGCGAAAACTTCAGATACGACTGGGATTAAAGCTAGGATGAAGAGGGAGTGCCTGGTGATCTTTATTTTCCTTATGACTAACGGAATGGTTATTCTGCATCCGACAATAAACATTGCAGAATACTATTGCTGTAAACTCATGGGAAAACCTTGGCATAGTACAATTAAATAATTCCAACGAGTAAACGTATTTCTACTAATTAAGCAGTATAATACCGAGAACTTTGACCAAACGAACTTACAAAGTTCACCACACAATGCCGGGTAAACAAAACAATATTCTACAATCCAAGCATATTAACAGTAGACTACCATGAAACGTATGGCCGAATTTTCGGATAATTGGTATTATTTGTTTTGCGTATGGAAACCCCCTCGAGCTGCATCTATTTCGAGCCAACAATGAGCTTATTATTTATCCGATGTCGCACTTGACCTACAAAAGCCATTGCCCTATATGGCAGACAAAATTATCCTGTGATCAGACAAGAAAGCTGCACGCAAAATTTTGTTCGGTCTAAACCCTGCTCAAGAGAAATTCGAAGTTTGAAATTACTTCTATAGTTTTGAAGTATTAAGGTTCTGGTCCCAAAAGCTACCTCTTTAATTCGCGTTTCGTGCGAGTCCGGCGTTTCGGAGAGAAATCTTACGGTAGACCTCCGTTTCACACTGAAATGTGAACTTAACTCTCTTGGGCATATTCCAACAATGGCAAGGCTTCTCTTGTTCCAAACTAATCTTAAGAGGATGTCTTACATGTGAAGGAGGTTAAGCCGGTACATAACCCGGTATAAATTAATTAAGCTAGCCCTTTATAGTCCTCCTAATATACAACACATTTTGTTTGAAGGGTAAAGTGGTGACTGGGCATATTGTAAAGTTTAACAATATTAGCCATGCTTAGGATGGCTAATCTTAACATAGAGAGACCCCGGCGTGCCTCAGAGAGCACGTTAAGCTGTCGGTACCGTTTGCCATACGAATATCTGTGCCGTTCGTTAATGCAGTTGAAGCCCTAAAAAGACCAACAGTCTGATCTAACCACAAAATTTCGATGTTACCATAGGTTGCAGAGGTCTTAGATCTAGAAAGAAAGAAAGAAAGAAAGAAAGAAAGAAAGAAAGAAAGAAAGAAAGAAAGAAAGAAAGAAAGAAAGAAAGAAAGAAAGAAACATTTATTTAGTGCTAAGTGGTCACACATAAAGGAAATTACACAATAACATTATAATACCATTTGAAGTACTGGAAGCATGTTCACACATTAATAATACCTAATAAACATACTTTCAAACTCTACAATAGTAGTAGCTTCATGGAAAATATTGAAGTTCAGCCGCTTCGCAGGACTGGAAGCCGACTCAGTTGAGAGTAGAGAAATGACTCGGGGGATGATAATTATTTCCCCATTTGCGATACCTCAAAAACAACTTGAAAGATTTTTTGTGACATACAGATTACGCAAGAAAGGGAAATAAGTCCTTTCCGATTTCTTTTTGTTTTTACCCGACTATGGCGAAGAAAAAGGATTATATGATTTTAACCGGCTATGTATGTATGTATGCATGTATGTATGTAGGTTCATCTGTTCCCTCATAGCTCCTGAACCACATATTAGAACTGGACAAATGAGGCTATAATGTGCCATTGAATCTAACATGGCGCCCTCTAGCGGCCATGAAGTACTGTTTTAAAAAATATATTTCAGATAAACATGAAGTGTTTGATATTAACTGAAACAGCTTATTTAGCACATTTCAAATATGTATAAATTATACCTATTACTTGCCTCAAAATAAAAATAAAAAATAAGTTTGAAACTTAAAAACCGACTACAGAAAAATCACGCTTTAAAAAGTATTACTCGTAAACAAGAAAAATCTAGGATAGACGTGGTCGTATGCCACTTTGTCTAACAAGATAATAAATTCTAGGGAAAAGTGGCATACGACCATAGCTTTCCTTGATTTTTCTTGTTTACGAGTAATACTTTTTAAAGCGTGATTTTTCTATAGTCGGTTTTTTAGTTTTAAACTTATTAAATGATTGTCTAGTATATATATTCAGTACTGGCTGACCCGCCCCAGGTTCACCCGTGCCATATTTTGAAACATCATATCACCCTTTTGAGCTCGTATTTTTGAAGTCTTCTATATGAAGACTTAAAAAATATGCATATGCATGAAAAATTGCCAGATTTTTTGACATTTTTGATCACTGCTCCGTTCTCTTATGTAGTAGCTTATTTAATATTTAGCCTAAAACCTTAGCCGATAAACGGACTGTTCTATACAAAAATAATTTTTCAATTCGAACCAGTCATTCTAAAGATTAACTCGTTCAAACAGACAAACAAACTCTTCAGTTTTATAACACTACAGATATAGATGGGTAGTCAGTAGTATAGAAACAGAAGAAATTGGAATATAAAATGGAATTGGAATGAAAATAAAAGTTATTGGATATACCTAGCACTTATACTGCAAAAGAAAGTCACAGAACCAAGTAGCCAACCTGCTTTGTACTGATGGTACAAAGCAGCAAATAAAAACCTACTATTGGACACAGCTTCCTCAATCCAGCCAATGGATTAATAAACCTCGTACATAATACCGTCTGCGTGTACCGTTAGCAGCAACAGTATTTCAATTGATATTAGCCCTGGTAGTTCAGTGCAAATATTTGTATATTTACCTTTATTATTATTATATAAACATACCTACATATAATCACGTCTTTATCCCTGGAGGGTTAGGCAGAGGTGAATTAACACCCACAGTTCACCAATAATTGTATTCGGTCCCACGTAATAGGGGACTGTTGACTCGAGCCATGCATCTCTGATACAATAGTTATTATATTATATAAGCACCCATAAAACCCGTATAGGTTTATCTTGGGTGTGAGCGTACATTAATTTAAATTTACATAAA
The DNA here is from genome assembly GCA_963662185.1 of Eilema griseolum. Lineage (NCBI taxonomy): Eukaryota > Metazoa > Arthropoda > Insecta > Lepidoptera > Erebidae > Eilema > Eilema griseolum. Next base: position 6,441,785 of record OY759232.1, read on the forward strand.
CAACAATAATTAAATAGCAATATAATTTATTTTTTTAATCTTTATTTATTTAGGAGCTTTTGGCCAAAATAACCATGCCAGCTCCATCGTACCCTAAATTTACATTAGTGAGATTACATAATTGCTTATTATAATTACATAAAACGCTTTAAATATAGGTAGATAGGGTATATGTAGCATACCAAGTTTTGCAGGCAGTAAGCTACATAACTTAGTACGCTTTTTTTTTTTTTTACGTGCGCAAAATCCCCACGGATACCTCCCCACCGGAGCCGGTGGGAGAGGTTATGTCGGACTCGAACCGACTAAAACGCACGCCGCCTGCGGGTCGCTTTGGTTGCCGAAGGTGAGGTTGACAGGCATATCCCTCGCACCCCGGCCGACCCAGGGCCATCTCTCACGATCTGGCCCTCTTCTCTCGGGTGTGTGGGGAATACAGAGTCCCCAAATCGTTCCCGGTAAACGGGGAGGCGCTCCAGGCGCGCCGCCGTCGCGGCCTGCTTCTGCTAGGGTGACAGGCAGCTCCACCTATCACCCCCAGGCCGGCTAACTTAGTATGCTAAGAAATAGCAATATAAGATTGTGCCAATAGTACTGGAGTTGAATACATATTTGTATGTAAACAGATACTAGGTATTATGTAGGTTATAATTGTATGAGATGCTTAATTGGCCATTTTTTTTTGCTAACTTTTTGAACGAAGGAACCCATTATCGACCCTAAAAAGAAAAATAATAGGTAATACCAGGACAAGAGCACTCTTTACAGACAAACATGTATGTATGTTAACATAATTATACCTGAGGAAAAGTGTAAGGTTTATATCAGGGTCGGGAGGAGGTATTTATTGAAAAAGAGTTGTGGTTTTACCTCTGTACGTATGAATATATGCTGGTGAAGTTTAATTTGGACTTTAAAAACCTTGACAAAACTCCATACCCTCACATATTGATAACTCACTTGTACTTTTCCACATTACTTTATTGCTTATTACACCTGACCGGTTTCGCCTTACGGCATCCTCATAACTATTTATTTGGTTTAATCTACATAACTATTTATTTGGTTTAATCTCTTAATTTGGTATAATTTGACATAATATTTGACATGGTTAATTTTCATCTGAAATTATTCACATTTGACATTGTTAATTTTCATCTGACATTATTCACATTTGACATTATTTAATTTTCAATATTAGTATTTCAACATTTATAAGTATTTCTTATAATTTTATATAATTTTTTAATTGACATTATAACTTAAATACATAATAGTAATAATTCATAAATTCAAAATATATTTAGGACCACATATATATTATTTCCCTATATTTTGGGGAAAGAATTTATACTGGTATACATAATTTTACAACTACCCACATGTGTAATATGTTTGAGTGTCGCAATGTTTCTAATAGGAATGCTCTTAAATGTCATTATAAACCTTTGAGGATGCCGTAAGGCGAAACCGGTCAGGTGTAATAAGCAATAAAGTAATGTGGAAAAGTACAAGTGAGTTATCAATATGTGTAACAACAAATTCCACCAAGTGCCATCAATCTACAGTATAAATAGTCCATACCCTCAGTTTACTAGCTACTTAATATCTGTATTTAAAAAAATCACTGCTGACTGTACCCGCAATATTGGTACAAAATGGAAAGCAGATCCATTAATGTAACGACACGAATCAATAGGTTTTATTCTGGAATATACCGTGAGCGCGCATAACTTGAGCCCCTTGTTTCTAGATTGTATTACATCATTATTGTATTGGTAATTAACTAAGATTAAAAGGTATTACATAATAGCATAGACGTACAGTCAGCGTCAGAACGATCTTGACTATATAGTCTCAATATGAAGGTATTAAGTGCAAATTAAACTATTTTATTGGTTTGTCGCGTGGTTTCCGGCAGAGCAAAATTTGGATCACCCCATCTCTTCCCATGCGATGTCGTACAAGGCAACTTAGGGATAGGGCTGTTTAACATCAGACATATATAAACAGCCCAGACTCAGCCACAGATGCATGGCTTGCGTTAACAACAGTACCCGAAAGACGGCAATAGACTCACACCCTATTACGTGGGACCGAATTCAATGATTGGTGAAATGTGGGTTTTTTTTTATACAACTTAGGTGGCAGACAAGCACACGGCCCACCTGATGGAAAGTGGCTACCATGACCTATGAACGTGTGTAACACCAGTGGAGTCACATCCGTGCTGCCGACCCTGTAAGAACAGAGATTTTGTGCCGTCAGTGTAGAGGACAAAGCAGGTCAAGCCTTTGGTCATCCCACTGACAGCACAAAAACTCTCCAGTGAGCTCTGGCTACCCTACTCACCGCCGGGAACACAACGCGAAGTTATTATAACCGCGGTATTCTGTAGGGCGGAGGTACTTCCCCAGTCGGACTGCTCAATTGGGCGGAAATACCGCCGCGTCCTACCTCCTGTTATGTTAATTCACCTCTGCCTAACCCTCCGGGGTTAAAGGCGTGATTATATGTCTGTATGTAAATTGTATTAATGTCCGAACTAAAGGTGTTTACCAAATATCAGATTAATCAGTTAACAGATCAAAGACAAAGATCATTTTGAGTACATTGTTCATCAACATCGAACTGATGTTCTTGAATATGAATGTGAATATCTCAATTAATGAAGCCACGACAACAGTTAGTACTGTTGTCGTGGCTTCATTAATTGAGATATTTTAATCTAAGAAAGCATCCGTGTGGTAACGGAGAAATAATACAATAATTACTACCCCATCTCAACTGAAGGGTGTCGTAAGAGGCGACTAACGGCAAAATACAAAGACGATATTACTGCGAGAGAAGGAAAACTCGAAATAAAACCCTGTTCCAACCCGTCTGGCCAGCGTGGAAACAGTAGGCCAAAGCCTCCCAACATTAGGAGGCCTGTGTCCAGCAGTGGACTGCAATAGACTTATTGATATTGATTGATTGAATCTAAGGATTCTCAGGGGACTACTCATCCAATTACCTATTGGTACAGAATTATCAACAAATCAATAACTAGCCGATTGCAGTCCACTGCTGGACATAGTCTTCTCTTAATGTGCGCCAATGCTCTTGATCCTCCGACTTCTGCATCCAGATCCAGCCACCATTTCCAGATCGTCAATCATCAGAATTAACACCCAGTGAATTGCTTTCTGTTCATAAACTTTTAGGAGTGTCATCTCTTTGACTTTATATCTAATAAAGTTTAAAGAGAAAACTGAGTTTTAGGTGAAGACGTATTGAATTAACAGACTGGCCCTCCATGAGATCTCATAACTTTCTAACAGAGCAAGGATATGTACTGGCATTGTTTTATATAAAAAAGTCTTGAGCATTAAATGCCGGCACACAAGTAAATACGTGCACTTCAATGTCATACGTTAAGCTCTTGCGCAATAGGGAAGCGCTTTCTCTGCGCACGCGCAGCGCACACCCGAAGCTTGACGTAACGTGTGTAACACCTATAATACCATGTAACAGTTAAACAATACTACAAACGCGTAAACACGCATTGATTGTTAAGTTAATATTAAGTAAGTATGGGTCAACGGACGTTTATTTTTTACTTATGTAACAATAGATAGAAATTCTAGGTTATAGACAATAATAATAATGAATTGCATAATAGGGTTATGGTCAAGTTAAGTAAGTTTTTTTTATACCACTTAGGTGGCAGACAAGCACATGGCTCATCTGATGGAAAGTGGTTACCGTGGCCTATGGACGTTTGTAACACCAGAGGAGTCACACTCGCGCTGAATATCTCGTAAGTACAATGACTTTAGTAAACCTTTGAGGATGCCGTAAGGCGAAACCGGTCAGGTGTAATGAGTAATAAAGTAATGTGGAAAAGTACAAGTAAGTTATCAATATGTGTAACAAAAAATTCCACCAAGCGCCATCAATCAACAGTATAAAATAGTCGATAACTTTTATATTAAGTTTCTAATAAAATGATGTTGCAAATAGCTTGACACTGATAAATCTAAATTGATCGGAATATCTGGAGTTGCCCGAAGCCTTAAGGTACTTGATTCAAAGATTGGTATAGGAAATGAACCTCTAATCGAAATTTTGACCTTTCGTTTAATATCTAACATCTACACAAATATCTTGAAGCTGATGAAATGTTAATAAACACTAAATATAAATCTAGGGTTTACCTAATAACTACTAGAGCCGCGTGGTTCCCGGCAGAGTAGAATTTGGGCCACCCCATCTCTTCACATGCGGTGTCGTACAAGACGAATAAGGGATAGGGCTGTTTAACATCAGACAGATATATACAGCCCAGACTTAGCCTCCAATACATGACTCATGTCAACAATAGTGCTCGGAATACGTGAGACCGAATACAATTATTGGTGAAATGTGGGTGTTAATTCACCTCTGCCTAACCCTCCGGGGACAATAGCGTGATTATATATGTGTGTAATAACAACTGACTGGCAGTCCCGGCTTTGAAGGAGAATGTATAAGTATACATTTTTCATATATGATTTTGTATGAAAAGGTGTATAAACTTATACTCTTTTTCGACTGTTCCTGTGTATGGGTCGACAATAGCTAAATACTAGAAGACAATTCACATACTTACTGCTATTTACTGTAGGTACACAAAAACTGCAACATGTTATACCTACTTAGTACTTATAGTATTTCTTTATTGTACATCAAGAACAAAACAAGTATTTTAAGGAGGTAGGACACGGCGGTATTTCCGCCCGATTGAGCAGTCCGACTGGGGTAGTACCTCCGCCCTACAGAATACCGCGGCTATAATAACTTCGTGTTGTGTTCCCAGCGGTGAGTAGGGTAGCCAGAGCTCACTGGAGAATTTGTGCTGTCAGTGGGAAGACTAAGGACTTGTCCTGATTGTGTCTTCTACTGACGGCACAGAAACTCTGTACTTATAGGGTTGGCAGCGCGACTGTCACTCTGGTGTTACAGACGTCCATAGGTCACGGTAACCACTTTGCATCAGGTGGGCCGTGTGCTTGTCTGCCAACTAAGTGGTATATAAAAAAAGTATTATTTAATAAAGTAGGCATCATGTAGTACGTTTCCCACGCTACTAAAATAAATAACATATTTTATTACTACTAAGCATCTATTAGTCATAAAAATGTTAATTCGAATTAAAATGTTAATTGCCTAGTAATAATTAGTTATAGGTTGTTGTAATTAGATTCAGTAACTATTAACAAATAAAATTTTATGATTTAAGTAGGTACTTATATTTTATACTTCTGGGAGATCTGAATGGATTTATCTATTCCCACTATTTTAGTAGACGAAGGAGGTAGGACACGACGGTATTGTCGTCCAATTGAGCAGTCCGACTGGGAAATTACCTCCGCCCTACAGAATACCGCGGTCATAATAACCCTGTAACCCTAACATTGTGTTCCCGCGGCGGTGAGTAGGGCTCACTGGAGAATTTTTCTGCTGTCGGTGGGAAGACCAATATCGAAAATTATGGTCGGCATGCTGGACTAGCCACTAAAAAAGGGGAAAAAATTAATAAAATTTAAAAACAAATACAGGCAAAACAGCTACATAGTGAGGGGTACTCGTAACTTTAACAGGCTATGTAAGCAGCACGATATTGACCCTTTCTCGACTAGTGTGCCCGCGGCGAGAAGGTGCTTGAGTTTAACATTTTTCAAACCCAGAAATTGATGTACTATGTTCATGGTATTGACTATGTAGTTCTATTGTGTAGTTTTTCAATTTTTTTCTTCCATAAGGTTTGTGCAATGCGTGTTTTTGTTTACAATGTTTTACCTACGCAGCGACTATAAGTGAAAACTTGTTATTGGCTTTCTATGACCTAATCCAACGCCATTCATGTTTTTATGCTGTAAGTTTTCCATGTACTAAATAAATAAATAAAAATAAATAAATAAATTACAGTCACTAAAAAGAAAAAAGAACTACGTTTAATAAAACTGAATTCAAAACATAATAAAGATAAGAAAAATATTGAATTTATAGATTTACTGATTCACTGAATGAAATTTTAAAGCATTTTGTATGCTAACTATTGAATTATTGAAAAATTGAATTGGTTCAGCCGGAATTCGAACTCGCGATCTTTCCCTTACAGGGGGACGCTCTGACCACTAAGCCACAGAACCTTCGCCCGAAACCATCCAAATTCTTCTATACATATATCCGTCTTACGGCGACGGTTAAGAACCATCTACCAATATTCGTACGAATTATCCCTGTAAGGGAAAGATCAAGGGTTCGAATCCCACATGAACCGTTTATTTTTTTTCTATATCTTAATCAATTTACTGATCTGTTAGAAGTCGGTGCTTATTTTGTCTGTTGTGTCTGAATTATTTATTTATTTATTAAAGCATCAGAGTAGAGTGAATGCAGTAGAAATGCGTGCGTTGCGAAGTATGTGTGGCTTGACCTTGAAAGATAGAGTGAGAAATAGCGTGATAAGAGAACGATGTGGAGTGATAGAAGATGTAGTGATGAGAATTGAGAGAGGAATGTTGAGATGGTTTGGTCATGTTGAGAGAATGAATGAAAGAAGACCAACGAAACAGGTGTATGAGGCGAGTGTGGATGGTACCGTCGGAAGGGGAAGACCTAGGCGCACATACCTGTATGTTAAAGCTTTTTGCACTAACAGACAGAATGTACAAAGGCGGACTTAATGCCACAGGCATTTTCTACCAGTCAACCTTAGGGTGATGCAGAGATATTAAAAGTAGGTGCTCGAAGTGTTGTAGTGATAGTTTCCTCAGTTAGGTACTAAATAATATATAATAATAAAATCATGATATAATCCAAGCTGAGCACCAGCTATTAACAGATTAGTAAATCTGCAAATTCAGTATCTAGCTTTTCTCTTATGGTTGCGCCGATGTAGAAGCTGTATTTCTTGACGCGGAAACACACTCCTTCTATACCCAGCTCCCCTCCCGCACTAACCATAGTATAGTACTAGAGATAGTTTCCGTCCGCCATTTGTGATATATAGACGCCCAGTCCCGCTATGAACTAGCCAGCGTAAAGGCGGACCGCGCGACCATCTCTCAGAAATGAATAATATTTGTTGCATTTTGACCGCTTCATAGACCTTTACCGATCGGATTGTGCCTCTCGTGTGTCCCTCAAGTGATCTAGTGATGTGGACGGCCGCTCCTGAGCAAGGAAGAGAAGATCCGTGTACCGGCTGCGATGAAAACACGTGGTGTCGTGAAGGTTAGTGTATCCTCTCCTAATTTCTCGGGTTGCATTCATTGCCTGGATCACGTCCGCGGCAACTCGATCACCTGTCTTGTTTGTGTGTAAAGCGTCAATGGAACAGTTGTCTACATCCCCGCAATACAGTCCACTACCGCACATGGCCAATCGCGCCAACATTTTTTGGTCCTTCGAGCCGGATTTTAGCCGTAGTTCGTAGTTTTGTTATTATTCTAATGGGAATAAGCGCACCGCACCTAAATGCCTGGTTATTTTAGTAGAAAACCCCGCATCCAGACATTTAGGATTAGATTTGTGGTCCGTTCGCCGCTGGCTCGCATAGTACCTACCTAGTACATACATAGGTTAGGTATCGTATCAACACTTAGTCGTATTTCGCAATTTTCGCACCGCGCCTAAATACCTAGTTATTTTAGTAGAAAACCCCGCATCTAGGCCTTTAGGCTTAGATCTTAGGTATACTAGACACCCTAGTGCATAGGCACAGTGTAATACCTAACGCATTTGGCTTTGTTTTATTTTTTCAATTACGTTGTTCGCTCGCATCTCATTCCAATTCATACGAAAGTATTTTAATTTGAATAGATATTACGCAATACTTAATCTCTGAAATAATAGTTGAACCTAGACAGCGGTCTGGCTCGCGTAAGTACGACCTGGCTGTTGCTAGGCGCGTTTTGTTCAAGCGTGCATTCACAGTTGTAAATACCTACCTTACCTGCGGAGTATCGCTCGCGCCGCGCCGCTGCTCTGTACCGCTAAGATTAAGTCATTTCATATTTGTTGTTTACCGCACTTTAGTTTGAGATTTAATTGTAAACATGTCCCCAAAGGTTGATAAGACCGGTAAAGTTCAATTGAAACTTTTATACGCTAAAAGAGAAATGATTTACTCTCGCGTACAATCGATTTATGATAATGCACTTAAAACCTCTGATTTGGCCATCAGAGATTCGTTCTTGTGTTCTATAGAAAACTTAGATAGTCTACGCGCGGATTTCGAAACCTTAGTACATGACATCAACGTTTTAGAGTTGAATTTGGATCCCGATTACTCAGTGAGTTATCAAGCCTTGTCGTCGTTTGACGATTTGTATTGTCGTATCAAACGCGTCGCTAGGAGTTTGGAGAAACCGGCTGACCTACCCAACCCCACTCGCGACCGACCTAAGTTGCCACCAATTCAAATACCCGAATTTGATGGTAACATTCGCAATTGGTGTCTATTTATAGATAGTTTTGAGAATACAATAGATAAGAACGATTCGTTGACAGATCACGAAAAATTGCATTATCTCGTTGAAAAATTGACTGGTAAAGCTATAACCGTTTGCGCTGGAATTACGTTTAGTGCCGAGAATTATAATTTAATTTTAAATACTTTGAAAGCTAGGTATGAGGATAAAAGATCGGTAGCTAACGCCTATTTAGATCAGATGTTTGATTTGAAATCTATTACGGCATGTAACGATCAAAACTTAGAGAAATTTCTAGATACTTTCGCGTCAGCTGTTCGCGCCGTAAAGAACCTAAAGATCGATGACCTCTGCGACTTCGTATTTTTGTATATGGGTTTAAGGAAATTAGATTCCGAAACCATTCGTTTGTTTGAGTCGGATCATCGCGGCAATAAAATTCCTAAGTTCGAAGACTTAGAAAGTTTTGTTCGCAAGCATATAAAAGTATTGCAACGCTCTTCATCGAAACATGAAGGCGCGAAGATAGTTGTTGATTCTGCACGCAAAGTAGATGCGTCATCGAGGTCACTGAGGTCAACTCATACTTATGTTAGTACCGCACCAGCACATGTACAATCACCTGTTTGCTCTTTGTGTAGTACTCATCATTCGCAACTGTACAGGTGTCCTGGTTTTCTAAAATTGTCGCCTAGTGATCGTTATAAATTTGTTCGCGCTAATAATTTTTGTTTTAATTGTCTCGGTACTAAACACCGCGTTGTTTTATGTAATAGTAGAAATAGTTGTCGCAAATGTCAAGCGAGACACCACACTTTGCTTCATTTTGAGAATAGTAATGCCGCATCCAATGTGAGCACGGTTGGCTCGTCGAGCGGTGACACACGGCAGCCTGCGCCGCAGCCGCAGCCCGCGCTCGCGCGCGCTCCGGCCCGCCCGGTGACCGCCGCGGATGACGTCACCTTGTGTTCGTTCTCCGCTAGTGCTGCACTCACTACTGTGTGTCTTGCGACCACTCGCGTTGTTATTGTTGATGCATTAGGTAAGCCGCGCATTGTTCGAGCGCTGTTAGATGGCGCTTCGCAAAGTAATTTCATTACTCAAGATTGTTGTCGGCGTCTTGGTTTCAATGTTGATAAGCGTTCAACCCGCTCAGTGGTGAAGGGTTTTGGAAGCTTACAGTCAGCTGTTCGTGGCACCGTTAAAACAAGGTTTAGATCTCGTTTTAATAATAATATTTGGTTTGACATGGATTCGCTCGTTATAGATAGAATAGCTGAACAGTTGCCTACCGTCCCGGTTGACACGTCTTTATTAACGAAATTTAAAGACTTGCCTTTAGCAGATGAGACTTACGCTGTTCCTGGAGTCGTCGATATATTGATCGGCGCTTCGATTCTCCCGCACCTCCAGTTATCACGTAAGGTTCAAGGGGGACCGACGTACCCCGCTCCGCACGCACTGGAAACAGTTCTTGGTTTTGTTATAATTGGTTCCGCACCCGCTTCTATAGATAGTTTTAGTCACTCGACTGCTTCGTTCTGTTGCACCGTCGAGCCGCCACTGGAGTCTACCATCCGCAAGTTTTCGCTCGGTGGCTCCCGTGTATCCGCTGAAAAACGCTTTCTTTGTTTGGAACGAAAGATGCAGGCGTCCCCAAAGTCGAAGCGGGCCTATGATGAGGTTGTTAACGAATATTTAGATAAAGGTTACATCTCACCTGCGCCTGCGGACACTGGCGGGACCCAGCCTTCGTACATTATCCCGCACCGCGGAGTTATTAGAGAAGATAAGCTTACTACTAAAACTCCGCGTAGTTTTGGATGGCAGTGCTAAGACTAGCACTTCCGTGTCGCTTAATGACATTTTGTATTGTGGTCGGAATCTTTAAGGTAATTTATTTGACATAATTGTAAATTTTCGCATTAATATTAGTAGAATTTTAGCTTTTAGGACTCAACAGTCGCTTTGTGTTGGGCCCACTCTTCGCCCCATCGTTGGGACACATTCGTCGCTAATAGAGTGGCAAAAAATTCAATCTGAATTGGCGCCACATAATCTCTTTCACGTTGCTGGCACCGACAACCCAGCCGATTGTCTCTCTCGTGGATTGCTTCCTTCGCAAATTTTGGATCACCCGTTGTGGTTTGGTGGACCGTCCTGGATTCATGCCGCGTTAGATGGGTGGCCAGTTAGTCAATTCAATCCCACTACGGTTTCCGAACCACCCGAGGAGAAGAAGCACTCGCTTGTTGTATCGGTCCCACGTGAAGAGACCCTTATTTTGTTGTTGGCTAATCGCGTCTCGTCTTGGTCGAGACTGTTGCGTTGTGTTGTTTGTTCGCCTCTGCCCTCTGCCTAGCCAGCGGTAGGCACGAGCTCCAATCTAGGTTTATATTTTAGTTGTTATTTCCCAAACCTAGATTTAGATTAGACTTTAGATTTGTTTCGCATTTGTCGTTTCGAAGGTAACCCTTCAAGCCGGGGGGAATGGTTGCGCCGATGTAGAAGCTGTATTTCTTGACGCGGAAACACACTCCTTCTATACCCAGCTCCCCTCCCGCACTAACCATAGTATAGTACTAGAGATAGTTTCCGTCCGCCATTTGTGATATATAGACGCCCAGTCCCGCTATGAACTAGCCAGCGTAAAGGCGGACCGCGCGACCATCTCTCAGAAATGAATAATATTTGTTGCATTTTGACCGCTTCATAGACCTTTACCGATCGGATTGTGCCTCTCGTGTGTCCCTCAAGTGATCTAGTGATGTGGACGGCCGCTCCTGAGCAAGGAAGAGAAGATCCGTGTACCGGCTGCGATGAAAACACGTGGTGTCGTGAAGGTTAGTGTATCCTCTCATAATTTCTCGGGTTGCATTCATTGCCTGGATCACGTCCGCGGCAACTCGATCACCTGTCTTGTTTGTGTGTAAAGCGTCAATGGAACAGTTGTCTACATCCCCGCAATACAGTCCACTACCGCACGTGGCCAATCGCGCCAACATCTTATCTTTATTATGTTACATAACATACATAACATAAACTCACGCCCATATCCCCGAAGGGGTAGGCAGAGGTGCTAGGCTAGCACCCACATTTCGCCAGTTTATGTTTAGGTTCCAATGTAATAGGTGGCGAGCCTATTGCTATTAACCGGGCACTTATAAACCTGCGATAAATACACACATAACTTCGAAAAGCATCGAAGGTCATTGATGTGTGCCATGGTAAAACCTGCGATTGAACCCGAGACCTCGTCTCAGCAGTCCATTACCCATACCACTAGGCTACCGCGGTATTATGCTATTTTATAGTTTATAGTTTTTGAAATAGGTTTTTATGATGATGAATCCTTAATATACGTCAAGAGTGTTTAAGAGTTCACCAAGTTCTTTAAGGCTGACTACAGTGTTGAAGTGTTACTAATCCTTTTGAAGCTATGTTACTTTGAAGTTTTTACCCAGAGTAAATTCGAGATACATTCCTAAAGCGCTTGTTAATATAAAAAAATAAATAAATTTCACCTCTAATAAATTTAAAGAAGGTCAAGTTATGTACCTACTGTACCTACCTTAAAAATATACTTTAAATTAAATTAAAGGTTTTGGGAAACTGAACCTTAAGATCTTTTTATATATAGCATAACATAAACTCATAAGATCACGCCTATATCCCCGAAGGGGTAGGCAGAGGTGCTAGCACCCACATTTCGCCAGTTTATGTTTAGGTCGAAATAAAAAAAACTCGAAATAAAACATAGTACCAACCCGTCTGACCAGCGTGGGAACAGAAGGCCAAAGCCATTCAACATTAGGAGAGGCCTATGTCCAGCTGTGATTTGCGATGGGCTAATTGATTGATTATGAATAAAAAATAGATTTACTTGAATGATTTAATAATAAAAATGTAGATTATGAATTAAATCAATGAAAGATCTCAAATGATTCATTAATCTACCTCTGACAAACATTAAAATCTACTTATGATAATGTGATCTTGAAACCCAATTTGATGTTTACATAACCAAATAAAACATCTTAATATCTTAACGTCGCAAAGCTCTTAGGCCGACACAATGTTGAAAGAGTCTATGATAATGATACATTAGCTGACGAGAATCTTTGTGCCAAATATGAGTTTATTAACATAAAAGAAGGAATTTTTATCCAATTTTCTTTTTTATTCATCTTCAAAAATCGTGTATATTAGACCTTCATACTGTTAGATCCGCGGTAGTTTAGTGTTATGGGTAATAGACTGCTGAGACAAGGTCTCGGGTTCGTTCCCAGGTTTTACCATGGCAAACACCTATGACTTTTCGATGCTTTTCGAAGTTATGTGTATTTATAGCAGGTTTATAAGTGCCCGGTTAATGGCAATAGGTTCGCCACTTATTACATTGGGACCTCAACATAAACTGGCGAAATGTGGGTGCTAGCTCTGCCTACCCCTTCGGGGATATAGGCGTGAGTTTTTTTTTTTTTTGTTTATATAGGACACGCCAACTTGACCTCACCTCGCCTGATGGTAAGCTAAAGGCAAAGTCTCAGGAAAGAGGGTCACCATTACAGACACTAAGTGCTACAATGGTGGCACTCAGCTTGGCGGCCTCATCAGATGCTTTTTCACGCCCCGCTTAAAGGCCCCGGGACTGTAGGAAGAAGGAAACACGTGTCCTGGTAATGAATTCCAGGTCTTGGTGGTGCGGCAAAGAAAAGAGTCTCCGAACCGCTTGGTTCTTGCTCGTATATTCTGCACAGTGTGAGGGTGACATCTAAGGCCTGCACGTGTTGTCCTATGTAGGAAAGGAGATGGTGGGATTAGTTGGAAGAGCTCGTCAGAACACTCACCGTGGTAGAGACGGTAAAATACAGCCAAGGAAGCAAGCAAGCAAGCAAGTTTATGTTATGTTTATACTGTTAGAAATGTTAAAATGTTTGTACATGCGTTTTGGTGATTTTTTTAATTTTTTTTTTATTTATTTATTTATTTCATACATACAATGTCATTACAGGCAGTCCCAATGCGACAGAGTAGCAACATAATTTTAATAATTTCATTTAGAATATATGTCATTTACATTATCATAATCACACATAATCATGCTTCAAAAACTAAACAATGCCAAGTGGAGGAAAAAATGAATCACTTTCGAACTTTTAGCTGTTAATATACTATATCTAAGTAGGTACACTTACTTATAAAATGAGTAAAGCGCGTTGCAATTTATTTCATATCGTCATTTTTCGACTCATATTATACAAAAAATTCATCATATATTTTTGAATTGATATTACTTCGACCCGCGTCTTAGACTTTGATATGCGTCGCTAATATTATCAATAATTAATACGGCTTTAACTGTTTATGTAAAATAATTATTTCTCTTAAAGATAAAGAAAGAAGTTACAGCAAGTTTTGTGTAAAATAAACCTACTTCATATTGCTTAGTTACAACATTATTCATTATTCAATCGATAACACAGTTTAGCTTTGAATTTCAACTTTGACTTAAATAGAGCGCTAATTTCGATCTGAAATTCTGAGGAAATTATTAGAGATCCTAAACTGATATCGACATACAGTTAACAATATCGGCAATTTGGATTCGGTTTCGTGGTATCTAATTCTGATATCTTCCCTAAGGAGGCCATCAGGGGAGATCTTCCTAGGGGAGATTCAGGATTTTGCAGTCTCGTTGTCTCCCCTACCCTGGGTTTAAATAGATGAAATTGTTGACTCGGAAAGTTTAAACTTGACATCTAAAGATTATGAGGTTATATTGTAATTTTTAAGTCGTTAAGATGAATAATTTACAATTATCTGGGCGTTATCGAATTAAAAACAGTTTATTACAAGATTATTACACATTGCTGTAATAATTATGGTTGTTTTACTGACGTAAGATCAGTATTTGATCCGATGGTCGGCCATGTTGCGACAGCGCTATAGGGCACAGTGATGAAATGAAATTACCAAGAGAGAAATGAGGAATACGCTTGTGTCGAAAAAACTCGATTTGCTCAATGAAGCAAAGCAGTACTTTAAAAGTTGATATTTGCACATCTGAGGACTGGCTCCACAGAAAATATGTAACTACTTAAGACATTAATGGAAGCATGAAACTGTAAATTGTCGTAATATTGTCCCACCCCTATAGATTAATACATTTTCATCTCTTCTATTCGAAAAGTCACTTTGTTCGTCTATAAGCGGGACTAAAGTAGCTCTTTTCTGTTAAGGACTTTGTAGCAGGCGGAAAAGTGTTTTGAATTTGGAACACATATCATTCATAGAAATCGAACGTAAATTGTATGCATTACTGTCTGGTAGGTGTTGGCCGTACGGTGCTGGTGCCCGTGCTAATTAAAAAAAAACAAAAGCGCGCGCATTGCTTATGTTTCTGATTGTTTATACTGGAGATTGATGGCGCTAGGTGGAACTGTAAAACGTGTTGAAATAGGCATTCGTGCTTTTCTACAACTTTTTGGTGTAACTTCATTTTGAAAATAAGAAAACTGGAAACACAAGCGCCTTATTCAATAATTCTGCCTCTGTTCATATTTATTTTCTCATAGAAAGGGGATGAAAAGTATTAACAATGAACTTTGAATCTTTCGCTGCGCTCGTGATTCAAAGTAGCGCCCTCGCCTTAGGAATACTACTTTGCTCCCTTGTTTACAATCTACTATTGTAGAATAGATTGGTTGACAAATGTCGACGACTGCCATAATCATCAAAATATGCGTCAGTCTTTGATACGCAGGCCTACGAATTGCCACTTGTCTTGGGAGACAGGTTTAAAACAAACATAGATATATAATACCTATATCCACATTTAGTCATACATAATTTTTGCTTAGGTACATAATTTTTTTTTAAATACTTAATATTAGAACCGAGATTACTAATATTCCCTCTAACCCCGCTAATCTAAATTGCTTCTGTTATGAGTGGGTTCACATCGGTAGTAAATAAAGTGCTGGTTCCCGGAGAAGTCAAATAGAGCTACTTCATCTCTTCTCGTAGGTGTAGTAGAGGGCAACTAAGGCATAGTTCCCCTTCTGACAGTAAACATTACAGCCCGTGAAAGGTGCCCATATGATGACAATAGTTTCGCCCCGTATTACGTGGCACCAAAATTCATACTTGGCGAAATGTGGATGTTAATAAATCTCTGTATTTACGTACTATAAAATAAACATACCGAATAAATTCATTGTAATAGAATTTCTCTTTCAAATTGAACATCCCGGATGTGTCCCGCTTCGCAGAAAAATGATTTACACATTAATTTCCGTGTCTCGTGCACGGCGACATTTTGTTTCAAAACGCAGTTGGCTATGTATAGTTTTGAGAACGTTTCATTATACGATTGTCCATTTTTTAAACAGTAGTTATGTGTGAATAATTCCTTGAATGAATTATTTCGATAATTAATATTGTATCTATCAATCAGCCCACCACATTGCACAGCTGGACATAGGCCTCTTCCAACGTGGGCCATTTTATCCGATCCTCTGTCTTCCGCATCCAGTATTGTAGTATGTATGATATAGGCATATTATGTATTGGAATGTATATAGCGTGTAATGTATGTATTTAAAGTACATACATATTTCAAAGTAGTAAGTACTTGTTGTGAGCTACTCTAAAGATATCAGTCCATCAAAAAGTTGTCTGGTAAAAATCGCAGTTCGCGATAAGACTACCCATTGTACTATTGTGAACTGTGTTGAAATTTATTTTGTGTTGATTACTGGTGTACAATAAAGTAATATTCATTCATTCATTCGTTCAATCTTCTAGTTAATTCTAAAATGCGCGAGAAGTTAATTCAAATATATAGTACCATGACCGGAGTAAGACTGGAAAAGTGGACATCATATGGGATATTGCACAAGTTCAGGAGGTAGGACACGGTAGTATTTCCGCCCAATTGAGCAGTCCGACTGGAGAAGTACCTCCGCCCTACAGAGTACCGCGGTTTTAATAACTTCGTATTGTGTTCCCAGCAGTGAGTAGGGTAGCCAGAGCTCACTGGAGAATTTGTGCTGTCAGTGGGATGATTAAAGGCTTGTCCTGATTTGTCCTCTACACTGACGGCACAGAAACTCTGTGCTTACAGGGTCGGCAGCGCCAGTGTGGCTTCTCTGGTGTTACACATGTCCATAGGTCACGGCAACCACTTTCCATCAGGTGGGTCGTGCGCTTGTCTGCCACGTAAGTGGTATAGAAAAAAGGATGAAAAAAAAGTATATAACCATGAAAGCATTTATATGGCAACCGTAATAAAATTATTGCCCTTAATAACAGTATCCTTGTTAGTCCATCTTCGGAGGAGGCAAAAATTATATTCATTACCTAAGATTTGTTGTATTAATCGCTGATACATGATGTACCCAATAATTCCAATGAGGGCGATATAGTCACTCTGTGACTAAGCCTTCAATAATAAATGAAGATTAAAAAAAAAGTATCATGAACACTCGATTCTACTACATGAGTAGATATTCGGCTTATCTACTAATGTGATTCTACTACAGCAAAACCACTATCATACCAGACACTGCAAACAATGGCATTAAATTTGAGACGTTATTTCTATACTATTAAAGTCAGAAATTAAATGAAAAGAGTTTCATTACACTTTATCATTCACTCTGCTCATACCATTTAATTTTGAACTTTAATAGGAAAGACATAAGGTCTAAAATTAAATGGATTTTTAGCAGAATCGAAGCCCAGTAGTATAACTTACTAGTCATAGTGATTTCTCAATTGCAAACAGAGTTTAAATTTTGGAGCCCGAAGTGCAATTGATTTTTTGGTCGACCTCGTCCGTTATTTATCAAGTGCACTAATTTAACAGGTGAAGTTATATGACTCGGTTGACCTTGACCTTTATATCGTTAGCTAACACAAGTTGCTCTTCTATTTAACCTTGACATTAGCAGTTCGTAATAAGTACTTAATAGCTTTTGTTTTGAATACAATCAATTTGTTTGATAATATAGAATTAGTGATCGAATCTACATTAAGATCGAACCGATTGAATGTTGACTTTCTGTTCGTTCTTTTCCGTGGGTTCGTGGGCACGCGATCAATATTTAACGGGCAGAACCACGGGCAACATCTAGTGAATAATAAATATATCATACTAATATAAATATTTGCATATTTTATGAAATTATAAAGTCATATAAATATTTTCTAGTGCACACGAAAAATGCCACATAAAAGTTTATCTTTAGTAATTTATGTTTAAAACTTTAGGTATTGTGGTATTTAAATGCATGTAAAATTTTAAAAATACGTTTTAACCATACTCGCTGTGAGGATTTTGAAATTTATTGTCAGAATATTTTATAACTTTATCAAAATAACGGCCATTGTTTTTTCAATAATGGTCGCTATTTCGATAAAATTACATATTTGATGATAAATAACTCTAGCTATAGCTAATACTTCTATAACTTACTGAACTACTAATAGGTATCTACTTATAGTTAATGAACCCAGAGGTTTAATAAAGCCTCATACGACTCCAAAAAATCTTTAGGTCCAAGCCAACCTCACCAGTAGCTCACCGGTTGATTGAGAACGAGCCTTTAGCGCAGAATTTCCACTCAGAGTTGGGAGATTAGACCCTATAAACCAAATCAAAAGGAGGAACGTAGGATACGAAGGTATTCCCGTCCCAATTGAGCAGTCCGACTAGGGAAGTACCTCCGCCCTACAGAATACTACAGCCTGTTGTGTTCTCCACGATGAGTAGGGTAGCCAGAGCTCACTGGAGAGTTTTTGTGCTGTCAGTAGTAAGACTTGTCCTGCTTTGTCTTCTGCACTGATAACACAGAAACTTTGTATGACAGCAGCACGAGTGTAATCTCCCCTGGTGTTGCACACGCCTATAGGCCCACTTTCCATCAGGTAGGCCATGTGCTCAATGTTGAAATCCTCAAATGTAACCGGTAACAATGCTAAGATGATAATGAACAAACAGATGGGCGGATATAATAATAAGATGTTTAATAAGATTATACATAGAAAATGTTCACACATCATATCGCGTCTTTGTAAAAAATTATCATTCTTTGAGCTTTTTCGACAACTTAGGGTCGGCTTTTTAGTCTAACTAAGATGCGGCTGAACTTCGATAATTTCCGTGAAGCGACTGCCATCTGACCTCTACAACCAATTGGCGATATCTAAGTTCTGTGCTTTGAGACTTAGACGGACTTTTGACGCCTCCAACTACCCGTGACAACTGCTATAGATGTTCGTATGGCAACTGGAACCGACGGCTTAACGTACCTTCCGAGGCACGACCAGACCAATGCAAATATCCATATTCATGCATACATGCATGATTTTGTGTTCTGCACTGACGGCACAGAAAATCTCTGTTCTTACAGGGTAGGCAGTACGGGTGTGACTCCCCTGGTGTTGCACACGTTCATAGGTCACGGTAACTACTTTCCATCAGTTGGGCCGTGTGATTGTCTGCCACCTAAGTTGTATAAAAAAAACATGCACTGAGTGAGGATCGAATCTGCGCCTCCTACGTAGCGGACGCATTCACTACCACCAAGCCATTGAGTTCGTCTTTGTAAAACTGTTGACTAAATTTGACAAAATATCACCTGCGTTAGACCTTTGTACAAAAGTTTATTATTACAAGACGCATCTGGTAAATTCCCTCCCTAAAGGTTCAGTTTTAAAAGCATTCTACTATTAGTAACTTAGCTTATAATGATAATAGGTCAGACGATACAGGTTGTTGCTATAACGACGCAGAGAGGGAATTTTGGGAGGATCCGATATGATTAACGAGCCTTTGGCCTTAATGAGTGAACAATATCTAATGACCTTTGTTGCCCTGCGAAGCGGAAAATGGAGGCGACAATTTCGAGAAAATGTCAAAATAATGATAGTAATGGTACAAAACTTTGATAGTAGTGGAGTTTTAGCACCAACATGAAGAAGGGCGTATCGCGGTTTTATTTTATTTTCCAAAATTAGTGTGAATTTGAGTTTATATGTTCAAAAATGGCGGATTTTTAGACATAACGTGTTTGACAACGCACACAACATTTCGTTTTGGTTCCAAATCTCGCTAGAAAACCAGTAATAAAGTCCCTATAACTTAACTGAGGCAGCAATCATCATTAATCATCATCAAGAATCATCCCAACAAAGAAATTAATAAACTGATGTCATGTCAGCACGGTCATAGCACCTTAGCCGGTTCCGAAAGGAACAAATTATAAAAAAAGGATTGATATTTGGTGAGATAGGATAGTAGATTCGTGTTTTCTTAGGCAGAGGTGAATTAACACCCACATCTCACCAATCATCGAATTTGGACCCATATAATAGGTGGTGAGCCTATTGCCATCTTCCGGGCACTATTGTTGACTCAAGCCATGCATCTGAGGCTGAGTCTGGGCTGTACCTATATAGAGTACAATAGCATAATACTGTCTGGCCATAAATACTGTTACAATTAAAATAAGAAAGATATTACCTACATTTGAATTTGGAATCTGTCATTTTTATACGATTGTTCATTGTGTTTTCTAATTTTGGCGCCAATACATTGTACAATATTTTGCTATATTAAAATGGAGTGGGGTGATAAAGAAAACCGAATCGCTGTGATTGCATTACACAAAGTTGGTAGTGAGCCGAGTGTAATTTTTAAATCTCTCCATACGCTTGGTATTAGTCAAATGTTTGTGTACCGGGCTATTAATAGGTACAATGAGACCTCCTCTGTTTGTGACAGAAAAAGATCTGGCCGACCACGTACTGTTCGTACGAAAAAGGTGGTCAAAGCAATAAGGGAAAGAATTCGAAGAAATCCTGTCCGAAAGCAAAAGATTTTATCTCGGGAGATGAAGATAGCACCCAGAACCATGTCGCGCATTTTAAAAGATGACTTAGGACTTGCAGCCTATAAGAGACGCACTGGTCATTTTTTAACTTATTTAATATAAAATATATATATTAATAATTATACGATAATTTAAAAAAGAATAGGGTGGTAAAATCGAAGCAACTACTGAAACGGTACGCAAAGCGAGGTCACAGAAAAATTTTGTTTACGGATGAGAAAATCTTTACAATTGAGCAACATTTTAACAAACAAAATGACCGTATTTATGCTCAAAGCTCTAAGGAAGCTTCCCAATTAGTCGACAGAGTGCAACGTGGGCATTATCCGACTTCAGCGATGGTTTGGTGGGGTTTTAGCTATGAAGGAGTGACTGAGCCATATTATTGTGGAAAAGGTATCAAAACATCGGCACAAGTGTATCAAGATACCATTCTTGAGAAGGTAGTTAAACCCCTTAACAACACCATGTTCAATAACCAAGTATGGTCCTTCCAACAAGACTCAGTGCCGGGTCATAAAGCTCGGTCCACGCAGTCTTGGTTAGAAGTGAACGTTTCGGACTTCATCAGAGCTGAAGACTGGCCGTCGTCTAGTCCCGATCTTAATCCGCTGGATTATGATTTATGGTCAGTTTTAGAGAGTATGGCTTGCTCTAAACGCCATGATAATTTGGAGTCCCTAAAACAATCCATACGATTGGCAGTGAAGAATTTTCCCATGGCACGCACTGCTTCTATTGATAACTGGCCTCAACGTTTAAAGGACTGTGTTGCAGCCAATGGAGACCACTTCGAATAAACTTTTTATATTTTAAATTGTTTTATATTTATGTATTAAACTAACACACTGTAAAAGTAATAAATATTATTTGCAATAAAAAAAAATGTTTTTTCTTCGTAACAATATTTATGGCTAGACTAGGTATAACTGTGATTGTGATGATATTAAACCGGCAGATGGAACCAAAACCGTTTAGTTTTTGCACTAGACCACTTTAGGTATAGTTTTTGTTTCTAGGACACGCCAATTGGACTTTATCTCGCCTGATGGTGAGCTAAAGGCTTGGTCTTAGGAAAGAGGGTCACCATTACAGACACTAAGTAATGTTACAATGGCGGCACTCAGCTTGGCGGCCTCATCAGATGCTTTTTCACGCCCCGCTTTTACTTTTATTTATTTAACGTGTGATTTCAAACCTTACGAAATTTTATAAATTTATAATTTTGAAAATATAATGTAAATAATCTATAAGTTAGTAATTCATGGTTTATTAACTACAATAGGTAGGATTTGTTCTGACAGAGCATGTAATACCAATGTTTTGTTCAATGCTTTACTTCATATCGAATTGAAATCAAGTGTTTTGAAAACGTGATGTTACTGAACCAGCTTAGGAGATACTGAATTTAACCAATCACAACGAGAACATGCGCATTCGCAGGCTTTTCTTAATATCATCCAAGAGTTAATTCTTCTAATGATGTGAAAAGTATGATCTAGTATCGAGTAAGTCAAACTGATTTACTGATTTAAATTGTACTGTCGTCCGAACTAAAGGTATCTATCAGTACAATCAGCAGGAAATGCGATACCAAGAAATCAAGATCATATAACATAACATAAACTCATACCTAAATCCCCGAAGAGGTAGGCAGAGGTGCTAGCACCCACATTTCGCCAGGTTATGTTTAGGTCCCAATGTAATAGGTGGCGAGCCTATTGCCATTAAGACATCAAGATCTAACTTAGTTATAAATGAAAAAATCACGCTCTATAAAATATTAAACAAGAAAATATCAATATATTTTTTCAGTAGTCGGGTTTTAGTTTTGAACCTATTTTTTTATTTATATTATTCGCGCAAGCAAAATAAGCCCTGCTAATTAAGCCCTTTCAGTTGATACCAAACCCGACATATTTGTCTCAATTTAAATTTTTACGCAGTACTTTATGACCGCTAGAGGTCACCACAATAGATTAAGTAACACGTCATATAGCCTTTAACCAGCGGACGACTAAGACGCTTCTAACGATACCTCATTTGTTCAATTCTAATTAGTGGTTGAAGAGCTATGAGAAAACAGATGAACCTACAAACAAACATACATACATACATTGCCCGTCAAAATCATAACCCTCCTTTTGCTTCGCCGTAGTCGGGTAATAAAGTACAAAACGCTGACAAGATGATGAACAATGTAACATATGACCAAACATAAATCGATCTTGAACTACTACTTTTTGATTAGATCATCTAGAGATAAACTAAATAAATACAATTTGTAGACCAGGATATGAGGTAACAATACGCGTTCACGACAGACTCCACGCTTTCGACTTTCTTCAGATGAATCGTAACGATTGTGAAGTCGTGAGACCACTGAGCTCGTGAGAAAATATCATTGTGCCGGTGATTTGTCTCTAGCTCGCCAATGTGAGATGCTGACAGCTGATCAATTGATCATTTTTGTTTTGTTGTTATTGAGGTTGAGCTTGCAGTGTTCTGTATTGTGTTTTATGGCAATTGGGAAATATAAATTGTGATAGAAGAGAGTTTTTTTTTATACCACTTAGGTGGCAGACAAGCACACGGCCCACTTGATGGAAAGTGGTTACCGTGGTCTATGGACGTTTGTAACACCAGAGGAGTCACAGTCGCGCTGCCAACCCTGTAAGTACAGAGTTTCTGTGCCGTCAGTACAAGACAAAGCAGGACAAGCCTTTAGTCTTCCGCTGACAGCACAAATTCCCAGTGAGCTCTGGCTACCCTACTCACCGCTGGGAACACAACACGAAGTTACAACACGACCGACCAAAAGAAGAGTTTAATATCGTTTAATAAGGTTGCCTGGAAGAAATTGCGTAAAGCGATAAGGCCGCCCTTTGTATTGCTCTTGTCTTTTCAATTTCTGTATCATGAATATTGTAATTGGCGCACAATAAAGTATATAATAATCGATGCTTACTTGTCATCCTAATAGCAACTTTCCAATTTGGATCCCAAGACTTTTCGTGAGCAAATGACCCCTGACCTTAAGAGGAAAGTCTGCACCAGAATCTAGTCTGTTATTTAAGTTGACCCCAAAGGTCTTAAGTAGGACTGTTTAGTGTTTACAGTTCACACCCATTCGTGACGCTTGGGTACTATAATAAAAAATATATGTATGGCATATAGAAAGAATTATATAAGCTATTGGTACTAAGGAACAAATTATTTTACTGTGTTACTTAATAGGTTAATTTTAAAAAGCAATTAAAAAGTAAAGAGCAAGATTTTACATTTCTTTATGGGTTTTAAGGTTTCATCGCTTTTACATTAAATAATAAGAATAAAATGTCATAAATTATGGACAATAATAGATACTTATGTGTCAGAAGCCGCGTGGTTCCCGGCAGAGTAGAATTTGGACCGCCCCATCTTTTCCCATGCGGTGTCGTACAAGGCGACTAAGGTATAAGGTTGTTTAACATCAGACATATATATACAGCCCAGACTCAGCTTCAGATGAATGGATTGAGTGAACAATTGTGCCCGAATGACGGCAATAGGCTCACCCTCTATTACGTGGGGCTGAATTTAATGATTGGTGTAATATGGCTGTTAATTCACCTCAACCTAACCCTATAGGGAGAAAGGCGTGATTATATGTATGTCAGATTGACCCAAAAATGCTTGACGTCGTAAAAGATGTCGAGCGTTCCATTGGTCTTACTGCCAGAGGTGCCGAAGACCAGGTGAGGGAAATATCTGACCAGCAAACCCTTGGGTGCTGATGAGAGCTTCGGATTCAGCCAGGGCTTGAGACAGATATTGACTGCGAGTAAGTAGGTACTTTTTCTACCTTATCCGATTAGAATAATTAGAATACTAAACGCTTTAAAAAAAAAAAATTCCATAGATTGAGCGGAGCTTTTTTTTTTTACGTGCGCAAAATCCCCACGGATACCTCTCCACCGGAGCCGGTAAGAGAGGTTATGTCGGACTCGAACCGACTAAAACGCACGCCGCCTGTGGGTCGTTTTGGTTGCCGAAGGTGAGGTTAACAGGCATATCAAAACCTTGCCCTGAGGGAAATACCGAGGCTACCGGTAGAAGCTGTTCATATAATTTACTTAAGTAACAAAAGCTTCAAATAAGTATTTCGTGCCTAAAATCTTAGACCTATGGTAAACGTAGTTTAACTGGCTTGTGTTATGGAATCTAGAATGCAGATACACACACTTTCACACACAAAATCACGCCTTTATCCCTGGAGAGTTAGCCAGAGGTAAATTAACACTCACATTGCACAAATAATTGTATTCGGTCCCACGCAATAGGGGGTGAGCTTATTGCTGTATTCCGGGCACTATTGTTGACTCGAGCCATGCATCTGAGGCTGAGTCTGGGCTGTATATATCTGTCGTTTTTTATTTTTTTATATCACTTAGGTGGCAAAGAAGCGCACGGTCCACCTGATGGATGTTAAACAGCCTTAGTCGCCTTGTACGACACCGCATGGGAAGAGATGGGGTGGCCCAAATTTTACTCTGCCGGAAACCACGCGGCAAATAAACATAATATATTATGCTCATAAATATGTGAATAAACATAGATATTCTCTACAGTTATGAAAACTAAACGTTTGTTTAATACATGATACTCTGGGTTTTGTTCGTTGTAATTCTTTGCATGTTTCTTTACCTTTCTTTATTTACGGAACACTAATTCTAAGAAAGATTGAGATGAAACTTTAAATTGCAAGATATCTCGTGGAAATGTCTGTTGTTTTACTTGCTTTTGGAACATAGCTGAATATCTACGGTCCAGTATTCTTATTTAAATTGGAATTCGGGTTTTTTGAAGTGACTACTTGAGACGATACGCTTTTTTTGGGGGAACAAAAATCATGGAACTCGAGTCACCGTCACCGAATGTCAGGACATTACACTCAGTCCTAAATTTCGATTTATCTGTGGACAGATTGACAGATTGGCAGATTGTCTATAAAATTTGTCCTCAAATAAATCGATATTCATGGCCCGTATTCTAAAACGATACTCATTCCTAAATTTCAATTTATTTGTGGACAGATTGACAGATTTGACAGATTGCCTTTATAATCTATCCTCAAATAAATCGAGATTCATGGCCCGTATTCTAGAACGATACTCAGTCCTAACTTTCGATTTATCTGAGGATAGATTTTATAGACAGATTGACAGATTTGACAGATCGCCTATAAAATCTTTACTCAAATAAAGAATAAATAACTGAATACCATTCTAGAATACGAGCCTAAAATACACACATCATTAAATATTAACCTAAAACACAATAGGCCAAGTTTATAGCAGGTGTTCTACTTATTTGTGATATGACACCGGCTACACGTCAGGTACCCTAACCTACATACAACAGGTCGCACAATACACACACCGTGTATATATATATTTATATGAATTAATTAAGCATTCACTCTTCAAGGTCGTGAGAATGCAAAACTTAGTTAGGCGTGTAGCACAGCGGTATCTAGGCGAAACGACCGAGTACTGGAAGCGATATTAATTGATTATATGATCATAATTATGTATTTGTTGTGCTGTACGTGTGAAAACACGCAAAGGTTACGGTTCCAATAAATGTCGTTGTGAGTAAGGAGGTAATAAAATAATGACGACGATTGTTATGTATTTTAAATTAGAAAAAATGTGACGCCATTATTTTTTTATGGGGACATGACACAGGGAATTCTTCCTCATACGTTGCGACGAAATTATGCACACAGTGAGGTATGAAAGAAACTTCGTTTTGAGCACACTCATCAAGTAGTTTTTTTTAATCTAGGACATGCCAATTTGACTTCTCCTTGCCTGATGGTATGCTAAAGGCAAAGTCTCAGGAAAGAGGGTCACCATTACAGTCACTAAGTAATGTTACAATGGTGGCACTCAGCTTGGCAGCCTCATCAAATGCTTTTTTACGCCACGCTTAAAGGACCCGGGACTGTAGGAAGAAGGAAAACACGTGAGTTGGTAATGAATTCCAGGTCTTGGTGGTGCGCCAAAAAAAAGAGTCTCCGAACCGCTTGGTTCTTGCTTGTATATTCTGCACAGTGTGAGGGTGACATCTAAGCCCTGCACGTGTTGTCCTGTGTAGGAAAGGAGAGGGTGGGATCAGTTGAAAGAGCTCATTAATGGAATGATCCTGCTGTGGTATTTCCAAGCAACTTACAATATGAGGGTCTTCAAGAAGGGTATTAGGAAGCAGCACGAGTATGGAACTCTTGGTATTGCACACATCCGTAGCCCACGGTAACCACTTCACATTAGGTGGTGCAAGTAGTGGTATGCCACCTAGAACTAGTCCAAGCACACCAATCCAACATAGGAAAGGTTCTTACTTAACACTGAATTGCTACAGCTTAACTGGAGATGTTTCTAAGAATAGTAAGTAACTTCGGTTTGCACTGCTGTATCTAAAACTCTATTTATTTTCTGTCTTGCTCACTCACATTATTTTGTTTTTTTTTCGGTCATTTATTATGTTTATTGTGATATGACCGGACAAATTAGACGCTAAGGCCGGACCATAGTAAATCTTCTAATAATAAAATAAAGCTCACGATCCACCAATGCATTGCTTCGTAAAAGCTAGCTACATCCATTAGACACCCACATCTCATTGTTGATACAACAATAGCTACCTTCTGGCCGGCACCAACAAGATAACCTACCCATAACCATTCATAGCCCCCACTTGGATTCACTGCAACGTCTCGTCTTTCGTGCAGAAATTTTATGATGAATGGAAGATAAATTTTATCTATTATATTCGTACCTACATACATGGTTTTGTTATAAAGGCATTCGTTGTTTGTTGTAATTGTATTGTTATTTTTATACAAGTTAGGTGGCACACAATCACACAGCTCTCCTGATTGAAAGTGGTTACCGTGGCCTATGGACGTGTGCAACACCAGGGGAGTCACACTCGTGCTGCTCACCCTGTAAGAATAGAGAGTTTCTGTGCCGTCAGTGCAGAAGACACAATCAGGACAAGCGACTGCCACTGTCAGCACAAACTCTCCAGTGAGTTCTGGCTACCCTACTCACCGCCGGGAACACAACACGTAGTTATTATAGCTGTGATATTCTGTAGGGTGGAGGTAATTCCCCAGTCGGACTGCTCAATTGGGACGGGAATAATATTGTTGTATGTATGAAATGAAATGAAATGTCTTTATTTGTGAAACATAGGTACACAGAGATCTTAAGAGGTATTAGGCTCACTATGTTTTGCCACTTGGGCATACAAATTAGATTTAGGGCCAATTATCATAGTGTCATAATATCACAACTGTTACACTATTGTTGTAGTATAAAACTATAATACCAAACATGCAATACTATTCAACAATTCAAAATATTTCTGGGAATAAAAAATGTCAAGTAAATAAATGTCAAATTGCGATTACAAATTAAAGTATAAAAGAAATACATACAAAAATTATTAAAATATCAAATTCAACATAGTCAAAGAATGTCAAATTATGATTACAAATTAAAGAATAACAATAATTAATAAAATATGGCTTATATTGAATAGTCATTTAGGAATTCATCTAGTGTATAGTAGCATTTGTCAATTAATTGATTGTTGCATGATTTTAAACTTAAGTACAGGCAATGATTTTATTTCCTTAGGAATTTTATTAAAAAATTTTGGGGCCACACCAAATATACTTTTGTCCATAAGAGCTGTTTTACAATTTACATTGCACAGTTTTTCGACATATTGTCGGCGTATTGGGCCCCTTCTAACCTCCGACACTAGTTGAAAATGTCTGGGATTGGTTTTAACAAATGTTGCTGTTTCCAATATATACAGTCCCGTTACAGTAAGCTATTTGTGTATGTTTAATTATAATCAACTTCAATTTATAGTTTGAAGTTATATCATCATTAACTGGGATATAATAATAAATATTGTTATCAAAGACTGGTTTGCGTGAAATGTTTAATGAAAGTAGTTGAAGCTCGTAAAGTATGCAAGGATTGAAGCAAGTGGTGGGCTGTTGTCTCTGCCTACTCTAGCCACTTGTATTGAGAACACACTTGTACTTTTTCCACAGTATTTATATTGAACCTGACCTGTTTCGCCTTATGACATTCTCAAAAGACCTTTGCCTAGTTAAAAACGAAACTATTTTGTTTTGGTTTTCACTAGGCAAAGGTGAATTAACACCCATATTTCACCAATCATTGTTTTCGGCCCCATATGATAGGGGGTGAGGCTTTTCCCGTCTTCCGGGCACTATTGTTAACTCGAGGCTTGCATGTGTGCCTGAGTCTGAGCTGTATATATCTGTCTGATGTTAAAAAGTCCGATCCCTTAGTTGCCTTGTACGACACCGGCTTCTACTCTGCCGGGAACCACGCGGTTATATTACTATGTAAACAATAGATACTCAAAAATACCTCACACAAGTAATGTGGAAGTGTGAAACCCTTTTGGTAGGTAGCTATATCGTACAACCTATTGTAAGTCTAAATTAGATTTACAATAGAGGTGTGGTAAGACTCGTTCGAGCTTTGCATCTTGGTTAGATGTTGTCCAGAATAAGCCGTTTTGTTCTAAAATAACGCTTTTGTTGTAAATATTTGTGTTTAAATATAGTGTGAAAGGGCTCTTAGGCCTGTAAGACAACTATGTATTCTAGAACGACATTCAGACTTGAATCTCGATTTCGCTGAGTATAGATTGTAAAGACAGATAGATTGTCTAAATAATCTTTCCTCAGATAAATCAAGAACTGAGTACCTTTTTGAGAATACGGGTAGTAAAAGTATCATCTGTCTCCGTGAAATAAATTTAAACTATTAACGCAAAGGTGTTTGTAGCGAAATAAAATGGTCATAAAATTAAATAACACGTGTATAATTAAATTTATAAACGTGTGTAAATTTTATACACGAATGTAATTAAATTTATACACGTGTCATTTAATTGTAAACTTCACAATTTAATTTCACTGAATTTACAAATTTAACTTGCCAAATGAGAACGTCTCGTGACTGAAGTGATCAATATAACATGAGTCATTCAACCTTTTAAATTCGTTTAGTAACTGTAAACTCATGTCCCTAGATTGATTTTAAAATGGCGATTAATCACTGCATGGGAGCAGTGAAATGTTTTTTCGTCCATTACCTTGATTAGTTTTACACCAAAGGGACGGTTTGTAAATTAATAATAGCGAGCCGTGATGAACGACTTGGATTAGTCGTAAAATTTCTGAACGAACCAGGCTGGAATATGAAATGTTTTCATCTTTTACAGTAGTAAATCATACACGTTTTGACATTCTCTGCATTTGTAATAAAGTATGCGACATTATATATGTATAATGACAGGTTTTTTTTTTAAATTATTGTGTTTTTAGGTTAATATTTGATGAATTTAACGTATGGGCCCTGAAAACAGGTGTGACATTTTTAATTTTCCCACCGTGGTTAAGAAATGTTGGTAATGCTGTTATATTTAATATTATACCATAGCTTCACCTAGCATGGCTTCACATGGCATAAAACAAAATATGTATCTGAAGTTGAGTAGACTTCAAGATTCTCCAAATAAACAATGATGTTTGAAGGGGCGCTGTGAAAGCTGAATTTACCACGCTCTCCTCTAGGGGACCTATGGAGTAAAGGATGAAGTACCCTGCAGAAGACTGACCTGAGTGTTCCTGATCGAAATATTAAAATAATAGTTCACCTAGTAAATACTTTAAAAATGGATGAATCTCAATAAGTTCATAGACATTGAATTTAAATATTAACAGTATGTGCGCTAATATTCACAAATTAATATATTTCAAGAGAGTTATACTAATTTAGAAGTAGCAAAAAGAAAATCAAAACCTGGGATTCATGTTAAATTTAAACATATTTTAAAACGTTAAAGATATGCTGTAAAACAGTATATTTAAAAGTATTTAATAAGTACCTAGGTACTATATTTAAATTTGAAAAAAAAAAATGATTTAATCAAAAATAGCTGTAAAAGTAATTATGTCAGAAAAGATGCATAGTATGCAAAATTATCTACATTATGTAAATCTCATTACCTATAATTTACATTATTATTATTTTTTATATTTTTTATTATAATACATTTATTTTAATACAATATGTCAAAACTACTAATCAAATAACTTGCCCCTGATCGCTCCCGGTGCAAAAGTGCCCATAACACTTGCTGCGTTGCCACGTTGGATGGCGATGGACAGCCTTTGGACCAGGAACGACCTGGAACGAGTGTCACCGGTCGCCTCGATGAGCCTCTGTCCGATTTCTTTAATAAGGCTTTTAGCTTCCTTGCCCCAACTCCCCAGAGTCTCCACCACTATTGGCACGAACTGGTACAGCGGTTCCAAGTCGGCGTACTTAAGCCTCTTCCTTGAGCCGGCGTCTTCCGCAGCGGCCGACGCGGAGTGAACGGTGCGACTAAGGTGGCTGGCGGCTACCGTGCTGACACACGTTGCGTCCCAAAGTAGACATTTGCCGTTCTTCCAGGGCACCAAAGGCAGTCCGTCTGGCCTCTTACCATCCAACCTGCTCAGACCCGGAGGCTCAAGCACACAGGGGACGTTACCTTATTATTGCAAGAAATAAATTACTTTTAGGCCGTGGTGGGAGCTTGACGTCATAGAATATGAGACGCGTGTTAATGATCTCACTACCATGGATGCCTAAAACCGTGCGAAGTTAAGAAGAAAAAGCTGGAAGGTAGATGCGATTGCAACTAATGCAACCATATTGATGATTTTTGTAAAAGCTAAAACACTACCTCTCATAAAGTCGCAAAATTGTTGTAGCGTCTTCGTTACAATGTCAAAGGAGGATGGCCATATATGGCCCATGTCCGTATTAGAACTTGAATAGATCCCCTCTTCTCAAAGGAACGACAAATACTATTTTTTATACCACTTAGGTGGCAGACAAGCACACGGCTCACTTATGGAAAGTGGTTACCGTGGTCTATGGACGTGTACAACACCTGGGGAGTCCCACTCGCGCCGCGCGCCGCCGACCCTATAAGAACCTCCATGCCCTTCATGAAAAAAACACATATTGTAAAACCACGCTTGAGAAAAACCACGGCAGGGATTTCATAACACAGCTTAAGCGTGCAGAGGATAAATTTCCTATCATACCTTTCTGTTCATACTGTTTCAAGTCGCAATTTGTGAGGGTGAATTCCCTGCCTGTGGCAAGAGGTGCGATGATAGAATGTAGCCGTGGGCATCATATTGAACAATTCGTCTGAACACTCAGTATTGTACAGACGGTAAACACTATAAAAATAATTATGAACCGCGGTAGCGTAGCGGTTTTGTGTAATAGACTGCTGAGACGAGGTCTCAGGTTCGATCCTAGGTTTTACCATGGCACACACCAATGACTTTTCGATGCTTTTCGAAGTTATGTGTTTTTTTTTATACCACTTAGTTGGCAGACAAGCACACGGCCCACCTGATGGGAAGCGGTTACCGTGGCCTATGGACGTATGCAACACCAGGGGCGTCACACTCGCGCTGCCGACCATGAAGAAACCTTCTGATGCCCCTCTTGAAGAACCCTATATTGTAGGCGCTTGGGAAAACCGCAGCAGGGAGGTCATTCCACAGCTTGAGTGTGCGTGGGATGAAGTTTCTTTCATACCGCACAGTGCGTACCGTCTCAGGTCGCAATGTGTGGGGATGAATTCCCTGCCTATGGCGAGAGGTGCGATGATAGAATGTAGCTACGGGCATCATGTCAAACAATTCATCTGAGCACAAACCATTGTATAGGCGGTAGAACACACACAGTGAGGCAAAATCCCTCCTAAGGCTAAGAGGTTCCACTCTATTGTGAGTATGGGATTGTCAACCAGCCTCAATGCCCGTCTTTGCAACGAGTCGAAGGGGTCAAGCTGGTATGCAGGTGCTCCAGCAAAAAGGTGACAGCAGTACTCCATGTGAGGCCGGACCTGTGCTTTATAAAGAAGGAGTTGCTGCCCCGCAGTGAAATACTGCTTCGCCCTGTGGAGCACTCCGAGCTTTCTTGATGCCAACTTAACCTTGTCCTGCAAATGACTTCGGTATTGGACGTCACTGGAGATATCGACACCAAGGATCCCGATACTCGGGGAGATGGTAAGCGGTGTGCCCAGGAATTGCGGCGCTACAATGAATGGGGTTTTCTTAGCGGTGAATACACATACTTGTGTCTTAGTGGGGTTGAATTGGACTAGGTTTAGTCGACCCCAATCGGACACTCCAGAGAGAGTAGTCTCGATTTCAGATACAAGTTGTTCGCGACTCTTCTCCACCTCGGACTGAGGGATATTTGCACGGCCCGTGTAACACGTGTCCCCGGTACTGTCGTCCGCATAACAATGAATGGAGCCATCAGACAGTATGTCATTGATATGCAGCAGAAACAGCGTCGGAGACAACACGGAGCCTTGTGGGACACCAGCGATTATGTTCATGCGGTCCGAGCAGCTGCCGTCGACGACGGCTTGGATGCTTCTGTTGGACAAAAAGCTGGAGATCCATTCGCACAATCCCTCGGGGAGTCCATAATATGGCAACTTCGTAAGAAGACCTTTGTGCCAGACCCGATCGAAGGCCTTCGCTACATCGAGGCTGACCGCTAGTGCCTCACCGCGACTCTCGATGGCTTGCGCCCACCGGTTTGTGAGATACACAAGAAGGTCACCGGTAGAGCGACGGTGGCGAAAACCGTACTGTCGGTCGCTCAGTAGATCGTTTCCTTCAAGGTACCTCAGGAGTTGTGTATTAATAACATGCTCCATAACCTTCGAGAGAAGGGAGGTTATAGCGATAGGCCTGTAATTGGTCGGATCTGTCTTGTCACCTTTCTTAGGTACAGGGTGCACGATTGCAGTCTTCCACGAGGCCGGGACCTGCCTCGCGGAGTATGAGAGTGCGAAAAGGCGTGTAAGTACAGGGCACAGCTCTATATTTAGCGGCTATATTTATCGCAGATTTATAAGTGCCCGGTTAGTGGCAATAGGTTCGCCACTTATTACATTGGGATCTAAACATAAACTGGCGAAATGTGAGTGCTAGCACCTCTGCCTACCCCTTCGGGATATAGGCGTGAGTTTATGTTATGTTATGTTACTCCGATCGGACAGTGAATAGAGTCTATAGATATTCCTATTCTACTCAAAAATACCTTTTTGACGATGTATTTAGTCATTTCGATTGGAGCTGAGAACAGGGCTCATCCATTTGTGCCCATCATCCTGTGGTTAACAGTTCTCGAACGATGTTGCTCAAGTAAGCACTTAACATCTTTTACGAAACCACACATCACCATTGTTTTCAAACGACCATTTATCAAAAGTTCAGTGTTCAAAATAAACACAATGAACTTTTAACTAATGGCTATTTCGCTGTTACAGCAATACTAAATCTACTAAAATTACAGATGCGAAAGTTTATGACTGGTTGAGTATACCTACTTGATACTATTCATGCTTCATTTTTTATTGTGTTGAAAGTCTTCATACTCATGCCTATAATTCCCCGAAGAGGTAGACAGATGTGTAGAAAAACCACCTCATTCATAAAATCACTGTTTATTTGTTTGTATTTTATAGGCTACTACATACCTACTGTACATCCAATTGTAATTAAGTTATTGGACCTGGTAGGCGGCGCTGCTATGAATTTTTTTCTGAGCTAAGCTGAGAGGGATTGGTTAGTATCATTAAAATTAAATTACATCGTGACAAAATTGGGTTTTAAATGGCAAGTGTTTGCTATACTCGGAGCGAATATAAACCAATTTTGTGCTACTATATTATCTTTACAAATTAGCCTTTTTTTGAGCTTAATTTTAATTGACCCGAACTCACTGTCGAAGTTTAAGCATAATTAATATACGAACGATACGAACCACCATCTTAGACAGATATTCTAGAACGATTCTCAGTCCTGAATCTTGATTTATAACTAGACCTAGACCTTCTGATGTCAGTGTGAGAGTGGATTCACAACTGAGCGTTAACTAGTAGTTTCAAACAGTTTATTAAATTTATATTTCTTCAAATCATTGAATATGGCCGCCATACAAGTTCAGATAATATGATCAAACTGACAGTTTCAAACTGTATGGTTAAATTGGCATGAGTGTGTGTGGCAAAATTTAAACAAATCGAATGAGTAATCAAATAGTTTGATAAAATATAAATTTGATCAAACTGTTTTAAACTGCCAATTTAATCGAATTATCTGAACGTGTATGGCGGCCAACTCATTCACACACACACTTATGCCAATTTGAGCAATCTGTTTGAAGCTGCCAGTTTGATCAAATTATCTGAAAGTGTATGGCGGCCATTAGTCTCCCTGTGACTATGACTAGACAATACTATGCCATTAATAGATGTATTCTAATCTCTAATCTCACGTGATTTATTAATGGATCTAGTAGTTAGATAGTATTACAAGTATTATACATTACATAACTAGATATGTTTATGTTGCGTATTGCAAATAGGTTTATACTAGTAAAAAATTGGACGATATGAACAAAATCGTGTTTATAATCGCTGAAAAACTAAAATAGCATGCGTAAGTCTTGTGGATTAATTATATAATGCTGCGTTATATAATTACGTAATTACTGAATCCAGCCTACAGAATAACCCGGCCATAATAACCTCGTGTTGTGTTCACGGCGGTGAGTAGAGTAGCCAGCGCTCACTGAAGAGGTTTTGTGCTATCAGTGGGCGGATCAAACGCTTGCCCTGTTTTGTCTCTTACACAGACGGCACAGAAACTCTCTGTGTTAACAGGGTTGACAGCACGAGTGTGACTCCCTTGGTGTTGCACACGTCCATAGGCCACGGTTACCACTTTCCATCAGGTGGGCCGTGTGCTTGTCTGCCACTCAAGTGGTATAAAAAAAACCGGTAATAAAATTATGTACCTACCTACTTTATATACATGTATAACCAGAATTTATGAAACACCAACCGTGACATCTGACGCCACTGGTAGGGGTCGTTGGGAACCCTAAGGAGGGGTTGCCTACTACAGGAATAAAAATACCTTTTTTTGTACCACTTAGGTGGCAGACAAGCACACGGCCCACCTGATGGGAATTGGTTACCGTGGCCTATGGACGTATGCAACACCAGGAGAGTTACACTCAAGCTGCCGACCCTGAAGAAATTCTTTTATATTTATTTAATTTAATTTAGTAGGACAGCCATTGGTTAATACATACAAAAACTTTGTCACTCGATACAACACATTATTCCCTGCATGATGTTTAACCTTTTAAGGCAGCCACAGCATTCACAATATTATCACTGATCACTGACACATTAAATTAATTGTTAACTCTTATATAAAATAAATAACAGTTAATTAAAAATAAGTCAATAAATTATATATACATCAAAATTAACACAGTATTACCAAAACAAAACATTATTTTTTATATAAATCAAGTCAAAATCAAATTAAAATCAGATTAAAACAAACAATAAGTTATAATTAGAAACACAGATTACTTAGTGGTATTTCAAACTAATTTATTTTTCATAAATTCTGTAACATTCAACACAACGCTGTCTAGAACTATGGTAAGCATTGATCATCTAGCCTGTGTTATGTAATCTTGAATGCAGATAAACATATTTAGATATTTTTTTTGAAATACTTATATTTATATATACATAGAAATACTCAGACCAATGCAAATATACATATTCATGCAAACAAATATTTGCACTGAGCAGGAATCGAACTCGCACCGCCCTGTGTAGCAGTCGAACGCTCAGATATACCGTCAGAGGCTATCAATCGATCAAGTTTTATCCAGTTCCGTTAAGTCACCCACTGGTTTCAATTGGTTTTCCAATATGACCAGTGGGTCTACCATAACGAAGTGTTCTATAAGAGGTAGTTTTTTTATACAGCTTAGGTGGTAGACAAGTACACAGCCCACCTGATGGAAAGTGGTTACCGTGGCCTGCCGTGGCAAAACCAATAGAGTCACACTCGCGCTGCCAACCCTGTAAGCATTGAGAGTTTCAGTGCCGTTATTGTAAAAGACATAGCAGGTCAAGCTTTTGGTCTTCCCACTAACAGCACAAGAACTCTCCGGTTTACTCCCATTTTACTGTTTTCCAGTCCTCGTCAAAATTTTTGGTGTATCTATGATCTACGAAGTAATACGAGTAGCATTAATCACGACGTTATCTTAATATTTCAAATATTTTAGTCCATTTGCACAACAGTTGAAAACTTACTTAAATATTGTCACTGGAGTTATGATTGATCAAAATAATCAAACATGGTAAATATCCCGTTTATTCTGATATGATTGATCACGCTGAGTAAGACGATTTTGTATAAATATTTATGTTTTATTGGAATATTGAAGTAAAACACAAGATATTTTGTTTTTGTCACATTTCAGTTTTCATTTTATTTACTATTTATTTTTCGTATATTTTACTGTAATGCCACTCACACCCCTGCTACTCGCTGCCTTAGTAAAGAGAGTTACTGTGCCGTCAGTGTAGAAGATAAAGCAGGACAAGCCTTTTTTCTTCCCAATGACAGCACAAAATCTTTCCAGCCAGCTCTGCCTACCCACCGAGAACACAACACGAGGTTATTATGGCCGCGGTATCCTGTCGGGCGGAGGTACATCCCCAGTCGGGCTGCTCAATTTGAGGGAAATACCGTCGTGACCTACCTCCATTCAGCGCGTAATTTCAAAATACGTGCTGAAGTTCTTTCGATGTTACCAGCAGATGATTTTGAGTATTGGATGTACAATCAACAACAAAAGAGTATTAATTAATCGCATTAACTGCACATTGTGTTATAGTACCAACCTAACTAGGAAGCAAACATTTAATTTACTATGAACCTGGTTTCGTGTCTTATTTTCCAGAATTCTACGAAAAGTACCAGTTTAACGTTTGATATCGTGGTCGTTGACAAATTGAAAGTTTGTGCTCCTTCTCCCAAACAAACAAATAAACAGACTAACTTTCGTATTTTCTATAAATACGAAAGTTATTAGTTACCCATTCGTTAAATGATCCGTGTAGTAACGGAGAACAAATACATGTATCACCACTCCATTCCATCTAAAGGGCGTAGAAGAATACGCAGACGATATCACTGTTAGAGAAGGAAAACTTGAATTAAAACCCAATGCTAACGCGTCTTGACAGCGTGGAATCAGTAGGCTAAAACCTCCCAACATTGGGAGAGGCCAATGTTCAGCAGTGGACTACTATAGGCTAATTAATGATTCGTTAATATTCAGCATGTATCCTCAATTACTGAACGAAATAATGACAGAAAGACCCACAAAAATCCCTCTTATAAATGCAAATCATGTAATTAAGATAAATCGAGTGTAAGGTACTAAACTTTACTTATCAAAGTTGGGAGATCCCCGCCTTGTTGGGGCCCATTATTTACCAATACAAAAGTAATTAGTAAATTTGGTTAAAGTTTCGTTGATATTTTAGCTAAAATGTTACTTAATGGCTCACGGAAAATTCAAGTTGCATTAGTTGGAAATTTACTTACGTGTTATGAAGTTCGTTTATTTATGCTAATAGGGACTAAGTTCTTGTGATGAATAGCTTGCAATATAATGCAAAGAAAATAAAATTTATTTAACATTCCCACTTAATGAAAACTGGTAGAAAAGTGCAAGAAGAGCAAAAAATCACATTGTAAGATTTTGTTAGGGTTTCCAAACAAAAATACTATTTCTTTGCCTACTTTTGCAATTTGATTCAGTATGCAGTTTAGTCTCATTCAGAATACATTTTAGGTATAGTTCCACAGATCAAGAATTTACAAACCCAATGTAAACCATAGCAAAAAATAATAATCCACACCGGCTTAAAACTGTCCGTTAGGTATTGGATTTTGATCCCTAGCAAAAGCAAAAGTTTCGTTTGAGCAGGGCTTTTCCTACCTGTTTGAAGGAAAACCCGAGGAGGTTTTCACACGCCTAAAAGGTATAAATAAAATAAAATGAATATTTAATTCTTCTTTTGTGGTAATCGAAGCAAGAAAACAACTCCTCGTTCGTAGCTGGTTATGAAAAATCAGTTACGAAAATTAATGAACCCCGATATTGTACACAACAGTCTACATAGACCCAATATATTATTATCTATCTATGATATTAGGTACTTATTTAATTAATTAAAATTAATAAAAAAAAAATTATTTATCTACGTAACACTAGTTATGATTTTAAATCGGCCGGGGTGAAAGGGATATGCCTCCACAAACTCGCCTCCGGCAACTGACGACCCTCAGTAGCCGTGCATTTTAGTCGGTTCGAGACGTTCGAGTCCGACATAACCTCTCCCACCGGTTCTGGTGGTCTGGCTGAACTTTTCGCACGATAAGAAAATGTATGATTTTTATTACTAATTTAGAAAACTTACCGACTAAACTCGTCCATTGATGCCTGGATATCATGATGTTGATTAGAAAGTACTGATCCGAAATCTGTAACAAATAAACATACAGTTAAGAAAACTTCCTTCAATTTCATTTCATCAAACAGAAAATAAATAGCTTAATATATTACAATTTATTGATCAACTTTACTCTCAATTCATTTTTCAAAATTTAAATTAAAAATTTCTTTCTTTCTTTCTTCTTTCTTTCTTTAAATAACAAGAAATGTTTTTATTTTTTCCTTTGAGAGTCTAAGACGACTATACATCTATTATACATGTATGCTATCATCAAAAGCGTTTATAAATATTTTAGTGTTAAATCACCTTTGTCATTGACTGTACTTGATATGAAAGAAGGGAAATTATTTTGTGTAATGAAATGTGGAGTTTTCTCGTAACGGTTATAGAAATTGTATCTTTAGTTACCACAATGGGCGGTAGCAAGTTCTTTAATAGGGTAAGGCTAGGTGTAATAGTTAGCGGAAAAGATTCGAGGTTATTAAAGTTTGAGAAAATGTCTTATTCTTTATCCAAGATAGGATAGATTCCGTTTCCTGCTCCTCATTTTATTGGTTTCTTTTGATTTTTATAGGAGCGACTACAATCTGAACGAGAGACAAGACTGCACTAGAGATTTGTTCAACAATCAGCAGGTGTGTACTAACTTGCAGGTAAGGTTGGATTGAAAAATGTACAAGTATAACAAGTTGTGTGCTGGTATCAAATGCCTAAGTGGTACTTTCTATTTACAAAATCCATACGGCTAAGTGTCGATTTGAGTTTATTCTGTATCATTTTTTATTTTTTTAATTTATTTATTAGGTAGCAGTTGATTCAACTGATAATACCTATATCCTGTTATTTCCACCAGCTTTTACTTGAGATTTCAAATGCTTGTCGAGTTTGTTCTTAAATTGATTCACATTTGGTGAAGATATTATAACTTCTGGCAGTTTTTTTTTTGTTCCATGCGTTGACAACTCAATTGCTTAAGAAGTGTTTCTGTGGATTATTATTTGAAAACCTGTTTTGTTTCTTGTGTAAATCTTTTTTTAGTAAGCTGCTAGACTCGCCCTCTATAACACAGAGTGATTGGACTTTGAGCTTCAAAGCGTCGAATGCTAGATGATGTATGAAAATTATGATTTGTTTAAAGACAAGGAATACCAAAATAACTTTTTAAAGTTTCATAATGAAGATGTTTTTATATATATATATATAGGACGCGCCAGTTTGACTTCACCTCGCCTGATGGTAAGCTAAAGACAAAGTCTCAGGAAAGAAGGTCATCATTACAGACACGTAGCATGTTAAAATGGTGGGACTCAGCTTGGCGGTCTAATCACATGTTTTTTCACGCCCCGCTTATAGGAACCTGGACTGTAGGAGGAAGGAAACACGAGAGCTGGTAAAAATTCCTGGACTAAGTGATGCGGGATTAACAAGAAAATGATAATCACGAGTGCTTATCGCTCCTCGCTCACAGTAGAACCACGCGAAACTAATTCAATAAAGTCATACAAAACATGTTTCTTTCAGATATTGTTGACATACCGACAGACGTTTTCATTTATTCCGTTGCAATATTTCAACGTGATTTTTTCCCATCTATTGATTCGGAAATAGGAAGACATTTTTATAGAGAAATATTACTGGTAATATTTATGTAGTAGGTACAGTGGACTGCAGAAGTCCGTATACAGCTTGAGATTTATAATTCTTTGAGTAACTGCGTCTAATTTAACAGATTGAAATAGCGACTTTACCATTGTAAATAAAATTTAAATATACCTATTTCTTAAATACAATGACTTTAATGACAGTGCATGCATGCAATACCATTGTATGCATGCACAGCCGTTAAATAAGTTTACCTGAATTGTAATTGTAATTATTGTGCATGATGTTGTGAGATGGAACAAATGTGATGTACACCTATTACA
This sequence comes from Eilema griseolum, assembly GCA_963662185.1. Lineage (NCBI taxonomy): Eukaryota > Metazoa > Arthropoda > Insecta > Lepidoptera > Erebidae > Eilema > Eilema griseolum. The sequence continues at coordinate 6,482,615 of OY759232.1, forward strand.
TACAAACACAATCACGCCTTTATCCCCGTAGGGTTAGGCAGAGGTGAATTAGCACCCACTCTACACAGGAAAAAGAAAGAAATGCATTTAGTACAGGTAATACCAATGTATTACTTACTAGATGGCGAATGACGTCACTTCATATCATTTAAGTTTCGTATTGTAGGTATACAGATTTCTGTAGCTCATTGTACCAGTGTTTTGATTACCACCTGTACGCCTAGTATGAAAAACATCAGACAGGAAGACAATCGCAATGCTTCGCTCTCTCGTACAATACGATTACGATAGTTTATCATGCTAGGGATACTTACTGTACGCGTTTTTGAGTGTATTTTAAGGTTGGGGTGACACGGTGGTGAACGAGCTCAGATCTACCGCGTGCGCCAGAGCATAGCTTCTCGCGACTTGCTCTCAACATATATGCCGATGACTAATACGAGTACATAACATAAACTCATAAACTCACGCCTATATCCCCGAAGGGGTAGGCAGAGGTGCTAGCACCCACATATGTTTAGGTCCCAATGTAATAGGTGGCGAGCCTATTGCCATTAACCGGGCACTTATAAACCTGCGATAAATACACACATAACTTCGAAAAGCATCGAAAAGTCATTGGTGTGCGCCATGGTTAAACCTGGGATCGAACCCGAGACCTCGTCTCAGCAGTCCCTTACCCATACCACTAGGCTACCGCGGTTATTAGATATATAGCTAATACGAGTACATACCTACATGAAATACAAAATGGCGGGACTTCCTTTCTAAATGCGCTTCTAATTCGTTCTAATTACAAGAGCGTTGACACGTTCGGTATTCCTAGGCGCAGCCAAGCTAGTTACGAATGTTGATTGATATAATCACTTCCTCACGCTCGCTCTAAAGTGCAAATTCTAATAACTACTTAGGTAGTTACTTATTTCATTTATGCAATACTCGTAGTAAAAAAAATGTTTACAGTCTAAGGAAAAATATGGTACGTGCGATCAGTCCGAGAGTTCGTAGCATATTTAACGCACGACAAATGAGTGGACCTCTCAGCCTTAGGAGGAACTTTGCCTCGCTGTGTGTGTACTACCGCCTACCCGCGTTGGTAGCGCGAGTGTGACTCTCTTGGTTTTGAACGCGTCCATAGGCCACGGTGACCTCTTTCCATCAGGTGGGCCGTGTGCTTATCTGCCACCAAGTGGTATAAAAAAAATACAATGATTTGTGCTCTGATGAATTGTTTAACATGATGCCCATAGCTACATTCTATCATTGCACCGCTCGCTATAGACAAGGAATTCATCCTCACACATTGCGACCTGAGACGGTGCGCACTGTACGGTTTGAAAGAAACTTCATCCCACGCACACTCAATGGGGTTCTTCAAGCAGGGCATTAGAAGGTTTCTTCAGGGTCGGCAGTGCGAGTGTAATGCCCCTAGTGTTGCACACGTCCATAGGCCACGGTAACCATTTCCCATCAGGTGGGCCGTGTGCTTGTCTGCTACCTAAGTGGTATAAAAAAAAGTTCAGTGACACATTATATGACTATATATGTCTATAACCGGCAGATGACCAAGACGCTTCTAAAAATCTCATTTGTCCAGTTCTAATAAGTGATTTAGGAGCTATGAGGGAACAGATGAATGTACATACATACATAGCCTGTCAAAATCATAACCCTCCTTTTGCTTCGCCATAATCAGGTAAAAATATAGCGTAATTACGGTTCACTAAATGACCACATATGTATATTATTATGTATTCATTCTTGTAACCAAAGGCATGAAATTGTTCTACAGTCAAAATTAACATATATGCATTGTAGATTTACCTATTACATAAGTAAGATGAACTAAATGCATTCTCGTGAATACATAAAATTTACGATTTCAAGATAGAAAGTTCTACTTACTTTTATTACTTTAGAAACTGCATATAGCGTTATTATGTTTAACGTTATTTCACGACTGCTATAAGCTATTTTAAACATACAGGAAATAAGCAATTACTTATTGTCTGTTGATGTCTTGGACATTATAAACTTTATGACACTTTCTATGATGTCATCATTGACTTGTCAATGGACCATTGTTAATAAAAGTTATCAAAATAAGGCCACCTGTACACAATGCTACGATAGGTAGTAAATCTTAGAATAACGTGTCTGAGATTTAAAATTCAGTACGATTTTATTTAAATATAAGGGTTTAGGTAAACTGTTCAAATTATTTTAATGCTTGATGATCGTGTTAGCTGATGAATTTTATGTACAATGCATTCTCAGTATTTGAAAGCTAATTAGACCATCAAGCCTGGTATTGACAACTTAATTGATTTTACGGCAATTTTGTGAATAACCGCAGGTTATTCACAAAATTGCCCGGTTAATGCCAATAGGCTCGCCCACCTTTTACATTGGGACCTAAACATAAACTGGCGAAATATGGGTGCTAACACCTCTGCCTACCCCTTCGGGGATATAGGCGTGAGTTTATGTTTATTATGTGTTGTGAATAAACTATTTTCATTTTATTCGTAGATTTTTTTTATTATTTTACTTTCTCTGTGCCTTTTCATCCATCTTTTAAAGGTCTCTACTTCGAAACAACCCAATCACTAACACACTTCGTGTAGTAAAAAATATTAGTATTATAAGTATTCTCCGTCTCATAGAAATTATGTATTATTTTTGTAATTATTAAAAATGCTATCCCTCCATCTTCTTTTCATAAATCTTAAAATAAATAGCCTTAGCAAAAATCTCTTTTATATTATGCACAACCACAATAAAAAACGAATTAACATTACAATTACGTTTTACAACACAAATTTTACAAGATCTTGGAATCTCTAAATGCAGAATTACCCATTAAGTTTTATCACAAATTGCTATCAGTCACACATATTACAAAAGCATCTATCGCACATCATGTCATAAAAAATCTAAATTACTCGTAAGAATCAGCTCACATTGTCGTAACGTGGCACATGCGATTTGCAGAGCATTCGCACGCGATTGCGCCAGACGCGTTGATATTCCCCGTCCTCGACAAAAAATGACGCGACTGTCGCAAGATTCGCCGGTGAAAGTGCGCAATTAGTGCGTATTACGCAACCGATCATGTCGGCGTCGTCCGAATTTGGCTAGTTGTCTAGAAGTATGCGGCCGGCCTTATTCTGAGAATAGTGCAGATTGGTTTGATTGAGTTGTGCGTGAGACGATGTGCTATTTAGATAAATTGTGTCTAGAAATTACTGTAACATATAATTACTTAGTCTGGCCATAAATACTGTTACAATTTAAATAAGAAAGATATTACATTTGAATTTGGAATCTGTCATTTTTATACGATTGTTCATTGTGTTTTCTAATTTTAGCGCCAATACATTGTACAATATTTTGATATATTAAAATGGAGTGGGGTGATAAAGAAAACCGAATCGCTGTGATTGCATTACACAAAGTTGGTATGGAGCCGAATGTAATTTTTAAAACTCTCCATACGCTTGGTATTAGTCAAATGTTTGTGTACCGGGCTATTAATAGGTACAATGAGACCTCCTCTGTTTGTGACAGAAAAAGATCTGGCCGTCCACGTATTGTTCGTACGAAAAAGGTGGTCAAAGCAGTAAGGGAAAGAATTCGAAGAAATCCTGTCCGAAAGCATAATATTTTATCTCGGGAGATGAAGATAACACCCAGAACCATGTCGCGCATTTTAAAAGATGACTTAGGACTTGCAGCCTATAAGAGACGCACTAGTCATTTTTTTACTGATAATTTAAAAAAGAATAGGGTGGTAAAATCGAAGCAACTACTGAAGCGGTACGCAAAGGGAGGTCACAGAAAAATTTTGTTTATGGATGAAAAAATCTTTACAATTGAGCAATATTTTAACAAACAAAATGACCGTATTTATGCTCAAAGCTCTAAGGAAGCTTCCCGATTAGTCGACAGAGTGCAACGTGGGCATTATCCGACTTCAGTGATGGTTTGGTGGGGTGTTAGCTATGAAGGAGTGACTGAGCCATATTTTTGTGAAAAAGGTATCAAAACATCGGCACAAGTGTATCAAGATACCATTCTTGAGAAGGTAGTTAAACCCCTTAACAACACCATGTTCAATAACCAAGTATGGTCCTTCCAACAAGACTCAGCGCCGGGTCATAAAGCTCGGTCCACGCAGTCTTGGTTGGAAGTGAACGTTTCGGACTTCATCAGAGCTGAAGACTGGTCGTCGTCTAGTCCCGATCTTAATCCGCTGGATTATGATTTATGGTCAGTTTGTCAGAGAGTATGGCTTGCTCTAAACGCCATGATAATTTGGAGTCCCTAAAACAATCCATACTAGTGAATAGTGAAGAATTTTCCCATGGAAAGAGTGCGTGCTTCTATTGATAACTGGCCTCAACGTTTAAAGGACTGTGTTGCAGCCAATGGAGACCACTTCGAATAAGCTTTTTATATTTTAAATTGTTTTATATTAATGTATTAAACTAACACACTGTAAAAGTAATAAATATTATTTGCAATAAAAAAAATGTTTTTTCTTCGTAACAATATTTACTGCAAAAAGCATCGCAAAGTCATTGGTGTGTGCCATGGTAAAACCTGGGATCGAACCCGAGACCTCGCCTCAGCAATCCATTAACCATACCACTAGGCTACCGTGGGTCTTCGATGCGATGCGATGGAATTTAATATTTTTTACGACCATATTTTTACAACTGTCAACTTACAAAAAAAGCAGGCTTAACCACTGAGGTACAGTACTGAGGCTTTGCTGGTTATAAATCAAGAAAAGGCCGCAATTTTGTGATCCTTGATATTCTTCTGGCAATTTCTAGTAGAACATCTTGCTTCCAAAAATATTGGTTTTCCTATTAGCTTCGCTTCCTATTCGCTGTAGTATCTCAAAATTTGACAACTTTACAAGTTTACATATAGATGATAGTCTAGTGTAGTATTCCTAGTGTTAATAGCCGCGGTAGCCTAGTGGTCTCAAGTTCGATCCCAGGTTTTACCATGGCACACACAAATGGCTTTTCGATGCTTTTAGAAGTTATGTGTGTATTTATCACAGGCTTATAAGTGCCCGGTTAATGTTAATAGACTCGCCACCAATTACATTGGGACCTAAACATAAACTGGTGAAATGTGGATGTTAGCACCTCTACCTACCCCTTGGGGATATAGGCGTGAGTTTATATGAGTTTATGAGTTACATATAAATGAATATACGCAGTACATATTACTATACATATAGAAAAAGTAGCTGTTACTGCATTTTGTCATAGGAAAATTAAAAGCAGTAAATAGCTACTTTTTATTGTTTATCAATCTGATATGTGGTCAGCATCAGATCGATCTAGACGAACAAGGCACTCAAAATGATTTTAATGCCTTAATTTCCCTCCCTTCCTCTTGAATGATTGGTCTTATATTTGGTACACACATTTAGTCCAGAAAATAACATAACATAAACATAAACTCACGCCTATCGGTCTATCGGACACGATTGTATTCCCGTCCCAATTGAGCAGTCCGACTGGGGATGAACCTCCGCCCTACAGAAAAACGCGGCTGTAATAAACTCGTGTTGTGTTCCCGGCGGTGAGTAGGGTAGCCAGTGCTCACTGGAGAGTTTTTGTGCTGTCAGTGGGAAGACCAAAAGCTTGTCCTGCTTTGTCTTCTACACTGGCGGCACAGGGACTCTCCCCTAGTATAGCACACGCCCATAGGTCACGGTAAACACTTTCCATCAGGTGGGCCGTGTACTTGTCTACCACCTAAGTATATTAAAACAGTTGGATTATATCTTAATATTAATATTAGTATAAGATAATCTTGAGACTGAAGTCTAGATCGTTCGATTCCAAATTTATTTATTTATTGTACAATATTAATAAATATAATTACTAAAGTCTATAACATGGAATCAGTACAATATTACTAATATACTTATCGCTTTAAACGATATCTGCCAGGCAACCTTTAATTTAAATAATAATAATAATTTAAACAAAAAGGCAATTTAGTCGAGCTAAAACATCTTAAGCCCTATATATACGACGACCTCCGTGGCGTAGCGGTAGAGCATTCGACTGCTATGCAGGGGGCGCGGGTTCGATTCCCGCTCAGTGCAAATATTTGTATGCATGAATATGTATATTTGCATTGGTCTGGGTGTTTCTATGTATAATATGTATGTATGTACGAAAAAAAAATAAGTATCGAAGTATGTTTATCCGCATTCTAGATTCCATAACACAAGCTAGTAAAGCTATGCTTACCATGGGTCTAGATAGCGTTGTGTAGAATGTCGTGAAATATTTAATATTTATTTATTTATATATATAGTTCTATCCCTAATTTAGGTGAATATTGCATAAAAAAGTAGGCTCTGCTTGTTATTATGTAGATACACAGGTCCTGAACCGACAACATTGATAAATATTCAAATAATAATATTTATCTACAATATGAATAATGTATGAAATGAATATATTTAGTCATGCTAGTATACTAAATTATTTAATTATTTTATGCTTGAATTAATTAGTTACAATATTAGCGGTACTATCATAGCACAATGTTGAACAATGCTTTCTGCGCATAATTTTCTTATTAAAGACTAGCGTTGTAATCTTATTAATTTTGGCGATTGATTATGTCTATTTGTGTATCTGTTTGTCTAATCTGTGAAGGTATTATGTTACGATCTAATATTTAATTAGTTAGTCTAAAGTATCTGTAATTAGCTGAAAAAAGTTGTCAAAGTAGTTTTTGACTTAGAAGGGGGAGGGGGTAGCTACTTACAATGAAGTTACTTAAATTTTTTACTTAAGTTATTTGGTTTTTGAAAAACAGCTAGGTCAATTTAAAGAAAAATAATGTTCTACGCGGGATTCCACGAGTTAATAGAAACACAATGCTAAAACTTCAATTTCCAATAAAATTTTGGGAAAGTTTCTAAAATGGTTTCATTAAAAAAAAAGTGTCTTCATCTCACAGAATAAAGTACAGTCATATCCTAAAAATGGGTTGGAAACAAAAAGCTTTATATTCTATCAGAGCGGGCGACGGCAATGTACAGACTGACCACACATCACACGTATATGACAGCAACCTGAATTTCCACATTGAATAGCGATTCTGTAGCTGTGGTCTGTTTAATTAGATGCATGATTGCATGCATAACAAGTGCACATCATGCGGAATATTTATTTAAGCGAAGTTCACACAGAAATACATAAAATTATCATACAGTCTTTTGTCACTAATTTGAATGTAATATTGAGTGGAATAATATGTAAACAGTTTTCTTTTAAATGCATTGATCGTATTTATTTCTTTGAGGCTATTTGGTAACTTATTGTAAATATGTATTGTCATGCAATATATATTTTTACTAAAAACATTCACTCTTTGTTAAGGAATTAAAAGCTTTTATGAATGTGCCCACTCGCTACGTAGTAACTATTTATTAATCAGTGCTCGAATTACGGCATGACTGTTTTGTACGGCATTTTTGTACCTAAACAACGTCATACACTGATTTTATTTTATATGACTTGTTCAATTATAATTTTTTTTTTTTTACGTGCGCAAAATCCCCACGGATACCTCTCCACCGGAGCCGGTGGAAGAGGTTATGTCGGACTCGAACCGACTAAAACGCACGCAGCCTGTGGGTCGTTTTGGTTGTCGAAGATGACGTTGACAGGCATATCCCTCGCACCCCGGCCGACCCAGAGCCATCTCTCACGATCCGGCCCTCTCCTCGGGTGTGATAATAATTACGTGTGATAAAACGTTAAACTTTGCGGTAAATTTGACATAACAGATGAATATATGTAAACAAAAATGAATCATCGAAATGTATATAAGCCATACATGGAAAGCGCATAATTTCCTAACAACTGCTTTTTTTTTTATTTGACGAACAAGTCTCTGATTTTCTCGGGGTTGGGTGTCGGGCACTCTCGTAAAAATCTTATAAGTCAAACTAAAAGTAATAGAAGAAGGAGTAAAAGAAATTAGAACGAGAAATATACCTATATAAAATATATTTATATTTTTTAATAGGTACGTCCGTGTAACAGCTTGTAAGTGAATTTAGTTATGGTCATGAGCATATCGAGGAGGGGTCCCATCACAGAAATATATATTAGAAAGAACGGTCATAGGCAGTGTTTATCAGCATGTCGCGGGTGGCGACTTTTTTTGCTGTGAATAATTACTCAATCAATCAATCAGTTAGCCCACCGTAGTCCACTGTTGAACATAGGCCTGTCCCAATGCGCGCGATTTTTTCAGATTCTCTGCCTTCCACATTCAGTCTGTCCCAGCCACATTTAATAAGTAATAAATAATAAACTCACGAGAAATTTATTCTAAATCTAAATATGAAATTGATTCCTCCATTTTATTAATAGTGATAAAGCAATTATATGTTTAAATGGGTTTCCTCGATACAGGCTTGCCTAGTGAGGAAACCACAGATAGATCTAGATTAAGTTAAGTGGGTTTTCTGCAGAATGTTTCTCATTAGATCATAACATACTTATTACACAAAACTTGGTCAGAGTTACCAAAAATTACTATAGTTGTTCTTTTATGAAATTGTGTACCTACCTATGTATCATTTTGCATCAATAAATATTTTATTTCATTTTTTTTTTCATTTTTATTCTATAATTGAAAATAGTATCTACAATATGGCATATTCAGGGCATGTTTAACTATGTTATCACAAGCCAGTCTTATTACTGAGTAAGCGTTAGAAAGTTCCTTCCTCATATGGCAGGAATTGTTTAAAAAGTGGCCACGCGTTTCTTGCTCACATGGCCGCTCTATCATTACATAATTCTGTAGGCCCCTTACACTTGGTGAAGTTTTATCACTTAAAGTTAACTTAATTGTTTACCCTTTAAAACATTGATTACTCCATTTATACGCGCTAATTACCGAGATGACAACTTTGCCACGCACACCGCAAACCGTTATGGCATGGTAAATGTATTTGATATGCGGTTACTGTGGTCGAGTTATTGGTTCAGAGAATAACGCATTATAGTTCTGTAATATTAGTTTGATACCTACAAAAAATTACAAAGAAAAAAGAAATTTACTATTCAAAAATTCACTAATTCACAATAATTCTTAAAAACACGGGCAGGAAAACATACACATACTTATCAGAATAAACGGGATATTTACCATGTTTCACTATTTTGAGCTTCCGATATTTCGGCGCTGTTGCAAGCACCATGATCACGGAGGAACTGGAGTAGTGGCGGTGAACTAAGAAAAAGTTTTTTCTTCTAGGAGTAATTATATCGATCTACCCTCTTTCGAGTTCTTTTACTACGCGTATCTGCACTACTATTGGTTTCATTCTCACTACAAACTCGAACCCGATCTCGATCACGTTCACGACATACGATGCTCACTGTATCCACTCGCGATTTTGTTTTAGCTTGTTCCCGGTTGTTTTTGCAAAGACGGACCACTGGATGCCAGACGTTCGGCTGTTGAAACCCATCCTCACGATTGAAATTTTTATACTTTTTTATTTCAATTGCTTCCCTAACCAGTCTTGGTATATAGTGGCGTTCTGTCGAAAGCATCTGAGGGTTATGTAGTTCGATCCAGTGGTTCGTACCGGACTCCAATAAATGTTGAGCGATTGCAGATTTATGCGGTTCATTGTTTTTGACTGCCCTGATGTGTTCCTTGATTCGGCATGTAACCGTTCTTTTTGTTTGTCCTATATAAGAACTGCCACAGCTACAGTCAATCTTGTACACTCCCGGTCTGTCCAATGGGGAGCCATCTTTGGGTGAGCGCAGGCATTGCGACAGCTTTTTAAAAGGAGTGAATATAGTTTTGACAGATACCTTCTTCAGGATGTTAGCGATCTTATCTGTCACTCCTTTGATGTAGGGTAAAAAGGCTGGCTGATACTGATGTCAGTGACCATGATAGTTTAAATACCTATATTACACATACTTAGCAAAGCAAAGTCCTTCCTAAGGCCTATTTCACATTCTCCCGTCCGGTATCAGTGTCGGACGACGATAGCCGATTTGTGATAGCCGTTTTCACATATATTCGATAAAATCGGCCCGATATGTCAAAGATACATCCATTTGCGATTTTTTTTTATACCACTTAGTTGGTAGACAAGCACACGGCCCACCTGATGGAAAGTAGTTACCGTGGCCTATGGACGTCTGTAACACCAGAGGAGTCACAGTCGCGCTGCCAACCCTGTAAGTACAGAGCAGAGAGTCGATAGCACATACTCAAAAAAATTAACCATAAGCTCAACCACAGACTCCTTAGAAACCTCTACCATTGATTATGACATGATATTTGTTTTTTTATTTTTTTATTTTGCTGTTGTGGTGACTGATTGACATTGATATCCGATATCGGGTGAACACAGTGGTGTCAGCTCTGATATTTAATATCGGGCCGGACAATATGATACATATTGCACACATTTTACATTTTACGCCACATTGGGAGAAGCCTATGTCCAGCAGTGGACTACAGTGGGCTAATTGATTGTTTGATTGACGTCCTGTCGGCTATCGGAGCCAACACTGATATCGGATCGGATAATGGAAAAAATGCTCTAAGGGTGAAAGGTTCCACATTGCCTGCAAGTATGGGATTATGTATCGTAGTAGGCAGGAGTGTTATGAAGTTTAAATTTTGAAAATTTAGTTTTGAAAGTTACACTTCACTGGCGTTATTTCACTATAATTTGACATATATTTTATTGAGACATAATAATATTTCTTTACTAAACAGAGGTGGATATTGTTATCCACATTTCGTCTCACGTAATCAATAGGTATATTGATAGCAACCGGGCACATTGTCAAACTCCATGTCAACAAAAAAGATTTTTTAACAGAATTGAGAAACTTAATAAATATTTACTTACCCCTTCAGGGATGGATATCATATACGTAAATAGTAGGTAGATAGTAATAAAAATCGAACAATTTAATGATTAATTTTGAAAACATTCTATTGCAACAGAAATCCGTCCCTTTGTTTTTTTTATTTATTGGTAAACAGTAAATTTGCAAGTTGACAGTACTAAATATTTTCTCTAGCGCTAGTCCCGTTATTTTTCCAAGAAAAGAGTACCTATTACAGATCAACCCGAAAAAATCATTAGCTTTCGAATTGAATTACCCTTAAATTGATTAAATTAATTTTGTTTCATTAAATTAAAATAAAGGTTCAGACCCACTTCCCCGTAATTAATTAATTATCTTAATTTGATATTAGCTAAATGCCAACCACTCACCACAGCCTACCCCATATCAAATTAATTATGTTATTGGATTGAATATCGGATATAGCCGTTTCAGATGAACCTTTACTAAGCAATATATATATATATATAGTCAGGTACCATGTTAGTTTTTTTTTATACCACTTAGTTGGCAGACAAGCACACAGCCCACCTGATGGGAAGCGGTTACCGTGGCCTATGGATGTATGCAACACCAGGGGTGTCACACTCGCGCTGCCGACCATGAAGAAACCTTCTGATGCCGCTCTTGAAGCATCCCATATTGTAGGCGCTTGGGAAAACCGCAGCAGGGAGGTCATTCCACAGCTTGAGTGTGCGTGGGATGAAGTTTCTTTCATACCGCACAGTGTGCACCGTCTCAGGTCGCAATGTGTGAGGATGAATTCCCTGCCCATGGCGATAGGTGCGATGATAGTATGTAGCTACGGGCATCATGTCAAACAATTCATCTGAGCACAAACCATTGTATAGGCGGTAGAACACACACAGTGAGGCAAAATCCCTTCATGCTCAATCAATTTAATCTTGACTCTAAATGAAATTATCGAAATAAAACTATTTTAATGGATTTTAGCAGTCATAATCACAGGGAGACTGGTAGTTCAAATTTTGTTTACATTTTTTCGGGTACAGTTTTTTATTTGTAGGAAATAATTTTTATAAAGTCGATCAACGTAATTCATAAAAAAACTGCTAACACGTAAAGATTTTAATCAGCAGCAAAAAAACTCTAGAGTTCTAGGGCTATAAAGTTTATAATTTTCCGGGTTTGTTAGATTTTATGGTGTCTATAATCTTTGGCACCCAAGACAATCTCATTTGCAATCCGTTATATTAGTCAGTTAATGAACGAGGCTTTCCTCCAGTACAGGTTTTCCTTCAGTAGTTTGGGGGTAAGATAGCAATGGCTTCCGTAGAAGTCAACTAAATCAAGAATAGGAAAGTATGCGGTGAGTAGGGTAGCCAGAGCTCACTGGAGAATTAGTGCTGTCAGTGGGATGACTAAAGGCTTGTCCTGCTTTGTCCTCTACACAGACGGCACATATATTCTCTGTGCTTACAGGGTCGATAGCGTGAGTGTGGCTTCTCTGGTGTTACACACGTCCATAGGCCACTGTAACCAATTTCCATCAGGTGGGCCGTGGCCTTGTCTGCCACCTCTGTGGTACAATTTTTTTTAAAAACAGTAGTAGTAAGTAAGTGTATTTTAAACTTAATTTACTCTATTTATTTTTAAGTTTACTGCAAAAGCTCAGAGTATGTTTAAGAATATATCAAAATAGTAACGTACGTATAATAATATAACTGTCCGGTTTAGTGTGAATAGATCACAGTGACATAAAAACATGCGCGACCACGAATGCACTAGGCTACTCCAATAAAGAATATTGAAGAAACGCAAGGCAATTGATCGGAATATTTACTTTTATTTCACGGTCATGCATAAGTAGGGCTCCGAGAGATGTTTTTGTACTAGATACACATTTAATAAGCTACTCTACTTCATCTCTCTTGTATTTATTAGGTACTTGTATTGTAACATTCATAAGCATTTTATTTATTCCCGTATTCCAGAACAGTGCTCAGTTGTAGTTTGAGTTAGTTCTGGAATACGAACCAGACCTCTGAACGTACGTCATAGCACCATATCCTCCATGTTTTACATCGAGTTTATCTCGGCTGCCTTTTTCAGGCAATCATCGTCAGTACACCAGTATTTTGATTCGTGGTCTCCATTTAAGGACGCATTTGCTCCAATGGTCAGCAGTCTTTCAGCAGAAGTGACCTGCCCTTAGCCCATTTAGGTTTGCTTATTCAGCTACAACAATATTTTGGTAGATACCACTATTTCATGAACTTGATGGACATCTAAAGAACAACAACAATTTATGTATTTAGAAAGGTTTATTTGGCTTCTTATTTTTATCACAAACGATAATACCAGTCCATTCAATATCTCTTATATAATCTCAGTTCTAAATAATAATTCCAATAACCGCATTATGAACTAGAAAATATTTACGCTCCATCGGCGTTTCAATATGAATAACATGAATACATGTTTAACAAAAACGGCAATATCCATCGTATTTTGATAAGTACCTTATGCATTATAGACAAGTTTACTATATATTAATGTACAACTTTTTTCGACAGTACTTTTATGCCTGACTAACTTTGACTAATAGTGCTTCAATATTGTTTAAGTCCCACTTACACAGGCCACATATTTAGAACAGATACCGTAAGAAGACTGACAATTCTGTTTACAGTAGTATAAAAGAAGAAAAGAAATAAGAAAGTAAGAAGTAAAGAATAAAGATAATGGAAAGAAGGTACCTATAGAGAAAAGCAGTGTGTGTGTGAGAGAGAGAGAGGGAGAGAGAGAGGGAAAAAGAGAGAGAAATATAAAAGACATCATTAAAAATTAACCTTTTGTTATCAAATAGCTGTTCAAAATAAATTCATTTTTCAACACACTGGCTACTTGTTTCTCTTAATAAACTTTTTATCTAAGTAGGTACTGTATAACACTTTTTGTGACACTGTTGCATAATCAGGGTTCTTAATCCAAATTATGTGCAGTTTCATACACTATTTTATCTAATCTTTTGAAATAGTTAACATAATTTTCGTAAAATTACAAAGTTATTTTGGCCGAAAAAAATAATTTGCTGCTTGCGCATACGTGTTGCAGGGCATCCACAGACTATGTAGAAGAAATGCATTGATACCTCTTTGAGTTCAGTTGAAATGGAAAAAAAAGTTACATTATGTAATTTTTTAATTCATTTTGATACTATGATACTTATTCGTAAACAATGTGATTAAAGTTGTTTTTAATTTTTAATGTTTACTGTTATTATTTTCTTAATTAGTGTGTTGAAAAACGGAGTATGATACTCGTGTGTTTTGATTAACGTCCTCGGCTCTCTTAAGACTGGCAATGGCGCCTCAGCGGTAATCACCAACATTACACACTTGTACCATAATGTACTATTATTAATGTATAGTTTTATTATCAATTTAACGGTGGAGTGATTCGTTCATCATTTCTGTTATGAATATGAAATAATGTATACAAGTGTACTTAACACCCATTAAACAAATCATAACTATATAGATATTCATATATTATTATGTAATTCACACATATTTATGTGACAGTTAGTAAGTAATTACATATGTATTTTATGGGTACTTGTTATGTAAATACTTGTTTCGTATGCGCTAGGATGAACGTTTTATTAGACAGTGTATTATGAATAGTGTCTAATTATTAGTAGTAATATTTAAATTTCATGGACAGAATTTGGTAATATTCCGGCGCAAGAATTGGCTAGATAGGTACTTATTTTTTTCTTGACACCTTTTTTTAAATTGATAAATATTTGATTGAATGCCACATTTAAAACAGGGCCTCGATTCTGATAAACCGAAACGTAAAGGTGACCTTAGTTATAAAAAAATAGATAAGAAAAAAGGGGGGAGGTCTAGTGTAGCGTTTTTTTAAGAACGTATCGTAATTTTTTTTTGCTTAAACATCCTGGGCTGTTTAAAATACAAAGATACGTATAGTTTTTTTAAGGATATCAAATTTGTTAAATGTTCCAGAGAAATGTGACATGCTCGAGAGGTCTACTGAATTACTAGTGTTATTGTAATAGCCAGGATTTGAACCCGAGACTTTTATTTCATTAGATACCTTTAAACAATGATTAGCTCACTAATATAAACAAAGGCCTGCAACATATCTATAGCCTATAAGTATATTAGTCTCTATCATGAAAATTGTCTAAAAAACTAAAGACTAAAAAATGTAATAGAAAGAAAGAAGAAAGAAAGAAAAATATTTTATTGAAGCCCCACACAGCGGGCACCCCACCAAATACAAACAGGTAGGCAATACAACAATTATCAGGTACATCAAATCAAAACAGTAGGCACATTAAAATTAAACTACGGGTGCAACACTCCACACTATGCGAACCACACTGCGCACACCCTTCGTTGGGTATGCACAGCGCTGGTTTTCAGATGGGGCCACAATATATATCCAATACAATATAATATATAGTTCTTCTAAAAACCTATTAAGTAAATGTAGCAGCCAACTTAACTTTTAGACTTCGGGCGGGATAATTTAATTTTCTTACATGTCGCCGGTGTGGGTATATTGAAAATATCCAAAGGACTCTGCGTGTTAAAGCCCCTTTCATAGGGTAAGGTAAGCCTCCCAAAGGGCCGGATATCCTCCTCACAATAAAGAAGATAGATGTGATGAGCGACATAATAATAGTGACGCTTATTAACTAAAATATCAGTTATTACAAAGAGTTATCGGGATATTTATCACGTGGTTTGAGTATCCGATATTTCAGTATATGCTATTTATAAGCTAATAATAAAAAATGATTGCAACATCAGTCATCAGTTTTTTTTGCCGATAATCTGTACGAGTAGGATAGGAAGATGATGATGAGAACGTGTGTCGCCGTAGAAGTAAGACGGATATATACAGGAAGATTTGAATGGCTTCAGGCGAGGTTCAGTGGCTCAATGGTCATAGCATTCCCCATGAAAGGGAAAGATCACGGGTTCGAATCCACCGTTTTTTTTTTACGTGTACAAAATCCCCACTGATACCTCCCCACCAGAGCCGGTCGAGGAGGTTATGTCGGACTCGAACCGACTAAAACGCACGCCGCCTGTGGGTCGTTTTGGTTGCCGAAGGTGAGGTTGACAGGCATATCCCTCGCACCCCAGCCGACCCAGGTTCGAATCCACCTGAACGATCTTATGACAAATAGTTTTAAAGATATTTGATTTAAAAAATTTAATTTCTCGCGCCGCCCGAAAGTGCTCCATACAAAATCGTGACACGTGCTGATGTCTCAGCGCGCTTTCGCGTAGTGAAAATTTATGGAGTGCAAGAGAATATCGCATTTATCTCAGTCTACGTTGTGTTTACACGTATACGTTTAGTGCATAATAAGATTGATTTGAAATTTAATGAAAATCTAAAAAGTTGTAAATTTTGCTTTATTTTGATTTTTTATATTTTAATAGTCAAACAGCGGGCTATTATAGCCTACCCTGGAGGGAAATAGGCGTTAGCGTATGTATGTATTTGCGAAACGCAAGTATTTAAGTATTTGCTTTAGGCGATTTCGTCAAGTTTAGTATTACCAGTATTGCTTAACCTGTTATGGTCTGTGCTAAATATTATCGAACAAATGTGTACATAATAAACACATATATATTATACATAATACATATTTGTGACACATAACCGGTTGTAATTACTTCACCCATACCTATGTGCATGAAACAGCTTCTGTTTGGCCCAGAATCCCTTATTTATAGTATAGATATCGGCATATTTTCTTGACCCAAAGGCTTTTTTTTATATATAGGACACGTCAATTAGACTTCCTCGTCTGATTGTAAGCTGAAGGCTAAGTCTCAGAAAAGAGTCCACCATTACTTACATATACCATGTGACAATGGTGACATTCAGCTTGACGGCCTCAACATTTGCTTTTTCACGCCCCGCTTAAATGACCCGGGACTGTAGGAAGAAGGAAACACGTGAGCTGATAATGAATCCTAGTCCTTAATGGTGCGACAAAGAAAAGAGTCACCGAACCGCTTGGTTCTCGATTGGATATTCTACACCGTATGCGGGTGACAGCTAATCGGCAACCAAAACGACCCACAGGCGGCGTTTAGTCGGTTCGAGTCCGACATAACCTCCTCCACTGGCTCCGGTGGAGAGGTATCCGTGGGGATTTTGCGCACGTAAAAAAAAAGCTAAGCCTGCACGTGTTGTCCTACAATAGAAAATATTTGAGAAGAGTTTCTTGAAAAATTATTGAAAATAATGTAAAAATATTATATTGCTTGAGACTAATGATGCCTTTTCGCGCGCAGATTAGTTTGATATAATCTATATTGGGAAAATTCAGCTCGTCCTCTGATGTAGTGCCACTTATGATAACCAGGAGCTTACCAATAACGTCAAGTTTTGAACCTTTTCTTAACTCTGTTAGGATCGGCATTCTGTTTAATTACGATGTTTTTTATGAAGAGACTGTAATCTCCACAATCCACTGATGCTATTGAAGTTAGATATACCTACACCAGTATAAACCAGTCAAACCAATTAAGGAGGGGGAAAAGAGCGAACCCTGGGTTCGAAGACGCAACCTTGAAACGCGATGAGGACTGGCGAATGAATAAAGAATATTCTACCTTGACCATTGTTTTTCTCTATCCGTCAGTAAGCATACAACTTATGACTAAGTGCCCGTTTGATGGCAATAGGCTCGCCCCGACGTGGGACTAAAAATCATAGTTGGCGAAATGTGGGTGTTTATCTCTGTCTACCCCTTAGAGGATTTACAGGAGTGAGTATAATAATAAACCACCAGACTAAGGGGTCGAGGTCAACAACCTAATTCGTATGAAGTGCAAAAATAGTGTCGTATATTTTTCTAAGGCTTGCCCATCCAATATAGAGAGCAAGTAAAAATGATAATGCTAAAAAAATAGCCTCAAGCTCTCCGCCTAAGTTTAATGCTAATGCTATAGAAATAGTCAATATGTATACTTGTATTGTAACGATGTTGAACCGTGTTTACATTTCTCAACTAAGAAATTGTAGATGAACCTCTTCAATGTCTACTTATTTCTTCAGAAACGGTACGAGAAGGGTATGGCGCGGATATGGCGCCGGCGCGATTATAATAGCTATCGCAAGTGCGTTGTAGGTACTGCTGATTAACGACTAAGGCTATGGCGTCGCCTCCACAAAAGCCGTAAAAATCAAACCAATAGAGCTGTAAGCGAATCCCGACCTCTAAAGGAATAGACTCAAATGCAACTGGGATTATTGCCACACCCGTCGCCATTGTTTCAGTTGCTTCTCAGCTATCATAGTGTTATCGCTATGGATGCTGAGAAGTAACCGAAATGGCGGGAATAATCCATTAAAAATATTGGCTTCTACTAAGCGGTGTTACCAGTTCTTTATTTTGTTTTACGCGTTATTATTATTTTTAAAAGCTTATCAACGATAGCCAGAAATAGATTTAAACGACTTGACGGCTAAATAAACTGGTTGATTAGAAAATTGTAATTGATGAATATAAAATTGAAGAGTGTGTTTGTTTATTTTTTTTTTATACCACTTAGGTGGCATTTAAGCGCACGACCCACCTGATGGAAAGAAATATTTCACCAATAATTGTATTCGGTCCCAAGTAATAGGGGGTGAACCTATTGCCGTATTTCGGGCACTATTGTTGACTCGAGCCATGTATCTGAGGCTGAGTCTGGGCTGTATATATCTGTCCGATGTTAAACAGCCCTCTCCCTTAGTCGCCTTGTACGATACCGCATGGGAAGAGATGGCCATCATAGAGTCGCTAAAACCGGATTTACGATGTAATTGGATTTATCCCTGTTTTCACCTTTAAGGATAACACAGTTCATGAGATATGGCCTGGGGAAAGACAGATAGACAGACAGTAGTGTCTTAGTAATAGGGTGTCGTTACTCTTTGGATACGGCGCACATTTTTTTTTATACCACTTAGGTGGCAGACAAGCACCTGAGAAAGTGGTTACCGTGGCCTATGGACGTGTGTAACACCAGAGAAAACACACTCGCACATTGCCGACCCTGTAAGCACAGTTTGTTTGTTTCTTCGAACGCGCTAATCTCAAGACCTACTGGTACGACTTGAAAAAAAAATGTTTATGCTGAATAGCCTGTTTAACGAAGAAGGTTTTTGACTACTTATCATAACGCTATTACCCAAGGGAGTGGAGTAGTGATCTTCCGTTCTCTCCCGTTATTATACATTTACACCACTTTTCTTGTTCTTCACGATATCTTCTCGCTGGTCTGCTGGGAGAAATTTCTTTGTAGAAATAAGCAGTACTAATGTTTCAAATCTCAACGTCCAATATATGAAATGTTTATTTTTTAATAATCATTCATCAACTAAATAAATAAATTGGAAAAATAATGTGAACAAAAAAGAGTTTGAAGGCTAAAAAATTACGAGCTCAAGGGAAGAGTGATGAGGTTTCAAAGTATGCCACAGATGAAGTCGGAGCGAGTTACCTAGTTACCTAAACCAATGCAAACAGATATATACTTTAACTACGAAAGTTTTCATGGGTGCATAGAATTTTGCTACACAATCGCACCAGAAACTGAAAGGCTTATCAAAATTCATTCAGTATCAATCGTTCGCAGTTAAACTAATAGAAGGATGAAATTGGTACCTATTCTAGGGATACAGAGGGCCCAACAGGGATCTTCAGGGCCCTAGCCATCAGAAGTTATACCTTTAGATGAACGAGCGGGTTGTCGCTACCGTAAAGGTCAAAATAAGTGTATCCGAAATCAGAAGAGAGAAGGCAGACCCCGAGCTATAAGGAGGAGGATATGGTGGTAACCAAGAGTTATTCTCGGAATTATTCAAAAGCATTGTTCTTAGAGCGAGTACAAATAATAACATATATTATTTAAATTTCTTTGAAATGGCAGGCTGTGTTGACATTTAAATTTAAGATTTTCAAGTTTATATTATAATTTTATCAACGGTGCCAATTCTGCTGTTAACACACATACCTAATTGTAAAATTTTGACGTTCATATGTGCTCTTTGTGTGCCTAAGCTGAATAAATGAAATTGATTATTTGATTCTTCGAACAAAACTCTCTAGATAAGACTAAGGTCCGTATTCCAGAATGATACTCAGTCCTGAATCTCGATTTAAAACAAGAATACCTCCTTTCAAGATCCTGGATCCGCAGTGTTAAATTGTAAATGCATTGAAAATGGCCAAATTAGTTAAATTCTAAGCTAAAGGTGTGATTTACGTTAAAATGTATATTTTGAGGAAGTTGACCACTGGTTATGAGATTGAGAATAATATGGGATAGTCAGCTCAAATAATAGTTTTTTTTATACCACTTAGGCGGTAGGACAAGAACACAGCTCATCTGATGGAAAGTGGTTACCGTGGACTATGGGCGTTTGTAACACCAGAGGAGTCACACTCGCGCTGCCAACCCTGTAAGTACAGAGTTTCTGTGCCGTCAGTGTAGAAGATAAAGCAGGACAAGCTTTTAGTCTTCCCACTGACAGCACAAATTCTCCATTGAGCTCTGGGTACCCTACTCACCGCTGGAAACACAACACGAAGTTATTAGCATGGCATTCTGTAGGGTTGAAGTTATACAATTTTTTTATGTATTCTTATAAATTGGTTCTGATTAAATCGTTGTCAGATTGATCGGACCCGAAAAGGGTATTTTTTGAATCGGACGCTAATGATATGAAATTTTGAAATTTAAATTAAATCATTTTAGAAATAGTGAGATGCTCAACAGAATCGGCACCAACGACTTTTAATAAGAGTGCATGGCATGCTTTTATTAAACATCAATTCTAGTTTTCTAATCAGCAAGTTTCTTTGACCTTCAATTTGTTTAAATCTAATATCTAATATGTCAATATTTCTGGTTATCGTTGATAAGCTTTTAGAAATAATGATTACGCGTAAAACAAAATAAAGAACTGGTAACACCGCTTGGAAACAGCTAAATTTATTCAACTTGATAGTGTGATGTACAAGAATGTTCAACCATTGAAATAATAACATTTTGAATGAAGTACCGCGGTAGCCTAGGGGTATGGGTAATGGACTGCTGAGACGAGGTCTCGGGTTAGATCCCAGGTTTTACCATGGCACACACCAATGGTTTTTCGAAGCTTTTCGAAGTTATGTGTGTATTTATCGCAGGTTAATAAGTACCCGGTTAATGGCAATAGGCTTGCCACCTATTACATTGGGACCTAAACTTAAACTGGCGAAATGTGGGTGCTAGCACCTCTGCCTACCACTTCGGGGATATAGGGGTGAGTGTATGTTATGAGTTTATGTATGTATTATGAATGGATTATCCCTAAAGTTTCGGTAGCTTCTCAGCTTCTCTTACCGGAGCAAGATGAGGACACCATGAGATGGTCCATAGCCAGTTACGGTGCCAAAGAACTTATTGGGCTACCTTCCATCCCGTCAGGGGCGACACAAGTAAAGATAACACTAGGTACACTAGAATGAAACCGATTAAATAGTAAACGGTTGTTTAGATGCCCTATTAATTTTCCAGCCAAATAAAGTGAAAATCTAGATATAGTCAGCATCAGATCGATCTTGACGAATCAATTACTCTAAATGATCTTAATGCCTTAATAATAATCTCAATAATTATCACCACCCCATCTCATCCGAAGGGTGTCGTAAGAGGCGACAAATGGAAACAAACGAAAACCATATCACTGCGAGAGAAGGAAAACTCGAAATAAAACCCTGTACCAACCCGTCTGGCCAACGTGGAAACAGTAGGCCAAAGCCTCCCAACATTGGAAGAGGCCTAGTCCAGCAGTGGACTGCGATGGGCTAGTTGATTGATTGATTGATTGGTCTTAATGCTTTGATTTTGCCCCTTTCCTGTTGACTGTTTGTTCTGTTATTTGGTGCACACCTTTAGTTCGGACAATAACACAATATAAATCAATTAAATAGTTTTATTAGCTCTCAATTCCTTGTTATTAAGATCATTTTGAGTAATTTATTCGTCAAAATTGATCTGATGCTAACTGTAGCTAGGTTTTTTCTTAATTTAACTGGATGAACAAATAGGGCTTCTTGATAGCCGCTCACGTTTTAGTCGGCTTGATTCTAGGCGGTCTGTGACAACTTCCAATCTTTAATTTCATTTTCCACGTGAGGCGACACGTGCATGCCGGGGCTTAACGTAAGTGAAGATCATTTTGACGGTGACTTTATTTTTTTTTATACCACTTAGGTGGCAGACAAGTTCACGGTCCACCTGATGGGAAGTGGTTACCATGGCCTATGAACGTATGCAACATCAGGGGTGTTACTCTCGCGCTGCTGACCAAAACTGTACAATACCTATGTTAAAATTTACATTAGGTTTGGAATACAACTTCAACGAGAAAGAGAAAATGAAAACAATTTTTGTTAATCTTGCTCATTTCTCTACAAAATATGGTTGTGGGACCCATTCAGAATCAATTATTATCTAATCTTTTAACAATATTTAATAATACAGAAACCATAAGACAAGAAAGTCAATTATTTTTAGATGCTCGCACCTGTAATTACTACCAATAGACGCATAGCAATCATAGCAGCCTTTTAATTGGTATAACGACATAATCACATTTATTAACAAGAGTCGGTTGAACAATTAAGTTACGTAGCATCGTCGATTCTGCACGTAAGTGTAGTAAGTGAAGGAAGCGTCGTTAGCTTAGTGTTTAAGGAGTCGGCCTTATGATAGAAAGGTGTCGGGTTCGAATCCTGGTCATTACACTAACGACCTGAACCCACTCCTAACACAAGCGAATTCCTTGCTTAGCTGGAGGGGTTAGAGGGAATATTAGTAATTACGGTTCTAATATTCCTTAAAAAAAGACGTTATCTAGGCTCAAAGTACCTAAGCATTTTTTTTTTTTTTTTATACCACTAAGTTGGCAGACAAGCACACGGCCCACCTGATGGGAAGCGGTTACCGTGGCCTATGGACGTATGCAACACCAGGGGTGTCACACTCGTGCTGCCGACCATGAAGAAACCTTCTGATGCCCCTCTTGAAGAACCCCATATTGTAGGCGCTTGGGAAAACCGCAGCAGGGAGGTCATTCCACAGCTTGAGTGTGCGTGGGATGAAGTTTCTTTCATACCGCACAGTGCGCACCGTCTCAGGTCGCAATGTGTGGGGATGAATTCCCTGCCTATGGCGAGAGGTGCGATGATAGAATGAAGCTACGGGCATCATGTCAAACAATTCATCTGAGCACAAACCATTGTATAGGCGGTAGAACACACACAGTGAGGCAAAATCCCTCCTAAGGCTAAGAGGTTCCACTCTACCTGTGAGTATGGGATTGTCAACCATCCTCAATGCCCGTCTTTGCAACGAGTCGAAGGGGTCAAGCTGGTATGCAGGTGCTCCAGCAAAAAGGTGACAGCAGTACTCCATGCATAGCTTAATTAGCATGTATTATAGGATCTAGACAGCAAATAAACGCATTAGAGATACATTTTTTTGTAAATACATTCTTCTTTTTATAAAAAAAGAACATAAGAACTTTATTATAGAAACACTCTTTCTAACGCTAATGCTAAGAACAAAAGGATGATATTAACGGAACAATAATCTGTTGGACTTACATTTTAAGCTGTTCGGCGGCAAAACATTGTATCTCGTAACACATTAGATAATGTATGTACAATTATACATGTAGCTATGTATAAATAGATGTAGGAGTAATGAGGAAACGTATCGGCTCACTCAAAACTTCCTCACATATCCGTACAATACTTACTTTCACTGTCTATGACTTAACTGTGTATGATATAACACGTGAGCCGTATTATAATGCTTTTTATGGATGTATGGAAATACCAGAATTGTGAATTGTGTTTTTGAATGGCGTTCTTTTAACAGGACTAATCACTTCGAAAAGAAAAGGTAAGTATACACACATACATAAACCCACGCCTATATCCCCGAAAGGGTAGGCAGAGGTGCTAGCACCCAGATTTCGCCAGTTTATGTTTAGGTCCCAATGTAATAAGTGGCGAGCCTATTGCCATTAACCTGGCACTTATAAACTTGCGATAAATACACACATAACTGTGTGCCATGGTAAAACCTGGGATCGAACCCCAGACCTCGTCTCAGCAGTCCATTACCCATATTGCACTGAGCGGGAATCGAACCCGCGCCTCCTGCGTAGCAGTTGAACGTTCTACGGCTACGCCATAGAGGCCGCCTGTGGATGAAAGTAAGCAGAGGGCAAGTCCAGGTTTGAGGATACTAGACGCTAGACTCTAGAGGTGCCTCTGGTGACCCTAGCTTCGTCTAGAGTCCAGCTAAAGGAGCTGGAGAAGGCCCTTGCATTATGTTCAAAGGTACTCCGAATTAAAAGACACAGTGTGAAAGAAAACAGTGCTTACAACTGTAACGCTTTTCAACTAGCGTCAACAGCAGTGACTAACACCCAAAGTAATGAGTAATGATATTCAGGAGAAGGGCCAAGAAAAGTAAGGCTATTACATGGAACCGAATACAATGATTGGTGAAATGTGGGTGTTAATTCCCTCTGCATAACCCTCAGGAGATAAAGGCGTGATTGTATGAACGTATTACCGCTAACCCCTCCAGTGAATCTTGTGATAGGAACCAAGGTTCGAATTCAAGGCCTCTCATAAGGCTGACGGCTAAGTTGTCAAGATGTCCCCCGAGAAGAACCAGCTCGAGAGAGATGGCACTGGCTTGGCCGGGGTGCGAGGGATATGCGTGGCAACCTCACCTCTAGCTCCAACAGGGGTTGTAGTACAGCAATTCGAACTCTTTGATGTGTTAAATTGGAGATAAAAAATAAGGGTCTAGATTGCGGTAATCTCGGTCCGATATCAAGACGATTGCAGAGAAACATGCTTAATTTTGTAAATACGGCCTAATGCGTACTAATTAATAGAGTAGACAGTAGTAGAGTGACAAAGACAGTAGAAGAAGCTCATGAAGTATGTAAGGATAAAGCCAAATGGCTGCCTACCCCAGAGGGAAATAGGCGTGAGCGTATGTATCTAAGTACGTAAGTATGTCGTTACAGAGATGCGTGATAATCAAAATATCGTCTGAAAATACCTTTTAATTTTTGGAAAATATTTGTTTACAATAGTATAATTTCTATAAATATTCACGATTTTGTGTAAACTCATTCGAGTGAAAATGTTATTAAAACTAAATTGAAAGGAGAATTTTACAATATTTAGACTCCTATTCATTTTATATTCAGAAGTGAAGAAAATATTTTCCAGTGCTTTAAAACTGAATTGAAACAATTTAGTTTAAACTAAATTTTGCTTTTAGTAGAAATGTTAATGAGAAATTAACTGCCATAATATCTAATTGCGTAAATTCGAACTACATTATTTATTTAACGTAATAATGTTCTTTCTTCAATATCTATTTGTCACGTATTACTATTAGTTCTGCATGAATGCAAAGGTGTTCTAATATATTCTGCTAAGATTAACGTAGTAAAGAGCTTTAGTGTTATAATTATCTGGTTCTAGACAATAATCGTTGTTTAGAATCAAATATGACTTAAACATAACTTAATCTGGAATTCACCGATAAAAATGAACGCATTTAGTAACTTAACTCAATTTTATCTAATTTATGATTTTACTCAACTAATGATGATTACAAAACGGAAAAGTACAGTTTAGTTTACGGATTTTCAAAAAATTCAGTGTTGCTTAAGCTAAATTTTATAAAAGGAAAATTAAGTTTATTTTAATTTTTTAACTTAAGTTTAATTAAGCTTACATAGTTAAATGCAAAATACAAGACAGTTGTAAAAAACTAGAAGAGTCTACAATACTTACGTGCAAAAATATTCCGTCACCGTTGACAACACACACTAATAAAAAAGTTCGAAAAAACGTTCCAAAATGGCGTCTGTTAGTGGTGATCGCGACGTACGACTGCGGATTCGCCGCAAGCGCAGGTGAATGTGCACGTCATACCACCACTCTTGTTTCTCATAATAATATCTATGTATAAATGTACCATCCCTTCTTCAGATTTTAAGGAAAGAAGGGTCTTCTTAACTTTGAAGGACTATATCACTTGTTATGTCCGTTGAACTTTGCCTATTTCAATGGACAATTGTCCCTGCGATGCGTCTCCCATATTTATTAAGTTTTTGTATGTGTAATTTGTATTTATAGTGCGCTCTTTCAATGTGTTACCAAGTAAGTAATCATGTAGAAAAATATTATATGCTCCGTGGAATTCTTTACATTTTTTTGGATTCGATTCCAGGAAAATCTCTTCAGGACCCAAGCTAACCTAATCTGCAAACCGGTAACCGGTACACACCCGCTGTTTATTGGACATAGCTCTGCATGTCACCTTTCCTCTCGGAGCTGGTAGATCAAACATTAATAACTCCAGGATTAGTCAAAACACTATAGTTTTCCCCTTGCTATAACACTGGCATTATTTCATTTCTTCTACTTAACTTGAGTTAATCGACCCATGTAGGTCACTTAGATAGGTACCTATTGCAGGTTCATTCACGCTAACCTGCTATCGTTCATTCTCTATTTTGGTCAAATGCAATCTATTATACAGCTCTTATTAGCTTAGCTACAGTAACGGATGGTCTTGGGAAATAGGATTTTTCTGTTATGAAATCCTATAATTATACTCTAATCTATAGAAAAGAATCTATAAAGAAGAGTGGAGTACTTCCTCTACTATAAAATTGAGTAAAATCTGTATACAAACTTTAAAATAACATTTCGTTTACAATACTAACAGAAAAAGAAAGTATTGCAAGAAACCGTTGATGTATGAATTCACAAACAGTTCACGCTACATGACCACAGAACTGATGAATGGTATACCTGGATTGTTCACAACTGCGTTTTGTTTAATAGCATGTAATTACCTACTCATACTAGCAGCTTGAAATAAATACTAAAGAAATTTCAATAAATAATTTTCTTCAAGGTGGTATTTTGTTCTCAAATTATTGTTCTTCTTGTTGTTTATGAGGTTGTATTGGAATTTATACCAGTAAATAGGTATGTGGATTTGTATTCGAGCTGTAATATATGTGTATGATTGACAGCATTGACACATAATTGGATAGTTCCTTATAGGTATTTAAAACTAACTGTTATGCGTGGTTTCCGCAAGGAATAATAGTCCCCTTTCCATGCTTCACTGACCTATAATAGTATATTATATTATCTGTGATAATAGTAAAAGAGCGATGAAGTACATGGCAGTGAAGCGAGATGGATATGCTGCGGTAGGTGTGAGGAGTCACTCGTAAGGATCTTGTGAGAAACCCCCACTGCCGCGGCAGTCTTCGCAGATAAAATGCAGAAGATTCATCTTTATTGGAGCAGATACGTTCTGTGGTGACCACCAGGCTACGTGGATAGCTAATGGGCACAGGTAAAAGTAGTGAGACCGAAAAGTGCTGACTTGACGTCATTGAGGACGGCATGCAGTCCATTGGCACGGTCTCACTACCTCGGAAGCGTCCTGGATTTTTTTATACCACTTTGTGGCAGACCAGCACTTGATGGAAAGTGGTTACCGCCTATGGAGGTGTGAAACACCAGGAGGTCACACTCGCACTGCTTACCCTGTAAGAACCTCCTAATGCCCTTCATGAAGAACCCCATGTTTTAGTCGCTTGGGAAAACCATGGCAGAGAGTTCATTCCACAGCTTAAGTGTGCGGGGGATGAAGTTCCTATCATACCTAGCATCAGGTCGAACAATTGATCTGAATATACACCATTGCACAGACGGTTAAACAAAACACAGGCAAGATGATGGTGATGGGTCTATTTCCATAGAAAAGGCTTCGACTGTTACTTTATACCGCGTATCCCGTTCTGTACAGTTCAAGTTTGGTATCAGAAGATAATATAATTCAAAACTATGCTAAAACATGCATAACTTCGTAACAGGTAGACCGAAGGATATGAGAAAACTACAAACAAAATAGGTTTTGGTCACCACCATTATTGATAAAATAATATGAGAGAGCAGGGATAATGTTTACGACATCCTATGAGGAAATTCCAATATCTTGTGATAGAAAATTCTTTTGCAACATTTACATAAGAATTTTCATATTAGGTATTTTAGATTTAGTTTCTTTGAAGTAATTTTATCTTTTGTAGACCAAATGTTATTTTTAGAAAATTGTTATATCATATTTAAAAAATAATGTGTACTGTGTAATTTTCATGCAAACTTATTGCTGTTTGAATATAATTGTACAGATGATCGTGATTTAAATAGTGTAATATTGACCAGATAAACGAAGAACCCTGTTTGTTCTGAGATTTACACCCAAAAGGTGAAGAAAGCTGCTCCGCTTCACCTTTTGGGTGTAAGTCTCAGAGCCGAAACTGCAGCTAATACAGTGGGCTACTTTGAAACATTCGAAACTTCGGGTTCGCACGAAATATGGATTGAAGACCATTCACTTGGGCTTTCTTACGATAGTGTTAGTGCAAAGTGTCATGTGCCGTCTTCGGATCTGTGTTCGAAATAAATGTTTTTATGGAATCGATCGTCTGAAACTTTTATCCGCAAAATCCATCTCCTTCCTGGTTGGCCATTAAATATCTTGGTGGGGTCCTGTTCACCTAATTTCAAATATACTATTCTTTTACTTGCTTTTGCTTGTGAAAAAGCATATGATGAGGTCGTCAAGCTGAGTGTCACCATTGTCACACGGTATGTGTAAGTAATGCTGACCCTCTTTTCTGGGACTTTGCCTTCAGCTTACCATCAGGCAAGGCGAAGTCCAATTGACGTGTCCTATATTAGAAAAAAAAAACCTTTGGCCAATAGGAAAAAAGCGTAACTATATTTATATATTAAGCAATAGCAAATTACCAAACCACTTTCTTTATTTATGATTTATGAAAGTTAGATGTATAAATACAACAATTTATCATAATGGAGTTCATACAAAAATTGAAATAATGAAAAGGTAACGAGAGAGATTATTTAACCTTCAATATATTCGACGACGTGTGTGGACTTACAACTTTTCCCAACAAAGAAGAGAATTCATTACAATACAACGTTTTTTTCTCCACGGAAGCAATGCAGCAAATATGAATACATATTATTTCTACTTTTGTTTCTTGACTCATCGCTACTTGCAAGGAATGTGGATTACCTTTTACTCCAGGGGACAGTAAAATAACTAGTCAAGTCAGTGTCCAACCTTGACTGGACGGAAGAATTCAAGGTCTTGGAAATAAATACAGCATTGTCGTTTTGGCATTGTGTGGAGTATTGCTCGTCTTGGAAGAATGCAGTATTCAAGTAATGAAGTCATTTGATGTTTATTTTGTATTGTTAAAATTGACGTACTGCAACTATTGTATTACATACATACATAAATACATACATAAATACATATCATCACGGCTTTAACCCTAGGGGATTAGGAAGGTCGGTCTTACGCAATACGGGTGAACCTAGTGCCGTCTTCCGGTACTATTGTTGACCATGCATCTAAGGCTGAGTCTGGGCTGTATATAGCTGTCTGATGTTAAAGAGCCCTATCTCTTAGTCGCCTTGTACGACACTGCATGGGAAGAGATGAGGTGGTCCAAATTCTACTCTGCTGGGAACCACTCAGGCTAATGTATTATTGTGCAATTGTAGTGACGGAATGGTTAAAAGGAAACAGTACGTAACAAAGCACTGCCCAAATTTTAATATGAAATGATCCGCATCATTGACTTTTTTTTTAAGTTGGTTAACGGGTTAAAGGACTTTTTATGGTATAATACCACAAGTCACATTGACATTAAATCTAAGTACATCGAATCGTCAAGCTATAAGAATTTACACAGTAAGTGTAAACATAGATCCCAATCTGGATTATAGAGATAAGAAAAGAACGAACACAAAAAAATGTAAACAACTCCATTGGACAGCAACTAGGGCAACTGCGATTGGATTTGCATGGCAAATTTTAAAGGGATTGACACTTTTGATTCAATTCTACGCCCGTGGGCATTGGCGTGAACTGCGATTTAGAGCAAGAATAACAAGGAATTTAAACTAAGTTTAATACAACGTTTTTTTTCTGTCTCTTTAATTTAAGAATAGTGTGATCGTGGAATATTGGTTTCGCTATTCTTGACCCCGAATTTGTCTTCATTATCTTCACGTAATGTATGATAGTTTAGATCTGCTTCAATCAATTCTTAAATAGACTTATTGCCTCTTAACGATATTTTATGATAGCAAATTTGGTAACCGCGGTAGCCTTGTAGTATGTGTAATGGACTGCTGAGACGAGGGCTCGGGTTCGATCCCAGGTTTTACCATGGCACACATCAATGACTATTCGATGCTTTTCGAAGTTATGTGTGTATTTATCGCAGGTTAATAAGTGCCCGGTTAATAGCAATAGGTTCGCCACCTATTACATTGGGACTGCCTACCCCTTATATATATTATATAGGCGTGAGTTTATGATTTTATGTTATGTCAAATTTGATAAGATTTTGTAGGGGTCGTGTGCTTGTCTGCCACTTAAGTTGTATAAAAAATCTCTCTTGCGTGTCTTATACTCTTTCTTTAAGAAGTCTGATTTTTTATTATCTAAATGATACTGTCTGAAGTTTTTGCGAATAACACTCATTGCAATAAAACCAGTTTTTAACCAAATAAATAGCGATAGAATTCGTTAAAAAGTGGTTTCATTTCAATACTTTTTATCAAATTAATTACTTGCATTGTTTCTTATTAAGTAACTTCTACTGTTGTATCTAACTTGTAAAACATATGTAGATATACTTGTATTGCAAGTTTCATCAAGTGCCATCGGTCAACACTAAATATGCCTGATTACTGTAATTAGCACAATCACCTAACTTTATAAGTAGTTGTTTGGTTACGATTACATCTGTGTAATGTAACATCAATTATTATATCATCATCACCAATTCATAAACGTATTTCCAAAGTATGCTTAATACCACGCAATAGGCCAGCTTAACGGCAATTGATTCTTAATAAATAAGTGATTATCAAATCAATGTAAACAAAACAGGAATTAGGCAAACTTATAATATTCGAAGTTTAAAAATTTACACGCTAAATGTTACACTTTGTGAGCAAATTCTGAAATTAAGCGGGCAAATTGGAAATTTCACGCAATGACACAACTGGCAAAATCACAAAGTAAACAAATAGAAAAGAAACAAACGAAATGAGGTTAATGGTGAATTGCAGATGTTTTGTAGATTAAATACTGTAATCTATATAACATTTGCAATTCATTATCAACCTCATTTCGTCTCTTAAATCGATATAGTCCGTAGAAGACACCCACGACAATGTCCGCAAGATATAGTTATCCCGTTCCCCACAGGAACCCATTTCCTAGAAAGATAATCCTGTGTTTTCCAGGAAATTTGATCTTGGTTGACTTTACAACAGTACGAGTGATAATATTTGTAGAATTTTTAATATACTTCATAATTTTTTTAATACTACTTAGGTGGCAGACAAGCACACAGCACATTTGAAGGGAAGTGGTTACCGTCACCTATGGACGTATGCTACACCAGAGGAGTTACACTCGTGCTGGAGGTACCCTTCTTGAAGAACCCCATATTGTAGTTGTTTGGGAAAACCCTTTCCGGTCGCAATGTGTGAGGATGAATTCCCTGTCTATGGCGAGTGGTGCGATGATAGAATGTAGTCGTGGGCATCATGTCAAATAATTCATCTGAGCACAAACCATTGTATAGGCGGTATTGTATTGTTATATATTGTATTGTATTATACTTGTTTAGTTGTCTAAAACAATCCTCATTGAACATCGGTAGCTTTTTAACAATTTGAACATGTTTTGTTTTTCATCATATTTTCTAATCAAATTTGAAATTTTTCTAACAATTATGTTTCTCTCCAATGAAATGAAACTTATTCGTAGGAAATACACTGAAGATAAGATGTTATATTTTAGCATCTTCATGAAGGCGAAATTATTGAGAATGATGAGAATACGAATCTTTTAAATAAATTGTATGATCACTTAACCACGTGCTTACCTACATAATTAAGATTAAATTTATATTATTGTACCTATACCTATATGTTTAATTTATTAATGTCTTGTGTTCTTATTACTTTGATCTTTAACAAGCGTGTTTTAAAGCATTTTAAACTATTATTTTGTAAAAACTAACATTACATCATAATCATTTTGTGACGTAATTTTTTATGATATTTTAAGTAAATTATGAAAAAAATTAAATTCATGAGCCAAATTATTTAAGTTGCCTATTGCTAGAAAGTGTGAGACTTGAAAGTTTTTGTGAATCGTTGACAATTACTAGGAAGTAAAAAATCATGATTTACCAACAATATAAAATTTTAGCGATATCTTGGTAAACCAAATAAAGCTAATTTCTAAAATAGTGTCACTTTATTTGTGTAGGTAACCTCTATGACGCATCACCTTGACGACTAGAAATGCCCCGAGCAATGCAAATAGCCATCTTAATGGTAGCACTTCACATAGCTATTTGTGGTTGCTATTGGGCGTTTGTTGTATTTGGCAAAATATTTGACGTAGGTATATGCAAACATGCAAATACAGACAAATACAATTTTCTTCACAAAAAAGTATTCACTTCAAAGAGATGTCACATGGGAATTGTCATTTTGTCTACTGTTAAAAAGTATTCTACCGGTCGTAAAGAATTAAAAAAAAAAACAAAATAGCTTGTCAATTTTATTCAGTCATATTTGTCAAATAGGCAATAAGGCCAATGCTTTGTCAAATAGGTATATTTTCCACGCGTGGTAATTGTTTGTCAATTATGTTAGCTAGCCATTAGGATCGCCACCATAACCTTATGTTTACACTGAGATGATATGGGTGTTTTTGGGGCCTGTCTAGATCTTTGGGGCCCAATTCATCATCACTGCAATCGCTCCCTCAAACGCCAAGATAAGAAAAATCTAAGGAAATGTAGAAGAGGTGGGCCCCATGTACCAAAGTGGAAGCTTTAGATTGACCCAGGATAACACTGATGACGATGATGTTAGAATATGTTTACACTAAGCGATTATTGAACCCTCTGACATAACAATCAAGCGCTTTGCCGCTACCCTCTTCGGGAGTGAACGAATTATTTACATAAAATTTGTACGGAACCCTCAGTATGAAACTTTAAAAAATGGTCCAAATACCTCTTCTCTAAGAAATTTCTGCGAGATTTCATGCGAAAGAGCCAATTTTGATCTCGCCTTGAAAGAGATTGGAAAATTTATCTACCCAGACTGAAGCCCCGTTGCTCAATAGATGATTTAATTTATTGAAAATATTTTTCTTCAATAACCTTATATACCCTACTAATCGAAAGTTGTGATGCTAAGTGTGGTATGATTTAGTAAAATTTAGAAAAATTACGTATTTATAACATGTGATTTAAAATTCATAATATCAGAATCTAATTGGGATATACAAGCAAAACTAATCTCAGTTGGCGTCACCCTCACTTGTCTTGGAGTCTAAGATAATCCTAAGTTTCTTACGTTAGAGGTGTTTGTCAATTACGTCATTGACATTTGTATAATTTTGTTTGTGAATTTATCAATAAAAATGTGCTCCTGCATGACAGTGGCGAATTTAAAAGAAGAATTGATGAAAAGAAATGCTTACCTACATAAAAATCATCAAGTGTGAAAACTGTGAAATGGTCGCTACAAACTCTAGCAGAGGAATAAGGTATTCAGTTTTTGATGTACAGGTTTTAAATTTACAGCATCCGTCTAATTTTATCAGAAGGGAAACGATGAGGGTCTTTCTTTTTAAACTGAAATGCACTACATAGCCTCATTGTTTATTTTTCAGAAGACTTTTCCTTTATTTACTAACAATTTGTATGAAATTTTACAGCAATACAATACAAGCCATATTGCACCGCCTATCGGGACAATTAATAAGTAGTGTGTCTCCTTATTGGAAAGAAATGAAACTATTACATACATACAGTCACACCTTTTTCCCAGTGGGGTAGGCAGAGACTACAGTTTTCCACTTGCCACGATCCTGGCTTACCGCTTTCGCTATTAATGATTCAGAATCTGATGCGACAGCAATCGCTTCCATAAAACCGATTAAGCAAATCAAAAAGGGGGAATAAGTGGATCCAGGACTCCGACATCCAATTCTCGGATGCAAACGGGAATAACTTAAAAAATATGATGACAGTGAATTTCACGAATTAAGTAATCAAGAAACAATGCACAAAGGCTTAATTTCATAATAAAATATTTTTCCACGACACGTTCGTACACAAAAAGTATGCGAAAATCTCTACATGAATGTAAATAATTGCGTGTACGAGCAGCCAAATGAAAAAATAGTCGACATTCAAATGTGCTTCGGAGTTTACATTTAACTCTTATTAAACACTAAGAAAAATATACGAGAAAAGCCTCCTTTGACCTTCTCAAGCAAATTCAGAATCTTTAATATTGCCACAAGGTTGAATCTCCCTTGATTGTATGTGAGTATTATTCGTATTCTGACAGAATAATTATGAATTTCATAAAAAATGTTTCTGTTTTATTGGATGACGGCTGGTTTATGCGGTTCTTTTTATATCGGGATAATAAAGCTTTATCATCTTACTAGTTGTAGGGCTTCAACATCTGAGAGCGTATTGCAGTAGAAGGGATATATTTTAATACTTGGTTATATATCCGCAGAGAGCTGTGGTGCTTTGCGTCTTGTTTGTTTTTGTTTCATGCAGAATATTCTTTATTTGAAGTACTTCGAGCCAAATCAAAATTCACTTTCTAGTGTTTAGTAATATCAGTCTCCTTATTAACATGTCATTCTCGTAATACAGTTTGCAAGAAGGAACATTGACATAATGATCATTTTCGATATTTTTGGGATTGAGATTAGATCGAGACTGGATATTGAATAGATTTTTATTTTGTTCGTTCCACGTACCGTCCACCGTCGCAATCACTTCAGATTTATGTTCAGACTTAGCCTTTAGCTTATCATCAGACGAGGTGAAGTCAAATTGGAGCGTCCTATATAAAAAAAATTATACCATCATACATACATACATATAATCACGCCTTTATCCCCGGAGGGTTAGGCAGAGGTGAATTATCACCCACATTTCATCAATAATTGTATTCGGTCCCACGTAATAGGGGGTGAGCCATTGCCGTATTTCGGGCACTATTGTTGACTCGAGCCATACACCTGAAGCTGAGTCTGGGCTGTATATATCTGTCCGATGTTAAACAGCCCTCTCCCTTAGTCGCCTTGTACGACACCACATGGGAAGAGATGGCCATCATAGAGTAGCTAAAACCGGATTTGCGA
Organism: Eilema griseolum; assembly: GCA_963662185.1. Lineage (NCBI taxonomy): Eukaryota > Metazoa > Arthropoda > Insecta > Lepidoptera > Erebidae > Eilema > Eilema griseolum. The sequence continues at coordinate 6,518,010 of OY759232.1, forward strand.
TGTAATTGGATTTATCCCTGTTTTCACCTTTAAGGATAACACAGTTCATGAGATATGGCCTGGTGAAAGACAGATAGACAGACAGTAGTGTCTTAGTAAAAGAGTATCGTTACTCTTTGGATACGGCGCACATTTATTTTATACCACTTAGGTGGCAGACAAGCACCTGATGGAAAGTGGTTACCGTGGCCTATGAATGGACGTGTGTAACACCAGAGGAGCCACACTCCCGCTGCCTGCTTTGTCTTCTACACTAACGGCGCAGACTTTCTGTGCCGTCAGTGTAAAAGTCAAAGCAGGACAAGCCTTTAGTCTTCCCAATGACAGCACAAATTCTCCAGTGAGCTCTGGCTACCCTACTCACCGCTGGGAACACAACACGAAGTTATTATGGCCGCGGTATTCTGTAAGGCGGAGGCACTTCCCCAGTCGGATTGCTCAATTGGGCGGAAATATCGCCGTGTCCTACCTCCTAGTAATTTGGAGCACTTAGGGAGAGGATTATGTACGGCGCACTAAGTCCTGCTGTGGACAGTAGTAGACTAATTTATTGATTGATAAACTCTTTGAGTACGGAACCCAAGTGAACTTTTCTAACCAATTAAACTTTGCACATGAATTAACACATAAATCATGATGGCTACTTAATCTTTTTAATAGATGTTTATCTTTTGATGTTAATCATCAAGCGATGTATACCGTCATTATCGTGCTTACAATGTTCTTCGCTCCATTACATACGTAACGATTATGAACATATATAATGGTAACATTCGTACGCACCTTGTGTTACAACATTTAACGTATCAACAATCCAGTCAGCTTTGTTACGTAACACTATACGGCTGTACTATAAATTATAGTTATTTGCATAGTACAGACCAACAGGTACTGTTGCAATTGATTGCCGAGAAAGAATTAGGGTGATTCATTGACCGCTTTACTTGTCTAAGGCAGAAAAGTGTGATGATTGCGAGCATGTGAGGTCTATGAATATGAGAGATTTAGATATAGCTATGGCTAAGATTCACAAACTACACTTGGGCAAGATTTTTGAATCTTGCCCAAGCGTAGTTTGTGATGAGACCTGTGCTAAAGGCTATAGAACTGTTATGTAGGTAGATACTTCGTTTTAGATTGAATGCACTAATAGACTGTTAATAGATGATAAAAATCTGAGGCGTAGTCCAGAAGATACGGCTTAGATTTACAGACATACAGTTTTTTTGTGAATTTATCAATAAAAATGTGCTCTTGCATAACAGCGGCGAATTTAAAAGAAGAATTGAAGAAGAGAAATGCTTACCTACATAAAAATCATCAGGTTTGAAATGATCGCTAGGTACATACTACACGGCTCACCTGATCGAATGTGGTTACCGTGACCTATGAACGTGTGCAACACCAGGGGAGTTATATTCGTGCTACCGATAAGAACAGAGAGTTTCTGTGCCGTCAGTGCAGAAGACACAATCAGGACAAGCCTTTAGACTTTCCACTGACAGTACAGACACTCTCCAGTGAGCTCTGGCTACCCTACTCATCGCCAGGAGCACAAGACGAGGTTATTATAGCTGTGGTATTCTGTAGAATGAAGGAACTTACCCAGTCGGACTGTTCAATTGGGACGGGAATACTGTCGTGTATTACCTACTGCGATAACTTAACTGCACTTTCCTTAGTATAGGAAACGTTTAATTAGGAATGCGAATATAAGAATTATACGGTGAAGTTTTAATGATTTGTAATGCATTTGGATGAGACTCCAGATCATTCTTCGGTGAAATTCATAGACTGCAAGACTTTACTTTGTCAATCAAGAAAAATAGTATAGTTTAGTACCTAATAATAGTTTTTAGTTATAAATAATAATAATTAAAAGAACACCGCGGTACCCTAGTGGTATGGGTAATGGACTGCTGAGACGAGGTCTCAGGTTCGATCCCAGATTTTAACATGGCACACACCAATGACTTTTCAATGCTTTTCGAAGTTATGTGTGTATTTATCGCAGGTTTATAAGTGCCCGGTTAATGGCAATAGGCTCGCCACCTATTTACATTGGGACCTTTTTTTTTTTTTTTTTACATATTAGACACGTCAATTGGACTTCGCCTTGCCTGATGGTAAGCTGAAGGCAAAATCCCAGAAAAGAGGGTCTCCATTACTTACATATACCGTGTGACAATGGTGACACTCAGCTTGACGGCCTCATCATATGCTTTTTCACGCCCCGCTTAAAGCACCCGGGACTATAGGAAGAAGGACTATAGGAGGAAGACCTAAATATAAACTGGCGAAATGTGGGTGCTAGCACCTCTGCCTACTTCTTCGGGGATATAGGCGTGAGTTTATGTTATGTTAAGTATGTTATGTAAAAGAAAAATAGTATTATTATGAATGTGGATATTGTGTAGCAAAACGTAAGTGACTTCTGTGCAGTAAATCACGTTAAAGTAGCGGATTTCTATTTTGGTACCTGCTCTGTATATAGAAAGGCGTGTGTTTGTATTCTAGTACATATGCTATTAACAAGTTTCGTCACCTGCCGTCATTGCACACGACTCATTAAAGGGGCTAATTGAAAACCGGTGTCAGGCTTCTTCCGACTAACACATACTGAACTAGTTTCCAATGTGGCACTAAAATAGATATACAAGTTAGTTGTTTTATGTAAATCGCTATTTAATTTCAACGAAAGGGAAGGTAGATGGGTAATGTACCCACATTGAATTTATTTCACTTGCGTGAATATAATAATAATACAAGTGAATATAATTGCCGCGTGGTTCCCGGCAGAGTAGAATTTGGACCCTCCATCTCTTCCCATGCGAGGAGTCGTATAAGGCGACTAAGGGATGTGGTTGTTTAATTTTTTTTTTTAAGTACCCCATATTGTAGGCGCATGGGAATACCGCAGCAGGGAGTTCATTCCACAACTTGAGTGTGCGTGGGATGAAGTTTCTTTCATACCGCACAGTGCGTACCGTCTCAGGTTGTGTAGGGATGAACTAGAGAGTTCAAGAGGCAGTCTGAGATGCGACCTGGACTCACATGGCTTTGTTTAGCATCATACCATTAAATATTCTATGGGTATTTTATTTGCTGATATATAACACATTGGATAGTTGGTTATTGGAATTAACCTTATTGGTTCACTGTACACCCCCCCCCCCCCTCTCCCCCGCTTTGTAATAACATTAACTTTAATATGTGCTTTGCGAGTTCAATAATGCAATTACAGACAAAAATAGATGCATAACTGGCTAAAAGCAGGTCAAACCTATTCGACTGTGATAAAAATTGTATCTACCTCATCATCATCATCATCAGCTCAGCCACACATAGTCCACTGCTGAACATAGGCCTCTCCCACAGACTTCCAGAATTACCGATCTAAAGCAGCCCACATCCAGCGCTTCACGGCGACCTTCATGACGTCGTCCTTCCACCTGGCTGTTGGGCGTCCTTCGCTACATTTGCCCGTACGCGGTCGCCATTCCAGAACTTTTTGCTCCATCGGCCATCTGTTCTGCGCGCTATGTGTCCCGCCCATTGCCACTTCAACGAGCTAATCCGCTGGGCTACGTCGGTTACTTTTATTCTTCTACGGAAATCATCATTTCTGACGCGATCACCTAAATGTAATACCTAATTGTATTTAATGTATCAATAAATTAAAGTGAATTGAATTAAATAATAATAGTTATTTTCTATAAATTTAACGGTTAACAATAAATAATATTTGTTATGGTAACATAACATAAACTCGCGCCTATGTCCCCGAAGGGGTAGGCAGAGGTGCTAACACCCACATTTCGCCAGTTTATATTTAGGTTCCAATGCCTATGAGCCTGCTGCCATTAATCGGGCTCTTATAAACCTGCTGATAAATATATACATTACTTCGAAAAGCATCGAAAAGTCATTGGTGTGTGCCATGGTAAAACCTGGGATCGGACCCAACACCTCATGTCAGCAGTCCATTATTTTGTTATTTTGTCCATTGTCTTCGACACTGACGGTACAGAACAGTGCTTACAGAGTCGGAAGTGCGAATGTAATTCCTCTAGTGTTGCACACGTACATAGGCCACGGTGACCACTTTTCACCAGTTGGGCAGTATGCTTGTCAACCATCTAAGTGGTATAAAAATAAAGACTCCGCGCTTTTATGCCTTAATGACTTCGTATCTTAGTTCTTGTACCTTATGCCGGTGAAGTAATTTCTGTTTTGCATTCCTTCCTAATTCTATTCATTGGAACCGTGGTAAATGTTACCTGCTATTCATTTGGATTTGGTAGTTTTTACATTTTGCAATAGAACTTTAATTGAAAGCAATTCAATAACAATCGATAGAAATAAAACGTTTTGAATTGCAGAAGTTTTAAAAGTTGTGAGATTCACACGTGAATAGTTCGTTCAATTTTATTGTTTCTAGAATTTTCGTAATTCTTAGATAGATAACTATTTGAATATATGACGAAATACTGTGAAATATACTAATAAACAATGACAATAAAATATAATAACATGTGTAGTATTACAAACTATATGGCGTGGCTGTAGAGAACGCGGTCGTTATGCAGGAGGCGCGGGTTCGATCCCCGCACAGTGCAAATATTATATATAGTCCAAAAAGTTCTTCATTACAAAAATGCCGTTCAAACTTCAAACAATAGTCATGGGAGTGAGTGCTATAATAATATAACAAATAAATTTGCTGTGTATTTATTATTTACATAATGAGTTATCTAAATTAAAATATAAAAAGAAATATACCTATAGGCATCAAAGAATTCCTGCCCATCGATATCAACTGGGAGGGTGGCCAAAAGGCTGGCGGCACTGCCACGTTGAACTAACAAATAAACATTCGTCATTGGAAAAAAATATTATTTATCCCCAGCATTTCTGTGAAGATTAAATTTCTTTTAAATTTACCTTTTTCTGTTTAATAAAGAACTCTGCACAGGATTGCTCTAGGTTAAACTGGATGAAAAATTCTGATGTCATTAAATTTAAGGAGCATTTATTTTTTACAACCGACCATTCTAAATTCATCTGCGAAAAACGTCTTCAGGATAACACTTTGAACAATAAAAAATGAAATATTAAAGACATAAAAAAAATATTTTTTATTTATTTATTTCTTGTTCATCACACTACCATCTTTACAGGTTGTTACCCAATGCAATGGTAGTGGACCACAATAATTAAACTTATACAATTACAATTCATATATATGTAGGTATAAGGTATTACAATAAATAATTAGGTCACATACTCAAAATTAAAATAAGATAATCAGTCATCAAAACCACACAATGTCAAATTCCTATAAAGATTTGCAAGTATACTACTGACTATGTCTATTCATTTGATAGGACAAAATCAGATTAAAACAGATAGGTGTATTTAGTGAAAATTTTGCTTAAAAATAGATGACTTACAAGTCGTAAGTAAATAATCTACGTGGTCGTAAGTTAAGTGGTCGTAAGTTACGACCACGAATAAAACGTATTATGCGTGGTCGTATTTTTTTTTATGTTACACACGCCTATTTGTCTTCATCTCGCCTGATGTTGAGTTAAAGGCAAAGCCTCGGGATAGAAGGTCAACATTACAGACACTAAGTAATGTTACAATGGTGGCAGTCAGCTTGGAGGCCTCATCATATGCTTTTTCACGCCCCGCTTAAGGATCACTAAGTTACGACCACGAATAATATGTAGACTAGATGTGTAGTTAGCAAATAAAAATATATAAATAGGAACAAGGTGTATTAAAAACAAAAAGAAAGATATAGAGGGAAGTTCAAATAAGGTAAAATAATAATACACTTTATCACATAAATAGATATACAAAGTAGATAGTAACTAATAAGAAGGGAAAATAGTGTGGATATAAATTGTGAGCTATCACAGTGTACAAAATGATAGGTTTAGGGATTTTGCTTGTCTGATACTCAATGGCAATGCGTTCGATAAGCGCACAGTATTGACAGAGAATGACTTATCAACAATATCAGTGCAATGCATTTTCAGCCTCAAATTCTCGGATGACCTCAGGCATCTCGTATGTGTGTCATGAAGGAACTGGAATCGTTCTTTGAGATAAGAGGGAGTGGTGGGATTAAACAATACATTATATAATAATGTTAGAATATGGGTATTCTTGCCTATCTACACACACAGCGAGGCAAAGTCCCTCCTAACTATCTACTTTTTATGGAGAGAATTATTCTCGTGGGCGAATTAAACGAATATTTTGTCAATGATACCTATATTCAAAAGGCTTAAGCTAGATATTAAAATTTCTATTTTCATTACATTTTTATTAAATGTTTGCCTAAGTAAGTAATGAAAACTAAGCTAGAAGATTATTTGCAGATAATACTTTGCTCGACAATAAAATTGTAAATGAGACGAAACTTATGCTTTTAATATCTTCATTATGAGAACATTGCCTACATAATATTTAGATTATCTGCTTCTCGCAATTTTAATAGTAATGAAATGAAATTTCTTTTGATCTTGTACTGCATATTAATGGCAGAAGCACAAACCATTGTATAGGCGATAGAACACATACAGCGAGGCAAAATCCCTCTTAAGGTTGGGAGGTTCCACATCACCTGCGAGTATGGGATTGTAGACCAGCCAGTCAATGACAGTCTTTGCATCGAGTCGAAGAAGGGGTCAAGCTGGTAAACAATACGCTTGCGCCTTGGTCTCGTTTGTCTCGCGACTTCGGTCCTAGATAATGTGTTCCGACGTATACCTATATTCTAACTTAGGTACACAGGATCGTCTATTCTACCCATTTTCTTACTCTTAGCGTTAATCCCAGCCGTATTCAAAGTTTTCACCTCAAAGTCTGGAGTCCACGTTACCAGTCTAACTGCATGTTAGGCTAAACTTCGATATTTTCCGTGAAGCGACTGCCATCTGACCTACACAACCCAGAGGCGATACCAAAGCATTGCAGCTAGACAAGTTATTGAAATTTTAGTGTTTCTACTAACCGTAACGACTGCCATAGCTGTTCGTATGGCAACAGGGACCAACGGTTTAACGTACTCTCTGAGGCACGACCAGACTAATGCAAATACTTTTTTTTTATTCCATGTAGGTGGCAGACAATCGCATGGCCCACCTGATGGAAAGTGGTTACCGTGGCCTATGGACGTGTGTAACACCAGAGCCACACAGAACAGAGAGTTTCTATGCCGTCAGTGCAGAAGACACAATCAGGACAAGCCTTTAGATAGATAGATAGATAATTCTTTATTGTACACCAACAGATTTACAGTAGGACAAGTAGGTAGCATCTATACAGTTCAATGTACAATGGGCGGCCTTATCGCTGCAGCGATTTCTTCCAGGCAACCTTTTAAGCCTTTAGTCATTCCAATGACAGCACAAATTCTCCAGTGAGCTCTGGCTACCCTACTCACCGCTGGGAACACAACACGAAGCTATTATAATCGCGGTATTATGTAGGGCGGAGGTACTTCCCCAGTCGGACTGCTCAATTGGGCGGAAATACCGCCGTGACCGTAAGTACCTCCTACAATAATTACTATATTCATGCATACAAATAATAATACAAACATTTGCACTGAGCAGGGATCGAACCAGCGCCTCCTGCGTAGCGGCTACGTTCACTACCGCCATGCCACAGCCGTCTTATATTTTACCTATATTTACACTTATACTCTAATTTTCTAACTTACACAGGATAGTTTTATAATGAATTATTACTAGTCTCAATTACAGACCCTAAGGCTTAGAAAGCTAGTTAATTATCTGCGCATTAGACTTGCAGTTTGTTAACACACTTGTATTATCGCATTACACTACAACCCGTGGTGAAATAACCCTAGCTATCCAGGCTGCTTCGCCACAGGAGCCTGCCCTACTTTATAATTTCCTTGAAGTATTGTCCTAGTTTTTGTAGAAACTTTCCATTCCAGGCTTTTCTTTGAAGATGTAAAAATATTTATTAAACGTTGTGTAACAAAACAGTCCCATTGCACTTACTACCACAGATAATATTATTACTAGCTATCCGATTAAGAAACTGATACGTGTTCTGTACACATTAGATTTTTCGGTGTATGAGGAATAATGGAGGTAGGACACGGCGGTATTTCCGTCCAATTGAGCAGTTCCACTGGGGAAGCACCTCCGCCCTACAGAATACCGCGGTTATAAAAACTTCGTGTTGTGTTCCCAGCGGTGAGTAGGGTAGCCAGAGTTCGCTGGAGAATTTGTGCTGTTAGTGGGATGACTAAAGGCCTGTTTTGTCCTCTACACTGATGGCACAGAAACTCTGTGCTTACAGGGGCGGCGGCGCGAGTGTAGCTTCTCTGGTGTTACACACGTCCATAGGCTACGGTAACGACTTTCCATCAGGTGGGCCGTGCGCTTGTCTGCCACCTAAGTGGTATTAAAAAAAAATTGTATTGGACAGACACTAAGTATATTAAACCAATCACAGCTCAAAGGCTCAATCATTAGTTGATCAGTTTTTTTGGTCTTTTCATTGCTCTGTTTAATGCACATCATGTATGAATTTTCCCTCGCTGCATCGACTATATAATATATTTGCCGATACCTGTATATTGCTAACTGTCAGAAATGGTCAGTGAAGTCGCAGAAAAATCTCTAAGAACTCGTCGTCTTGTGTAACAACACGGTGTGATTTAGGTCACATGTAAGTACCTCCATCGAATGTTAACATGCGTCGCGAAACTGACTTTGATGCAAGCTTTGCAACAGTAATTACGATGTCACCAAAGGTATAAAATTAGACTTGTAAATATATAGTTTTGTGATGCGAGAAGCCCTGACAGTGATTAATACAGACAGTTTACACTATCTCATTTACCTGCTGACTGACGAATAAAACTTTACTGCAGGTTTTTTGTCATTAGGAGGGACCTTTAAGAGGAGGAACAGGAGAGCAGCCCTTGAGTCAGGTTGTCAGCTTTGCATGCGACTATAGAATTGACGTAAATATTTACAAATCTATATGCATTTTATAAGTGGTCTTATATCTCCAAAATCTTTTCTTCAGATAAAATCAAGATTAAAACACTTTAACCATAATCTTGATCTTGTTATTTGTTTACAAAATAATTGTTTAATGACATTAGGTAACAACGATTGGGTGTGCTATTGAGTCAACTTTCAAAATGGCCCGGTTTCGGATACAGGCCAGTCAAAACAAGGTCCATCGTTCCTTCCTTTCTAAATAGTCCCATCACAAGGTTACGTCCACTCAGCTTTGAGTTCGAGGTCCAAGGCATGAGCTAAGCGAGAACTTGACATAATGCATACATACACAAAAACACGCCTCCATCCCCGGAAGTTTATGAAGAGGTGAATTAACACCTACATTTCACCAATCAATGAATTCGGTCCCACGTAATAGGGGGTGAGCCTATTGCCGTATTCTGGGCACTATTGTTGACTCGAGACATGCATCTAAGCCTGAGTCTGAGCTGTATATATCTGTCTGATGTTAAACAGCCCTATCCATTAGTCGCTTTGTACGACACCGCATGTGAAGAGATGGGGTGGTCCAATTGCTACTCTGCCGGGAACCACGTGGCTATTAAATTGCATAGTAACACAATTGAGGATTACTCATTCTTATTGACCCCACAGTAATTATCTCAATAAACCTAAATGCAAGTTGAAGGTGGTATTTCCGCTGTTGGGTCAGCTCGTTACTGATGTAATAAACTTTGGTTTGCCTCCATTAAATTCATCTTCCGAGAAGGTTAAAAGCAAAATTGAAGTGAAATAATTTATGCTGTCAGTCAAAGAAAAGATCAAATTGAAGATAGTCTCTTTTGGTTAAGAGTAAAAATCTTCCAGAATCTTTAATCTCTTTGGTAGCAATTTTATGTCTTAGATATGTATCGCCATCTTGTTGGGCGAACCACTGGAGCGGTCACGTGATCAGAGAATCAAATTAATGAGATTGAATTGGAATGAATTGAATTGGATTTCATTGTATTGATTTAAATGGAAATATGTGACTTGTAATATGAAAAATAATGCATTAATGTTAGAATTTATATTTGTATCTGGAACTCATGTATTAGAAAAATCAAATTACTAACACAATTAATATTACAATAAGAAATCATCTGTATTTTTTAAAATTCTTATTTATTCGAGAAAACAAACAGTTACATAATGTCCTTAATCTACTGGTTACATTGTAGGTACTACTATCATGGTAGTCATTATGTAACCTACAGCGTTATCGACTACTACTAACTAACAATACTAACAAGTTATGGATTTTATTATCTTATTATTATTTTTAATACCTTCCATTTTACAAGTACTCTGGTCTAGATAAAGATAATACACCCACTCCCATAATAACACCCATGAACAATAAAATTCGCTCCCCGCTCAGTCTGTGACTCGAACCAAAATCCACGCATCTTTTCGACTGCAGAAATAGTATAAGCTTGCAAGTGGGAGTTTCCCACCATTGTTTCCCAAATGTGCCATTGTACCCGCACCTTGGCCTAATCTGCACGGAGTTGATTGTAACTTATGAGTATAGTCCATGGCTTAGCTATGCCACACAGCTTCAAAGGAAGCCGGATGCTTGGAGGCTAATTAATTGCGTGTTTGAACAACTTTGATTACACGGTCGGTGAAATAGAAAACAGTTCTGGCACGAGAATTATTAATTTTCTCATGTTGTTTGTTTAACTGGCGGTACCTACCTACTGCTATTAAATGTTTGAGGAAGAAGACCTTCACCGTGATGCAGTGCATCATCATCAACCTCAAAGCGATTTTCATCCAATTTAAACGTGGAATGCAGCAAAAGAACCTGTGTGGTATACTGCTCGCACCTCTGGGATGACTCTGCGAAATACCTACTAGATGCTCTTGACAGGTTGCAACGACGCATGGTCCGCATGGTCCGCTGTAATGGTGACCCTCTTTCCTGAGGCAAGGCGAAGTCAAATTGGGGTGTTCTAGATAAAAAATAGATTCTATTATTATTTTTGATCGACTGCTGTTTCCAGTCCCAAGAGGACAGCCTGCGCTAAAGCCCGCTAATTAGCAGGTGCATCGTCTTGCAGGTGAGGTTGGAACGGGCCCCCAAGGTTTTAGTAGGGTCATGTCATGTCTTTTTATCACATGGTGGTACATACTTGCCTAATATTTGTTTGAATAAAGTGGACCTTTGCCTTTTTAGACCTAAAAAAGGCTACCTAATAACCAAGGTACAGGTCTGTGTGTAACCCCATGGAGACTTTCCAAGTCCAACCAATCACACCTGTTAGCCGGTATATACATCTACTGATTAAGGGACGAGGGTCTGTTGTAGGCTCATGGAGTCAATCAGACCGCAGTCGCTCCCATTAAAGTCTCTACGACTTTAATGGGAGCGACTAACCATGACAAAAGATGAGGAGTAAGGGATTCCCGGGCTCCGATGTCAAAACCTGGGAAGAAATAACGCTAACGAAACGATGAGAATGATATTTGCTCAAATGTATAAAAAAAATTGACAATTGTTGCTATGTAGGTATTAATATTGTGGCGGGCAACTAACTCTGGACGAAGTGGCAAGTTTACCTAATGAAATAGTGATGATTTTGATTACTAATGGCCGCCATACACGTTCCGATAATTTGATCAAACTGAAAGATTCAGATAGTTTGATCAAATTTATATTAAATCCAACCATTTCATTACTCATTTCTTTAAATTTTGCCACACACACATGCCTATATAATCAAACTATTTGAAACTGCCAGTTTCATCAAATTATTTGAACGTATATGGCGGCCATAATAATATATTCTATAAAAAATACTTCAAAGCATCCGACAACATGATAAACATGACAGGAAGCATAAAAAGGCCAAGTCTACTGCTAAGCCTTTGGCAATATTCCTGACACGATGTGATGCGGTTCACTTGTCGAGCTGAATGCGTTTTTGCTGCATTATATAGTCTGCTAAGGCACACAATAAAGGATATCAGTTTTCTTTTTTTTATTGTATACTGTAAGAGGTAATGAAGCATGCGCACTGCATGATAAAATAAAATGCGGTTCGTGTATCGACTAGATTCTGATGAGCCTCTCTAGGTACATAAGGTAGGTAGGTATAATAAGTACCTATGTAGACTAATTGATCAATGTATGGAATAGGCTATTTGGCAAGGTCGTCCAATTCTTCCCTATACGGCTTAATTTGTTATCATAAAATATGATTTGCAATATATGATATTGCCTAATTAAACTGCAACTATGAATTTTTATTATTTTTAATTCCCAAAGTAAGTTAATACATACACAATTAAATTCAGTCCCAAATGATAACGTGAATAGGAGTCATTGCAGCCTTAGGTTTGCGTTACGACACGACACTCCCGAGGTAGGTGAATTTGTGGACCCGTTCTGCAACCTCTGTGTCAATTTTGGATGTTTGGCTATTTGTTACTCAATCATGCTCGAACGGCTTAACAAATTTGGTGGAAATTTGGTACAGGAAGACTAAGCTGCTCGGAATTCGTGAGGAATATACTCTCAGCCCAGTCTATAACACTAAGAAAAGTGAGAGTATAGTTTTCGGACCAAGGTTTAGTGTCCCGATTATATCCCTAGCATAAAATTAAACGATATATCGCTAAAAAGGATTGTCATCTTCAAATACCTTGCGCATCTGGTAACCTCTGACCCGAAAAACGATGCAAACATAGAGCGGGAACATAAGGCGTTGTCTGTTAGAGCGAACAAATAGCTCGCAGGTTTGCACGATGTTCGAGAGAAGTTAAAAAACTCTCTTTTCAGAGCGTATTGCACCTGCATATATTCAAGTGCCCCGTGGGCTAACTACACTCAAAATCAGTGCAACGCCTTATGAATTCAATGCAATACTGCCTACAGAGTATTGTTGGGGCTGCTTCGGTACCGCAGTGTGTCGGGAATGTTCGCCAAGTCACGCATGATAGCTTTTATGCGACGATGCGGAAACGGTGCATATCCTTGGTGCGCTGGGTCCGCGCCAGCTCCAACACCATCCTGAGGATGATGGCTGAGAGATTTGACCGTCACTATGTTAACCATTGCTGTATGCTTAATGTAGTGATAATAACACAAAATAATAAATAAAAATCATATTTGAATTTTAATGTAATTATTGATACTAATACTAAAAATAATTTTAGGCACATTGTAACTAATATTATACTAACAATATGGACTTAAACTATATTCTGAAATTTATTAATAATTATAAAATCCCTTAAGTTTCGAGAGCAGGATCAGAATTCTAATCAAGTAGATAAATAAAATACAAAAGAATCTGACAACATCCTCCTTTTTGAAGTCAGTTAATAAAGTGAAATGTTTGATATTATCTTGATTATCAAACACATCATGACGTAAAAATACGGCATTATGCTTTCAAATGCGTCATTATGTGCTTCACTTTGGCAGTTACCACGTTTAGTAGCTGATGACGTAACAGAATAAAATGAAAATAAATTATTATGGAAGAAATTAACCTACCCACTTTCTGTCAGATAACGGTAATGACGTTCAAGCTAAAATTTATGTAATAAACATTACGTTCAATTTATTAATAAAAACGTTTGTTGAGCTCTTATGACGTCATAAATTATATGGATACGTGTGTTTTTGACAGAACAATCTCCCTCAAATATTAATAATTTAAGGTACAATATCCTAAACTATTTAACCCTTATTATTATGAGAAGAAGGTATATTATTTGTTCAATTGTATGACAAAGTTGTAGTTTCTAAGGTCTCTTCGGTTCTTACAATCGCGTATGCTAGAAATATAATATTGTTCTCAAGTGTAATAGGGAAACTTTTATGAACCGTAATCATCATCTTCCTTTCTACATGATATCGGTCGGTGTCCCTTCTGGCGTGAACTAACCTCAGTTACAAGTATTTGCCATAGAGAGATCTAGCTGGCAGTCAGTCTAATAAGTGAATATTTAGTCTACGTTGACATCACATAAATATATTCAGCGCCATCTTTCGAGATCAAGCTAAACTAATACAAAACCACAAACCCTGCATCGCACAATGGAAGTTTTCACATTTTTCATGCAACATCTCAGTAAGTTCAGCCCCGGCTCATTAATCACGATTATCTAGTCTTCACAAATATTTTAGGAAGCTACGGCCTCACCAAAACAAATTTATATACATTGGCAGGTATTGACTAAATGAAAATAGGTAAATATCTATCAATAATCACTAATAATCGTTTATAAACTGTTCATAAACGTTACCCATATAAGAACGCTTGCAATAATAGAGGTATCCATTCCGCATTACCGACTTCATCCCCTTCCTTTACAACCTCTGACAACCCTACTCATGAGCAAAAACAACGAAAAGCCATTTATATAGAGCATAAAATATTGTTGGGTACAAAAGGTGGGTACAAAATAAAATACACATTAGGTGCATCGTGTCATATCAGTTTTGTGATTATGAAATGTTTTTAAAATTTCATATTTTATTCAAGACACACATACACACCTACGACACCATACGAACCCGATCAGAAGTCGCACACAAATACACTATGTGGGGCCAAATCAATTCTTTGATTGAAGATTTTTGAAATATTTGAATAACTTTTTTTTGAAATTTCAAAGTCAAAGAGAGCTCAAACATCTTGGCCCATTTTCAGCATTATCTACAGCTGATACCTATTATTGTGTGCTGCCGTGATATAAGTAGAGAGAAAAAGTTGTGCGGGTTGAGCATTTCAGTGAAAGAAAGAAAACCTAAAATCTCTTAATCATAAATAACAAAACAACAAAACAGTTTTAGTTTTAAATTTAATTTAAGTATTATTATTTATGTATTGTACATATATCATACTAAGCCGACTTTCAAAAATATTTAACCGAAAAAAAAACAGTAATTACCCAACAGAAAAGTTTAAAACTCAAATAACAAAATTAGCTAAATATATCCATTAGATAGATTTCTAAATTCACCATAATATTTCAAACTGAATACCTCGTTTACTCATTGAAATAATATAATGTGGACGTTAAATTTCAAAAGAGGTCACCCTTGGGACGCTATAAAAGGGACGAGTGGACATGACATCCTGACATTTTCCCAGTCTATTTTCAATTCACATGTCTAACAACAGGGTCATTATTCCGAATGACTGGAGTTTCAAACGCACTCGTAACGTGAGATGACGATATATTTCAATCTATCAATCACAAAACTGTTTAAAACAGTTTAGTGAATCAAGAGTCCATAATTATTATAAATTGTATGTTTAATAAATAAATTAAAAAAAAAACTAGCCCATCGCAGTCCACTGCTGGATATAGGCCTCTCCCATAGATGGATTGGTAGTTTTATTTCAAGTTTTGCTTCTCTCGCAGTGATTTTTATAGGAGGTAGGTCTAGTCACGGCGGTATTTCCACCCAATTGAGCAGTCTAACTAGGGAAGTACCTCTGCCCTACAGAATACCGCGGTTATAATAACTTCGTGTTGTGTTCCCAGCGGTGAGTAGGGTAGCCAGAGCTCACTGGAGAATTTGTGCTGTCAGTGGGATGACTAAAGGCTTGTCCTGCTTTGTACTCTACACTGACGGCACAGAGACTCTGTGCTTACAGGGTCGGCAGCACGAGTGTGGCTTCTCTGGTGTTACACACGTCCATAGGCCACGGTAACCACTTTCCATATCTTACGACACCCGTCGGATGAAATGGGGTGGTGATACTTGTATTCTTTCTCCCTCACCACACAGATAACACGGATTTCAATCTATATTAATCCATATTAATATTACAAAGCTGAAGAGTCTATTTGTTTGCCTGGTTATACGCGCCAATCTCAGGAATTACTGTTTTTGTATTAATTTATTAATTTATCAAGGAAGCTTTATTATATCATTACGTTTCTACTCAAGTTTTACATTATTTGAAAATCAATAAATTATGGGCACATATGGTTAGCACCGCGTGGTTCCCGGCAGAGTAGAATTTGGGCCACCCTATTTCTTCCCATGCGGTGTCGTACAAGGCGACTATGGGATAGAGCTGTTTCACATCAGTCAGGTATACCTATATACAGCTCAGACTCAACCTCAGTTGCGTAGCTCGAGGCAACAATAGTGCCCGGACGACGGCAATATCGAAAACAATGAGTGGTGAAATGTGGGTGTTAATTTACCTCCGCCTAACCATATATGTATGTAGGTATATATGGTTTAAATTATGTCACGTGGGAAGCTGGGACGAGTCGGCGAATTAGTTAATATAAAAATAGAACTGGCTGATAACTAGACCCACCTCAAATGTGTCGGCTATTTCAAACGCACGTACTTACGAAACCGTTTATCCATTAAGAAATCAAGGGTTTGTCACTCAGAATAAGGCGCCAGACCGTATTGGTTAGGAACACAGGTGGGTACGATACAGGATATTGTATACAGCGTGTTCATGATTTGATATGTAAACTGGGTTGTGTGGTTAGGTTGGTTATATTTAGACAATGAGAGGTGGTATTCTCCTGTTATCGGATATCGCGTAAATGGATAATATAGGGAGTCTCTAGGGAAGGATCCTATGTATTATTAACTCCTGTGAATAAATTATCCTACTTCCTACTCAATATTATTAATGTGAAAGTTTGAGTAGATGTTTGTATGTTTGTTACTCAATCATGCTCTAACGGTTGAACGGATCTGTTTCAAAGGGTAACTATGTATGGTCTAGCGGCATCTATTATTTTTTCAATGGTCATCAAAAATGTTTATGCTATTTCATTGTACTGTGTCAAACACACGTACATATAAGTAGAATAATTGCCATTGTCAATCAATCAATCAATCAATTAGCCCACCGCAGTCCACTGCTGGACATAGGCCTCTCCCAATGTGCGCCATTTTTTCTGATCCTCTGCCATCCACATTCAGTCTGTCCCAGCCACCATTTTCTGGTCGTCCTACAGGGGGCGTCCTACCTTTCGTTTACCTTCTCGCGGTCTCCACTCTAGGACTCGTTGCTCCAACGGTCATCGGTCCTTCGACAAACGTGGCCAGCCCACTGTCGGTAACTTTAGTTCTCTGTTGGATAACCTCGTTCCCAATGCTATCCTTTAGAGAAATTTCCATTGTGCCTAAGTTATATCGGAGCCGAAATATACAGGTTGGAAGATTTCTACTTTATCTGGAGAGAAAGCACTCTAAATACTAGAGATAGCGAATTCCACTCAAAGTAAATATTCTTTTATTTTTAAAAGAAACAACAGTACATTCGTAGATTTCCGAAAATACCACATCCGGTAGTCATGCCGATTTACCTAAACCTAAATCTTCTTTTTCATCGATTTGTGTTAGTTTAATTTACCAAGTTTGCTAGTACTCTACATGCCGGAGATAGCACATTTCATTCAAAGGAAATATTCCCTTATTTTTAAAAATAAACTAAACTACATTTAATGATTTCCGAAAAGTCGCATGCCACACCACCGGGTGTGGCATGCGACTGTTATTTTTTCGGATTTTAGGCGGTTCGATTACCGAATCGAACCGCCTAAAATCCGAAAAAATAACATCCTATATTTTTATTGCATGAGTCGATAGGGTCCAGTCATAAGGATCAAATCTCTTTACTTACTACTTACTTACTGCCAACAGGGGACGCCGCGGTCGGATGGGGTGATTCACCCCTAGGTATGGGCCATTTCACACATTTCCTCTATTTTCTCTAGTGGAGGATATGGGGTGCCCGGCGCTCACGGCGTTATGTCAAACCTACCTGTCCCCTTCCTAAAACTTACGATCTGTTCCATTTTCAGATTGTTGAAGTCTTCAGAGTTTAACTTGTCCGTTCCCATAATTTCCCATCTTTGCCTGTGATCACTTCTATAAAAAACTGTTTATAGAAGTGATCACAGGCAAATTTTTTTTTATGAAATATTCTACTGCCTCATAGTGGGTGAGGATTTCCATCTTCGGTTGGTCTTTGCCAGTATACTTCGGCTGATGACTCCCTTGGTGATTTTGTGGGCAATTGGCATCCTGGGCTCAGGGCCCACCCTTTAACAAACCTATTTAATTAAGAGAAAATATTTAATCGAATCATTTGGAGATGACTTCACGTCACATGGACATAATAAGTAAATTTAGATCACTTGGTGTAATTCGAATAATTTCGATTCGATCCTTGCCCTTGGCCCAATTATGCGAAGTCGTACTCAAATCTACCCTGATGGATAGAAGATATTTGCATAAGAGAAAACCGAATAATTTAACTTGTGGGTAACTATTTAACCCATTAAGTTACGGCAAAATTCAATGAATTTTAATATTTATACGACTACACAAAAAGAAATGTTTAACATTACATTTGCATTTAAAGTTTGCACTTTGGAGACGCAAAATTGAAAGAAAGAAGAAGGAAATATTTATTTGGTGCAAGCTGGTCACAGAGATAATAATAACCAACGATATAAAAAAGTAAGAAAACAAATTAAACAGCGTGGCTATTAGATACACCAAATAGATTTCCAGTTCAGCATGTGCCAGATATAAACCTGACGCTGGTTTTCAACTGGAACCCAATTTGACAGTGACACACGGACGCCGAACCGTCGAAGTCGAGTGTGAAAGTATTGTGCACATGCAATGAGGGTATGTAGAAGTTATGTACTTATATTACAATTTGAAAGTAAACAATAATATACATATGCTATGACGTGCTGGAAGGATTCAGATTCACCGTAAGAAAGGATGGAAGTATACACAGTTTCATTCCTCTTTCTCTCCGGAATACGAATACCTACTTATAACATGATTTGCTAGGATTGCAGGAATTAGCAAAGGAGAGGAATTTCCCGAAAAAGGAGGAAATCCTCGAAAGAGGGTTGACGTGGCAACCCTAGTTCCAGGTCCATTAATGGCGATAAAGACCGATATATCTGGTAATCGTTTTCATCTTACGGTTAATGCCTTCTAAGACGTAATATGTGAATTCCGGTTTTCCGATATCTTCAGGCTTTTAGTACAACGATTAAAAGATTACGTGGCTGGGCGGTTTTGGTTAATGACAATTATTCGGATTACATTGGACATCCTACGGAAATTTATGTGAACTATGCTTTATAGATCACAGCAGAATTCTGTGAGACGATTTTATATTCACTTGTAGACCTTTTTTCTAATGTCATTTGAATGATAGCAATAAAAATAATGATATTCTGATGGAATGTGTTTGGAACCAACAGCGGAGAGCAGACCTAATGCAAACTAATGTAATGAATATCGGAGGATGCAATAGCGTCCTTGCGAGACCTCTTTCGGATGCAGCTCAAGACATGTATCTGTTATATCATGAATATGTGACAGCTGTATAATGTATTAATATATATAAAATTACTGGTAGGTACTGTATACAAAATGGCTATGATGGAGCGACATAGTCATGTTGTGGCTAAGCTTCGTAAATAAAGATTAAATAATAATAATAATAATAATAATAATGGACACGTTTTTTCGTGTTCATCTTAGCGTTAATATTAGCCGCATCTGAAGCTTTCACTTCGGAGCCTGGGATCCGCTTTACCAGTCTAACTGCGGATTTGGCTGAACTTCACTATTTTCCGTAAAGCGACTGCAATCGGATTTCCATAACCTAAAAACGATACCATGAAGTATACAAATATTTGCACTGATCAGGGATCGAACGCGCGCCGTCTGCGTAGCGGTTGCATTCACTACCGCCATGCCACAAAGGTTGACGAGACACGAACTTGGCATTTACAATTGAAAATTCCATTTTTTCTATAAACTATAAAACATGTAAATAAAACATAATATAAAAAACATAAAACATAAACTATAAAAAAATATATTATGCAATTTATTTCGTAGTTATGAAGCCGATTTTGTATCTAAAATTTACAAGATAACAACTTTTGAAATCCGGGATCACCTCTTTTTTTTTTTTTTTTATACCACTTAGTTGGCAGACAAGCACACGGCCCACCTGATGGGAAGCGGTTACCGTGGCCTATGGACGTATGCAACACCAGGGGTGTCACACTCGCGCTGCCGACCATGAAGAAACCTTCTGATGCCCCTCTTGAAGAACCCCATATTGTAGGCGCTTGGGAAAACCGCAGCAGGGAGGTCATTCCACAGCTTGAGTGTGCGTGGGATGAAGTTTCTTTCATACCGCACAGTGTGCACCGTCTCAGGTCGCAATGTGTGAAGATGAATTCCCTGCCTATGGCGAGAGGTGCGATGATAGAATGTAGCTACGGGCATCATGTCAAACAATTCATCTGAGCACAAACCATTGTATAGGCGGTAGAACACACACAGTGAGGCAAAATCCCTCCTAAGGCTAAGAGGTTCCACACTACCTGTGAGTATGGGATTGTCAACCAGCCTCAATGCCCGTCTTTGCACTGAGTCGAAAGGGTCTGGCTGGCATGCAGGTGCTCCAGCAAAAAGGTGACAGCAGTTACTCCATGTGAGGCCGGACCTGTGCTTTATAAAGAAGGAGTTGCTGCCCCGCAGTGAAGTACTGCTTCGCCCTGTTGAGCACTCCGAGCTTTCTTGATGCCAACTTAACCCTGTCCCGCAAATGACTTCGGTATTGGACGTCGCTGGAGATATCGACACCAAGGATCCCTATACTCGAGGAGATGGTAAGCGGTGTGCCCAGGAATTGCGGCGCCACAATGAATGGGGTTTTCTTAGCGGTGAATACACAAACTTGTGTCTTAGTGGGGTTGAATTGGACTAGGTTTAGTCGTCCCCAATCGGATACTCCAGAGAGAGTAATCTCAATTTCAGACACAAGTTGTTCGCGACTCTTCTCCACCTCGGACTGAGGGATATTTGCACGGCCCGTGTAACACGTGTCTCCGGTACTGTCGTCCGCATAACAATGAATGGAGCCATCAGACAGCATGTCATTGATATGCAGCAGAAACAGCGTCGGAGACAACACGGAGCCTTGTGGGACACCAGCGTTTATGTTCATGCGGTCCGAGCAGCTGCCGTCGACGACGGCTTGGATGCTTCTGTTGGGCCAAAAGCTGAAGATCCATTCGCACAGTCCCTCGGGGAGTCCATAATATGGCAACTTCGCAAGAAGACCTTTGTGCCAGACCCGATCGAAGGCCTTCGCTATGTCGAGGCTGACCGCTAGTGCCTCACCCCGACTCTCGATGGCTTGCGCCCACCGGTTTGTGAGATACACAAGAAGGTCACCGGTAGAGCGACGGTGGCGAAAGCCGTACTGTCGATCGCTCAGTAGATCGTTTCCCTCAAGGTATCTCAGGAGCTGTGTATTAATAACACGCTCCATTACCTTCGAGAGTAGGGAGGTGATAGCGATAGGCCTGTAATTGGTCGGATCGGTCCTGTCACCTTTCTTAGGTACAGGATGCACGAATGCGGTCTTCCACGAGGTTGGGACCCGCCTTGCGGAGTATGAGAGCGCGAAAAGACGTGTAAGTACAGGGCACAGCTCGGGGGCACAGTGTTTAAGCACCATCGCCGGTATACCATCTGGCCCACTCGACTTCCGAACATCTAGGGACTTAAGCTCGTGCCGGACCACCCGTTGCGTGATTTTAACTTCAGTCATGGAAGCACCACAGCTGGGAGTTATCGGTGGTTCGGCGTTCCCGTCGTTCATAGTCGAGTTTGACGCAAAGAGATTACCCAACAGATCGGCTTTCTCCTTAGCGCCATGAGCCAGACTACCATCGGATTTTTGCAGTGGTGGAAGGCTAGACTGGCAGAAGTTTCCCTCGGCAGCTTTAGCGAGCGACCAAAATGCACGACTGCCAGATGGGTAGCGCGCAAGCCGCTCGCCAATTCTGCCGATGAACTCAAACTTAGCCCTGGCCGTAGCTTTTTTACTAGACCTCGAGTCGGCATTCAACTTTCGCTTCACTTCAGCGATATTCGGATCTTTATTGGCAAGAGCCGTGGTCCAAGCCCTGTATGCAGATTGCTTGTGGTCTCTTGCTTCTCTGCAGGGCCTATTAAACCACGGGCGTTTGCCCTCTCCTGTTGCGATCCAGCGGTTTGGAATATAGCATTCCATACCCGCTAGGATGGCATCAGCTACTGCTGTTGCACAGGAGTTGGGATCATTTGAAGTGAAGCAAAGCCGCCTCCACGGGTACGACGCGAAGAATTCTCGCAGTCCATCCCAGTCTGCCGACTTGTAGTGCCAGACATGCCGCCATTGAGGTGGCCGCGGTGGTTCAGGCCGCGTGAGAGTCACTTGCGCCCGAACGAGGCTGTGGTCCGAAGTACCAAGTGGTGCTTCCACAGTTACTGAGTATTCGTCCGGGCGCGAAGTCAGCAGAAGGTCCAGTATAGAGCTTCTGTGGGTCTCTATTTCTGGTGTTCTAGTAATAGAATGCACCAGTTGAGAGAATCCGTAGGTCAGAGCAAAGTCATGAGCAGCCCTTCCCGCAAAATCAGTTCTAGGAGACCCCAGCCACTCTACGTGGTGAGCGTTGAAGTCCCCCAAGAATACTAAATCCGCGGTAGGGTATTGCTCAATTACCTTGTCCGCAGACCGCTGCAGATGCTCAAACAATTGAGCTGTACCCAAGTCACCGCTATGAGACCTGTAGAGGCACGCAAAGATACGGGTGTGGCCACCGTGATCCGTACGTACCCAAAGAGTTGACAGGTCCCTGTCTTCAAGGCCTTGAAGACGGCGGCAGCAAATATCATCCCGGACGTACAAGCATACCCCGGCACGACTCAGGAAGTTATGCTCGAGTTTGTACCCGGGGTACATTAAGTAGGCTATATCGGCTGGGCATGATATTTGCGTCTCCGTCAGAAAAAACAAGGTGGGTTGCGCGGTCTCTAAATGGAGATGGACCGCGTTGAGGTTGGTGTGTAGGCCCCTGATGTTACAGAAGTCCACATGTACTGTGGACGATGATGCCGCTGTGTTAACTTTTTCCCTGTTATTTCACACCTCTAATTATCTTTCAATTGATTTAACTAACGGGAGCGACTACCACCCGACTCTCAACTCTGAAGGACTTGGACCCTGAATATTTACCTAAGTGAGGCCGTATGGCGTACCATACTGCCTGTAAATAATATTTTAGTAAGTTTATTCTCCAAATTGCTTCTGCATTTGTTGCTACGGAAGCCACATTGCTGACCAAGTCAGAAGTCAAAGCCACGAGTCTGAAGGTCTAAAGTAATTGCGTGCGTGTGGAACCTATAAGCTATTTCTGTTAATAGAGTCAATTTATTAGCAAAACGACGTTAGGGGACCGACCTTTAATTTATTATTTAATAAACGTAAACGTTTGCTATAATTTAATATATTGAAAGGGCTTGAAAGAGCATTCACCCTTAGATACTTGTATGATATACATATTCGGCCCATTGCGAACTAACTGCATATACCTATGCCGGTGGGGAATATGGCATGCATGCATGTTTTTGTGAATGGGAGGCAATGCACACATGAATATAAATAAAAACAAAAATATAATAATAATAGTATATTTCACGTTTTGTATATCATTTTATGAAACGCTTTTACAGTGGTAATCTGTTTTTTGGAATTAAAAACTCCTTTTTTCAAAGACATGGAATAAGAATCGATCACAAAATGTTTTAGCTTACTTTTCAAATCATATACATAAGTTTCTTAAAAGGTAATTTATATTACTTCTGATTCATTAAACAGCATTTTAATGTTAACAATTATATTTTATTTCTTACTTTATTGTTGTTGCGTACATAAAATGAAATGAAAAATATTCTAAGCATAATGGTGTGGTAGTAACTCTCGAAGTACAAAACAGCAATATGTTAGTAACATTCAAATAAGATTTTAAGTAGGTACCTATTTTAATGTGTTTATAAATAATATTTTTGATATTGGTGCTGAAACTGAATTGAGTTTAAATGAAACTGCTGCAGGCAGCTGCAGCAGCTATTGGCTGAAAATAGTCGTTATTTTTGAAGTTGAAATAATGCTGAAAGTTCATGTTATTTTACTGTCTTGTATTAATTAAAACATAAATATTGCCAGCAGCTTTGTCGTTAAATATAAATTATTATAGGTTTTTTATTATTCTATCTAAACAGTACTTAAAACAGTCTATGTCCTTTGTTGTACCCTTCACTACGTCTCTAGGTATATGCAAAGGAGTGAGAGAAGTTTACTTTTGCATTTATAGTGTTAGTTAAAATTTTACACTATTTGCCTGACCATAAATTGACACTCCAGTGACTCGGTGATTTTGAATCAATCCAATTTTAACATGTGTTGGTTTTACGAGGACGTGCTTAAATAAATAAATATACAGTTTGTTTAAGACCGAGTCCTAGACGGCAGCGGCAGACAGGTCGAAAGCTCCGTAAAATTTAATTAGGATAAGCCGCATCAAGGTATTTTGGGACATTTAATCAAATTATAAACCTCTTTCTTGTTTGAAATTAGTTAAAATGTGAAGCGAAACTGGAATTAAGATTAAACCAGAAATTTTCGAAATGTAAAGCAAAAAAGTGGGATTAATCCGGAATCTTTACTTAGCTTAAAGTCGTTTCTGTTATTTTCACAACGAATTATAATGCAATTTTCAGTAATTGTTAGAGTAATTCCAGAGAAAGGTTTATCCCGGGAACAATTTAGTTTCCTATGGGGTGTGCCTGCCGGATCAAAATACCACATATCAGGAGCTGACGGGCATAGTTAGTAAGCTATAAATCACGTAATTCCTTCTAAATTACTTTTATTTCAGTGTGTAACCGCGGTATCATAGTGGTATGGGTAATGGATTGCTGAGACGAGGTCTGGGTTCGATCCCAGGTTTTACCATGGCACATACCAATGACTTTTTGTTGCTTTTCGAAGTTATGTGTGTTTTTATCGCAGGTTTATAAGTGCCTGGTTAATGGCAATAGGTTCGCCACCTATCACATTGGGACCTAAACATAAACTGACGAAATGTGGGTGCTAGCACCTGTGCCTACCCCTTCGGGGATATAGGCGTGAGTTTATGTTATGTTATGTGTATTCGCGAACCTTTCGACAATGTCACAGAATCATGTTAAAAAAATGCTGTTAATGTACTATCATTTATTCTGTGGCAATGCCAAGGTTGTTTAGTATGTGGCCAACCCTATTTATGTAAGCCTCTCCTCTTCCCAAGAGGCTCTCGCTGCTATACTCATTAGAGTGAACACAACACCTCAAATAGTGCGATTATGACGAATGAGTGTGTTTCCCCCGTCGGGATTTCTCATGTCAAATGTAATTGTTACGAATGATATTACTATGCATTTCAACTAAGAATAGGACTATCAAGATGCCATTTTATTAGCATTGTGTCAACTTCAGGACTTTTGAGTAGGGTAGAAGCTAAGATGTACAGATTCTATCGCTCGTAAAACCATTCATAATAAATATATTGTAAAATAAACAAATATAAACACAACAATAGTGGCCGGTAGACGGCAATAACGGCCTAACCCTCCGAGGATAAAGGCGTGATTATATATATTAAGTTTATATATATATACCTATATATAAACTTATATCTTAATTTTGTCCTGTGAGGATTATAATCATCATCATCATCATGTCAGCCACACATTACAGTCCAATGCAGAACACAGGCCTCTCCCACATACTTCCAGAATGACCGATCTAAAGCAGCCCGCATCCATCGCTTCCTGGCGACCTTGATGATGTCGTCCTTCCACCTGGCCGTTGGGCGTCCTACGCTACGTTTGCTCGTACGCGGTCGCCATTCCAATACTACCTATCAATACATCAAAAAAATAAATATAGATATATTTAGTATTTAAAAAAGGTTTGACCATATTTTTGTAGCTGACTTTACAAGTAAAGATTTGTCATCAAGTGCAACCTTTTCATGAAATGAAAAAGGACATAAATAGTTTGATGGCGTAAATTTAGAATTCCCAAATTAAAATCTATTTGAAGGTTTTAAGTCTACAATATGGGGTTCTTCAAGAAGGATATTAGAAAGGTTTCATAGAGTCGGCAGTGCTAGTGTGATTTCCATAGGCTTATGATACCCGTTTACGAGTGCTTTTCAGCCACCTAAGTGGTACTTATAAAAAAAGAATCAGTCCTGAAGTAAATCGTAAGTATTTTCCCTCCACTTGCACTTCTTTTCGACTACTTACTTCCTTCTCTGAACGAAATTCAGTATATATGCCTCCATTAGTCCCCCTAAACGAATGCTGGTATCGGTACTTTGGCAGTCTTTCGCTTTATAATATAATTATGTTAAAATGTTGCATATAATACATGGATTCAAGATAACGCCATGCAGCAAGAAATATTGCACATAAAACAAGACTCCCTGCTACTGTTATCACGCCCCGTCTGTATAAAAAGTGGAGCTAAGCCCACCTAAGCGCCTGCATGCACAATGAAAGCAATCTTTCACCCGTCTACGTTATTGTGTTGTGCAAATTTTACAGCGTCTGTATTTTTTGCGTGTGTTACAATCGTTCTGCTGCTGTTACAGAATATTATGAATATAAAAACGTTCCTATTATAGTAAGATCGGAAGAGGTTACCATATAAGAACATATTGCAAACTTCCTGGAGATCTCGTACTTCATAAAACACCTACTTACCTACTTGGCACGTCTAAAGAAGATTCCACTTCAACAAGGCGTTGTCGTAATTCACCGAGCCTTTCCCAATTTCTGTTGGTATTGGTTGGCTTTCAATGTTACCACGAAATGCCAGAAATTAATTTTTGTGTGAAGTGCGGGCTAGAAAACCTCCACGCGGTGCATCCTGGGCAACAGAAGCGGCAACTCCTCCTTAAATTTAGGGGAGGAGTTGCGGCTCCTGGCCGATATTCTGCCGAGGTCGCAAAGACCTGAGAGAAGGAAAACTCGAGAACACACCCTTTGTCAACCCGTCTGGCCAGCGCGGCTATAGTGGGCTAAACCCTCCCAGGTGAACAGACGCCACAACAAAAGGCCCCCAGTTCCCGGCGGTCCCGCTATTCCCAGCGGTTCCGCTATTCCCAGCCAAGGTAGCGGTTCGGGTAACGGCGGGGCGGGGTGTGCGAAGAATCTCCGGGCTACGGGAGGCTACTGAAACCGACGACTACTACGGGCAACGTACAATTGCAGTAGACTTCGTCTGGACGGGCACCTCACAGAACTAGAGGTGGAACTAGGTCGCATAAATTGGCATATATTAGGTTTGTCCGAGATCCGAAGACAGGGGGAGGACACGACAACCACTGAGTCAGGCAACCTGTTCTACTTCAGAGAAGGTGAACAGCTCTCCTAGGGAGGTGTCGGTTTTTTGGTAAAAAAGGACCTTACCGATTTCAATAACGCTGCTAGCGTTATTGAAATCGGTAGTGTGTCGAACAGGATAGCGTACCTAATCGTAAAAATCACGAACAGTCGTTCGCTGAAGGTGATACAGGTATATGCGCCGACTTCGTTTCACCCCGACGAAAGTGCCGAGGCCATATATAAGGATATTGCTAAGGCAATGAATCACACCGCCAAGGCCACTTACAACGTTGTTATGGGGGACTTCAATGCTAAAGTGGGAATACGTGGCGAGACGAAAATCAGACCTTATGGAGTACGGTGCAGAAATCACAGTGGACAAATGCTAGTCAACTTCCTCGAGGCGCAGGGGCTGTTCTTAATGAATAGTTTCTTTAAGAAAAAACCCCACAGGAAGTGGACTTAGCAACGTCGGGACTCTGTGATAAGAAACGAGATAGACTTTTTGATAACGGACAGTAAGCACATATTTAGAGACGTCTCTATGATCAACAAGTTTAAAACCGGAAGCGATCACAAACTTATCCGAGGCTCTCTAAATATCAACATCAAGGCTGAAATATTCCAAATGATACGGACTACTCTCCGACCTTCGCCACTCCAAGTGGCTCTAGGGTCCGAAAAGTTCCAATTGGAACTTCAAAATCGTTTTCTGCCTCAATTTTCGAGATTCTCGATGAGATCGAGAAATTCTATGAACAGCTATATGCATCACGGGGAGTAAACCGACGGGACACAGCGATGAAGACCACAGAGCCCCACTCACGCGCCGTTACACCCGATATCTACATCAACAAAAACAGGTGCCCAGGTGATGACGGAATTACTACTGAGCTCCTGAAAGCAGGCGGGGCTCTACTCCTGAAAGAGCTAGCAAGCCTCTTTAATTCCGTCATCCTACAAGGTCTAACACCTACGTCAAGGAGCAGGAGTGCGGTGATACTGTTCTTCAAAAAAGGAGATAAGACCCTGCTGAAGAACTACAGGCCCATCTCACTCCTGAGTCATGTCTACAAGCTGTTCTCGAGAGTCGTCACAAATCGTCTTGCGGGTAAGCTCGACGAATTCCAACCACCGGAGCAAGCCTGGTTTCGAAAAGGTTATAGCACCGTGGACCACAACCATACTGTTCGACAGATTGTAGAAAAGGCCCAAGAATACAATCAGCTGCTGTGTGTGGCGTTTGTGGACTACGAAAAAGCCTTCGACTCCATCGAAACCTGGGCAGTTCTGGATGGCCCTACAGCGGTGTCGTGTCGATTGGCGATACATCGAGGTGCTAAGATGCTTGTATGACACTGCCACAATGTCCATCCAGCTCCAAGACCAGAAGACGAAACCTATTAGCCTCCAGCGTGGAGTGAGACAGGGGGATGTTATATCCCCAAACTATTTACCAACGCACTGGAGGACGTCTTCAAGACTCTGGGCGGGGTATAAACATTAACGGTGAGTACATCTCACATCTTCGGTTCGCCGACGACATCGTCATAGTAGCGGAATCGTTGGAACAACTGGGCGAGATGCTGCATAGCCTAGACAGAACTTCTTGACGCGTCGGCCTCGGTGTAAACTTGGATAAAACCAAAATTATGTTCAACGAACATGTCGCACCGAGACCGATTGCCATCGAAGGGGCGAACTAGCCAGAAGGATTCAGCTGGATTGGGCAGCATTTCGCAAACTACGTCGAGTCTTCTCTTCAACCCTACCGCAATGCCTTAAAACAAAGGTCTTTGAACAGTGCGTTCTACCTGTTATGACTTACGGTGCCGAAACGTGGACATTTACAGTGGGGCTGGTCCATAACTTAAAAGTCACGCAGCGGGCTATGGAGCGAGCTATGCTTGGAGTTTCTCTGAAGGATAGAATTCGGATCGAGGTTATCTGACAGAGAACTAAAGCTACCGACATAGGTCGCAGAATAAGCAAGTTGAAGTGGCAGTGGGCTGGCCACGTTTGTCGAAGGACCGATGGCCGTTGGGGCAACGAGTCCTAGAGTGGAGACCGCGGGAAGGTAAACGAAAGGTAGGACGCCCACTAGCCAGATGGACGGACGACCTGAAAAAGGTAGCTGGGACAGACTGGATGCGGAAGGCGGAGGATCGGAGAAAATGGCGCACATTGGGAGAGGCCTATGTCCAGCAGTGGAATGCGGTGGGCTGATTGATTTAGATTGATTGAATTTTTGTGACCTCCACAACCCACTGGTGATAATATATCACATGAATAAATAACCATATAATACGTTAAAATGGTTATAGTTAGCCATAGTCAAGAGATACCAGATTTTATCTGACTACGGCAAACGGGTTATGATTTTGACAGACTATTAATGTATGTGCATAGGTTTTATGCTATATAACGTGTCACTGAATCTAATGTGGCGCCCTCTAGCGGTAAAAAGTACTGTGCTTAAAAATAAATTAGAAATAATGATGTTGCGAGAACTTCATTAGCGCATTTAAAAATGTATAAAAATATGCAAACAATAGGTATAACCTATTGTTTGCCCCAAAATAATATAAATAAAAAAAAATACTTTAAAACTAAAACCCGACTACAAAAAAATCACGCAAGAAAATAAGAAGAATAGCCGTGGTTGTATACCTATCTTAGTCTATCAAAACAATACATTCTAGGGAAAAGTAGCATACGGCCACGGCTATCCTTGACATTTTCTTGTTTAATATTTTTTGAAACGTGATTTTTCAGTAGTGGGGATTTAGTTTTATTATTGGTGTGTAAAAAAAAGAACTCGTATATTTCCTTTTCGTGTGTGAAAATCCCCTCGTATAGTTACCCCCCTTCATAGTCCTCTACATCGGCGGTTATATCAAACTTGAACAAACTAAAGACTTTATGCCAGCACGGACATTTTCGTGAGCCCTATACCTAACAGTAACAATAAACCGTATTCTTACTCCAAAAATCATAACTCAACACAAAGAAACCCCCTTTCCTACTCACAACAACATGTGCAGGGCTTAGATGTCACCCGCACATGGTGCAGAATTTGCAATCAAGAACCAAGCGCTTCGGTAACTCTTTCCTTTGTCGCACCATTAAACCCTGGAATTTATTACTAGCTTACGTGTTTCCTACAGTCTTAGGTCCTTTAAGCGGGGCGTGAAAAAGCATATGATGAGGTCGTCAAGCTGAGAGTCACCATTTTTACATGGTATATGTAAGTAATGTTGACCCTCTTTTCTGCGACTTTGCCTTCAGACAAGGTGAAGTCTAATTATTGACGTGTCCTATATAAAAAAACACTGCTTTACAAACTCCGCAGTAAACAAAATACGTCATATCTGAACTCTATTAACATGTTTTAGTCACCAACTAATAGTCCATTATGGTTCTAATTAGGTGTTGACCTTTAAACCGAGTCAACATTTGTAACTTGAGTGCTAAGTAAGGGTTCGTGAAGGTAAAGTGCGTTCAGAGTAACTACTGCTTACGTCATGCTGGGTTCTGACATCGTTAGCTTGAACTGATGCTAAGAAACCTTTGAAACAATTGTTTATTTATATAACCATGCACGTATAACTTTGAAAGCGAAAGTTGAAAGTAAAGTTAATACCTACAGTAGGTACTCATATATTTCAGATTGTTTTCTTCACACGTTATAGAGAACTATTATTTTTAATCGAGCACTTTCAAGCTGTGGAATCAACTCCCTGCCGAGCTTTTTCTAAGCGACTGCAATATGGGGTTCTTTAAGAGGGGCATTAGAAGGTTACTACAGAGTCGGCAGAACGAGTGTGACGCACATGTCCTTAAGCAACGGTAATCACTTTCCATCAGGCTCCCGATTTTGCAAGTTTTATGTCATAGTAAAACCACTGTTGAAATTACTGACATTAAATTTCAGATATTATTGAAATAGGCTTAAAGTTCAAAATTAAATAAAAAGGATTGTTGAAATGTTTACAGTGTCCTTCTCATGTCATGATTATGGTTTTATTATGTCTATGACATAAAAATACCAGAAATAGGTGGCAAAAAAGTCTTTTTCATACTTTCAAGAATACTATCGTCTGATCTCCCAAACCCGAGAATTAAATCTAGAGCCTTAATAGTTAGTAAGAGCGTTGAAATTACAACACTAATCAGTCTGATTCTTCTTCTTTATCTTAGCGTTAATCCCAGTTGCATCCGAAGTTTTCCGCTCGGAGTCTGGGGTCCACTGTATACTAATATCTGACTGAATTGGCTAATCTCTGGAATGGCTGGGTCAATTTCGACGGACATACAGCTGATGTTATAAGGCGGCATTTTGGATTTTATATATTTCGTCCATCAATTTACTATACGCCGTTAGATGGTAAAAATCTGAAGTGCAGTCCAAAAGTTACGGACAACCCTTTCCGATACTATTGAACTTAAAATGGTGGTCACTACCTTGACAGCCTTCATAGATGCGTTTTCACGTCCCGTTTAAAGGAACCGGAACTGTAAGAAGAGGGAAATACGTGCGTGAGTAGAGCATTCCAGTTCTCTATCGTGCGGCAGAAGAAAGAGGCCGCAAACCGTTTGGTGCAAGACGATATGGATTCCACCACGTGTGAGTGGCAACGCGGGCCAACACGAGTTGTTCTGACAGGAAGGGAGAGGGTGAGATCAGTTGAAATCTCCTCAGAACACTTTTCGTAGTAGAGGCGATAGAATGCAGCCAGAGAGGTAAAGTATTTACGCAACTGCAAAGCTTCCAAGGTGTTCAGGACCTCCAATGATACGAACGACCCGTCGCTGTATTCTGTCGAGAGCGTCTAACAGATATTGTGCGGAGCCATCCCAGAGATGAAAACAATATTTTACGCAGAAGCGAATTTGTACAAAAGACCTCGCTGCTCCTGCGTGAAAAACCGCTTCACCTTGTTTAGAACTTCGAGTTTGCGTGACGCTGTTTTGATGACGCTCTCGATGTTGTTCTTGTTGTTGAGTTAGCAGGGAACATCCATTTCTAGTATGTTAATGTGGTGCTGAAGTACCAACGGTGTGTCCTGAAGAGAAGGGAGAGGAAGGAAGGGAGAAGCCTTGGCAGTGAACGCGCACGATTGTGTTTTCTTGGTATTGAACTCTATCTAACTACGAAAATTTTCTCGTGCACAGTTGAAGCGAACTGCAAGTAACATATAAGTTTTTATAAACACTGGTTCTGCAAATTACAATCAAATACATTAACCTACAATACTTTATAAACCTTTTATGATGACTACACAATCACACCACAGGTCTCTTTGTGTAAATGTATTATGTAAAAAGGAACGAAGGACATCATTTTGTCGATGAATAGTTATCGACTTGCAACGTTTCAATTGCTACAAGTTTCTGGAGATAGTTTATTCATACGTGTGCAAATAGGCAACTCTCATTGTGCAAATAGGCAGGTGTAGATGGAGTAGATGAGTATCCTGATGATGGAAATGCGTGGTCAACCTAACTTTGTCCTATACACTGACGGCACAGAAACTCTGTGCTTACAGGGTCAGCAGCGTGAGTGTGACTTCTCTGGTGTTACACACGTCCATAGGCCACGGTAACCACTTTCCAGCAGGTGGCCCGTGCGCTTGTCTGACACCTAAGTGGTATAAAAAAAGTATCTTGCTTGCTCGCATAACATAAATTATAAACAAAAGCATATTGAAAAAAAATCTTGTTATAATATAGTTCTCTGAGTTTCTTGCTGGTATTCTCTGTAAAACTAATCTACCAAAGCATAGAAAGAATCATTTTCCAATGTTTTTTTTTACATTACTTAATATTTTAACAAAATTTTGACGATCATATGTGTTATTTATGTGCCAAAACTGAATAAATGAAATAAACGCAATCATGGTATATGTAATTACATACATTGGTAATGACGAAAAGAAAATATAAAAATAACGAGTTTGGGAGTAGATGAAGAACCTTCTACTGCACGAACTCGAAAACGGCGGGCTTGCACCACTGAGGCAGTCAGCCTGTGACACGGCAGATATACAGCAAACATTCTTAAGAGCGTTAATTAAAAAACTGTTATTTCAACATTACAAACAGTTACTTCAATTTTATTTATTTGTATTATTATAGAACTTTATAACAATAGGTAGGATAACATAATTATCTCCATAGTATTAGCCCTGTGGCCTTAACAAACGTAGGTACCAAACTAATTTATTTGTTGCCAGTACAGCACTGGGGCTATAAAGATATTATCATAAAATTATGTAGCAACCCAGTAACCTTTTTTGAAATTGTGTCCTAGATCAACGCACCGGATGTCGGAGGTCGTTCAGCAACCTTCGACCTACAATATACTTACAATGGTCAGTTGGTTTTTGATTAAATATTAATCGCCATCTAATGCGTTTAGTAGAAGAACAGTCATCAACAAAAGTTGATTAATACTAAAATATTTACAAACCTTTTTTGCATTGTAATGCATACTGGCAGACATACAAACATATACTCACGCCTGTAAATCCCGGAAGGGGTAGGCAGAGGCGTATTAACACCCACATTTCACCAACTATTATTTTGGGTCTAATATAATAGGGGACGAGCCTATTACTGTCAAGCGGACACTTAGTCATGGGCTGTATGTTTATTGTCAGGTGGAGAATAGCTCTATCCCTGAGTCGTCTTCTACGTCACCCACAAGAAGATATGGAGTGGACTATTCTACTCCACCAGGAATCATCACGGCAAAAGATTATGCTTAACAAGTATGAACCGTATAGAATAAATTTATATATCATAGGCGAACTTACATCGAGGTTTAATAACCATTTATTAGGTAATCAGTGCTTAAGGTGACGAAAGTGCTAATATTGACGACTGGGTAGAAACGGAAGAAATCATGAATTCATGGGTTGAAAATGGATACAACCCTATAGGGAACTATAACGGGCCACCGTCCCTTAAACAAGCACCTTCATACTATCGGTGTTACGCACAGCCCCCTTTGCAGGAGGTGTTTCATTGCCGAGGAAACGGCCACCCACGTAATACTGGAATGAGAGGTAGTAGCCCCTCAACGATTGCAAGCCTGTGAAGCCCCAGTAAGCTTCTGTGTTTCTGGGCAGAGCTAGGCTAGCTGCTCTAGCCAGTACTCTGCACGCACAATGGCCCAAAAAGGAGACTAAGTGCGGACAAAAGAGTCCCATTCCATTCTATTCCAACGTGATATAAAGACAGATTTTTTTGCGATAAAATTTCGCGCCTTAGCAATAGGTACTCCAGCACCTTTCCTGTATTATTCCCTTTCATAACTGTATTAAATATATTTCTTCAAAAACGCTTTTCTTGCCTATTCATAAGGCATGAAAAGCGTTTCTGATGATATATATTTAAAGGCGGAGTTGATTACACGCGGTGGAGTGTGAAAGTTTATGTCATAGACAAAGAGTGCAACAGAACTGTTAAAACTTAAACTAGTAGTTCTGTGAACAGTTAGTAGACCTCGTAAGCACCCTCTGCCACATTTCTCTTATACTTTTAATCATTTAAGATATTCTTAAAATGTAAGTGTACTGAATAATTTGAATAATTTCGGCTCTTTGAGTGCTCGATTGATCCGCAAACTGTTGCCATGGTAACCGACTTCTCTTTAATTTTTACCTAAGAATAGGGATTCCGGGAATCCACTTTTTGCTCCCTCATTTTTGCACCTAAATAAAGCTCTCGACAAAAGTTGAGTTTTACGTGTGCCAAGTTTGGTGAAAATCGGTTAAAAAATACCGACATAGATACGGACAAAATCAAAATCGGTCGCCTTGTCGAAACAGAGACTCTCGTTCGCTTCGCTTGCTCGGTTAATTAATAAACCCAAACCATTGTGCTATGAATTTCATTAAGTAAAACGTGAGCTGAGGATTAAATATCCCCTTCCTCTATAAAAAAGGCAACACGACACGTCACGTCAGAGTCTGTTTCTGCTGGGGCGACGGCTAGCCCGTACCGTCACTAGGTCCCGCTCATTATGACATCAAGAAGATAAAGACATTCAATATATACCTACTTCAAATAAATGATAAATAACGTTTATTACAACTCGATACGTTGTTTCACGGGGTCCTTTAGACCCGTCATAAATAAAAGTACCCTCATTTATAATCCGGTGTAGTAATGCAACACTTACTGATGCGGGGTCGTTTAGTCCCACATTTGAGACTGATGGTATTTTTATGTGCTATAATCCTTAGCTTTTATTTATGAAATATAAGGGGTGATTTCGAAGAATTTTATGAACCATACTAGTGAACAATGAAATCGGTCAGTTAGTAATGGTCAATTATTCTTAAGAGGCAGTCCTATAACAATACTTTTATGAAGTACCAGTTATTTGAAAATATGTGTCAGTTCTAGGGTGAGACACAAATTAATTATGAATTTCAAAACGCGATGAAGAAACTCAATAAAACCTCCGTGAATGAATTTTGACACCCATGTCATGTAAGTATGACATCCATTAATAAAGTGGTTTAGTA
Organism: Eilema griseolum; assembly: GCA_963662185.1. Lineage (NCBI taxonomy): Eukaryota > Metazoa > Arthropoda > Insecta > Lepidoptera > Erebidae > Eilema > Eilema griseolum. Next base: position 6,553,871 of record OY759232.1, read on the forward strand.
AAAAAAAACTAACCGCGTGGTGACGGAGAAAGCATAAAAGTACCATCTCATCAGAAGGGTGTCATAAAATACGCAGACGATATCACTGCGAGAGAAGGAAAACTTGACAGAAAACCCTGTGACAACCCATCTAGCCAGGCAGCGTAGGGCCAGCAACAGTAGGCCAAAGCCACCCAACAATGGGAGAGGCCTGTACCCAGCAGTGGACTGCGATGGGCTATTAATTGAATAATTGATAAAAAGGAAATACCGTGGACAGAAAGAAACCATCAGCGCGCCCCAGTCCCTTCAATATTGTCAAATGTGCCATAATAGAAGAGTCACCAATCGTGCTGCCGACCCTGTAAGAATAGAGAGTCTCTGTGCCGTCAGTCTAGAAACAAAGATAAAGTAGGACGAGCCTTGAGTCTTCCCACTGACAGTACAAAAGCTCTCCAGTGAGCTCTGGCTACCCTGCTCACCCCGGGAATACAACACGAGGTTATTATGACCGCGGTATTCTGCAGGGTGGAGGTACTTCTCCAGTCGAACTGCTCAATAGGAAGGCATAAGGCCAGTTTAGTACTACGAGTATACATTATTATTATAAATTCTTAGCAAAGTTATGGACAATTCTCTTTAGTACATGGTCTTTTGTTGACCGACTCTCAAACTCTGGCCTCCAAATTCTCTGTATTTTCAGTGATATCCTATATACCTAATAATTAACAAAAATCAACAGAAAAATGTTTTAACGTCTCTATCAATTCTCTCACACGAATTCAGAAATTGAAGTAAGCGCGACCCCGCTAACCTGTAGAAGAATTTTATGAAACTTGTGGGAAGCGAGTGATAAAATTCTGTTGGTAAATGTATTGGTAGTTCATTTTACTACCAAATTTGAATGCTTGAGCTACCCATTCACTCCTCTACCCTTTTCAACTCTCCCAAATATGACACAATTTTCATGCTAAAATGTTTTACCCATTCTTACAGAACACGAAAAAACATCTATCGAAGTTGTCCAATTAAGGATCACTATTTTAGGCTTGATAGCGTTTGTAATTGTGGCCCATATCTTCTGGAATCAACGGAATGACAAAAAAAAGGTTCTTAATCGTGAGAAAGCGGCATCACCTAAATAAAAAAATAATCAAGAGACCTGTACCACAAAATTGACTGTAACTTACAGATAATTTAACTGATCATCTACAGACATCTACCAAAGAACTAGAGAGACATCCAAAATATTGGGGCAAATTGTCCTAAAACTTGCCAGCAAAAAGAAAACAATTGCCAAAGTTATAAACAGTCATAAAATGACTTCAGTAATTCTGTAAGAAGTCGCAAGAAATCGCGTAATGCAACGTTTCTCAAATGGTGAGTCGCAACTTGGTAAGGAGAAACAAAAATATAATATTGGGCTGTAGCACTAGTACCTCAAAATCAAGACAATCTTCTTTTTCTGTCGTATCGACTACTTTCTTTCATCTAGGATACGCCAATTTGAATTCACCTGGCCTGATGATAAGCTCAGGTAAAGAGGGTCACCATTTCAGACACTAAGTAATGTTACAATGGTGGCACTCAGCTTGGCGGCTTCATCAGGTGCTTTTTCACGCTTAAAGGACCCGGGATTGTAGGAAGAAGGAAGAAACACGTGAGCTGGTAATGAATTCCAGGTCTTAGTGGTGCGGCAAAGAAAAAAGTCACCGAACCGCTTGGTTCTACAAAATTCGCAAACATGTTTCGCGATTGGCAGAACAAAACGAGGCCCTGACGCGTACGGATTGTTTTGTAATAAGTAATCTTCGCTTGATGAATTTCAGCTCTTTCACCGCCACCATTCCGCCCATGCAATCCTCAAAAGAAAGAAATATGTACTGTATAAGATTAACTGAAATATACCCTGGATTGTGTTCGCGGAGGTGCTCAAGTGATATTGAAATGTATTTTTTTATTAACGCTCTAAATACAGAGGGCAAAGAAGATAAGTAAATATACAGCTTTATATACAACAAGATTGATTTCTAGTTGGACACGATTGGAAAATATTAACATAACTGAGCCGTGACATCATCGTGAAGTTTGGAAAACGCTAGTATCTGTATACCAGCGTGGTATTACGTTAGAACCAAGACTTACTTATCTAGGTGAAGTTAACAGTAACTTCACCTAGATCCCTAAGCTTTGGTTCTAACGTAATACCTCTTTATAGCGAAATGTAGACTTAGAAAAACTAGACATATTGAGAACCCGCTTGTACTTTTTCACATTGATTTTAATTGTTATTATACCTGACCGGTTTTGCCTTAGGGCATCCTCAAAGGTTGCCAAGTGCAATGTGCAATGTTTATAAAGGAATGTTCTTAAATGTCATTGTCAATCTTTTAGGATTGAGGCGAAACCGGTCAGGTCTCATAACAATTAAATATGGAAATGTACAAGTGAGTTCTCAATATGTGTAACAACAAATTCCACTAAATGCCATCAATCAACAGTATAAATAGTTTAGAAAAACTAGGTTTAAAGTATTTCAAAACCATGAAGAGTGATGGTTTAACCTAGTTCTTGTACCAATTTTTTGTTTGGAATAAAAGAGAGGAGTATAAATGCTCTGTAACGCCTCATAAGAATATAATATAAACACAACCTCAGTATTTACGATTAAAAATCCCTCACACATACAGACACACATAAAATACATTCAAAGTAGGTATCGCAGTCTAAAATTAACTAAAATCATTGAAGGATAACTTTATAAGTAAACTAAATTTGCCTTCGATAAAATTAATAATATTTTTACTACCGGTATTTCAGTCCAAACAAACTATTAAAGATATTTACTGACTGGAAACAGACGGAAATATTTTTATATAGCTCCGATAATAAAATATCACAAATAGAAAAATTTTCATGACTTTTCTACATATAAAATAACAATCCGGCTATGGGGAGTTCTAGAATTTTGTAAACATTCTATTTTTGTAACCCAAAACAAATACTTATTCCCAATGATATAATTATTGTAAACTATATAGGCGTTGACCGCACTGTAAAATGGCAAAAATGATTTTACGCGCCAATCAGAAAAGCGATAGCGCGCTATTTAAAAAAACATCAATAAAAATAAATTCGTATTAATATTATAATTATTGATACAAATAATTATATAATGCATATACATTATTATTAATATTATAGTATATTGTTTTCTTTTTTTTTATATAGAACACGTCAATTAGACATCGCCTTGCCTGATGGTAAGCTGAAGGCAAAGTCTCAGAAAAGAGGCTCACCATTACTTACACAAGCTGTGTGACAATGGTGACACACAGCTTGACGGCCTCATCATATGCTTTTTCACGCCCCGCTTAAAGGACCCGGGACTGTAGGAAGCAGGAAATACGTGATTCCAGGCCATTCCATGCCAGGCATTTTATTGTTTTCTTCACGCGAGTAAATACCAATAATTTTTATACTTAGTGTTTGCTGCACTTTTGAAAGCTGCAACGTTCCTGCGTGCCATGTCTATTATTAATTCGTCGTTGCCTAAATTTGTTACTACTTAGTAATATATTTCATTCTTAAATTTTATTACAAAATGTTATTGGCCTTGAGCCAGATTATGTGGCATACTCGTAACCAGAACCGAAATATTTGGCAATCAATGAACTTGAATTAATTTATTGTGTTAAGTATGCAACATCCTGTATTTAAAAGCGTATTTGTTTGTTAAATAATGTGACAATGAAAAAAGACTTATGTGACCAATTTATTTTTAAATAAAAAGCAGTAATACTGCTTTGATTTTAAATTCCAACAACCGCTGCAGCAAATTTATTTTGCTGTGAAGCAATTATGCTGTCATTTTTGGGGGACAAAACTTTGTTCATTTCGTAATAGGAATACTAGACTCTAATCATAAGGATAGAAAGGGGGAAGAAATAGGTAGGTAGTTACGTGACTCTGATACTTCAGCTATAGAAAAAATCGAATAGGCTATTTGACAAGGTCGTCTGATTCTTCACAATACTGCTTAATATGTTAGTTTGTTCTGAAAAAATATGCCTTCCAATATAAAATGAAACTATCACTTTACGTGCTTTTAATTCCCAAAGTCAAATTTAGTCTATATTTATAACATAAGTGCGATATTCTCTTCCTCGCTATTACCACTACTTGCAAATGAAGCACGTAGTACGGTTTTGCATGGAACGTTTTCGGACGGTGTAAGATATTAAATATTGAAAATATCTTTGTAACTATTTGTCGTAAAAATTATATAAAATACTTTTATTTCGATTCATCTGAGGACAGATTGTAAAGAATTGTATCTGTCAAATCTGTCTATAGATAAATCGAGATTCTAGACTGAGTGTCGTTCTAGAATACGGGTTTTAGACATTGCAAAATGGCTGGCAAGCAAAGCTGTATCCTCATTTAATGAAAGAATATTTAAATTAATTAACAGTTATGTTTGAACTATATCAAAGCCTAAGGTACAGAACGCCTACATAGCGGTATATTATGATGAAAGACCATACCCTGGAGCTAGTGAACGCGGCTGCTGCGCAGGAGGCTTTGAGAATTCGCATTGGTCTGGTCGTGCCTCAGAGAGCACGTTAAGCCGCTGTTTTTCCATACCAACATCTATGGCAGTCGTTACGGGTAATTGTCGCCCTGGTTTAGCTGCAATGCTTCGATATTGCCTTTGGGTTGTTACAGTCGTCTCAAGGAAAATATCGAAGTTTAACTAAATCTGGAGTTAGATGGTAAAGCGGACCCCAGACTCCGAGAAAATGCTTCGGATAGGAATGGGATTAACGCTAAAATGAAGAAAAAGATGATGTAAGACCATCCCTACAAAGAACCACTGAACCCAAAGGTTTTTTTCTGATTTACATTAGGGTGTTATGAGGATATACATTTTTGTTTCCGTAAGGTTTAAAAACGTGGGTTACTTTCTCCGTGGATAATTTTGGGATAAATATGTCACAGGTCAACGAAATATCAATTTTCTAAAGTAATGCGTGCCAAGCTAATGGTTATTGCGATGTGTCCCTACGGAGATATCTCTGAGAAATCGATAAAAAGCACTGTCCTTTGTACTTTTGTGTTATCAAGTCGCTAAAAACTTTGAATGCTTCGTATCTTAGCATGTTATTAGATGATATAGAAGGCTCCGCTCGATTGGATTTTTAATTCTGTTCCAGCAATCAATAGGAACCTATTGTTGGAGCCCATGGATGTGTTATGCTAGACTATAATCTATCCCTGCAACAAAAATCATTCAGGCTAGACGAAAGAAGAAATACGCTCAACCGCTAGAACGTATTTCTTTTCTCGTGCGCAGAATCTCTCGACTAATACGCATGCCGTTTGTGGTTCGTTGTTCTTGGTAACCGGAGGTGAGGTTGGCAGGCATATCTCTCTCACTTCGGTGCCATCACTCTCGATCTGTCTTTCCCCAGGTGGGGACCACTGAGTCCTCAACTCATTTCTGGGTACGGGGCGTATTGCGTGCTGCCGCAGCGACCTGCTAGGGTGACAGGCGGTCCCACAAGTCACCCGTAGGCCCGTGCTCTTGAGTGGCGAAGGTCATTCTGCGACCTCCGAAGCTCGAGCTGCTTCAGTTTGCGAGCTGCACGGTTTGCGATTCTCCTTGCCTCTCACCGCTAGAGAATAACAAACATGTTATTTAATCACGTTCTAGCTAACATTCATATAGCGTTGTAAACTGTCACATTTACAATATTAGTAGAATTAATAGTAGCTAGGATTACCCGACAACGGCGAAGTCAGAAAAGAGGCCTCTTTGTCAAAGGATCCTCGTTAGTCAATTAGTAAGTCTATCGATTTACAGGTGAGGTTGGTTTGGCCCTAAAGGTCTTGATGTGAGCCTATACACTCTTGACTACTGAGTATCTCAATAACCTAAAGCTCTTTTCTGCCACAAAACAGTCTACAATAAATCAAATTTTATCAAAATATTGAACCAGGGGGCTGCGACTCAAGGTCATCATATCATCGTGGAGACGTATTTCCCTGATTGCATCCCACACTGAAGTGAACTTGGATATCTGGGTTCGCCTTTTGACTTTTCCTCCTCTTCTACACACGGTCTTGGGCGTACATGGTAGTAAGACCATAGGCACGTATATCACCCTTCCACTTCGTCAAGTCATTACTTAGTCGTGGCGGAAGATGTAGAAAATGGAATGATACCTTGCAATTTTGATGACTACTTGAATATGTATTATGTTTAATAACATTGTTTTATCGTGTCCCTGAACAAAACTTATACCTCGTTACAGTCTCAACAAGTTTCTAAATACAATATTGTCTGAAAACTCTCATACAACTTGGTTGAAATATCTGTCTAGACAGTGAAAGTATCAACAAGAATTCCACGTGCACACTTTCTAATAAACGAACGGTGATACAAATGAACAGTATTGGTATTGGCAGTATTTTACAGTCTGTACCATGGTGAATGTTCTAATGAACTTTACGAAATAGTCCCATCCTCTCCTTTCGTACACAGGACATCGCGTGCAGGGCTTAGATGTCATCCGCATACAGTACGGTGCAGAATATCCGTTCAAGAAACAAGCGGTTGGGAGACTTTCCTTTGTTGCACCAGCCCACGTGTTTCCTTCTCCCTACAGTCCCGGGTCCTTTAAGCGGGGCGTGAAATAGAATATAATGAGGCCGTGAAGCTAAAGCCATTGATATACATTTTAATTTAAAGTTTAACTTTTAAACTGTATATTATTTTTTATTTGAAATAATTTGATTTCAATTGTATTTATTATTATTTCTAAATAGTAGATTTTATAGTATTAATTTAAATTTGTAATTTTCAATTGTTAAAATGTATGTAATGGTGACCTTCTTTTCTGAGACTTTGCCTTCAGCATACTATCAGATGAGGCGAAGTCTAATTGACGTGTCCTAAATAAAAGAAAAAACCTCTGAATAGTTGTATTGTCTTTTATTCCACTACGGGTTCATTTTTTGTGGCTATTTGTGACACGAATCCTGAACAAGCCAATCAGGCACGTACCGCCTATAGATCACGTAGGGTGAAAACATAAATACGTACAAATTGTGTGTTGAAGGTTTGTAGCAGTTTTTATTTTAGATTGATAGTACATTCAGGACTGTAAATCCCTGAAGGGGTAGGCAGAGGTGTGTTAAAATCCACGTTTCGCGAATAAGACTCAGTCTCAAGTCATAGAATGTAAGCCTATTGCCAGCCGTCAAGAGGGGACTTTGTCATGGGTTGTATGTTGACTGACGGATAAAGATCAAGACTAGCCCTATCCCTTAGTTACGGGACCCACAGGAAGGGATGAATTGGTTCTATAATACTCCACCGGTAACCTGAAGCGGGCATACACGGGAATCCAACACGACGATGACAATTTCACAGACTAAATAAAGATGCTAGAAATGTATTATTACAAAGTTATAGAATGTCAATGAGCGGTGTAGCGGTAGAGCAGTAATTAACTGCTCTACGTCAGGGGTCACATATTCGAAATCCGCTTCGAATATATTGTATACGTATTGGGTGTTCTTATATATGTATTTAATTATTATTATTTTTTATACAACTTAGGTGGCAGACAAGCACACGGCCCCCCTGATGGAAAGTGGTTACCGTGGTCTATGAACGTATGTAACACCAATGGAGTCACATCCGTGCTGCCGACCCTGTTAAAACAAAGATTTTAAGTGCCTTCAGTGCAGAACACTGTTTGTTCTGTTCAATAAACTATTAAAATAAAACTAAGAGAACTATTATTATTATTCTAAGTCGCCGTAAGTGGTGAGAGCATTCCCCCTGTTAGAGAAAGATCGTGGGTTCGAATCCTGCCTGAACTACTACGAAATTGTTCCTATCTTAACCGAGAGAATACTAAACTTTCGTTATAATCTTGTTAAAAATCCATACTTAATATTATAAATGCGAAAGTAACTCTGTCTGTTACCCTTTCATGCCTAAACTGCTGAACCGATTTTTATATTATTTTTGAATATTGTTATAAATTAATATTCAAACAAATTGTATCGCAAACGAAATTAAACAAATCAGTTTGAAAGCACACAATTCTCTTGTAAATTTTAATTAATTAAATTTTGGCAAGCAAACGTTAGAACAGTAAACGCTTCTTAATTGGTTCCTGAAACCGAGCAACAGTTCCATAATAAAGAATTTCAGGGTACAATAAATCTACTAGTCATTAAAATAATGGTTTCGCAACCCTGTAGTCACTGCTATAAAAAAAATTACGCTGAATTTCAAGGACTGCTTGGACGGGTGAAAATTTGTAGTTTCTGACTAAATATGACTTTATTCATTTGAAATGAATTCAGGTTTATAAAGAAGGTTTGGATTGGAGATTAGACCCTTGGGACTCTGAAGAAAGTGACAATTTGACAATCTGACGAAAACGCCAGTGGAATCGATCCGTAAAGTATTGGATAGACTACAAAAAATCTAACTTAATATAGATAGGTACCTACATTATTTCTTATATTATTATTATTATTTCTCATTATTAAAATATACAACTTATAAATTATATTTTTAAATACATATAAAAAACATCTATTTAAAAAATAAAAAATAGTGCTCCACCGGTATCGGGTACAGGGACCAAGCTACCAGTGGTTAGGGCTCCAGAGAAAGGAACTTCCGCACGATGCGCGCCGTATCAAGAAGCACAGCCTTCTGCATCCAGATTTTTAGGCTTTTTATTATTTTTAGGCTCGGGCTAGATGCCCGAGCCTCTTTAGGTGTTGGTCGGGGCTCTTTGCTATTAGTCCATTGACTGACACGACTATTGGTAAAATGATTGCTGAGTCAATATTCCACATGTCGACAATCTCGTGGGCCAAGTCCAAGTACTTAACCTGTTTATCTTTCTCAGCTTGCACGAGATTCTCGTCATGAGGAGTGGTGATATCGACAATCAATGCTCGGCGTCCGGATCGTTCTATCACCACAATGTCAGGCTTGTTGGCTACAACAGTCCTATCAGTGATGATAGATCGATCCCAGTACAATGTGACATGACTATTTCCAAGAACTTGCTCAGGAACATACCTATAGTACGGCATTTCAACTTCCACAAGGTTTTATTTATTATTATTATTATAACCACCGCAGTGTCAGGCCGCGCTGATAACAAATTGAAAACGGTTCGCTTTGATGCGATTCGATTAATGGAATGTCATTTTATCTATAGGACTTTAAAGTGCAAGGTTTGGGTACAGCCGGGATTTACGCTCGGATAAAGAAGTAGATATTAAAATAGATTTAATTTTCGAAAGAAACAAAGATCAAAGTAAGAAATCTGCCAACAAACTCCTCTAAATGACTTCAAACATCACTCGAGACTAATTAATACTGAACTCAACTAGCCACAAAACTAATTGCATACAAAATTCTCAAACACGAAATGTAGAAATTTTATAAACATGGCATTTAAAACGACGTATGACGCGCAGTATACTTACGGCAAAAGCTTCAAGCTCATATCATTACTATATTATATTATACGTATGTACTTGTTGCATGTATACAGCGCACTCAACTTCAGTCGTTCAGTTTCAGTCGAGCTCCAAGATCCGCGCGGTCGGTACGTGCGCAGTCCTTTGCCCAACTGTATTCATTGACGAAATATTATGCATATTTTATTTAATCTGTGAAGTGAACTTTCCTCGCCCTTTACGTAAAAACAAATTTCAAATTTGGAATTTCAATTTTATTGGTGTTACGCGCCAAAAGTTTGACAGTATAATTTATTTGTTTTGTCTATGAAACAAAGAAGGTTTATTGTTTTTGTGGTTTAGTGGTTTATGAAGTTAATTGAAATATTTATAGTTGCTTTAATAAATTTTATTACTGACTTTTTAATAGTGTTTAATATTTATGTTCTGTGCATTAAAATGACGATTTAAAAAAAACTTGTTAGTTGCTGGAGTTTTTTCAAATTTGGTATGGCAAACGCTAATTGCCAACTGTGACAGAGACTACAACCTTTTTTCAACGATCAGGTGAGAATTTATAATCTTTCTTTTTTGATTTCATTACCTATTTGCAATAAAATCTGTTATATTATTATTGAGGTTTATCAACAGGCACATTCCGATTTATGTTATAAGAAAAGTTTTTTCTGTAGGTACGTAATTCATCAACCTTTATTTGACGCTTATTACCTTTCCAAGTTTTTTCACTGAAGTTTCGAGGAAAATTGTAGCCCAACTTTTGGACATCAAAATTGATGTTTTACACGTAAAACCTTCATAATAACATGCATTATTATATTATTTCGTATAATATAATAATGAAGGTTACAAACTATACAAAATATATAATACATAGATACAATGGATTATGCAAATGTAGAATACCTACCTACTCTATTCTTTGTAAGAATTGTTTTGGTCTATTAGGTCTATTGTATAGTCGATATTCGGTATGCATTGTAATGCTTTTGTCTTTTATTTTAAAAGGTATATGGCCACCCAAGTATTTATACGTAATATGTATAATGTTCTTTTTTCAGATATTTGAATAACAATGTATCAACACTTTATCGCAGTCCGATGAATGGTATAAGCCCTAGAGACGTATAAAAAAACATTGTTCATTTTATTTAGAAGACAAGATCACAAAATGGAATATAAATTCAGTTAGAATTTATTTATTTCTTGAGTTGAACAAAATAATCGCTAACTCTACTGGTAGATTAGATAAGATAACATCTAAAGTGTTTTTGATAGTTCTTGACTGCAAAATACTGTGTTATCTGCTTATTAGGACGAGAGTGTAATCACGTTCTGATATATATTTTCTGAAATAATACTGTATCTATTAAAGGCAATGACTTAGGTATATGTATATTATGTACATACATATAATCACGCCTTTATCCCCGGAAGGTTAAGCAGAGGTGCATTTACACCCACATTTCGCCATCTTTGTATTCGGTCCCACATAATAGGGGGTGAGCCTATTTCTGTTTTCCGGACACTATTGTTGACTCGAGCCATGCATCTTAGGGTGAATCTGGGCTGTATATATCTGTGTTATGTTAAACAGCCCTATCCCTTAGTCCCCTTGTACGACACCGCATGGGAAGAGATGGGGTGGTCCAAATTCCACTCTGCCGGAAAACACACGGCATGTTATGTACGGAATAAAAATTGTATCACGAATGACCACTAATAGAACTAATAACAATGCATAATTTTTTGTATCTGTCATGTAGATGACATTACAAAAAGATGTACGGTCGTCGTTGGGGTCGCCATAGAATTAAAAAAAAAGTACATTCGACAAAAGAGATACGGTTGCACCTTTATATACAACTCTAGGGTTGGAAGCGCGAGTGTGACGCCCCTGGTGTTGCACAAGTCCATAGGCCACGGTAACCACTTCCCATCAGGTGGGCCGTGTGCTTGTCTGCCACCTAAGTGGTATAAAAAAAAAACTTTATATGAAAAAGTGTAACTATATCTCCTTTGATTGAAAGTGCTCAATGATGATGAATGATTTAAAATGATCTTAATGCCTTGGCTTTCCCCCCTTCCTGCTGACTGATTATTCTGATATTTGACCCTTTATTTCAGGCAATACTACAATTTATATCGATAAAAATGTTTGATTTGCTCTCAATACCTTAGTATTAAGATCATTCTGAGACTTTGTCTTCAAGTTCGTTTTGTACATAATCCCGAGCAATAAACGAATAGGTGAGAAAATTCATACACTAATTGATCTAGTTTTTTAAATTATTCCGCGTCTCGTATCGAATTCAAAATTCCAAATTAATTCCCGCGTCTCAATCAAGAGCCGTGAGAAACAGTTTGTCTATGATAATAATCAGTATCGGCATGTCAGTTTACCTTAATGCTGCCCACTTTTTTGAGATTCAAAGGTGCATTTTAAAAATTCAAGTCCTCTCTTCAATTCTCAGAATAGATTATTCGTACTGTGAATCTGAGGCCTCCTTCAACATTTTAATTATTTAGGTAGGTAGGTAAAATAACACTTTTGAAATAAATAAAGTTACTTCCTAATTATGTATGGTTAAGATTTACATCTGCTTGTTTTATGTGTAGAACAGCGGTAGCCTAGTGGTATGGGTAATGGACTGCTGAGACGAGGTCTCGGGTTCGATCCCAAGTTTTACCATGACACACACCAATGACTTTTCGATGCTTTTCGAAGTTATGTGTGTGTATTTATCGCAGGTTTATAGGTGCCCGGTTAATGGCAATAGGCTCGCCGCCTATTACGTTGGGACCTAAACATAAACTGGCGAAATGGCTGGGTGCTAGCACCTCTGCCTACCCCTTCGGGGATATACGCGTGAGTTTATGTTATGATATGTTTTAATAGACCACAATAACTTTAGTTTCCAGCCATTCATTCTATAAGCTCTTCGGCCCTTTCTATGATCATAGGCTTTTTGTGGCTTTGCGGTACATTGTAATAGTACCGTTCGTAAACCAGTCTTAGGGTAAATTGCATATTTAAATCGACGAATATCTGGTTTTCATTTAATTTTGTATTTTGTATACTATTGTAATATATGTTTGCAAGTTTTAGGGAATCTATTATACCTTACTCAAATGATACAAGGGGTAGATCCAAAAAGTGGCAATCTTGACGTCGTCGTACAAGGTAGGATACGTGCCAATGGTCTCACTTCAGTGATTACCAAAGACCGTATGAAGAGAAGTGAAAGCCGGAAAGCAAATTTCATACTTCGAGGTGAAGGCCTCAGATACAACTAGAAGCAACGCATAGATGATTATATACCTTACCACAGAATATACAATAGTAACTATCTACATACGAATGAAACTTTACCTAAATGGCAATTTGAAATTGGAACCATGATTCTTCTTCTTTTTTTTTTTGATGGCTTCTGCAGCGAAGCACTGCAATTTTGCCAATGTCGAGTAATGTCTTTAAAATATTAATGACGAGACGCCAGTGTCAAGTTCAAATTGCGATCCTTTACAATGATTGTTGACGATGACTATGAGTTGATAATGTTGATGATGATGACGATTAATGAGATGATTTCTCAGTAAAGTAGTAGGTACTTTACTAGAAGCTGCCTAGGGAGATTTGGAACCAACACAAAAAGTCACAATTCGCTGTAATATGCCACTTTCCTACACTTGTGTGCGTTGACAAAGACGTTATGTCCAAACCACCATTTTTATACATAAAAACTCGAATTCACACCAATTTCAGAAACTAAAATAATACCGCAAACCGCGATGCGCCCTTCTTCGTGTTGGCTCCAAAGCTCCGGAATTATGTTAACTGTTTACTGAACGTAGATTTTTGATAGGTACCACACTCAGGTGTCAAATAGTTACAATGCAAATGATGTCATCCTGATGAAATGATGAAAGTTAATATTATTCTCATTAATTGTTCTGTAATATTTTCTGTCAGTACCATAACTGTATATTTTTATTAGATATTTGATTTAAATTTATTATTATGCTATCGAAGTTCAGCCAAATCCGCAGTTACACTGGAAAAAGCGGACCCCAGACTCCGAGATGAATGCTTCAAATGTAACTGGATTAAGCTAGGATGAAGGAGACGATTTGAATTAAAATTATATAAACTGAACTTCTTTACAGCCCACACAAACAACAATATGTTAAACTTAATCTGCCTTTATTCCAAGTCTACAAATATAAATATCCAAAGGTGAAGGCGGAAAAAAAAATACCTTCCTGCATTTCACTGGCTACTATTTCTAATCCGAAATAACCATGTTGCCGCGATCCGGGCACTTTGGGATCAAAAGATGGTAACTTTAAAATAATATTAAAAGCAACAACAACAACATAAACTCACACCTATATCCCTTAAGGGGTAGGCAGAGGTGCTAACACCCACATTTCGCCAGTTTATGTTTAGGTCCCAATGTAATAGGTGGCGAGCCCATTGCCATTAACGGGGCACTTATAAACCTGCGATAATATATTTTTTTTTATACCACTTAGTTGGCAGACAAGCACACGGCCCACCTGATGGAAAGTAGTTACCGTGGCCTATGGACGTCTGTAACACCAGAGGAGTCACAGTCGCGCTGCCAACCCTGTAAGTACAGAGTTTCTGTGCCGTCAGTATACACACATAACTTCGAAAAGCATCGAAAAGTCATTGGTGTGTGCCATGGTAAAACCTGGGATCGAACCCGAGACCTCGTCTCAGCAGTCCATTACCCATACCACTAGGTTATCGCGGTTAGTATTATATACAAATATTAAAAAGGAAAATTAAAAAGGGTCCCCCACAACCAAAGAGAGCCGTCACATAAGAGACATATGATAGGTCTCAAATAACCTCACTTCCAACAACGTGTAGCCCACACAGTCGGCGTGTGTTTTAGTCGGTTCAAGTAGGACATAACCTCCCCCATCGGCTCCGGTGGTGGCGGCATCCATGTGGATTTTGTGCACAAAATAGATGGTGTCAGTATTGAATAAGTATATATATATATATTTGGTTATCTCTTCAGAAACATACCAAAATAGTATAAAATAAATACGTATTACTAAATTAGGCATTATTTTTTTTACCTTGCAATAGAGGGGAGTGCGGAAATTGTGTACCCACTGACCAATTACTTTCGAGTTGAACCATTCCTATTTTGGTCACGTACACTTCTTTTATGTAACCTAAGCCTATTGAGCCCAATCATATAACTTTAACGATAATTGGGATCGGTTTCATTTCCCATTCTCACTTTGTATAAAAAAACAATGTTAATTTACAATAATTACAGAATTGGAAGGCATTTTATTCTACAACCATATTAGAAATAAGTTAACCTTTTTAGCAGTACAGTATAACTTTATTTTAGGTATCTTATTTAATTTAATTTTAGATAGGTGTTCCTATCTAAGTAAAATAAAATAAGTCCTGCCGAGATGCAGTTTATTCAGGACACAATATGTAGATAGCCTGTCCAGATCCTCCTGAAATGGAAGGCCATCGTTCACAGTGCTAATCGATTTGACCCTTTGTGTTCGATTCTCAATGCCCCAAATTTCCACGAATTCCATTGAAAGCAGAAGAAAAACTTAGGCACTTTTAAATGTTTTATTTTACACTTTTAATTCGCAATGCCATTTTTCGTGCAAGAGATACTGATTGCTGAGAATAATCATAAGGTGTGTACTTTTAGCAGCCATAGATACTGGGAAAATAAGATGAATTTACTTTTTCTGCATCAAAGTATTTTGTGATAACTATAAAGTTTAAGAATTATTTGACAACTGCATTTTATTCTACCCGTGACCGAAGCAAACAAACTGCCAGAAAATTCTCAAATATAAACCTAAATAACAAGTAATAAATTGTGATATAGTTAATTCCATAAAAGTTTATTATTTATTGCAACGTCTTTACGTGCCCTCCACAGCATGAAGGCACGTGACTTAGGAAGTCGAACGGCCTCCTTAACGTTTCCAGTGGTAACACCTCAATAATGAAGTAAGTACCTACAAGAGTTACAAGTTACAGGTGGTAGGACACGGCGGTATTTCCGCCCAATTGAGCAGTCCGACTGGGGAAGTACCTCCACCCTACAGAATACCGCGGTTATAATAACTTCGTGTTGTGTTCCCAGCAGTGAGTAGGGTAGCCAGAGCTCACTGGAGAATTTGTGCTGTCAGTGGGATGACTAATAGCTTGTTCTACTTTGTCCTCTACACTGACGGCACAGAAACTCTGTGCTCACAGGGTCAGCAGCGCGAGTGTGGCTCCTCTGTTGTTACACACGTCCATAGGCCACGGTAACCACTTTATGGTAAGTATGTCAGAATCGAATATCAGAAGCCGCGTGGTTTCTGGCAGAGTAGAATTTGGACCATCCCATTTCTTCTCATGCGGTGTCGTACAAGGCGACTAAGGAATAGGGCTGTTTAACATCAGACAGGTATATATCAAATGCAAGGCTCGAGTCAACAATAGTGCCTGGTAAACGGCAATAGGCTCACCCCCTATTACGTGGAACCGAATACAATGATTGGTGAAATGTGGGTGTTAATTCACCTCTGCCTAACCCTCCGGGAATAAAGGCCTGATTATATGTACGTACGTATGTCAGAAACAAGGTAGGATTATGCTAGAAGTGTTGTTTGACGATTTTTGAAGTGAAATCTATGAGAAATAAATAAATAATAAATATTCTAAAACATTCCACACATCGGTATCTAGCTTATGGTAAACATAGCTTAGGGAATAGATGGGGTGGCCCAAATTCTACTCTGCCGGAAACCACGCGGCCAATTATAAGTGCTTAAATATATACCTCCGAATTTGAATGGACAACCCTGTACTAACCCTGTGTTAGTTTTCAATCAAAATTATTGACATTGATATACAATTAAAAACAAATAAAGAACAAAAGTGTAAATATAGCCCTAGGCAGGGAATTCATGCTCACCCATTGCGACCTGAGACGGTGCTCACTGTGCGGTATGAAAGAAACTTCATCCCACGTACACTCAAGCTGTGGAATGACCTCCCTGCTGCGGTTTTCTCAAGCACCTACAATATGGGGTTCTTCAAGAGGGGCATCAAAAGGTTTCTTCATGGTCGGCAGCACGAGTGTGACACCCCTGGTGTTGCATACGTCCATAGGCCACGGTAACCGCTTCCCATCAGGTGGGCCGTGTGCTTGCCTGCCAACTTAGTGGTATAAAAAAAAAAAAAGGTTCTGCCAAATCCGCAGTTAGTCTGAAAAAGCGAACCCGAGACTCCGAGGTGAGAGCTTCGAATCTGCTCAGGATTAACGCTAAATATCACTGTTCAGGGTTGTCAGAGATGATACAACAACGAACACAACGCAATTTACTTCTGTCCTTGCACATCCCACGAGCTTCATCTACTATCATTACAAATTTAACACAAGTTCGCCGGGCCGAGCTTTTGTTCATAACTATGAACCTAAAATTAAAACTAAAAACTTTAAAATAACATAATAAAGATAAGAGAAAATTAATAAATTTACAGATTTATTGATCTACTAGAAGCCGGTGCCTAGCTCGAGAGGCTCTATTTAAATTAATTGCATCATAATAGTTCAGGAACAACAAACAAAGTAGGCACCACATAACAGATCTGTATCACCGGCGTCCAAGGGTCAATACCCATGAAATTTATTTGGAAGTATCTGTGAGTGCCAAACCCAATGCAAAAAAGAACGAAATATCGAAGAACTTCTTCCTACAGTCCCGGGTCCTTTAAGCGGGGTGTGAAAAAGCATATGATGAGGCTGTCAAGCTGAGTGTCACCATTGTCATACGGTATGTGTAAGTAATGGTGACCCTCTTTTCTGAGACTTTGCCTTCAGCTTACCATCAGGCAAGGCGAAGTCTAATTGACGTGTTCTATATATTAAAAAAAAAAGAACAGAAGAATTCGGCTATTTAACAAATTTTTATGGTACCAAATGGCAACTATTTTGCACCGAACTAAAAATGAATCACGTTAATCGAATAATAAATCTCAAAGTAATCGCTATACATACATAAAAAAAAGAAATAAAGATACCTGCTCCTTTTTGGCAGTCGGTTAAAGAATACACATAAGATGGCCTTTTTATGTAAGAAAAAATATTTCATAAACAAACATGTTACATACAGTGAAAACAGTGTAGTGAACAATGAGATGCAGGCTGATATTAGTTGTTTCAACTGCTGGCCTGTTCCCCAATAATAATAATAATAATAATACAATACCATGTCACTACAGCAGAAAAAAGACAACTTTCATTTATTTATCAGACTGGTATCAGTGCCAAGTACTTTCAAAATTATGATACCGCTTATAACTTTATAGATAGGATATTCCATCCAATTTCATTACGATAGAGAGGGGAAATGTTTTTTGTCGAACATAATAATCAACTTATAGAGGTTTCTTTAAAAAACTGTTAATTTTATTTTTGTGAGACGAATGTTATTTTTCTAGGCACGAGGTAAGTACAGTAAGCATCAGATAGATCTTGACGAACAAAATACTCATAAAATCTGACTACAGAATAATCACGCTCTAAAAAGTATTCAACAAGAAAATATCAAGGATAGCCGTGGTCGTAAGCTACTTTTCCCTAGAATGTATTGTTTAGTTAGACTAAGCGGCATTTGATCACAGCTATCCTTGATATTTTCTTGTTCAATATTAACTTTTTAGAGCATGAGTTTTCAGTAGTCGGGTTCTCTGCCTAACCTTCCGGCGATAGAGGCGTGATGTATGTATCTTAACTGTAAATATCTACATAGTTATCGCTGAATAAATTTATTTCCGTCTGTCTGTCTGTACAGTGAAAAAGATAGTAGGCAGTTCAAACGTGCATTTATTGACAAATTAAATCAATGGTTGTCTACGAGAATGTTTAATTCTTCACTAAAAATTAATGCAACATTTAAGCATATAAATTTGTCAATAAAGCCATGTCTACGAGTACAAATCTAGAACATAAACTTTATTTTACGTATTAGCTGGTAAGCTAGCTGTGCCTGGCAGCTTTAGCCGCCTTTGACCACAAACCATGGCAGTGGATAGCAGGATATAACGGTGTTGATACGTGTGGTATACCGAATGCAGTGATACTTCATATTTTTGGTATTCTCGAACATACAATTCAGTAATATCTGTACTTTTTTACCTGCAAAATATTCCAACAGATACTCCCCAGAATCCCGCCGGAGCCGGTGGGAAAGGTTATGTCGGACTCGAACCGACTAAAACGCACAGCACTTGTGGTCGTTATTGGTCGCACCCTGGTCCATCTCTCTTGATCTGGCCCTCCTTGGGAATATCTATACTTATATTATAAAGCTGAAGAGTTTGTTTGATTGTTTCTTTGAAGCGCTAATCTCATGAACTACTGGTTAGAATCTAAAAATTCTTTTTGTATTGGAAAGTCCGTTTATAGACGAAGTTTTAAGGCTATATATCTTCACGCTACTACTTAAGGGAGCGAAGTAGTGATCATTAATGTCAACGAATCCGGCACATTGACAGATGAATCTGGTCAGCTGCAGTCATGTTATATGTGGTCTTTAGGGCCACACCTACCAATTGACGAATGAATCTCTGATGCACACTTTTTTTTTCTTTCTAGCATTATTATATCAGAGGCATATATATAGGTACATTCTTCCGCAACATACTGTTCAACACGTAAATTACAGCAAACAAGTCAAAAATTCCATATTCACAACATGCATTTGCATCACGGCGTGTTTATTAAAAGATTGTATAACTGTCAAACAGAAAGTTTATGCTGGTCATGCATACTGCTCGCCTTGAAATGCATTATATAAAGTAAACATGTCAATCACATTTAAATGTAACACCTTAGACTTTAAAATTAATAGCAAGTTGAGCTCAATTAGCAATTGTAAACAAATATTATAGACTTCATCTTTCAATGAAGATATTGTAAACCCAGCCAGATAGAAAAGTAAATTATAATGTATTTTTAAAAAGCATTTAGAGTAAAATAATCAATATTGCCGAGTTATTTTGTTTCATGAATAAGTTGTATTTGAAAATTCGATAGTTATGTTGTTTCTCAAATAAAAAACATAACATAACATAAACTCACGCCTATATCCCCGAAGGGGTAGGCAGAGGTGCTAGCTAGGTTTCGGGGTCGGCCGGGGTGCGAGGGATATGCCTGTCAACCTCACCTTCGGCAACCAAAGCGACCCACAGGCGGCGTGCGTTTTAGTCGGTTCGAGTCCGACATAACCTCCTCCACCGACTCCGGTGGGGAGGTATCCGTGGGATTTTGCGCACGTAAAAAAAAAAAAAGCACCCACATTTCGCTAGTTTATGTTTAGGTCCCAATGTAATAGATGGCGAGCCTATTGCCATTAACCGGGCACTTATAAATCTGCGATAAATACACACATAACTTCGAAAAGCATCGAAAAGTCATTGGTGTGTGCCATGGTAAACCTGGAATAGAACCCGAGAGTTCGTCTCAGCAGTCCATTACCCATACCACTAGGCTAAAAGATATCATATTTATAACCGTGTGGTGATGGAGAAATAATACAAGTACCTAACATCACCCCATCTCATCCAAAGGGTGTCGTAAGAGGTGACTAACGGGAAAAAAACGCAGACGATATCACTGCGAGAGAAGAAAAACTCAATATTAAAGCCTGTACCAATCAGTGTGGCCAGCGTGGAAGTCAGTCAATAGGCTGAAGCCGCCCAACATTTGGAGAGGTGTATATTCAGCAGTGGACTGCGCTTGTCTAATTGTGTGATTGATAATAATACCCAGTTTAGGTGTGAATTATATTATAGAAAAGGCGAGCTTAAGGCTCAAGGCGAGCTGTAGAACCTAGCCTAACAGCATTTTTTTTTATACCACTCAGGTGGCAGACAAGCACACGGCCCACCTGATGGAAAGTGGTTACCGTGGCCTATGGACGTGTGTAACACCAGAGCAGCCACATTCGCGCTGCTAACCCTGTAAGCACAGAGTCTCTGTGCCGTCAGTGTAGAGGACGAAGCAGAATAAGCCTTTAGTCATCCCACTGACAGCACAAATTCTCCAGTGAGCTCTGGCTAACCTACTCACCGCTGGGAACACAACACGAAGTTATTATAACCGCGGTATTCTGTAGGGCGGAGATACTTCCCCAGTCGGACTGCTCAATTGGGCGGAAATACCGCCGTATTTAGCTCGAAAGAACTACAAATTTGAGTGGTAAAATCACACAATAAATATTCGCCAACCGCAAATAAATATTGAATAACAGCAGGCAGAATAGGACGACGATGGTATAATACTAAGAATAGTACATAACTACAATTATTCATCTTCATCTTCAATTATTATTATTATGTAAACGAATATCCTGTTTCCATCGCTCTTCTGGATATCAAATCACTCGCAACGTAATCGATACTTTTGACATTTTGGTTTGGCATGAATATCCAAATTAAGAGAAGATATATAATTTGTAAACATAATATATAAGTAGATTGGATTGCGTTAAAGTGTAATATTACACCAAGATTGTTGAGTTTTGTTTACAATTATTATTATTTTTTTTTTTTTTTTTTACGTGCGCAAAATCCCCACGGATACCTCCCCACCGGAGCCGGTGGAGGAGGTTATGTCGGACTCGAACCGACT
The DNA here is from genome assembly GCA_963662185.1 of Eilema griseolum. Classification (NCBI taxonomy): domain Eukaryota; kingdom Metazoa; phylum Arthropoda; class Insecta; order Lepidoptera; family Erebidae; genus Eilema; species Eilema griseolum. The sequence goes on from OY759232.1 coordinate 6,575,080, forward strand.
AAAACGCACGCCGCCTGTGGGTCGTTTTGGTTGCCGAAGGTGAGGTTGACAGGCATATCCCTCGCACCCCGGCCGACCCAGGGCCATCTCTCACGATCTGGCCCTCTTCTCGGGTTGTGGGGACTACAGTCCCCAACTCGATCCCGGAAACGGGGAGGCGCGCCAGGCGCGCCACCGCCGCGGCCTGCTTCTGCCAGGGTGACAGGCAGCTCCACCTGTCACCCCCAGGCCGGCGCTCATGGGGGGCGGAGGTCGTTCATCGACCTCCGACGCCCGAGTTGCCTTCGTACGCGGGCAGCTTGGCTTGCGATCCTTCGTCGCTCCCGCTGCCGCTCCCGCCCCGCCTCCTCCTTCACGAGCATTACTTGCTCGCAGAAGGAGGCGCCGGCCGCCCACGCATCCGCGCAGCGGACCATCGCCGCGAGCAAGGTGGAGAGCGTGAGAACTCTCACTCCCAGGGCCGCCACAAGCTCCCGCCTCGGCGTCTCCCACGCCGGACACTCGGTGAGCGTGTGCGGACCTGAGTCCTCGCTCGCGTCGCAGTGATGGCACTCGGACGTTGGCTCTTTCTCCATCCGACGCAGATAGTTTCCGAAGCACCCGTGTTCGGTGATCATCTGCGTCAGACGGTACGAGAGGCTGCCGTGTGGCCTCTCTAGCCACTCCCCCATGATGGGTCTTACCGCCGTTACTACGGCGTGCCCTGCGCTTGGTTGCCCAAGTCGTCTCTCCCATTCCGCCACCATTTCCCTGTGGAGCCGGGATCTCACGGCCCGAATTTCTTCGGGCTCGGGATCGTGACCCCGCTCCCGCGCCGCCCTTCGGAACCGGTATAGCGCCGAAAGGCATCTCGCTTCCAGGATCCATGGTGGCGATCCGGCGAGGAGACTCGCCGCGTTGAATGATATCGTGCGGTACCCCCTTATGATGCGGCACGCCAACTTCCGCTGCGGACGCTGCAGCAGAAGCATGTGCCGATCACTCAGGGTGTTTACAATTATTTGTAAGATGGTTGCGCCGATGGTAGAATTTGTATTTTTTTTTTGCTCAATAGTAGTAATTCAAGTCATTGACGCGGAAACACACGCTTCCTGTACCCATCTCCCTCCCGCACTACCTCTAAGTGAAAGATAGCAATAGTTTTCGCCGCGCCAATGGTCAGAGTAGCCGCATCGTCACTTCGCTTTTTGAACTAGTAAACAATGGCGGCCGCGCACGCGACTCTCAGAAATTAATAATGTTTGTTGGATTTTAACCGCTTTCATAGACCTTTACCGATCGGATTGTGCCTCTCGTGTGTCCCTCAAGTGATTTAGTGATGTGGGCGGCAACTCCTGAGCCAGGAAGAGAAGATCGGTGCACCGGCTGCGACGGCACGTGGCCCCGTGAAGGTTAGTGCATCCTCTCCTAATTTCTCGGGTTGCATTCATTGCCTAAACCACATCCGCGGCAACCCGATCACCTGTCTTGTTTGTTGTGTAAAGCGTCAATGGAACAGTTAACTTCACCCCCCGCATAATACAGTCCACTAGCTCAGGTGGCATGAGAATAGCGCCACCATTCTTTTTGGTCCTGGTCGAGCCGGATACTTAGTCGTAGTTCGCAATTTTGTTATTATTCTATTGGGAATAAACGCACCGCACCTAAATACCTAGTTATTTTAGTAGAAAACCCCGCATCTAGGCATTTAGGTTTAGATCTTAGGTATACTAGACACCCTAGTGCATAGGCACAGTGTAATACCTAACGCATTTGGCTTTTGTTTATTTGTTTCAATTTCTAAGTTGTCCGTTCGCCGCTGGCTCGCATCGTGTTTACCTGATACCTACATAGGTTATGTATGTGGCTATACCTCGCTCGCATTTCTCTTATCGTATCGATCCTTAGTCGTAGCTCGCTTTTGTTATTTATTCCACAGGGAATAAACGCACCGCACCTAAATACCTAGTTATTTTAGTAGAAAACCCCGCATCTAGGCATTTAGGTTTAGATCTTAGGTATCCTGACACCCTAGTGCATAGGCACAGTGTAATACCTAACGCATTTGGCTTTGTTTTTATTTGTTTCAATTAAGTTGTCCGTTCGCCGCTAGCTCGCATCGTATTTACCTAATACCTACGTGGGTAGATACGTGACCAATACCTCGCTCGCATTTCATTCAAATTCATACGAAAGTATTTTAATTTGAATAGATATTACGCAATACTTAATCCCTGAAATAATAGTTGAACCTAGACAGCGATCTAGCTCGCGTAGGTACGATCTGGCTGTTGCTATGCGCGTTTGTTCAAGCTTGCACTCGCAGTAATAGGTACCTACCTACCTACGGTTATCGCTCGCGCCGCGTCGCTGTTCTATAGGTACCGCTAAGATTAAGTCATTTCATTTGTTGCTTACCGCACTTTGGTTTGATATTTAGTTGTAAACATGCCCCCAAAGGTTGGTAGTACCGATAGTAAAGTTCAACTGAAACTTTTATACGCTAAAAGAGAAATGATTTACTCTCGTGTACAATCGATTTGTGATAATGCACTTAAAACCTCTGATTTGGCTATTAGAGATTCGTTCTTGTGTTCTATAGAAAACTTGGATAGTTTGCGCGCGGATTTCGAGTCTTTAGTACATGACATCAACGTTTTAGAGTTAAATTTAAATCCCGATTACTCAGTGAGTTATCAGGCCTTGTCGTCGTTTGACGATTTGTATTGTCGTATCAAACGCGTCGCTAGGAGTTTGGAGAAACCGTCTGACCGACCCAATCCCACTCGCGACCGACCTAAGTTGCCACCAATTCAAATACCCGAATTTGATGGTAACATTCGCAATTGGTGTTTATTTATAGATAGTTTTGAGAATACAATAGATAAGAACGATTCATTGACAGATCACGAAAAATTGCATTATCTCGTTGAAAAATTAACTGGTAAAGCTGTAACCGTTTGCGCTGGAATTACGTTTAGTGCCGAAAATTATAATTTAATTTTAAATACTTTGAAAGCTAAGTATGAGGATAAAAGATCGGTAGCTAACGCATATTTGGATCAGATGTTTGATTTGAAATCCATTACGGCATGTAACGATCAAAACTTAGAGAAGTTTCTAGATACTTTCGCATCATCTGTTCGCGCCGTAAAGAACCTAAAGATCGATGACCTCTGCGACTTCGTATTTTTGTATATGGGTTTAAAGAAATTAGATTCCGAAACCATTCGTTTATTTGAGTCGGATCACCGCGGCAATAAAATTCCTAAGTTCGAAGACTTAGAAAGTTTTGTTCGCGAGCATATAAAAATATTGCAACGCTCTTCATCGAAACATGAAGGCGCGAAGAAAGTTGTTAGTTCGGAACGCAAAATAGATGCGTCATCGAGGTCACTGAGGTCAACTCATACTTATGTTAATACCGCACCAGCACGTGTACAATCACCTGTTTGCTCTTTGTGTAATACTCATCATTCGCAATTGTACAAGTGTCCGGGTTTCCTAAAATTATCGCCTAGTGATCGTTATAAATTTGTTCGCGCTAATAATTTTTGTTTTAATTGTCTCGGTACTAAACACCGCGTTGTTTTATGTAATAGTAGAAATAGTTGTCGCAAATGTCCAGCGAGACACCACACTTTACTTCATTTTGAAAATAGTAATGCCGCATCCAATGTGAGCACAGTTGGTTCGTCGAGCGGTGGCACACGGCGGCCTGCGCCACAGCCGCAGCCCGCGCTCGCGCGCGCTCCGGCCGGCCCGGAGACCGCTGCGAATGACGTCACCTTGTGTTCGTTGTCCGCTAATGCTGCGCTCACTACTGTCGTCCTCGCGACTGCTCGCGTCATTATTGTTGATGCATTAGGTAAACCGCACATTGTTCGAGCGCTATTAGATGGCGCTTCGCAAAGTAATTTTATTACTCAAGATTGTTGTCAACGTCTTGGTTTCAATGTTAATAAGCGTTCAACCCACTCAGTGGTGAAGGGTTTTGGAAGTTTACAGTCAGCTGTTCATGGCACCGTTAAAACAAGGTTTGGATCTCGTTTTAATAATAATATTTGGTTTGACATGGATTCGCTCGTTACAGATAAAATAACTGAACAGTTGCCTACCGTCCCGGTTGACACGTCTTTATTAACGAAATTTAAAGACTTGCCTTTAGCAGATGAGACTTACGCTGTTCCTGGAGTCGTCGATATATTGATCGGCGCTTCGATTCTCCCGCACCTCCAGTTATCACGTAAGGTTCAAGGGGGACCGACGTACCCCGCTCCGCACGCCCTGGAAACAGTTCTAGGTTTTGTTATAATTGGTTCCGCACCCGCTTCTATAGATAGTTTTAGTTACTCGACTGCCTCGTTCTGTTGCACCGTCGAGCCGCCACTGGAGTCTACCATCCGCAAGTTTTGGGAAATTGAAGAGGTCAATGTCCCACCAATCCTAAGCCCTGATGACAAGATGGCTGAGGAGATTTACTGTCGCACGACTACTCGTGATGAGCAGGGTCGTTATGTTGTCGCGCTCCCTTTCAAGGGAGATATTTTTTCGCTCGGTGACTCCCGTGTATCCGCTGAAAGACGCTTTCTTTGTTTAGAACGAAAGATGCAGGCGTCTCCAAAGTTAAAGCAAGCCTATGATGAGGTTGTTAACGAATATTTAGATAAAGGTTACATCTCACCTGCGCCTGCGGACACTGACGAGACCCAGCCTTCGTACATTATCCCGCACCACAGAGTTATTAGAGAAGATAAGCTTACTACTAAGCTCCGCGTAGTTTTGGATGGCAGTGCTAAGACTAGCACTTCCGTGTCGCTTAATGACATTTTGTATTGTGGTCAAAATCTTCAAGGTAATTTATTTAACATAATTGTAAATTTTCGCTTATTCGCTGTTGCACTCTCTGCAGATATTCGACAAATGTTTTTGTGCCTTGAAGTGCGCAAATCCGATCGAAGGTTTCAACGATTTTTGTATAGATTTTCACCGCAAGAACCTTTAATGGTTTACGAATTTAATCGTGTTTGCTTCGGGCTTAAATCTAGCCCTTTTCACGCACTTCGCACCGTCAAGCAGTTGGCCGCTGACGAGGGCGATGCATTTCCGAAAGCGAGAGCCACCATTGAGACTGGCTTATACATGGATGACTTCGTGTATAGTGTAGATAGCGAGGCAGAGGCTGTCGAGACGGCCGCTCAAGTTATAAGTCTCATGAAGGCTGGTCAATTTGATCTCGTGAAATGGACGAGCAACTCGCAAACTGCGTTAGAGTCGATTCCACCGTCGCACCGATTGTCTTCGGTTAAGGAATTCGATGAAAGTGATACGCACAAGGTGCTTGGTTTAAGCTGGTCGCCCGCATCTGATACGTTTAGTTTGAAAATTAGTTCGACCCCGCAAACTTGTACTAAACGCATTATCCTGTCGTGTGTGGCACGGATATGGGACGTAAAATGGGATTCGTAGCTCCTGTCGTTTTGTACGCCAAGCTACTTATAAAAGAGCTCTGGCTTTCCAATTGTGATTGGGACGACACCGCGCCCGACAACATTGCTAAGTTGTGGGCTCGCTTTAGAAAAGAACTTTCTGTGCTTGACCAAATACAAATTCCGCGTCATGTAGGTATATCGCAACATAGTGTTGTTACGGTAGTAGGCTTCGCGGACGCTAGTGAGAAGGCGTATGGAGGAGTAGTTTATTTTCATGTCTCGAATGTAGGTAAGGTTTCAATTAGCCTTATAAGCGCGAAATCAAAGGTCTCTCCCCGTAAGGTCGTCTCTCTGGCACGCCTCGAGCTATGCGCTTTACAATTGTTAGTTAGATTGATCACCTCTATCGCCAATGCTTGTAGTAGTCGCATTAATATTAGTAGAATTTTAGCTTTTTCAGACTCAACAGTCGCTTTGTGTTGGGCCCACTCTTCGCCCCATCGTTGGGACACATTCGTCGCTAATAGAGTGGCAAAAATTCAATCGGAATTAGCGCCACAAAATCTCTTTCACGTTGCTGGCACCGACAACCCAGCCGATTGTCTCTCTCGTGGATTGCTTCCTTCGCAAATTTTGGATCACCCGTTGTGGTTTAGTGGACCGTCCTGGATTCATGCCGCGTTAGATAAGTGGCCAGTTAGTCAATTCAATCCCACTACGGTTTCCGAACCACCCGAGGAGAAGAAGCACTCGCTTGTTGTATCGGTCCCGCGTGAAGAGTCCCTTATTTTGTTGTTGGCTAATCGCGTCTCGTCTTGGTCGAGACTGTTGCGTTGTGTTGTTTATGTAGGCCGATTTTTGAGAATTTTATCTACGCGCGGTCATATAACCGCCGCTGATTTAGATAAAGCTGAATTGGTCATACTTCGCGAGTTGCAGAAATGTTATTTTGCTTCTGAATTTAAAAATTTAGAATTTAACAAACCTTGTAGTCGTTCTTTCCGACACTTGAAACCATTTTTGGAAGATGGACTCATTCGAGTAGGTGGTCGTTTGAGAAATTCAAGTTTAGGATTTGAACAAAGGCATCCAGTAGTTCTCCCGCGTAAGGACCACGTATTAGATTTGTTAGTAGATTATCATCATAAGGTGAATTGTCACGCTGGTCCCGATTTGTTAATGTCTATTTTGAGACAGAAATACTGGATAATTTCCGCTCGTAATTTGATTCGCGCTAGAGTACACAGATGTGTACCTTGTTTTAAACTCCGCCCGCGTTTTATCGCGCCTGAAATGGCCGATCATCGCTCTTGTCGTGTTGTTCAATCCGCAAAACCTTTCGTACACACCGGCACAGACTTTGCTGGGCCTTTCAAAGTCACCATTGCTCGTGGTCGTGGCATTCGCTCCACGAAAGCTTATGTTTGTTTGTTCATTTGTATGACAACTCGCGCGGTTCATATAGAGTTGACCGGTGATTTAAGTACGCAAAATTTTATGTCCGCTTTTAAACGTTTTTTGTCGCGTCGTGGTCCGGTTAAGCGCATGTATTCGGACAACGGTACAAACTATGTAGGGGCCCGACGTAGTATTTCGGAATTGCACACATTCTTACGGTCTAAGTACTACCAAAGTGAATTCGCTCACATCTTAGCCGAAAATCGCATTGAATGGTACTTTAACACGCCTGCAGCTAGTCATTTTGGTGGTAATTGGGAAGCGAATATTAAAAGCCTTAAGTCGCATCTGTTTCGCGTCATAGGCGAACAGATTCTCTCGTTCGAGGAGTTGAGTACCGTACTCGCTCAAGTAGAGGCGGTGATGAACACGCGTCCGCTGTGTCGGACTCTATCTAGCGATCCGTCAGAGCCATTAGCGTTGACGCCAGCTCACTTCTTAAATACGACTCCTCTAAAATATTTGCCCGCAATAGATGTTGATGACGATAGAATGCACCTTCTAACTCGTCACGCTCTTTTAGATAAATTAGTCCAATCGTTTTGGAATCGTTGGAGAACCGATTATTTGCACACGCTGCAGTCACGTCAAAAATGGAATACTCCATCCAACCCAATTACTGTAGGTACGGTGGTAGTCCTTATGACTGAGAATGCGCCTCCTTTACATTGGCCTCTAGGAGTAGTAGAGGAAGTTTTTCCCGATTCCCGCGGGATAACTCGTGTTGTACGGGTTAAAACCGCAACCGGATCGTATCTGCGCCCGGTTGTTCGCCTCTGCCCTCTGCCTAACCAGCAGTAGGCACGAGTTCAAACCTAGGTTTATATTTTAGTTGTTATTTCCCAAACCTAGATTTAGATTAGACTTTAGATTTGTTCCGCATTTTTCGTTTGAAGGTAACCCTTCAAGCCGGGGGGAATGGTTGCGCCGATGGTAGAATTTGTATTTTTTTTTTGCTCAATAGTAGTAATTCAAGTCATTGACGCGGAAACACACGCTTCCTGTACCCATCTCCCTCCCGCACTACCTCTAAGTGAAAGATAGCAATAGTTTTCGCCGCGCCAATGGTCAGAGCAGCCGCATCGTCACTTCGCTTTTTGAACTAGTAAACAATGGCGGCCGCGCACGCGACTCTCAGAAATTAATAATGTTTGTTGGATTTTAACCGCTTTCATAGACCTTTACCGATCGGATTGTGCCTCTCGTGTGTCCCTCAAGTGATTTAGTGATGTGGGCGGCAACTCCTGAGCCAGGAAGAGAAGATCGGTGCACCGGCTGCGACGGCACGTGGCCCCGTGAAGGTTAGTGCATCCTCTCCTAATTTCTCGGGTTGCATTCATTGCCTAAACCACATCCGCGGCAACCCGATCACCTGTCTTGTTTGTTGTGTAAAGCGTCAATGGAACAGTTAACTTCACCCCCCGCAAAATACAGTCCACTAGCTCACCTGGCGAGAATCGCGCTTCCATAAGATAAGATTGGGATGTTAATGTTCTAAGTGGAGTGTGTAAACTTAATAATATTGAACCAACTACCTTGATATTATTAGCTTTAAGCTTCGTATTAAGTTTAAGTGGTTCATAATATTGATAATATCAGTAATGGATACAAAGGGGTGCGTGGTCGGGTACCTCCTCGCAGTACAACACCTCTGTCTCCCAAGGGTGTTCGAAGTTCGATGGGGATAACGTTCTTCTTCCCCGATGGGGGCATTTTAAAACCGGCAATTGCCCAGGATTAGCTGTGGTGTGAGGAATACGCTCTAGGCAATCTTACACCTTGGCATCTGAAGATTCGAGACGGTATGCGGTTTTAGTAGACCCGGGTTCGACATAACCATCCCCAATGGATGATATGAGTGGTACCGTAGGGGAATTTCATAAGAAATAAAAAGGCACTAAAACATTAATAGATTTATGTCCTATTTAAGTAATCCTAGCAGTCTCAAATCAAAAGTACAAGTAGAGTCTTTTCTGAATGTATAGGCGTACTAAAACTCTCACAGTATCCTGGTAGGTGATCTTCACTCTTCAATCTACTGATGTATAATAAAGTATATTATCCTTACTTAAAGCGATTTCCTCATAATCCGGATGATTTCATAATTTTAACGAGTATTTGAGAGCAATCTTACAAGATATACACGACATATCAACATCTCATGTTTCCAAGTAAATTAGCTGAAACATCCTAAACGCTGACTTTACTGGCATCTATCTATTGTCTGTGTGTTTACCTTCTTGTCTATTTGCGATGAAATTTCAACTTACAAGTTTATTTCAAACGTCTCTAAAATTGTGAATGTTTACTTCAGTGAACAAGAAACTGATAATATTTGAGCAGAATATTATTTTTCGTGTCGATGAACTTTTTTATCTACGTGTCTTTGAAGAATAGTTTTCATTGCAATGGAGTGAATAATTAACTGGCTCTTCAACAAAATACATACAATCCGTATATTTTAATATTGGACCTGAAATCTATGTAACGTCAACGAATCCAGGTGCAGACATAAAGTAAACGGGTAATAGTCACTCGTCTGCTACATCTGCATAAATTCTTTGCTGCACCATAAAGTCATGCAATTCTTTACCAGCTCACGATCGTCATCGTCATCGACACGATCATCAATTTTCAGCTCGAAGTCGGCTCTTCATCTTTTGTTAACTTTGATTATAATAGTAAGCAAACTAAATCCAAAACACGAAATATACTATGAACGACCTTACCGACAGCATTGTATTGTCCTCTTGATAAACATCTTCTAAAGTCACAGACCACTAAAACAAACTACAAACAAAAACAAACGATATTGCATGTCCCCTCAAACTATTATGGTACAAATGTAATTACAGTTCGGCACGCCTAACCCTAGCGATGATTGTAAAGTAACTCGCCATTTACGTGATACACTGATAAACATCTATACGGGGGTTCAAACGACCCACAGTTGTGTAAATGGATTGTTCTACTTCTCTATTAAGAAGGTGTTTGTGGGAAGATGTTTCGTAGAAAAAATATTTGGGGTTTCTGTGGATTTTTCAATACTGTTTCTTAGTCCAAAGTGACTAGAGTATTTTATCCTCTGACAAAATTTTGGCCTCTATTTTGCACTAACATCATTCTAGATTATCATTGAAGGAAGCAAGTCGTTAGAATTAAGTATACCTAGGTACTATCAATTCTTTAAATAAACAACACAAAGTGGTATGCTAGTTGAGGCAAAATTGAATGTGGAAAATTCTCAAACGATGCGATAGTATTGAACTGTGCGCAATGATTTTTTTTCTCTTTGAGAGAATACGTTCGTTTGTTTCATATACAAAGTGTAGCACAAATAAACATCCCCTTTGTTTCTAAGCACTTCAATGAAAAACATTTCGACATTTTTATGAAAATATAGTATTTGTTAATCTATCTCGAAAACTAATATAGAAATCTATTATTTTAGTGATGTTTGGAGTTCAAAGGGATATTCCCTCTAACTCCAACTAAGCTTAATTGCTTGTACTAGGAGTGTGTTCACGTCGGTAGTGTAACGTACAGAAATCGAACCCGGGACCTATCGATCGTAAGGCCGACTCCTTAACCACAAAGCTACCGACGCTGTTTTTTAGGAGCATTATATTTTTGATGAGCAAAATATCAATATATTCACCCCTTCCTGTTGACTGTTTGTTCTGATACACACCTTTATTTCGGACGATAATAAAATGTAGATCAATAAAACAGTTTGACTTGCTCTTTATACCTTGATATTCAGATCATTTTGAGAATCAGTTATCAAGATAGATCTGACGGAGGACCACCTGATGGAAAGTAGTTACCGTGACCTATAAACGTGTGCAACACCAGGGGAGTCAAACCAATGCTGCCGACGCTGTAAGAACAGACAGTTTATGTGCCGCCTGTAAGACACAATCAGGATAAGCCTTTAGTCTTCCCACTGACAGTCCAAAAACTCTGCAGTGAGCTCTGGCTACCATACTCACCGCCGAGAACACAACACGGTATTCTGTAGGGTGGAGGTACTTGCCCAGTCCGACTTCTCAATTGGGACGGAAATACCGTCGTGTCCTACCTCCTTCAACTGTCTGTTTTACTTTATAATACTTATACTACACACTATATGCTAATCTAATTTATACATACATGACGCTAACTATCAGATGAGCCATTAACATTAAAAAGATAAATTGGCTGTTATTCATTACGTCAGTCGACCTTTGTACAAAAGAGGCTGAAAGCGATGAATATGGATACAGTAGGTTAGGCGATCACTTTTTTGACTACAAAGCGAGCAGAATTTCACGGACGGAGTCATGCAAAAGCAATATACCGCTATATAAACTACTGGCGAGGTGTGGCTTGAAGAGGTTTCTGTACGTAAAAAAAGGCTAAATAAGTTCAAAGTTTTTCCTAATTTAAGAATGGCTCACAGAGGTACAGTTATGCCAAGACGTGTGCGGATGGTGGATTCGAACTCCTCAGCCGCCGTATCACCTTTTTTTTATTGGTTGCCGAAGGTGAGGTTGACAGGCATATCCCTCGTACTCCGGTCGACCCAGGGACATTTTTCTCGATCTGGCCTACGTCGGGCGAGGTGACCACAGAGCCCCCAAACCGTAGTACCCTGTGTTACCCTCAAAATACATTTTGTGACGTTACTGGAATCACTGAATCGCAGAATTCAAAGGAGGTAGGACACGGCGGTATTCCCGTCCCAATTTAGCAGTCCGACTGGGGAAGTACCTCCACCCTATAGAATACCACGGCTGTAATAAATAACCTCGTGATGTGATCCCGGCGGGAAGTAGGGTAGCCTGAGCTCACTGGAGAGTTTTTGTGCTGTCAGTGGGAAGACTAAAGGCTTGTCCTGATTATTTCTTCTGCAATAAACTCTCTGTTCTTACAGGGTCGGTAGCACGGGTGTAACCACTTTCCATCAGGTGGACCTTGTGCTTGTCTGCCACCTAAGTTGTATAAAAAAAATCAAGATATATGCCGGTAATTATTTAGAGGTATAAAGCGTCAGTTTTATTTATCGCAGGTTTATAAGTGCCGGGTTAATGGCAATAGGCTCGCCACCTATTATATTGGGACCTAAACATAAACTGGCGAAATGTGGGTGCTAGTACCTCTGCCTACCCCTTCGGGGATATAGGCGTGAGAGTTTATGTATTATGTATGTATAAAGCGTCAGTGTACGTATATTTGTAGGTTTAGCGACAGATTGAATTCTCCTGCTAATTGACGAACATTCTCTGGTATAGGTATTTCATTTTCAGGGTTGAGGAGCTAGTGGCAGAACAAGCACTCTTCTACTCCGCCTTTTCCGTATATCTAAAAGCCTGTCTAACTTTAATAAATGGATTATGGACTATAGCTATAATATGGCATAACATTAGTTTTTCTACCATAAAGAGGTAGAAGTATCAAAAATATTATATTAGGCCGTTTCCAGATGGCCATTCTACCTACAAATAGTAGGTAACTTCTTCGAAACTTCTTCGACTCTTCTTTTATACCTAGTATGTGGCCGTTCTGGGGCTTGCGACCTCATGTGTTCAGATGTTTGGGGTTTTTGACCTCTGATTCCAAAGTGCAAGCGTCGAATCAAGTCAGGTTTGTCGGACTTAGATATATGGGATTTAGAAGGTAAGCTTGTAAATCCTAGCAATTCCCTACCATCCTAAATGTGTACGTGCGTCAAATTCCTTCTTAGTTGTAGTCACCAATCCGTATCAGAAGGACTTAAGAGGCTTCAAGAAATAGATATCATTTGTTTTCATGTCATGTACTGACACGTTTGCGCCTTCAGATCTTCCAGAGACTGCGCGTGCGCTGTTGCTGCGTTGGCAGAAACCCTTAAACAGCGCTAATATTCAGTAATTTAAGTGGTAATTACATATTTGAACTCTTGAGATCGATGTTGGGATTATGGGGTCCATGCTTCCGTCTTTTGTTCTTCTGATACTAAGACATTCAAGATATGGGGACTCTGTAGTCCCCACACCCGAGAAGAGGGCCAGATCGTGAGAGATGGCCCTGGGTCGGCCGGGGTGCGAGGGATATGCCTGTCAACCTTGTAGGGTATAGTGATATTTATATATTGTACTAAGTGTAGGTATTTGTAAATAAACCAGTCTGTATTACCGGCTATCGAGGTTTCATTGTTCTTCCCGATTATTATCCGTAAATCCTACTGGCGACGAGGATGGGATTGACCGTAATTACGTTAATTAATAATTAACAATATAATTAATATATAATAATAATTTACATTAATTATGTGGAGGAATCTTTTCCAATTAGCGCTAAAGATGTAGCGGAAAACATACAAAAAGATATTATTTTAAAGAATATTTATGACTACATCATTAACGGTTGGCGCACATCGGTAACTAATATTGATGAAAAACCGTATTTTTATCGGAAGGAGTGTCTTTCAATAGATAGAGGATGTATATTATATAACCATAGGGTTGTTATCCCGAAGTTGTTAAGACAACGTGTCCTTAATGAGTTACACGAGGGCCACTTAGGTGTCGTAAAAATGAAGAACCTGTCCCGTAGCTATGTATATTGGCCCCAACTAGACGCCGCGATAGAAGCGCTGTGTCGAGAGTGCAGCGCTTGCTTACAACAGCGTGACGCGCCGCCGCGCGCCCAGCTGCACCCGTGGGCCTTCCCGAGTAGACCGTGGCAACGATTGAATATTGATTTTGCAGTGTTTCAAAATATTTATTATTTAATTACGGTTGATGCGTATAGTAAATGGATCGAGGTACAGCGTATGTCTAATACTAACGCTGGCTCGACTATACTTAAACTCCGTGAACTTTTTGCTCGTTTTGGCATTCCATCACACATTGTAAGTGACGGTGGCCCTCCATTCAACTCATCTGAATTTGCTGGTTATTTGAATAAAAATTTAGTTAACCATACAATAACCAGCCCCTATAGGGCAGCAGGTAATGGCGCCGCGGAAAATGCCGTTAAATTAGTCAAACGTGCTATGAAAAAAGCATTGCATGAGGGTGTTGACGTCCAGGCGGCTGTCTCCAAATTTCTATTTCAGTATAGAAATTGCGAGCATGCAACTACAGGCGTGGCCCCTGCTGTAGCTATGTTCGGTAGGCGACTTCGTGGTCGCCTAGATATCCTCAAGCCATCTACCGAGCGTGCGGTAGAAGCGTCGGCAGAGCGCGCAGGACGCTCTCGGCCTGGCGCTGAGCGGCATGTAGATCTCGGTGACCAAGTCTTGGCTCGGGATTATAGTAAACGCACTGACAAGTGGGCACCGGCCACAGTGGTCGCAAGAGATGCACCCCTCTCCTATAAAGTACGACTTTCCAACGGTTGTGAGTGGAAGCGCCATATTGATCAGCTGCTGCCACTTAAGAAGCGGGTTTCGCGATATTCGATATCGAATACAGTAATCAGTAATATGGAGTTGCCAGAAACCTCTAATGATGTGCTCCCCGCCAGTGAAACTTGTACCGAATCTAATGTTGTCGACACTCTAGAGAATAGTGAGTCGAAATTAGTGATCAGTAATGAACAAAATACGAATCCGGAACCATCCCTAATCTGCAAGGAACGACCTAAACGTAAATGTACTTTTCAGGGTAAATACCCCAAGTCCTAAAGGATTTTAAATTAGTTTAAATGTGGCATACTATACCTACTTAGTTTATAAAAAAAAAAGTATCTTTTATATTACTTTTATTAGATTCTATGTACCTGTGAATGTAGTTACATTATGTTGTATACCTTACTATGTATATTTTCATACATTATAGGAAAATTTAAAGGGGGAGGTGTAGGGTATAGTGATATTTAATATATTGTACTAAGTGTAGGTATTTGTAAATAAACCAGTCTGTATTACCGGCTATCGAGGTTTCATTGTTCTTCCCGATTATTATCCGTAAATCCTACTAACCTCACCTTCGGCAACCAAAGCGACCCACAGGCGGCGTGCGTTTTAGTCGGTTCGAGTCCGACATAACCTCCTCCACCGGCTCCGGTTTTTGCGTGGGGATTTTGCGCACGTAAAAAAAAAAGACATTCAAGACAAACTGAACAAGTATCTCATGTTACTCAATGAATAAAAACAAAAGCTCGACACTGCTCATTTAAAAAAAAAAATAGGACGACAAAGGGAGAAAAAGGTGGACTAATTAAGTTTCGACGTTCGCGAACGGAAATACAGTAGCTCTTGATCCACTTATAATTTGATCCAGAGAGTGTTTACTGTTTACTAATTAAACGCTGAGAGACTGATTGTTTTGAAATTGAAGTTGTAGTACAAATTGATTGATTGTCATCGTACTAAAAAATTGAAGTAGTTGCATCGTGCGAACAAATTAAACTGTACAATAGGTCTTTATCTATAAAATTGACGCTCTATGGTACAGGACATATATTACGATTAAGAAATAGAAAAAAAAATGGATCGGTTCAGGCGGAATTCGAACCTGTGATCTTCGAATCTCGCCAGAACCTGCGATCTTCGAATCTCGCCAGAACCTGCGAGCTTCGAATCTCGCCAGAACCTGCGAGCTTCGAATCCCGCCTGAACCTGCGAGCTTCGAATCTCGCCAGAACCTGCGAGCTTCGAATCTCGCCAGAACCTGCGATCTTCGAATCTCGCCAGAACCTGCGAGCTTCGAATCTCGCCTGAACCAATACAATTTTTTTCTATTTCTTAATCGATTTGAATAGTTAGCATACTAAATGCTTTAAAAAAATTAATTCAATAAATAGTTTGAGCGGAGTCATCAAAATCAATGTTTTAAAATGATTGCAACATCATTCAGTGGTACCGATAGTTCGTACGAATATCGGTAGATGACTCCCACCGTCGCCATAAGACGGATATATATATAGAAGAATTTGGATGGTTTCAGGCGAAGGTTCTGTGTCTTAGTGGTCAGAGCGTTCCCCCTGTAAGGAAAAGATCACAGGTTCAAATCCTGCCTGAACCGATTAAATTTTTTCTATTTCTTAATCGATTTGAATTGTTAGCATACTATATGCTTTAACAATTTTCATTCAATGGACATTTATTCTATAAATAATTTGGTGTGGCTAAGAATTCTAATTACGAATTAGTTAATTTTATCTTAAAAACATGGAATTTTTTTTCGATAGTCATTTGTTTCTTAATAAGTACCCATAGCCTTTTATTTTTTTCCTAATCATAAATGAGGGAAAGCCTATACGTTAAAAATTCGACCGATTGGATATAAGTTATCGCCACCAAACATAGCTTAGCTCCTCTTTCCCAAGCTCTAATCTATCTATGTACGATATTTCATCAGGATATCTTAAAAAAGACCTTCCAAATAAACTTTCATCCCCTATTCCACCCGATAAAGATCGGTTCAGTGATTCAGACGGGGAAGCGCAACAGACATACAGAGTTAGGACTTTCGCTTTATAAAATCAATATGAAAGTATTGATTAGTATCAGCGTGGCAGCAGCGGTACAAGCGGCATGCAACACCAACAACGTTTACGAAACTAACTATCAATAAATTAGCCTATCGCAGCCACTGCTGGACATAGGCCTTTCCCAATGTAAGGAGACTTTGGCCAACTGTTTCCACAACAATACAAACAAAGCAACACTTACAAATCGACAGCTGCCGTACTGGAAATATCAAACTGAAAAATGAACTTCGTGGTTTTCCTGAACCTTTGGACGAAAATGATGAATTAAAAGCTTTTGTGGAAACGGTAATACCTTCAAAGTTTGCGTCGAAACGATATTGGTCCATTTACATAAATTGGCGTGCTAAAAATCTTGATACTGGCTGTTTGTATTAAAAATGCTATGAGTGGTTAAAAGCAAACCATAAAGCGTTCTTTTGTCATAAAACTGATACGTTTCTTTTAGAACAAAGATGAAGAAGCAACGCAGTAAGCACGTCTTAAGTACTGTCACAGGTAAGTTTCACCCAAGTTAGAAGATAATGCGAGTTGCAGGTTGTTTGGCGACGGCCACTTTAAATGTTCTTTTCTTCGTCCATTAGGTAGAAAGTTATTTATGATCTAGGGTTGTTCAACTGCTATGCTTTTTTATAATTAATTTATAGAAACAGTCATTGATGATAAAAATGCGTGGTCAACCTAAGTCTTTTGCTTGCTCGCACATCATAAATTGTAAACAAAACCATATTTGAAAAAAGATGAGCTAGTTCTAATATAGTTCTCTGAGTTACCTAACCAGCGAAAGAATCATTTTCCAAGGGTTATTTATACATAGAATTTTTTTTTTCAAATATGTAAATTTTTGTGAAAAAAAAATAAGTGCCCGGTTAATGGCAATAGGCTCGCCCGCCTATTACATTGGGACCTAAACATAAACTGGCGAAATGTGGGTGCTAGCACCTCTGCCTACCCCTTTGGGGATATATAGGCGTGAGTTTATGTTATGTTATGTAAAATTTGGACGTTCATATGTGCTACACATATTGATAACTCACTTGTACTTTTCCACATTACTTACAAGTGCCATCAATCAACAGTATAAATAGTCTTTCATATGTACTCTTTATGTGCCTGAACTGAATAAATGAAATTGATTCTTTGAATCTGATTCTTTGAATCTGATTCTTTGAATCTGATTCTTTGAATATGATTCTTTGATTGAAACAGACGGATAGACAGACAGACGGATAACGAAGTGATCTTATAAGGGTTCGGTAATTTCCTCTTGAGGTAGACAACCCTAAAACTACATTTTATTTATACCACTTAGGTGGCAGACAAGCACACGTGAATTAATTTATGCAATCTGTAACTTCCATATTTAATCACATTTCATAGCGACCATGTTGCCTATTTTAAATTCCAAAGGATTAAATTGTTAATTTGATATTCCTAAACTTACGAAATTTGATTAAGTTTGACTAACTTCTGCTGTTCTGATTGTACATAAAAATGAGTATTAAAAATGACGAACGTACACTTGACCAAAAATATATGTATGCCAAAATTGATTTCACAAAATACTATATTATGGTACCAGTGTGTAAAGTTGGTGATTACCGCTGACGTGCCATTGAGACCCGAGCCGCCAGGCTAGAGTCTTAAAAAAGCCGAAGACTGTAATATAATGATTACCGTCTATACATGTGTTTATACGACATTTCTCTACAAACTTGCAAAATAAATAATACCTACTAAAATAGATATTTGCCCTTTTCATAACGTTGAGGGCTGCACATCTTATATCGGGCGGTGAACAACATAAATCATTTTCTTCATAACTAGTACATGTACACAATTCAATTAATAATGAACTATAATTTCAACAGTGAAAACGAGTTGAGAACTATTTTCGCAATAGTGGGAAAAATTAGTTAGTTTTCCTATGTGCACGCATCTAGCATAGACCATAGACTAAAAGAATGAGGATTCTATTTTTCAAAACGTAGAAAATGAGGGAGTTAAAGTTTTTACAAAGAAAACATAAGTTATATTTCAGTAAAAGTTTTGTTTATTAAATTGATTTAATAAACAAACAAATTGCAAATATCCATTTAAATAAAGTAATGAACTAAGTTGAATGAAATGAGCTATTAATTTAAAAAAACAACCAAAAAAATAAGTACTATTTTGAACACGATTTTTTTTGTATCGAAACTTTTTAAAGAACAAAGCAAGTCAACCAATAAAATTTAAAAAGCTCTATTACTCACTAGTGAATTAGCATAGAAATAGTTAAAATTTGATTATAGGTACCATTATGTGCCTAATTTTGGTGAAATTAGTGCCACTTTATTAGCAAGTGGTTTAAAAAAAAAGTTAACGGTTTTTCAAACAGATTCCTAGGATCTACTATGTTTTCAAAACTCATCTGTACCTCTGTAAAAAAGACTCCGCATGTATACCCTCCCAAGTTATGTAGTAAGAAGACACTTTTGTAGCACTTACGTGTATATAATAAAGGGCGGGCTATTTCCGTCCGACCTCTACTTCCCCAT
Organism: Eilema griseolum; assembly: GCA_963662185.1. Classification (NCBI taxonomy): domain Eukaryota; kingdom Metazoa; phylum Arthropoda; class Insecta; order Lepidoptera; family Erebidae; genus Eilema; species Eilema griseolum. The sequence continues at coordinate 6,593,948 of OY759232.1, forward strand.
CCAATTAGCAAGAGGATCCGGAATACAACGCGTATTAGCAGAAATTGTTGGAAGCGCACTTCCTGACCACCTGAAACCATGTTTTTGAGAATTTCTTGTTTTAGTAATACAATGTGGATTTTATTTACTTCTGATTATCGGATAAGGGGCGGCGAGAGATCTGAACGGTAATTAATGATTTTCGGTAAACTAAAATATATTTAAATATGCTGACTGAAGCCGATGCAGTTGCTGTTTTGTCGATCATGTTGCAAGCTGTAATGATAATGCCTAAATGGTTTTTTAAAGTTCTAATACAAATATAACTATTATAGGTATACCCCAAATATAAAAACTGTATGTTACATAATTTTTCAGAACATTGAAATTGGAAATTGATCGATACTAAATTTGCATACATACGCCTTTATCCCTGAAGAGTTAGGCAGAGGTGAATTAACACCCACATTTCACCGCCAATTTAAATTTACCGACAAATATTTGCTTAATTTAGTGAAAATGGGTAACTTAAAAATTGATACTTATTACTATTTTGGAACTTATGTAACTACATCTATTTTTTTTTAATTTATTTAATTACTATATTTTGTTATTACGAGTATTATCTTCATTATCCGTACTATCGCATGTTTCTTTTTCATTACGCTCTGTCAGCCGTCATTCCAACAATCACACCTTCTACCCACATACATAATATGTATTGTTACGTGCACCGGGTACAAGTAAATGCCGTTTACTCAACGAAGATATTTATTAGCTCGCCACAAACTAGACAATTAAATCACTAGTACACACAGTACTCTTCAACAGTTCCGGTCGCTCAGTAATTCACAGTAGTCCACAGTCGTTGCTCAGGTCGCAGGTAGAATCTTCTTCGGTCGCTTAAGCACGCTGTGTTCGTTATCGATCTCAAAGACAAAATGAATGGTGTCACTATGCAAGCGTGTTTTATACCTCTCAATTAGGAGGATCGAATCATCTAGAAAATACACGAGCGATAACTACCTACCTACTTTTTTGAAGTTTGCCATCGCTGATCTTCGAGTTCATTCTCGATAATTACCTATTCTTTTTATTCAAAAGAGTAGGTACTCGTAGGTAGGTTGTGACTTTGTGTTGACGATTCTAGATTTTTCTATGCCAATCGGTAGAGTACCTCGTCACTAACAATGCATTTTTATTTCTTGAATATTCGATTATTAGTTTTCGAGATATCGACGTCTGTCGTAACAGTATGTATACACAAAAAAAGTATCAAAGTATGTTTATCCGCATTCTTTTCTATCCCAATCTCCAATTTCTATCCAATTCCCATGTTATTTTAATACCTTTGATATACGTATTAGTATCTACTATAGTTGCCGGGATATTTACCATACATATATATTATATATTTACATATATATTTGATGTTACGTACATAACTTTCTATTATGTATCTATATATATACAATAGTAGATATATACACCTTCGAGTCGTTATTTATAAATGTATCTACGTTGATAACATGCAATTATTCATAGTAATATGAGTGGTCGGCTCCCAATTATGAGTGACCTCATTTTGGCACTGGACGTGGGTGAGATTGTACAATCACGCTGCGTCCTTAGTGGTGTGTTTGTCCATTAAGTTAACCGCACGCAAGCACGCAATAATATTGACAATAAGGTACATATAAACTGTCAATAATATTGTGTGTGTGGGGCCCCGTATAGCTGAGTGATAATAATGATACATTATTATACCACTTAGACAGGTACACGGCCCACCTGATTATTACCGTAGCCTAGCAATGGATTTATGCAACACCAGGGACATAACACTCGCGCTGCCGGCCTTTTCTACTTGCTGGGATGGACATGATGCGGAAGGCGGAGAATCAGAATGTCCAGCTGTGGACTGCGATATGCTACTTGATTGCTTGATTAATACAAAAAATATTTTTGACAATAGCTACCGGTCTATATTTTATTTTCAATATTATTCCGTGTGTGCGGTTAGCCTTAGGAAAAAAATTATCTTGACTTTTGTTTGGTTTCCCATCTGTCGCAATCTTCGTGTTCTTTTTTGACATGATATAAATAGCTGCGCAATCTGTTAGAAATCCCATAAAAGATCCTATTGATATGTAACTCAAGTGTCTATGAAAAGGATAATAGTTTTTGAAATAGATACACAGGAGAATATTATGATTTCAGTCAAATTGAATTGGATTTATAATGGAATTTAGTCAGTACAGTTGGCGTTAGAACGATCTTGACTATCAAAATGATTTTATTACTACAATATTAAGAGCAAATGAAGCTGTTGTATTTATTTAAATTGTATTACATTCCGAACTGAAGTATCAAATATAAGAACAATCACTCAACAGGTAGGTGGGATTGATCAATACCTTGATATTCCACCTAGTACTGGTACTTAGTTCGTCAAGATTGATCTGATGAAAAATATTGACAATAACTAACATAGGTACAATACCTTTGTTAGTTATTGTCAATATTTTTTTGTTTTTGTGGTTAGCCTTAGGAAATATTAATCTTGATTTTTGTTCGGTTTTTCATCTCTATCAATCTGCGTGTTCTTTTTTTACGTGATAAAAAAACTACCTTTAAAAAACTCACTTCAAAACATAAAAACTAAAAAAAATATAGTAAAGCTTAAATTTGTAATTATATATCGTAGACTGCATAGTTTTAGTTTACCTATATCACATGTTATGACCTTACTAACGAGTACCTATGAAAATTAACATCAAAATGCCACCGAAAATGTTAGATGTCAACTAAAAATGGCGGATGCCTAGTTGTAGACATTATCAAAGAGAATATAAGAGTAAGAGCGTCACGTCAGACGCCAAGTCTTGAGTCAATGTAAATAAGTCTCCGGTGGCTGGATAACACTAAAGCATTTTTAGTGTTGCCGATGTGTGTAGAAAAAAAAATGTCATTTAATAAGAAATCTAAAGGTTACGATTACGATTAAACAGGCGACGTTAACGACTAAAAAGGCGATACAATTTATTTGACTTTTCCTTACCTAGAGGAGCTGTAAACCCAACGACAATTTTTTTTGTTTATAAACTCACTCCTATATCCCCTAAGGGGTAGGCAGAGGTGCTAGCACCCATATTTCGCCAGCAAAAACATAATAATAAGATACCTATAAATAAAATTCGTCAAAAGAAACGGTATGACTTAAATCGTTGAAATATAATTTGGTTATATTTCTATTAACAGTATCAACATCACTTCAAATGCGTAATTAAACGAGCAATTTGCACGCCTCATAATTATTCAGAAAGCGTCTGTATCATAAATAAACACCACAAAATTGTGAAAAGATCTGTCTATACAAGGTACCTGAGGACTCGATATTATAACGCTAAATTTATGAAATTTTCTGTCGGAAGGATTAAAATTGAATAACAGTGAGTTATTTTTCTGTGTGTAGAACATAGAAAAAACTCGTCGCCCATCTATTCAAACAAAGGATCTGGATAGGACGAGCAATATGCCTGCCTTTGGCGACCAAAGACTCATAGAAGGTGTGCGTTTTAGTTTGTTCGACTCTACCATAACCTCCTCCACCGACTAAAAGGCCGTCACTGGTGAAACAATGATTTAAATAAAAAGAATCATTTTGATATTTTGACCTGCTTCGTTTGTCAATCAGTATTGGAATCTGTGGCTGAATGAAATTGTCATTAGGTAGTAGGTAATAGTAAATAAAACACGGATTAACTGGATAAAATTACAGAGCGCATTCAAAGTACAATGTGCCGAGTAAATGCAATAGTAGACAATGGCAACTTTCGGACTATAGATAATATAATCCAACAGTGCTGCCACCACCAACAGTTTGATGACAGTAGGTATCGATTTGACTTGTAGTAAGCGAGAGTGAGGTAGACTTGGCCCCAAAAACCTTCATCATCAGCAGCAGCTTTATCTACCATCTTATACGAAAGGTGTCGTAAGAGAAAATGATAAGTGATATCGTCTGCGTGTGAAAAAGATAAGGATAACTGGAAATAAATCCCTATACCAACTTGTCTGGTCAGCATGGAAACAGTAGGCTATAGTCATTTTGAGAAGCATATGTCCAGCAGTGAATTGCGATGGGCCAATTGATTGATAATTAATTGTTATTGTGGAGTCGAGTAAATTTCACAGTTGATCGGAGACAGGGAAAACTCGCTACAGATTTAATCAACAATACCAAAGGAATTCCGGAAATACATCCAATTAATTAAAATTTACACATTCTGCTTATTTGTAAATTTGGATTTGCCTCAAATATCTAAATCAAATTATTTTGAGCTTGCGATCGAAAATGTATCTACAGTACAGACCAGACCCACAATTCCAAAAAATGGTTTCAAATTTTAGACAAAGAGTTTCATTACATTTGTGGTATCAAAAGCATAACTCTACTAATTCGGGTCTCTTGACTTGTTATGTTTTTTTTTCCTAATCGAATTGAAATCACTCGTTACGTTGAAAATGTGACGTTAGGTACTGAATCGAGGTCTTGAAGACGTCTAAACCCAGGAGTAACAATGTTTTATTCTTAAGAAATTATCCGTAACAACTCAACAACTCCATGCGTCAGTAAAACTTCCCATTTCACACGCACATATTTCGCGAATGTATATTATACCTCTACTTACTTCTTCTGGAATAAACAGGCGTGAGTATATAAACATTATTATCGTGTAGCCGGTAATCGAGAGGGCTGAATATAGAATCTATATTTCAAAGCACATTCAAGTGCAATTTAGTTTATGAACAATTTATCCACCATTGATAAAAACGTTGGCGGCGGGATTATCAACCACTCAAGAGTGTTTTGACAATTAGCTTTTAGATCCCATTGAGATAAGGTTGTGTGACGTCACTATGTTGTTAGCTTTGCATATAATTTCCATTTGACTGATTAGGAATACATTTGTGATAAGTACATCGGAGTGGTTGATTTGAATTATCATTGATAATGTTTTTTTTGGAAACTGCGTATGTGGATGAGGAGGTAGGACACGGCGGTATTTCCGCCCAATTGAGCAGTCCGACTGGGGAAGTTCCTCCGCTCTACAGAATACCGCGGTTATAATAACTTCGTGTTGTGTTCCCGGCGGTGAGTAGGGTAGCCAGAGCTCACTGGAGAGTTTTTGTGCTGTCAGTGGGATGACCAAAGGCTTTTCCTGCTTTGTCCTCTACACTGACGGCACAAAATCTTTGTTCTTACAGGGTCGGCAGCACGGATGTGGCTCCACTGGTGTTATACACGTTCATAGGTCATGGTAACCACTTACCACCAGGTGGGCCGTGTGCTTGTCTGCGACATAAGTTGTATAAAAAAAATTAAACCAGGAATAAATATATTAGAAAGTCCCTTGGTGTCGCCCACCTGTAGTATAAAAAAAGTAAATAAATAAATAATAATAAATAAATATTTCATGACAGTCTACACAACGATATCTAGATCCATGGTAAGCATAGCTTTGTGTTATGGGATCTAGAATACGGATAAACGTACTTAGATACTTTTTCTTCTAAATACATACATAAACACCTCAACAAAGTCTAGGGAACAAGATGACCCCAATTTTTTTTTTCGTGTAAATCTTGTTTTGCAAATAACTGGCAGCAAATAAATAAAAATAGAATAAAGTAGATTACAGAGTTGTTCGAAATTTAAAAATAAATTCAAATAAGTAATGATTTTTGAATATGGAGGGAAAACTTTTAAAAGTGTTTGATTGTGCAGTTTCTCTGAGGCAAAATAAAAATTATTTTCTTTGATTGTAAATAACGTTTATTATCAATAATACGTCTTTTACGTATGGTTTGTGCATTTTTGTGACTGTAGTCATCATGTCACGTGGTCATTCAAGTCGCGAAGAGATGTTAAGGGCTATTGGTATGCTGCAAGCTGGACGAACTCAACGCGACGTAGCGGATGCTGTCAACACCCAACCAAGCGTAATTTGCAGATTATGGGCACGCTACAGGTCTACAGGGGATGTTGCCGAACGTCACAGGGGACGAAATAGGGTTACTACCCCGCGACAAGATCGTTTCTTGCAAAATTCCGCAAGGCGGCAACCCACGATTATTGCTCGTCAGTTGGTCGCAGGCCTCCAGTCTCAGCATCAAGTGGTTATTAGCGATCAAACTGTCAGGAGAAGACTACACGAAGCCAATCTTCATGCTCGCAGACCGCTTAGGCTTCCAGCTCTTCGACGTGGAAATCGAGGTCGTCGCTTATTGTGGGCTAACGCACATTTACAGTGGACCGACCATCAATGGGCACGGGTTCTGTTTTCCGACGAATCTCGCTTCGGTTTTCACCCTGATTCGAGAAGAGTGGGTATATGGCGAGTTCCTGGACGTCGGAGTCGTCTCCAGAATCCGCAAGAAGTTCATCCTTACCAAGGTGGAACAATCATGGTATGGGCTGGAATTCGCCTTGGTGGAAGGACCGACCTCGTTTGGATACGGGGCAATTTGAATGCAAACCAATACATTCAGGAGGTTATACACCCCATGTTAATCCCTCATCGACAGCAGTTCGGTCAAGATTTTATGTTCATGCAAGATAATGCACTGTCACACACCGTGAGGGCAGTGGTCAATGCGTTAAGCGAGCACTATATTACGACGTTGGAATGGCCTGCTCAGTCTGCCGACCTCAATCCCATAGAGCATGCCTGGGATTTGCTTGGGAGAAGAGCTTTCAGTGATTTTTTGGAAAATCTGAACACAAAAGAACAACTTTTTTTACACCTTCGCAGTATATGGAGCCATATTCCACAGACGATGATTGACAATCTCATACTAAGTATGCCACGCCGTTGTCGAGCTGTTGCTAATGCTTTAGGAGGTCCTACAGATTATTAAAAACGTTTAAAGTACGGTTAATTACTGTATTTCTTACTACCCCGTTATTTTTGTGCCTAATCATAGAAGGTTGTAATACTCAATATTGGCACTATTTAATTCTTTTCCAAACCTCCACATTCTACTGACGATATCGAGGTTTCGTAGTTAGACCGTGCAAGTCGCCTAATAAAAGCCGTTCAAAATTTAGTCTCTATTCAATTACAATTTTCCAAATGTTAAACGGACACAGTTTTTTATGTTCAAAATGGTGTTACGAGAAAAGCGTTTTTGACATTTGAGAGATTGAAATCAGATGAAAATTTTGATCAGTTTTTGATGAAAATTGGCACTCTGGAAATTGGATAGCAACCGGGCCTGATGGCTAAAAGTACTTAACGAGACACAGAGAGTCTCAATGTCTTAAGAATGGTCACCCATCATACAATTGATCTGGCTAACATTGTTAATCTTGCATGTGCTAACCAGCCCTGTTACCTCTAGGTCATCAGCCCCTCGTTAATAGAAATGAAAGTTTTCTAAGCGCAATACCATAAAACGGCTTTGTCAATTTGGCTAATTTTAATAATGTTCTTTTAGGTCTACAAAGGATTTTTATATTGTAAGTATATATAAAAACTAGCTTTTGCCCGCGGCTCCGCCCGCGTAGATGTCGGTTCCCAGGGTGGACTACCCTTAAGATTTAGGGCGGTGAAAAATAGAAGTTGTTCGATTCTCAGACCTACCCAATATGCACACAAAATTTCATGAGAATCGGTCAAGCCGTTTCGGAGGAGTTTAACCACAAACACCGCGACACGAGAATTTTATATATTAGATTCCCATGGGTCAAGGGAACTGAAACGGGAGCAGTATTCCACTTGAGTGAATCCGCAGGCATCAGCTAGTCCTTCCAAAGGCCATGGTAATACCTATAGCTCCATAAATGCAATCTAGATATCTATATAATCAGTACTCAATAGTATCAGTCTAGTTTAATATTGAACTGAAATCACGATATTGACTGCTGTTATCTATATACTGGTGTTGCAAATTAAACACTGCGAGGCTCCGAGCTTATCGAGTGATCGCTCGCCCGAGGGAACGACAGGTTGGCACTTATCTTAGTTGTTTGAATATGCTATGTCGGACGCACATGTATTGTGTTGCATTGTACTTGGTACTCGTATGTCTATTCAATAGAGTAGTTGTCTGTTGGGTACGAACAGTTTCTGTATATATCCGTCAAAATAGTGAGTTTTCACTTGTATAATAACTTGATAGCAAGGAATTGGTACATAGTGCGTTCTGAACCGAAATATCGAAACATGACGTCTAATTCTCATATTATCGTTGGTTCCGGTTGCATCTGAAACTTTCATTTGTTACTTTTTTTTTATTTATTTTTATACCACTTAGGTGGCAGACAAGCACACGGCCCACCTAATGGAAAGTGGTTACCGTGGCCTATGGACGTTTGTAACACCAGAGGAGTCACAGTCGCGCTGCCGACCCTGTAAATATAGAGTTTCTGTGCCGTCAGTGTAGAAGACAAAGCAGGACAAGCTTTTCTTCCTAGTGACAGCACAAATTCTCCAGTGAGCTCTGGCTACCCTACTCACCGCTGGGAACACAACACGAAGTTATTATAGCCGCGGTATTCTGTAGGGCGGAGGTACTTCCCCAGTCGGACTGCTCAATTGGGCGGAAAAACCGCCATATCTTACCTTACTTCTCCTTGCGGTTTTGTTTATACAGTTTTTCCTTCAAATCCTCAAAAAAAAAAACAATTCATGTGAGCACAAACCATTGTAAAGGCGGTAGAACACGCATAGCGAGGCGAAGTCCCTCCTAAGGAACCTCCTAAGATGTTCCACACTACCTGCGAGTATAGGATTGTCAACCAAGTATAGGATTGCCGTCCGGTAATCAGGACCCCAATCCCACTAAAGCAAAACTACAGTCAAACCACGAACTCTGCTAAAAGATCCATTTAATTTTACACTTTAAAACAATGGATAGGATACATACGATGGATACAGGCATGTTAGATAGTTGTACAATGGGCGGTCTTATCGCGGTCTGCGATCTCTTCCAGACAACCAGACTATACTGCCAGTAATCAGGGTAGTTTGCGGTGTACACTAAATTATAAGTATTTAATATTTGTATCTAGTATAACATTTAGAGAACAGAAGTGAAGAAGAATAAGATATTATATTATTTCATGGAATAGTACCTACCTACATATATACATACCCACGTTAAAGATATATAAATATACTACATACAAATATACACTAGTTACATGACACATCTCTTACCATTCTCTGAAATGTAATTTTGGACTTTAAGGGTATAGAAATAAAGTTTAAAATTTATTGCCATATTAACAGTCTGTGGTAACAGTGGTTTTGTTTTAGTAGAATCGAGGCCTGTTGGTGTACCAGCTTGCAGGTAAGGTTGGCTTGGGTCGAGTCGGTCGGCCGACTCGGTTTTTGTCAAATAATATCAAATCTTTATTCTTTCCTAGACAGAACAGCGCGCGCAAGGCTTACCATGTCACCCCACTCGGTACAGAGTATCCTATCATGAACCAAGTAGTTCAGAGACTCAATATAGGTATTTAAACTATCATGGACGCTCACATCATCTTTGCAAAAACAACCGGGAACAAGTCAAAACAATGATGATTGATTAGGAATACATTGATTGTGTGATTTTACTTTTTTGTCGTTTTTTTATTATTTTGCTAGCCTTTGCTAATACGTAACTAACTGTACCAAAATCTAGAAGTGAAAACTTGTAATTGGCTTCCAGATGATCCAACCTGCCTTTTATTTGAATGTATTAGCTGTGAGTTTTCCATGTGCAAATAAATAAATTAAATCGCGAGTGGGTACAGTAAGCATCGTGGTCGTAACGTGATCGAGATAGTGTTTTAGTTTGTAGTGAGAGTGAAACCAGTGGTAATGCAGATACGCGTAGTAAAAGAACTCGAAATAGGGTAGATCGATATAATTACTCCAAAAAAAAACTTTTTCTCTGTTCACCGCCACTACGCCAGTTCCTCCGTGATCATGGTGCTTGTAACAGCACCGAAATATCGGAAACTCAAAACAATGCAACATGGTAAATATCCCGATTATTTTTATACTGAAGTTCTGAGACTCTTTTCTTTGCCGCACCATTAAGACCTGAAATCCTTACCAGCTCACGTGGAAATTGTTATAATAAAAAATATATATATTACATATTGTGTATGTGTGTTGTATTTTTATTATTTGTTTACTCTTGAATGGAGTAAGTTAAATGTGACAAAGTAAATGTGTAATCTCCTATTTAAAAGAAATAAAAACAAAATTGGTTTGTAAGTACATTACCATAAAAGTTCGGGCGCCTTGGAGATACACATGCCTAGGATGATCAGCGGATATTGGAAACTTTTAATCTTCCGGTGGTGAGCTAAATGAAACCAAACTGTGAGGTTTAAGGTTTTATTGTCCACTCCAGTGTGCATTCAGAAATAGATTTAAGGATACATACCTAATATGTAATTTAGCCTTAAATTAAAATTAAAGTTTTAGAAACTATGTCAATATGATCCTACATCATCAATGCATTTTAAGGTTATTTTGAAGTTAAGTTTTAAAGTAAAATTAAAGCAAGCTCACGGCATCCCTCGGCGAGTATATGAAGGTAAACCCAGCAGCGAGAAAGCTCGTAGCAGGCGAAGTTCTCAATTTAAGCCCATGCGGTACATTAATGCTTGAGGTGAAAAGCCCAAATTTTCCATCTTCCTACAGCCCCTGATCCCTTAAGCGAAATGCGAAAATGCACCTGATGAGGCCGTCAACCTGAGCACCGCCATTGTAACATGCTAAGCGCCTGTAATTGTGAGTTTGGTGACCCACTTACCACTAGGCGAGGTGAAGTCAAATTGGTGTGTCCCATAAAAAACTGACTTTTTACGATTTTTTTATATATCATCAATAATAAACAAATGCGCCTTAAACAAGATATATTGTAATCACAGAACAGCAGAAAATTGCTCTGTTCCGTGATTGTAATACATAATAAATATATCGCAATTCAAACAAAAGTGATTGATGGAGTGAGGAGTGTTGTAATGTGTGACAAACGCGGCGTGAAATACATTTGAGTGACAAAAGCTGTAAAAGGAATGCTAAGATGGTTCAGTCACGTAGAACATATAAATAAGTCAAGGTTCACTAAAAATGTTATGATGTGTACATGTGGAAAGAAATTTGGGAACTATGCCTTATGACGTAGGCCATAAAACCACTTAACAGATGACTTTTTTGACCGGGTGTGACTCCTCTGGTATTGCACACGTTCATAGGTCAGGGTAACCACTCTCCATCAGGTGGGCCATGTGCTTGTCTGCCACACAAGTTGTATAAAAAAGGTTAGTCATATTTTTCTATTGGGTCACCTAGCTACAGAGCTATAGCATAATACATGTAGTTTTGGAGAATAAAGCATATTAACCAAATTGCGATAGTTTTTCCCACTTAGGTGACAGACAAGTACACGGCCCACCTGATGGGAAATGGTTACCGTGGCCTATGGACGTATGCGACTTAAGGGACGTTACACTCGTACGGTCGACCCTGAAGAAACCTTCTAATGAATGATGATTAGGGCTACACATATCTACTACAGCATCGGCAACCAGCGATTTGGTCGTTTTTAAGATGACAGATGGCATATCCAAACTTGGCAGCAAATTCCAATGCAATCCATGCAAATTCCAATCGCAATCACTCGACGTGGAGACAGGTCTGTTTGAAGAGACACTTGCTGAAATATTACACATACTGTCGCTGAAATATAACACAGTCGATGTACTCATGTACATATACAGCAACAAATCGTGCTGTAAGTTTTTCTGAAAGAAAATATCAAAATATAAATACAAAGGTTGTGAGATCACTGCTATGTAAATGACCGAATGCCGATGGTGAAAAATATCGTGTGTTCTGTAGTCTTATATTTTGAGAATCAACACAATGTGTTCTCAGGATGGATTTCACCATAACATAACATAACATAAGCTCACGCCTATATCCCCGAAGGGGTAGGCAGAGGTGCTAGCACCCACATTTCGCCAGTTTTATGTTTAGGTCCCAATGTAATAGGTGGTGACACTATTGCCATTAACCAGGCACTTATAAACCTGCGAAAAATACACACATAACTTCAAAAATCCTCGTTAAGTCATTGGTGTGTGCCATGGTACAACCTGGGGTCGAACCCGAGACCTCGTCTCAGCAGTCCATTACCCATACCACTAGGCTACCGTGGATTTCACCAAACAAAATATATTTGTTTAAGATAGTTTAAATTAGTTTATCATATATTCTTCGATTTAAAATTGGATTTGACCAAAGAAAATGATGATATTTAATAAAATTGCATCTGGGTTCATAAATTTTAAAGGACAGTTCGTTTTTTTTTTTTCGGATTTTTTCTGATGATATTCAGCCTAACTTATAGTCACGTACAACTGGCGTGGGTTGCATTTTAGAGTTCACGTTTACAAAATTATTCAGCAATTTGTATGCATCGCATGCTAGTTCAGTCTATAATTTTGTTGCGGTTCCGGAGCGAGTGAATAGGTACTCGTAGTATTCATTTATTTAGGTCTGAACTGCGAACTCTTCATTATTCTGACTCTAATTTTATAATAACTGTATATCAGATGTACGCTTAACTCTCTTATGTTTTCCTAAATAAATAAACTTGCATTCGCCTCCTGTGCACAAATATTTCCAAAATAATTTTCACATATAAAATGCAATATTAAATATTTGTCACAATCAATAGATATAAAAGTATACATTAAGTACATACGAGTATATACATATAATCACGCCTTAATCCCCGGAGGGTTAGGCAGAGGTGTATTAACACCCATATTTCAACACCAACTCGGTCCCACGTAATAGGGGGTGAGCATATTGCCGTCTTTCGGGCACTATTATTGACTCAAGTCATGCACCTCAGGCCGAGTCTGGACTGTATATATCTGTCTGATGTTAAACAGCCCTATCCCTAAATCGCCTTGTACGACACCGCATGGGTAGAGATGGGGTGGTCCAAATTCTACTCTGCCGGGAACCACGCGGCACTATACATAATACAATTTAGTCAATAAAATTAATCAAATAACCCGCCCCTGACCGTTCCCGACGCAAAAGTACCCATCACACTCGCCGCATTTCCACACTGGATTGCGATGGCCAGCGTTTGCACTAAGAACGCTCCAGAACGGTAGTCACCAGCTGTCTCTATGAGCCTGTTTCCGATATCTTTACAAGGTTTGGCCTCCTTGCTCCAGCACCCCAAGGTCTCCACCGCTATCGGCACAAAGTGGTATAGTGGCTTTAAATCGGCAATAAATAAATATAGTAAATGGTTAGGCAATTCTACAATGCAGCGATATCTAAACTTAAAGTAAGCTTAATTAGTATGAGTTCTAGAATCCTATCGTCTTCCCAAGCGACTACAATAATATAGGGGTTTTCAAGTACGTTCTTACAGGAGGAGTGACGCCCCTGGTGTTGCACGCATCCATTGGCCACATGAAACATACATATATATATTTTTTTATCATATATACGATATTTCTTTGCCTCCTCACTCAATATACTCTAATATTGCATTTGCAGGCTACACAAATATTTGTGCCGTGGGCGTATCGAAAACACGGCTCACGGGGCGAACTTTAAACCACTCAACCTTATTGAATAATGTGAAAATAAATGCAGGCACTTTGGAAATTTGATAGCTTTATGTGCAAAGAGCCGTGCAAAGACTAATGCCGTCCATGCAAAGCATAGTGAAAACGTAGTTCTGAATTTTGTAATATTATATGACTGGTATTTATAGTAGTAGTAAGGCACAGAATAAGTCTTGGATGCAATCGGGAACTACACTAAGATAATGATGATGATGAGGAAATCACGATAGATCTGTTTTTAAAACCCCTGAAAAAAAAAACACACTCAAAAAAATATCACTCATATCTCAAAAAAAGATAAATCGATTCAAAAAAAGAACTTCGGAATTTTAATCTTTCGGTGGTTTTGAACATTTCGTATTTAAACTTTCGGTATTTTGAACTGTTGCTGTCGGTCAAATCGTTCGAGATTTTAAACTTTGGTCTTTCGTCCATTAGTATTATGAACTTCGGGATTTTAATATAAAACGGCTTCGACGTACTAATTCTTTCATCTCAAGGTAGTTTTTTATACTTAATCTAAAATTCTCACCACGCCTTGCATTTCACTAAGACTATTTTATTAACTAAAGTTTGAGTTTTAAAGCAAAACAGTACTTACTTCAGATTCGTTCGCGCAAAACTTTCACATTGAACGGAGTTGTGTGTTTTTACCTATCTCTACCTCATTTTTTTTCTTTATACAACTTAGGTGGCAGACAAGCACACGGCTCACCTGATGGAAAGTGATTACCGGGGCCTATGAAAGTGTGCAACACCAGGGGAGTCACACCTGTGCTGCCGACCCTGTAAGAACAGAGATTTTCTGTGCCGTCAGTGCAGAACACAAAATCAGGACAAGAATTTGATCTTCCCACTGACAGCACAAAAACTTTCCATTGAGCTCTAGCTACCCTACTCACCACCGGGAATACAACACGAGGTTATTATAGCCGTGGTATTCTGTTGGGTGGAGGTACTTCCCCAGTCGGACTGCTCAATTGGGACAGAAATACCGTCGTGTCCTACCTCCATGGCCATTACACTACCGACGTGAACCCACTCCTAACACAAGCAATTTAGCTTAGCTGGAGGGGTTAGAAGGAATATTAGTAATATCGATTTTTAAATCCTTTTCAAAGAAAATATTACCAAAAAAATCACAATAGCATCCAAAAAAGTAATTTTATTGTAAGTATTTCATACACGTACTTATAATCACGCCCTTATACCTGGAGAGTTAGGTAGAGGTGAATTAACACCCACATTTCACCAATCATTGTATTCGGTCCTACGTAATAGAGGGTGGCTCACCCCCTATTACCTGGGACTGAATACAATGAATACAATTGCCGTATTCCGGGCACTATTGCTGACTCGAGCTATGCATCTGGGCTGTATATATCTGTCTGATGTTAAACAGCCGTATCCCTTAGTCGCCTTGTACGACACCACATTGGAAGAGATGGACTGGCCCAAAATCTATTCTGCTGGAAACCACGCCTTATAATTATTAGCAATAGTTTATTATTATGTACGTTTATTCAGCTAATAAATTATCAAGATTATAACACCTTACTATTAAACTCGTTTGTAAAAATATAACTGTCATGTAGAAATGAGAAATGCGTGGCCGTGACTTGTGCATGTGAGACTGTACATGTGAAATGTTTACGAACGAAGCTTATAATAGATTACGTTGTGAGGTAATACGTATGATTAATGTTATATCAAGGAAATATGTAACATTTAATTATGTAATAGTTTTATTTATTTTTGTAAAAGAGATTTATTATTCGAAAACAAATCTTTGTCACTTTTGAGGAATATTTCTGTAGACTTTAAATAACCGTCATTATCACCCAGTATGGTTACATCCATATGCATCTTGGAACCCAGGATCCGATCTTTCGCTCATTCTGGTCCTTTTTATTTTGGTCAGTTTTTTATTGGATGACGAGAGCTTACGTTTTGAGACTCTGGCGCATGGTTTTTTCTGAATATTGACGGTCGCTAGCGCAAAACCCAAGATAACCCGAATTATGAGTGCGAGAGTGAAATGTATAATGAGTAAACAGTTTTTCCAGGTTTATTTGTAAACTAAATATTCGAATATTTTGTAATAACCTTTATGATATTGATTAGAATTTCAAATTTACTGACAGGTAGATTCTTAATTGCATTAGGGAGCTTGGTGTAGAAGCGGATATTAATTGCCGGTGAATTACCGAATTATTTTCTATAATTATTATCTAGGTATTTAAACTATCATGGTTACACACATTAGTATTGAAGATGTCGGGATATTTATCATGTTGTATTGTTTTGAGTTTCTGATATTTCGTTATTCTTATGGAACAAGACACATTCTTGTGTAAAGATTGTCAATAGCGTTGGCTGCAATATTGGCTTTTGTAAACTGAATAAAATTGCAGTCAGTCACTTTTATTGGTATGGAAACTTTACCTAACATACGTCAACTCTTTTATCTGTTTCTTCCTTCATCGGTCGAACACTCTGCTTACCTCAGACATATTTAAGAAGATCGATATAGTGTATGTATTATACTGTCTGAAGTTTACGCGAATACTCATTGAAATAAAAGCACTTTTTTAATAGATTCTATCGAGTTTTATTTGGTAGATACTTATTATTTACATTTTTTTTTAGCTTTAGCCCGACGTTGCAACTACTTTTCAGCGGCCATGATTAGTGGTGACTAAGTCCGTTTTTACATTATCCGGTCTGATATTAGTGTCGAACGACCATAGCTGATGTCCAATAGCCGACACCATGTGCTGTTTCCACATATATCCGATACGTCAAGGAAACGTTCATTTGTTCGATAGCACAGACTTAAAAAAAATTAACCATAAACTCAACCACAGACTCCGTTTAGAAATCTCTATCATTAAATATGACATGACAGATGTTTTTTTAAATATTATTTTACTGTTGTGGTGATTAATTGACATTGATATCCGATATTGGGCGAACACAGCGGTATCAGCTCCGATATATCGGGTCAAACAATATGAAAGACATATTTCATATATTTTACTTCCTGACGGCTATCGAATGTCGGATATCGGAGCGGACAATAACGGATTCGATAATGGGAATTCGATAATGTTATGTTATGTTATGTTATGTTATGCTTATTATAACTATACCTGGTTAAATACTAGTGAGCATATATGATCGTTAGCTTCGTGGCAAGTCAGCCCTACAGAAAAAAATCATTACAGTCGACATCTAACGATAAAAGAAAGAATAAAACTTTAATATTGGACCTTACACCACTTACACAGAACGCTAGTTTTTGTACGAATTAAGCTCACGATTGCAATAAAAAAACATTTCGGACAATTTGCTAAGTCCTAATAAGAGTTAGTATTACTTTCTTTTACGTAGTGTCAAATTCACCAATAGGTATTATCTCTTTGTGATCTTGTGATCCGAGTTTCTTATTGTTCGGACAGGTCTAGCGAAATTAGTATACTCGAGTAATATTTTTTTATGAGTCCTATTGACGAAGAGAGGCTGGGGGAGAGGTAACAATATAGAAAATATTAACAGTTACCTGCTGTGTATAAAGATAGATTGTCTCACAGGAGTCATAGATTTATTAGTGAATATGATTCAGTCAAGACTATTATTAAGAAAAACAGAACTGTTGTGTGTTCTACGGCACAAATAAATAAATAAAAAATAACAATACCGTTATACATGGTAATTTTAGTTTTAAAGACTACCGCTAAATAAGTTTAAACAAATGCAGTGATATTAAGCTGTATAAACTGCCATTTCTTTTAATTCTAATGTCATGTTTGGGGAGGCCATTAGGAGGAAATGTTTGACATAAAATATTTTTATTTTTAATTTACGATCTTGTAGGGACAACAGGAATTAGGCATGTATGCATTTCAGGCTAGAATGGGCGCGCGTGCCGGTCGCTTAGTATATACATACATACCTAGTCTAGCCATAAATATTGTTACGACGAAAAAACATTTTTTTTATTGCAAATAATATTTATTACTTTTACAGTGTGTTAGTTTAATACATAAATATAAAACAATTTAAAATATAAAAAGCTTATTCGAAGTGGTCTCCATTGGCTGCAACACAGTCCTTTAAACGTTGAGGCCAGTTATCAATAGAAGCACGCACTCTTTCCATGGGAAAATTCTTCACTGCCAATCGTATGGATTGTTTTAGGGACTCCAAATTATCATGGCGTTTAGAGCAAGCCATACTCTCTCTTCACTTCCAACCAAGACTGCGTGGACCGAGCTTTATGACCCGGCGCTGAGTCTTGTTGGAAGGACCATACTTGGTTATTGAACATGGTGTTGTTAAGGGGTTTAACTACCTTCTCAAGAATGGTATCTTGATACACTTGTGCCGATGTTTTGATACCTTTTTCACAAAAATATGGCTCAGTCACTCCTTCATAGCTAACACCCCACCAAACCATCACTGAAGTCGGATAATGCCCACGTTGCACTCTGTCGACTAATTGGGAAGCTTCCTTAGAGCTTTGACCATAAATACGGTCATTTTGTTTGTTAAAATGTTGCTCAATTGTAAAGATTTTCTCATCCGTAAACAAAAATTTTCTGTGACCTCCCTTTGCGTACCGCTTCAGTAGTTGCTTCGATTTTACCACCCTATTCTTTTTTAAATTATCAGTTAAAAATGACCAGTACGTCTCTTATAGGCTGTAAGTCCTAAGTCATCTTTTAAAATGCGCGACTTGGTTCTGGGTGCTATCTTCATCTCCCGAGATAAAATCTTTTGCTTTCGGACAGGATTTCTTCGAATTCTTTCCCTTACTGCTTTGACCACCTTTTTCGTACGAACACTACGTGGACAGCCAGATCTTTTTCTGTCACAAACAGAGGAGGTCTCATTGTACCTATTAATAGCCCGGTACACAAACATTTGACTAATACCAAGCGTATGGAGAGTTTTAAAAATTACATTCGGCTCCATACCAACTTTGTGTAATGCAATCACAGCGATTCGGTTTTCTTTATCACCCCACTCCATTTTAATATAGCAAAATATTGTACAATGTATTGGCGCCAAAATTAGAAAACACAATGAACAATCGTATAAAAATGACAGATTCCAAATTCATATGTAATATCTTTCTTATTTTAATTGTAACAGTATTTAAGGCCAAACTAAGTATACACAGAAGTATTATTTAGCGTACCGTTTTAAATACCTACGCTGCAGAATATTTTTGTGTGAATCTACTGAAAGATATTTATATCTATCGATTTATTTTCTGTTAGCACTTTGGATATTGAGAAAGTGGGTCAAGCTCAAGTTGCACTCGCGTTGAGAGGGTTCTGTAAGACTATAAATATATTACAGTATTGTTATTTAATATTAGGTCCTTACATATGAAATTGACGAAATTTTTTGACACATTCATGAGTTCGTTGTTCCTGTAATTTAATAGCTATTACCATTATTTATATATTGTTTGAAAGTTGATTCCAAGATTTTATAACTCTGTATTAAATTTTGTTTTTATTGGCCGCTTGATAAATTAAATTCGAACTTCAAAAACATACTTCCCAAATGCAATTCATTTTGATGATAAATTTCGTATTACTTTTTTACAGCTGTCACTTTTCAAATTTGCATTTGTCATTCCTAAAAAAAGCAAAAATGTTAGTACCTACTGAAAATTGGGTTTCCTCCAATTTCTTCACAAAAAACGGCAATTTCATAAGTTACGACCTATTATTTTCCGGTTTTATTTATAGACTGCAATATTAGGTCTTTAGACAGTAAC
This sequence comes from Eilema griseolum, assembly GCA_963662185.1. Taxonomy (NCBI): domain Eukaryota; kingdom Metazoa; phylum Arthropoda; class Insecta; order Lepidoptera; family Erebidae; genus Eilema; species Eilema griseolum. The sequence goes on from OY759232.1 coordinate 6,613,390, forward strand.
GATGTAGTCAACAAAATACAAAATACTTTATATTTTTATTACTTCTGGCAACTTTTTCGCTGCTGACCCTTATATATAGATCACAAGTATTTTACTCCTAGTATTTTACTCATAGGAGGTAGGATACGGCGGTATTTCCGCCCAATTGAGCAGTCAGACTGGGGAAGTAGCTCCGCCCTACAGAGTACCACGGTTATAATAACTTCGTGTTGTGTTCCCAGCGGTGAGTAGGGTAGCCAGAGCTCTCTGGAGAATATGTGCTGTCAGTGGGATGACTAAAGGCTTGTCGTTGCTAACAGGGTCGGCAGGTCGAGTGTGGCTTCTCTGGTGTTACACACGTCCATAGGCCACGGTAATCACTTTCCATCAGGTGGGCCGTGCGCTAGTCTGCCACCTAAGTGGTATAAAAAAAAACTCCGTATTCTGTAATAACATGATGAATCACATTTTTAACTTTATTTTTTTTTGGCCCACTCACAAAAGCAGACTTTGTTTATTTGTTTATTTTCATTGTATGCTGGTGATTGGAAAACTCTAGTAAATGTATCAAATGTAAATTTTTCATCCAGCTGATTGCAAAAAAGTTTTGTAACTGGAAAGCCCCGACAGACGCGAGGGAAATCCTTGTTTCTCTTTTTTTCCAGTGAATGTACAGAAATTTTAATAACGATAATATTTTTTTACAGCTACTATAGTAGAGATTATTAAAAATAGGCACGATCTTCTTTAGTTGAGTCTTTTATGATACAGAATTCCCTTTTTTTATGTGTGTAAATATCCCCACGGATATTATGTCGAACTCGTACAGACTAAAACGCACACTCACGGCGCATGTGGGTCTTTGTTGGTTACCGAAGGCGAGGTTGACAGGCATATCCCTCGCACCCCGGCTGACCTACGATCATGTCCCTCGATCTCGACCCACAAGATCCCCAACTCATCCCTGGAAACGGGGAGACGCGTAACGCGCGCTGCCGCCGCGGCCTGCTTCTGCTAGGGTGACAGGCGGTTCCACACGTCACCCCCAGGCCTGCGCTCATGAGGGCGGAGATCATTCAATGACCTCTGACGCTCAAGTTGCCTTCGTACGCGGGCAGCTCGGCTTGCGATCCTTCGTCACTCCCGCTGCCGCTCCCGCCCCGCTTCCTCTATATGAGTCAAAGTTTAATAACGAAATTGAATAGAATCGTATGAAAGACTTATTTCAATAAATAATATTTTTGTATGTATGTTTTATGTAATGGAATGTATGTTTCGTGTAATATTGAATGTATGAATTTCAAGTACCTACCTACATAATTTAAAGTAGTAAGTACAAAAATTGTTGCCTGCTACTCCAAAATTATCAGTTCATCAAAAGGTTGTCTGGTAAAGACCGCAGTCCGCGATAAGACCGCCCATTGTACTATTGTAAACTTTTTGAAATGTATTCTGTGTTGATTACCAGTGTACAATAAAGTAAAATTCATTTATTCATTCATTCATTAAAGTCATTTTACAGTTTATAATTATGTTAAACCGCCTATAAGCACTGAACAGATAATAATAGTACTGGCGTACTACACACATACATACATACAATCACGCCTTTATCCTCGGAGGGTTAGGCAGAAGTGAATTAACACCCACATTTCACCAATCATTGAACTTCATCCCACGCACACTCAAGCTATGAAATGACCTCCCTGCTGCGGTTTTCCCAAGCACCTACATTATGGGGTTCTTCAAGAGGGGCATCAGAAGGTTTCTTCGTGGTCGGCAGCGCGAGTGTAACACCCCTGGTGTTGCATACGTCCATAGGCCACGGCAACCACTTCCCATCAGGTGGGCCGTGTGCTTGTCTGCCGTAGTATAAAAAAAAAATCGCTCCCACATAATAGGGGGTGAGCTTATTGCCGTCTTCCGGGGACTATTATTCACTCAAGCCATGCATCTGAGGCTGAGTCTGGGCTGTATATACTTGTCTGTCTGATGTTAAACATCCCTATCCATTAGTCGCCTTGTATGACACCGCATGGGAAGAAATGGGGTGGCCCAAATTCTACTCTGCCGGAAAACTGGCGTACTATTAGTAAATATTCAGTGCTATTATAGTTATAATAATATTTTTATGTCTTCATCATCGTCTTGGCGTTGTTTCCGGTTCGATTTGAGGTTTTCATCTTGGAGCATGAGGTCCACTTACGTCCTCCTCTGAGTGTCGACTGACCTTCCAATCCAGGGAAACAGCCTGGGCCATAGACTTCACCTTTAATCGGCAGGTGTTCAGGCTTGCAGGCGATTTGGCTTGACGTTGAAGGTATTGATGGATCAATCTCAATTTTCTCAATTATACGAAACAGAAACTCAGAAACGACTCTGAAAATTTCGATTAAACTTTGTATTTGGATTAGTTTTAGTTTATCAGTGTGGTTAACGAATAGGTGTCATGCTCGAATAAACTAAACTTTAATTAAAAAATAAACACCGGTCGCAGAGATTTTTAACTATTTTTCACAACAAACTATTTTTTAACAGCGCTTGAATAAATTGTGTCTATAAATGATTGTATTTATGGCTATAACATCAACCCTCGGTATTCATCGAAGCGTAAAAATAGTAACAATCAAGGAGCGAGGGATGAATACAATTTTCATTTCGCGGAAGTTCATTCGCGCAGAGCCACTTCTGAAGCTATGCAGTTAGGAATTCCAGCTAAACGGAATTTCATCATAAATATCTCGATCAATTTTAAAAGAGTATTAATGCTAGCAGTTTTATGTTTATTAAAATGGTATTCAGACTTTATTTAATATATGAACACACCACAATTTCGACTTTGTATGGAAAATACCGCTTAGGTAATTAAAGTGGAATAGACCAAACACAGTTAGTGAAATGTGGGTATTAAACGTCTCTGTGTACCACTTCGAGGTCAAACTGATAGTTTTGGTTTTAACATTTTCAATTTTTTTTTGGTTTTGATATTATTTTTGGTATATTTTTTTACGGTATAAAATATCAGCCTACCTATTTTTGAGAAATTGACTCTGTTCAGGTGGGATTAGAACCCGCAATTTTTCTTTTGCAGGAAGAAGTCTCTGACCAGTGAGCCACCGAAGGTTCAAACCCCACCTATACTTATTCAATTTTTGTTGTTTTTGAACAGTGTTAAATTGTTAGGAAAGAAAAATATACTGAAAAAACAAGATGGCTGCCGCAAGTCCAACTATAAAAGTTTTTTCACCCCTTATGCGTGTGTAGATATATCAACCGATAACGTTCATTATAACAACACACCATTTTCCAATTTGTTACGTTAAAAGTATAAAGGGCGGTTTACCTTGTTATAAAATAATTAAGTACTGACGGCTGATGGGTACTACCATACCGCCGCCACTCAGACTGAGTGACGAGTTCCCTCCTTCAATTATTTTTGTAAAAAGTATTAAAGAGAAGTGTCTGTTATATTGAGATCTATTTACTTGCTTATATTTTCATCACAAGTTGACTTTTTAGGTAATAAGGTAAAGGTATACTATTATTTAGACCATGTTCATTACTTAGCAATAAGTTGTAGGTCAATACAGTATGCGTCAATCATATGCACTTCACATCTCACACGATCGACGCCTTTTCGTAATTATTTAGTCGTAAATGCCAATTATTATTATTATTTTATATTTTAGGGTAGGCAGCGCGAGTTTGACGCCCCTGGTGTGGCACACGTCCATAGGCCTCGTAACCACTTCCCATCAGATGAGCCGTGTGCTTGTCTTTTTTAATGCATATCAATCTATGAATATCAAATAAACTATAAACTACGTCCCATATATCGTTTTGGTCCTTCGAGCCGGATAATGTCGAAAGCGAATATCACTCATTAAAATACTAAACTATTTTCGACGGCTTCTATCTATACGTTATTTTGCTAAATGGTCATGGTAGTCTAGGGTTTTTGGGACTCAAGCAAAATATAATATCTGCAAGCCGGTACACTGATTGACAGACGTGGCTTTGGTGTAAGCTATTTTTAGGGTTCCGTACATCAAAAATAAAAACGGATTCCTTATGGGATCACATCGTTGTCCGTCTGTCCGTCTGTATGTCTGTTTGTCTGTCTTATTATCATTTTTCTCAGGAATACGTGGAGGTATATGGTTGAAATTCATAGTACATTCTCAAGTCTATAATGTCTTGAAACTGTGAAATAAGCAAACTTTTTAGCCAACGCATTCATAATTTATTCCGGTTTATGCAACTTAATTTACGGAACCCTCGGTGCGCGAGTCCAACTCACACATGACCGGCTTTTTTTCTAAGATAATCTTAATCATAGAAAGACGGTATAGGTAAGAAGACATATTCATAGTTATCAATATGTGTAACAACAAATTCCACCAAGTGCCATCAATCAACAGTATAAATAGGAAAGAAGACGTGAGCACCACAGAGCAAGCCTTAGATGAGGAGAGATAGTATAGTTATAGCATAGCACATTTATGGCATAGTATATTACTCTATGGAAATTCATACACGGATTACGACAAATACACAGCAACACAACAGACTGCTGACCCTCGTTTGATGTGACAACCTAATCTCTCTTTATGAGAGTGGGATACAATATAATACTCTATTCCTCCACACAGCGTTCATTCCAGATAAATAATGAGCTCAACCTAATTTTCTTCAGCTTTCCTTCTCAACATATTTACTATCTGCCATTGATATCAATACTATCGTATTACAAACCAATTACTATCTCCTTTCGAGAACTAATACCCATAAGGATAATATTTGTGTTATGACCTACAGATTACTGGCATTTTCAATCAGTAGCATTTCTTGGAACGACCGTAGAGGTATTGAGTAATAATATTGCGATGGATTCATCTCGTTACTTCGAACTGTTTCGTTTGGTTTTCAATCGCGATTTCAAGATAATTCTATTTACAAAAGAAACATGTAGGCTTCAATACCCTACAGTCATATTTGCCTGTAATTTTCAAGTAGTGAATGAGAATCTAATAGATTTGTTGACATTTATTTAGCGTATACATTACCTCGATTAACACAAACATATTTTTTCCAAATAGAATCAATATCTTTTTTTTTATCTAGATCACGCCAATTTGACGTCAATGGTAAGCTGAAGGCAAAGTCTCAAGAAAGAGTATCACCATAACGGACTCGTAGGTAAGAAAGAAGAAAGAAAGAAAGAAAGAAATTTTTTATTTTGCTTCTCGCAGTGTTACTTAAATACTTATGAACTATACTTACAACTAACCTTAACCTAGTATATCTCACACTGTGTGAACCCAAAATAGGGCCCCATCTCAGCATTAAATGCTACGCACACTGAGAGTATGCGCAGCGCTGGTTTTCAGATGGAGCACTCAGCTTAGCGGCCTCATAAGATGCTTTTTCACGCCCCGCTTAAAATACCCGGGACTGTGGGAAGAAGTAAACACGTGAGCTGGTAATGAAATCCAGGTCTTGTGGGTAAGGTAAGAGAAAAAGTCTCCGAACAGCTTGGTTCTTCCTCGTATATTCTGCACCATGTGCGGGTGGACATCTAAGCCCTGCATGTGTTGTTCTGTGTAGGAAAGGAGAGGGTGTGATTAGTTGGAAGAGCTCATCAGAACACTCACCATGGTAGAGACGGTAAAATACTGTCAAGGAAGCAACATCTCTACGCACCTGCAAAAGCCGGTGTTCGTTACCTCAGAGTTCCCAATAATGCACGTCACTGCAACCTGTCGAGACCATCTAGTAGGTACTTCGCGAATCCTGATCCTGAGATTAGCGCGTTGAATCAAACAAACTCATCAGTTTCATAATATCACTATAGATGGGATATTGATATCGCAAACATAAATACATAACTACTTACAGATAACTGAGGAGCGGGGTGAGCGAGATATCTCAAGGGCAATCTTACGACTGGCATCTGAACAGCTGAGACGGCATGCTGTTTTAGTCGGTTCCATTTGATTAAGATAAGAAAAATGAAAAATGTATAATTAGCAAATGTATTAATAACTTTAAAATTTAATTCAATAGTCGGTTCCAATCCAATCCAACATGACTGACGATCAAAATTTGGTGGGTACCCGAAGGGATTTCCGCACTATAAAATAATGTTATACTCTTACCCTTGACCGAAGGTAGAAATACCATCTTTCCAGTTGCTACGGTTCTAACATAAGAATCAAATACACTTTCATCACAGTGGTCTATTTGGCTTCTTCTTTTTTTATTTCTTACATACTTCAGTAATTTTTTGTGTCAACCAATAAAAGTCATCATTCTTCTCAGTGACTTACTAGTAACAAAACTTTGTAATATGTGTTAGCAGGCTGTGATAATATATGAACATCAACGCTTTGATCTCTTTGATTTCTTCAGCAAAATTAAAGAAAATTACAAACTGCAAAATGTAATGAAACTTTGAACAAATACCCAATTTCGCTCGCACGCGCATCTTTGCGTGACGTGTTTGTGTCTCATAGCGCGGTGTACCTACGCAAAATGGACGTGATACTCAAGTGTAGTACGTGTAACATAGTGATCGACGAATTACTATCGTATGTGCAAAACAAGATTTCGATAATTGACGAGGAAAGCTTGGTCAAAATATGTATATCGCACTTTCGGGCGGAAGAAATAGAAAAAGGAAAGACGTTATTATTTGAATCTTTACCGGCGGATAAGCGAAAACCTACGAGAAAGGGACAAGGCAAAGAGAATCGGACACTTATCGATATAATTAGTGTGTTTAAATCAACGGAACCTGATCTGGTACCAGTCTTTGTGGCACGTAACCTAGAGAGGTTGCCGCCTATTACGTTTGACCATCTGGATGTGTCCGATCTTCTCAAGAAACTTACACTACTGCAAGAAGAAGTTAAAAGTTTTAAAAGGACGTACGCGACAGTGGGACAGTTAGAAGAGGTACAGAAGGAAGTCCGGCACGTTCAAGAGAATATGAAAGGGGTGATTATTGAAGAATCAAATGGAAACTCGAAGAAAGTGACTAGCGTGCAAGATAAGAGTGAAAGGGATGGGAGTGTATTATTTTGGGGTGATCTAACTATGATCGAGCGTAATGATTTGTCGCTTTCCTCTACACCTAAAATAAAGCAAAAAGTGCAAGATCATGCGAAGAATATTACGACTATGCAGGAAAAAGAGGGTAGATGTACAAAGTCTCAACGAACGGGACCGGTTGAAGTCTCACCAGCTGTGAGTACAGTGGGTGGGGCATGCGACGGTTCGATTACGTCACCCGTACCGTTATCTTTAACAGCTGAGGTGGGAATAAACAATAATGGCATTGGAAAAGAACAGCAACTACCGTTGCTTGTGAATTATAGTCAAGCATTGGCTAGCAATTGCAAACCAAACCATCAAAGTAATGAAAAGGGACCACAATGGACCTTAGTGACAAGAAAGAAATCTACAAACAAGTACCGTTGGAGAGGCGAAAAAGGTATTGCGAGTGAAATTGTGGAGGCAGGCACATTTAAAGCCGCGGACAGAATGATACCGATATTTATTTCAAATGTTCATGTAGATACGCTTGAAAAGGACATAGAAGAATATATCCATAGAAAAACACAAATATCGGTGAAGTTAGAACGAATATCTATAATGAAGCACAGCTCGTATAGTGCATATAAGTTCTTTGTAGCTGAAGCTAAAAAACAAATATTTTTAGATAGCAGTTTGTGGCCGAAGGGTATAATTTTTAGGCGGTTTGTGCATTACAGAAGTAACTTGATGGGCGGGCAACCGTCGCCCAAGAGCGGCTTACCCAAAATTATTAATGGAAAAAAGTAAACACACCCTAGTAAGTTTTAATTGCAAAAATGTGAAACGATCCATTGAGAATATATTATAAGGGAGCTTTGTCGCGAATCAGATATCATCGCATTACAGGAAACATGGCTGCTTCCAGAGGAGCTCGCGTACCTGCATTCGATTAGCGATGACTTTAGCTGCACGGGCACATCCGCCATGGATACAGGGGCTGGAATGCTGAGCGGTCGGCCGTATGGGGGTCTGGCACTACTGTGGAGGAAAAGCGCGTTCGGAGCTGTGTCCGTGATCGAGTGTAAAAATCCGCGAGTGTGCGCAATAAAAATAAAACTTGAGCAAAAATCTGTTATAGTGTTTAACATATATATGCCTACGGACAGAAAAAAGCATCTGGTGGAATTTACGGACTGCCTAAGTTTGGTGAGTGCTGTTATTGATAGTACTGATTGTGAGAACTGTTATTTGTTAGGAGATTTTAATGCCCATCCCTCTAAACCATTTTTTGAGGAACTAACTAAATACTGTACAGAATTTGAGTGGAGTTGTGTCGATACAGAGTTGTTAGGTGTACAGTCGGACACATATACATTTGTAAGCGAAGCAAACGGCTCCAGATCTTGGTTAGACCACTGTGTAGTAACAAAAGCAGCGCGTAGCTCTGTGGGATCGGTGTGTGTAAAGTATGATACGAGATGGTCTGATCATCAACCCTTGATCGTGGAGTGTGACCTCGGAGTGGCGTGTGCTAAACATTGTTATGTAAAATTTGATGTTAATTCAGTTGTGTGGGGAGAACGTACGCCCGAACAAATACAAAGCTTTACAAAGGCTTGTCATGAGAAGCTAAGGAGGGTTGATTTCCCAGATAATGTTAGAAAATGTTGCGATGCTATATGTAGGGATTGTAGTCATCATACTATAATTGATAAATTGTATGACGACATTGTGTGCGCCCTAAGTGAGTCTGCGAGGAGGAATCAGAGGCGAGGGGGACCAAGGAAAAGTAAGGTAGTGGTAGGATGGAATAGGCATGTGGGTGAGGCATACGGGGTGGCCAGGTTGAGGTTTTCTCAATGGGTAAATTTAGGCAAGCCTAATGGCCCCATCTTTAACGAGATGTGTGAAGCTAGAAAGGTATTTAAATCACGTTTAAAGTGGTGCCAACGTCACGAAGAGCAAATAAAAATTGACATTCTGGCTTCACATCATTCCAACAAGAACTTCAGATCGTTCTGGAAACAGACGAACAAACTAAACTATAAGCCTGGCCTCCCTGCTACCATCAATGACTGTAGTGAGCCGTTACAGATTGCTGAGCTCTTTAAGAATCAATTTAAAGTAACTTCACTGCTGGGCTCCTCACGGATGGTGCGGGATACGATGGAAGATTATGACTTGGGAACGCGATTCACGGCCAAAAAGGTTAGGCAAGTGATCAGTACTATGTCTAGAGGCAAGTCCCCGGGTTATGATAGTCTAAGTATTGAGCACCTGAAGAATGCGGGCCCTCATCTACCAAGAGTACTAGCCATGTTATTTAATCTGTGTGTGAGTCATGCTTACCTGCCTAGTCCAATGACGAGGACGGTGGTGACGCCCATTTTAAAGAATAGAACGGGTGACATTTCTGATTTAAATAATTATAGGCCTGTTTCCCTGGCGACTGTAATCGCGAAAGTATTCGATAGTCTACTTAATAATCAGCTTAATAAATATATCCACGTGCACCACAATCAGTTTGGATTCCAGGCAGGTCTATCTACAGAAAGTGCGATACTGGCTCTTAAGTGGACTGTCGGGTATTACGTTAATAGAAAAACACCTGTATACGCTTGCTTTCTTGACCTCTCCCGAGCTTTTGATCGGGTCTCTTATGACATTCTTTGGGGAAAACTAGTGAAGTCAGGTGTCCCTTCGTACTTGATAAACACTTTTAAATCGTGGTATGACAGTCAGACCAATCAGGTGCGATGGGCAGGTGCGATGTCGGAACCGTACCGGTTGGAGTGCGGTGTGAGGCAGGGGGGGATAAGCTCACCTACGCTCTTCAACCTGTATGTGAACGAGCTTGTTGAGACACTTAGCAGGGAACGGGTGGGGTGTCACATAGATGGCATATGTCTTAATAATATTAGTTACGCAGATGACATGGCCTTGCTAAGTGCCTCGATATGTGGCCTAAGGCGAATGATGACTATTTGTCAAAGTTATGCGGAGTCACATGGCCTAATTTATAATGTGAAAAAAAGTGAAGTCATGGTCTTTGGGGCCGGCAGAAAATGTACCGATGTACCACAAGTACTGTTGAGTGGAGTACCACTAAACAGAGTGTACCAATTTAAATATCTGGAACATGTACTGACTGCGGACCTCAAGGATGATGAAGACGTTGAAAGGGAGCGAAGGGCGCTGTCGGTAAGGGCAAACATGATTGCTCGCAGATTTGCAAGGTGTTCAACTGATATTAAAATAACTTTATTTCGCGCATACTGCACATCCTTGTACACGTGCAATCTGTGGTCCAGTTACACCAAAAAATCATACAGTTCCCTTCGAATCCAGTACAATAACGCGTTCCGGGTATTAATGGGGCTGCCTCGGTATTGCAGCGCATCAGGGATGTTTGCGGAGGCACGTGTCGACTGCTTTTACACGATCATGCGGAAACGGTGTGTGTCCCTGGTGCGTCGTGTGCGAGTCAGCCCCAACAGAATCCTGGCGTGTATAGCCAGTAGACTTGACTGTACATATATCAATCACTGCTGCAGGCTCTCCACATCGGTGTTGAGCCTGTACTGGTGATTGAATATATAGATAGTAACTAAATCTTTTAAGCTCAATTTGTACTAACATAGAATAAGAGAATTGTAACTAACAATAAAAATGAGTCTGTGTTAAATAAACAAACATATTATTATTATTATTATTATTATTATTATTAAAAAGAGCTTGCTTAAGCCGCATTCCACCTCCTCCCTTAAACACACAAGTAAATTGACAACGATTGTTTTCAGATGTGTTGGTCAAGTAGTCATAATTAGACAGAACGTGCGAGCAAACGGATGTCTTGTTCTATATAATCTGCCAGCGTTAGTCAAAGTCAAAGTCAAAAGTCAAAAATCATTTATTCTGTATAGATTATTATATCGACACTTAAAAAACGTCAACAAAAAAGGAACATGAATATCAGTTTAGTAAATGTACCACTGGTTCGAAACGCGGCCTCGACCTGAGAAGACTCCTCGTCATCGAAGTCTATACATAGAGCATACTTGCATTAATCACGCAACTAGTCGATCGCAAGATTCTCATTCATAGTTCCAAAAACAATCGAAGTTTTAACACAGACGAAGTGAATGTGATGGGTCGCGTCATCCAGTTTAAACAAGCTATTTCCGCACTTCACACGCGTTCATTTATTTATTCTTTACGCACGGTGTACATTGGCGGACTTAACGCCGTAGGCATTCTCTGCCAGTTTACCATAGGTTGGTGCAGAGCTAGTACGAGGTAGGCGCATATTAACAAGAGATACGTTTGGTTCTATAAGGATTATAGATTAATTATATATAGGTTCTTAAGCATAAACAGTACTTATACCTACTTATCATATTTAAAATAAATCAGAATAGTTATACAAATACATAAAATATATAACATAAATATAATACATAAATATATATCCACATCAATATGAGTAGAAAAATCATTATCGTTGAGACGATGATTCTGCCAATTCGGTGATCAATGGTCGTACCCTACTTACTTACTACCGACTTAAACACATTGCGGCTCGTGCTCTTCCTGATCTCTAGAGGAAGTGCGTTCCATAGGCGAACAGTCTCAACAAAGAAAGAGGAGCCTAAAAAGTTAGTTCTATGAGAAGGAAATGCGAGGATCCGGTTGTCAGTAGAACGAAGACTTCTATCATTGTTGGAACATAATAGCTGAAAGTATGAAGTTAAGTAAGTGGGGATGACGGACGGCGAGGACGGATGGTTAACCAATTAAGCTGCGAACGGAATGTAGACACGTGGTCGTATTTACGAAGGTTGAAGATGAATCGAATGCAGTTATTGAGAAGACGGTCTAATTTATCGAGAAGGTCTGCATTCATATTTTTTTTTTATATAGGACACGTCAATTGGACTTCGCCTTGCCTGATGGTAAGCTGAAGGCGAAGTCCCAGAAAAGAGGGTCACCATTACTTACACATACCGTGTGACAATGGTGACACTCAGCATGACGGCCTTATCATATGCTTTTTCACGCCCCGCTTAAAGGACCCGGGACTGTAGGAAGAAGGAAACACGTGAGCTGGTAATGAGTTCCAGGCCCTAATGGTGCGACAGAGGAAAGAGTCTCCGAACCACTTGGTTCTTGATCGGATGTTTTGCACCGTGTGCGGATGACATCTAAGACCTGCACGCGTTGTCCTGTGTAGGAAAGGGGAGGGTGGGACTAATTGGAAGAGCTCATCAGAACACTCCCCATGTTACAGACGGTAAAATACAGTCATGGACGCTACATCTCTACGCAGCTGTAAAGGTTCTAGGGTGTTCGTGATCTCGGGATTCCCAATGATGCGGACCGCACGTCGCTGCAACCTGTCGAGAACATCTAGTAAGTACTTTGCTGAACCATCCCAGAGATGCGAGCAGTACTCCACACAGGAGCGAATTTTTGTCTTTTATAGAAGACACCGCTGCTCCGGCATGAAAAATCGTCGCACTCTGTTAAGAACTCCGAGTTTTCGTGAGGCTGTTTTGATGATGCTTTCGATGTAGTTTTTGTTATTCAGGTTGCAGCGAACATCCATACCTAGGATATTGAGATTGTCCTGCAGTGGCAGTGGCGTGCTCTGAAGAGTGGGGAGGGGTAGGAAAGAAGATACTTTTGCTGTAAACGCACATGCCTGCGTCTTCTTGGCATTGAACTCAACCAGGTTCATATATCTCAGCTGTGTATAGCACCGGCGTAACACCCATAAAATTACAAAGCATATTAAAAGTTATATAACGTTGTACACGGCAATGTTTCCAGATAATTCCATGAAGGATTCTGTTGCCAAAACCCTTGACATGATATTTGGCATCGATCTGACTTCATGGTGGTAATTTCGTTATATTATTTTGTGATTTATTACCCCAGATTTGCTCCTTTATTTCACTAGCTAATGACACTCTTGTTAAGTAGCCAAGATTGGGAATCTGAAAATGCCGTATCGTGAACTTTTAAAGAAACAAGTTAAACATCATTTGAAATACAAGAATTTATTAACACTTTTACCTTATCCGTTACTGAAGTGAAATACTGAATATTTTAATGTCCAAATCACCTCAGTTATCTTTTCTTTTCTCTTCAATACATTCTAAGTTACCTATCGATATTATAATTGAGAAGGTTAGGAATAAAAAGAAACATAACACAATTTATCTTTTTGAGTAAATTGGAAAAATATTTTTTTTAGTTAATCTGTAGATATTATATTATGTTGTATATTATAAGTATTTGTGTAGGTTTTAAAGTTATACCAATATGCTACAAAGTATTTATAAAATAATACTTTTGATCCAATATCATGTAAATGTCACCATTGTTTTACTTGTCGATACTAATATTGATGTAATTATCACAAAACCGCTGCGTGGTTTCCGACAGAGTAGAATTATTGCCACCCCATATCTTCCCATGCGGTGTCGTATAAGGCGACTAAGGGATAGGGCTGTTTACCATCAGACAGATATATACAGCCCAGACTCAGCCTCAGATGCATGGCTCGAGTCAAAAATAGTGCCCGGAATACGGCAATAGGCTCTCCTATTATGTGGGACCGAATACAATTATTAGTGAAATGTGGGTGTTAATTCACCTCTGCTTAACCCTCCAGGGATAAAGACGTGATTATTGTATTGTATTACGTTTAGATCCCACCTAATGCAATCCAGACGTAATTACTAAAAAATGACACTTTTTGATATTGAACTCTTAAGTCCTACCGTTGTTGAATAGAAATTATTCCTTTTGTTCTCGAAGAAGCTTTTCGCGTTGAATTGTCTATGAAAAACGTGCTCTTTTTGATCTTTACAATTGCAGAATCGGATAAAAATCAACCTATTCAGCCAAATTAAAAAAAAACAAGAATAGCTAAATACGTAAATGACACCTTTTGATCTTAACCTCCTTTATTTCTCTTTCTAAAAACACATCAAACAAAACCTAAATTTATTTTACATATACCACAGATATCCGAAGATATTCGTGACTTGATGTGAAGTTAAATATAAGCTTATTATAATACATTCTGCTACCTCCATTGTAACTATTCTAAAACTACACGAACTAGGTCACGAACAAAACTTCAATATACAGCCAGTCAAATACACCCTTTGTCCATACCATTTTGTTTCCAGAGTGCTATCTGAACGTACAATTTGCACACAAATTCATCCCACATAGGCAAAGAGTAGAAATTGGTGGTCTGATTTTTATTGCTGACGTAGGTACTATTATTTATTTTGTGCTGACGTTCACAAAATTACCAGTAAATGTTTAACGAAACTAAAAGTAAAATTCTGTATATTTAATGACTCCGATTTATTCACTTTTAAAATGACGTACAAGATGCTTATGAATATCGAGCATTCTTCTGCGAACGTGATCAAGGATTTGGTACAGCCAGCTGAAGAGATATGTTCTCTTACAGCATTTCATGTAAAGTTATATAAAAATGTGGATACTTATATTCTTTGTCGACTGTACTTACATCCACAAAATTTCTTAAATCCCAAGCGCCTACGGAGTTCATCAAGAGGGGCATCAGAAGGTTTCTTCATGGTCGGCAGCGCGAGTGTGACACCCCTGGTGTGTGGTGGTGTTGCATACGTCCATAGGCCACGGTAACCGCTTCCCTTCAGGTGGGCCGTGTGCTTGTCTGCCAACTAAGTAGTATAAAAGAAAAATCAATTTAAATTTTTAAATTTATTTATATTTTCCACACATTATTTAATTGTAATCACTAACGTTTACTGGCTATTTATCTATATTCACTTATTAAATCTATTTTAAATTAAATAATGTATGATAAATATAAATGATTTAAAACAAATTATGAATATCTACGTTTACACTAATTTTCATTCAAATATGTAGAGAATTTCTTGAAAAAATTTAATCCTTATATTATATAAATGTTTCTATGCAGTTGACCGTATTCAAGGGCACGAAGGCAGCATTTTAATAATTTCTTGTCTCAGCTTTTCTTAAAAGTCTGTCTAGTGCCTAAAAGAACTAATGTAAAAAGGCCATGCTTTTACTTTTGTCTTTCAAGACGTATAAAAATGTCTAGAATTTGGACGAGAGTCTAGCTCTAGACCATAACTCTTCGTTATCTTTGTTAGATATCTAGACATTATGCTCGGCTATTCAGGGTAGACGGTCAGGGACGAATTTAAAGAACATACACAACAGATTGGTAATGTTTTGAACAAAAAGGTAACAGAAAATGGTGAGTTGTTATCTATACCTAGATTGAAGGAAAAAGTTTAACGAGGTATATTTTTGAATGTAAAGCATTTATTATGTTAACTTTTCAAATCGATAAAGTAAGAAAAAATTAAGATGGATAATATATAGAAAGACTAGCTAACCAGGCAAACTACCCTTAGCATTTAGGGGGATGAAAAATAGATGTTGGCCGATTCTCAGGCCTACTCAATATGCTCACAAAATTTCATGAGAATCGGTCAAGCCGTTTCGGAGGAGTACGGGAACGAACATTGTGACACGAGAATTTTATATAAGATTTGGATGGTTTCAGGTGAGGTTCGGTGGCCTGTAAGGATCACGATCACGGGTTCGAATCCCGTCTCAACCGATTAATTTTTTCCTATCTTAATCGATAGGTATATTTTGGTTCAAAGTAGAGTCAAAGTTGGTTCAAATTGGCTGTGGAGGTCAGATGACAGTCGCTGCATGGAAAATATCGAAGTTCAGCTGCATCTTAGTTAGACTAGAAAGCCGACCCCAACTTAGATGGGAAAAGGCTGATGGAATGATGATGATGTTGGTTCAAAGTAGAGTAGAATATGGCACTCTATCTCTTTCCCTGGTGGTTCTAGAATTACATTGGATCAAAAACATCGTTGGCGAAATGTAGGTGTTAATACATCTCTGTATACCCCTTCAGGGAATTATAGGCGTGAATATATTGTATAAAAATAAATAAATAAATATTCCACGACATTCTACACAACGCTATCTAGACCCATGGTAAGCATAGCTTAACTAGCTTGTGTTATGGAATCTAGAATGCGGATAAACATACTTAGATACTTTTTTTTGTAAATACATACATATTATACATAGAAACACTCAGACAAATACAAATATACATGTTCATGCATACAAATATTTGCACTGAGCGGGAATCGAACCCGCGCCCCCTGCATAGCAGTCGAATGCTCTACCGCTACGCCACGGAGGTCGTCAAATATATATGTAGTGTTCAAATAAAATCTATATAATATTGCGAATTTGACCTCAGCCCGTCAATTTAGAAGTTATACTTATAATAAATATCAGACGAGCCAACAGATTATACAAAAACATTATTGTATTATTACACGAACTTTTGTTATTCTGTTTGCTTGAACAATACTGGCCATTCCATTCCATATTTGAAATGATAAAAAACAATTCTTTAGTAACTGATTTATGATTTTTATATAGCCAACATCCATATTTTGTAAAAAAAAATTAGCCCTACTGCTGAGACACCGCTATCTTTCTGTCTTTCACTGGTACGTCTAAAAAGGTCACTTTATTGAAATCGCGTTAAGATAATATCTATTGTTAAGAGAATTTTTGTGTTTATAGGAATCTATTGAAATCTACTGGAAATTCTTAAAGTTACTCGTTTTTAGCAGAATCACTCAATATGGCCTTTTTATGGCCTGTTATGGCCTGCAGGTCTGGCATTAAATTGCATGAACTGTTTTAAACTAAAAAGTTGAAAATTTCACAAATGTTGTGTTTCTAATGCCGTTATAACAGAAAAAAACGTAAAGTAAACAGTATAGAACCCTTCGTCCGCGAGTTCAACTCCCACTTGGCCGGTTTAATACCAAGCTAACAAACAAACGAAAGGTGACATAACATATCTAGATGTGTGTACGTCAAATTCCTAGATCATTGTTTCTAAGACGGTATGAAGTCACTCATGAACCACACTTAAAGAAACTGCTAAAAGGTGTGCGAATTCTGTTATTTGTTTAATCGCCAGTTGATTCCATAATTTGAGTTTTTTATCGCAACTAGACGAGTTCTGGTAGACTAAAAAAATAAATATTAGGTATAAGGTAAAAATAGTTTTAATATCTTCGCATGACGATAGAAACATCTGGAGATAAAAACGTATGCCCATTGAGTGATTTATTTTTCACTTGATCACCCTGCGCATCTTAAACAATATTAATAGAATCGGTGTTATTTGGGATACGTTAACTATCTACTCATTAGTTGAAAAATATAGACGACTCAAATAACATTGTACCGGCATTGATCCAAAAAAAGCAACTGTGGTATTTAAAAAAAAAAAATATAGTCACCATAAATATGTGCACACGCATCAAAGACAAATCTAATGACATTTATTATAATTATAATAAAGCATCATAATCGGAACGGCCGTTTAATGGTTTCGAAGGAATATAGAGATGGATATACATTTATCAATCACAAATCGCATAGGAGGTAGGGCATACGGTATTTCCGTCCAATTGAGCAGTCAAACTGAGGAAGTACCTTCGCCCTACAGAACACCTCGGCCATAATAACTTCGTGTTGTGTTTCCAGCGGTGAGTAGAGTAGCCTGAGCTCACTGGAGAGTTTGTGCTGTCAGTGGGAAGACTAACCACTTGTCCTATTTTGTCTTTTACACTGACGGCACAGAAACTCTCTGTGCTCACTGGGTCGGCAGCGCGAGTGCAACTCCTCTGTTGTTACACACGTCCATAGGCCACGGTTAACACTTTCCATCAGGTGGGCCATGTGCTTGTTGCCACCTAAGTTGCTGGACATAGGCCTCTTTCAATGTTGAGAGGCTTTAGCCTACTGTTTCCACACTGGGTAGACCAGTTAATACAGGATTTTATTTCGAGCTTTCCTTGTGTTGTTCTTCTAGAGACTTCATCGTCTCTAACATACATACATAACATTGGTCAAACACATTTTTTTATACAATTTAGGTGGCAGACAAGCACACGGCCCACCTGATGGAAAGTGGTTACCGTGAACTATGAACGTGTGCAACACCATGGGAGTTACACCCGTGCTACTGACCCTGTAAGAACAGAGAGTTTCTGTGCCGTCGGTGTAGAAGACAAAACAGGACAAGCCTTTAACAAATAACCCTTTTTGACATCGTCGCAGTCGGGTAAAAAGACTACTATTCAAACAATGTGGAAAAATTCAGCGTTTATTCATGACCATATTAACACTCGCTACAGAGGCAGGTCTTTTCATTCTCGGTGCAGGGCAGTTTGCATCTTTAATGAAAAAATTTGCATTGGCTCTGCGAAATTGAACAATTGCATAATACATACGACCTCCCTGGAAAATTCCAATAACAATGGTAAAATGGAAAGTTTGAAATAAGTATAAAAAAAATCACATATTTTTCATGTCTAAAATTCACATCAACTCTATTGGAAAATCTTGGATTACTTAATGGTTAGTAACTTACTTAGAGTTTGCATAACTTTCTTTTCTTACACTACAAGCGTGAACTCGCCACCCAACTGGAGCATTCTTCAAGTATTAGAAGGTTTCTACAGAATCAAAGAATTTGATTCTTTAGAAATCAATTTCATTTATTCAGTTTAGGCACATAAAGAGCACATATGAAAGTCAAAATTTTACAATTATGTATGTCAAGAAATAATATAAAAATATTAAATAATGTAAAAATAAACCATAGGAAAATGATTCTTTCGCTGGTTCGGTAGATTAGTTCTACTGAGAAGATACCCGCAAGAAACTCAGCGAACTGAAGTACGATAGTACAAGTGTGACGCCCCTGGTGTTGCACATGCCTAATATGCCCAAAGACCAGGGTAACCATTTTCTATCAGGTAGGCCAAAGACCAGGGTAACCATTTTCTATTAGGTAGTACATGGTCCTTAAATGTACTTGTCTATCAAATAGCATAAAAAGAAGTTAAGACAAATATCGGGATTTTTTTTTTCTTTAAAGTTTACGTGCTAACTATAAAACCCTAATAAGTAATTACACGTTCGGTTACGAACATTTCCTTTTTTAAATGAATGTAATACCGAACGAATCAAATTCGAACATCTAACAATAAACACCTATCGGATTAGTCCTGCCATTGTTGGCAGAATGTACGGAATCCCTCTGACAAACGTTAAAGGAAAACAAACCTTTTGACCTGTATTCTATGCGTGACATGGAGTAAAAAGTAAAAATCTTTAAATATGCTTTGACTTTATGGACACAACATATCTAACAAATGCATCGCAAAAACGGCTTGAAATATACTCCCTGTGTTGTGTAGCAATATAATGAATACTTATGTGTATGTCTTATATATGCGTATGTATATTTATGTAAATATTATAGAAATCCTGCTTTGTCCTCTACACTGACGGCACAAAATCTCTGTTCTTACAGGGTCGGCAGCACGGATGTGACTCCACTGGTGTTACACACGTTCATCATAGGTCATGGTAACCACTTTCCATCAGGTGGGCCATGTGCTTGCCTGCCACCTAAGTTGTATAAAAAATAATAATTAATGTATAAAACCCATGGATTATTATTGCTAAGATTATTAAAATATTTCCATTCAAAGGTTGCCTGGAACATAGGTAGCTATATATATATAGAAGCCACACTCGCGCTGCCAACCCTGTAAGCACAGAGTTTCTGTGCCGTCAGTGTAGAGGACAATGCAGGACAAGCCTTTAGTCACCACACTGACAGCACTAATTCTCCAGTGAGCTCTGGCTACCCTACTCACCGCTGGGAACACAACACGAAGTTATTATAACCGCGGTATTCTGTAGGGCGGAGGTACTTCCCTAGTCGGACTGCTCAATTGGGCGGAAATACCGCCGTGTCCTACCTACCTATATTCTACCTATCTACAATTACCCATATTCTACAGGGTGGGCAGCGTAAGCGTGGCTACTCTGGTGTTACACACGTCCATAGGCCACGGTAACCGCATTCCATCATTTTTATGCCACCTAAGAAGTGGTATAAAAAAAAGAGATCGCTTGTAACGATAAGGCCGCTATTTGTTCTTTTTTCATAAAGTTGTCCGTACAAGTACTGTAATGAGTTGATGTACAGTAAAGATTATCTTATCTTATCTTGAAATGTGTGAGTAAGCTAATCTCAATATTGTTCTATAATTTTTCAATGTGTGAATGCTAAAAAAGTTATGTATAATGTGAACTTATACTCAAGTAGTTAATATTTTTTAAGCTGCGTTTAATGCCACATACTGTGTCTATAGACTATAGAGTTTCTATATCAATGAATCAATTAGCCCACCATAGTTCACAGCTGGACATAGGCCTCTCCCAATGTACGTCATTTTATCCGATCCACTGCCTTCCACATTCAGCCTGTACAAGCCACCTTTTTCAGGTCGTACGTCCATCTGGCTAGGGCAGTGGTTCTTAACCTTTTAGTCATGAGGGACCATTTCACCAAATGTTTGTCTTGCCGGGGACCACCCAGTTGGTTTTCCTAAATTAGGGATTGTTTGATAAAGAAAACAAGCACAATTTTATAATTAGCATTTATTTATTATTTAGCAAAAATATTTTAATGTGATTTTTGTGACTGCATACTCTTAACTAATTTCTGAATTCTTGGTTCAGTGCTACTCAAAGCTAAACGCATGTCGGCAGTGGCATCCAACCGATTTCGATGCTTGTTCTTAATTACCAGAAGCGTCGAAAACCCCTGCTCGCATAGATACGTCGATGAAAATAAACTTAGGTAACGTATAGCAATGTCTCGAATCTTTGGAAAAGAAATTGCTTTTTGGCTCCAAAATTCCTCAAGATTTATTCCTGATTCGAATGTATCTTTTAAGTTCATGTCGTGTTGCAGTTCAATCACTTCTTCTTGAATTTCATCCGAGACTTCTGAAACATTGAGAATGAAAGGATTCCGGATCAGTTTCTGAATACTTATGTCCCCGAAGTCAGGAAAATAGCGATTGAATTCACTTTTTAAACTTGTCAAATGGAGCATCATGTTTTTCTGGATTTCTTCTTTAATATCTGTACCTTGACCGTCAATAATTTGGTTCAGCGTATCAAATGCAGAAAAGTTTTTTCTTTCGATCTTATTAATCCATAGCTCGATTTTAGCAATAAACGCCCTGATTTTATCTTCACATGCAAATATGTTGCCCATGCCTTGTAACTTCAAATTTCCTGATCCTTGCAGTTGAAGGTTCAATTTATTTATTAGCGCAAAAAAGTCTACCAAATAAGCAAAACGTATTTTATATTCGGGCTCACAGAACTGATCTAGCAACTCTTTGTTTTCCTTGTTAGTTAAGAATATTTGTACTTCCTCTCTTAGTTCGTACAACCTCGACAGCATGTTTCCTTTCGAAAGCCAACGAACTTCTGTGTGGAAAAGCAGAGTTTCGTGTTCAGAGTTCATGTCAGAACACAACTGTTTGAATAGACGAGTATTGAGTGCGCTCTTTTTAATAAAGTTAACTACTTTTATAGCTGTTTTCAGAGCTATAGTAAAGCATTCCGGGAGTATTTTGGCAGCCAATGCTTGACGGTGAATAACGCAGTGTGTCGTTATTGCTGATGGATTTTTGGTTTTTACCAATGCTGCAAGACCAGAGCGAGAACCAAGCATAGCAGGAGCACCGTCAGTACAAAACCCGGCAAGCCTTTCCCACATAAGTCCATGTTTCTCCATATATTGACTTATTGCATTCATAACATCTGCACCTTGCGACGTCGTTTTCAGTTCTTGAGAAAATAATAACTCTTCTTTAAACATTTTATTGTCTTCCAAAAATCGAATAAATACTAGTAGTTGACAGCATTGCGAAACATCGGTAGACTCATCACATTGTAATGCAAAATAGGGGCTGTTTTTAATCTTGTCAATAACTTGGTCTTCAATATCAGTTGACATTTTTTGAATGCGCGACTTAACTGTGTCATTAGAAAGCGGTATTTCACGAATTTTCTTTTGAGCTTCCGCGCCTAAAAGCTCTTCTGCAACTTTAAGCATACAGGGCTTTATTAAAGATTCGCCGATTGTGTGTGCTTTTTTCGATTTGGCAATCAATTTTGAAACTTCAAATGATGCAGATAATGTTTTTTCAGATGTTGCATAACTTGTTCCACTGGGTCCAAGTTTCATTTTTTTAAGATTTGTTAGTTTGCCTTCAAAAAAGTCTCGCGAACTGTTACAAAACTTCGGATGTACGGTCTTCAAATGACGTTCCAACTTTGCCGGTTTTAAAGCGTCGTTTGCAAGAACAGTTGTACATAAAACGCATTGCGGTCTAGTTTCTCCATTAATTTCTATTGAAGTAAAGCCCAGCTTAATATAGTCGTCGTCATATTTTCTTTTTGGAGGCATTTTTCTGAAAACGAAGTTTTAGTGGTAATATGGACAGGTTTAAGATAATATAAATGTGTTGTTTTGATAAGCTTTTATTTGTGAGGTCTATGGCCAGCTGTGGGAATGACGGTTAAAATATTTACTGCTCAAGACGTATCAAATGAGCTCAAATACAACGGTATTATTATGTAGGTACCTATGTTTACATAAACATCATAATCTGCTCAATTATACTAAACAATTGCATTATCACCGATATAACATGTATTCCCATAACTGCTTTGAAATATTAAGTAGTAAGGTTTAGACCCGAACAAACAAACCTACCATACCATGGGGTTATTGGACATCTCGACTACGTAAAAACTGGCCTGCGGGCTAAATGTCTACTTTTTAAAATGTGCATGGGTAGACTGACCCGGAAGAGTTAAATACAAAGGGCCAGATGTCTCACATAAAAAAAGTGAAGGGATATTTCGGCACAACCGTAAATTTTTAATTAAATGCACGATAAATCTGTAATAGTAGTAGTTGTAATCTGTAGTAGTAGTTTAGTATTATATGATTCATATTATCAATAATTTAGAGATTTATCGTGTATTTAATTAAAAATATACGGTTGTGCCGAAATATCCCTTCACATTTTTATATGAGACATCTGGCCCTTTGTATTTAACTCTTCCGGGTCAGTCTACCCATGCACATTTTAAAAAGTAGACATTTGGTCCGCAGGCCAGTTCTTACGTGGGCGAGATGTCCAATAAATACTGAATTATGCATTATTTTCCGTTTTATAAAAAATATTAAAAACTTTGTACACAGTACCTAATAAAAAGATTTACAATGTGACGAAAAGAGTAATTACTTACCTACGTAGTATTTATATCTGGAGTAGTTATTTACTATAACTACTTTCGTAGACTAAGGATATTTGCTTTTTGCTGTCGAACTTTAAAAATTAAACCAAATACTCAGTGTCGGTACAATACTCGTCACTCTCTCAAGGCCACGTTATAAATCACTACCGCTCATTACCTCGTCGAAGTTGTAAGTGAAGTGACGGACGATCGGCAAACGCTAAAACAAGGAACGAATGGAACGACACCCCCGCCCCCGCCCTCGTGCATCGCGTTTCGACTTCGGACTCGGGGCTCGCATTGTTTCAACTATAACATAACGTCACGCCACATATTATTAGGATGGCTTCGCGGACCACTTGGAATGACTCCAGGGACCACTAGTGGTCCGCGGACCACCGGTTAAGAACCAGTGGGCTAGGGGGTGTCATGTCCTACCTTCCGCTTGCATTTTTCTAAGGTTATATTTACAAATGACTACTTAATAGTTTTGATATTTATATATATGCGAGAGCATTGTAGACACTTATACCTTGATATATGTTTATATCTTGATATATGTTTATAAATCTTTATTACATTTCTAACAAACACAAACACATAGGTATATAGCATAAAAAACAAAGTACATCAACGTATTCGAAACATCCATCGCTCTGTCATTCCAGCCAGCCAGTCAGTCAGACGTTACGCTTGCAAACCTTTTTCTAACACTAAACATACTGTTGAAAACTAATACTGATCCTAATTTATTGATTCACTTAACTGTTAGAATTGGGAGGTCAGACTACCGTTTGAACTCTCAAGTCTGAGAGGAAAGCCTGAACCAGAGTCTTGTCCGTCAAACCATCAAGTGTACTTTATTATATCCCTCGAAGGTAAAAGTCAACTGCACAAGTCGTAAACTGATTACTGTGCTAAACACATTTATCGACGTTTCAATGGGATTGCCGTGTTTTTTCTATTCAGATTCAATTATTGGGTCTCCTCAAGGCCGTTGCTGGAAAACCAATGTAACTCAAAGCAATGTAGGTATTTTCAATCTGTTTGTTTTTCAGTTGTATTTTTTTGTTATATCGCGCTTAGCATTTGTATACGTATTGATCATTAACAGGCACAAATATTATAAAACATATTATTACATCTTCATCATCATTATAATCATCATCATCTATCGTCATCAATCATTATCATCATCATCTGATTTAATTATCAACGTTACCATCGCTAGATAAGATTAGATACGATAAGATATGGTGTGGGATGAAACATGTGCCCTGCCCTTCACCCCTTCCAGGAACTGCAAGTATAGTAATTTAAATGTTAATTACATATTTGAAACGTTTTGGTCGATACGCTGCCCGTCTTTTATTTAGAGACATTTCTAAACGTTTAATAAACGCTACCCGTGATGAGGGCTGGTTTATTCCTTGCACAAAGGATTGATATTGCCATACAACGTGACAATGCCGCCAGCCTTCTGGCCACCCTTCCAGTTGACGTTTCAATGGGATTGCCGTGTTTTTCCTATTCAGATTCAATTATTGAGTCTCTTCAGGGCCTTTGCTGGAAAACCAATGTAACTCAAAGCAATGTAGGTATTCAATGGTAAGCAATGGAGGAATTCTTTGATGCCTGAACCTGCAAGTTTGTATATCTAAGTGTATTCTGTATTGTTTTTATATTTTCATTTAGATAAACCCCATGTACGTTATGCAAATAGATTAAATATTCTTCATTGTACACCATAAAAGTATTATAAGATAACAGTTTAACATTAATCCAAACATAATCCAATATGGGCGGCCTTATTGTTAACAGCGATTTCTTCCAGGCAATCTTTGGATGGCTAGAAGCAAAAGAAATTATTAGTTTGTTGATACAATTTTTTATACGTTGTATAAATTGTCTTTATTTTTTAATTTACTCGAATAATTTCTTTAGTGTACATATAGTCCAGGTATTCTTTACCAGCACACATGTGTTCCCATGTTCCGTGTCCTTTAAGCGGGGCGTGAAAAAGCACCATTCTGACAAAGCTGTCAAGCTGAGGGCCACCACTGTAACATTTTTTGAGTCTAGACCCTCTTTTCCTCTTTCTTTGGCTTAGCATCTGGCAAGTTGAGGTCATATTGATGTATCCCATATCTATTTAAAAAAGTTTCTAAAGCACGTGATATAATCCGGGTTTTAGGAGGTAGGACACGGCGGTATTTCCGCCCAATTGAGCAGTCCGACTAGGGAAGTACCTCCGCCCTACAGAATACCACGGTTATAATAACTTCATGTTGTGTTCCCAGCGGTGAGTAGGGCAGCCAGAGCTCACTGGAGAATTTGTGCTATCAGTGGGATGACTCTTTAGTCATCCCACTGATAGCACAAATTCTCAGAGCTTGTCCTGCTTTGTCCTCTACACTGACGGCACAGAAACTCTGTGCTTACAGGGTTGGCAGCGCGAGTCTGGCTTCTCTGGTGTCACACGTCCATAGGCTACTGTAACTACTTTTCATCAGGTGGGCCGTGTGCTTGTCTGCCACCTAAGTGGTGTAAAAAAAAAGTTTCTAAAGCACGTAATATAATCCACGACAGCAGTTTTAAATATACAAAAGAACCAAATGATTATAAATTGAAAACGTAGACAGGCAGCTTAGCACTTAAAGCAGCTGTTTCGTTCGATCAATGTTACTCGTTCAAAGATGGATGTGCCTCAAAGGCATCATTAAGGTTCTCTAATGACTAAGACCTTGTATATATCTAGTCTACGAGTAAAGTCATACAAATCCCATTTAACACGTGAACTCCCTTCCAACAGAATTATTCACTTGAATTGTATCTTAACAGGAGTAATCCTTTTTGCTAGATTCGAAACTCCATTACGGACTTCGGTGGCCGCCAAATAGAAGCAGTCTATGTTATTTCGTTGTATTAAAAACCAGTGATTGCTGGACATTTCTGCCATTAATAATAGTTTTATAAAATTTATGATAGTATACTTGTGATTGGAGAAATAGTCGCGATTCTTTCGATAGGAGAAGTCACTTTAATAAAATTAAGAAGAAGAGGATAAAATGCATGAGCTGGGTGGATGTATTTTAAATATATATTTTAAACTAGCTGTTATCCGCGGCTCCGTCCGTGTGGATGTCGGTTATCTCGACCAAACATATCCTAGTACTTACCTTCCCAAGGTCTAATCTACCCCTGTACTAAATTTAATATTAATCGGTTCAGTGGTTTAGGCATGAAAGCTTAACATACAGACAAACAGGCAGAATTACTTTCGCATTTATAATATTAGTATGGATACTGATGATGAGACCTCACTACGATCTATCTATCTAAGACCAGCTATTACCCGCGGTTTCACCCGCGTGGAATTTCGATACCTGCAACAACGCAAGAGGAATAATAGATTCTGTAATACCCAGGATAGAAAATAACCTATGTGTTATTCCGTACTATCGATAATTCCAGCCTGACCCGCTTTTACGCGTTTACGCTCCTATCACAATCTTCTTCTTCACTGTCCCACTCATACCTCTAGCCTTGTCCACTCTTCTTCCTTTTTTCTATTCTTCTTTTTTATTATTCTTTATTCTTTATCTATTCTCCTTTAGAATGCGAGAGTTTAGGATATCACCAAATCGTTCCATATTCAAAAACAGAGTACGCCTAATCTATAACGAACCATAGGCAGAGTAATATAAGATACATTAGTTTTTTTTGTATGTAGGTTTATTATGTGCATATTTAGGTATATGTGTGTTATGAGTATATATATTCACTTTACTGTTTGTATATATACTGTTTACACTACTAGATCAATATTTCGAGCACCTAACTCGACAAATCTCTGTTACGCCCTAAGGTTGACATTGCATAAGGATTGCCAATCAAGGTTGCCTGGAAGAAATCGCTTTCAGCGATAATGACATGCTACCTAATTGTCTCAGCTGTAAATGTATTGGTGTACAATAAAGTATTATCAATCTATCTACCTATCTATCTAAATAAAAAAATAACAAACATCCGAACATCTACACAAACTAATAGGATAATAGGATAGGTTTTATGATTAATATCATCTTCACATTGCCGTACCGCATCTATGCTGCACTTTCACTCCTTTTAAAAGTAAAATATTGAAATCTCGTCGCTTACATAATGCTACAAACCTCCATAGATTTATTATTGTAAACACATTTCTTCTTAAGATCTTTATTTATTTATAAGATCTAATGAGATTTGGGTTGCGTGCATCTGACGTGTGACGTAAGCACAACATGTAATCGTTCCACGTCGTCGGAGGTGAAATGTTTGAATGGTTTTGGAAGAATTCTAAAATGCTAGAATATGATACAACGGATGCTAGATTTGTCTCAATAAAAACTGAATGTTTATACTGTTGAACTGTGGAAATACGGCTGGGGTGGGAGGAATATGCCTGACCACCTCACCTCCATCAAACAACAACGGTCCCCAGTTCGAGTCCGATATAACCTCTCCCACCGGCTCCAGCGGGGAGGAGTATCGGTGGGGATTATTCGCACGTCAATAAAATCAGTAGACATAAAAAAAAACCACAATATTTTAGTGTGTTTCGTAACCAGTTACGATCAAAGATATTTTCTTCTTAGTTCGAAACTAGTACGCGGCATCATAATCTTTTCGTAACCAGTTATGATTGCGGATATTTTCTTTCTTATTCGAAACTAGTGATAATGTTGCCAACTGCTACTATAAATGTGCAGTTGATAATAATGCGTTGGACAGTTGGGTCAAGGGCCTGATGCAGAAAGCAGTACTCCTCGCCACGACTCTCATTGTGAGGAGGTTCCTCTTTCTGGAGCCCTAACCACCGATAGCCCGGTCCCTGTCCCAGATGCCGGTGGGTAACTATTTTTTATAGAGGATTCTAAGTGGCCAGTTAGGTACTAAGTACTATCGATTTTTTTTTTTATACAACTTAGGTGGCAGACAAGCACACGGCCCACCTGATGGAAAGTGGTTACCATGACCTATGAACGTGTGTAACACCAGTGGAGTCACATCCGTGCTGCCAACCCTGTAAGAACAGAGATTTTGTGCCGTCAGTGTAGAGGACAAAGCAGGACAAGCCTTTGGTCGTCCCACTGACAGTACAAAAACTCTCCAGTGAGCTCTGGCTACCCTACTCACCGCCGGGAACACAACACGAAGTTATTATAACCGCGGTATTCTGTAGGGCGGAGGTACTTCCCCAGTCGGACTGCTCAATTGGGCGGAAATACCGCCGTGTCCTACCTCCTCAAATCAAATCGGTATTGCTATAGGTTTAATACCTACATAAATGGTTACGACCAAGGACGAATATTTTTCGATCGCAACTGGATGTCTTCGATCGTAACTGGTTCCGAACTGAGAAATATCATCCTCAATCGCAACTCGTTACGATTAAGCTAAAAAGACTTCAATCGCTACTGGTTACGAAACACTGGTTACTATTGCAGCCGAAGTAGTTGAAACGTACCAATTTGTGATTCAGTCATTAACTTAAATAAACCTAAAACATTAAAATACATTAATAACTAACGACACAGTGAGCTCATTCTGCGTAAAGAGGAACACCAAGAATTCAACATAGTTTGGATAGTTTGAGATAACTTACTACCTAAGTTATCTCAAATTATCCGAACTATGTTTGAAGCCATGCATATGAGTCTGGGCTGTATATGTCTGATCTGTCTGAACTTCAAAATTGTCCTAGTTATACTATTTTTAGTCACCACGCGACCATAAAGCTGAACATGGACACACAGAAGAATGTGTTTCAGTGGAATATTCTTAACTGTCATTTTACAATGAATACCTTTGAGAATGCTATACATATATAAGGCGAAACCGGTAAGGTTCAATAATAAACAGAGTGGAAAAGGTACAAGTGTGTCTCACTATGATGTGCGATAAATGAATTATTCAAAAAATGATAAATTCACTCAGAAATATCCAGTCTGTATGAAAACAAGTAGGTAAAACAAATATTCAGTAGACTGTATTAATATTATTTTTATGAAGAATTTCTCTACGACTTTGACATCGCTTTGTGAATTATTTCTCCTTGATCGGAAATAAAATAATATTGATGCATGTTGTTTACATTTGTTGGAATTTGCGAAAGGCTTTCCAATATTTTCACACGAAACTGTACCTACGTACTGTTTTCATTCAGGCTTCACTTCACCGGAACTAACGATGAGGTGGATATTTCGGAGTCAAACAAACATACTATAATCGCATGACATTTTCTCACGTCGACGGCCTGCGTCGAGGAATCTGGTGTAACTTGAACAGTTACAATAATACGACGTCGTGTTTTCGGCATAAGTACCTCTAGATGCTCACATACTCCTTACAAAGATAAAACAATAGATATAAAAAAATCAGCATCGCGAAACAGTTCAAAACATAATTTTACAAGTAACATCCAACTTCACATAAAGTATGCTCCAAGGAAGTTGAAAGTGAGTTCAGATCTTCAAATTCTAACTTTAAATCTTAACTAGTAAAGTTCGATTTTGTTCGGCAGAAATTTATCGGTGAAGATGAAAAATTTGGAAGTACACTTAACATAACCATAAGCTTGCAACTTGAAATTGTGAGAGGTTCGTTAAAATATACGAGTTGTTAGCTTCGAATGCTGCTTAAAGTTACACAATACTTTTGTTTTTAGTCATTCTAAATGCAGGCATATTCCATTTACATGATGTAATTTGAGTATTTGCCTCTAATCATCTTCATAAGAAGTTGAGCTGATGATAGAAACCTATGCCAACGATGAACGATGATCAGTGAATCAATGGATATGTTACACGGAGGCCAGAATAGGTACATTTCTTTCTCCTTGATCTGTTATAATTCACTGAAAAAGGAAAATAGTTAACCAACTTATTACAGATCAGTAAATCTGTAAATTGAGTTAGATACTATTCACTTTTCAGTATTTTAATCGGTTTATCTTTTTTGTTTTTTTTTTTATTAACTTTTGCTTTATATCAGTTGACAACTTGGTTGATAATATAAGGTTTATTATAAACGTGCCATAAAGATCTTTTTTTTTGCACAATCTTAGAAGTCTTATCACAATCATAAAAACACTAAATTATTTGCATTATATCCAAATATCCCTGGCGGTAGGAGTTAATTAAACAGCACCTAATTAATTAATTAATGCAATACAGCGCGTGTAGAAACCCTAGTCACTAATTGACTGTACTTACATACGTGATATTTCCTGCGTAGGTCGATAGTAAACACCTAACTGCATTTTCTATAGGAACTGTAAATTTTTAAAAAGATTATTTAATGGTAGGATATTAAGCCAAAAAATGCTAAAAGTGTTCAGTATATTGCGTCAAGAATATTCAGCTCTTCTAACATAAGTTCAGTGGTTTCAAGAATGCTATTCCTGAGGCAGTTGGTAATAAATTTAAAAGTTGTGACCGTTGAGAAAAGATCCATATTTTGTTCCCTATGGTCATCACTGGGTCATGTTAGGAACAAATGGAACACATTAATTTTCTATTAGCTTTTTTTTATACAACTTAGGTGGCAGACAAGCACACGGCCCACCTGATGGAAAGTGGTTTAGCTTAGGCACCTTAGGTATCATTTGGATTAGTCTCAGTAATATACACATAATTTAGTTACTTTAACTCTTAAGGGTGTTATCCGTCAATACTAGGGTTTATCCATTAAGTTTATTACGTCAATCCATTCGTCTTGAGTGAATATTTAAGTCGGGACAATTAAAGTGACTCATAAATTAGGACCTAGGACATGACACTTGCCAAGTCTGGCTAATTTGATTAATTAGATCAATTACAAGATTTGATCTTCTCTGCGAAGCTCTCCGGGGATAAAGGCGTAATTATATATACTTATGTATGCAAGTTGACTCATTTTTGCAAGTTGAAGGATGGTATGATATTGTGTTTACGTGAATATCACACGTCGAAAGAAAAGTCTTTTAATGAATTCTATCGTGATTTGTTTGAAAAAAAATTATTATTCCGATAGTATTCGTTAAAAAAGTTTGTTTTCAAAGATAATTAAGACTCTGTTAGTGACTATAGACTTGTTGAACAATCAGTCGGGCTGTGTGTCGGGACCTATTAGGACCTTAAACGCTAACCCCTGTAAGTCGGTACACCAGATGTTTAACGGAAGAGACTCTGGCAACGGCTTTTTTATAACAGGCAACGGAAGTCGCATCACAAAAGACAAGATAATTCAAATCAAAACAAAGAGAGCAAAACGTGGGTTCCAAATTACTAGCTTTAGATGCTAGCAGGACTAACGCTATGATAGTAATAGGTAATTGGTAAAATGTAAGTGTCAAATGTACCACAGATTTTAGAGATCTGTGGCGTATTGGTAGTGAACGTGACCGCTATGCAAGAGGCGCGGGTTCGATTCCCGCTCAGTGCAAATATTTGTATGCATGAATATGGGTATTTGCATTGGTCTGGATGTTTCTATGTATAATATGTATGTATTTACAAAAAAAAGTATTTATATATGTTTATTAGCATTCTAAATTCTATAAAACAAGCTAGTTAGCTATGCTTACCATGGGTCCAGATAGCGTTGTGTGGAATGTTGTAGAAATAGGCGCAAGCATTTGGAAAAATAATAATTTAATAATCTAAAAGCCCGACTGCGTAAAAAGTGAACCAAACTACGTACATAATAGAAAAACTGAGAAGAAGAAAAACAAGCACTTAGATGGTCTAGAATTCTATAATATTAATATATTAAGATTTATTATGAATACTATTTAGGAAAATAAAATATATTCTAATAATGGAACATTGACGTGTGAATCTTAAAAATCGGCCCAGGCATTTGGTCTGTGTAGTACTTCAAAGGAACATATAGATACATTATATACTGCTGGCTGATAAACACATTACCACTCCTTTGCGTCGCGCAGTCGGGTAAAAAGGACGTAGGGCATGACGGTATTCACATTCGCATTAGGACATCACGTCCCAATTGAGCAGTCCGTTTGGAGAAGTGCCTCCGCCCTACAGAATACCGCGTTTATACATAATAACGTTCCGTTTGGAGAAGTGCCTCCGCCCTACAGAATACCGCGTTTATACATAATAACGTCGTATTGAGTTCCAGGATTCCCGGCAGGTAGTAGGGTAGCCAGAGCTCACTACTGGAGAGTTATTGTACTGTCAGTTGGAAGACCAAAGACTTGTCCTGCTTTGTTTTCTGCACTGACGGCCCAGAAACTATCTGTTCTTAAAGGTCGGCAGCACGAGTGTGACTTCCTTGATGTTGAACACGTCCATAGGCCACGATATCCTAAAGCCTTAGATGTCACCCTCACACTGCAGAATATCCGAGCAAGAACCAAGCGGTTCGGAGACTCTTTTTTTTGCCGCACCACCAAGACCTGGAATTCATTACCAGCACACGTGTTTCCTTCTTCCTACAGTCCCGGGGCCTTTAAGCGGGGCGTGAAAAAGCATCTGATGAGGCCGCCAAGCTGAGTGCCACCATTGTAGCACTTAGTGTCTGTAATGGTGACCCTCTTTCCTGAGACTTTGCCTTTAGCTTACCATCAGGCGAGGTGAGGTCAAGTTGGCGTGTCCTATATAAAAAAAAAACCAATTTCCATCAGGTGGGCCGTACTTTTTGACCGCCTAAGTTGTTTAAAAAAATAGATTTTATAGATTAAAAATGAACATAAAATCACTTCAAATTAATTTTATATTTAATACGAAGTGTTTTAAGTAACTTATCAAGATTAAGTAAATTGTTCTGTAATTGGACGATAAACCTCTTGAATTTGTTTCTAAGCTTAAACAAACTGCTCAACAAGCAACTTTTACCGAAGTTTCTCTTCACTCTTAGTAAATACTTTTAATGGTACTGAGTATTTTCCGATTTAACCGGTAATGGAGGAGATCCGGGTCCTTTAAGCGGGGCGTGAAAAAGCATATGATGAGGCCGTCAAGCTGAGTGTCACCATTGTCACACAGTATGTGTAAGTAATGGTGACCCTCTTTTCTGGGACTTTGCCTTCAGCTTACCATCAGGCAAGGCGAAGTCAAATTGACGTGTCCTATATAAAAAGAAAAAAGACCTTGGGGAGCTGGAGCAATGGCCAAAAACGGTAAAAGAAATTGGGAACAGCTTCTCCTATAAACTCTATAAACAAGTGGTGACTCCTGTAGCGTTCCTGGTGCAGAGTCTGGCTATCGCAATCCAGTGTGGAAACGTGGCGAGTGTGATGGACACTTTTGCGCCGGAAACGGTCAGGAATGGTTTATTACTTTTATTTTTTTAATAATATTTATTATATTACATTATTTTATTATATATTCAATTACTATTTTACATATTTATTATTATATTTTAAATACAATGTCATCATATTATTAATCTAAACATCTTATAATTTTTTTAATTAATTAATGAAAATACCTAATATTATATAAATTATTTATATTTTAGCCTGGATGTAACAAGAAAATATAACACCATTGAATACCTTTCGTTTTGTGATAAAAACTGTACATTGAATGAAATCTCAAAGTATGCATGTTGACTATTCAAATCAACCAAGATATAATCGAATTCGTCCGTAAGACTTATACGTATGGGGGAATTTTGATGGTTTCGAGCGAAGGTTTTGTGGCTTGGTGGTCAGAGCGTTCCCCCTGTGGGGGAGGGATCGCGGGTTCGAGTTCCACCTGAACCGATTCTATTTTTCTATATCTTGGTCGATTTCAAAAACTGTACAGTTTTATTTTCAACATGGCGTATCTATTTATTGGTAGATATAGTCGTAAAGATTTCTCGTGGTGTGAGCCACAGTGATTACAGCCTTTGGGTGGACACAAACAATGATTATTTTCAATAATTTTTCTTTCTGCTTGCAGGTAATACTCAAACTACGTCTACTGGCATACTGGTACTGTGATATCTTTATATACAGGTTTGTACCTAAAACATTTCTAGGCTATTATTGTTGTAAGGCTTTGATAAAATAAAAATATATTTAACGATGAACTTTGATGTGAATAATACATTAACTTTAAAATAAAACCCAACCACTGAAAAATCGCGCTCTAAAAAGTATTAAACCAGAAAATATCGAGGAGAGCCGGTCGTATGCCACTTTTCCCTAGAATGTATTATTTTGTTAGAATAAGTTGCATACGACCACGGCTATCCTTGTTTTTGCTTGTATAATACTTTTTAAAGCGAGATTTTCAGGTACGGATCTTGAATCACATTTCTCAATGGGGCTCCGAGAACATGGTCGAGTTCAATGCCAAGAAGACGCAGGCTTGTGCGTTCACAGCAAAGGTATCTTCTTTCCTTCCCCTTCCCACTCTTCAGAGCACGCCACTTCCACTGCAGGACAATCTCTATATCCTAGGCATGGATATTCGCTGCAAACTGAATAACAGAAATTACATCGAGAGCATCATCAAAACAGCCTCGCGGAAACTCGGACTCCTAAACAAAGTGAGACGTTTTTTCACGCCGGAGCAGCGGTGTCTTCTCTATAAGACACAAATTCGCTCCTGCGTGGAATACTGCTCGCATCTCTGGGATGGCTCCGCGAAATACCTACTAGATGCTCTTGACAGGTTGCAGCGACGCGCGGTCCGAATTATTGGGAACCCTGAGGTCACGAACACCCTCGAGCCTTTGCAGATGCGTAGAGATATTGCTTCCTTGGCTGTATTTTACCGTCTCTACCACGGTGAGTGTTCTGACGAGCTCTTCCAACTAATCCCACCATCTCCTTTCCTACATAGGACAACACGTGCAGGCCTTAGATGTCACCCTCACACTGTGCAGAATATACGAGCAAGAACCAAGCGGTTCGGAGACTCTTTTCTTTGCCGCACCACCAAGACCTGGAATTCATTACCAGCACACGTGTTTCCTTCTTCCTACAGTCCCGGGGCCTTTAAGCGGGGCGTGAAAAAGCATCTGATGAGGCCGCCAAGCTGAGTGCCACCATTGTAGCACTTAGTGTCTGTAATGGTGACCCTCTTTCCTGAGACTTTGCCTTTAGCTTACCATCAGGCGAGGTGAGGTCAAGTTGGCGTGTCGTATATAAAAAAAAAAAAAAAAAAAAAACGGGTTTTAGTTTTGAACTTAATTTTTATTAATATTATTTTCGTACAAGCAATAGGTATAAATATATATTTTTGATATGTGCTAATTAAATACTTTCAGATGTTGCCAAACACGATATATTTATCTCAAATATATTTTTTAACACAGTACTTTACGACCGTTAGAGGGCGCCACTTTTGATTCAGTGACATGTTATATAGCTTATAACTAGCAGACGACTAAAATGCTTCTAATTATACCTCATTTATCCAGTTCTAATAAGTACTTGAGGAGTTATGAGGGAACAGATAAACCTACAAACATACATACAAAGCGTTTCAAAATCATAACCCTCCTTATGCTTTGCGGGTAAAAATGATAAAATAAAATGGAATAAACATCAAAGTAATTGTATATTATAATAGCATATTTTATTTAATGTAATCAATTAAATATGCGGGTATTGTCAAATCTCAAGTTCTTCTAGGCAAATACATTACATGTTAGTACATCATCACGTATCAGTAGGTGAGATAGTGGTCGAGCATTTGCCTTAGCAATGACAAAAAAAACGAAGGATAACCTGAACACTGAAGAACTTTATGGAGTGGTGGTAGTGGAGTATATAACATATCACACTAACAATTAAATCTAACAACTAAATGACTCAACCAAGAACACTAAAATAACCATAAATTATTTTACTATAAGCCATAATTACTAACCACACGTTTAAACAAAATTAACTCAGTTATTGAGGCTCCAAGCAAAAACATTTAGCTCCCGTGGTTTTTCTCAGCCAATATTTGATGAGATCGTAAAGTATACCACATGGCGACCACACGATGTTCGGTGAAATTTATTGTTTGATCCGAGACAGACCTTTCAGCTATTTCCTGGGATATGGATAAACCGGGGACGGGTCGTTCACTCGTAATCCCTAACAACTTACACCGGTGGTACTGTAAGTTTCCGTATAACTTTTACGCTTATAGCGGGTATTACGAAGACTCATCTAGTTTGTATTCCAGTCCTCATCGGCCTGATTAGCTTTCGGATAGGGATTATCTATGTAAAACTCTTAACTAACCAGAACAGTCGATAGTCAATTTTCCCTTGAAACAGAATATCACACGTTTAATTTCAGATTATTTATACCACTCAGGTGGCAGACAAGTATACGGTCCATCTGATGTAAAGTGGTTACCATGACCTATGGAAGTTTACAATACCTGGAGCGATACAATCGCGTTGCCGACACTGAACAAACCTTCTAATTCCCCTCTTGAAGGACTCCAAAATGTAGGCGCTTGGGAAAACCACAGCGGAAATTTAAAGTACATACCTTAGTAAAAGATAATGCGCTGATTAACTGCACCCCGCTGGATGGTTAAGAGCTAGGATGAAGTCGAGAAGATACGAACCACCATTCCAGATCATGCAATGGTGGTCACTACGAGTATCTTAATGGACTCGACAGGTGCTATGACGCGCCCTGAAAAATCCCCATAGATATCCCACCCGCCGAAACCGGTGGGAGAGGTTACGTAGGACTTGAACGGATTAAAACGCACGGCCCCTGTTGGTCGGTTTAGGTTGCCGAAGATGAGGTTGACAGGCATATCCATCGCACCCCGGCCGGCCCAAAGCCATCTCTCTCGATCTCCACAGAGTGCCCAACTAGTCCCCTGAAACGTGGATGTGCGCAAGGCGTGCCGTCACAGCGGCCTGCTTCTGCCAGGGTGACAGGCGACTCCACCCCTCACCCCCAGACGAACACGTGTGCCTATGTGCGTAGTGTATTGGAATGCGGAGTGAACTCCATACTCAAGTACTCTACAAATATTTAATTGATTAAATAAAAAGTCCATAACTATTTGAAGTTAATCCCCTAATTTATGACGATATAAAATGAATGCACATATTACATGCAATATAGTGGTTCCGGCAGAGTAGAATTTGGGCCACCCCATCTCTTCCCGTGCGGTGTCGTACAAGGCAACTATGGGATAGGGCAGTTTAACATCAGACAGATATATACAGCCCAGACTCAGCCTCAGATGCATGGCTCGAGTCAACAATTGTGCCCGGAATACGGCAATAGACTCACCCCCTATTACATGAGACCGAATTCAATGTTTGGTGAAATGTGGGTGTAAATGCACCTCTGCCTAACCCTCCGGGGATAAAGGCGTCATTATATGTATGTATGTATTAACAAACTTTTTTTCCTTACAAATTAGGCCACCGAACAACATGTTTTTTGTTTGTTGTTGTTTTTAAATAATAATTAGATGAATAAATAGTTTTGTTCAAAATGGAATAATAGGTCATAGAGTTATAATTGTACTGATTTCAGATAGAGGAGGGAAGGATGGGTAGTGTTGCCGTAACATTTTTTTATATTTTTTATTACTAATTGAGTATCATATTCGTTGGAGTGTAAACTTATATTGTAAAATACCACTCATTGTTAATTAATCATTTTATTTGTTGCAGCTATGTAAAAAATATACGCATTTTTTTCTATCAAACAATATTTGGGACTCAATACGAAACGAATCTCACCTGCGATTGATACACCTGCTGGTTTAAAACGCTTTGATGAAGGCTGCTATCATCCTTAAGAATATGATGATAGACTTAAAATCAGTTTTATTCTAGAATATGACACACAAAATTTCAAAAGAGGTCAGACTATAAATATAATATTATGAAAATTAAAGCTCACACCAAGGCAAAATTTTAATTGCTCGGTGTCTCAGTGATTGCTTCGAAGATTACTCGCCGCCTTGGAATGAGAATCGTTGGAACAGAAAAACATAATGTCGTTTTCAAGCCACAATTTGTTATTTTATTAAGGTACTTGCTTTTGTGTACAAAGAGATATGTGTAAATAATGTGACAGCAACATTTGTTTCTTTAGCGGGAACGTGTGGCAACAATGGTTTATTTATATTTTATGGAGTTCTCTCATTATGAATTTATGCGAAAGAAAACGCCAGGCAATACATAAATAATAATAATAAATTAATATTTTACAACGTTCTACACATAGTTATCTAGACCCATGGTAAGCATAGTTTTAACTAGCTTGTGTTATATAATCAAGAATGCGTATAAACAATCTTAGATACTTTTTTTTGTAAATGCATAGATATTATGCAAAGAAACACCTAGACCAATGCAAATATACATATTCATGCATACAAATATTTGCATTGAGCGGGAATAGAACACATTACTTACAGTTACATATATTTAAACTTTATATTGATAATTGGTATACTTACATATATATACCTACATCAATTATGAGTGAATAATTAGGTAGATTTCTATATAGTAATGAAAGCGTAAGTTATTATACAATACTCTAAACTAGATCAAAATCCGCTAAAATTGAAGTCGAAAATCCTATGCCAAATAGAATGAAAATTCACAATATTTGGCATAGGATTAAACATTTATTTGGTTTAGTGAAATGCTGAACTAAAACGGTACACTATAACGTCCATATTTTTTTCATTTCTATTCAATGTCAATCATTTCATATCTGTTCTATGAACGATTAGATTATATACATTTCGCATAATACGTCGTGCTTTTCTGGAAGCTTGACTTTTATTATACAATTATACCTACAAGTCAGAATAGCTTTATAGGTATGTATTGAGATGATAATGAATGTTATAAACATTCTTCTTTCACTATTATGTTATTAATAATGTAAAACGTTGTGATTAAAGTAGGTTTAGGATATTTGAAACACATATTTTTGTATACGAAGTGAATCTTCTAACAACTTACCCCAATAGTGTAAACTATAAATCTTAGCTATTTTATTTCGTTTGCTCCTATTTCTAAGACGTAGGTAATTCATATACCACCGGATATTATTCCCTATCCATAATTTATTAATTCCAAGTACAATCAGCACAGTAGATAAAGTTTATGAAGATAAAAATATGTGTTGATAAGTAACATAAATGTTAAGCTGGGTTGGATTTCAGTAATTATAAAAAGAATCGAAGCAACGATTACGAATTAACAATTCATGGCACGATAATTACCGACTCCTTCCGAATCATTGAATTAAATGATTGATTGAACCTTTACAGATATCTGATACAAGGAGGGCATTAAGTTTTTTTTTTGAGAAATTTTGCTTTTAAATTCATGCATGAATGCGGCTGTCATTGTTTTAAGGTCGTATGGTTATACAGCATGTCAATAAATAAACTTAATCCAGTCTTAAATTGCGTGACATGTTTTGTGCGTGTGAAGGCAAATATTTCTGAATCACTCTTGAAAGTAAACCACATACCGACATAACTCTGACGAAATAATCTATTTAAAAAATACAAAATCAATTGCGTACAAATGACAAGTTTTTTTTATACAACTTTGGTGGCCGACAAGCACACGGCCCACCTGATGGAAAGTGGTTACCGCGTCCTATGAACGTGTGCAACACCAGAGGAGTCACACCAGTGCTAATGACCCTGTAAGAACGGAGAGTTTCTGTTCCGTCAGTGCTGAAGATACAATCAGGACAAGCTTTTGGTCTTCCCACTGACAGCTCAGAAACTCTCCAGAGAGCTCTGGCTACCCTACTCACCGCCGGGAAAACAACACACGAGGTTATTATAGTCGTATTATGTAGCGCCTTAACGGCCAGTACCTACCATCCTTAATAGTAGACAAAATCTAACAAATCACATGTTGTTTTTTTTATTTTTTACGTGCGCAAAATCCCCACGGATACCTCCCCACCGGAGCCGGTGGAGGAGGTTATGTCGGACTCGGACCGACTAAAACGCACGCCGCCTGTGGGTCGCTTCGGTTGCCGAAGGTGAGGTTGACAGGCATATCCCTCGCGACAAATCACATGTGACCTTTTTGAAATGAATACTTTTCTCAATAAATTGTATTCCTATATTTGCATGTTTGCATCTTTTGCATATACATTAAATATTTTGCCAAATCAACAAACGCTCAATAGGAAACACCGCCAAGTAAAGTGCCGCCATAACATCATTCATTGTTTCCGATAGCTCGTAAGAATATTGGCGGATAACTCCACCATCGCCCTAAGCTCAATGTAGTTCAGTCGGTTTGAGCATTCCCCACAGCAGAGGACTGGCCTCGTATAAGGTCCCGCCATGAGTATAAATACTTTTTCCTATCTAAATCGACATTAAGTTTCATTTTTTTTATACAACTTATACATTTATACAGTTATAGGTACTACTGATTTTCATAGTGTTTAAACTTTTTTATATTTATTTACTCAAGTACGCCGAGTTGGCGCCCCAGTAGCGGTGTAGACCCTTGGGAGCTGGGGCAAAAGCCTTGTAAGGGCAATTAGACAGAGGTGACTCGTTGAGGTTACTGGTGATCCTCGCTCTGGATCGTTCCTGGTGCAGAGGCTGGCCATCGCAATTCAGAGTGGAAACGTCACCACACTGGGCACCTTTGCACCTGGAGCGATCAAGGGTTGGTTATTCAAATAGTCTTGACATGGTATTATTTATTTATTTAGTATTAAGGTGGCATCGTATAATTTGTATGACATATTTTTGGGAACTAAAATATGAAAAAAAATATCTTAATTTATTTCAATAAATAGGTATATATTAAGCGAAGAATATCAGGATAAAGAAATCAAAATGAAACGCAAACAAAAACTTTATCTAAGTATATAAAAAGTACACCTCCCTGGACTCAGACTCAGTTCTATAGATACGCACTCGACATGTCAATGACGTCAGAGCCATTTGTCGAGCCTAAGCAAATTCATCCGCTGTTTGGCAACCCACAAAGTTATCAAATAAAAAATATATTTACTATGAAAATGGCTGCGGGCTAAAGTAAATGTTATTGTTTTTTTTATACTGGATCGACTGACGACACTTCTGATTGTGACGTTTGCTGCTACGAAATATCTCACGCATGGAGGGTTCTGTACACAACTAGATTAAGGGAATGACTTAAAAGTTTTAGGTAAACTGTAGTTAGGTACCAATATAACTCGCAGCAAACTAAAGTAATAATAGACTAACTGCATCTGCTGAAGGCCTGATGGCCGTACACGAGATTCTAAAGTACCTAGAGATGTTTTCTTCTTCTCTCTCTTTCTATCTTCCTCCGACATGCACTGTCCTTACTGGATTCAGTAACTTTATGTCGTACCTTGAAGCAAATATATGTATGTATAGATTTTTCAATTTACAATGATGGTGTTTAATCCAATATGCATTTACGAAAAAATATATCTACACTCAATTCGGTTAGGTACTTAACAATCTTGTAGCTTTTTATAAAACCTCATACTAAACAAATAATCTAGACTATTTTACTGACAAACAAGTGGTTTAATTTCGGTTTCTAGTCTTTAAAATGAAATCCTAAACAGAATTATATTAATATCCTGAGTTTTTAAATCTATACTAATATTATAAAGCTGCAGAGTTTGTTTGTTTGTTTGTTTGAACGCGCTAATCTCTGGAACTACTGGTCCTATTTGAATGATTCTTTCAGTGTTGGGTAGTCCATTTATCAAGGAAGGTTTTAGGCTATATATCATCACGCTACTACTTAAGGGAGCGGAGCATTGATAATAAATGTTAACAAATCCGGCAATTTTTCATACATATGTTGAAGACTAAAACATACGGGCTCAAAGGGATATGAAGCTTCAAAATATACCCCGGGCGAAGCTGGGGTGGGTCAGCTAGTATAATATATTAAAGATACACATCAATATTGTTTACATTAGTTAAATACGTAACCGTATAGAATATAAGTGTGTTTATCCTCCTTCTAGAATCCATAACACAAGCTATGTTTACTTGGGGTCTTTTAGACCAGGCAAGTAAACTTAAGCATGTATTCCAAACCCATATTCAATCATGAATCTTGATTTATAACTATACCTATCGAGGAGGTAGGACACGACAGCATTTCCGTCCAATTGAGCAGTCCGACTGGGGAAGTACCTCCGTCCTATAGAATACCCATAATAACCTTGTGTTGTGTTCCCGACGGTGAGTGGGGTAGCCAGAGCTCACTAGAGTTTTTGTGCTGACAGTGGGAAGACCAAAAGCTTGTCCTGCTTCGTCTTTTACACTGACGGCACAGAAACTCTCTGTGCTTACAGGTTTGGCAGCACGAGTGTGACGACACCCTTGGTTTTTCACGGTAACCACTTTCCATCAGATGGGCCGTGTGCTTGTCTGCCACATAAGTGGTATAAAAAAAATCACATCAAGAGATCATCATCTGTCCTTATTCACAACTGAGCGTCGTATAGGAATACGGGCCATAACATTTCCTTGTATGAAATATTCTGTTTTGACAATTCTCTGAATTCTACAATTAAGTTGAAACCGGAGAAGAATGTCGAAACAGGACATTGTTTGAAGCTCTTTTCATCTCAGTTTTCTTTTGTTTATTAAACGTTTTATTACTTGTCAAGTTAGGTACGTTACGCGTAATAGGTACGCTATTTCCTCAATGCTGGTTATTAACGTAAGTGGTTCTCTTTATGGTACGATAAACCTAATTTACCCCCTTTAATGGGATTTTTTTCAGTAGAGCTCATACAAATAACATTATTGCTACCAATTTACGGTATATAACCGCGGTAGCCTTTTTTTTTTTACGTGCGCAAAATCCCCGCGGATACCTCCCCACCGGAGCCGGTGGAGGAGGTTATGTCGGACTCGAACCGACTAAAACGCACACCGCCTGTGGGTCGTTTTGGTTGCCGAAGGTGAGGTTGACAGGCATATCCCTCGCACCCCGGCCGACCCAGGGCCATCTCTCACGATCTGGCCCTCTTCTCGGGTGTTGGGACTACAGAGTCCCCAACTCGTCCCCGGAGACGGGAAGGCGCGCCAGGCGCGCCACCGCCTCGGCTTGCTTCTGTCAGGGTGACAAGCGGCTCCATCTGTCACCCCCAGGCCGGCGCTCATGGGGGGCGGAGGTCATTCATCGACCTCTGACGCCCGAGTTGCCTTCGTACGCGGGCAGCTTGGCTTGGGATCCTTCGTCGCTCCCGCTACCGCTCCCGCCCCGCCTCCTCCTTCACGAGCATTACTTGCTCGCAGAAGGAGGCGCCGGCTGCCCACGTATCCGCCGCGAGCAAGGTGGAGAGCGTGAGAACTCTCACTCCCAGGGCCGCCACAAGCTCCCGTCTCGGCGTTTCTCACGCCTGACACTCGGTGAGTGTGTGCGGCCCTGAGTCCTCGCTCGCGTCGCAGTGATGGCACTCGGACGTTGGCTCTTTCTTCATCCGACGCAGATACTTCCCGAAGCACCCGTGCTCGGTGATCATCTGTGTCAGACGGTACGTGAGGCTGCTGTGTGGCCTCTCTAGCACTCCCCCATGATGGGTCTTACCGCTGCTACTACGGCGCGCCCTGCGCCTGGTCGCCCAAGTCGTAGCTCCCATTCCACCACCATTTCCCTGTGGAGCCGGGATCTCACGGCCCAAATTTCTTCGGGCTTGGGATCGTGACCCCGCTCCCGCGCCGCCTTTCGGAACCGGTATAGCGCCGAAAGGAATCTCGCTTCCAGGATCCATGGTGGCGATCCGGCGAGGAGACTCGCCGCGTTGAAAGATATCGTGCGGTACCCCCTTGTGTTGCGGCACGCCAACTTCTGCTGCGGACGCTGCAGCAGGGGCATGTGCCGATCACTCAGGGTGTCCGCCCACACGGGACACCCGTACAAGGCCATGGACCGCACGACACCCGCGTAGAGTCTCCTGCAGGAGTCCTCCGGGCCCCTCAGGTTGGATACTGCCGCGCCAGAGCGTTGGCTGTGCCCACCAATTTGGGGCCCAGACTTCGGAA
This sequence comes from Eilema griseolum, assembly GCA_963662185.1. NCBI lineage: Eukaryota > Metazoa > Arthropoda > Insecta > Lepidoptera > Erebidae > Eilema > Eilema griseolum. The sequence goes on from OY759232.1 coordinate 6,657,684, forward strand.
GTGCTTCCCGAAGTCCCACCGGCCGTCGAGCACGAGCCCCAGATATTTAATCTGGGGCTTGATGCCGATGAGAGTGCCTCCCACTGTGAGACTGAAACCAGGTGGTGGCGTGCGCCGAGGTCCATGAAAGAACATGGCCTCGGATTTATGCAAAGAATGCACCTCAAGGCCCAGCCGCCGGATCCATTCCACGACTTGAGCAACCGCGGTCGTGGCCCTCAGGGTCGCTTCGCGGTATGTAGCCCCGCTCGCCGTCACTAGCGTGTCGTCCGCATAGCACGTGACGGCGGCGCCGTCCGCGAGCTCACCGCGAAGCACCCAGTCGTATCCGATGTTCCACAGGAGCGGCCCAAGAACTGATCCCTGTGGAACGCCGCACGACATCTCACGCCGACCGACGCCGGTCGCACTTGGGTAGATGACGGCTCTCTCCGTCAGGTACGCCCCGATTATGCGGCGGAGGTAGAGAGGCACACTGTGGTACACGAGTGCCTCCCTGATGCAACTCCAGGGCAAGGTGTTGAACGCGTTGGAGATGTCCAAGGACACCGCCAACGTCACCTCACCCCGGGCGACTGCCTCCTCCGCCAAAGTCCTCACGCGCATGATGGCATCCACAGTGGACCGCCACCGGCGGAAGCCATATTGGGCATCCACCAGGTCTGGCTGGTCTTCGCAATAACTCTTTCAAAGAGCTTGCCCACCTCGTGGAGCAACACAATGGGCCGGTAGCCGGACGGTTCGTCCGCCGGGCGACCCTCCTTTCGGATGAGGACCAGTTTCACCGTCTTCCACATCTTCGGAAACTGGCCCCGCTCCAAGCATGCGCTGAGGAACCCTCTCAGTCGGAGTTCGAGACCGTACCGCGGTAGCCTAGTGGTATGGGTAATGGACTGCTAAGACGAGGTCTCGGGTTCGATTCCAGGTTTTACCATGGCACACACCAATGACTTTTCGATGCTTTTCGAAGTTATGTGTGTATTTATCGCAGGTTTATAATTGCCCGGTTAATGGCAATAGGCTCGCCACCTATTACATTGGGACCTAAACATAAACTAGCGAAATGTGAATGCTAGCACCTTTGCCTACCCCTTCGGGGATATAGGCGTGAATTTAATTTTAATGTTAGGTTATTTTCGGTATATGAATGCAGTATACAGGGATATTCGTACAAGTCGGGGACGTGGGATGTATTTGGCCTAAACCATATAGTTATTAATAGTGTACCTGTTGATTGACGGACAAGCTTCAGTCTAGTGCGAACCCCTCTCGGGTTTGGTGGATCAGGTGGCAGTCGCTCCTGTAAAAGTATGTAAACCCTGGTATTTACTAACATAAATTTAGATAACTTCATTTCTAGCACATTAAAGACGGATAAACATTGATACAATTTCTGTTTTATATAGGTTCAAAAAGATCTCTTAAGCTAAAGTCTTTAAGCTAATTCGTCAGAAACTATAAAATAACTGAAAAAAACTTCAACATTGAAATTCAGATAAAAAAATACTGAGCAGTTTTATTCTAAGACGATTGCAATGAGATTAATGATTCATAGTTTTAAAACAGACTACAATGCCAGTACGAATTATCTGCTGCATCAAATTTAGCATGATGGTTATATAGGTGTAACAGACTCTCTGTGCCAAGTATTCAGACCTATGATTTACTGAGCACCTCTTACTAATAATGAGAGTAATACGAACCTCTAAGATGAATCACGTTCTTCGATGATACGTGTGGTGGGTTTCAGTATAGTTTAGCGATGCGACGATGTGACTGTGTACTTGCTTGTTTGTTTTTGATTATAAATAAATTAATGCGGAAAGAGAATATGCTAGGTACATGTGAGATACTTGCAAGAAGTATTGTGATACTTGCAAGAAGTATTTGCTATACGTACGAGTATCTATTTTTTGTATTGTGTGATGGTATTCCGTGTGCGCATAATGTGTGTATTGTGTATACCTAGTACATGTTGTGTGTATGTACAGTACGGGGACGTGTATAATATACTTTGTTTTTCTTTTTAATAGGAATAATGGCAAATACAGTAAGCTACCTGGTTTGGTTAGGCTACAGTTGAAAACCAGCGCTGCAGATTGTGCCTAATCTGCAGCATCAGCTGAACTGAGGCCTTTTAAACACACACTCCACACTGACACATGGTATTAATGAAGTAGACTATACTAGGAAACCGAGCGTAGATAAAGTATAGTTATGTTTTTTATTCTATTTTTTTTGTATACATGGTCTATTATGGCATTTATGGCATTACTATATTTTTGTGTGTGTGTGTTTAATAAACGTATTTTCTTTCTTTCTTTCTTTCTTTCATTAACGACCGTACGGTAACACTGCAAAATTATTTCTGAGCTCCTTGAGGCCGTTCTCATACTATCCGATTCAATATCAGTGTCGGACGATGATAGCCGATATCCTATATCCGATATGAACCGATAAGTCAAGAATACGTTTATAATGTTTGATAGCACAGACTCAAAAAAAAATTAACCATAAACTCAACAACAGACTCCTTTGAAAGCTCTACTATTGAATATGACATGACATTGTTTTTTTATTATTATTTTGCTGATGTGGTAACTGGTTGACCTTGATATCCGATATCGGGCAAACACAGCGATGTCAGCTCCGATATCCGATAATGTGAAATACAGATACATATTTCATACATTTTACTTCCTGTTGGCAATCGGATGTCAGGTATCGGAGCAGGTACCGATATCGGATCGGATAATGGGAAAATGCTCTTAGTGTAAGAGTATTTACTAAAGCTAGCCACAGCTAGTACTCTTAGTAGAATCTCATAATCCCTACTAAGGGCAGAACTTTAGGACATGCGCAGACTCTAGTCGTGTTCCTAGTCAAATCACTAAAAAAAAATCGGTTTCATGGAAAAGATCAATAGAATGAACGTAAACAATGCCAATGGTCTCCAGCTCGACGTCCTCGTCAGATGCTTTTTCATACCCTTTTTTACGTGTAGAAGCCCCAATGGACTAACAGTGAGAGGGGTATACCGAATTTAAAGTAACAAAAACGGCATGATACCTTTCGCATCAACCATGTGGTACCGGGAACCTGGAGTACCCTAGAAAACGAAACACAGAGAACCCAATCGGTTCGTTCGGTGGCATTGGTGCCACTGACGTGTTGTTAGGTGCCCTCTTTGGACACTAAAAAATGGAATTGCAGGGAATCGTGGGTATCGGTAAAATATTCCGAAAGCGGCAAAGGCATTCTGCCTTGAATTTAGTTCTAGGACTTAAAGTCGCTATAAAGTGTAGTGCAATGGATGGCAATTAGATCCAACCCAATAATTTTGAAAACATCACTGTATACCTAAACAACATCACCCATCAATAACAATCTCTTTAGGTCAGCTTCGGTCATTCAATGAGTCGAGACGGGACAGCTACAAAATGATTGATGAAATATAGTTACAGCGATTCTCTACGAATCGTTCTAACCATGTGTCAAGTGGCCGATTGCCTGGGTGATTGATTTGACAGTTCAGTTAAGTTATTTTAATTCTGGGTACACATCGTCTGAACGAATACTACGCAAACTTTGTTATGCCAACTTTATAGTGTCATTTAACGCCGGTTCACAGACGCGGGCGCAGATTCGGACGTATTTACCGTGACAAACGTAGCTAAAGTATTACGGACGAGCCTCTTTTCACGGTGCATAGTCCGCGAAATCGCGCACGCGTCTTTAAAATCGCGGATTGGGGAAAGTGTCTCTATGGCGTGAATTTTTTTTTTAAGAAAAGATATAGGTAAACCAAAATAAAAGTTACGCAGGATATAAGGCACTGAATCGGCATATATTTTACTTTGATTATGTCTTAAGATATGATTTCGTACCCGACCACCGACCACATACGACAACTGCAGAAGCATGCAGCAGTAACAGCATACCGTGAAATAGATTTGAATATGATAGTATTGTTTATTGTTTTATTTCATTATGGCTTCTTAATGATACCGTTTACCTGTAGCGAATTTTAATCAAGGAATACTCGTATATGTGAAAAAAATGTAGATGTGTATGTTATAAGATAAGTGAGTTTATAATAAAAAAAATAAACCTGCGATCCGGTCTATTTTTTTTATTATAAATAAATAAAATTGGCTTTTCGCATACATTATTTTTCTTGTATTTCGATACAGATAAATGAGACCATTGACAAATTGCAATGAATAAAAAATAATAATGTTATCAAATTCAAGTCTATACAATTATCACAGTATTTGTTATTTGTATACGTTGTATTTGCTGCTGCGGTCTGTGGTCGGCTACGAAATCATAACCTTACGTCTTGTACTTTTTATGTAAGGTAAGTCAAGTCTGTCACCGGAAAGCAAAATTGCTGACCATACTGAAACCAATATGTACATACGGTATCCAGATATTATGAGGCACAGTAAAAGCAATAAAACTGAATATCGACTCATATTAGGTAAAGAACTCGCAAACAAACTTCAGGGTACACGAAGTGTATATCATGTCCTACTAAGAAATCAAGATGTCCGGACGCTAGTCGCAAGATTCAATTTAAGAATGGGAAGGGGATCTCCGACCATTTTTTTCTGCTAATGAAGACATCGAAATATCTTAAAATAACACCAGATTGGCTTATTCTGTAATCATAGATAGCCAAGTTGCAGAAGATACATGAAAAAAAAGTTATTTATTAATATACAAAAATAAACTAACAGAAAGATTTTTTCAATCAGATAAAGTAAATCCACATAATTGTGTCGAGTCAATTTAGTGTATCACAGGTTAGTTGACATTTTATTTTAAAAAAAGCAATCTCGGTACGTATTGAATGTTTGTAGATATGCTCGCAAATTGAGATTCTGGGATCTGTAAATAAATGCCTAATCTCGTTTTTTACATATCGGCTTAGGGTATTCCAATGTGAGAGTTCAAGAATCTTTTTGCATTACTATTTGAAGAGTATTTTAATATGAATTGGACGAGAAAAAAAGAAACTTTACTTACTAATACTACTTTAAATACGATAACCTTCTGTTGCAGTCAAATCTAACCGTCCTCTTCCTTACCCCTCCTCCAACAATGTAAGGAGTAAATATTTTCAAATAACTCTCGATGTACCATCTACAAAGGATAAAGACTTTTCATTTGTATTTGTAAAATGTATAATTCTATGCTTATCTGATTTGCTATATAGTCAGTATTGATGGCTAACATACATATAATCACGCTTTTATTCCCGGCAGAGTGGAATTAACACCCACATTTCAACAATCATTGTATTCGGTATCACGTAATAGGGGGTGAGCCTATTTCAGTATTTCGGGCACTATTTTTGACTCAGGTCATGCATTATGAGGCTGAGTCTAGACGGTATTTATGTATCTGTCTAATGTTGACGCATTAAAGCGAATTTATATTTTTTTATAAACCGCAGTTTTAATCGGTTTTAATCTCCGTAGCAACATGAAACTATCAAGATTAGATAATTCTTAAATATTCAGACCTTCAAGGTTATCCAAGGTCCATATCCAAAAGAAATTAACTTCTAATCTCCCCATTTATTCACAAATACCACAGTTTATGAAGAAAATTTACGAGTACCTACTCATTAATTAAATTATTACTTCAATTTCGGAACGGATTCCACAATTAATGCGTTGTAAATGTCGTTCATTTATTTCGGCTCCACTTGGCCATGCGCCAAGGCGCGGCCAAGGTATGCCAGATTCTTACCAGCCAGCTCAACAATCATCTCATGCAAATGATCAGTGTCTTTTACCGGTGACAAGCATGTCAACACCTGTTTTACGTACTGAAGCTACTTTTTTAAGCGAAAATCGAGGTTTTTGTTAATCTGTAGTGTTTATGTATGTATTGTTACAATATGTCTTTTAAGCTGTAGAATTTGTGTTGACATAAATATTATTTCATGTGACTTTTTTATTGATGTCAACATGATGTCTCCTTCTGTTTTGAGGAAACAACTGCCACCTATCCCGACATCAAGAGTGACGAGCCTTCCACTGACTAGTAAGTGCTATTGGTTCCACCGCGAAGATTTTTATGAACCACTTGGGTGTGTTAAAGTGGTTACCGTGGCCTATGGAAGTGTGAAACACCAGAGAAGTCACACTCGGGCTGCTGACCCTGTAAGCACACAGTTTCTATACCGTCAGTGTAGAAGACAAAGCAGGGCAAGCCTTTAGTCTTCCCACTGACAGCACATACTCTCCAGTGAGCTCTGGCTACCCTACTCACCGCTGGGAACACAACACGAGGTTATTATGGCCGCGGTATTCTGTAGGGCGGAGGTACTTCCCCAGTCGGACTGCTCAATTGGACGGAAATACCGCCGTGTCCTACCTCCTTAAATTATTTTAGCATTATTATAGCATTGTAAATACTTTATTAGAATGGCCTCAACAGCTTCAGTATAGGTTTTTACAAAACTATGAAAAACTAATTCTAGTACACGTTCATTCAACGCAATTAACAGCAGGCGAAGAACTCAACATTACTTTTATACACAATTATGTACTTTATAAGTAAGTATTTATAAAATATTACTATTTAATTAAACGCCAACAACTCCCAAATACTCCAACCAACATACATTTCCATCGAAAGGTTGCCTGGAAGAAATTGTGTAAAGCTATAAGGCCACCGTTTGTACTGCTCTTGTCTTCTCATGTTTCTGTAACATGAATATTGTAATTGGCGTACAATAAAGAATATAATAAATAAATAAAATTACTTTTCGAAGTATTTAAATAACTTCTGTAAATTTATCTCTAGGCCAGACCCATTGAACGGTTCTCTGTGACAGAAGCATTAACTTTATAGAACACCTACTTTAAAAAAATCTATTTTGTAGAGCGCAAAAAGATGACAGTGTGTTGAAAGATTTATATACCTACTAGATGTTTATTTATGAGTTCGTTAGCTTATATATTGTGTAGTTTACGAGTAAAATTAGACAATTTTGTCCAGGTCGTGGTTTATCTTTGTGCCAAATATTAATGTTTTGTAAAACCAAAAGAAAATTAGGCTAATTAATGGAACCCGCCTGCTATTAAACATGATTGACTCCGTTTAGTGAGTAGTTACATTGGGATTTTTATGTGGATAAGCATTTTCTATGGTTTGCAGTTTTGACGTTATTGATTACATATTTATGTAATCTACTTTTAATTTCTTTAATCTATCGATTTGGGTATCAAAAATACCTTATAGGGTATTGATAGATAGATAGCTAATACTTTATTGTACACCAATACATTTACAGCAGAGACACTTAGGTTTTTAAAACTAATATAATTATATTTTCATCGTCGTAATCCATCCAGCCATTTCGGAAGATAATGAATAACCTGACTCGGTAATGAAGGAAGTTTCATACAAAAATGCGCGAAAAACAAACCCTTTCTTCTCAGTCCAAGTACTCGTAAAACGGGGTCTGAAGTATTCACTTCAGATAATCCATGTTAACATAATACAGACAGTATCTATACATAATATTCGCGAGCAATGAAATGAAGACGAAGTCTACAAAATCGCAAAATTGCTCGCCAAATTGACTCGCCGTAAATTCACATGAAAATAAATAAACCGGGAACACACCGGCGTACACAGTCAAAAGAATTTAAGCAATGGTTGAAATGATTGATGGATACAAGGGAGACAAGGCATTTATGTAAAGATTGTATAACGCGGCTGTCTATTGTGTGTATTAGGGCGTAAGTCTATTGTCGAGAGATATAATATAAGTATATAAAATGAAATAATTATCCAAAGACTTATACCTGACAGAAGCAGGTACGCTTTTCGTTGTGGGTAAGGAATTTGATACCGTAAAACTTGTGATGTATGTCGCCAAACTTGGAGAATAAGGTTAATTTCACACACAACTTCATAGCAAATCGTGAAGGGATACCGTGTCGTTTTAGGGTTGACGACATACCTACCTTAGCGTTAGCAACCTATGAGAAGTTATGAAAAAGGAAGTCCAAATTATTAGAGGAGGTAGGACACGGCGGTATTTCCGTCCAATTGAGCAGTCCGACTGGGGAAGTACCTACACCCTACAGAATATCGCGGCCAAAATAACCTCGTGTTGTGTTCCCGGTGGTGAGTAAGGTAGTTAGAGCTCACTGGAGAGTTTTTGTGCTGTCAGGAGGAACATTAAACGCTTGTCCTGATTGATGATGATTCTGCACTGGCGGCACAGAAACTTTTATGCTTACAGGGTTGGCAGCGCGCTTGTGACTCCCTTGGTGTTTTACACGTTCATAGGCCACGGTAATCACTTTCCATCAGAGGGGCCGTGTGCTTGTCTGCGAACCAAGTGGTATTAAAAAAGTTACAAAATATTGCACAGTAGAACGAATGTTCGTTAAACTGAGGTAAACTCAACCAAGCTAAAATACTTACATTAAGAGTTTATTAACATCAGTGGTGTAGGCGTGCGTATAGCCTAATCTTGGTTGAAAACCGCCACGTCTTCCTTGCAAGTTCTATTTCCGTCACCACTCCTAAATTTATATAAAAAGTTAGAACAACATGGGCTTTCTTTGACATATATATATGAATATTTTATGTTGATATGCTGTAGAGATAGTCGTAAAATTGTGAAGAAAAACGATTGTCGCGGTATGGTCATAGGTAATACGAAAAGTGATGAAAGGTTTGTTGTAAAAAAGGTACAAAATAGAGGCTTTAGCAGCTCAGTACGCTCAAGAAAAGATGGAGGAAATATGTGTGTAAAGAAGTAAGTGACTGAGGAAAAGACAACTAGATGAAACTACAAAAATAGATATGATTCTGACACATTAATTAATCAGTGAACCGCATCATTGGGTGTTAAGGAAAAGTGTTGCGTGACGGTCGCTGACTATTGAAATCTAATAAGGAAAAGCTCCATTTAAAGCATTCGACTGCTATGCAGGGGGCGCGGGTTTGATTCCCGCTCAGTGCAAATATTTGTATGCATGTATATGTATATATGCATTGGTCTGGGTGTTTCTATGTATAATATGTATGTATTTACAAAAAAAGTATCTAAGTATGTTTATCCGCATTCTAGATTCCATAACACCAGCTAGTTAAGCTATGCTAACGATGGGTCTAGCGTTGTAGAATTTTTATTTATATTTATTTTTATTTATATACCATCATATGTAGAGATGATATGATACAACGGTATTGAGCAGTCCGACTGGGGAAGTACCTCCACCATACAGAGTACTGCGGCCATAATAACTTCGTGTTGTGTTCCAGGCGGTGAATATGGTAGCCAGCAGAGCTCACTGGAGGGTTTTTGTGCTGTCAGTAGAAAGACCAAAAGCTTGTCCTGTTTTGTCTTTTACACTGACGGCACAGAAACTCTCAATGCTTGCAGGTTTGGCAGCGCGAATGTGACTCTCTTGGTTTTGCACGCGTCCATAGGCCACGGTGACCACTTTCCATCAGGTGGGCCGTGTGCTTGTCTGCCACCTAAGTGGTATAAACAAAAATACCTTTTTAGTTTATTGATTTTTGTTTTCTTTATGTTTTTTTCATTAACTACACTGTGACATTATATACAACGATGTAACAATTACATCTTAATATAATTAATTAGATTATAGATTTTTTTTGTCTTTGTTTGGTAATGAACAATCTTTGTGGCCATGTTGTTTTAAAACTAGAACAAAATATATTACTCTTTATTTTGTCAAGTTGCTATCTTTTGAAATATAAGCACCTATCCTATTTTATTTTTCTCTTTAACATGTCTATCTTATGCCATATTTTTATAAAATTAGTTCAGTGATATTGGAGTGAAAAGAGAGTTTTTTTTTTTTCTCTTTATTGAAGGACTTTGTCGCTAGAGCGATGATGTTGCCCGTATTGTAAACAAACACATACAAATACAAATCAACATATACAAATCAAACAAAAACAAAAACATATATGCACAGTTATCATATGCTTAACCTCTAAACTTAACTAAGTTGTACAGTGCCCGGGCCGTATCCGATAATGGCTCAGACAGGGCACTGTTACAACTCCCCACCATTAGGCTACTCTTCAACAGAGGAAAAGAGAGTTACTTTTGTATATTAATGTATGGTTACCTATATTAGTTGCTATCATTTTTATTTATACCACTTAGGTGGCAGACAAGCACACGGCCCACCTGATGGAAAGTGGTTACTGTGGACTACGGACGTGTGTAACACCAGAGGAGCCACACTCGCGCTGCCGACTCTGTAAGCACAGAGTTTCTGTGCCGTTAGTGTAGAGGACAAAGCAGGACAAGCCATTAGTCATCCCACTGACAGCACAAATTCTTTAGTGAGCTCTGGCCAACCTACTCACCGCTGGGAACACAACACGAAGTTATTATAACCGCGGTATTATGTAGGGCGGAGGTACTTCCCCAGTCGGACTGCTCAATTGGGCGGAAATACCGCCGTGTCCTACCTCCTATTTTGTATTACTTGGACAATACGAATATTATATCTCCCACACCGTATAATATGATTACTAGTTGAGTTTGTACCTATTAAAGATAATTTGTTTCACATAGTCTCGATAGATTTATATTAGTGTGATTTATATCGCGATATTAATATCCTCCGCAACTTAATGAAACCACCGTATAACTATACAGTGATCGTTTTATTAGTGCATACATATAAGTATTTAAACTATCATGGTCACTCACATCAGTATCAAAATAAACGGGATATTTATGATGTTCCATTGCTTTGAGTTTCCGATATTTTGGCGCTGTTGCAAGCACCATGATCACTGAGGAATTTTGTAGCTAAAGGTATATGAAACATGGTAAATATCCCGTTTATTTTGATACTGAGTACCTACATACATATTATCACGCCTCTATTCTCGAAGGGTTAGGTAGAGGTTAATTAACAACCACATTTCACCAATCATTGTTTTCGGTCTCACGTAAGAGGGGTGAGCCTATTGCCGTCTACTGGGCAATAAAGTTAATTCGAGCCATGTCTCTATGCCTGAGCCCCGGCTGTATATATATCTGTCTGATGTTAAACAGTCCTATCCTTTAGTCACCTTGTATGACACCCCATAGGAAAAGATGGGATGGCCCAAATTCCGCTCTGCCGGGAACCACGCGACGAATTTTATTAGTAACTACTAATAAAATTATTTAGTCTTTTAAGCAAGTATGTTTTACTCAAAACATTTTTGAAAAACATACATTACTTAAATAGGAAGCCCACGCATTATTTTGAAACAAGACTCATCCTTAACTTGGGTCGCGTTTCTTATGACAAGACCAAAGTTATTTTTAGAAAAAAGCTCCGGATAATCTTTCAATTTCTCGTAGTCACTTTGTTATTTGAGGTGATAAGTATCATCACCTTTAGCTACAAAGTTAATTAAGTTGAGATAATAAAATGACACGTAGGTAAAGATAGCCCCAATAAAGAAATGACAGATTCTTAAAAAGTTTGACTGCCTACTTACCTGCCAATATTCGATGTCACTGGCCAGAGATTACACTTTTAGATTTTAAGTGTTGCAATACCAGTAGAATTGTGAGAAGAAGAGCCAGAGAATAAAATCTCATCACTCTTTTCCAAGTGAAAAATTTCAATTTACGGTTTCACGCATCCAGAAAACTCAATATAAACATAACATAACATATTAAACTCACGTCTATATCCCCGAAGGGGTAGGCAGAGGTGCTAGCACCCACATTTCGCTAGTTTATGTTTAGGTCCCAATGTAATAGGTGGGCGAGCATATTGCCATTAACCGGGCACTTATAAACCTGCGATAAATACACACATAACTCGACAAGTCATTGGTGTGTGCCATGGTAAAACCTGGGATCGATCCCGAGACCTCGTCTCAGCAGTTCATTACCTATAACACTAGGCTACCGCGATCATAAAAGAAATAAAAAATAATAAAATAAAATAAAAAATAAAAGAAATAAAAATAAACGATAAATCTCATCATCATCACTTTAATACTTCTTCATCTCTGTACTCTACTAAGACATATCCGTCAGTGTAGAGGACAAAGCAGGACAAGCCTTTGGTCATCCCACTGTCAGCACAAAAACTCTCCAGTGAGCTCTGGCTACCCTACTCACCGCCGGGAACACAACATGAAGTTATTATAACCGCAGTATTCTGTAGGGCGGAGGTACTTCCCCAGTCGAACTGCTCAATTGGGCGGAAATACCGCCGTGTCGTACCTCCTCAATGGATGGATGGACTTATGCTACATAAACCGCATTATATTTCAATTGGGTTGCCTTAGAAGTTTGATTTTTGCACAGTGGCCTATGGACGTGAGCAACGCAAAGGGAGTCACACTTGCGCTGCCAACCCTGTAAACACAAGAGTTTCTGTGCCGTCAGTGTAAAAGATAAAGCAAAACAAGCTTTTGGTCTTCCCACTGACAGTACAAAATCTCTCCAGTGAGCTCTGGCTACCCTACTCACAGCCGGAAACACAACACGAGGTTATTATGGCCGTGGTATTCTGTAGGGCGGAGGTACTTCCCCAGTCGGACTGCTCAATTGGACGGAAATACCGCCGTGTCCTACGTTCTCTAAGAAACCTCCTCCGCTTTTTTTCACTTTGCGTACGGACCCCTAAAAATCACAATAAACGACATTCACGCGAACGGAGTCGTAGGCATCAGTTAGTTCATTTCTAATACAAGTATTCGAATTCCTTTTAGACTTTGAAACCGCGTGGCAATTTTATTTTAAACGTTTTATTACTGCCTGTGTTTACTTGTAAAATACCCACCGACAGAGTATCTTGTAAATATGTTTAGAAAAACAAATAGTTTTATCAGAGAAATATGTGTTGACCTTGTAACTCTCAATAGTTATGTAAATATAACATAAAAATGTCTAGGAAACATAACGCTCGCATTTGAAGATTTTTAAATTATACAGAACTTACAGCGGCAACAATTTGGCGGCATTCCTGTTGAACTTTTTGTGAAGCATTTAAATATAGTATTGTTCAAATTACATTCTCACTCACACACATACAATTCTTTTATATATATGCTTGCTGTTGCTTACGGTTCTACTTAGATTGATCCTTCAAACACAGAGTCTACGCGAAATTTCAAATGTCAGGTGTACCAGCTTGCAGGTGCCGGGGTTGTGAGGGATATGTCTTAGGCAAGCTCATACCCCGGCATCTGAAGACCCAGGACGGTGTGCGGTCTTAGACCGTTGTCACATTATCCGGTCCGATATCCGATAAAACCAGCCCGATACGTCCATTTGCTCGATATCACAGACTAGAAAAATAATACCGTAAGCTCAACCACTGACTCCTTAGAAATGTCTACCATTGAATATGATATGATATTTGTTTCTTTTTTTTTTTTTATTTTGCTATTGGTGACTGATTGACATTGATAGCCGATATTGGGCGAACACAGCGGTGTCAGCTCCGATATCTGATATCAGGCCGGACAATATGAAAGACAGATTTCATACATTTTACTTCCTGTCGGCTATCGGAGCGACACCGATATCGGATCGGATAATGGGAAAACGCTCTTAGTCGTTTTGGGCTCGACATAACTGCCTTCTCTGGGCGGCTGGGAATATCTAAGGGGATTTACGCATTTAAAAAAAAGAATGGCTTGGGTTCCGAGAATCTGATGAGGCCCTTACATCTATTCACTTCTCGAAATTCAATTTAGCTAACACTTTTTTACCATTTTTATTACAAATAAGTACATGGCTCGTTTATTTATCTTAACGTGTGTACGCGCATAAACAAACCAAAGATAATTAAGATGTGAGTTTATTGGCACCTGTCCTCACGCTCGCTGGCAGACTCGTACGCTGGTTGTTGTTCGATATTTTATTTTTCCTTCCGTAAACTGTAATGAGAATTAATTATAGATTATATTTTTTTTAAAGAACATTAGAACCAAAATCACTATTAAACTGATTTTATTTTATTTCTTTTTTTTTCTGTTAACCAATTGTAATCCACCGTCTCTTCTTATTACAAATGCGTTTGGAACTCGATTTCAGTGAGAATGCCCTTAAATATAGTGACCTAACACGTGCAGGGCTTAAATGTCACCATCACACTGTGCAGAATATACGAGCAAGAACCAAGCGGTTCGGAGACTCTTTTCTTTGCCGCACCACCAATACCTGGAATTCATTACCAGCACACTTGTTTCCTTCTTCCTAGTCCCGGGGCCTTTAAGCGGGGCGTGAAAAAGCATCTGATGAGGCCGCCAAGCTGAGTGCCACCATTGTAACATTACTTAGAGTCTGTAATGGTGACCCTCTTTCCTGAGACTTTGCCTTTAGCTTACCATCAGGCGAAGTGAAGTCAAGTTGGCGTGTCCTATATAAAAAAAGAATTGTCAACGAGATTTGGTTTTTATTCTTATCTTTTGCACTCTGAAACTCCTGATCGAAGTACCTACACTAAATTCCTACTTTGCTGTATAGGTACTAAATTTTATACTGCAATTCTTGCTGCGCTTGACGATCGATACGATACTTTGAAGTAGCCTTGCAACAAAACACCTACATAAATTGTGTATGGAGTTAGAACCCTGGAGCGTTTAAGTCCTCCAGAAATTACAAAATTGCTCGATCACATCTTATTAAAAGAATATAAAGTAGCTTAGGTCCTATTACCGGCTGTATTCCATTTTAACTATTTGTCATCTTTCATTCAAATCTACAATTCTAGTATAATACATACATACATAGGGGAGACCGGGGCAAAACGGGATATCTAAGGAAAAAAAAATCATATAAAGAAAATTAAACTGTTTATTGGTATAATTTTTACATAGACAGCAACATTTATAAATCAACATTATATAATCAACTCGTTTTACTCGCTAAATCTTCTTATTTTGGTTAATTAGGAACAACAATTAGGAACAAAATTTTCCCATCTTGCCCCTTAGCCCGGGGCATAATGGGAAATTGCACGGGGCAAAACGGGCACACATTTTAATCGAGCTGACAACGCTCACAAGTATGCGCATCCTCATCATCCTCATCAACCCCAGCACAAGAATTGTGAGCCCAGCCGAGGCAAACATTACAAATCACCCATCCTTCGACTGACTGTGAATACAAGTGCCCGCAGTAAATGCAAGCGCAGTCATTTTCATCTTCCTCTTGGGATGAATCAGTCTCACTTTCTTTCTTGCGCTTCTTATTTTTATTCTTTCCAGCGTTACTACTAGCTTTTTTTACTTCAGTCTTCTTCTTGGCATTTTTATTTTCTAAATTAGTCTTAAGCTCATTTTTGTACGGCGAACCAGTGAGTATTGCAGTCTTTCCTCGTTTTCTAGTCTTTCTTTCTTCAGTTCTAACTTCCTTTGGTATTGCTATGATGTTTGCTGGAGAAACCATAAATGTGACATTTGCTGATTTGTTTTCCGAAGTCTTCTCGCTCATAGGAACCAAGACCTCCTCTAAAGTACTTGAAGTTGAGGGTCTAGACTGAGATGCCATTTCTGTGGTAGCTGAACGTCGTATTCGTATATTGGAGGTCTTATCTGGAGTAGAATCCTTCAAAACGTCTGAAGCCAAAGCTATAGATTGAGGTTCTGGAGTTTTTTGTTTGCCCACACGAACTGAGATTAAAGAGCTCTTCTCTAAAATAGCTGAAGTTGAGGGTCTACATTTAGATGACGTTTCAGATGACGCTGAATTTGGTGTTTCTTTATTCAAGGTCTTATTTGCAGTGGAATCCTCTAAAAAGTATGTGGCTGTAGCAACAGATCGGGACTCTGGAGCATTTTCTTTGTCAACAGGAACAGATATAGAAGGGGACTCTGCCACAGCATCTTGATTCTGAATAGGTGCAATTCTTTCAGTATTGGTAGTCTCTGCGGCTATGAAATCTGCCTCAGTAAATACATTTCTATCTACTGGCCATATCCCGCATTTTCGAAAACCATTAATGGCAGTAAGCATCGTTGCCGCTTGAAGGTAAGCATTCCCAAATAGTTTTGCCACTTGATACGGCGTAACTACGCGTCCTGGGTGCTCTCGCAACCACTTTTTTACCTCTGTGCTGTAATAAGTATTTAGAGGACGCATGAAAGCAACGTCTAAAGGTTGCAGCTTATGGGTGCAATGTGGCGGTGTACATAATAGTATAACATGATGTTCTCTCGCATAGTCAATTACCTCCAGATTTTTAGTGTGTGAAGCATGCCCATCTAATAAAAGTAAAACTGGCTTCTCTTTCGTCGGTCTTGTGAACTGTACAAAGGACTTGAACCACTCATAAAATATTTTCAATGTTATCCAGCCATTGTCACTGCATGTTCCCCAAAATCCCGACGGTGCATCATCCAGTAACTCATTTTTCATTCGCTTTCGTGCGAATATTAACATTGGTGGAACGTAGGTGCCTGCTGCGTTAAAACATATTTCGGCTGTTACTAACTGACCTCTTTCCGCTGAAGAAAGACAGCCAACTTGCTTCTGGCCTTTCAAAGACAAAATTTTTAATTGGCTCTTTGGCACTGTGCTAATGCCAGTTTCGTCCACATTATATATTCTGTCAGGTGTCAGTGAATACTTGTCAACAACCTGTTCCAATAATGTGAAGAATTCATTAACTGCCACTCGATTAAACCCCATAGCTCTCGCGGCAGATGTGGGCTCTGGACGCCTAAATGCCAGATCTGGATGTCGCTTCAAAAATCCACTGAGCCAGTCTTCGCCAGCAATTCCATTTTCTCCGTTGAACGGGTTTTCAATTTGATTTTTTACGGCCAATTGATACGCTAAAACACGGACCTCTTTGCCAGTCATGCCAAATAGGCGTGCTTCCATAGATTTGATATACTGTGCTAATTCATTTTCCTGCTCTTCAGTGAATACCGTTTTAAAGCGTCCTAAACTTTTTCTACTTGAATCTGTACCTTCAATTCCATTTTTTCGCGCCATTTTGACACGACGTTCTAATGTTGATTTTGGCACATTGTATGTGCTCGAGGCTCGTAGAAATCCCATTCTTTCTGTAATAACAGCACTAATAGCTCTTCTCATGTCTTCTTCCTCCCATTTACCGCGATCACTTGTACGTTTATAATTACGAACCATTTTGGCTAAAAAAACGAAAAAATAAATTAAAATTCAATACCTACAACATTTTGAACATAATTCGTAAACACGGGGCAAAACGAGATAGTATCCCGTTATGCCCCGATCGTTTTGCCCCAACGAACATTTTTTGCAACAATACAAAGCATTCCTAACCTAAAACTGTGAAGGTTATAAACAGTACATAATATAAAACAATGATCTTTCCTTACGGTGCTTAGGTTAAAAATATTGTAAAAACGTGCTTACTTACTTCGTAACACATCGATACTTGTCGTACAACTTCGTAATATTATTCAAAGTATTAAGTTTTTTCGTTCAAAGCAGCCAAAACAAACAGAGACACGTTTTTTTCCGCTGACCGGCGAAATGCGACTGAAGTTTGAACTAATGGCGCTGCCGTAGCTCAATAGCGTGCAAAACTCACGTACACCAGCACATTTCCCGTCCTGCCCCGGACCTCATCTTGCCCCGGTCTCCCCTACAATCATGCGTTTATTTCTGGAGGGTTAGGCAGAGGTGAACTAACATCCACATTTCACCAATCATTGTATTCGTAATAGGGGGTGAGTCTATTGCCGTATTTCGGGTACTATGGTTAACCCAAGCCATGCATATGAGGCGAAGTCTGTCTGATGTTTATTTATTTATTTATTTATTTATTAATTTCATACATACAATGTCATTACAGGCAGACCCAATGCGACAGAGTAGCAATATAATTTTAATAATTTCATTTACAATATATGTCATTTACATCATCATAATCACACATAATCATGCTTCAAAAACCAAATAATAATTTCACAACATGTTATCAATTAAAGTACTCAGACATAACTACCATTTCAAATACTATTCATGAACATGTCATATCAGAAATAAAAATTATTCAGTTGATGATGTCAAAATAATAATTAAAATAATAATGTCAAAGTAATAATTAATTTTTAAAGGCAAAATAATACTTCAATTCATAGTGTCAAAATAATAATTCGATCAATAATGTCAAAATAGTAATTCAAATCAATTGTCAAAATTATATATTTAATGTCAAGTGCACAATAATTTAATGTCAAATGATGAAAATACAATTTACATTCCTAAAATATATTATTTAATATTAGCGATACATAATCAGATTATATCAACTTAACCTAGATTCCTTCGCTCAAAACACAGTAACTAGCCCTTGTGAATTCATTCAGGGAGCATGAAAACAAGCACTAATCTAATCTGTCAGCCATCATATTAAGCGCACGCAGCGCCCGCGTCAGCGGCGCCCTCTGCAGCAAGTTGGTACGCGCGCGACACACTCGCAGCAGCGGGGGGCGCCGCCGCCTCAACGCGTACTCCTCCGGTACACACAGCCCTACTTCCCGAAGGATAGCTGGGTTGTGTATAAGCCCACGAAACACTTTAAACAAATAGGTGGCCATAGCCACCTCCCTCCTTACTTCCAGCTTATAATATCCTGTCATACCCAGAACGAACAACGTAGGATACAACCACGGATAGCCCGGGTAGACACCATACTGTTTCCAATATAAAAATCGAAGGAACTTATTCTGGGTACGCTCCAACATAACCTTATATTTGTCTTCGTGTGGAGACCAGATTAGCGCATTGAACTCTAGGTGACTCTTCACTAGAGCCTCATACAACGCCCTTAACGCCGCAATACTAGTAAACTGGTTTGCCTGACGTAAGACAAACCCTAAATTTCTGAAAGCTTTTTTACAGACACCGGTGATATGGTCACGGAAATTTAAATCAGTGCTAAAGCGCACGCCCAAATCCTTAACCTCGGTTACACGCCGCAGAGGGACTCCTTCCATGTGATATTGGAAGTGACTTTGGTTGTGTGCACGGCTGAACGATATCACCGAGCACTTAGCTACGTTAAAGTAAAGTTTATTTTGTAAGCTCCATCTCACAATCCTTTCTACGTCTTGCTGTAGTTCATCATGATCTATGTGGTCGTTAATAACTCGTACCAATTTTAAATCATCTGCAAAAAGCAAGGGCACAGAGTGTTTGACCTCCTCCGGTAAGCTATTTATCGTGAGTATGAAGAGAAGAGGCCCCAAGTTACTGCCTTGACTCACTCCAGATCTCGCAAAATATGGTTCGGAAAGGTGTCCCCCACAGTCAACGTATTGGCATCTGTCCCGCAAGTAGCTGGAAAAGAAGGACAGTGTATGCGGCGTACATCCAACGCTAGCTAGTCGTGATAAAAGCACGTCATTATCAACAGTATCAAATGCCTTCCGAAAATCAAAGTACGCCACATCTACCTGTAGACCAGCGTCCACCGCCGGCACCAAACATGACATTAAATTAATTAGATTGCCCGTAGTACCCCGCCCGGGTCGGAACCCGTGTTGCGCATCAGATAGCTGAGTGTCTATCTGTCCGTATAAGCAGTTGTGAATGGTTGCCTCGAACACCTTAGCTGGAGTGCTAAGCACAGCCACGGGCCTGTAATCACTTGGGTTTGGGCCTCCATTACCTTTTGGTACGGGTATCACACGCGTTAGTTTCCAGCGCTCTGGAAATTTTGCGGTCGCAATGCAGGTGTTGAATAAATGCAGCAAAGGTTCAGTGAGTACCATGCGACAATCCCTGAAAATGAACGCTGGTATGCCATCCGGTCCCATGGAGCGCTTGGGAGGCAGACGAGCCAGCGCGGTCTTCACATCTCCCAAACGCAGGCCAGTAAGGTCCACCCACGCCCCTGGAGCCGGTGTCCCCACCGAGCTGGCCGCCGCCACGTTCAGTTCAGCGGGTTCCTGGTTGTACACCGAGTGGAAAAACTGAGCGAATTCATTCGCGCATTCCAACTCTGACAAGGTGCGGTCCTCTTTCACTAACCTGGGCTTACCTGTGTTACCCTTTCTACTTCTCATGTAATTCCAAAAGGCCCGTGGGTCCACAGCCAGATGATGCTGTACGCGCTCACTGTACTGGTCGTGAGCTCGCAGAATCTCCACCTTCACTGCTGCCCTACACCTGCTAAAAGCTTCATAATCACTAAGAGATCCGGTTTTTTTATATCGTTTATGTAACGTATGCTTATAGCGTAATTCCCTAATAATGTGAGGCGTGTACCATACCGGATATATATACCTATTCCTATGTGTAGTGTTGATATTCTTATAAGGAATACATAGATCAAATATTTCGTAAATCTTATCATAAAATAAATCTAAAATAATTTCCGGGTCACTAGAAGAATATAAATCGCTCCAATCTATTCTCGTAAACAAATCATATAAATAGTCAAAGTTAGCTTTATTAAAATTCCATTGTTTACGTGGTAACGGACTCGGTGAACACTGCATGGGAGAAGAGGGGGACTCGAGGGTCGGGGCAGGCACGTCACGCGGCGGCTCCCGCGCACCCAGCTCGAGGCGCACGGCGAGTGGGGGATGGTGGCGGTCTACCGGCTCCATCCTGTCGTCCGCCGGCGCTGTTAAACAACCCTATCCCTTAGTAGCCTTGTACGGCACCAAATGGGAAGATATGCAATTCTACTCTGCCGAGAACCACGCGTAGTATAATCCTTACATTTATAAGAACATTCGGATTTATAATAGTTATTAGTGCAAATAAGAAGCCTTTTTGTAATCCAAAAAGGGCGTTACATCCTCTGTTTGTAACAGATAAAACTTACACGTCATTAAAAGTGATAGTTGATTCCAGAGATGTGAAGGGAAACACAAACTAAGCCAAAGCTCAATATTCTCTGCCTTACGCATCACTTTATGTTTATAATTTCTGAAAATGATTTTAATGCTAAGATAGTCTTTAAACCGAAATGAGTTAAGCTACTTTAGTTGCTGTCTGGACACAATAACTCATTTACAAATATGTAGTATTTTCTTATTTTCAGAAAATGGTTTTAAAGTTAAGATGATCTTTAAACCGAAATATGTTAAGCTACTTTCGTTGCTGTCTGTACGCAATAACTCATAGACGAATAGTGGTTTTCGATTTAAAACCAATCACATTAGTAGGTGTTACCTTGTGTTATATTTAGACAGCAATGGTCATAAATTATGGTTCCAATGCATTACTCAAGTGCTAAATACTTAACGTTTGTGAACTAGACCAGAACATTTGCTTTGATTGGTTCTTAATATTTCTGTATTATATGGCATTGCTGAATATATGGCTGTATGCTACCATTGAGAATAAATATAATACTATAACTACACTAGCTGTTCCAGTCCGGTTTCGCCCAAGGTATACTTCGAAACCTCATACTACCCGTAATGGAATTTGACGTTTATATTCTTGACATTTGTGATTATTACTCCGCTCCCTTGAGTAGGAGCGTGATGATATATAACCAATAACCTTTCTCAATAATTGGACTATTAAACAAAAAAAAATATTTAAGTCAGACCAGTAGTTCCTGAGATAAGCACGTTGAACCAAAAAGCAAACTCTTCAGCTTTATAATATTAAAACAGGGTTACTGGTAACACAACGTATTTTCATCAGGGGGTGTTAGAGTATCCAAAATACTAAACCTTTGACCACTCGTATGTATTCCTGAAAGTTAATAATCTTCGAAAGGATTGACTTTTGAGTATTTTTACGTATTAACCCAGAATTAAGGCTTTATGTGCAAATTTTATAAAAAAGTTTTTGCCGAGTGGGAATTATTACAAATTTATTTTTGTAGGTGATGTTTTTACTAAGCTAAAGAAATAAAAACTAATAAAAAGACAGTTAGCAACAATAAAACTGTGTCATTTTGGGTCCTTTAATATCTCCTGATAGGAATACGTCGAGTTACCAGTAACCCTGTAAAAGTATAGATATGTTTTCAACCCATGTTTACTGTAAAATGGGAAACCTTCAATGCGATTATACACCTGGGCGAACGCGTTTATGTTACCCTCGTCAATCTTATCAAAAACAAGATAAGTATAGAACAGTGGGCTGCAGAAATCCGTGGACAGCTCAAGATCTATAATGCTTTGAGCAATTATGTTTAATTTAACAGAATATATAAATGATGTTACCTCCATTACCAAATAGTTAGAAGAAGAGAAAGTAAGAAATGCATTTATTTACATTGGTGATAACCAGAGTGCTTGTGCTGACGAAGAAAGAATACAAGTATCACCACCCCATCTCATCCGAAGGGCGTCGTAAGAGGCGACTTACCGGAAAGCTGACGATATCACTGTGAGAGAAGGAAAACTCGAAATAAAACCCTGTACTAACCCGTCTGGCCAACATAGCTACAGTAGGCCCAAGGCTCCCGACATTGGGAGAAGCTTTTGTCCAGCAGTGGACAGCGGTAGGCTAATTGGTTGATAGAACCAGTGTACTAATGTATTTACTAGATTGTGTATGGTCTCATATAGTCTTAATTTCAAATTGTACACCGACTTCTATAGCCCACTATACCTACCTACGGTCTTATTTTAAAACTTTTAGTTAAGCTTTAATATTACGATTTCAATTACGCATTTAATTCCATATCAAACTTGATAAGAAGTTCGAAGAAATTAACGGAAAAGGGATTACACTAATACAAATTGCCTTTTTAATAGATATTCTTCGCAACTTCCTTAAGCTTGTCAATTTCCAGACATCGATATTCCCCTCAATTCATTTTGCGATCTTTTTATAAAGTAAATTTTCATTTTCATTTAACACTAATACAATTTTTTCCTGGTCGATTCAGACCAGGAAAATATCATTTTCTTACAAATTTTTACGTACATTTTATATAGGGGTTGCCTGAATACTACATCAGTTTTTGAAGTGAAAACTTTTTTAGGCTCATTGGACATTCTCATACAATTTTGAGTGAAATAAAATCATGGACCTCGCGTCATCGTCACTTTACGTCTGATGAATAGATATAGATATAACGATATAAATGTTTAATTCTATACGGCCAGTACATGTAACACTTTACCTAATGAAGTAAAAACTTTTTTGGTACATGCTCCTGAACCTTCTAATATTCTTGAAGAAATTCATTGAAGAACTTTTTTTTTTACGTGCGCAAAATCCCCGCTGATACCTCCCCACCGGAGCCGGTGGAAGAGGTTTCAGAACCGGTATAGCGCCGAACCTTTCTTCTACTATAAAGTTACAACCAACTGTGACGGCACGGTCAATTTTTTTTATACAAATTTTGTTGATATAAAAATATTTCCCGGTAAGAAGCAAAGCAATAAGGTACATGAAATAAACAGAACCTTTGTTTCTTTGACTGTTTGTAATCACTTGGGAACCGACTGAATATTTCTCTCTATGTTCCTGTAATGTGACTTGAAAAGATAATGTGACTTGAAAAGGTATGTGTTGGAATAAAACTCTCGTATATCACCGTGATTTGACACATGGAGAGCAAAAGCATTTTTTTGTCGGTATTACCTGAAGACTTGGACAAGATGGATTGCGTGAAAGAGTATATAGCAGGGAAAGGAATCACTAAAGAGATGACATCCGACCGGAATCTATGGAGTAATTGAGATGAGGGTAGACCGATGATGTTTGTATAAAGACTATACTATGATTACTGTCATTTAGCCATGGTTGATGGTAATTTACCTCCGCTCTACAGAATACCGCGGCCATAATAACCTCGTGTTGTGTTCCCGGCGGTTAGTAGGATAGCCAGAGCTCACTGGAAAGTTTTTGTGCTGTCAGTGAGAAGACCAAAGGCTTGTCCTGCTATGTCTTCTGCGCTGGCGGTACAGACTCCCCTGGTATTGCACACGTCCATAAGTCACAGTCCTTTAAGCGGGGCGTGAAAAATCATATGATGAGGTCGTCAAGCTGAGTGTCACCATTGTCACATGGTATGTGTAAGTAATGGCCCTCTTTTCTGAGACTTTGCCTTCAACTTACCAACAGGCAAGGAGAAGTCTAAGTCACTTTCCATCATGTGGGCCGTATGCTTGTCTGCCACCTAAGTTGTATAAAAAAAAAAACATCGGTAAAACCGTGAAAATCCACATCAACAAATGTTACGATACTCACCCCTAATTTTTACTTACAAGTTTGTTCCCGTAATTCCCTTAATTTACGGGAATCCCTCTAGTATTCCACACGAATGGAGTCACATACACAGATATGGTTAAGTATTTAAATTGAATTTTAAAAAGTGATGAACCATAATTAAATAGTCTTTTACGATCAAATATTTTTACACAAACAGCTCCTTTGAATATTGCATATAACTTGTGCACTGCTTGTGACAACATTTTCCCTTTCATTAAATATTAAAAGAGACATCCTGTGACGTAACCACTACGACGTCACGAGTTCCATTATATGATGGGAAAACATCTCTCGTTCGCAACACAATTAACCTTCTACCCAAGACTCTCTTAGGTAGGCTTTTTCATAACAATTTACATAAAATTGTGAAGACTTTTCATTTTAAAAGCATGATATTAAATGATAACATTACGTGTCTTGAGTGCAAAGGCTCGTACCTAAGTGGTTCCCGAGGAGTTTACGCATTGCAAGGTTAAACAAAACTGTACTCCATTCGGTTAGGTACTTAGATAAGGGTAAACAATCTTGTAGCGACTTTTTATTAAAACATATAATATATGGTTCTTTCTTTCTTTCTTTTCTTCAAACTCGAAATACTCCTAATTCCAAAATGACTTTTTATCATTGCCGAATCTGCGTGTACAACTAAATAAATTTCAAAGACACCTGTAGTTATAGATACATAAATAATGAGAAGATTATTTTGGCTGTTTGTTTATAAAAATAAGTATTTTTGTCATGAATACCAACTAACTCAAAAAACTGAAATTCTAAAGTGTTACTATAATTTAGTGGAAGATAATTATTACAATAAATATGTACGTAAAATTATGTACAAGAACATATAAGAAAGTTTTTAATATACTAAATAAAAATGAATAAAAGTGATTTTTAGAGTTGAGCTAGTCTTTATCTAGGTGTGCGATATTTCAAACAGATACATAGGTTACACTAAAAGTTTCCGGAACTGGCCACTTACATAAACAATATTTAAAAATTTATTACAACATTTGAAAATAGAACTCTTTGGCTGTAGAATACAGTTTGTTTCATCTGACTGTCTTTTGTTTTTACCTTGTGGCGCCATTTAAAAAATTGTGTGTCTGCATCAACATGGATTTAACTCGGGAAAATTTTCGTAGTATGATTTTCTACGATTTTAAGTGTAATTTGACGGCTCAACAGAGCATCGCTCGGCTTGAAACAGCTTTTGGCGATGAAGCTCCATGCAAGACGACTGTTTATAGCTGGTTTGCAGAATTCAAGCGTGGTCGTATCAATCTCAGTGACGAATCTCGCGATGGTCGGCCGTCCACCGCTGTGACCAACAAAAACATCGATGCTGTACGCCGTATGATTGAAACAGACAGGCATGTGACCTACCATGAAATTCGCGCATCCTTAGAAATAGGCATGAGTCAAATACAATCAATCCTACACAAACATTTGGGTGTGAGAAAGCTGTGCTCGCGGTGGATCCCACATAACTTGACCGAGGATCAAAAAACGGACCGCGTCACTTGATGCAGTGCCATGCTTACCAGATTCAACGAAGGTGCGTCAAATTTGGTGTGGGACATAGTAACAGGTGACGAAACATGGATTTATTGCTACGATCCCAAAACAAAGCAGCAATCGAGCGTATGGGTCTTTCAAGATGAGCCGAAACCAACCAAAGTGGCACGCGTGAAAAGTGCATCTAAGCGGATGATTGCTTCTTTTTTTAATAAAACTGGACACGTGGCTACTGTTGCTTTAGAAAATCGTCGTACTGTGAATAGTGACTGGTACACGACCATTTGTTTGCCGGAAGTTATTGACGAACTCCGTAAAAATAACCGTAAACGCCGTATCATCCTGCACCACGACAATGCTAGTTCTCACACGGCCAGACAGACAAACGACTTTTTGAAGGCGAAAAATGTAGAACTCATGAGTCATCCTGCATACAGTCCCGACCTGGCACCTTGTGATAAAAGTCACAAGGTGCCAGGTCGGGACTGTATCTAAAAATTAAGAACCAATTACGCGGCCAACGATTTTCATCACCAGAAGAGGCTGTCGAGGAGTATGAAAAACACGTTTCAGAGGTCACCACAGAGGAGTGGCACAAAAGTTTTCAAAACTGGTTTGATCGAATGAAAAAGTGCATAGACGCCAAGGGAGATTATTTTGAAAAACAATAAATTAATTTTGTACCTTTAATGGTATTTTTTCATATACATTCCGGAAACTTATAGTGCGCCCCACGTATACTAGACTAGGCTAACTAGTGGTTCAATTTGTGGTAAAAATTCAGTGGCAAAAATGAATTTCTAAACAGAAAAATATTAATTATCCCAGATTTTAAATAAAACATATTAATGATTCACAACAAAATTGTTAACGATTTAGTTAAGTTTCTAACCGAATGGATTATAGGAAGGTCAGTCTTACGATAGGTGACCAATTTTAATGAACTAATCCTTCTGTACTTTGAATGTAGGTTAAGTTAGGGGTTATTGGCGTACTAAAATATGTGGTAACCTTTATTAATGACAGAAGTTCGTTATCACTAGTGGGTTTGTGGAGGTTAGATGGTAGTCGTTTCAAAAATATCGAAGCTCAGCCGTTTCATAGATAGACTGAAAAGCGAAAATAAGTTGGGAATGGGTTCTGTACTGATTACGTGCCTAAAGTACAAATGAGTTCATATTTAAATTCAAAATTTAATAATATTAAAACCCAACTACTAAAAATCACGCTTTAAAAAGTATTAAACAATAGGTATATAGATAGCCGTGGTCGTATGCCACTTTTTCCTAGAATGTATTGTTTTATTAGACTAAGTGGCATACGATAGTTTTTTGTATAATACTTTTTAAAGCGTGATTTTTAGTAGTCGGGTTTTAGTTTTAAATTTAATCTTTTATTTAAATTATTTTGGGGCAAGCTACACCTATTATTTATATATACTTGTAATGTGCTAATTAAACCCTTTCAGATGATATCAAACACGGTATATTCATTCAAGTTTATTTTTAACACAGTACTTTATGACCGTTAGAGGGCGCTTTTTTTTTTTTTTTTTTTTTTTTACGTGCTCAAAATCCCCACGGATGCCTCCCCACCGGTGAGGAGGTCGAGGCCGATGGAGGAGGTTATGTCGGACTCGAACCGACTAAAACGCTCGCCGCCTGTGGGTCGTTTTGGTTGCCGAAGGTGAGGTTGACAGGCATATCCCTCGCACCCTGGCCGACCCAGGGCCATCTCTTACGATCTGGCCCTCTTCTCGGATGTGGGGACTACAGTGTCCCCAACTCGTCCCCGGAAACGGGGAGGCGCGCCACGCGCCACCGCCGCGGCCTGCTTCTGCCAGGGTGACAGACGGCTCCACCTGTCACCCCCAGGCCGGCGCTCATGGGGGGCGGATGTCGTTCATCGACCTCCGACGCCCGAGTTGCCTTCGTACGCTGGCAGCTTGGCTTGCGATCCTTCATTGCACCCGCTGCCGCTCCCGCCCCGCCTCCTCTTTCACGAGCATTACTTGCTCGCAGAAGGAGGCGCCGGCCGCCCACGCATCCGCGCAGCGGACCATCGCCGCGAGCAAGGTGGAGAGCGTGATAACTCTCCTCCCAGGGCCGCCACAAGCTCCCATCTCGGCGTCTCCCACGCCGGACACTCGGTGAGCGTGTGCGTCGCAGTGATGGCACTCGGACGTTGGCTCTTTCTCCATCCGACGCAGATACTTCCGAAGCACCCGTGCTCGGTGATCATCTGCGTCAGATGGTACGAGAGGCTGCCGTGTGGCCTCTCTAGCCACTCACCCATGATGGGTCTTACCGCTACTACTACGGCGCGCCCTGCGCCTGGTCGCCCAAGTCGTTGCTCCCATTCCGCCACCATTTCCCTGAGGAGCCGGGATCTCACGGCCTGAATTTCTTCGGGCTCGGGATCGTGACCCCGCTCCCGCGCCGCCTTTCGGTACCGGTATAGCGCCGAAAAGGATCTCGCTTCCAGGATCCATGGTGGCGATCCGGCGAGGAGACTCGCCGCGTTGAATGATATCGTGCGGTATCCCCTCATGATGCGGCACGCCAAATTCTGCTGCGGACGCTGCAGCAGGGGCATGTGCCGATCACTCAGGGTGTCCACCCACACGGGACACCCGTACAGGGCCATGGACCGCACGACACCCGCGTAGAGTCTCCTACAGTGAGTCCTCCGGGCCCCTCAGGTTGGGCAGTAGCCGCGCCAGACCGTTGGTTGTGCCCACCAATTTGGAGCCCAGACTTCGGAAGTGCTTCCCGAAGTCCCACCAGCCGTCGAGCACGAGCCCCAGATATTTCATCTGGTGCTTGATGCCGATGAGAGTGCCTCCCACTGTGAGACTGCGTTAGAGGGCGCTTCTTTAGATTCGGTGATACGTCACATAGCCTACAACCTGCGGACGACCAAGACGCTTCTAATGATACCTCATTTGTCCAGTTCTAATAAGTAGTTAAGGGGATATGAGGGAACAGATAAACCTACATACATACATAGGTCAAAATCATAACGCTCCTTTGGCTTCGCCGTAGTAGTAATATTTGATATTTTAAATCAAATATAGCAAAAATCAGTAAGCGAAAGATCGCGGATTCGAATCCCGCTTGAAACGATAAAAAATTTCTATCTTAATCGATTTGAATAGTTTATTTTTTTTATTTATTAATCATTTAAACAATTACTTATAGTAAAAAAATTTATAAGCATTTACAAAACAAAAACTAATACCTACGCGGTTAAAAAAAAAGGTTAGCATACTAAATGCTTAAAAATTTCATTCATCAGTAATTGTTACAAATGGTCACAACACAAGTTCATCCCTCGCGGGCATCGACCCATAAAACAACGTTGAATGACCGATGAATGATTTAATAACAGCGGATAGTAATCCAACAGTATCATTCTCGTTCAATTTCAGTCCGAAACATAACATCCACGTTGTTAGCAGCGAATATCAGCCACAGCCCAAGGGATCGTTTCATTCGATTACCTATCAATTTCAATTTTCGATGTATTTTCTTGTTGTTTTATTTATGAGGTAATCCGTTATATGATTACCGATATTAGAAGTTAAGGGGATGGTGAAATTCGCAGAGTTTTATCAAATTCTTCATTGCATTATTGTCTATTAAGATAATGCTGAAATGCAGGTAATTGATAGTCCAGGATATAATTTTTTTTATATATATATATATAGAACACGTCAATTAGACTTCGCCTTGCCTGATGGTAAGCTGAAGGCAAAGTCTCAGAAAAGAGGGTCACCTTTACTTACACATACCGTGTGACAATAGTGGCACTCAGCTTGACGGTCTCATCATATGCTTTTTCGCGCCCCGCTTAAAGGACCCGGGACTGTAGGAAGAGGGAAACACGTGAGCTGGTAATGAATTCCATGCCTTAATGGTACGACAGAGGAAAGAGTCAATAAATATTCCACAACATTCCACACAACGCTAGCGTTGGTAGCTTAGTGGTTAAGGCGTCGGCCTTACGTTCGAGAGGTCCCGGGTTCGAATCCTGGCTATTACACTACCAACGTGAACCCACTCCTAACACAAGCAATATTTAGCTTAGCTGGAGGGGTTAGTGGGAATATTAGTAATTTCGATTTTAATATTCTTTATAAAAAAAAATGCTATCTAGACCCATGGTAAGCATAGCTTAACTAGCCTTATGGAATCTAGAATGCGGATAAACATACTTAGATATATTATTTTATAAATACATAACATAAACTCACGCCTGTATCCCCGGAGGGGTAGGCAGAGATACTAGTACCCACATTTAGCCAGTTTATGTTTAGGTCCCAATGTTGCGAGCCTATTGCCATTAACCGGGCACTTATAAACCTGCGATAAATACACACATAACTTCAAAAAGCATCGAAAAGTCATTGGTGTGTGCCATGGTAAATCCTGGGATCGAACCCGAGACCTCGTATCAGCAGTCCATTACCCATACCACTAGGCTTTATTTTTTTTTATACAACTTAGGTGGCAGACAAGCACACGGCCCACCTGATGGAAAGTAGTTACCGTGACCTATGAACGTGTGTAACACCAGTGGAGTCAGTCACATTCGTGATGCCGACCCTGTAAAACAGAGATTTTATGTGCCTACGGGAAAGCCTTTGGTTTTCCCACTGACAGCACAAAAACTCTCCAGTGAGCTCTGGCTACCCTACACACCGCCGGGAAGACAACACGAGGTTATTATAGCCGTGGTATTCTGGAGGTACTTCCCCAGTCGGACTGCTCAATTCGGACGGGAATACCGTCGTGTCCTACCCGTACACATCATATGTAGAAACACCCAGACCAATGCAAATATACATATTCGTAAAAATATTTGCACTGAGCGGGAATCGAACGCGCGCCTCCTGCGTAGCAGTCGAATGTTTTACCGCCACGCCACAGAGGTTACCCTTACTCTTGATTTGCAATAGGCTAATTGATTCATTAATTACCCACCAAAGTTATTCGTCATTAAAAAAAAGCTTATAAACTATTTAAAAGCACCTAAATAAATAGCAAATAGGTACAATGGCTATTATGCAAACAAGTACAACGATGTTTGAAAACAATTGAATATTATTTTATTGTCACTTCGTGCAAATTTTCAGGTTCGAGGGCTTATTTTATACTCTGTATTTACTTTTGTTCTTAGGGACTTAGCTCTTTATTTAAATACTAGCTATTGCCCGCGGCTTTGCCCGCGTGTACTTCTTCCCGCAGCTTACCAGAGCGTGATGACATATAGCCTATGACACTCACAAATAATGCGATTTTCTATTAGTAAAGTACTGTTGTGTTCCCGGCGGTAATTAGGGTGGCCAGAGCTCACTGGAGAGTTTTTGTGCTGTCAGTGGGATGACCAAAGGCTGTTCCTGCTTTGTCCTCTACACTGACGGCACAAAATCTCTGTTCTTACAGGGTCGGCAGTACGGATGTGACTCCACTGGCGTTACACACGTTCATAGTTCATGGTAACCACTTTCTATCAGGTATGTAGTGAGCTTGTCTGCCACCTAAGTTGTATAAAAATAAAAAAAATAAGCATAATCGTTTCAGTAGATCTAGAGATTACCCCCTACAACATTACCTCTTTATAATATTAATATAGATTCCTTTTAGAATTTCGTTTTCGTATTGATAGCGTGGTTCTTCGCAGAGTAGAATTTGGGCCACCCCATATCTTCCCATGCGGTGTCGTGCAAAGCGACCAAGGGATAGGGCTGTTTAACATCAGACAGATATATGCAACCCAGACTCAGCCTCAGATGCATGAGTAGAGTCAACAATAGTGCCCGGAATACGGCAATAGGCTCACCCCCTATTACGTGGGAACGAATACAATGGTGAAATGTGGGTGTTAATTCACCTCTGCCTAACCCTCCGGGGATAAAGGCGTGATTATTTGTATGTATTGAGTAAAAGTTGAATTGAATACGACACATACTGGTCCAGTACACAGAGGACTTGAACAGACAGACGAACAACGAAGGATCCATATTTTCCTTTTGAGGTACATAATCCTAAATATGAATTGATACATTACAAAAGAGTATTACTGCCTTTATACATTAAATAACATACCCTTTCTTAATCTCGATAAAAGGCTATCCAAAATGAATCTTTCCTAATAGCAAAAGCCATGGACTCAAATATAAATAAAGTCTACAAAGAATGGAAGCTGTATATTTGAATCATAACGGGTTCGATCAAGTTCAAATTGCTCGAGGTCAAATGCTTCGTGACTGTAATTTTGTTTGAAAAAGCTTCTAGTGTTTTAAATGAGATATTTGGTACAGTTGCAGTATTTAAAAAATAGGCTGGTTGCAGGTTTTTGGGTTTTGGTTATGTTGATATTAGTGTTATAAAAGATCTTTAAAAATAAATAATCTTAATAGTTCAGATCAAAAATGTAGCGATACTCTAACTACAAAGATTTATTTTTCAGAAAATTTGGCATCGACAATATTTTGGCATTCTACAAAATTATTGAAACATTATAGGTATTTAAACTATCATGGTCACTCACATCAGTATCATAATAAATGGGATATTTACCATGTTGCATTGTTTTGAGTTGCCGATATTTCGGCGCTATTGCAAGCACCATGATCACGGAGGAACTGGAGTAGTGGCGGTGAACAGAGAAAAAGTTTTTTCTAGGAGTAATTATAACTATCTACCGTCTTTCGAGTTCTCTTACTCATCCATCCAGTGGTCCGTATTTGCAAAAACAACCGGGAACAAGCCAAAACAAAATCGCGAAAGGATACAGTGAGCATCATGTGTCGTGAACGGGATCGAGATCGGGTTCAAGTTTGTAGTGAGAGTGAAACCAGTGGTAGTGCAGATACGCGTAGTAAGAGAACTCGAAAGAGGGTAGATCGTTATAATTACTCCTAGGAAAAAACTTTTCTCTGTTCACCGCGTTGGAGTAGTTCCAGTTCCTCCGTGATCACGGTGCTTGCAACAGCGCTGAAATATCGGAAACTCAAAACAGTTAAACATGGTAAATATCCCGTATATTTTGATACTGATGTTATTGAAACATGTTCCGCTTCTCTAGCCATCCCTTTGTGGAGTGTTCTCGTGGATAATGATCCACGAGAACACTCCACAAAGGGATAATAATCAAAAAGGGACTTAGCTAGATAATAGAAGAAGCTTGGCGATGAAGTTTCTTCAATCAACTAGCCCACCACAGTCCACTGCTGGACTGCGTTCCGCATCCAGTCAGTCCCAGCCACCATTTTCAGGTCGTCTGTCCATCTGGTCAGGGTGTGTCCTACCTTCCGTTTGGCTTCTTGCGGTCTCCACTCTGCCTTCTCGCTGAATGTCTTAATAAATCATAATCGTTGAATATCTATAAATGAAATTATTTTATTTACAAGATTATTATAATGGCCTTCGTAAATTTTTTTTTTTTTAATTTTCATTCTTTTACTAACATAGACATGAGTAATACTAACAAATATTGAGCCTGTGTTGCTTGTAAATGAAGAAATTCATTCATTCACTCATTATAAAACAAATTGTAACTCGTTGAATACCCTAGATATAGTGTCCTGCTTTTTAAATTTTTATTTATATTAAAAAAACACACACCCTCCATTAGATTTGAACAAAAAATCAGCAACCGAAAATTCTTAATTTTACTCATGATAATCCGAGGAACTCCAGCCATCTTCCAAATGCGTCATTCCGTGACATGTTTAATTTAGGTTTGTCTATATGCCCCCATCTAGACGACAGACGAGACATGAATTCCAACCTCATTCCTCCATTCCTCTCCGATATAGCTTTGATAATAGGAATATAAATTTTCATAACGCTGACGTTTTTAAAGGTTAGCTGGCATGTTTGCTAATGAGGAGCTTTAAACATTGTTGTTTGAAAAACTATGATCTGGAATAATGGTGAGTTATTAATGTTAACACGTCTACGAATATCCCAATAATATTTTGAAATTATTAATGGACCTATTTACGATTAATTTATTTAGTAATAGGGCTGTTTAACTTCAGGCAGAAAACTTCAGAAGCATGTATTGAATCAACAATAGTGGCCAGAATGTCCTACTGTTTTGTCATATATCACACACTTGTGTGATATATGACAAAACAGTAGGACATATTTTACATTTGACAATTGACAGCCTCCGTAACGAGTCGGTAGTGAACGCTACGCATGAGATGCGTGTTCGATCCCTGCTCAGTGCAAATATTTGTATGCATGAATATTGGTATTTGCATTGGTCTCGTCGTGAGATTCGAACCCGGGACCTTTCAATGTAAGGCCGAGGCTCCATAACCACTAAACTACCGACTCTTCTATATATTTATGTATCACAATTTAAGACAGAGCGTAAGTTTCCGCACTTATTGCGACCAATAGTAGAACGGCATTCAACACTGTTGCAAAGACCTTTTCTAGCGATTCAACAACTTTTAGTTGTTCAACAAGTTCCAATAGCTCACTTCAATCTGTAGCGTTTAAATGCGACGCTATGAGTTCACAAAATCTGTTTATTGTACCCATTAGAACATTTTTTTTGCTTGAGCTTTGTGCAATAAGGTCGCCACTTGTTATACCAGTACAGTATAAACTGTCCCAAATTGTATCTTTCTGTATCCATTCTTTGTGTTGAGATATACATATAATATAAATTCGCTCCTGCGTGGAATACTACGTGGGCTAATTGATTGATTGATATTAATATTATTTCTCTTTATTAAAATATACAACTTATAAGTTATACCTTTAAACACCAACATCTATTTAAATATATAAAAAAATGTACTCCACCGGTATCGGGTACAGCTCCAGAGAAAGGAAATTTCCACACGATGCGCGCCATATCAAGAAGCACAACCTAATATTATTATTATTAGCAATCGAAATTACTAATATTCCTTTTAACCCCTCCAGCTAAGCTAAATTGTTTGTGTTAGTAGCTACTACGATAGCATACGGTTTTATTTTTGGTCCAGTTGTGTACAGCCGGGTATAATTGTAATAAACGTGATACAAAGTTTTGATTACCTTGTATTAGATTAGAACTAGAATATGAGTTTTGTTGTTTTTGCTGTTGTAGTGGTTTTATTAACCGCAATTGGTAGTTTCGTTTTAATAGGTACTTAAGTACTAAACTAGCGGCTACCCGCGACTTCGTATGCGTAAATGTGTTTTAACCTACCCACATATAAACGGTATACAGTTCAGGTTATAGGTTGCAGCGACTGGCGGTCCGAATTATTGGGAATTCTGAAGTCACGAACACCCCGAGCCTTTGCAAATGCGTAGAGATGTTGCTTCCTTGGCTGTATTTTAACGTCTCTACCATGGTGAGTGTTCTGATGAGTTCTTCCAACTAATTCCACCCTCTCCTTTCCTACGTGGGACAACACGTGCAGGGAATAGATGCCACCCTCACACTGTGCAGAATATACGAGCAAGAACCAAGCGGTTCGGAGACTCTTTTCTTTGCTGCACCATCAAAACCGGGAATTCATTAGCAGCACATGTGTTTACTTCTTCCTACAGTCACGGGTCCTTTAAGCGGGGCGTGAAAAAGCATCTGATGAGGCCGCCAAGCTGAGTGCCACCATTGTAACATTACTTAGTGTCTGTAATGATGACCTTCTTTCCTGAGACTTAGCCTTTAGCTTACCATTAGGTGAGGTGAGACTTTTAATTTTTTTTATCTAGGACACGTGAGTTGGTGTGTCCTAGATTAAAAAAATAAAAATGAAAATTACATAGTGGGCTAAACCCATTCCAAAATCTAGATTAACTAGAATTAGCATAAGGAAATATGAAAGAAAATATGAAAACATATTTTATCATTAACAGCCCCCGTAAAGTTTCATTAAATGAACCTTAATGGTCCTAAAAATAGACCCTTATCATTCTACATTATTACGAATTTTAGTGGATGTTCGGATTTAATTAAAATATAAAGCTGTCAAACACACTAAGTAACGACATATTTATTAACAAGTGTCATATTT
The DNA here is from genome assembly GCA_963662185.1 of Eilema griseolum. Lineage (NCBI taxonomy): Eukaryota > Metazoa > Arthropoda > Insecta > Lepidoptera > Erebidae > Eilema > Eilema griseolum. The sequence goes on from OY759232.1 coordinate 6,693,416, forward strand.
AACTCCCTTCCAACAAATATTAGGGATAAACTATCTGCCCCCGCGTGAAATTTTGAGCCAAACTGCCAAATATCAGCCAGATCTGTTAATCTGTTAATGCGTGATTGCATAACACATCCAAATATCAGCCAGATCTGTTAATCTGTTAATGCGTGATTGCATAATACATCCAAATATCAGCCAGATCTGTTAATCTGTTAATGCGTGATTGCATAACACATCCAAATATCAGCCAGATCTGTTAATCTGTTAATGCGTGATTGCATAATACATCCAAATATCAGCCAGATCTGTTAATCTGTTAATGCGTGATTGCATAACACATCCAAATATCAGCCAGATCTGTTAATGTGCTAATGCGTGATTGCATAACACATCCAAATATCAGCCAGATCTGTTAATATGCTAATGCATGATTGCATAACAAATATCCAAATATCAGCCAGATCTGTTAATCTGTTAATGCGTGATTGTATAACAAACGTCCAAATATCAGCCAGATCTGTTAATGTGCTAATGCGTGATTGCATAATACATCCAAATATCAGCCAGATCTGTTAATGTGCTAATGCATGATTGTATAACAAACATCCAAATATCTTCATAAACGTTCACATTCATAATATTATTAGGATAGGAATCTATACCAAATCGATACAAACGCATGACTTCACGCCTTCGTCACGTAAAAAGCTATGAAAAGTCATTGGTGTGTGCCATGGTAAAACCTGGGATCGAACCCGAGACCTCGTCTCAGCAGTCCATTACCCATACCACTAGGCTACCGCTAATGAAGATGTTTAAACTTTTTAATCTATGTTACCCATTCAGACTCAAATGACTAAACCAGATCCGAAAATCAGTCAAGGTCAATCTAATTCATCAGTAAAATACTCAATAATAGGGATGATGACTACTTTATACTTTATTGTACAAATAAACGAAATTTATACAAAAAGATGAGATTTAATGTACAGAGGCGAGCTTAACTCAAAGTTGACTTCTCTACCATCAATAGGCCTCTCCCAATGTGCGCCATTTTCTCCGATCCTCCGCCTTCCGCATCCAGGCTGTCCCAGCCACCTTTTTCAGGTCGTCCGTCCATCTGGCTAGGGGGCGTCCTACCATTCGTTTACCTTCTCGCGGTCTCCACTCTAGGACTCGTTTGCTCCAACGGCCATCGGTCCTTCGGCAAACGTGTATATTTATATATTATCACGCCTTAATCCCCGGAAGGTTAGACAGAGGTGAATTAATACCCACATTTCACCTATCATTAAAGTCGGTCCCACGTAATAGGCAGTGAGCCTATTGAGCACTATTGTTGACTCAAACCATGCATCTGAGGCTGAGTCTGGGCTGTATACAGGGTGTATTTTTGAAACGGGGCAATAAGGGCAAGTACCTTAACCGTTGCAGTTACAGCAAAACGTTCTTAGAAGACCTTCCCTAACTTTTTGACATATTTTGAACTGCATTCACAGATTTTGTAAAAAACTTACAGTTGGCAAAAAAAATGCTAAAAGTCCAAAATTTTTTTTTTTATGCCAATCGATTCTATTTCATGTGGGGATCAAAAAACTCTTTGAGACCATTTTAGCTTTCAGTACTAGGAAAGACAGAAATCGCCAAAAACGTTTCCCATACATTTCGGCAACAGAAACAAATTTCTACGATGGTCTAACTTTTTGTTATGGCCAGGAAGTGGGTAGAATTGACTGTAAAGTAAATAAAAAGAATTTTTACCCTCAAATTTCGAATTTGATTCGAAAATCTGTGTGTTATACTTAGTTTCAGCTGAGAAACTTCGTATGAGTTATTAATTAAGGATTTTCGCTAAAATGTTTTCTAATCGTGAAAAAATTGACTTATTAGAAGCGTATTTTGTTAATAATCGAAATGCGGGAGCTGCATTAGTGTGGTACCGCAATAAGTATCCGTTGCGGCATGTGCCAACAAGAAAGGTTATTACAAATCTTTTGAAAAACCTGGAATTGCAGGGTTCTTTCAAAAGAAAGCGGCAGCCTCGTGTGGACATAGACACGGAGATTGCGGTTCTGACTTATGTCGAAGCATATCCAGAGGTATCGTCCAGGCAAGTCGCCCTTGAAGTAGGTGTATCCCACTCCCTTGTGATAAAGATATAGAAGAAATACGGCTACAAGTGCTATCGATATGGGCGCATAGTTCAAGTGTTACATCCGGGTGATGATGTTCGAAGGCTTACTTTTTGCAGATGGCTAAGAGGAAAAATAAGCAGAGATCATGAATTTTTAAATTACATACTGTGGTCAGACGAAACGAATTTTTCCAATAACGGTATGTACAACAGAAAAAATCACCACTATTGGTCCAAAGAAAATCCACTAAGAGTTACGGCAAGTCATAATCAGGTTCGCTTCTCATTCAACTGTTGGTGTGGTATAATGTCCAATAGAGTCATAATGGTGGAATTTTATGAAGGGAAACTGAATTCTGTCATGTATAATGAAGTCATTTTACACCATCTTGAAAACGAGATGGACGAATGGCCCCTGTCGGAATTGCGAAAAGTTCATTTTCAACAAGATGGTGCTCCGCCACATAACAGTCACCTTTCGCGTTCCAATTTGAGCCGCCTATTCGGTACACAGTGGATAGGTACACATGGTCCAACACAGTGGCCACCTCGTAGCCCCGATCTAACACCACTTGATTTTTTTTTATGGGAAGCCCCATAAAAAAAAATCAAGTGGTGTGAAAAACGAGGTGTATAAGACGACGTACGCCAGTGTTCAAGAGCTCAAGGATGCATTAATGACCATTTTACGTAATATTCATCCCAGAACATTATTAGCCGCCATTCGTTCAGTGCAAAAAAGGATAGACTTATGTATTCGTGAAAATGGAAATCATTTTGAGCAATTTATTTCATAAACCAATTTCTTAAATGTTTAAATATTATTTTTTATTTAAAAAAGTTCAAAATTTTACCTGACCTATGAGTTTCGAGTTGATTTATCATATTTCCGTACGAAATGTATGGGAAACGTTTTTGGCGATTTCTGTCTTTTCTAGTACTGAAAGCTAAAATGGTCCCATAGAGTTTTTTGATCCCCACATGAAATAAAATCGATTGGCATCAAAAAAAAAATTTTGAACTTTTTGCATTTTTTTTGCTAACTGTAAGTTTTTTACAAAATCTGTGAATGCAGTTCAAAATGTCCCAAAACGTTAGGGAAGGTCTTTTAAGAACGTTTTGCTGTAACTGCAACGGTTAAGGTACTTGCCCTTACTGCCCCGTTTCAAAAATACACCCTGTATATCTGTCTGATGTTTAACAGCCCTATCCCAAAGTCGCCTTGTACGACACCGCATGGGAAGAGATGGGGTGGTCCAAATTCAACTCTGCCGGGAACCACGCGGCTTTTTTAGTATTATCATATCAATATAATCAATCACACATTGTTACAAGTCGATAAGTTATATCTTAGAATTCAACCATAGTTGACTGCAACATACACTGCTATGAGTTATTACTTCATAACACTTTCCAAAATCTACCTAATATCATTAAACATAAGGTTTATTTTCCAATGAATATGTTATTGTGTCTCTTAAATCACTAATGTAATTGACTACCTGATTTCCATATTAAATATATTAAATAGAAGGTAATCAAAATTATGTTATGACGATAGGGTATTGTTACTTTATACTTGGAAGTAATGTGCTGTTTAGATGAGGATGTAATATTAAGGGTCAATTCGTACTAGCGCAGAGTTGAAAAGGATTGAAGTGAAAATATAAAAGTTGAAATAGAAAATTATATTCTCAATGTAATTCAGAATATATATTCTATGATAAAAAATAGATGCGAAGTTACGCTTATTCAACAGTGCGATTGGTGAATGGAGTGTTGATTAGTGGCACATGAGTAGATAATAGTGGGTTGGTTGTTTATTGTGAATTAAATACATATTGATAAAATATTTCGCTTCAATTGGTTTACACTTTACGCTCAATCTTCTTTATTCTCAATATAGTTATCATGATCATATTTGGTTCAACTCCGGTTGCATCCAAGGCCCACCCCTTCAAGTCCAACCGCGATTCAGTGGAATTTCAATATTCTCAATATAGTATACACTAAAGTTAACGGGAAGGAAGAAGAGCGTGCTTTTATGCGCAGTCGGATAGACATCGGATAGTTTGCTCTGTGAGTGTGACAGTATATGGCAAAAACAAAATATAAAAAATATCAATAATGTTCGTGTGGAGGAAGAACCTTCTACACCACAAAGTCGAAGACAGCGGGCGTGCACCGCTGAGCCAGTCTCAGCCTGTGACCACTGCCGGCATAACCTGGTCGAAATGTCAGGCAAATATGTGTGTATCTATACTTTTATTATATATTACTATATTCTATTATTTTAGTATAACACTGTTATATCTTATGAACGTCAATTCTAGTTAACCTAAGTTTACCACTTCTTCATAGGCATTTTTATAATAAACCGCGGTAGCCTATTAGTACTGCTGATACGAGGTCTCGGTTTAGATTCCAGGTTTTACCATGGCACACACCAATGACTTTTCGATGCTTTTCGAAGTTATGTGTGTATTTATCGCAGGTTTATAAGTGCCCAGTTAATGGCAATAGGCTTCGCCACCTATTACATTGGGTTAAACATAAACTGGTGAAATGTGGGTACTAGCACCTCTGCCTACCCTTTTGGGGATATAGGCGTGAGTTTATGTTTATGTTATGTTATGAATTCTTAAGACTAGCCAAGTAGTAAGTAGTATTAATACTAGCTAGTATGAATTGAACCTTAGTATTGATGAATTGTGTATGACAGATATGTATGTAGGTAGAAGTCGTATAATTCTGAGTCTTGAATTTTATAGTGCCTAAACGTAAGTTGTTAGTCAAGGATATCATTGTAGTTGCGAATTAATAATTTTATTATTCACTGTTAGTGAGTTCAGACGCTAAGTGACTGTGATATTTCGATGTGTGGTTTACAATATATTAATATTAAACGAGGATTCTACTAATTGTAGCGTAATTATTGAAGAATTGTTCTAAGGAATTCGTGTCACGTATTTACCATAATTTTATTTTATGATTTTTGAGTTGAGTTATTTACTAAACAGTGATATTAATATCTTGTGTTAAATAACAAAAAGGAGAGACATGAAGGTATTGTATGTTAGGATGAACATTTATATTTCTTAATTGTGTTGCGATCATAAACTTAATACATACATACATATATGCATATAATCACGCCTTTATCCCCGGAGAGTTAGGTAGAGATGAATTAACACTCACATTTCACCAATCATTAAATTCAGTCGGTAATAGGAGGTAGCCGTATTCCGCGCAATATTGTTGACTCGAGCCATTCATCTGAGGCTGAGGCTGCGCTGTATAAATCTAATAGGTATTATAAATCTAATGTAATATCTAGGTGACAGTACCGAAATATCGGACATTTAAAACAATACAGCAAATATTCCGTTGATTATTACATATATACATACATATAATCACGCCTTTATCCCCGGAGGGTTAGGCAGAGGTGAACCCATATTTCACCAATCATTGAATTGAGTCCCACGTAATAGGGGGTGAGCTTACTGCCGTCTTTCGGGCACTATTGTTCACTCAAGCCATGCATCTGAGGCTGTGTCTGGGCTGTACATATCTAATAATGTAATATCTTAAAGCTGTGTCTAAAAGGTGACAATGCCGAAATATCGGACATTCGAATTGTCCAGTACACCGAGCCACGCCGCTAGCCATATGTAAACAGTGTATTAGTTTTAAGGAACTTAGGTTTATAATTGTAAATAAATGATTGCTCCTTATGCCGCATTGCGGCCTATAGCGGAATAAATTGTATAAATGTCCGTACATTTCGACAGTACGGTACGAGTCGGACACAGTCGAATAACCGTCAAGAAACAATGTAAATAGAATAAAGAATAAATAATAGCTGGAAGATATTGCTGTTTTAGTCACCTGATAACAGATAAAAGTATACAGTCCACAACACAAAACATACAGCAAATATTCCGTTGACTCTAATTAGTTTCAATTTAAATACATACCTAATACTTTCCGCCTCAATAATTTGCGTGCGTACGTGATAGAAATAAATAATAAAATACTTTTGAGGACAAAACCTGGTAAGTACTAAAGTACTTATGCGTAGAGTCTTTCGGGACTTCCCCTTATAAAATTATAATTATTTATGAGGAGTATTTCGGGACAATGAAAAAAATCAACAAAGTTAGGTCTTACGAAAGTACAGTCGACAAAAAAATTGAAGATTTTAGTAACTTTTTTTTTATACCACTTGGGTGGCAGACAAGCACACGGCCCACCTGATGGAAAGTGGTTACCGTGGCCTATGGACGTTTGTAACACCAGAGGAGTCACAGTCGCGCTGCCAACCCTGTAAGTACAGAGTTTCTGTGCCGTCAGTGTAGAAGACAAAGCAGGACAAGCCTTTAGTCTTCCCACTGACAGCACAAATTCTCCAGTGAGCTCTGGCTACCCTACTCACCGCTGGGAACACAACAAGAATTTATTATAACTCCATGAGGATGGATTTGAATAGTGTTATTTTCTTCATTATGCTTTATCGTTTGATATAGGTATGTTTACCTACTTTTTTTTACGTGCTCATAATCCCCACGGATACCCGCCCACAGGAGCCGGTGGGAGAAGTTATGTCGGACTCGAACCGACCAAAACGCACGCCGCCTGTGGGTTTTTTGGTTGCCGAAGGTGAGGTTGACAGGCATATCCCTCGCACCCCGGGCGACACAGGGTTATCTCTCTAATTCTGGCCCTCTCCTCGGGTGTAGGGACCGCAGAGTCCCCAACTCGTCCCCGAGTATGTATACCTACTATACAATTAGGACAAAAACTGGACCTCACTTGGGATTGAACTGCAACTTGCATCGCACGCAAAATACATCATAGGTATTCACTGCAACATTCCCCGTTTCCTATATCGATCATCAACAAATAACACTATATTTGGAGACCACTCCATACATAATATACCTTTTTTTTACGTACGCAAAATCCCTACGGATACCTCCCCACCGGAGCCGGTGGAAGAGGTTATGTCGGACTCGAACCGACTAAAACGCACGCCGCTTGTGGGTCGTTTTGGTTGCTGAAGGTGAGGTTGACAGGCATATCCCTCGCATCTCGGCCGACTCAGGGCCATCTCTCGCGATCTGGCACTCTCCTCGTGTGTGATACAAAGCAATGACCGTCCAACATGAAATAAAAACATTTCTATATTATTTGAAATAATACTTATATATTTACAGAACATGTTTTTAAAATCCAATTCTTAAAATAATTGAGCGAATATACATGAATGTTGAAAAAACAGAATCTTTTTTAAAATGCGATTTCTTTAAAATGGGTATTTTATAGAACTCGCATTTTTAAAAAGGTTCTAAAAAGCGTATTATAAAAGGGTTTAAGTATACAAAGAAAGAATTTAAAAATAGAAGTTTAATTTCAAGTAAAATTTTCTGAATGGCAAGAATAAATGTTGATATAAGATTTATAGGATAAGGCGTAGATAAACTTAATTAAACATTCGAACAAAAATTATTAAAGTACTTCAACGGCACGATTGTACGACTTTACCTTTACAAATAGCTGTATTTTTTTTAAATAAGATCCACGTTTATTTCATTTGTTCATAGTAATCTAAAAGAAATAATAAAAGATCGTAATTACTTTTGAAATATATTTTCGCTTATTATGGCCATATACACAACGTATACATCCTAAGAGTAAATGCCTTAGACTGACTGCAAGGAAAAAAAATGTACCTATCGCAAAAGACCACAATCCGAACATCGTTTTTTTTTCTCAGTCCTCGTTTCCTCGGAGCTTTGCATGGACTATTGGCATTATAGTCTCTGCATTCCGTTTCAAATTCGATATTCAAAATTAATTCCCGCCACATCCAGAAACCGTGACGTAATTTTCGTTTGAAAATAGAAGTCAGAACTCAATGGCCATAATAATAATTTTATTTTTCCATAATATATTACATTCCTGTCAGATGACATCTTCTCAGTTACTCTTTTCCTTGTCGTGTCCTATTTCACACAACCTATCAATCTTTTCTCGAGCCTACACGGGACTTTAATAAAATATAAAACATATAGGTATATAACCAAAACGAAATTTTAACATAGTATTCTTTCTTCCACAGGACACGAAACGGAGCGGTCATGACTGAGAACGCGCTCAATTCTCAACGGTAAGTCTGATTTTTAAAGTCCAAAATCCTTTACTCTTAGTCCTTGCTACAATTAATTAGGGATCATTTAATTATCCGACTTAAATTGGATGGCATTTAGGCGAATAAATCCTGTTAGGCAAGAATTATTAATTTGTACTTAGGTTCGAGTCACACTAGCCTACTTCTCTAATACAGTAATATTAAATTCATAGATAAATTTCATCTAAGTCGTGTGCTTCAGAACTTATTCGCTACTAGTTATTGCCTGCGGTTTCGCCCTCGTGGAATACTGATCCCGTTTACGCAACTCATGGGAACTTATACCAGATCCAAAAAGTCTAAGAAATAACACATTCCATATTAACCCTACAACCATTGGACTATGATTAAAAATAGATATCCAAAGATGGAGTTGAATAGGATGGTTTCTTGGAGAACTTATTCCAAATCCGCAGCAGTATTAGACTTCAGCTCCTTATACTTAGCGGAGCAAACTGTGTAGATTTAACTCATCTCTTCAACAATATTTGGAAATGTATGGTCTTGAATTAGCATTGGACGACGCTTTCCAGCAGGCCCACCAATCAAATAATATTATCCTGCTTATGTTACACAATTTGGTTTCTGTCAAATTCTTGATATTATCACAGATAATATAATTCTTATATATTATCCCGGGTCCTTTAAGCGGGGCGTGAAAAAGCATATGATGAGGCCGTCAAGCTGAGTGTCACCATTGTCACACGGTATGTGTAAGTAATGGTGACCCTCTTTTCTGAGACTTTGCCTTCAGCTTACCATCAGGCAAGGCGAAGTCTAATTGACGTGTTCTATATAAAAAAAAAATTGGGGCGTGACTGGGTGTAACGACCTTGTAAATTGTATGATCAGCTCAATATGATCTTAATAACTTGGTTTTCCCCCTTCCTGTTGACCGATTGCTCAGATATTTAGAACACACCTTTAGATTATTGTATTTCTTTTATTTCTGTTTATTGTACACAAAATAGAAGGATATTCTAGTACAAAGGCAAGCTCAATTCAATGACACTCAAAAAAATGTTGAGTTTTCTTCCAGAAAACCTTAGAGTGATAGAGGAAAATAAAAACGATATTGAAAGAGGGCAGAGGCAAGTGTACAGCAGAGTGGATATAACAGATTTATTTATGTGCCAGGCTAGACCCTCCACGTGACAGGCTAGACCTGTGTGGAGTTGACAGGCACATTTCACTTCTCTTTAGTGTTTAAATTCATTATTCTCAGATTCTGGGATAGTATAGAATTAGCGATTTAAGTAAAATGAATAATTATGGCAAATAAACGAAACGATACATACATGCATATAATCACGCCTTTATTCCTGGAGAGTTAGGCAGAGGTGAATTAACACCCACATTTCACCAATCATTGAATTCGGTCCCACGTAATAGGTGGTGAGCCTATTGCCGTCTTCCGGGCACTATTGTTGACTCAAGCCTTATATCTGTGCCTCTTTTTTTTACGTGTGCAAAATCCACGCGGATTCCCCCCACCGGAGTCGGTGGAAGAGGTTATGTCGGACTCAAACCGACTAAAACGCACGCCGCCTGTGGGTCGCTTTGGTTGCCGAAGGTGAGGTTGACAGGCATATCCCTCGCACCCCGGCCGACCTAGGGCCAAGTATCTGTGCCTGAGTCTGGGTTGTATATATCTGTCTGATGTTAAACAGCCCTATCCCTTAGTCGTTTTGTACTACACCGCATGGGAGGAGATGGGGTAGTCCAAATTCTACTCTGCCGGGAACCACGCAAAAACCAAACGATAAAAACGATGTATTATAAAAGATAAAAATATACGTAGTTGTTCTTACAATGAATAATTACATAATTTAATTACATTACATAAAATGTAAATGTATCATGTGATATTAACATCAGTAGTAAGGAGTAAAAAATTTTTGAGTACCTCGCCTTCGTCATCTTCTTCTTCAAGCCAACGTTACCTGCAAGCCGAAATACCTGCTCATTAACGGACAGCACTCTAGTGCAAGCTTTCCGCTGGGATTGTGAACTTTCTCCTAGAATGTGTTGTTTTATTAGACTAAGTGGCATACGACCACGGCTATCCTTGATATTTTCTTGTTTAATACTTTTTAAAACGTGATTTTTAAGTAGTCGGATTTTAGTTTTAAACTTAATATTTATTTAATATTATTTTACGGCAAGCAACACCTATCATTTATACATATTTGTAATATGCTAATTAAACCCTTACAGATAGTACTAAATACGGTATATTTATTTCGAGTTTATTTTTTAACACAGTAGTTTATGACCGCAAGAGGGCGCTACATTAGACTAAGTGATACGTCATATAGCCTATAACTAGCAGGAGCTATGAGGGAACAAATGAACCTACATATATACTTACATACATACATAGCCTGTCAAAATCTTAACTGTAAACTGGTTGTTCCGATATGTGGTACACATCTTTTAATAATAGCTTGATTTGCTATTAATACCTTGATATTAAGATCACTTTGAGATTTTGTAGTTTTTTTATACCACTTAGGTGGCAGACAAGCGCACGACCCACTTGATGGAAAGTGGTTACCGTGGCCTATGGACGTGTGTAACACCAGAGAAGTCACACTCGCGCTGCCGACCTGGTAAGCACAGAGTTTCTGTGCCGTTAGTGTAGAGGACAAAGCAGGATAAGCCAGTAGTCATCCCACTGACAGCACAAATTCTCCAGTGAGCTCTGGCTACCCTACTCACCGCTGGGAACACAACACGAAGTTATTATAACCGCGGTATTCTGTACGGGCGGAGGTACTTCCCCAGTCGGACTGCTCAATTGAACGGAAATACCGCCGTGTCCTACCTCCTATACATATATATATATATGTAGTCCTCCTCTCCTATATATATGTAGTCAAGATATGACGCTAACTGCACTATAACATAATTTAACATAATACCTTCTATTGATTCTTTGATTCATGCGTGCGCAACGTAGTGAATTATTTGTTAACATAACAGAATTTTTTTTTTTTTTTTACGTGCGCAAAATCCCCTCGGATACCTCCCCACCGGAGCCGGTGGAGGAGGTTATGTCGGACTCGAACCGACTAAAACGCACGCCGCCTGTGGGTCGTTTTGGTTGCCGAAGGTGAGGTTGACAGGCATATCCCTCGCACCCCGGCCGACCCAGGGCCATCTCTCACGATCTGGCCCTCTTCTCGGGTGTGGGGACTGCAGAGTCCCCAACTCGTCCCCGGAAACGGGGAGGCGCGCCACGCGCGCCACCACCGCGGCCTGCTTCTGCCAAGGTGATAGGCGGCTTCACCTGTCACCCCCAGGCCGGCGCTCATGGGGGGCGGAGGTCGTTCATCGACCTCCGACGCCCGAGTTGCCTTCGTACGCGGGCAGCTTGTCTTGCGATCCTTCGTCGCTCCCGCTGCCGCTCCCGCCCCGAACATAACAGACTTATAAATTATTGTCGACCCAGTGACTTTGTGCTATGAGATTAAAATAGGATAGGATTACTTGTGATTAAAAATTAGCGAAATATAAATATAATTCTTTTACCTATACCTTCATTTATTCAAATTCAAATTTATTTATTTCGTGAAGCATAAGTTACATAATAGATGTTATATAAATAATAGTACAAGCTACGTTCCACCAATGGCATACAAAATATTGAAATGAAGTCATTTTAAAATAGATAAAATGTACATGCAGATTGAAATGTAGTTAATTAGGTCAAAAAACTTAATCGCAATAAATAAATGTCAGCATAATCATGTCCATGGAAATTTTTTTATGTCAAAATATAGGGCATGACAAGTATTAAACGTAATTTGAGTCAACGTAAGAATTAAAATTGATCGTTTAGGTATTCTTGTAGAATAATGTGCTTTGGTACATAGTAATTTGAAAAGCTTTGATTTAAATCCAAAAATATATACCGGTGTGAATATATCAATGTATCACATGTCCACAATATAGCAGATCCATATAAATTAATAGTGGGTCGTGTTGATAGGGGTCAACTACCCGAGCCAATTGTGGTCTTACACTCCTCACTGCGGTCGCAACCAGTGTTGTTATTGCAAATGAACTGACACTATGACTAATTTAAGAGGTCATTACTATTTGAGAAATACTGTGTGTCTGTATGAGACAGAAAAGAAAACTGCCAGACGTTACAATCTCTAAATAAGTGACTATGCTTGTCAAGGCAAACAATTACACTTGTAGTAAAAAATAACGACTGGGGAAGTACCTCCGCACTATAGAATATCGCGGCCATAATAACCTCGTGTTGTGTTCCCGGCGGTGAGTAGGGCAGCCAGAGCTCACTGGAGAGTTTTGGTGCTGTTAGTGGGAAGATCAAAAACTTGTCCTGCTTTGTCTTTTACACTGACGGCACAGAACTCTGTGCTTGCATGGTTGGCAGTGCGAGTGTGACTCCCTTGGTTTTGCACACGTCCATAGGCCACGGTAACCACTTTCCATCAGGTGGGCCTTGTGCTTGTCTGTCACCTAAATGGTATTAAAAAAAATCTTTATCGAAGAGGCCGCGACCGTCCCTTCAATCGTGCTTAGCTGTGTTTGATTTGCAATATTTGACAGTGACAACAGTAGTTTCAATTATTGCCGTATTGAGGAATCGTTGGTTTTGTTATAACACGATATGGGTCCGCAAGGCGCATGACTAATCGTCTCCCAGATGAGACTTCGTACAATGGTTAAGGAAGGTAAATTATGAATTTTCGTGTTTGTCAGCTGCCACTTTGTTGGTGGGGTAAGCAGCTGTGACCGCTTTAATGGTATTAGGGTAAAATTCTTTCTTTAATTCTTTAATGCATAAAATCAGTACAGAGGTCATACACAACAAAAATATTTGAAATATGTACAAAGGCGAGCTTAACTCAATATGACTTCTCTAGCAGCAAACCTTTGAGTAGCAGAGAAGCACTTAAAATAAGAAGGGGATGTGAAGTGTACAATAAATTTCAGATAAAAGATGGGTCCCTAAACAGGTACCTACATATATTTACACATAAACATTCATACATACATAGCATACATTTTACACCTACGTACATACATACAAATATAGATACATATATACATACATACATAAACATAATGCATACATACAGATACATAAATATATTCAAAATTAAAATCTCAGTACATCATTTTTAACATTGTTACTATTAAGTATGTAAAAAAAATTAAAAATTCAGTCATTATCTCCAGGATGAAAATTGGCTAAATTACAGTGAAGCCAACGTATTGAAGGAAACAAAATTGTCAGCTGCTCATACCATAGTGGAAAAAGTGTTAGCTGGTGACCTCAAATTGTTAAAAAAAATCTTCATTCATTTAATCCCGGCTCAAAGTTGACTGAAATACAATTAAGCCAATACCTTGAAGGAAAAAAACGGCTGGTAACCTAAAGTAATATGAAATTTTAAAATAGTGATTTCCTCCCGGCTAAAAATTGGCTAAAATACAGTTGATTTTCAGTCGGGAGGAAATGACTGCTTACACCACCAACAAAGTCGCAGCTGACAAGCACGAAAATTCATAACTCAACTTCCTTAAACATGGTGTGAAGTATCACTCGGGAAGAAGTCCTTGACTAAATTTAAACGTGGCTTGGGGACTAATATCTTTTTGTTTATTAAAATAATAGGTCGCTATTTACAAAAGTAATTATTATACCTGCTAAAGCCTTATTTTGTTTACTAAAGAAGTAATAAACATAGTCTTAATTTTCAGTTTTTATACAATAATAAACACAATCAAGAAAAAACAAAAACATTTTCCGTACTTCATACTGTCGATTTAATTTTTTCATAATAAATTAAACTCACATTATTTGCTGTTGTTTGTTCATTCTACTTTCCTTAAATTAATCTCATTCCTTTGTGTTTTAAGTTGTTTACTCTGCCCGTAGCCCATTTACTCCGCCTCTAAACAAATAACAGAACTTATACAGCTGGTATTGTCATATATACAGGCTTTGAAAGTGGTTTAGAATCAAGATAAACCTAATGTTTCGAACTACATTTAGCTTTCGGTTCGGCGAATTTTGTAGCTATTTCTTTTGAACTGCTTTCCATATTCCTGGAACAAATTTTGATGTCTGGATTTTACACAGTTGTAGTAGAAACTTCTGCTGAAGTACGAACATGTCAGAATGGCTTTTGAATGCCCAGATTACAGTTTATTTGATATTATGATATTTCCCTTTTATTTGTAATTCTTTTATACAACTTAAGTGGCAACCAAGCACACGTCCCAACTGATAGAAAGTGGTTACCTTGGCCTAAATACGTGTGCAGCACCACTCGTGCTGCTGACCCTGTAATTTCTTTACCAATAAAACTTGACATGTTTACTAGTTTCTTTTTACGATATATTTTTATTATTTAACTTTTCTTGTGTTGCGAGGGTATCATACATACATCTTTTTCATTTTTGCGTTAATCCTAGTCGCGTTCGATGAGTCTGGAGTCCGCTTTACCAGTTTAATTACGCATTTAGCTAAACTTCTCCACAACCCAAAGACAATATCGAAACATTGCAGTTAGACCTGTTGTTGAATTTTTAGGGCTCCGACTACCCGTAACGACTGCCATAGATATTGGTATGGCAACTGGGACTGACGGCTTAACTTGCTCTCCAAGACACGATCAGAAAGTCATGAAAACTTTTTGTAAGCCCACTGGTTTCGAGTCAAATTGTAATCATAGCATACAACATAAATACACTATACTATGTTTTCTCTTACAGGGTGTTCAAAAAATCTTCACCCAACAACAAATTGACGATATATCTGGCGTCCCGCGACCTGGTGGTCGAAAATGGGTCCATCGATAGGATCCAAGGCGTCCTGCACGTAGAGCCTGAGTACCTGGAAAACAAGAAGCTATATGGACAAGTCACGCTGACTTTTAGGTAAGTGTTTTTCATTTAAGCAAATGGTGGTCACAATAGGGATCCAATTTGTAGTTTGACCATAGAGCAAATGTACTAAAGTGATGAATGAATGATGAATTCTGCTGAACGTTTCAATGGAATCCATTCGGAACACATCATCTATTCAGATTGCATTCAAACGTTCTATCTTTGTGTCAAGTTACACTTGGAACGACACATAGAGACAGACTATTGTTGCAACAGATTTCCATCAAAGAACTTATTTATTATTACAATACACTACTGGAAATTATAATGGAATTATATAAATATGCACAATAAATTGTGGATATAATAAGCTTCGGTTCTAAGTGTTTAAACAGGCGTCCTTTTCATCCCGGTCCCGAGTTGGAATCCTAGCACTTACTCTACCGACGTTAATTCACTTCTAATACTTTAGCCTAACTAGAAGGGGTTAGCAGAAGAAAAATGAACGCTATAGTACCCGATCCTCCGCCTTCCGCGTGCAGTTTATAATCACATCAAAATAGACAAAATAAAATGGCAAGCTTGTATAAATTTGCGTGTATCAAAAAATTGGTGAGGATCTTAAATACACCTTTTTTTTTTAAATTATTATTGCGATCTGTGCAGGAGACATTCAGCAATAATTAAGTAGTGATGGATGATCTGTGAGGTACAAGTCCTATGACTCGCCCTCTAATTTTTTATTTTTATTTTATAGGAGGTCTTGAGGGACTCTTTTTTTTAGTCTCTTCACTCTTGGGAATATTTCCTCCATAAGTTGGTGAGCCAATATGTTAGGGTGCAGTTGCAGTCTTTCTTTGTATTTTGTAGCTCTCTCCTTTATTTCTTCATATACGGTTTTGATGCCAAGTTCTCGGTGAAGTCTTCCATTAGTGACATACCATGATGCGTTTACTATCATTCTTAGCATTTTTGATTGAAACCTTTGCAGAATTTCTAGGTAAGAGTTGGCAGCCGTGCCCCATAGCTGTATTCCGTATGTTCATATTGGTTTTATTATACTCTTATATAACAAAAGTTTGTTTTCCAAAATACACCATAATAATATGTCAGTGGGAAGACAAAAGGCTTGTCCTGCTTCATCTTTTACAGTGACGGCACAGAAACTATCTGTGCTTACAGGGTTCGCAGCGCTAGTGTGACTCCCTCACACGCCGCACACGTCCATTGGCCACGGTAACCACTTTCCATCATGTGAGCCGTGTGCTTGTCTGCCACCTAAGTGGTATTAAAAAAATAATAAAAAGCAAAATATCAAAAGTCACCATCGATTAGATTTGTGCATTTTTTTAACAAGGTCAGAGGTCAAATTATAGGATATTCATATTGTAAATTTTATCGTTAAAGTGTGGTACGCAAAGTTTTTGTGCGGATCACCATTTTAGAAATATCATGATTTCAAAATTAGAAAAAGTCATATCTATTATGTATGGAATGTTTCATCAAAACCTGAACCACTGGCCCTATGAACTTGATATTTCTTTGCTAAGGTAGTAGTATAAGGGATGAAAGTTTATTTAGTAGTTCACTACCGTTCCTCCCTTATTTTAGCCCCTTATCAAAAATCCTTTCTTATTGGATGTTGGCAACATAAAAAGCTTCTACTGCCAAAATTTCAAGTTTATAGGACTAGCGGTTTAGGCTCTGCGTTGATGAATCACACTATAGGAACATGTTATGGCTTCTTCTAATTTTGAAATCGTGATATCTCTGAAATGCCAATACATACAAAAAAATTAAACAGATCAATTTTCATTGTAATTACATGATCTACAACTTTGTTCAACCTACTTTTGCGATAACATTCACTGTTTACAAGAAAAACGAGCGAATAAAATATATTTGAATTTGTAAAAATTTACTCGTAGGTACATCGATGGGGACTTTTAATATTTCTTTTATTATGGTATATTTAAGATCCCAACAATTTTCAACTCTATACGAATTTATGAAAGCTCAAATCTTTATTTTGTCTAGTCTATTATCACTGCTACATTTTGCGATAGAATTACTATGACGCTAAAATGTTCGATGTTCGATGAGATAAACTGAGTGCCTTAGTGGCATATCGGTAGTGAGTTCAATTTCCGGTTCTCGTAAAGTGTTGTACTATTCTGTAAGGGAATTCACATGGGCTTAACTCCTCCTAATACAGGAGGCTCGAATCAATAAAAGGTGTCTTGATTCTTGATACATACCTTTCACCTAGGTACTCCCTAATCTCTTGGGAATATCCTGGTATAAGTAAACAAAACAATGTCTTGTTTCCATTTCCACTTGTCTTATACTCGTATCTCATAAGCAAATATTTGTACAAAGTCTTGGAGAGACTTTGCTTTTAATTTTAACACATTTTCCTGCTTTTTTTTTTTTATACCACTTAGTTGGCAGACAAGCACACGGCCCACCTGATGGAAAGTGGTTACCGTGACCTATGGACGTCTGTAACACCAGAGGAGTCACAGTCGCGCTGCCAACCCTGTAAGTACAGAGTTTCTGTGCCGTCAGCAGAAGACAAAGCAGGACAAGCCTTTAGTCAGTATCAGAATAAACGGGATATTTACCATGTTTCATTATTTTGAGTTTCCGATATTTCGGCGCTGTTGCAAGCACCATGATCACGGAGGAACTGGAGTATTGGCGGTGAACAAAGAAAAAGTTTTTTCTTCTAGGAGTAATTATATCGATCTACCCTCTTTCGAGTTCTTTTACTACGCGTATCTGCACTACTATTGGTTTCACTCTCACCACAAACTCGAACCCGATCTCGATCACGTTCACGACATACGATGCTCACTGTATCCACTCGCGATTTTGTTTTAGCTTGTTCCCGGTTGTTTTTGCAAAGACGGACCACTGGATGCCAGACGTTCGGCAGTTGAAACCCATCCTCACGATTGAAATTTTTATACTTTTTTATTTCAATGGCTTCCCTTACCAGTCTTGGTATATAGTGGCGTTCTGTCGAAAGCATCTGAGGGTTATGTAGCTCGATCCAGTGGTTCGTACCGGACTCCAATAAATGTTGAGCGATTGCAGATTTATGCGGTTCATTGTTTTTGACTGCCCTGATGTGTTCCTTGATTCGGCATGTAACCGTTCTTTTTGTTTGTCCTATATAAGAACTGCCACAGCTACAGTCAATCTTGTACACTCCCGGTCTGTCCAATGGGGAGCCATCTTTGGGTGAGCGCAGGCATTGCGACAGCTTTTTAAAAGGAGTGAAAATAGTTTTGACAGATACCTTCTTCAGGATGTTAGCGATCTTATCTGTCACTCCTTTGATGTAGGGTAAAAAGGCTGGCTGTCTTTCCACCTTATAGTTCCGGGGTTTATTTGTGGTGAGTCTTGGTGGTCTTATCCGTCCATTGTATCCATTCTTTTGTAGAACGCCGCTTATGTGCTTCAATTCTTCTTGTAAATGTTCCTCGTCACATAAACTATATGCGCGGTCAGTAAGCGACGTCACTACCGAATTCAGATGGCGCGGATGATGATGTGAGTCGGCATGCAGGTAGCGGTCAGTGTCAAAGCCTTTAGTCTTCCCACTGACAGCACAAATTCTCCAGTGAGCTCTGGCTACCCTACTCACCGCTGGGAACACAACACGAAGTTATTATAACCGCGGTATTCTGTAGGGCGGAGGTACTACCCCAGTCGGACTGCTCAATCGGGCGGAAATACCGCCGTGTCCTACCTCCTTAAAAACCTGTACGAATAGGTGGCATTATTAATTAAATGATTTTTTTAATAATGTAGGTAGCAGAATTTCTAATTTGGAACGGGACGCGTAAACTATATTTCAAATTAGAAAAAATCTGGTGAGCGAATTAGGGCGCAGGTTGAGGGACAAAACCGGTGACTCCCGCTCCGGCTCGTACCTGGGGCAACGGTTGGCCATAGCTGTTCAACGGGGCAATGCCGCCAGTGTCATGGGTACCTTTGCACCAGGTATGATGAGGGGCGGGTTAATAGATTAGACTGTCATTCTGACTGTACAAAAATGTGGACAATATTTTAATTGTATAATGTAATAATTAATTTTTATATATTGGCGTACTCTAATTTCTAAATTATTGTAAATCTAATTTTAAGTGAACTTTATGTTTTTATGAGAAAAAAAAAAAAAAAAAAAAATTAGAAATTCGAAATTATTAATGGCGAGACGCCAATGTCAAGTTTTTCAAGTTGCAATCCTTTACAATGATTGTTGATGATGAGTTGGTAATTTTGATGATGATGCCGTTCAATGCTGCCTCAGTAAAGATGTGGGGACTTTACTAGAAGCTCCTCCTGAAATTTGGAACCAACATGAAAAGTCACTTTTCCCTGTAATATGCCATTTTTTTACACTTGCGTTGTCAAAGACGTTATGTCTAAAAATTACCATTTTTAACCCCCGACGCAAAAACGACGGGGTGTTATAAGTTTGACATGTCTGTTGACACACACACATAGTATCTGTGTGTATCTGTCTGTGGCATCGTAGCTCCTGAACGGATGAACCCATTTGGATTTAGTTTTTTTGTTTGAAAGGTAATACATATTTTGATTAAAGCGTTGTCTTGTCGGGGGGTCCTTGGATCGTTCCGATAATATGACGTAGTGCTCTACAAGTTAGGGTCCCCCGGTATATCAAAGTTATAGGGCTAACTAACACAACTTATTTTCGTCTTTTTGGGGGCTGTTTTTGTGACGCCCCCGTCACAAAAAACAGCCCCCAAAAAGTCGAAAAAAATCGGTTTTTTAATATACATCAAAACTCGAATTCACACCAATTTCGGAAAATAATATATTACCGCAATGCGTCCTTCTTTGCGTTGGTGCCAAAACTCCTTTTTTGTTATTAACAACTTGTTTAGTTTAGTGAAATTTTAAAGCAGTATGCTAACTATTCAAATTATATTAAGATTGTTAAATTGTTAGGACGGAGTACACAAAAAACAATGTTTCTACATAACTGTAACATCATTCATTGTTTCCGATAGTTCATACAACTTTCGGTAGAGGATAACTCCTGCCGGACACGACGGTTCTGGCCAATTGAGTAGTCCGACTTAGAAAGTACCTCCGCCCTACAGAATACTGCGGCCATAATAACCTCGTGCTTTGTTCCCGTCGGTGAGTAGTGTTTTTGTACTATCAGTGGAAAGACCAAAAGCTTGTCCTGCTTTGTCTTTTACACTGACGGCACAGAAACTCTTGTGCTTACAGGGTTGGCAGTGTGACTCCCTTGGTGTTGCATACGTCCATAGGCCACGGTAACCACTTTCCATCAGATGGGCGGTGTGCTTGTCTGCCAACCAAGTGGTATAAAAAAGGATACCAAATAAAAAGAGAAGATAAAAAAGGAGACGCCCCAAGATAGGAGATAAGGTTGTATAGAAGAATTTGGAGCACTCAAAGGGTGACCCGGTAGATCAGTGGTCATAGCATTCCTCTTCTAAGGAACTTCTCGCAGGTTCAAGTCCCGTTCGAGTGGTTTAACTTTTTCCGATCTTAATCAAGCTTGTCTAATTATACATTAGTATCGTGTTGAATAGCATTAAATGTGCATCTTGTCAGAAACGTAAAGAAATACACTATCAACAGCCACCAAAAGTGGTTCACGAAGAAAACAGTAAATCAAACTGCACCCTACGTAATGGGTCGCTGCTATATTATACCACACAAAAGCGTAAACCCATCTCTAATCCGCATTCACAATATTTGAAGTACATCGGAGAGGTATGACAGATATATTTACGTAGCTACTTGGGAAGTTGGCAAGCACATTTACGAGTTTCTGGTAAGCTCCTTTGTAAACCTTCTCGTCCAGTTTCGAGTTTCCGCCTTGGAAGTTACTTATTATACTGTGACTACCTTCAAGCGATCGATTCACGTCGTTATATTCATACATATATATAATCACGCTTTTATCCCCGGAGGGTTAGGCAGTTAAGTGAATTTACACCAAAATTTTATCAATAATTCAATTCAGTTCCACGTAAGACACCGCGGTGGCGTAGTGGTATGGGTAATGGACTGCTGAGACGAGGTCTCGGGTTCGATCCCAGGTTTTACCATGGCACACACCAATGACTTTGATGCTTTTCGAAGTTATGTGTGAATTTATCGCAGGTTTATAAGTAATGGCAATAGGAACGCCACCTAATACATTGGGACCTAAACATAAACTGACGAAATTACCTAAACATAAACGCACCTCTGCCTACCCCTTCGGGGATATAGGCGTGAGTTTATGTTATGTTATAGTTCCACGTAATAGGGAGTGAGTCTATTGCCGTCTTCCGGGCACTATTGTTGACTCAAGCCATTCATCTGAGGCTGAGTCTGGGATGTCTATACATGTCTGATGTTAAACAGCCCTATCCCTTAGTCGCCTTGTACGGCACCGCATGGAAAGAGATGGGGTGGTCCAAATTCTACTTTGCCGAGAACCACGCAAGGAATTGTAATATTACTGCTGCTGATACCTACCACATTTTTTCTATTCTTGTAATTCTGGTATCTGAAGAAAAAGGACCTGTGCCTTTTTTCATGTGGAAATCCTCTCAGTCACTTCAGGGCGGTTATGTCAGATTCAAACCGAATAAATCCGCAAGTCGTCTAAGGTCTTTCAATACCTACCGGGTGTAAGATTGCCTAAAATGGATCCCTCAAACTGTACCTAATCTAGAGCCAACTCCAGTTACGAGGTGGTCTAACCTAACGAATTTAAAACGTAAACACATTGGAACAAATTTTAATGAGATTTTCTGCTAAATAATTATTCAGGATATAGGATGAAAAAGTAGGTAAATGCCACACGTATTCTCGTAAAATTATTCTAAACAGATATTATACATATAACTTTATATATCTGTTTTATGTATTTAAAGTGCTAGGACCAACCACATCCACATGAAATTACCTACCTAATTACCTACACGTCACCTGTAAAGGTCATCACGAAAATAACTAGGGAGTATTTCGGTAGCTCTGCTAAAATTGTGTAAATGTTAGGTCGTTCGGATTCCGGCGGCTGCCGGCTGGTAGGTAATTACATACGGTAGAAAATAAACGAATACTGGCTTAGTTTATGTACATATCGCTTTGCCCGTGACTTGGATGTGGGGATTTAATTTCTCTTCGACCTATATTTCTTTGAAGCCCTTAAATTTTTCAGAATAAGAGTAGCCGAAGTTATACCTTATCACATCAGTCCGGCAAATAAAAATTCAAGAAGATCTTTTTGTTATAACGTACTCATATAATCACGCCTTTATCCCCTAAGGGTTAGGCAAAGGTGAATCAACACCCACATTTCAACTATCATTGTTTTTGGACCTACGTAATAGGGGGTAAGCCTATTGCCTTCTTCCGGGCACTATTGTTGACCCGAGCCTTGTATTTATGCTTGAGTCTGAGCTGTACATACCTGTCTGATGTTAAACAGCCCTATCTACTAGTCGCCTTGTACGACACCGCATGGGAAGAGATGGGGTGGCCCAAATTCTACTCTGCCGGGAACTACGTATTTATTTATTATATACTTTATTGTACGTTAATTACAATATTCATGATACAGAAATTAAGAAGACAAAAGCAGTACAAAGGGCAAACATACTTTTGTCCTAAATTATAAACTACTTATGCCTTAAATTACGACCAAACACTTTGAGAGCTCTCAAGTTCGATTTCTAGCCATTGCCACTACTGACGCAAACCCACTCCTAACACAAGTAATTTAGTATAGCTGAAGGGGTTTGGGGGAATACAAGTAGGTATAATTATACAAGGTATCGGGACTTCTCACGAATTAAATCATGGAACTTACCTCTCGACTCTCGAAGACTAGTCAAGTCGTGACCACGGGTGCTGCAACGAATCCGAAACGTCGGCAGAAATTGTAAGTTCCATGATTTAATGCGCGAGAAGTCCCGATACCTTGTATTATGAATTCACACTGCGATAGTTTGAAAATAATACTAGTAAGTACTTTTTTTTTTACGTGCGCAAAATCCCCACGGATACCTCCCCACCGGAGCCGGTGGAGGAGGTTATGTCGGACTCGAACCGACTAAAACGCACGCCGCCTGTGGGTCGCTTTGGTTGCCGAAGGACCCAGGGCCATCACTCACGATCTGGCCCTATTCTAGGGTGTGGGGACTACAGAGTCCCCAACTCGTCCCCAGAAACGGGGAGGCACGCCAGGCGCGCCACTGCCGCGGCCTGCTTCTGCCAGAGTGACATGCGGCTCCACCCGTCACCCCCAGGCACTAGTAGATACTAGATTTTGGTTGATATTTTTGCTAATTGTAAATTTCTTTCAACAATAAATTTGATGCAACTTTATAACGTAGATATAAGTTTTATTTTACTTATGAGCGTCTATAATTGTGTAGAAATACTTTATACGGCAAATTTCACCATTATAATTTTATTTCTAACTCATAAACCCTCTATGTTCCTCTCATATTATGTTGTCTCATAAACCGGGACTGGGCACTTACCGTTACATTTCGTTTATTATATCATGAACTTGTGGTATACCTCAGGAAACGTATTTTGGACATAAGTCGCGAGACAAACGAAGCCCTAGGACATGGCGGTATTTGCGCCCAATTAAGCAGTCCGACTGAGAAAGTACTTCCGCCCTACAGAATACCGCGGCCATAATAACTTCGTGTTGTGTTCCCATCGGTGAGTAGGGTCCGTGGGAAGATTACAGTCTTGTTCTGATTTGTCTTCTACACTGACGGCACAGATACTCTGCGCTTACAAGGTCGGCAGCGCGAGTGTGGCACCTCTGGTGTGTAGTATGTAGTCTGCGTAGTACGTAGTATGGACGTGTGTAGTCCATAGACCACCGTAACCACTTTCCATCAGGTGGGCCCTGTGCTTGTCTGCCACCTAAGTGGTATAAAAAAATAAAGACTCTTTTAGCAGGAAATCTATGCTTGGTGAATTAGAGCGTTCGACGGCTACGCAGGAGGCGCGGGTTCGTTTTCTGCTAGTCGATGCACCTGTTACACAACGAACAAGGCACTAGCGTAGGTTTCCCTCTCAGGATTGTGAGGTAAGACCGCAGTTGCCCTTGGAAAACCCTTACACCAATCAAAAGCTTTAGATGATTTTGGTCATAAACACGAAGATATTTTTTAGCACATATTCATTAACATCATGCTCATAGAGATTTTCTGGTTACATCTTAATGGACCCCGGGGTCTGATTATTATGGAAGCAACTGCCGTCTGACCTCCCAACTCCAAAAGGTACGTTGATAATCGCACTGGCCAGCGATTCTACTAAAGCAAAACCACTGACATACCATATACACTGACAAAACTGGCATTAAATGTTACACTTTATTTCTATATGCATAAAATTCAAAATTAAATGAAAAGAGTTTTATGCCACTTTTTCATTCACTCTGAAAGAAGCCTTTTAATTTTGGATTTTATTCGTATTGTCTCAACGTCTAAAACTAGATGTATGTTTTAGCAGTGTCCGTAGTATCCAGGCAAGGTAGGCTGGAAGAAATCGCTTCCAGCGATAAAGCCGCCCATTGTAAATTAAACTGTATAATGCTACCTACAAGCTTTACTGTAATCTATACATACATACATACATACATATAATCACGCCTTTGTCCCCGGAGGGTTAGGCAGAGGTGAATTAACACACACATTTCACAAATCTTTGTATTCAGTAATAGGGGGTGAGCCTATTGCCGTTTTCCGGGCACTATTGTTGACTCGAGCCATGCATCTGAAGCTGAGTCTGAGCTGTATATATCTGTCTGATGTTAAACAGCCCTATCACTTAGTCGCCTTATACGACACCGCTTGGGTGGTCCTAATTCTACTCTGCTGGGAACCACGCGGCACTGTAATCTATTGGTGTACAATAAATAATTATCTATCTGTCTATCTATCTATGACAGTGCTTTTGCTTTAGCTGATTCGAGGGCCTGGTTGTTAATAGGTGAGATTAAACTGTGCCTCAAAGATTGCTAGGCCACTGTACATAATACTACTAAATATTCTGTGACTGTACACCTGTTTCCAGCATATAGCAACGTATACCATGTCCTTTATTAATAACATAACATAAACTCACGCCTATATCCCCCAAGGGGTAGGCAGCACATTTCGCCAGTTTGTGTTTAGGTCCCAATGTAATATGTGGCGAGCCTATTGCCATTAACCGGGCACTTTTAAACCTGCGATAAATACACATATAAAGCATCAAAAAGTCAATGGTGTGTGACATGGTAAAACCTGGAATCGAAACCGAGATCTCGTCTCAGCAGTCCATTACCCATACCACTAGGCTACCTACTATTCGCTATGATAAAATATTTACTATGCCAAATGAATAACTCCTAAATTACGCTTAAATATGCTTCTTCATCTAGCGAGAGAACAGATTTAATGAACTTTTGCCCACCGGGGTACTGTTATACACACGAATATGTATTTTAATAGTCTCCAGTTCGTAACATTAGCCGTTACCAGTTATATTTTCCCCTATCAAGGGCGCAGTTATTAACTTACATATTTTACACTTCTATTAAAAATTCAGCTGCTGAGTACCTACACAGCACAAGCCCACCTTACAGTCCAGGGTATACATACATATATTACATATAATCACGCCCTTATCCCCGGACGGTTAGGCAAAGGTGAATTTACAACCACATTTCACCAATTATTGTATTTGATCCCACGTAAAAGGGCGTCAGCCTATTGCCGTTTACTACGGGCCATGATTCGAGCCATGCATCTGAGGCTGAGTCAGGGCTGTATATATCTGTCTGATGTTAAACAACCTTATCCCTTATTCGCGTTGTACGACACTGCATGGAAAGAGATGAGGTGGTCCAAATTCTACTCTCCACGTGGCTCTTGCCGGGAACCACGCGGTATCCGGGGTATACTCTATAAAATCATTGTTATCCATTAGAACTTATAACACGAACCTTAGTAATTGTTACGTTTCCGTGCGGTAACGGAGAAAGAATACAAATACCACCACCCCAACTCATCCGAAGGGTGTCGTAAGAGGCGACTAACGGAAAAATACGCAGACGATATCACTGCGACACAAGGTAAACTCTAAACATACCCTGTACCCTATCCTGTAACCTACCTGTACCTGTAACCCATTTGGTCAGCGTGGAAACAGTAGGCTAAAGCCCCCCAATATTGGGAGAGGCCTATGTTCAGAAATGTACTGCGATAGGCTTATTGATTAAAGAATCGTTACGTTAAAACATTAAATGTCAGGGGTCCAATCGTTGTTGTGGCTCGCCACCCGATATATCGATTACTTTCCATTTGACCATGACCCTGCAATTCCCGCTCTATGGTTAGTTAATACCACACCACACACCGGAACACGAAGTTACCAACATTACGGATGGAAATAAATCTTGTTTAAAAATCGTAATTCTGACTTGTATGTTAATGCTATTTTTCACCCACGTTCTGAACGTACTTTGATAGTTACTTCACGCATTTGTTGTAATTTATTAACACGCTTTTATTACTTTTTTATATAGGACATGATGGTAAGCTGAAGGCAAAGTCTTAGAAAAGAGAGTCACCATTACATACAAACATATATACCATGTTATAATGGTGACACACAGGTTGACGGCCTCATCATATGCTTTTTCACGCCCCGCTTAAAGGACCCAGGACTGTAGTAAGAAGGAAACACGTGAGCTGGTAATGAAGTCCAAGCCTTAATGGTGTGACAAAGGAAAGAGTCTCCGAACCGCTTGGTTGTTGATCGGATACTATGCACCGTGTGCGAGTGACATCTAAGCCCTGCACGTGTTGTCCTGTGTAGGAAAGGGGAGGATGTAGAGGTACTAAAGTATTATATTATAATCGGATTCTATAATCGGGGCGCGAATTATCAGTTGAGGCCATCAAGGTAGCATTTAGGACAATTACATCTATGTTATAAAGTAGAAAGTATAATAAAAACTTCAAAATAATTTAGAATACCATTTTTATGTCAATATTAAATGTCCAAGTATGCCTAAAAATTTTGTAAGCGTGGATGTGGTGAATCGCGACCAAACATAGCCCATGCCCCTTCCCAAAGTATTATTTATATGGCCATGATGCCCAAATAAATATACAGTCCACGCTTTAACCATCCTGCCTTAATCTAACTAACTTTTCGTATTTTTATTGTAGGTGTTTCTATATTATTATTTTTTATTTTTTTTCAGAAAATCATAACTCTAATTCATATTATATACATACATATACAAATTATCACGCCTTTATCTCCGGAAGTTTAGGCAGAGGTGAATTAACACCCACATTTCACCAATCATTGAATTACCGTCTTCCGGGCACCATTGTTGACTCAAACCTCGCATCTGAGGCTGAGTCTGGGCTGTATATATCTGTCTGATGTTAAATAGCCCTGTTCCTTAATCGCCTTGTACGACACCGCATGGGAAGAGATGGGGTGGTCCAAATTCTACTCTGCCGGGAACCACGCGGCGGTATTCAAATATAACTTAAGTATATTTGTATCTAATGTTTTTTTTAACATTTAATGTAGTAATACCACTGAAAATAACACAGTAAATAAGACTACACATCGTAAAACAGTTATTTCTATACAAAGTTGTTTCAGGTGCTCGCGGTGCAACACTTTTACACCAGATTTTTTATGTTTATAGGAAACATGTGTTTTGTATAACTCGGTACACATATCTTGAACCAAAATCGCGACGTAAATGAGTCCCTGGCGCTCACGTATCGTTTAATAATAATATAATCTATTATCGGTCAATTTGAGCTCGTCCATCGCAGTAGCACCCCATGCTGTCCTCAAAAGACACCCAAGAAACGCGTACTGCTCGTATAGATCACATTTTAGGTCCAAGATATACGCCTCGAGCAATACGAGTAAATACAAAATTTTGTTTCAAAAATTTTACTTATTGCGAAACATACTTTCAAAGCAGTTAACGTTAGAAGGTCATGTTTCTGCAGAGTGATCTGCACAATTAAAAAGATGCTATACCAGACTATGCCACACATTGCCCACTTTTTTAAATCCGTAATAATATATCTATTTATTTGCAAGTGTTACCAGAGACTAAACCCATATATTCAAAGCTGCCCGCGGTTTCACCCACTTGGGTATAAGTCTTTGGTTGTATCGCTGGTTCTATTCAAATAATAGCATTCAAACATAATACGGTAGTTTTTAAGCTTAAATAAAATTATTTGGTATAGAACTTATTTAAACTATCAATGTTACACATTTTAGTGTAAGAGTTATTGAGATAGTCACGGAGGGACTGGAGTATTGGCGGTAACCAGTGAAAAAGTTTTTAGGATTAACATAACATATCGATCTACCCTCTTTAGCGTTCTCTTACTACGCGTATCAGCACTACGACTGGTTTCTTTCTACCTACAAACTCAAACTCGATGTCGATCATGTTCGCGACACGGTTGATGCTCGCTATTTTTGTTTTGGCTTGTGCCCGGTTGTTTTTATATCCCGATAGCTCTAATAAAAAATTACTAGTTTAAAACCATAAAAAAACAACATCTACATTCGTTCAGTAGATAGCAAACAAACAGATAAGGGTTTAAAATAAATGCAGAACCGTTACCTACTTCACATATTCTTTACTCCCAAATATTTTCAATGTACAGAACAAATGCATTTTATTCCATTTCCCATTCCATTCGTTCTGTGGGTACTCGTAGATAATATCACAAATTTTCCATTTTGTGATATTATCTACGAGTACCCACAGAACGAATGGGATTATATATATAATATTAGTGTTTAATTGATGCTTTTTCCGCGGAACTATTGGGAAGAAAAAGTCTCACTAATTCTGCCGGGGATAAAGAATTTCTTCATTTAAGTGAAGACACACTTAAATATAGGAATTACAAATGTGTGCACTCTTTCAAGTTACTTGTACGCTTGATAGTAATTTAGTAAAAGCCAAAAGCTTTCTGTTATTATGATACAATATTATTTTAGGACAGGGATGACAAATAATGTCAATCAATCAATCCACATTATTTGTGGCCGTAGGTGTGCGGTGTCAGCGGTGTTATGATAATAATGGTTAAATTTAGTAACAAAACAAACAAGACTCGTCGATAAATTACTTGTAGATAGTAGTAAAACGTAACTGTTGTACGTAACGTAACCTTGAAGTCCCATAGTACCTAAACTTTGTACAGACAGCGTCAAAACGATCTTGACTTCAAAGTCTCAAAATGATCTTCATACCACGATATAAATAACAAATCAAACTGTATATATATAATACAACTTTATTCAATAAAACATTGAATAAAGTTGTATTATTGTTCCAATTCGAAATAAAACCCTGTGCCAGCTCGTCTGGCCAGTGTGGAAACAGTAGGCCAAAGCCTCACAATATTAGAAGAGGCCTTTTTTTATACAATTTAGGTGGCAGACAAGCACACGGCCCACCTGATGGAAAGTAGTTACCGTGACCTATGAACGTGTGTGACAACAGTGGAGTCACATCCGTGCTGCCGAGCTTTTAAGAACAGATATTTCACGTGCCCTCAGTGCAGAACACAAAATCAGAACAAGCCTTTGGTCTGCCCACTGACAACACAAAAACTCTCCAGTGAGCTCTAGCTATCCTACTCACCACCGGGAACACAACACGAGGTTATTATAGCCGTGGTATTCTGTAGCGTGGAGGTACTTCCCCAATCGGACTGCTCAATTCGGACGGGAATACCGTCGTGTCCTACCTCCTATAATACTGACTGACAGACAGACACACAGAGAGACTGCGGTGTGCTAATTGATTGACTGTCCGAAACTAAATATCAAAACAATTAGTTAATAGGAGAGGGTAGGGGATACCTAGGCATTAAGGTCATCGATCTGATGCTGATTGTACTAATGTTTGTCTATGATTGTAATTCGTAACGTCCTAGGTTTTATTCCTGGATCCGGCAAATTATTATCAGTAGGTTGTTGAACGACTTCCGACGTCTGATACACTCATTCCTGGCGGTAGAATCCTGTCTCTCACGGGTTAGCTGCCGCGTGGTCTCCCTCCCGAGCACTACTTCCTCGCAGAAGAATGAGAGAATATAGAAAAAAAAATAGTTTTATTTTTTGTTATATATTTTATATGTGAGTATTGTTATTAGTCAAATATTGTGTGCTGCAGTAAGTTGAAATAAACATTTCTTTCTTTCTTTTTTTTCTTTCTATAAAAAATTCCTTATAAAAAATTTCTTATCCGCGAATAAACATTTTTTCCGGAGATCCGGTAAATTCTTAGTAGACACCCACATTTGTACGCTGACCTCGTTCAAAATCCCTGGAAGGTACAATTTGTTGACGAAACTTGAACATTCCCTTGGTTCACCTTATCAGATTATTGATTTCACTTCAAAGAGTGTGAAAGCATGGATTTTCGATTATGGCCCTCGCGTAGGATGTCAAAGGTTAATCTGAAACCGGAATGTTTTATCAGTGTTTTACGTAGATGGATATTTTGCGTATATTTCTTTGATCAAAACTATATGAACTGGTTCAATGACAAGGGAGGAGTCAAATATATAGCCAAAATAAATTATTAATCGAAGTTTATTGAATAATGGACATTGAAGATCCAAGATGGCCGCCACCACAAAATGGCGATTTACATTTTTTTCACAACTCCCTCAATATGGGTATCAAATCAAAGAGCTCTACTTGTAGGCGACTAAGGGGTAGGGCTGTTTAACATCAGACAGATATATACAGCCCAGACTCCGCCTCAGATGAATGGCTGGGAGTCAAAAATAGTGCCAGGAAGACGTCAATAGGCTCAGCTCCTCCTTTTGGGCAGCTCGTGGGACCGAGATTGATAAAATGTGGGTATTAATTCACCTCTGCTTAACCCTCCGGGGTTAAGGTGTGATTATATGTATCTTCAACGTGCATAAAGCGCTGGCCACACTGCCAGCTAGCGAGCGAGCGAGCCAACCGGGTGAACATCGTTTCACCTCTTCGTATGTACAAGGTGGAAAAATAAGTCGGGTCCTGAAGGAAAACTACATTAAATCCTTCAGTTGGGTCATTTTACTTAAAAGAGACATTCCTTTATTATTAAAAAGAAACAATACTGCTTAAATAATTTTCTAAAACTCGTTTGCCACACCCGAAAATCAAACCTAATTGTAAAAAAAATACGATAATACTCGTATGTGCTCTTTATGTGCCAAAGCTGAATAAATGAAATTGATTCGTTGATTCTTTGATTAGTACCGTAAAAACTGAAGACTATTTAATTTTTCTTCACAGAAAATATTGAAGCTTCGTAGTCTGAAAGCCGAGCCCAACAGAATTGGGAAAGTGCTCCGAGAAATACGGTTACAGTCCACTTTCCCTCGAAGCGGAAGATATGCCAGAACCTTGGCCTCCTAATTATGACCGCTTAAAACTCCATTTGTAAAAATTATGCGGTTGAAAAACGTTTCGACCTCAGCCAAAAGCATCGTAGGGTAAACCACCCAAATGTTGGCACTTTAAGGGTGAACTTCGTGTCGGTCTAAAATGAAACTACCGTAAAATCTTATTTACAAAAGCTACTAGACAAAACATGTCATAGAATTAAAGAAAATGCTTTAATCTTTGTTTTTATAATCATTTTTATGTGATTGAATGCCTACCTTGGTATAGGTACTTAGGATATAATTAAAACACTGTTTATATGTTCTGCTTTTATTTAGGGATGTTATATCCATAAAGTTTCATAAAAATATCAAAAATAAATGTATAGGTACTAACAATCACGTTTTCTTATTCTAGGTATTCGTTTTGGTAATTTCACTTTATCAATACTTAAATTGAGATGTTTTAACTTTAATACAAAATATTAATCAGTCTGATTAAGTTTCTACTTAACTTAATAATCTCCCTACCTATCTTTGTATTTTATCTAGGTAGTTCGCAGTCGTAAATCTTAAAAACTAACATTTTAACCAATCTTAATCATCGATTAACATCTCAATTTCAGTAATGCTTAACTTTTTGTTAGCTATATTACCATAGTCTTGACCCGTATTGCACAATACTTCATTAGAATATAAAATATTTTTAAAAATAGTTTTAGTATCTTCTTTATTTGGTTTGTTTATCACTTTCTTAATTATTTTACTCTTAGTATCACTTTTTTTTTTATTTATTTGAATACTGTTAGAATTTAGATTTTGTTTGGGATTATTCTTTGTATAATTTTCTTTGTAAATTTCCCTTTTCTCCATATTCATTTGTTCTTGTTTCAATTCTCCTTCCTTTTTATCTCTTTCTTGTATTAATTCTGACTTAGTTTTATCTTTTTCTTGTATTAATTCTACTGTATTTTCAACATTCTCCATTTCTTGATTATTCTTTAGTGCAATGTCAATGTTTAAATTGTAAAAATCTTTCGAAAATAGTTTTCTTTTTGCAGATTCCGTAGTTTCATGTTTCTTAAGAACTCGTTTTTTGGCACCTTTTTCTTCTTTTTTTAGTATTTTTTCAGTTTTGGCCATTTTTTTTTGTAGTCGTTGTTCCTTTCGTTTCTTTATGCCTTCTTCTTTTTCTTTCTTTGCTTTATTTTTTTCACGTTCTTCGTCCTTGAATTCTTTTGATGTGAAAACAAAACATTTCTTCTTAGTTTGTCGCACTCCCTTCCTTTGAGGTGTTTTAGGTAGTATTAAAATATCATCTAATTTGGTTTCCCGTAGGTTGATCTTCATAGGGGTAGTGAAAATAGGATTGTTTATAGTTTCCAAAACTTCAATTTTGTCAAAATCCTGCTGAACTGTATGAACGACATTATTTCTAGAAATTGATTCGTTTGAACTATCATTTAATCTTCTTTCTTTATATGTTTCTATTTGTGCAGTACGTATTCAGTTGTGTCAGTATCTTCTTTAGGACTATTACAATCTATGTTTTCAGTGTTTTTCGGAGAAGAATCAGTTCGAAAATCATATGTAGCAGATATGTCTTCTGTGTTGTCAATAACAATTTCTTCAATCAAGACTTCTTGAGCTAGAATATTACATGTACTATCAAGTTCATTACACACAATCACGTCCATATTTTCTATGTTTAAAAGGTCCTTTTCTTCAATAGCAACCCCCAAGGTATTAGTCTCATAGATTTCTTTATTTTGATTATTGTCTTCTCCATTTGTATCAAAGTTCTCATCCGGTTGTCTTAATTCTTCTTCTGCAAAGTTTTCTGTCTGTATTTTATTGTCTTCATTTCCATCAAAGAAGTACCACAAGTTTTTTAAAATTTGCTCAGCAGCTGTCAAATCCTGTTTATTTAGTAAATCTGTTATTGTAGACTGTCCTGCATATCTAATAAAATCCATTTTGTTCATCATTCTTGGAGTTTCCACTATTGCTTCAGTTTCCGGCTTATTTTTTAGATTCTTCCCCAAGCATTTCGAATAGTCTATAGCGTTTGAGTCCCATGGATAAAGACCGGTAGTCCGGAAACCATTAATAATTGTATCTGGTTTTACGCATTTATCAATGGTCTTTTGCAATAACGGTACAAAATGGACTTTTGTAAGAGCTTGAGATGGATTGTCACGCCGCCACTCTAATACCGTCTTCTGCCAACCACCTTTTAGAGGCCTAAAAGCTGAGACATCTGCAGGCTGAAATAATCGTGTGCAATTGGGATAAAGTGCTATAAGCACAATATCCAATGATGAACAGAGCTCACTGACGGCGTAAGTGAGGTGAGTTTTATGTCCGTCTACAAATAAAATGACTAGGAATGGTACTTTATTTCGCACGAGATGCGGATGTAACACTTTTTCTATATATTGAGAGAAAATTTCTGTCTTCATCCAACCGTTATCACTTAAGCCTATACCCCAATCTGGTGGTACCTTTGAAGCAATTTCACTTGGCAGACGCTTGTACGGGAATATTACCATAGGTGGGGTGATTTCGCCATTGGCAGCAAAAGTAAACATCACTGTTAGTGAACTTTTAGCTGGGGCGTGGTCGATCTCGTAAACATTTTTTGCACCCTTTGGTGCCAAGACCACACCTGTCTTCGCGCAAAGAACGAAATTGGTTTCGTCACCATTCAAGACTCTTTTTGGGTCTGATAAAATTTCAAACAAACCGTGACATTTGAGATATGTTTCAATTGTCTGAAACCATCCTTTTATATCATTTTTTGATACAGCAGCACTTGCCGCTGTTACTGCTTCAGGAATCCTTACAACAATATCCGGATGCCGCCTTAAGAAGAGTTTAAACCATTTATCTCCAGGAATATTGTCTCTGAACGGGTTAGATCGGCCGCTTTTTTTTATAAATTCTGATACGCTATTCAAAAGATCTTCTTTACGTTTAGGGAAACCCTTTGCATGGCTAACATTTAACCAGTTCTTTATTGTATTCTCTTCATCTGCGTTAAGTACTGGGCTAGGACCAGGGTGAGGTTTATGGTCTGGTTTTTTAATGCGAAATTGTAATGTAGCCCTAGGAACTTGATATTGTTTCGCTGCTTGTTTTTTGGCCATGCCATTTTTAATAGCATCTAAAGCTTTTTTTATATTATCTTCCGTATATTGTTTTCGTTTATTCATTTTTACGGCGTACCTACTCTACAAATAAAAAACATAGAATTAGCACTCCATATTCTATTATGGGCACTACTGCCAATAATTAGCTTTTACTATTGGCACTATGGGCCAACATTTGGAATTTGCTATTAAATAAAAAATACTCAAGGGCAAACAATAATTTAATTTAAAAACACTTCAAATAGAGCATAAACACGCTTGTCGATAAGATTCGTAAAAATCCTAATATTGGCACTGATGCCAATAAAAGGATTTTGATAAATTTATTGTTCCAAATGTTGGCACATGAAATAAATAAAATATGATTAAAATATTAAAGAAATAATCTACTAATTAGAGGTGTAATTAAGTATATAAAATGATTTCGAACATATCAATGAGCCGAAAACCTGTGATACACTATGATTATTAAAGCTCTCACCTTAAGAAAAAACCAAAATAGCAGCTCCAAATCACTAGCACAAAATGTCAGCTGATGTTTCTAAATCGCCATATTGGGTATTGGAACAGTGTTGCCAATTCCCAACAGAAAAATAATACTATTTTATTTTTTAAGGCATACTAAACTTGAAAAATCTATGGTTTCCTTATTTTTTTGTACTAAACTCTAAAGTGCCAATAATTGGAGTAGTGCTAACGATTAGATGGATTACCCTATTGTAATCCTGTTTAGGGCCCGTTCGACTAAACGCGAGTAAAACTTATTCCTAGAATAAAAGCTATTTATTCGAGTCGAGAGTAAATCAATTCCTTGTACTACAATGCATAATCCTAAGATTTGTGACCTTATTCAGAAATAGACAATATACTACCGTTTCTAACGAAATAAAGAGCTATTCCAAAAATAATGAAATGGCATCTCAAAACGTCCTTTTTGAAACATGCAAGGATTATTAAGCTTTTGACAAGTTCTATCACACGCTATAATACGACAAAAGCGAGTTGACATGACTTACCCTAATCGCCGTACCTTGTAATAACAACGCATAAATGCCGGGTATTACAGTCATTCGTCATTCAAATTCAATGGAAAAAAAGTCTATTGATTTCAGACTGTTGTAGAAAAACGTATGTTGATTGATGGCACTTAGTGGAATTTGTTGTTACCTACGCATATTGAAATACACGTGTACTTTTTCCACAGTATTTATTTATTATTACACCGGATCGGTTTCACCTTGCGGCAACCTCGAAGGTTTATAATTACAGTTAAGAACATACATCTTAAACATTACGACACTATTATCAGTTTAAGAATTGTATTTGTTTTGGAAAAAGTACAAGTGTATTTCAATATGTCTATTAATTTACTCGAGAATAAGATTAACCGCGGTAGCCTAGTGGTATGAGTAATGGACTGCTGAGACGAAGTCTCGGGTTCGATCCTAGGCTTTACCATGGCACACACCAATGACTTTTCGATACTTTTCGAAGTTATTGTGTGTATTTATCGCAGGTTTATAAGTGCCCTGTAAATGGCAATAGTCTCGCCACCTATTACATTGGGACCTGAACAGAAACTGGCGAAATGTGGGTGCTAGCATCTCTGCCTACCCCTTTGGGGATATAGGCGTGAGGTTATGTTATGTTATTTTTATTATTATTACACCTAACCGGTTTCTCCTTACGGCATCCTCAAACGTTTACAATTACAGTTAAGAACATAAATCTTAAATATTACGACACTATTATTAGTTTAAGAAGTATGTTTGTTTGTTTTGGAAAAAGTACAAGTGTATTTCAATATGTCTATTGATTTACTCCAGAATAAGATCTTGAAATAGATCAATTCCGGAATAGTAACTCGGGTATTTAGGTTTGGTCGAATCCACCCTTAGTCATTTGTAAAAAGCAAGCTGTCAAAAATGTTATTAATCATGTTGATTAGGGAGTGTTTCGTTACATTTGTAGAATGGATTACGGCTTTCTGTCCATATTATTTTGAATGTCTAATAAGGAAATTACAAATGAAATTGGGTGAAGGCTCATTTTGGTAACACGGCTAAACACATTCTAACCCTGACTCCTACTAATATAACAAAAGTAAACGTTGGTGAGGATAGATGTTGTGATATACCTATCCTTTCTTTTTTCTTTTTTTTAAGAATGTTGACAACCGCAATTACTAGTATTCCTTCTAACCCCTCCAACTAAGCTAAATTGCTTTTTTACGTAAAATGTATTGCATCTCTTTCACGTAAAAGATGGATGAGATTTGGCACAGATAATATAGTTTGACATAGCATTAAGTAAATGAAAGTGAGTGTTTATGAAACAATTTAATTGAAGCAAAAATATCAATCTTCTACTTTATAATTTTTTTTTATACCACTTATTTGGCAGACAAGCACACGGCCCACCTGATGGAAAGTGGTTACCGTGGCCTATGGACGTGTGTAACACCAGAGAAGCCACACTTGCGCTGCCGACCCTGTAAGCACAGAGTTTCTGTGCCGTCAGTGTAAAAGACAAAGCAGGACAAGCTTTTGGTCTACGCAGTGACAGCACAAAACCTCTCCAGTGAGCTCTGGCTATCCTACTCACCGCTGGGAGCACAACACGAAGTTATTATAACCGCGGTATTCTGTAGGGCGGAGGTACTTTCCCAGTCGGACTGCTTAATTGGGCGGAAATACCGCCGTGTCCTACCTCCTATATAGCTGTGTTTGTTCCCGATAAAATAGAATAGGACCACCCTATCTGTTCCCGTGGGTGTCCTAGAAGGCTTCATCCAGTGTTAAATATACAACTCATGTCAAAGTCCCCGCTTGGCGGCAATAGCCTCGTCCCCTAATACATGGGACCAAAAATCATAGTTGAAAAATATGGGTGTTAATACACCTTTTCCCACTCCTTTAGGGGTTTACTAGCGTATATATATATGTATATATATGCTTTATAATATAGGTATTTAAACTATCATGGTCACTCACATCAGTATCAAAATAATCGGGAATTTCATAAACGGGATATTCCGTGATTATGGTGCTTGCAACAGCGCCGAAATATCGTAAACATGGTAAATATTCCAATTATACTGATACTAATATGCTTTATAAACCTAGTTACAACACAAAACTGGTTAATATAACATGTAGGTAATCTATACCTAGATGTTATGTGGTGTTCAATTTTATAACACTCGAGCTAATGGAAGCTCTCCTTCCTGTCATCTGTTGCTCCGACATTGCGCCAAAAGTTATTCACAAAGAAAACATTTTCTTTCTGCTTGTGAATAGAATTGGAAGTATCAGAAATGAAGATTAATCGCCCTTGGGATACATATCTTGAATCCTTTTCTCAATAATTTTATCGTGTTTTTGTAGTCATAAAACGATTAAGTAAAACGGGTGGAAAATATTTTTTGTGGTAATAAACTCAGTAAATTACGAATATAGGTTACAACTAGAAAAGTAAAACGGTTTGAAGAAAAACGGTATAAAACTGGTTTTTACAACAATGAAACATGTATTTAGGAAAACAGATTTTTTACTTTTTAACGATTAAAGTAAACACCGGCTTTTACTTTATACGTTAATTCGCTTATCCTTATTTTTTTACTGATCTTTCATTACCTATTACGAAATGATATATCTTATCTTACATCCCATTACATCGTATATCATATATTTAACAAAAAAATATATTTAAAAATCTAAAACCCTAACTAACTACTGAAAAATCACGGTCTAAAAGTATTTGACAAGAAAATAACAAGGATAGCCGTAGTCGTCAATTACTCTAATAAAACAATTTTTATGGATAAAAAATTATGCATAAATATCATTAGTCCAAATTACCATATGCCAAAATATTTAATGTGTTTATTTATAGTATTTTTTTTTATGCAAATGGCTACAGTCCATCAAATCTAAGAGGTACCGTTTGACGTTTCATATTTTTCAAACCGAAACAACTTTGTTCATACGTACATTATTCAGTTTCGATAACCTTTTTCATAAAACCATGAATTTAGAAAGATTTCATTATTGTATCTAAAAATGTACAATTCTTAATATCTAAATGTAATTGAAAACTTTCAAACAAAGCAAAATAACACATATTTACACAGTAAATAATTTCTAATAGTTATATTCTTGACCGCATTACAAAGTTACGTAGTTAGGTCACTGCACGTAGTGTTGCGACTCTTCGGATACACTTGTATGCAAAAAAATCGTTTACATATACGAAAAATCGAATGTATTATTTACAAATTACACTTGACAACCAAACAAATATTTTTTCATGTGAATGGGATTTATCTCACATATTACGATTACATAACTAAATAGTTATGTAATCGTAAAATATGAGATAAAACCCATTCACCAAAAATACGTATTTATAAATCAAATATATTTGCTTCTTTAAAAAGTTGTCGAAAGCGATTTGTCGATTTTTGATTTTCGCGCCCAAATAAGTCGGGGTTTCTCGCGCTAACGCTGTCGAAATAGTAAATGGAGTCAGGGATAGTGTTTTTTACATTTATTTTTGTGTATGATAGTATGGGTTTGCATATTACAGAGAAATAAACAAATTTTTAACAAGCACATCCATTGATTTTACAATTACAATTTTTTCTTCTAAGTCTTATTTCTACGTCTAAAACTAATAAAAATAAGGTATGTAGAACCCATTCACAAAAATGTTGTTGCCTGATGTTATAAATTAACGACGTTACTGCGCGACCGCATAATGCACTGAATACACAGATACCCTAAAATAAATTAATTTAATTATTTTTAGGTCAATAGGCAAAATCGCAGGTGTCCAAGTCTCTACAATTTTTTTTTTCTGGCAACACTGCCAACTACAAGCGCACGCGGTCCGCTCGGTCGGTTCGGCGTCAGCAGTCTCTCGCCATCTTGGAAGCTGACTGTGCGCGTACTTGCTTTCTCGTTTGTGTTTTACAATTTGTGACTTGGCTATTACTTTTCTGGACTGATCATTCTTTATCCGTTTACCTTGGCAATATTTATACTGGACTCCGAACTAAGCAAGTGTTTATTAATAATGTCGAAAAGAGGACGTACTTTGAACAGCCAGGCTCGTGAATTGGTGGTGAAATTACACGAGTATTTTGAGCGTGAATCTCAAAATGGTGGACTTCTACTGCCAGTTACACAAGTTCGGGATCGCGTCGGTGAAGCTCTCGGTATTGGTAGCCGCACCGTTGGCAAAATATTAAGTGAAAAATATGGGCCTTCGGGGAGTGACAGTAACGTACTTCACACACCGAAAAAACGAAAAAGAAATAAACCTGTGACAGGCATCGATGAATTCGATAGTCATGCTATTAGAAACCATATATACGGGTATTTTACAAGAGGCGAATTTCCAACATTGGCAAAGTTATGTGCAACTTTAAAAGATGCCGGGCTGTATAAGGGAAGCATAGAGTCGTTGAGAACGGTAATAACAGGAATTGGCTTCAGATACAAAAAAGTTGACAAACGAAAAATTGTTATGGAGCGACATGACATAATTATGCAGCGACTAACATTCCTGCGCGAAGTTAAACAAATTATAAACTGGGATAATGTAATATTTTTGGACGAAACTTGGCTAAATTCCAACCATTCTGTGCCGAAAACATGGACTGATGATTCTGAAGCTTCGTGCTCGAAGGTGCCGATAGGAAAAGGTGGACGCCTCATAATATGCCATGCTGGGTCAGCGTCTACAGGCTTCGTGGAAAACTCTTTATTAGCTTTCCAATCCAAAAGCACTAAAGAGTATCATGAAGAAATGGACGCAGTAAGGTTCCGAGAGTGGTTCTTAAATTTATTACAGAATATCCCTCCTAACAGCACAATTATAATGGATAATGCCCCATACCACTCTGTGCAAATTGATAAAGCACCTACGTCAGCCAATAAGAAAGCAGATTTGGTGGCATGGCTGCAAAGAAAAGGAGTGGATGCCGACATGTCACTATTAAAAGCTGAATTATTACAGTTAGTGAAATTGCATAAACCACCAAAACCGACATATGTAATTGACCAATTGGCCGAAGAGCACGGGCACAAAGTCATACGACTTCCTCCGTACCATTGCCAATATAATGCCATTGAACTGATTTGGGCCCAAGTTAAAGGTAATATTTTATAATATTATAATAATAACACGAGTACTTCTAACATTTATAATTTAAACAATGGTTTTCGTCTGCTATCAAATAGTTACATTATTGTTTTACAGGTTATGCAGCAAGACACAACACAAAACCACCCTTCAGTGTCAAGAAAATGGAAGGTTTATTAAAGGAAGCATGTGCCCAAGTTACACAGGAAGATTGGAGTAAAGTAGTACAAAAAACAAAGAAAATAATAATGGACGACTTCGAAAGAGACGTACACTTTGATAATGTAATGGACAATCAACTGGTCATTAATTTAAATGACGATGATGACGAAGACGACGATACTAGTACTAGTAGTGAATAAAAAAATATCCTAAACATTTCTTTTATTTAATTATAACAATTGATTTCTTAAAATTCGGATATTATAGTAATCGATCTCTTAAAGTTCGGATATTATAGTAATCGATTTTTTCATCCCATCCCTATCATTCAATTGTCAGAACTGTCAAACGGTACTTCTTAGATTTGACGGACTGTAGTGAAACACATTCAAGTGAAAATCACCTCATATAAGTCATAATTATACAACATTAGGTATAGAAACGGTATAGATGTGAAGATTCCGTGTAAACAAAACTGAACCGTATCCTCAATCTTCCACAGGTATGGCCGAGAAGACGAAGAGGTCATGGGTCTCAAGTTCTGTAACGAGGCAATCATGAGCCTGGCGCAAATATGGCCTCTGCACTGCAACCACCTCAAAGAACCGAATTCACCACTTCAGGTAAGATTCTGCTTCATTTTATTGTTTCACCGCTTTACACCCACCAAGATTACACCTGCTATATTCGTTTAATTAAAAAAAACTACAATCCGGCTGCTGAAATTGCTTTTCTGACTGGTCGTGATCGAATGGGTGATGTGACTTTGAACTTTTTTTTTTTATTTTTTTATAATACCACTTAGTTGGCAGGCAAGCACACGGCCCTCCTGATGGAAAGTAGTTACCGTGGCCTATGGACGTTTGTAACACCAGAGAGTCACAATCGCGCTGCCAACCCTGTAAGTACGAGTTTCTGTGCCGTCAGTAAAAGACAAATCAGGACAAGCCTTTAGTCTTCCCACTGACAGCACAAATTCTCCAGTGAGCTCTGGCTACCCTACTGGTGTACAATTTACGATAAAATGTTAAATATCTTTTATTTGTCTTATATAGCATTCAAAATAGTGATAGCATTAAAAAGCCGCGTGGCTTCCGGCAGAGTAGAATTTGGACCACCCCATCCTCTTACCATGCGGTGTCGTACAAGGCGACTAGGGGATAGAACTGCTTAACATCAGACAGATATACACAGCCCAGACTCAGCCTCAGATGCATGGCTTGAGTCAACAATAGTTCCCGGAAGACGGCAATAGGGTTACTCCCTATTACGTGGGACCGAATTCAATGATTGGTGAAATATGGGTTAATTCACCTCTGCCTAACCCTCCGGGGATAGAGCTTAAAAATTGAATAAATATGCCAGCGTGGAAATATGGGGAGAGGCTTATGTCCAGCAATGCACTGCGATAGGCTAATTCATATGCCAATTTACAAGAAACGTATTAATATTGGGTTAAAATGATTAACAAGTAATAAATAAAAAATATAAAAACAGATTTAAAAGTCAAATCACCTCAAACTGCACTGTTTCTAGGTTATGTCGACTGTTTGTTTTTGTAGTGATGTACTATAGAGAAATGTTTAGGAAATGGACCACAACTTCACAACGTGGCTCCGTCCTGATAATCTGTTAGACTACTTTTTGGTATATTTAGAACTATTATTGGACTATTACATTGGTTTTTGAAGTCAAGGGTAAACATATTTAAAAAATAAACTATTTACTCTATGTAACAGTTACTTTTTCAACCTGTTTATCCTCTGGCCATTCTTGAACTTTCATTTTTTTCTCATTTCCTCATCATTTCTTTAAATGACAGCTGAGACAGCTCCAGTGATAACATCATATTATCAGCAATTTTTCCTTTTATTCCTGCACATGTTTTTTACCAAACAACTTACGCTAAATTTATTCATAAACGTAGTGCTACCAACTTTTATATGACAGTGACGCAAAATGCTACGTCGCAAAATTGTTATTGCAGTTTTTATATTTCATCTAGCAACACTATTTTATAGGTCCATAAAAGATACTATTATTAGATCACGGTCTGTCTTTCATAGTCTAGAACTGAAAAATTTCTTTTGATTGAGTTCGTCAACCCAGTCGCCATTATTTTTCGAAAATAGAAAGAACAAAAGGGGTTATATTTACAGTGTAAGAAAATTTACTTCATTCATGTACATAGACAATGTTGCACGACCTCGCTTTGAAAGATTTTACAAAGTAAACTGATACTTTACCAGTTTATTATTTTCTCTTTAGAAAGTGACAATAAAGACATAAGATATAGTTTAAAAATAAATGAACCTGTACGATAAGTGAACATTAAATTACTAAGAAACTAATGGCCCTAGGAGGTGGTAGCTGTGGTTCTCCATACATTTTATTAATTTATCGCTATAACGTTGACCTAAGATAACTAAATAATGTTAGGGTAAGAAAACTTTGAGAACCAACAAAATGATGCGATATACGACATTTTTTCACATACATACATACATATAACCACGCCTGTATATCCGGAGGGTTAAGCAGAGGTGAATTTACACCCACATTTCACCAATCATTGAATTAGGTTAAACATAAAAGGGGGTAAGCCTATTGCCGTATTCCGGGCACTATTGTTGACTCGAGCCACGCATCTGAGGTTGAGTCTGAGCTGTATATATCTGTCTGATGTTAAACAGCCCTATCCCTCAGGCCCCTCTTCCCCACTGGGCACTATGGGCACGTGCCCAGGGCCCCGCGATCGAATGGGGCCCCCTAGTTCCTGCCAGATTACCAAATGATAACCGATATTTAGGTATTACCGAAAAACATTAATTTTGAAAAATCTGATGATAATGACTTACTACAATACCTACGCTTATTATATTAGCTTTAGTTTGCCGCATGCGGATAGCTATACCTTGTACAACATAGCTTGAACTTTTTGACAGATGGGTCAGTGATGGGAAACAGAAAATATCTATTGGTGTAAAAAATGTGTTGGCTAAATATGTGGCTGTATGTATGTTTTAAACTATTCAAAATAAATAAATTCATTCGTCAATCAATTTTATTGCACTAGACATAAAAACATTGGGTAGATACCATTGTTTTCAGTTTTTCTATTTAAATTTTACTTCGAAGCAATAAAAACCACTTAAGACTTTCGGAAAATGCTTGAGTCCTTAACAGGTACTCTTATGTTGTGTGTCTATTCTTATGATTATTATCAATTTTTAATATTATTAAAATAAGAAAATATTGTTCGTCGTTGCAAAGTTATATCGATTT
Organism: Eilema griseolum; assembly: GCA_963662185.1. Classification (NCBI taxonomy): domain Eukaryota; kingdom Metazoa; phylum Arthropoda; class Insecta; order Lepidoptera; family Erebidae; genus Eilema; species Eilema griseolum. The sequence continues at coordinate 6,737,825 of OY759232.1, forward strand.
CAGATTTGACATCCGTCAAAAAGAAAGATCAAACTAATAAATAAACAGGGTATAAGTACTCCACTCTCTCTCAAAAATGAGTTTTTCCGATATTAGTACAGGTTAATTTAAATACCTATATGTAAGTATAAGAATACAATTAAAAGAAAAATTATTAAATTAAAAAAAGAAGAATTATTTGATGCGGTGTGGTTTATGTCTTTAAGAAACCTATTCGAACGTCATTCGTAATACCAAAGACAAAAAAGGGGAATTCCCGACTCCTGATCGTCGTTTGACTTGACGAACGGGAATTCCCTTCAAGTATTTGTCTGCGATGTTGTGGCGTTTGTTTTGTTTGTAGTTGTTAGTTTGTTACTGACTGTGCTTGAGCTCTGACAAAAAAATAGTATTGTTTGATTAAATCGTCGTTTGTCTGTTTTGTGTTAGCGAATATTTTCGTTATAAAATTAATTAAATACTGAATTATAATATAAAATGTCGAAACGGTCATATCCTAGTGGATCTGAAAAAAGGAAAAAAGCTCTACATCAGAAAGAAGTAATTGAAAAGTTACCAAAATTAACATCATATTTTACTACTACTACTGGAGAAACTTCTGTAAGTAGCAATCAACTCATAAATGTTCCACATGATGACTCAGCTCAATTACAAATTGCGGGAATTTCTAAACCTTCATGTTCCAATTTTGAAAAAGAGATTGAATCAGAAAGCGACTATTCCTACGACGAAAGTGCAACGACTTCAGTAACTTCACTAAAACCGACAACTCCAACTGTGTCAATTGAACAGCAGTTTTCCAACACAGAAGAATTAATATCGCACGATCCCGCCGATTATTTTCACGAAAAGTTTGTTGAAATAAATCGCGAAATTTTAATTCGTAAGGGACCAGTATATTTTCAAAATAAAGATTCTGACTTTTCCGAGGCATCCAGAACCTACAAAGATGGTAATAAATTAGTGACGAGATATTTCAACAAAGCATTATTTATTCGCAAATTAAAGAACAATGAAAGCGTCGAAAGAAAATGGTTGCTGTATTCGCCTTCCAAATGCTCTGTATTTTGTTTTTCATGCTGCTTATTTAACCCAACTGATGTTAATCTTTGCTCTCGGAATGGATGTAATGATTGGAAGCATATTAATCACATAATTTTAACACATGAAAATAGCCCAGCGCATAAGCAATCTATGATGACTTATCTGGCACGAAGTAAAGCGGTTGGTAGAGTAGATATAGAGTTATTATCTCAACATCAAAAGGAAGTGGATTACTGGAGAAACGTACTTAAACGGATTGTAGCTGTTGTAAAATTTTTGGCATCGAGAGGGCTTCCATTTCGCGGCGACAATGAAATCCTAGGATCTCCAAACAATGGAAATTATTTGGGTTGTGTGGAATTATTGAGTGAATTTGATCCATTTCTTGCAGATCACTTAAAAAAATTTGGGAATCCTGGAAAGGGTAACATTTCTTATTTATCAGCAAATATCTGTAATGAGTTTATTGAAGTAATGGGAAAACAGGTTCTAAAAAAATTATAAATGAAGTTAAATCAGCAAAATATTTTTCCATAAGCGTTGACAGTACGCCCGATCTGTCTCATATTGACCAGCTAACTTTCATCATTCGATACGTAAAAGACTGTGTTCCTGTTGAAAGGTTTTTGAAATTTATACCTATTAAAGAGCATAAATCTAAGTATTTAGCGGAGACCATCTTAAATTTTTTAGAGATACATGATATTCCCATAAAAGATTGCAGAGGACAAAGCTACGACAATGCTTCAAATATGTCGGGAAAGTATAGTGGTCTACAAACAAGAATCAAGGAAAAATGTGAATTTGCCACCTTTATACCATGTGCAGGACATTCACTAAACTTGGTAGGTGTCCATGCTGCTGGGTGTGTACCGGAGGCATCACAGTTTTTTGAAATAGTTCAGAAAGTGTACAACTTTTTTTCGGGCTCTACCCACAGATGGAATATATTAACAGAACATTTAGGTTCAAAAAAAGTTGTTAAGAGTCTTTCACAAACCAGATGGTCAGCCCGAGCTGATGTAGTAAGTGCTTTGCATGGGGGTTATAAAAGAATATTAGAAGCTTTAATCACCATCGCAAACGATACTGAAAAGGCACGAGAAACAAGAGACGAAGCCCTTAGTCTGTCTAGAAAAATGGGAAATCTAGAATTTATTATACTGACGGAAATCTGGAGCACCATATTGGAAAGAATAGACAAAACAAGTAATTATCTTCAGAAAGAAACAATAACACTGGACGTTGCAACCAATTTGTTGACTTCACTTTATGATTTTATTACTAACCTCAGGGATAAATTTGATAACTTCGAATCATCTGCCAAAGAAAATAACCCAGAATCTGACTACAAAGATCTATCTCAAAGAACAAGACGTAGAAGCTCACGGCAGATTTTTTTTGATGGCTCTGCGCCATCAGTCCAATTGAATGGAAAAGAGCGATTCAACGTAGAAACCTTTCTCCCAATAATCGATACTTTGAGTGTTCATCTAAAACAGCGACAAAGTTCATATGAGACCGTCAGTCAACGTTTTAGTTTATTTTTTCACTTAAAAACTCTGAATTCCGAAGAGATACGACAAGGATGCAAAGAATTTTCTCAAATCTATCACGAAGATGTAAATGAAAAAGAGTTAGAAATAGAATGTCAACATTTAAAAGAATACTTAAAAAATGTTCAGAGTGAAAATGAAGCATCTAACAGTGTACAGGAAGTATATAATCTATTAAAGCAAAACAAAATTGAAGACACATTTCCTAACGTAGAAATTGCATTGAGAATATTTTTAAGTATGATGGTAACTAACTGCAGCGGAGAACGCTCCTTCTCCAAATTGAAACGAATAAAAAATGAATTAAGAAGTACAATGCTTCAAGAGAGATTAACTAGTTTGTCGCTGATGTCCATAGAATGTGATATTCTCAATACCATAGATTTTGAAGATGTGATTAACGATTTTGCTCATCTTAAATCTAGAAGGGTACCTTTGCAATCAACATAGAATTAATCTAAGGATTTTATGTTAAGCGAGTTACTTTTGTAGATTATTTTTTATATTTCCTATTTTTTTATAGTTAGTAACTAAATAAAAATAAATTTAGAACCTTGTTTGTCTTTCTTTATCTATTGTAACTAAATAGTGTTTTCTCAAGGTCCTAGGGGCCCCATGATCCTAATGTGCCCAGGGCCTCAAATAGTTTAAAGACGGCCCTGCTATCCCTTAGTCGCCTTATACGACACCGTACGGGAAGAGACGTGGTGGCCCAAATTCTACTCTACCGGGAACCACGCGGCACAACATTTCATATATATGATAATAAACCTATTTATTCTTTCACCCAAAAATCAACAAGATCCGTACATAAATATCATGTCAGCAATCTCTCGCCTCACAGACCCCCAATTTGCCAACCTATCATAAAGCTTGGAACAAAAGTTAATTATTATAATCAATATTGGTGAAAATCGGACCGGACCTGACAAACGCACAGATGAAAGCAAAATCGGCCACATTATCGAAACGGAGACTCCCGCTCACTTCGCTCGCTCGGTGAATAAACTACAATGTTTAGGTTTAATAACGCTTTGAAGCAATTAATATGCTAATTAATACACAGCGGTAGCCTAGTAGTATGGGTAATGGACTGCTGAGACGAGGTCTCGGGTTCGATCCCAGGTTTTACCATGGCACACATCAATGACTTGTCCATGCTTTTCGAAGTTATTTGTGTATTTATCGCAGGTTTATAAGTGCCCGGTTAATGGCAATAGGCTCGCCACCTAATACATTGGGACCTAAACATAAACTGGCGAAATGTGGGTGCTAGCACCTCTGTCTACCCGATATAGGCGTGAGTTTATGTTACGTTTAAGTTATGTTATGTTTAAATATGCTAACTATTTATAGATTCAATTTGTAAAACAGTAAATGCTCAGGCGAATCTTGAACCCACGACCGGACTGGTCGCTTACAGGGGGAAAACTTTGACCACTGAGCTACTGCATTTGAAATTGTCCTGAACCATATAACATTGTAAATATCCCGATGACTTTAATACTAATGTGAGTGACCATTATAGTTTAAATCTCCTATACAATTAATTTATTGCGACTCTGGGAGCCATCTACCGATAATCATACTTCAACTTTTTCCAACCTAATCGAATGTTTGAGACTTTAACAACTACTCAGCGAATAGCAAGTCAGAATTTCATTGAAAGTTTTTAATCACATTAGCAACTTTAGAGTAAATACTGTCATTATCTTGACTCCGCTGGGCTAAAATATTTTCAACAAAATTTTCAGGTTCATAAATCTCTGTTACAATGGAATTGAGGTCGCTTTAAGGTCACGCTGACCATTTTTCAATTTTGTAAGCTTGGGTGTGTCACAGGTGTATCTCGACGAAATTCTGGTCTATACATTATCAAAAATACAGAACTGCCTGTTGTTGTTTTGTAAAACAAACCAACCTGTATTTTATATCTACACTAATATTATAAAGAGGAAAGATTTGTACCTATTTTTGTATGTTTGTAATGAATAGACTCAAAAAGTACTGGGCCGATTTAAAAAATTCTTTCACCAATAGAATGCTACATGCTTCCAATTTGACATAGGCTACATTTCATTTTGAAAAAAATTAGGGATTCTTGGTAAAATTTGAACAATGTAACAGAAGGTGTAGAAAAATGAGTCTTAAAATGTCTTTCGTCGAATGCGCTGCCGAAACTATTAGCGATAGAACAAAATAATGTACAACAATATTGAAGAACATCATAATGTCTACAAAAAACTCCGTGGTAGCATATGTCCAACTATTTTTTATGTCAATTATAGTTATGTCACTACAACAACTTTTTTCATTTTAAACATTAATGAAAATGCTAACCAAATTCAAACCATGCTATTTATGTGTTTATATTAATCCTTATCCAAATAAATTATTTTATGGTCAAGACCATTTAACTACCTATAAAATAGTTTTAAATTATTTAAATTGGACTTTCCGTTCAAAAGATATTACGAATTAAAAAATTCAAACAGTCAACAAAACCGCCATAGCGCCGTGGCCGTTGTTTGCGATGCAGTCTGAAAAGCGCGCCGGGCATCGCGGCGGGCGGGGTGGAGGGGGCACTGAAATACAGGAGTGGGGTGTCTACCCCGTGCGAAGCCGGGACGGGCTGCTAGTTAGTAATAAAGTTATCGGGATATTTACCATGTTGTATTGTTCTGAATTTGCGATATTTCGGAGCTGTTGCAAGCACCGTGATCACGAAGGAACCGGAGTATTGACGGTGAATAGTGAATCATCTTTTTTTTGTTTATACCACTGGGTTGACAAACATGCACACGGACCACCTGTTGGAAAGTGGTTACGATGGCCTATGGAAGCGTGCAACACCAAGGGAGTCGCACTCGCGCTGCCAACCCTGTAAGCACAGAGTTTCTGTGCCGTCAGTGTAGAAGACAAAGCAGGACAAGCTTTTGGTCTACGCAGTGACAGCACAAAACCTCTCCAGTGAGCTCTGGCTATCCTACTCACCGCCGGGAAAACAACACGAGGTTATTATGGCAGCGGTATTCTGTAGTGTGGAGGTACTTCCCTAGTCGGACTGCTCAATTGGACGGAAATACCGTCGTGTCTACCCTCTTTTGAGTTCTTCCTCAACAATACAACAAGGTAAATATCCCAATGACTTTAATACTAGTGTGAGTGACCATGATAGTTTAAATACCTATACTGTATTTCATATGTTAGATCGTTGCCTAACCATATATTAGGTACATGAAACATATAATTGCCGTTTCATATTCCACAAATTGGGGTTACTTCGTCGATCCAGCCGTGGCGGTCATTATATATTATCAGAAGTCATATTTAAAATATAATGGCAGATTATCTATACTTACTAATAATAATATTATAAAGAGGAAAGATTTGTATTTTTGTATGTAACGAGTAAACTCAAAAAGTACTGGACCGATTTTAATAATTATTTTTTCATTAGAAAGCTACATTCTTCGTGAGTAACATAGGCTACTTTTTATCCCGATATTCCTATGGGATCAGGATTTACGTGAGTGTTTCTATTTCAAAGTTATATACCTTTAAAAACACTGTGCATATAATTTACAAAAAGAAAGTAAACGTAATAAACAGATGAAAGACAGGAATAGTATATGCGCTTACGATAAATTATTGACGATTTATAAAAATGTTTTATTATATAAACAGTTTAAATCTCTATAATCTTACCCTATCGTCACAAAGTAACCCACTAAGTTTACGGTATTCAAAATCAGACATTTGAAAGAGTTCATATCTAGGTATATTTGATGAGTAAGTATTGGTGATACGCTTTTATTATATTACTCAGTCTACTTTGATGCTCTGTCATAGAAATTAGGACATGAATCAATGAACTCTATAAAGACGTTTATTACCTATATAGTTCTGATTCCGAAAGTTCAGATTCAGATCCAAAGTTCAAATTCCGAAAATCGATAGGAACAAAATTTCGTGATTACGGTGAGTGGACGACTGGACATAGAGTTTCTGGTTGGAAGCCCTGTAATTTCGAGATGTGTTCGTTGTACAGTATGTGGATGAGCGCTGTCGTGATGAAAGGTAACTAGAGCAGTTGACAAGTTGTTTGATGACAAACTTGTTCATCAACATTTGCAATTCCTCATAGTACCTACACCACCTGTGTAGTATCAAATCAGCCTAAATTGTCTTTGATTTGCAATGAAATTTGCAGTCCACGGAATCGTCTGCTTCTGATTTTTGCACATATCTATAAATCGGCGGGAAAACATAGGACTAACAAATTTTAGAACAAGATTTTATATCAGTTATTTTTGAATAAATTAATTTGAATTTAAAAGTCAATATCCATGTGGACTCTGGCCAGTATTAAAAAAATCGGCTATTTGCACATATTATAAGGGCCTAACTTAATCAAAAAACGAATAAATGAAATGGAATGTAAATACTATTCAATTTAATTTGTAACCAGAAGATTCATCTCTTTTTAGGTCAGAGAATAAGCATTACTACACAACGTGGCAATTCTGCCAGTCTGTGTAAGCTACCACAATAGGCATGCGATGCAGAGGAATTCCACGACGCAATTTCATTATTTTTTAGCTATAAGTTGTTTGTTCTTTAAGTTTTATATAATATTTGAATTATGAAATTGATTATTTACTGCCAAAGAAAATAAAAGATATTTAAATAAAAATGCAATCAGAGTATAAATGAATAAAATGAAATCTCTCAAAACGAATTCTTTCTTTTTTTACTTATTCAATCGGGTTTCACTAACAAGGTTATCACGATGACCGGGTTCAAAAGGACAGTGATGACGTCACAGAATGTACTTTTGCAGAACTCATTTAAACTTGTGACGTGATTTATTACTTTGGACCACCCTGTTACCACGCAACTTCTCCTGCCGATGCAAACTTATACAAGCTACCTTACGCCTAAACTTCTCATATACGGAGGAAGTGGTTAGACCCACTTAACGCTCTGTATACCCATATAATATTTGAATGAAATTTTAAAGCCTTGAGTATTCTAACTATTCAAATCGATTAAGATATAGAAAAAATGGAATCGGTTCAAGCGGGATTCAAACTTGCGATCTATCCCTTACATGAGGAACGCTCTGACCACTAAGCCACAGAACCTTCGCCCGAAATCATCCAAATTCATCTATACATATATCTGTCTTACGGCGACGGTTTAGAGCCATCTACCGACATTCATATGAATTATCGGTCGTAAGACGGATATATGTACAGAAGAATCTGGATGGTTTCTGGCAAAAGTTCTGTGGCTTAGTGGTCAGGGCGTTCGAATCCCGCCTGACCGATTAATTTTTTTCCATTACTTAATCGACCCATACAATATGTTATCCATAATATCAGCTATACCCGCGGCTATGAGGTTTTTTATTGGACAGTACCGAAATATGGACCAGGAAAAACACTTAGACGATGATAATTGATTGAACAGCGTTGACTTGTACTGTTAATTCTATGTACCTACACATAATATTTCGGAACGCTTTGTTCAATAATTCATCATCATTCATCAGATCAGTCATCAGCTGGTCTACAGGTCTAAAAAGACCACTTTATTATAATCGTATTTTTAATAATATTTTGTCTAGTGGCAATATTCACACGAAATAAGGATCTGCTTAGTAAATGAGTTAATGAGAGAGAGAGAGAGAGATATTTGTAGGAGGTAGGACACGACGGTATTTCTGCCCAATTGAGCAGTCCGACTGGGGAAGTACAGCAGAGCTCACTGGAGAATTTGTGCTGTCAGTGGGATGACTATTCAAAGGTTTGTCCTGCTTTGTCCTCTACATTGACGGCACACAAATTCTGTGCTTACAGGGTCGGCAGCGCGAGTGTGGCTTCTCTGGTGTTACACACGTCCATAGGCCACGGTAACCACTTTCCATCAGGAGGGCCATGCGCCTGTCTGCCACCTTAGTGGTATAAAAAAAAATTGTAATTCGACTCATATTAGTGACCATTTAACAAATTTTATAGGAATTTAATAGATTCCTGGAAATTTATAAAGTTACTAGTTTTTAGCAGAATCGCTCCATGTGGCCTTTATAGACCCGCAGATCTCCCAACTCCAGGAAGAATGTTTGTGCCAGAATTTCTTATGTCAATCAGTAGAAGAATCAACTTGCAAATGAAATTTGCTTAAACCAGGACGGCCATGATGGGGTTCTATTCGCTATATAGACGTGACTTTTTTGCTGTACAATGACCTATAGTATAAGAGTTTACTTTGTTTTTACTTTGACACGGTTGCAACTACATATAACAGCAGAAAACCTCCGTCCTTACTCTCCGTCAAATCCAGAGAACCAACAATTACCGACTTGATAAGTTTATCGAATTAAGCACATACGAGATCGTAAAGTGATCCTTCTTCACATCATAATAACTAGTTAGGTACTCAAGTTTACGTAAATTGGTTTGTTCAAAGTTTGAGTTCAAATTTAGACCAGAATATGATCATGTCATGTCACCAACATCGATCGTGTACGAAGTTTTAGTGTCAGGTTTTCAATTTGATCCGGGTTCAACGTTAATGAACCATCTAAAGTTAGTGCTAATTTGTAGATAATATCTAATCAGATTTGGTTTATTATTCTGTGGCAATATCTCATTTACGTAGGCTCCATCTGAACTACGTAAGAAAAGTTGATCCTACATCACGCTATTAAAGTACTAAGGCTTTTTTTTTTTTTTGTTACGTGCGCAAAATCCCCACGGATACCTCCCCACCGGAGCCGGTGGAGGAGGTTATGTCGGACTCGAACCGACTAAAACGCACGCCGCCTGTGGGTCGTTTTGGTTGCCGAAGGTGAGGTTGACAGGCATATCCCTCGCACCCCGGCCGACCCCGGGCCATCTCTCACGATCTGGCCCTCTTCTCGGGTTGTGGGGACTACAGTCCCCAACTCGACCCCGGAAACGGGGAGGCGCGCCAGGCGCGCCACCGCCGCGGCCTGCTTCTGCCAGGGTGACAGGCGGCTCCATCTGTCACCCCCAGACCGGCGCTCATGGGGAGCGGAGGTCGTTCATCGACCTCCGACGCCCGAAAGTACTAAGGCTGATTATTAGGCGAATATCTGATACACATTAAATAAAAAATATTTCGATTTATTTACTGTCATATAATTATTTACACTGATCCTTTTTTTTTTTTTTTTTTTACGTGCGCAAAATCCCCACGGATACCTCCCCACCGGAGCCGGTGGAGGAGGTTATGTCGGACTCGAACCGACTAAAACGCACGCCGCCTGTGGGTCGTTTCGGTTGCCGAAGGTGAGGTTGACAGGCATATCCCTCGCACCCCGGCCGACCCAGGGCCATCTCTCACGATCTGGCCCTCTTCTCGGGTGTGGGGACCACAGAGTCCCCAACTCGTCCCCGGAAACGGGGAGGCGCGCCACGCGCGCCGCCGCCGCGGCCTGCTTCTGCAAGGGTGACAGGCGGCTTCACCTGTCACCCCCAGGCCGGCGCTCATGGGGGGCGGAGGTCGTTCATCGACCTCCGACGCCCGAGTTGCCTTCGTGCGCGGGCAGCTTGTCTAGCGATCCTTCGTCGCTCCCGCTGCCGCTCCCGCCCCGCCTCCTCCTTCACGAGCATTACTTGCTCGCAGAAGGAGGCGCCGGCCGCCCACGCATCCGCGCAGCGAACCATCGCCGCGAGCAAGGTGGAGAGCGTGAGAACCCTCACTCCCAGGGCCGCCACAAGCTCCCGCCTCGGCGTCTCCCACGCCGGACACTCGGTGAGCGTGTGCGGACCTGAGTCCTCGCTCGCGTCGCAGTGATGGCACTCGGACGTTGGCTCTTTCTGCATCCGACGCAGATACTTTCCGAAGCATCCGTGCTCGGTGATCATCTGCGTCAGACGGTACGAGAGGCTGCCGTGTGGCCTCTCTAGCCACTCCCCCATGATGGGTCTTACCGCCGTTACTACGGCGTGCCCTGCGCTTGGTTGCCCAAGTCGTCTCTCCCATTCTGCCACCATTTCCCTGTGGAGCCGGGATTTCACGGCCCGAATTTCTTCGGGCTCGGGATCGTGACCCCGCTCCCGCGCCGCCCTTCGGAACCTGTATAGCGCCGAAAGGCATCTCGCTTCCAGGATCCATGGTGGCGATCCGGCGAGGAGACTCGCCGCGTTGAATGATATCGTACGGTACCCCCTTATGATGCGGCACGCCAACTTCCGCTGCGGACGCTGCAGCAGAAGCATGTGCCGATCACTCAGGGTGTCCGCCCACACGGGACACCCGTACAGGGCCATGGACCGCACGACACCCGCGTAGAGTCTCCTGCAGGAGTCATCCGGGCCCCTCAGGTTGGGCAGTAGCCGCGCCAGAGCGTTGGCTGTGCTTACACTGATCCTGATTATGATGGCTGCTGCAATACTTACTGAAAAACAACCTAAATCAGTGTAATTTATAAAAGAAAACTAACTAACTGGTGGTAGAAACTTGGTGGCACAAATTTGTCTCAAGTTTCGACCGGGTAGGTACCACCGTGCACTATTGCGAAAAACCCTCCATAGCAATTCAATCTCGGTTGGATTGTGTTCAGGGGTCAGCAAGTGCATAGCCGGGCAGAGGTGGTGGTTGTCGCAGCACTAGTGGGACCAGTGGGTCTTGGCGTAGTCTAGTGGGGATGGCGCGGGGCGATGAGCCGAACAGGGAGACCTGTAGAAACGGTGGTGCCGCTGGCCGCCCGCGGTATGGTACAGGGGCCCAACTGGGGTTAACCACCTTGGGAGGCTGCCTCACCAGGCCGCGCATAATCCCGATATGGTTCGTCGTGCCGGTTGGTGACCGGATTTGGGAGCCCGCATCGCTTTGTCACACGGTGCTGCGGTGGCAATCACCTCTTTTTTCACGCCTTCTCCCACCCAAACTCATGGCAGCGCAACTTAGAGAAATAGGCAACACAGCGGCTCGTCACACTCCCAAAAGCTTGCTATTTGAGGTGGAGTCCACTAACATCTGTGGGCTCCATGCAAACCTCAACGCCGTCCACCAACACCTCGAGACGGCGAAACCGGCCATGTTTTTTCTAACGGAGACGCAAATACACCGCCCTGACGACACGACCTACTTGCTCTACCCTGGCTATGTTCTTGAGGAAAGTTTTCGTGCAAAAGCCGGGGTGTGCGTGTTTGTTAGGGCGGATGTTTGCTGTCGCCGTTTGCGCTGCCTAGAGGACCCATCCTTCTCCATCCTTTGGGTACACGTAGACCATGGCCCTACGAGTCAGATCTATGTGTGCCTCTACCGTTCCCATACAGGAGATGCTGAGACAACTCGACTCTTTGAATATCTGAGTCAGGCGGCAGATGATGCGCAGGAGCGATTTCCGAATGCCGAAATGGTATTTTTGGGGGACTTTAACGCCCACCACGAGATCTGGTTGGGCTCCTCCAAAACAGACCATGCGGGAAGAGCCGCCCACGCATTTGCTCTGGCGCACGGCCTGACCCAATTGGTGCACGAGGTCACTAGGATACCAAGAAGGTCGGGCCTAGCACCTTCTCTGCTAGACCTTCTGCTGACGAGTGATCCGGACCGGTACAGTGTATCGGTGCGAGCCGCTTTAGGCAACTCCGACCACTGCCTGGTCTGTTCCACGGTGCCTATTATAGCGCCCCCACGACCCGTGCAGGGAAAGCGGCGTCTCTGGCACTACTCGTCAGCGGATTGGGATGGACTTCGTGACTATTTTGCGTCCATCCCGTGGGTTGAGCGCTGCTTTGAAGGTAAGAACCCATCGGATTGTGCTACTGCTGTCGCCGGTGAGATCGGTCTGGGTATGGATACTATATCTCATACACCGATATCACCGGTGACCGCGGGGTGTGCCCTTGGTTCGGGCGCGAGTGCGCGGAAGCTGTTGAACAAAAACAGTCTGCGTACCGCGCTTGGGTAAGGGCGCGCGCCACGCGCCATCCCAATCTGGGCCACTTCAAGGCGGCGTACAACAGAGCCACAAAGGTCTGTAGAAGGACCTACGTCAGAGCGGATGCCCTGCGCATAGCGCGGCTTGGTCAAGAGCTAGTGATGCATCCCACGGGAAGCCGTGGCTACTGGCGACTGGCTAAAGTCGTGCAAGCCAACTTCTGTCAGCCTTCGCTGCCCCCGCTGCGTAACCCTGATGGATCCCTGGCCCATGAGCCGCAAGAGAAGGCAAATCTGCTGGCTAATCTCTTTGCGGCCAACTCCCGAATCGATGATTGTGGTACGCAGCCACCAACACTACCCAACAGTGACCACGCGATGCCTGATATCCATATCAGGCAACGCGATGTCCGTGCAGTGCTGCAATCACTCGATGTCCGGAAAGCCAGTGGTCCGGATGGTATTCCAGCGGTAGTTTTGAAAAAATGTGCAGCGGAGTTGTCTCCAATGCTTACGCGCCTGTACCGGCTATCCTACAGTTCGGGTACAGTGCCTTTGCCTTGGAAAGAGGCGAATGTTCAGCCGATTCCCAAGAAGGGGGATCGCTCGGAGCCAGCCAACTATCGACCCATAGCCGTCACCTCAGTGCTGTGCAAAGTGTTCGAGCACATAATTAACAAACAGCTCAAGCGGCACCTAGAGGATCACTCCTTAATTAATGACCGGCAATATGGCTACAGACCGAAACGGTCAACGGGTGATCTTCTAGCATACGTTACCCATCTTTGGGGTGAAGCTATGGACAAGCACGGCGAGTCACTGGCAATTAGTCTTGACATCGCCAAAGCTTTCGATAGAGTCTGGCACAAATCGCTTCTTTCCAAGCTACCTGCCTTTGGTCTGCCTTCTAGGCTGTGCAACTGGGTTGCTAGCTTCCTGCAGGGGCGCCGTATTCGCGTCCTTTGTGACGGACGAGCTTCGGAGTTTCTGCAGGTAAATGCTGGCGTGCCCCAGGGGTCCGTCTTATCACCCACTCTCTTTCTTCTGCATATCAACGACATGCTGTCTACCGGCAATGTTCATTATAACAATTATAGCACTTTACATGGGAGTTATCATGGACATCCTGCGGCCAAGCAGGCAGATATCGCAGAGAAAAGGCAGCTTCTTGTCACTGAGCTTGACGGGATCCTGAATCACATTTCTCAATGGGGCTCTGAGAACCAGTTGAGTTCAATGCCACGAAGACGCAGGCATGTGCGTTTACAGCAAAAGTATCTTCTTTCCTTCCCCTCCCCACTCTACAGAGCACGCCACTGCCACTGCAGGACAATCTCAATATCCTAGGTATGGATGTTCGCTGCAACCTGAATAACAAAAATTACATCGAAAGTATCATCAAAACAGCCTCACGAAAACTCGGAGTCCTGAACAGAGTGAGACGATTTTTCACGCCGGAGCAGCGGTGTCTTCTATACAAGACACAAATTCGCTCCTGTGTGGAATACTGCTCGCATCTCTGGGATGGTTCTGCAAAGTACTTACTAGATGCTCTCGACAGGTTGCAGCGACGTGCGGTCCGCATCATTGGGAATCCCGAGATCACGAACACCCTAGAACCTTTACAGCTGCGTAGAGATGTTGCGTCCATGGCTGTATTTTACCGTCTGTACCATGGGGAGTGTTCTGATGAGCTCTTCCAATTAGTCCCACCCTCCCCTTTCCTACACAGGACAACACGTGCAGGTCTTAGATGTCATCCGCACACGGTGCAAAACATCCGATCAAGAACCAAGCGGTTCGGAGACTCTTTCCTCTGTCGCACCATTAAGGCCTGGAATTCATTACCAGCTCACGTGTTTCCTTCTTCCTACAGTCCCGGGTCCTTTAAGCGGGGCGTGAAAAAGCATATGATGAGGCCGTCAAGCTAAGTGTCACCATTGTCACACGGTATGTGTAAGTAATGGTGACCCTCTTTTCTGGGACTTTGCCTTCAGCTTACCATCAGGCAAGGCGAAGTCCAATTGACGTGTCCTATATAAAAAAAAAAAAAAAATATTTCGCGATGGACACCATTAATAACAGCGTTTTTTGTCAATGTCTAGCCTTGGGCCCAGTTCACCAAGGACCATCTTCTCCTTCTTTTGGATGATCAGAAGATCATTTTCCCCCAGTTCCTCTACAGGACATAACCGATGCAGTCATTCAGAAAGATCAAAGAGGAGGTAGACAAAGCTTCGATGAGTCATTATTATCGTCCGAATGGAGTTTGGTCAATGCTGCCACAACCAAAATAGTTTCCAATTAGCCAATAAATCTGCTTTATCCCAGCACTTATGTTATCTCAACGTTCTCTGATCGTTTACCAATACCAATTAGTTTAGTACAACCTGTGACTTTACTTTCAGCTGACTTTCGAAAACTTCTTTAATAATACTTTTTCTAGATATTTGATCTTGAAATATTGGATAATACCTACTTTATTATTCAAAATATGCAGACGATATTACTGCGAAAGAAGGAAATCTTGAAATAAAAACCTGTAACAATCCGTCTGAACAGAATAGAAACAGTAGACCAAAGCATCCCAACATTGGGAGAGGCCTAGTCCAGCAGTGGACTGCAATAGGTTAATTTATTGATACATTTATTGGACTCGTAACTTTATTATGCAACACGTTAACTTTCAAATTTGGAACGGGGGTCGATGACGTCACATACACGCCAGGTCCAAACTTAAATGGTATATGGGTCGAAGTTCAGTTCGGTTTTTGTCTCATTATGATGAGTAAACTATGAATGAATAATAGCTGGCCCTCGATTCTACGTTCTATTCATTTATTGACGAAAGTTTTAGGCTGTATATCATTACGCTAGTACTTAAGGGAACAGAGCAGTTATCATAAATGTCAACAAATCCTGCAGATTACCATTTATTATTTGAAAAATAAAAAAATACAGTGAACGAAATGAATTGCAGACCTTAATGGTGCGACAAAGGAAAGAGTTCCGCAACCGTTTGATTCTTGAACGAATATTCTGCACATACATCTAAGCCATGCACGCGTTGTCCTGTGTAGGAAAGGAAGGGCCAAGGGGTGGTTTCTCAATTTGCCATGGGCGAAGTTGGGGCGGCTCAGCTAATTTATAATATTAGCAAGATTATGTTGGATGTTTACGTAGCACGGATTAATGCATAATCTATTTATCTGCCAACAGGATGCTCTCATCAAACGCCTGGGGTCCAATGCATACCCATTCCACTTGGAACTGACGCCACTATCGCCCCCTAGCGTGCAGCTAGTTCCCGCCAAGCAGTACCACGGTGCACCTATAGGCACATCGTATGACGTCAGGGCTTACATTGGTAAGTGGATCCAATACCATAATATTCCATAAATTACAATGATTGCGGCAAATTAGTATTCAGTATTTGATCAAGATCACATGTAATAAGATCTTTGGCCCCAAAGTAACCTCTCCTATAAAGCGATACACCTGTCGAAAGCACGTGTGTGTCGCCCCTGGTGTTGTACACGTCCATAGGCCACGATAACCACTTTCCATCAGGTGAACTTGTCTGCCACATAACTGGCATAAAAAAACATAAACTGAATCAACAGGAGGTAAAATAATACCTGGAAATAATGCGGGTTTCACGCGTTGGGCATACGACGGCCTGCGGGTCCATTATAATAACGCATTCAGGATGTTGATGGGGCTGCCGAGACACTACAGAGCCTCAGGGATGTTTGCGGAGAAGCGTGTCGACGACTTCGTAACTATAATAAGAAAGCGTTGTACTTCCTTATTGAATCGCACGAGGAGCAGCGCCAACAGCATCCTGTCTGCGTTATCAAACCGGTGGGACTCCCCCCTATTTAAAAGGTGGAAGGTGGTCAACGCCGAAAAAAACACAACTATTAAAATATATGTACCTTACTAACAATATTATATAAGTGAAAAATGTACGTATACTATAGACTTGTTCCGAAATAAACTTTATTTAATTTTAATGTAATAACGACCCACTTCCACTGTGCCAAAGTTAATTCAGTGTTTAATACTGAAGTGATCAACTGCGATTTAATTTTTGTGCAAACAGATTTCTTCAAGATTTTAAAATGTATATTACACTACCAATACAAAACAATTTCCGAACAAATTTCCATTCCATGATTTTAATGAATACGAATGAAGGCCTGAGATATAACGGAGTTTTATAGCACTTGACAATACTGATAAAACGAAGTATTTTCTCTGTGGGCTTTAAGAGCCTTATAAGATTACAAACCTTTGAAACAACTCGAGTAAGAATTGGCACAAGTTACTTAGAAACAGAAAAGCCTTGTAAATGTAGTTGATGAACTGTGTTTCAGGGTTTATGGATACCGAGATATTTTTAGGTAACAATATATTAAGAGACAGGTATATTTAGAGTAGGTATATCGGTAGCTTAGTGGTTAAGGCCTTATGATGGAGAGGTCCCGGGATCGAAACTCATAAGCAATTTAGTTTAGCTGGAGGGGTTAGAGGGAATATTAGTAACTTCGATTACTAATATTCTTTTTTTAAACACCTAATAATAGTTTTTAGGTAATAGTTTCAGATCAGTTAGTACTGAAAAATCACGTTGTTAAAAATATTAGACAATGAAATATCCAGGATAGCAGGATATTTTCATTAGTGAGATCAAATCGGCATCAGTGGATTCATTTTATGTTCAGATGTGTCACTTTGAGTGATAGATGATAAATGAAAGGCGGAATAAAACAAAAAAGAAACTTTCTGAGTTTTACAGATTTATTACCTCAATCAATCAATTAACCCACCTCAGTTCACTGCTGGACATAGGCCTCTCGGCTCTCCCACTATGTGCCACTCCATATAATATTAAATTCTAGATTTACGCTGGTTATACCCATAATTCTTTTCGCAACGATAAACATCACTAGCTCCAGTATACATTGATATAAAGCTCAGTGAGATATTTCTAATAAGGTAACACAAAACCTGAATTATTTAATATTCATTGGAGCACATATTTCCGCTATTCTTACAAATTTCGTACATACACTATAGTACGTATACTTAATGTACTTATAGGTGTTCCGGATCCTTTAATTCAATTCTCCAGGGGATCGAGAAGGACTTTTATTTTGATTTTTTTTATACCACTTAGTTGGCAGACAAGCACACGGCCCACCTGATGGGAAGCGGTTACCGTGGCCTATGGACGTATGCAACACCAGGGGTGTCACACTCGCGCTACCGACCATGAAGAAACCTTCTGACGTCCCTCTTGAAGAACCCCATATTGTAGGCGCTTGGGAAAACCGCAGCAGGGAGGTCATTCCACAGCTTGAGTGTGCGTGGGATGAAGTTTCTTTCATACCGCACAGTGCGCACCGCCTCAGGTCGCAATGTGTGAGGATGAATTCCCTGCCTATGGCGAGTGGTGCGATGATAGAATTTGCTATTCCGCTATGATCCCTAAACAAGAGTATTAAAAAATTCGAGGAGGTAGGACACTACGGTATTTCCGTCCAATTGAGCAGTCTGATTGGGAAAGTACCTCCGCCCTACAGAATACCGCGGCCATAATAACCTCGAGTTGTGTTAACGGAGGTGAGTAGGTTAGCCAGAGCTCACTGAAGGGTTTTTGTACAATCAGTGGAAAGACAACAGGGTTGGCAGCGCGAGTGTACCTAACTCTTGGTTTTGCACGCGTCCATAGGCCACGGTGACCAGTTTCCATCAGTTGGGCTGTGTGCTATAATTATTATTTTTAAATCTTTAATTATCAGTTACTACCAAACTATTTTGGTCATTTTATGATCATGTTGTTTGCTACAGCACCGAAATATCAGACCCTCAACACAACACACGCTAAATATCTTGATAACTTGTAGGTAAGTTAGTAACTCAGTTGGCACTGTCCGATAGAAATCAACATGCACTTGGTAAAATACGTTTCGATGAAAGAAAAATAACATAATAACAATTTTGGGTTAAAAGTAAAAGCTAATGTTTGTAGGTAATAGCACTCCTGTTAAATTTTAACGCACTCAACGCTCAATAAGTACCTATCGAATAAGTATTGAAAAACCATTTTGGTAGGAAATATTACAATTGATATTCTATACAGCATTATGCCCGTAGCTTACACTATTTTAGAGATGTGAAATTTTATTGCAGGCTGTAAAATTATATTCATTCTGTTCACTTTAGACTAGACCTCCATCGTCCACCAATTTTGGCTCTGGTACAATACTCAAGACCTATTCGACCGAAACAAATACTTATATACCGTGCATTCTTTAACAGCGGATCGTCCAGAAGAGAAAATATCTCGCCGCAACATTGTGCGCATGGGCATTCGCGTGCTCCAAGGTCCTGGACGGACGGTACCGCCGCCAGTGCTGCCACCACACTCGCCGCACCATCCACTTAGTATCCTCGCTCATCATAATGTGCTGAGGTAAGACTTTACCGTCATAAGAACTAATAATTTGACCACTGTCCTACATGCTGGTAAGTCATGCAGTACACGATGGGGCAAACGTGCCTAGAAGCAATCTATTCACGCAGGCGTGTAGGCGGCTCCCAGGATGGTTTTTACGAGAATTCTCGTAAAATATTAACTAACTTTTAATATGTTTCGTATCTATTAGTGAAATATATTGATCATTTTAATATGTCAATGGTTTGTAAAAGTTCAGCATAAAAGTGACTTTAATTAAGTATATTGCTTGACACTCATGCCAAAATATTCGTAGTAAAAGTGTAATATGTAGGTATAAGTATACTCAATACTTTTAGCAAGAGTATACCTAGATAGGTATAAATGAGCAGGACAGCTGTATTTCAGAAATTTGTACCGAAATTTTGCTGTCCTGCTCAAAACTCAACACATCTCATAACAAGATAGCAAACCAAAAATTTCAGCTTTCCAATTAAATTCCTATATAACCAGCTTTTAGTATTGAATTGATTTGTAAATATAATAGACTCACAGTATTAATAAGCTAAATATAACTAGCCTACTTGCAAATATAGCTACGTGACAGACAGACTGGAATCTGAATTTCTTCGGAGTGAACTTTTATGGATAGTTCTTAAATGAAAAAACGATAATGTGGCATAAAAGATTGCAACAGTCTTGCTTTTAGATTTTCCAGAGAGTTTTAAAGACCAATTAGGTAAAGGTTATTTTAACTATTTTCATATTGTTAACACTTCGTCTCCAGTTGATACGATGATACAAAACGTGGAATATTTTGTATGAATTATTATTGTTAGAATGTAATAGAATATGAGTTCGTGGCTTAGGCTTCCAGGGGCGACGCCCCCGAAACAGATACGATTTTAAAATTACATCTTTTGTTACGGCGCCTATTAATTTAGTTAATACAAAAGGTTTCCTATTTGTTCGTATGAAATTTAAACTCGTAATGTATGTTACAAAATACACACATACAAATTTTCTTTGCCCAACCATCATTACGAATAATATTAATTCTGAGTAAATTTTTATACATTTTATCATAACTACTTTAAGCATAACTATTTAGAAGCATAGTCTTGCAAACGCATGATAGTGATGAAGCAGTAATATCATTGTTTAGCAAGTTTTATTAGAAATATTAGAAGCGTTTCGTAGTATATTCATTAACTCACAATTTATTATTCCATTAAATACTATTGAACTAAACGAATCTATTTTGTGCTAATCGCCGAAATTTTTACTTGAAATTCTTTAAATGGTCCTTCGAGCCGGTTTTGAAGAGAGTACTTCAATTTAGTCGGCTTAAATACACTTACAATTCACACTTTTCTTGGCCACACCCTAACAAATTCCAACATTTAATATACCTTTCCTCAACCTTTTCACGTTACTGGAACTGAAATGGACGTGATCAGTGTTCAGTTGAGCATGAGCAATTCTTTATACTTGAGTACACATCGGATACACGTGGATGTTAGGTTATGAACGTGTTTGCACCCACCGCCTCAACCCACATACCCTTCGATTAGGGCAAATAAAATTACTTTTCAATAAATTATTTTATATTAAGGTTTCTGTTTTAGGAGGTACCTTGTAAATATGTAGGCATTTACAAGGTACGGCACGTGAGACATAAACTGTAGCTCTGTAGGCCGCAGACTTAAATTCTCTATCCAGATATTCCATGCTCAACACTTGATTCCAACTGGAATGTAGTCTGTTTTTAAAGAGTATATCATTGCTTAATTAGTTAAACTATCGACCCATAGCCGTCACATCAGTGCTGTGCAAAGTTGTTGTTTGTTAATTATGTGCTTCGAGCACATAATTAACAAACAGCTCATGCGGCACCTAGAGGATCACTCCTTAATTAATGACTGGCAATATGGTTTCCGGTCGAAACGGTCAACGGGTGATCTTCTATGTAGTATACGTTACTCATTTTAGAGGTGAGGCTATGGGCAAACACGGTGAGTTACTGGCAATCAATTTTGACATCGCCAAACCAATCTTTCGATAAAATCTGGCACAAGTCTCTTCTTTCCAAGGGTTGTCAGCTTCCTGCAAGGGCGCCGTATTCGCGTCACTTGTGACAAACGAGCTTCGGAGTTTCTGCAGGTAAATGCTGGCGTGAAAAGGCTGGCGTTATCACCCACACTCTTCCCCTTCCCACTCTTCAGAAAACGTCATTGCCACTGCAGGACAATCTCAATATTTTAGGCTATACCTGTTCATGTTCGCTGCAACCTGATTAACAAATACTACTCCGAGAGTATAATCATATCAGTCTCGCGTAAATTCGGAGTTCTGAACAGAGTGAGACGTTTTTCACGCCAGAGCAGCGGTGTCTTTTGTACAAGACATAAATTCGCTCCTGCGTAGAATACTGCTCGCATCTCTGGGATGGCTCAGCAAAGTACTTACTAGATGCTCTCAACAAGTTGCAGAAACCCTGAGGTCACGAACACCCTAAAGCCATAGCAATATTTTATAGTTTGTACCATGGTGTATGTTCTAATGAGCTCTTCCAATTAGTCCGACTTTCCCATTTCCTACACAGGACAAAACATGCAGGGCTTAGATATCATCCGCACACGGTGCAAAATATCCGATCAAGAACCAAGCGCTTCGGAGACTCTTTCCTTTGTCGCACCATTAAGGCCTAGAAAGCCGTCATGCTGAGTATCACCATTGTAATAAGGTATATACATGTAATGGTATTCCTCTTTTCTGAGACTTTGCCTTCAGCTTACCATCAGGCGAGGCAAAATCTAATTGACGTGTCCTATATTAAAAAAAAGAGTATTATTTTTTTAGTTAAAGTAGGTGGTGCGTAAATCTTTAAATTCGGTTAAATAGTTAACTGTCAATATGGTGTCGTCTAGGGTGGATTCCAGTTTACACCCCGACATATGAATACTCGAGACGGCGTACGGTTATTGTCGGTTCGAGTCCGACAAGGCAAGGACAGAGTATCTGAGGCAATTTCTGCACAAAAAATGGTGAACACCGTTCCCGTTCCCGTGCGTTTGTACACCGTATTCTCAGGATACTGATGTTTTGTGAAATTCCCTGTGAATGCTCCCTCTTTCATAGGACGTTTGTTTGTTTTTTCGACCATCGCTTAGCTAAGAAAGTAATTGGACTTAGTATATTCAATTTCTCCTCTAATTACGAATCCATAGAAGAATTTTTGATATGTGTAATTTTCACAGGCGTACACAAAAATTTATGAAATCATATTATGATAGACAGTACTTTTATACAAAAAGATGAAACATTTAATAGTGTTTTATTTCATAGTCTACTAACCTTTGTAAATATACTCGGTAATGAAATACCATTTTAGCTTCGTTGTAGATTTGTTATTTGTGTGTTTTTCATTTCATTATTTATCTTTCATTTAGGCGATATAATTTACTTTTGAAAAGAGGTTTAAACATAGTCAAATTTACGGAAAGCTAAAGCTTATAGGGCCATGGGGCCCTATCTAGTTCCTCAGAGGTCCAAATCAACCATACCAAAATGTAGTATTAGTATGAAATTATGCTCACTTATTTAGGACCATAGAATATTGACGATGAGAAATTGTTAAAAATTTGTTGTAAATGGCATATATACTGCAATTATTCAAAATAAACTATTATTTCTTTCTTTCTTACAAATAAATTACTGATAATAAATAATATTTTTTTAGTTTTGTAAACTATGTTGGTTAATCCATCATTTGCTATTACATAAAAGGATGAGGTCGTATGGATGTTTTTGTGATAGGGTCAAAACTTGAAGGACGGTACAGGTTTCTTCTCTCTATAAAATAAATTTCTATGTAAATACACCAAAATATTAATGTTCACAAATTGATTTCAGACATAAATCCTTACGAGAATCTCATCTCGCTTCATTCGCATCTCCTGTCGCGAATTCCCGCGCTTTGATGATTTACGTAACTGAGTGCCTGCGGTGAGTGCGCATGCGTTTTCGCTCGATGTTTGAACGGCCATGTTCTGTACATAAAATTGTGCTTCATCTGTGCAACCAAATTCACGATTAACTAACGCTGTGCTTGAAACTAACAATCCGTAATTAATTAACACAACTAATATTTCCGGACTATAAAAATAAAAACAATGGCTATTCAGTAAAGATAAGGTTACATGGAATTTTTTCTGAAAAACACTCTCAGAAAATTTTCTGTGAGTGTACAAAATAGGTGTCTTTTGGGAGCAAAAGCAGATAGCATGTATATGTTCTATCCGAATTTTTACTTTGCTATCATATATTTTTGCTGCTCGCGTCCCCGTTTTGGTCTAAATAGGTGTCTTTTGGGAGCAAAAGCACATAGCAGATAGCAAAATAAAAATACGGAAAGAGCATTTGGTATCTGTTCTATCCGAATTTTTACTTTGCTATCGTATATTTTTGCTGCTCGCGTCCCCGTTTTGGTCTAAATAGGTGTCTTTTGGGAGCAAAAGCACATAGCAGATAGCAAAATAAAAATACGGAAAGAGCATTTGCTATAAGTTGTATCCGAATTTTTACTTTGCTATCGTATATTTTTGGTGCTCGCTTTCCCTTTTAGGAAATATAGCTCGTAAAACATTTTTTATGGCCTCCAAATTTTTTTTCAAATAATTATTTAATACATAAATAGTGTAATAACTAAATGCCTGGCAGTGGCGTTCCTGCCAGGTCCGGATACAAGGGGCAAACCCAAGAAGTCTTGGCTTGACTTGGCTTGACATGCATGTAAATGGTCTCACTATCATGGACGCTCAAGATCGTGAGAAATGGAGAAGGAAGAACCGGAAGTCAAACCCTGAACTCCGAGGGCACCTTGGCCTCGAACGCAATCAGGAAAATACGTCTCCATGTATATGATGTGTTTTGGCGAACAAAATTAAAATAGAACTTCGAAAGAGCCTGCCAAAATCTGTAAATTAATACTAACATTCTTATAAATAAATAAATATTCCAGGACATTCTACACAACGCTATCTAGACCCATGGTAAGCATAGCTTAAATAGCTTATGTTATGGGATCTAGAATGCGGATAAACATGATTAGATATTTTTTTTTGTAAATACAAATATATTATACATAGGAACACCCAGACCAATTCAAATATACATATTCATACATACAAATATTTGCACTGAGCGGGATTCGAACCCGCGCCCTGCATAGCAGTCGAATGCTCCCGGAGGTACAAAAATTCTCGGAAAACCAAATGACTGGATTATAAGGAAATAAAAGAACGATTTATGAAATAAAACTACACGTATGTTATAATTTACAATTTCACTTATACATTATAATGAACAAGAATTACCTACATGGGTTAGGTACATTACATTCTCATTGTATTCCACGTATATTGTATATTGTAATTATAATTCTGAGTAATTAATTAACGCTTTGTACAAAAACATTCCTTTGTATACCTGTTTTTAAATGAGTCATTATCTTTAAAACAAGATACTGTAGTAATAAAATAATTATGTCTGCTCATTTAAATGTGAAAAATTTAAATGAAATATAAATAACCCTTCGTTTCATGTAGTAAAATGTATGGATTTTAATAGTTAAAAAATGAAAGGGTTACATACCACTATTTTTTTATACCACTAAGATGGCAGACAAGCACACGGCCCACCTGATGGAAAGTGGTTACCGTGGCCTATGGACGTTTGTAACACCAGAGGAGTCACAGTCGCGCTGCCAACCCTGTGAGTACAGAGTTTCTGTGCCATCAGCGTAGAAGACAAAGCAGGACAAGCCTTTAGTCTCCCCACTGACAGCACAAATTCTCCAGTGAGCTCTGGCTACCCTTAACTAACTAATTAAATGAGTAACATTCAAATTCTTTATTTCTCGAAATAGTGTACCGTAATTACATCTTTTTGACGTCAAATTCTGTTTAAAACTAAGTTTACTATCGCTTCCTAGACGCTAGTGAGGGTGGAAACAGCGCAACAATCCTTCTCCGGTATATGTGGTGCCACCAAGATATCAAATGTGGGTCGTCATGATTTGGCTTGCTTAGCTTTCACGGAAGTGACTGCCATCTGACATTTGGGCGTATTTATTCTCGAGAGAAAAGCCTATGCTAAAATCAGGCCATATATTTTAAGAGCCAAAAGGTAGTAGAAAGAGGTCCAACCTATACCTCTTTAGCAGTATTTTAGTTCATATGCACACAAAAAGAGGTTTACGTTCAAATGATAGAGATCAAACTAAGAGGTCGTAAAAATACCGGCATTCAAGTGATCTTAGCTTGGCCTGAAGGTTTTGCTAGAACCCCTTTTCAATAATTACAATAATTTACAATCGTACAATCCGGGACACACCGGCTATTAAATTCTAAAGACTTTCTTGATTACCTTAATTCGTTCGCATTCCGTCAGCAAAATTTGCTTTCAAAATTGCTTCATTCTTTATTACTCGGTCGTATTTTCACAATTCTACGTAAATTGTTATAATCCATCAATTTGATATTCATTTGTCTGTAGACTTTTCATAGTCTGTGGTTATTTTATGATAAATCGTTTTTTAACGATAGCGTTAATATAGTCTGTCGTGAATGTATAATTTAGTTCGTTTTCAAGAATAACACAGATTAAAAATGGTAGTAGAAGATTCATTCAACTAATGACCACGAAATTGGGTCTCTGTGCACTTTATGAACGTCAGACGTGGCAGAATTATAACATAATTTAAATTTCTTATTAGTATTAAGTAGGAGCCTATATTTTGTTATAATTTTGAAAGTTTACAAATGTTAGTTTTACATAAAAAAAAAAATTTATACCACTTAGTTGGCAGACAAGCACACGGCCCACCTGATGGGAAGCGGTTACCGTGGCCTATGGACGTATGCAACACCAGGGGTGTCACACTCGTGCTGCCGACCATGAAGAAACCTTCTGATGCCCCTCTTGAAGAACCACATATTGTAGGCGCTTGGGAAAACCGCAGCAGGGAGGTCATTCCACAGCTTGAGTGTGCGTGGGATGAAGTTTCTTTCATATCGCACAGTGCGCACCGTCTCAGGTCGCAATGTGTGAGGATGAATTCCCTGCCTATGGCGAGAGGTGCGATGATAGAATGTAGCTACGGGCATCATGTAAAACAATTCATCTGAGCACAAACCATTGTATAGGCGGTAGAACACACACAGTGAGGCAAAATCCCTCCTAAGGCTAAGAGGTTCCACACTACCTGTGAGTATGGGATTGTCAACCAGCCTCAATGCCCGTCTTTGCACTGAGTCGAAGGGGTCAAGCTGGTATGCAGGTGCTCCAGCAAAAAGGTGACAGCAGTACTCCATGTGAGGCCGGACCTGTGCTTTATAAAGAAGGAGTTGCTGCCCCGCAGTGAAGTACTGCTTCGCCCTGTTGAGCACTCCGAGCTTTCTTGATGCCAACTTAACCTTGTCCCGCAAATGACTTCGGTATTGGACGTCGCTGGAGATATCGACACCAAGGATCCCTATACTCGAGGAGATGGTAAGCGGTGTGCCCAGGAATTGCGGCGCCACAATGAATGGGGTTTTCTTAGCGGTGAATACACATACTTGTGTCTTAGTGGGGCTGAATTGGACTAGGTTTAGTCGTCCCCAATCGGATACTCCAGAGAGAGTAGTCTCAATTTCAGACACAAGTTGTTCGCGTCTCTTCTCCACCTCGGACTGAGGGATATTTGCACGGCCCGTGTAACACGTGTCTCCGGTACTGTCGTCCGCATAACAATGAATGGAGCCATCAGACAGCATGTCATTAATATGCAGCAGAAACAGCGTCGGAGACAACACGGAGCCTTGTGGGACACCAGCGTTTATGTTCATGCGGTCCGAGCAGCTGCCGTCGACGACGGCTTGGATGCTTCTGTTGGACAAAAAGCTGGAGATCCATTCGCACAGTCCCTCGGGGAGTCCATAATATGGCAACTTCGCAAGAAGACCTTTGTGCCAGACCCGATCGAAGGCCTTCGCTATATCGAGGCTGACCGCTAGTGCCTCACCCCGACTCTCGATGGCCTGCGCCCACCGGTTTGTGAGATACACAAGAAGGTCACCGGTAGAGCGACGGTGGCGAAAGCCGTACTGTCGATCGCTCAGTAGATCGTTTCCCTCAAGGTATCTCAGGAGCTGTGTATTAATAACACGCTCCATTACCTTCGAGAGTAGGAAGTTGATAGCGATAGGCCTGTAATTGGTCGGATCTGTCCTGTCACCTTTATTAGGTACAGGGTGCACGAATGCGGTCTTCCACGAGGTTGGGACCCGCCTTGCGGAGTATGAGAGTGCGAAAAGACGTGTAAGTACAGGGCACAGCTCGGGGGCACAGTGTTTAAGCATCATCACCGGTATACCGACTGGCCCACTCGACTTCCGAAAATCTAGGAACTTAAGCTCGCGCCGGACCACCCGTTGCGTGATTTTAACTTCAGTCATGGAAGCACCACAGCTGGGAATTATCGGTGGTTCGGCGTTCCCGTCGTTCATAGTCAAGTTTGACGCAAAGAGATTACCCAACAGATCGGCTTTCTCCTTAGCGCCATGAGCCAGACTACCATCGGATTTTTGCAGCGGTGGAAGGCTAGACTGGCAGAAGTTTCCCTCGGCAGCTTTAGCGAGCTACCAAAATGCACGACTGCCGGTAGCGCGCAAGCCGCCGAATTCTGCCGATGAACTCAAACTTAGCCCTGGCCGTAGCTTTTTTACTAGACCTCGAGGCGGCATTCAACTTTCGCTTCACTTCAGCGATATTCGGATATTTATTGGCAAGAGCCGTGGTCCAAGCCCTGTATGCAGATTGCTTGTGGTCTCTTGCTTCTCTGCAGGGCCTAATAAACCACGGGCGTTTGCTCTCTCCTGTTGCGATCCAGCGGTTTGGAATATAGCATTCCATACCCGCTAGGATCGCATCAGCTACTGCTGTTGCACAGGATTTGGGATCATTTGAAGTGAAGCAAAGCCGCCTCCACGGGTACGACGCGAAGAATTCTCGCAGTCCATCCCAGTCTGAAGACTTGTAGTGCCAGACATGCCGCGTGGCCGAGGTGGCCGCGGTGGTTCAGGCCGCGTGAGAGTCACTTGCGCCCGAACGAGGCTGTGGTCCGAAGTACCAAGTGGTGCTTCCACAGTTACTGAGTATTCGTCCGGGCGCGAAGTCAGCAGAAGGTCCAGTATAGAGCTTCTGTGGGTCTCTATTTCTGGTGTTCTAGTAATAGAATGCACCAGTTGAGAGAATCCGTAGGTCAGAACAAAGTCATGAGCAGCCCTTCCCGCAAAATCACTTCTTGGAGACCCCAGCCACTCTACGTGGTGAGCGTTGAAGTCCCCCAAGAATACTAAATCCGCGGTAGGGTATTGCTCAATTACCTAGTCCGCAGACCGCTGCAGATGCTCAAACAATTGAGCCGTACCCAGGTCACCGCTATGAGACCTGTAGAGGCACGCAAAGATACGGGTGTGGCCACCGTGATCCGTACGTACCCAAAGAGTTGACAGGTCTCTGTCTTCAAGGCCTTGAAGACGGTGGCAGCAAATATCATCCCGGACGTACAAGCATACCCCGGCGTGACTCAGGAAGTTATGCTCGAGTTTGTACCCGGGGTACTTTAAGTAGGCTGTATCGGCTGGGCATGATATTTGCGTCTCCGTCAGAAAAAACAAGGTGGACTGCGCGGTCTCTAAATGGAGATGGACCGCGTTGAGGTTGGTGTGTAGGCCCCTGATGTTACAGAAGTCCACATGTACTGTGGACGATGATGCCGCTGTGGTAACTTTTTCCTTGTTATTTCTCTTCATGATCTTTGTGGGGGGTGGGGGGGAGGAAGGTAAAGATAGTTTCTGTGCTCCCAGTGCAGAAGACAAAGCTAGGCTTCGTACCACCATAGACAAGCTGGGGTTGTGTGACTGGCTGGCGCGGCGGGCGGAAGGGCCCCCGGTCCCCTCCCAAATACTGTAGCCGAGTCCACTCCGGTCTCCTCCTCCGGCACAACTACAGCATCGGGCACTTTACACAGGCTGCTGGTTCAGCCTCCTGGGGCGGCGATTAAGTAATCCCCAGGTTCGGGAACCGTACGACCTGCGGGCGGCCAGCGGATAACCGTTTCACCGGGTCTCCCTGACCGCCGCGCCAACATTTCTCGCCCCTACAAGTCAGTGGTGTCAATTTTAGCCTACGTTCTTTCCACTGAAAGCACAATACCTCTCCAGTGAGCTCTGGCTACTCTACTCACCACCGGGAACACAACACAAGGTTATTATAACCGCGGTATTCTGTAGGGCGGAGGTACTTCCCCAGACGGACTGCTCAATTTGAGACAGGAGATACCGTCGTGTATAATCACGCCTTTATCCCCGGAGGGTTAGGCAAAGGTGAATCAACACCCACACTTCACCAATCATTGAATTCGGTCCCACGTAATAGGGGGTGAGCTTATTACCGTATTCCGGGCACTATTGTTGACTCAAGCCATGCATCTGAGCCTGAGTCTGGGCTGTATATATCTGTCTGATGTTAAACTGCCCTATCCCTTAGTCGCCTTGTACGACACCGCATGAGAAGAGATGGGGTGGTCTAAAATCTACTCTGCTGGGAACCACGCGGCTATGTTAGTTTTACAATTTGTTTTATGAATATAATAATTTACTATTTCACTAGGTATAGGTACCTACCTATTTACTAAAGTGTAAAGAAACACATTTAGACACCTCAGACCAGAGGCGCGAACATAGTACATTATTTGTTTACAAAACAGATTGCTCTAGCAGTACTTAAAGGTTACAACTTACAACAAATAGGTACCTGAACGTTGTCTTATACTTCGCTACATGATAAGCATCAACATAAATTCCCATGAATTCAAGTGTTTCACTAGTTTTAATTTCAGTTTAAAACAAATAAACATACTGTTTGATAATGTACAGATCCTTCCTGTTTTTTATTTCTTCGTTCTTCATAAGAAAAACGCCAATGGGATTTCACGTCTATTAAGAAAGCAACTGTTAACTGCGATGTTGTTTTATCAAACACTCGTATGTTATTCTCTTAACAAGAAAGTGAGATCAAAGAGATTTTACGTTGAAATACGTAATCTATTTCTCGTGAAAAATGTCTCTAAATATGCCCGGACGAACCTATATAAAAAGTAAAAACATCGTAATTAAGATGAAACCTTCTTTATTTTTGAAATTGGTTAAAAAGATTTTATAACTCAAATGATTTTATATTCTTAACTGTCAAGATTGTTGGTGTAAAATGTGATATTCATATGAGGGTTAAAGGGAGTGGGATTACTTGCGGACATCTGTCCATAAGTAGTCCTATATAAAAAGAATATCACGTTATCGTTAATGGCATAGGTATTCTTTACTTCCGGGGGGATCATCTCGAGACCGGGAATGGCCCTACGTCAACTTCGCCCCAAGTTGACCTAGGGTAGTCTCCGATCATAAGGGGGTACCGCACGATATCATTCAACGCGGCGAGTCTCCTCGCCGGATCGCCACCATGGATCCTGGAAGCGAGATGCCTTTCGGCGCTATACAGGTTCCGAAGGGCGGCGCGGGAGCGGGGTCACGATCCGGAGCCCGAAGAAATTCGGGCCGTGAGATCCCGGCTCCACAGGGAAATGGTGGCAGAATGGGAGAGACGACTTGGGCAACCAAGCGCAGGGCACGCCGTAGTAACGGCGGTAAGACCCATCATGGGGGAGTGGCTAGAGAGGCCACACGGCAGCCTCTCGTACCGTCTGAAGCAGATGATCACCGAGCACGGATGCTTCGGAAAGTATCTGCGTCGGATGCAGAAAGAGCCAACGTCCGAGTGCCATCACTGCGACGCGAGCTAGGACTCAGGTCCGCACACGCTCACCGAGTGTCCGGCGTGGGAGACGCCGAGGCGGGAGCTTGTGGCGGCCCTGCGAGTGAGGGTTCTCACGCTCTCCACCTTGCTCGCGGCGATGGTTCGCTGCGCGGATGCGTGGGCGGCCGGCGCCTCCTTCTGCGAGCAAGTAATGCTCGTGAAGGAGGAGGCGGGGCGGGAGCGGCAGCGGGAGCGACGAAGGATCGCTAGACAAGCTGCCCGCGCACGAAGGCAACTCGGGCGTCGGAGGTCGATGAACGACCTCCGCCCCCGATGAGCGCCGGCCTGGGGGTGACAGGTGAAGCCGCCTGTCACCCTGGCAGAAGCAGGCCGCGGCGGCGGCGCGCGTGCCGCGCCTCCCCGTTTCCGGGGACGAGTTGGGGACTCTGTGGTCCCCACACCCGAGAAGAGGGCCAGATCGTGAGAGATGGCCCTGGGTCGGCCGGGGTGCGAGGGATATGCCTGTCAACCTCACCTTCGGCAACCGAAACGACCCACAGGCGGCGTGCGTTTTAGTCGGTTCGAGTCCGACATAAGCTCTTCCACCGGCTCCGGTGGGGAGGTATCCGTGGGGATTTTGCGCACGTAAAAAAAAAAAAATTAAAAAAAAAAAAGGGTAGTCTCCGATTTCGAGATGGTACGATTTAGGCAATTTAACACCCCAGCATCTGAAGACCTAAGATGATGTTTTGGTCGGTCCATGTCCGACATAACAACCCACGGTGGCCGACAGCGGTACTCTTTACTTTAATGGGTTAAATAGTCGTTAAAATAGTGTTCATTCAATACCTTATGCGTAAAGAACGATGACCACTTTCCATACATTAATTGGCTTTTTTATTATTCTATGCCATGACAGCACTGGTCAGGTATCATTAATATCAAAATAAACGGGATATTTACCATGGTCCATTCGGAAACTCAAAACAATGAAACATGGTAAATATCCCGTTTATTTTGATAGATGATAGTTTAAATACCTATACTGTTATCATTGATAAATAGATACTAAAGATATATCTATTTATCAATAACAGATTTAATAACTATAAACTCAATATGGTTTAAATCGTTAAACTGAAAAATGTGCCTTATTAAAAAAAAATACTTCGCGTAAATAAGAAATTGGGTTGTATTATTTTATCTGTGCTTTTACTAAGAAACTGTACAACGTCAAAAAATAACTAAAAAGTTTCCCAACCAACATATGCTAACTTTGCTCAGACAGATCAAAAACGGGCATTGTTATTTCGTATGAGACTTTCAAATACAATAGCGTTCATAAAACTAATTTATTTAAAAATTGATTTCATTAATCTGCTCTGTTCTGGCACATACGTTCGATTCTCAACAAAAACACACAGCCAACACAATAAGTCAACATCGAACAACTGCAACAACTGCCAGCCGCACAAAGACTGCGGCAACAGGAAATGTCATATCCTGTCTCTTGCCGCAGGTAAAAGGCTTTCTAGAATATTTTATACATAACCATATTAGTGTGCGTTTTAATTAAGTTTTCCTTGGTAAACGTGTATCGTTTACTAGACTTGTATAGCAGTCTTATAATTCAGGCTAGTTATCATGGCGTAGTGTTTATTAAAATCTAACGCTACGTTCGCCTTGTAACAAAACTCTTTAGAACGCTTCACCGAATTTTATGAAATCTTTTGTGTAAATTTGGCAGGGGAGAGAGTAAGTTCTAGGCTATTTTTATACACCATTGGGTGGTCCACCCCAAATTTTTTATTCATTCTTTATATCGGATCAACATTTTTATTGTTTTTTTTATGATTTGACACGAAAATCAAATAACCCTTAATTTTCACCTTTCCATCACTAATCCCTCACTTAAATAAATAAGACAATGATTGCCGCGTCAACTAAAATCTAAATCAAATATTAAAATGTGCAGTGGTATTCGGGTTAAAACATCAAGTTACCGGTAGTAAGACATAACAGAGGAATTTTCTTCAGAATACGTGCGGTGTCAAGGACAATCGCTCTTGTATTAAGCCCTTGACCCAGCGGCCTTAACGCGAGCCTCTTCTCTCTGTTGTTATTACAAAAGTAATAATATCTGAGGATCTGAACTTTCTCGTGTTGTGCAAACTCAACTGGCGAAGTGAGTGAATTCAGTTTTAGCTAAGCTATATCTACTTAAACTTCGGGATACAAATCTCGGTCCTGAGTTGCGAGACAATAATGAGGTCTTAGCGTGCATGGATTAATTTTTAATAATCTATGCCTGCTAGGTCGATGAATGACCTCTGCCCCCCGTGAGCGTAATCCTGGGGGTGACGGGTGGAGCCGCCTGTCACCCTAGCAGAAGCAGGCCACGGCAGCGGCGCGCGTTTCGCGTCTCCACGTTTCCGGGGACGAATTGGGGACCCTGTGGTCCCCGCACCCGAGGAGGGCCAGATCGATAGAGATGGCACTGGATCAGCCGGGGTGCGAGGGATATGCCTGTCAACCTCACCTTCGGTAACCAACAATGACCCACAGGCGCTGTGGATTTTAGTCGGTTCTGCGACAGGCTTATTGATTGATATTAATACTTTATGTAGCAGACTGCAGAATCCAAGAAAATTAATAATAAGGATGAAGTTCCTTTCATAGCGCACAGTACGCACCCTTTCACCATGAATTAACTGCCTATGGCGAGTGGTGCGAAGATAGAATGTTGCTGTGGGCATCAAGTCAAACAATTCTATTTGAGCATAAACCATTGTATAGACGGTAGAATACGCACAGCGAGACAAAGTCCCTCCTAAGACTGAGAGGAACCTACATCGCCCGCAAGTATGGGATTGTCGAAAAATCTCTACTATCTAACAAAAATAAACTACCCGCTCAGTTCAAGACTTTAAAGTTTAAAACATTTAAATATAAACCATTCCAATTCCTTTTGAATAAATGTTATTATTCCAGGAAAGACTTCCTAAGCGAACGTTTTGAGTCTAAAATTGACTTATTCTGTGAACTTTGACTTGTATAATCTATGATTTGACATTTTGTAATTTTTTAAATGTACATTATATTTTATTGTTCGTCAAATTAATACAATATGTCAAAATGGTGCAACAAGCAATGCTTAGTCCATGTACGAATCAAATAACCCGCCCCTGATCGCTCCCGGTGCAAAAGTGCCCATAACACTTGCTGCGTTGCCACGTTGGATGGCGATGGACAGCCTTCGGACCAGGAACGACCCGGAACAAAAATAAACTAAAATAAATAAATAAGCTGGTGTAAATATTAGCAGAATTGGTCAAAATACAACAACTTGTTAATACATTCTCTATGTAGCGGAGCCTCAAAATTAATATCATTACTTGAAATATAATGAAAATCTAAATCTTTATAGACTGCACTAAAGTATAAAGTATTCATACAACTACCTAGATACCTAGAAGGTTTATCTTTACGAGTACTCACAAAGCTCCATATTTTCGCTCGGTAATCTTTATGTGGAATATAACTTAAAAGTATTATGTTTATAGAAAGTAAATCGAAGTATATACTTAAACAATTTAATTCTAGCAATTTATTTAATGTTGCCTTTGATGTAAAGTTAAGATATGAAATACAAAATGTTTTTGTGATATTGTTCGGAGAGATCTACGTGTTGTGTTCCCAGCGGTGAGTAGGGTAGCCAGAGCTCACTGGAGAATTTGTGCTGTCAGTGGGATGGCTAAAGGCTTGTCCTGCTTTTTCCTCTACACTGACGGCACAGAAACTCTGTGCTTACAGGGTCAGCAGCGCGAGTGTGGCTTCTCTGGTGTTACACATAGGCCACGGTAACTACTTTCCATCAGGTGGGCCGTGCGCTTGTCTGCCGCCACCTAAGTGGTATAAAAAAACTGAAATTGGAGCCCCGCTTAGTTTAACTAAATTATTATATAGAATATGTCTGTTAGTCACCTGGTTCTAACGAAGTTTCGTTCAATGACTCGGAGCTAAGTACCTTCCCAAACGGACTCAAGATATGTGAATAATAAATGATTAAACAAAAAATTAAATTTAAAATTTTAAAAATTCCCATAACAATAAAACATTCTCCAAAAAGTTGAAAATAAATAGTGTTGGTTAGCCCTATAACTTTGATATAGGTACCTAGTAATATTTTGATTCAAGCGTTGTCATGTCAGGGGAACCTTGGATCGTTATGGTAATATGAAGGAGTGCTTTACCATTTATTTATTACTAGATATATCAAAGTTAAAGGACCAACCAACACAATTAATTTTTAACTTATTGGAGAACGTTTTTTGTGACAGGGGTTTATTAAACTCCTAATATAAGTATTATTTTACACTTTTTTAAATTGATTTAACCGCGGTAGCCTAGTGGTATGGATAATGGACTGCTGAGACGAGGTCTCGGGTTCGATCCCAGGTTTTACCATGGCACACACCAATGACATTTCGATGCTTTTCGAAATTATGTGTGTATTTATCGCAGGTTTATAAGTGCCCGATTAATGGCAATAGGCTCGCCACCTATTACATTGGGACCTAAACATAAACTGGCGAAATGTGGGTGCTTGCACCTCTGCCTACCCCTTCGAGGATATAGGCATGAGTTTATGTTATGTAAATTGATCTACTAGTCAACCTCTTTCATTTGATACCTATTGTGTATTTTTATTTTCAATCATAGCTAAGAATACGCCCAAGTAATATACCTTTCAAACAAAAAAAATCGATATCTAAAAAGGTTCATCCGTTAAGGAGCTATGATGCCACAGACAGGCACACACACAGACACGTCAAAGTTATAACACCCCGTAGTCTTTGGGTCGGGGGTTAAAAACGCAAAGAGTTTTTTCAGTCAAATGAAAACATACTTTTTCTGCTTCGAATCTTAATAAGGGTCTTGTCTCGAATTTATTCATGCGAAACCTTTTGTAAGCTGTGGCAAGGCACACCGCCTTTGAGAGTGGTTTCATAACGGCCGACAGGGATTTCTACTCTTTCACAGTCCATTGAAAACGGACTCTTTCAGAATGTCACGATTTACAATGTAAAGATGGTTCTTTTTTGCTTTTTCCCTTGGGCATTTAATGAGAAGTAATGAGTAATACGATTTATTTAAAACTGAAGACAGTGAAAAGAAATAATATGATTTCAAATGTTATATAATGTTGTATTTACCAGTGTTTTTATTTAAAACAAAACTTAATCTGCTTATAAATTAATTTTATGCGAAAATAAGAGCAAGGAAGAAGACATTTTCTTGATTTTATATACTAGCTTCAATAATCCAAGACGGCATATGGTTTTAATGGTTCAAGTCCGACATTAACACTACCGGGGGCTCCAGCGGCAGGGCATCCGTGGGGATCTCCGCACTTTAAAAAATAGCCTAAATTAGCTGATTTGAGTGACTAAGTGCCACCCTCTTTCTAAATAGTCACGGCTACTTCGCAATTGGGTAGAGTATGGCCAGCGAAAGATGACTTAAAAAAACGGCGGCAAATTTGAAAAACCAACAGTTTGCAACACCGAATATACATCGATAAAACGGAGTTGATACTATGATTTATGTTTAACATAAACATAACATAACATAAACTCACGCCTATATCCCTGAAGGGGTAGGCAGAGGTGCTAGCACCCACATTTCGCCAGTTTATATTTAGGTCCTAATATAATAGGTGGCGAGCCTATAGTCATTACCGGGCACTTATAAAACCTACGATAAATACACACATAACTTCGAATAGCATCGAAAAGTCATTGGTGTGTGCCATGGTAAAACCTGGGATCGAACCAGAGACCTCGTTTCAGTAGTCCATTACCCATACCACTAGACTACCGCGTTTTTTTTTAATAGGTATTCCTAAAAACCAGTCTATATGAAATTAATGACAGATGTTTATTACGTTTTTTGTATAAAATTTAAAGAAAAAAACATGTGTCTATGCAGGATAACGCTTGCAGACTTGTGTTACCGAAAAGAACTGACATACTTGTACTCTTTAACACACACACATCAATAATTTATTAATCTTACAATTGGCCAGTATTAAAAATAAACAATTTACATTGAAAATTATCCGCAAATGAGAACATTAAATGAGTATCAAGAAGTTTTCGAAGACTATAAAATACCAACTGACAGGAAAAAACTGTTGCCTAAAAAAAGTTTTGAAAAAATGATTTGTTCATCTTTCGTTGGCCAGTCTATAGCAGGGGGGGCACACTCAGAACATATGAAATTTTTCATAGACGACAGTGACCTCTGGTGAATGTTGCTGGCAAAAAACCGGCGCCATTTTATGGTAAACGTCTTGTATGTGTCAGTGTCATTCATTGATTGTGAACTCTCTGACGTTCGGATGTTGATGCTCTTTTCGAAGTTATCTCTTGTTATTTTATTACAATAGATATGAATCTATAGATATGAATATACTACAAACTACAGGCCTTACTATAAACCTCTAAGCTAAGAATTCCTAAAACAGGTTAGTAATTGAACGACTGTCATACTACCAACTGCAAATGTAACTTTGTAGTCCTATATATTTATATGGAATTACAAAGTTATTTATGCAGTTGATAGCATGACAGCCGTTCAATTATTGACCCTGTATTGAAGAGTACATATTTGTATACATATATGTACCTATGTATGTAGCTACGGTTATCGTGTTTGGTTCAGTCAACAATATCGGGGCGGCAGCACTTTCCATACATGCATATTTAAACATAGAGTAGCTACTCTTCTCCTATATATTACTATACTCTTTGGTCTATAGGTATCAAATGCTTACTTTTAGCTTATATACGGAAAGTATGTTTTCTCCTTGATGACGTGGAGATTCTATCAATAAAATTGTCTTCGTCGCAGACTGTTGTCTGTGGTTTCAATCAATTTCATGTCAAGATAGTTGTCATCGAACCAAACTACTCATCACTGGTACCTATTATATTATAATAACTGATGCAAGGAGCCATTTGAATAAAATAAGGAGAAGAAACCGAACCAAAACATCTTCTAATAAGAAAGCAATATCAACTAATCAGAAAGAAGAAATAGATTTATTTTGATCCAGACATCTATTTGAATTCACAGCGTAATTCGATGAAGCTTATTCGATGGTTAGTAAAAAGTCTGTCGCAATCTAATTTATTAAAGAATTTTCATATTCCTATATGCTCGTGTAAGTGAAAAACCTAAAAGTGCTTGATTTGGGATTAAATCTCTTATAGATAATCTTTTTAGAATAGAAAAATATTGAGAGAAAACTTTTTATGTAGATACTGATTTAAACTCGCCTTGGCAAAGTTGTATATTATATTTAAAAAAAGATAATCTAGTGCTAATATAATTCTCTGAGTTTCTTGCTGGTATCTTCTCAGTAGAACGAAACCACCGAACCAGCGAAAAAATCATTATCGAATGGTTAATCTCTACCTTGTTTAATATTTTTATAACATTTACCGCTATCTACACCCATGGTAAGCATAGCTCAACTAGCTTGTTTTATGGAATCTAGAATGCGTATAAACATACATAGATACTTTTTTTTACATACATATAATCGCGCCTTTATCCCCGGAATTTAGGCAGAGGTGATTATTAACACCAACATTTCAACAATAATTGTATTCAGTCGTAATAGGTGGTAAGCCTATTGCCGTATTCCCAGCACTATTGTTGACTCAAAATCATTCATCTGAGACTGAGTCTGGGCTATATATACATATCTGTCTAATGTTAAACAACCCTATCCCTTAGTCGCCTTGTACGGCACCGCATGGGAAGAGACGGAATGGCCCAAATTCTACTCTGCCGAAAACCACGCGATTCTTTTTAATAAATACATACATATCACACACCCATACAAATTCATGCATACAAATATTTGCACTGTGCGGGAATCGAACCCGCGCCTCCTGCGTAGCAGTCGAACGTTC
This sequence comes from Eilema griseolum, assembly GCA_963662185.1. NCBI lineage: Eukaryota > Metazoa > Arthropoda > Insecta > Lepidoptera > Erebidae > Eilema > Eilema griseolum. The sequence continues at coordinate 6,776,656 of OY759232.1, forward strand.
TACCGCTACGCCACAGATGCCGTCGAAAAATATATCAATAACACGGAGACCATGTTTAAGGCGTTTAGCGCTTGTAGGTACTATACTGCAGCAGGTTGTCCAAGGTACTGGAACATCGAATGTTTATTTATTTATTTATTTATTTTCTCTACATCACTTTCTCTACAGTCTAACCTAATACAATAGTGTGGTACTTAAATATTATAATAACATATAACGTATAGTGCAATTTTTGAGAACTCCTACAGGGAACGTGTAAAAAGATCTGTCCTGTCCGCTACTACATTGAGCATATGTAAGGTGCGCATTATCGCGGCTAGTAAATTAGCTCTAGCATTGAACATTGCTAGTAGCAGATGTTCTCCTCTGGGCCTGTGTTGGTAACTGAGTATTTAAAAAGGTATTGGTACAGGTTCGATGGTACCTACTGAGCGTAATCCGATCGAAGTAACAAAATGATGCCTATAATATAATGTCTCGACTAACATTTTCATAATTATATGTATATTCATTACTTCTTTTAGTGCTATAACATGAAAAATATTAAGCTCTCTTCATTCAATTCGTTAAATATCAATTATTAAAATGACTCACTTTATGAATCTTTTCATTGTACTTACTCGTAATTTTTTTTTTTTAATTTTATAGGATTTAATAATCTTTTGTTGATTCTACGAATAATAGTAATAAATAATAAATATTATAATACAACATTCTACACAACGCTATCTAGACCCATACCTACTAAGAATAACTTAGCTGTTTTGTTATGGTGTAAAAACTGCGAAGTAAGATAGGATCACTTCGTGTGTCTGCCTGTCTGTCAGTATCTTTTTCTCAGGAATGCGTGGAGCTATCGAAATTCATACCACATACTCAGGTCTATAACGTCTTAAAACTGCAAAATTCAATCTTCGGAGTCAACGCTTTCAAAATATATTACGGTTTATGTAGCTTAAGTTACCGAACCCTAAGTGCGCGAGTCCGACTCTCACTTAACCGGCTTTTTTGTAAATACATACATATTATACATAGATAACACCCAGACCAATACAAATAGACATATTCATGCATACAAAAATGAACGGGAATCGAACCCAGTGCGGGTTTGATCTCTCTTGTATGGATGAATATAAAAGTTTATGATGTTGTAATGTCTGTCATACCGGATGTAAAGCCCCTGGTGTTGCATACGTCCATAGGCCACGTAACCACTTTCTATCAGGTGGGACGTGTGCTTGTTGATTTGATCTGGTAAACAGATAGGTGAAGATCAATGTTCTTTCGGATCCTATACTATTACGTTATTGTTAAAATAATACAAATTAAATCGTGAAATTTCTTTTGCAGGTTGAAAAGTAAAATTAAAGTGGAATCTGATGAAAACTGCCTACCGAAGAGGGAGGGAGTAGGTAAGTCAGTCTAATTATATGGCATCAATACTTTTCGTGCAACACCATATTTTGAATTCAATGCGGGCTGCGACGGCGATGCCCTTCATTCTTGGTCATTATTTGATCAAGCTGGAATATCCATTGCAGTCTGACTTCTCGAGAGGAAAGCCTAGCAAAGTCTCATCCAATCAATCCGCAGTGTACCGGCTTGTAGATCGACATTTATTTTTATATAAGACACGCCAATGAGACTTCATCTCGCCTGATGGTAACCTGATCGCAATGTCTCAGGAAAGAGGGTCACTATTACATATACATAACATGTTACAATGGTGACATTCAGCTTGACGGCCTCATCATATTATGCTTTTTTCACACCCTAACATTATCATTAAAAATAACTTCATTTCTACTTCAATAATTTACACAAACATAGAATTTAAAATTTAAACAGAGCTTGAACGTGTCTGCAAAGTAATTACCTTACAAAATTTGCTTTCACAGACACAAGGCATCAAGTTTAAGTGAGCTTTAATATCACATTAAGCTGTGTATTTTAAAGTGCGACTTGTTTCAGAAAACTCGGAGGTACAACCACCGCGGGCAACCGCCGAAAAGCCGTTCTTACTCTCCGATGGAAGGTAATATACATACAACTTTATATCCCTATAATTCCTTTCGTTTTTAGGGTTATGGAGGAAAAAATACGAAACCCTTATTATAGGATTACTTCATTTTCCGTCTGTCTTCTTCCTCTTAATCCCAGTCGTATCCGAACTTTTTACTTCTGACTGCGGATTTGGCTAAACTTCTCCACAATCCAAAGGCGATACCAAAGCATTGCAGCTATACCAGTTTTGAGGCTCAAACTACCCATAACGACTGCCATAGATGTTGGTATAGCAACCGCGACCTGGCTTAACGTGCTCTCCAAGGCACGACCAATGCAAATATGTACCCATATTTATGCATACAAATATTGCACAGAGCGGGGATCGAACCCGCGCCTCCTGCGTATTCACTAACCGCCACGCCACGAAGGCTGTCCGTCTGTCTTTCTGTCAATTTGTCTGTCTGTTCGTCTACCTGTCTGTCTGTCCCTATGTCTATCTGCCCTTCTGTCTGTTACGATTATTTTCACCAGAATTTATAAACGGATCGAGTTGAATTTCATTCCAAATAATCAAGTCTACAAACTCTACAGCGAAAAAATCAAACATCTAGGTCAATTTTATAAAAAGATATGTAGCAGAACTTCGTCCCTCAAATCATTTTTATACGGAACTCTCAGTGTGTGAGTCCCGAGTCACACTTAACCGGATTTTCTTATTTATTTTCTTTTGTTAATTTATATTCATCATCCTCTGAACATTTTCCCAACTTAATTGGGATCGACTTTACATTCTCACTACGAAACGCCTGAACCACAGAATATATAATAGTACTAAGTCCTACTGCCTGAACTTCGATATTTTCTGTGCAGCGACTACCATCCGACTTCGACTGGCAATATCGAAATTTTATTGTAAAACGTTTTTTTTCGACTTTTTTGACCATTCAACTACCGGTACCGGCCGTTATGTTGGAAGGACGGAAATATCGAAGAACATAGAGAACGAGTCGGCTAAAAATATATATGTCAAAACATACATATATGTTTATAAAATTAAAACTACTGGTCCAAAATTTTTATGGGACCAAATGGCATCTAGAATAGATGCCATTTGCATCGAACTAAAAAATAATACCAATTGAGCAGTCCGACTGGGGAAGTACCTCCGCCCTACAGAATACCGCGGCCATAATAACTTCGTGTCGTGTTCCCAGCGGTGAGTAGGGTACCCAGAGCTCATTGGAGAATTTGTGCTGTCAGTGGGAAGACTAAAGGTTTGTCCTGCTTTGTTTTCTACACTGACGGCACAGAAACTGTGCTTACAGGGTCGGCAGCGCGAGTATTGCTCCTCCGGTGTTACACACGTCCATAGGCCACGGTAACCACTTTCCATCAGGTGGGCCGTGTGCTTGTCTGCCACCTAAATGGTATAATTTCTTTTTTTATAAAAAAAATATTCCGAATTTAGAACCTCCTCCTTTTTTGAAGTTGGCTAAAAAGCAACTGTCACCGAACAGGTTAACATGTTCTTCGAAGCACGTAGTGATCTTAATGTGGTACCTAGTTACGAATGCTATTCAAGCTAGCTAGGTCAACTCGTTTTTGCTTAACCCTGCAATATGCTTACCTACTCGATGGCTACTTAGCCACGATTCCCGAGATATTATAAAGCTTTCCGTTCCCACAATTCCTTTTGTTAAGCTACCCGCATAATGTTTTAGGTTAATTCAGGATTAAATTTTAAAACATACGCGCACTTCTCATGATTTATTGCTGGATTATGAGCTGACATCTACCTTCCTTTTTTAAATTCAGTCTCTTTTAACTTTTATATTATTTTTTATGCAGGAATCTCACAATTACATAGATGACGTAATTGTTACCTAATGGCTCTCTGACCATTGCTGGGAGCTTGAACTTACAAGGATTTAACTATTTTTGTTAACCCTGTTTTACTTGCTAGTGTTCAGGTTTGTTCGATATTGAGGTGGTGTTTGCAGGTTTTAATAGCTGAATTTAGTATATTTGTAATAACATATACTATAGTCAAGTTAACATTATGTAACTTGTACAATAATAATTATTTTTATTTATTTCTAAGAATATGGTACATTGAGGTCTTTATGTTATTACAGTTGTTCAAACATATTCTACCTTAACCAGGTGTAGAAATAAAAAATTTTACAATAATAATATTTAACTTTTACGATAGTAATATCAAATATACAGTTTATGTCACTCATGCAAGCAATTAGTTGAATACATATTTTGGTAGTATTAATTGTGACCGTGTAGGTATGACTTCAAGTTGATTAGACTGTATGGATGTTAAACAATGCGTGCCGAAAATAAAGTGCGAAGAAAAAAGAAGAACATAAGTTTTATTTGTGTATTTTTTTCATCGGCTAACTATTGACAGATTTTTTTTTTATCGGAGCAGCTAGTATAACAATAAAATGTTAAGTAGTTATTTAAAACCTATGTAATGAATTGGCCGTTCCATTACTTTTCGTTTTAATAAGTAAGTACTCGAATCTTGGATTTCTCAAAAATCAAATAACTAAATCAGAATTCTTGAAACACAATTAGGTAACTCGTGAAAAGCACTCGAGTATCCATTATATCTGATCAGGATCAGAAAACAATACACCTACACTTTGATTGAAATAAAATCTCATAAAAACTTGATTTTGAATCCGTAGACAAGCGAATTTATCTTCCTATTTTTACGACCTCTACCGAAGTATAAAATAAATGTGAGCTTTATTATTTTGTGTCTCACAGTATATAAAGCTGTAAGTATTATATAATATTATCTGTGGTATAGCTTTTAATATGAATTCCAAAATGCAAATGACCTACATTTTATTCTTAAATATACCGTCAGCTGCTCGCAACTATTTTATGAATTAAAAGTCCACCATTATCCAAACTATAATCAATCCCTGTAGGCACCAAATAACATTCAAATCCGTTCAGTTATTGCGGGCGGGTGGAGCCGCCTGTTACCCTGGCAGAATCAGGCCACGACGTCGGCGTACCTTGCGCACCTCCCCGTTTCCGCGGACGAGTTGGGGACTCTATGGTCCCCACACCCGAGGAGAGGGCGAGATCGAGAGAGATGGCCATAGGCACCAAATAACATCCAAATCTATTCAGTTATTGAAGGACACACATCCAAACATCTTCACAAACTTTCACATGTTACATATTAGACTATTTATACTGTAGATTGATGGCACTTGGTGGAATTTGTTGTTACACATATTGATAACTCACTTGTACTTTTCCACATTACTTTATTGCTTATTACACCTGACTCTGTATGGATGGAAGGATGTCTGTATGTCATTATAAACCTTTGAGGATGCCGTAAGGCGAAACCGGTCAGGTGTAATAAGCAATAAAGTAATGTGGAAAAGTACAAGTGAGTTATCAATATGTGTTACATATTAGTAAGATTGATCCCTGTAAATAATGTAAGTACGATAAGACCTGATAGCAAAGATTCCAGGAAGTTTTAACAATTTCAATCTTTTAATTAGAAAGGAGAGAAAAAAGTCACCTGATTTATTTTTGTCATAGCCCATAGAACAATATTATTTAGAATAGAATGAATAATTCTGAAAATATCTACGTACCTACCTACCTTTTAGCAGAATTGCAGTTTAATTGAAATCTTATGCACAGCCGCTACTTTCAATGGTCCAATTATGATAATTGAGTCGTTTTGTAGACAGGCCGTGAATTTCAACCCCCTCTGTGCTATTCAGCGACTGGTAGAAAATATAGCCATTGTTGAATTACATAATTCGAAGGTTTTCTTCCTAAGCTCTTCCAATGCGATATAAATGCAAAATTATAGTGGTTTAGTGAGTAATATCAAACTCAAAGAGTTCAATTTCTCGTTGTGGTTTTGGGTAGTGTAGTTTTCTGGTCTATAATATTATTGTTGCTTTTCGATGGCTCATTGAGGCCAAATACATAAATATTATTGATCTTGATAAGCAATAGATAAATTGGAAATATATTTTTAGCCCTTCTGTTCGAAAACTGTCATTTTGTTCCTCATTCAGCAGCACAATAGCTCTTTATTGTTAAGAACTTTTTGCAGGCGGAAAAGTGATTTGTATTTGGAACATTATATCATTCAGAGAAATTACTGGCTGGTACGTACTGGCCGCATGGCGCGGCGTAACTCGTGCTAACGATAAAAAAACAAAAGCGCGCATATTACTTATGTCCCTGTTTATAGTGGAGATTCATGGCGCTTGGTGGAACTTTTACACATATTGAATTAGGCATTGCTACAGCGTTTTTAGTTTTACTTTAGTTTTTAAAATAAACGTGCTTGTACGTTATTCAATTATTATATCTACGTTCTTGTAAGTAATCAGTACATAACATATCTATTTTCTTGCTCCCGAGTCATACTCTACACTCAGAATTATACTACTCGGAAGTGTTAATGACTTGGAAGCAAATTATTTTTCGCTCAAGCGATGTACTTTGAAGCGCCCTCGCTGTAAAAATAGTATTTTGTGCCCTTGTCATACAATCTACTATCATTGTCTTATGGGTGTTACAAAAACTAACTTGCTGTTAGTGAGTTTTAACTTGGTTTTTGTATGGCCTCAGTGTTGGTTCCTGTTCTGTGCAAATTCTTGTTGCGTTTTAACCATTGCGGCATCCGTCAAACGTTTATTAGCAAAGACTTTAAAGAAATGCAATAAATGACAACATCCACGGGGCTTGAACTCTGAGACATGTGCATAGGGGAGTTTCAACTAAAACCAAAATACCTACATTAAAATTTCTACCTTAAAACTAACAATAACGTATTCAATTATATGATTAACTATTGTAATATTTAACTTTCTGTATTCCATTCAACAGGGTGGAACTAGAAGCCTGGCTAGACAAACCGACTTACTCTCACGGAGAATCCATCAGAGTTGGGGTCATCGTTGCAAATCATTCCTCGAAAACTGTTCGCCGGATTAAGGTTGGTTTCAATTTTATTAAAACTTGGTTTAGCCTTCCTACAATCTCATGGATTGTCCCTTTGACCCTTTTACGGATAATACTAATCACTCCTTTGATTTTGGCTTATAGTTTTTAGTTGCGCAATAGTAATTTACTTTTATTTATTTTAAACGCAATTTTTGAAAAGTTGTTTGATAAAATATTTTGCCAATGGTTCATCGGAGTTGTCTTCATATATATATCTGCACACCTGGTTTCCACGGTGCAAGGTTTTGCAGCTGTGGACATATTTACTATGACAAACGTGTCTGCATTATCATAGACAGTCTTCTTTCTACGACGTGTAGTACACGCCTGTGTAAAATCATGGATCTTGGCAAGCGGCCCTAATAACCCGACAAAGAAATCTTACAAATTATTACTATTTTTATATTGACGTCAATGAAACATTTTAATTAAAAAGAAGAAAACATTGTGAGTTGGACTTAATCAATCAATCAATTAGCCCATCCCACTCCACTGCTGGACAAAGGCCTCTCAGAATGTTGGGATGCTTTGTCCTACTGTTTCCACTATGGCTAGACGAATTAGTTCAGAGTTTAATTTCGAGATTTCCTTATCTTGTAGTGATATCGTCTGCGTATATTTCCGTTAGTCGCCTCTTGCGACACCCGTTGGATGAGATACAGTGGTGATTCTTTCTCCGTCACCACACAGATACTTGAGAACCTACTTGAGTTTAGTTGGACTACCTACGTTAAAGGAAAAAGGTTGAAGACCTCAAGCCCGGCATTCTCCACCTTCGCAATACTCCTCAGTATAATAATATTATTCAACGATAAACAACTTCGCAATCATTAAATTAAATCCTTTGAAGTTCTTATCTGTATGATTTGTTTACTTATTACAAGCATGGCCGCACTCTCTTTCCGAAAACATCTCTCTTGATGTAATTTCAACAAATAAAATGAAGCTGTAATAAGAAAACTTGCTATGAAGTTTGTAAGAACATCAAGAGAACAAACTCTCTGTATATTCATGGGGAAAACAAACGATGTGTTAAATTCAAGTATTTTTCGCTGAAAGTAATATTTCACAAACTTGGCATAAAGTTGCTCGCCTCTGAATCGCGCTTACGATGTGTTGTTATAAACTTAGAATCACATTTATGTTGGAATACTTCTACGTATGTTTAAAACATCATTTTACTGTATGTGTTATTGTTAGACATGTGAGCTAGAAACCTCGAACACATGATATATTAATAGGACTGTCTAAAATAAATACGTTTTAAAGTTAACGTTAATACCCTCAGCGAAAATTTAAGTAAACTTTTTAATCTATTTTCTTGTTTTGATTTAGTAGCTAATGGTGCCAAAATTTTGGAGGAACACACTGAGCCCTCAGTCCCATACGAACATCTATGGCCGTCGTGACGTGAAGTTATAGCCCTAAAAAGTACAGCAACTGATTTAGCGGCAATGCTTGAATTCAACCAAATCCGCAGTCTAATCTGAGTCCGACAACGCTACTCCCTCTGCAGGAGCCCGTGGGAGAGGCTATGTCGGACTCGAACCGACTAAGACCCACGGGGTCTGTGAGTGGTTGGTTGCCGGAGGTATGATTGGCAGACATATATCTCGCACACCAACCGACCCAGGGCCATCTTTGTCGATCTAACCTTCCTCGGGAAATGTTATAGGTTAATGTGACTGTGATGTAAAATAATCCTTTTGCACATACAATAAAGCCACATTTCCTAGTAACATTACTTCGCACATAGAAAGAATAACAGAATAAAAGAATAGTACTTTATATTACAGTCTAGCTAGACCTTCTAGGAAACCTTAACACGTAACAGACTCCCAGGCGTCGCAATAAAAGTCGCTTATATTTTAGTTCTTCTCTGCAATTAATATATTTTAGTACCGACACGTGTTCAACTTAAATACGTCCTATTTATTATAGATACTAGCTTTTACCCGCGGCTCCGTCCGCGTGAATATCGGTTATCGCGACCTTACATAGCCTATGCCCTTTCTCAAGGTCTAATCTATAGATAGTAAGTAGGTAGATAGTAACAAGTTTGTTGGACTTTTGTAGGGCTCGAAATCCCCGTAAAAAATATCACTGATAATAACTTTAAACTATCGCGTTCTATAGTTTACGATAATGTGAGACAAAAACGTCACGCAAATCAAAAGGTATACCATGATCACGTTGATTATCGTTATTGCTTGGGACATTTATCTTGAACCTAAAATGTGCTCAAAATATCCTCTATAAGTGCAGTACACGTTTCTTGGGTGTCTTTTGAGGATAGCAGGGGTCGCTACGGCGGTGGATGAGCTCATTGTAAATGTGACAGATGTTCGTATGACAAACGAGACTGACGACTTTATTGTGTCCTACAAGACTGGTCGGTGGTCAACCACTCTGAGGCTGTGTATAATATAATGATGACACGTATTTTAACGTTTTTGACAGATGTCAATGTGTTGTTCAATTGTTTATATTGTTGATCAATCTTTTCTATTCCACAAATATATTGTGACTTCTCTAGAGGAAGTTACTACTTGGTCACGAGCCCCGCCATGCCACATATGCATGTAATAACATCTACCCCATAAAGTTAATACCCATATAATATTTGAAACATAGTTATAACGAGCATCATAGTTCCTCATTGTTCTGATTTAATATTCTCAGATTTATTCTATTGGAAGCAATACCGACATAGCCGTGTTCATTTGCAATGCTAATCCGATATAAATGAAGTGATCTGAATTTCTGAACGAACATAATGAAGCTGTTTATACATTAACATATATATCCATTATGTTCATTCATAATTTTGAAATATTGTTCATTTCATTCCAGTTTCAATTCATTCTAATTTTGAAATATTGCTCATGAAATTGAAAGGTTTTGTAAGTTTTAATAATTATAATTTTGTAATTTGATTTGAGTAAGGTTGTCGAATAATTAATAATAGTGTTTGCACTTAAAAATTTTAAAGCAGGCAATAAGATGTTTTCCAGTTTCCAGGACGTTAAAGATTTCACTGGATGTTTTGAGTTATATCCTATCCAAAATTACACAATGTGAATCCACTACCGGTTTCATATCATAAAATTTAGCATCTTAGAAGTGAAACCACGCTTCTAATACTCGTAGCTAGTAAAATACTAGTCTTCCAATACTTAAAAAATAAAAAAATGTCTTCTTTTTATATATTTTATTATTCATTGGTACAACTTATAAATTTCCACGTTACCCCAAGCACATAGCTATAAAATTTACCTTCACATTTTTTTTAGTTTATATGAAGGTCGCCAATATGGCGATGTTTATGGTTTACCAAAGAAACCAACATGATATATAATATTGCTTTTGCTATCTGCGATATTGGGTGGCAATAAAATAGACCACTATCTCAGATAGTATACTTTGGAAAATCATCTGTAGTGATGAAAAAACGTCTAAAGATAAAATCGATAGATTTGTCTATATGTCTATCTATACCGGGGATGCGGGGGGTTTCAAGTTGAAATTCATAGCAAATAACTTTAAATGAGCGAGTCCGACTCGCACTTGACAGGCTTATTAATCTCTTGGCCGATTGTGAATTTGACCATAGTCACCTTTTTTTTACGTGCGCAAAATCTTCACGGATACCCCCCTACCGAAGCCGGTCGGACTCGAGCCGACCAAAACGCACGACGCCTGTTGGTCGTTTTTGTTTGCCGAAGGTGAGGTTAACAGGCATATTCCTCGCACCCCGGCCGAACCAGGGCCATTTCTCTTGATCTGGTCCTCTTCTCGGGTGTGGGGACCATACGAGTCCCCAACTCGTCAGGCCGCTCCACCTGTTACCCCCAGGGCTGCGCTCATGGGGGGCGGAGGTCATTCTTCTACCTTCGACGCCCAGACCTTAGTCACCTTAGCAGATAGTATTTTCTTTCAGACCGTTTTGTATGATGACTTTATTAACAACATAATAAAAATGTACTTGAAGCATTTACATCTAGTTATAAATGTTTACTACATTGGTCTCGTTTATTGTTAAGTCTGACACATAAAAAGCCCGTCATAGTGTTTATACCTCTTTTTGTAGCATTCTAAGTAAATGTATGTTTTCTTTGTTTAGGTACTGGTAGTTCAACATGTCGACGTCTGCATGTTTTCGAATGGAAAATTCAAGAATGTTGTTGCTCTCGTCAAAGGCAGCGATGTCGTGATGCCTGGCCATACCCACACCGATTCGTATACCCTCACACCTCACAGAGGTAAGATTAAAATTCAAAGCATATATATTCGAAAACCCCCCTAAATAAGTGGCAATCGTTGGCGTATTATACTATCAATCAATCAATCAATCAATCAAACAGTCCACTGCTGGACATAGACCTCCCCCAATGTGCGCCATTTTATCTGATCCTCTACCTTCCGCATCCAGTCTGTCCCAGCCACCTTTTTCAGGTCGTCCGTCCATCTGGCTAGGGGGCGCCCTACCTTCCGTTTATTTTCTCGCGGTCTCCACTCTAGGACTCGTTTACTCCAACGGCCATTGGTCCTTTGACAAACGTGGCCAGCCCACTGCCACTATAAAATTACAAATGTATGGGATTTCACGTATATGACATACATTGTCATATACGTCAAATGTCGTAAACGTGAAAGCCTATACATTCATTATTCTATTTACAACGAACTTAAAACGAATTGCCACTTGTCTAGAGGCGCAATTTCAAATACGAAATGTGTAATATATAATATTTTCTGTTTTATAGGAATCACAAAAAATTGGATAGCACTAGAAGATTCTTATTCAAAAACAGGTGCAAGTCTCGCATCTACAGTTATATGCAATAATTCACCAGAAGACAGAAACGTGTTTGCTATATACGTCTCTTACTATGTTAAAGTCAAGCTCACCTTCAGCGCTATGGGTGGAGATCTATCACTCAAGTTACCTTTCACTCTGACACATTCCTGCATTAACGAAGCACCTACAGACAGCGTGATAGAAGAAGCTACCCACAAAATGATTCTAGAAGGGAAGGAAAATAGCGAAGATGAAGACAGCAAAGCTGAAATAGAAAGAGATAAACAGAATAATAATGGAGAAGACGAAGCTCAGGAGACAGCGTTTAGCGATGAAGCTGAACTAAAGTCTCCCGGCGATCACAAATGTGTTGCTGATGTTCTGGTAAACATTGAGAATAACATTGATAGACCAAAAATTTTTGCACCGATTGAAGGAACCAAGGAGGTCCGAGCAGTAAAACCTAATGAGGAAGAATTAGATTTGATCGTCAAATATCCAGGGGTGGATACGTGATCCGACGAGGAACTAGATAATATAGGACGGCGAGAAAAGACTGACACACAAGTGAACAAATCTGAAACCATCAAATGCAAAGAAGAGGTCCAAATTCATAAGAGTGGTTTTGCTGAAAATCTTAAAAGAGCTGTGTGTTGCATAGATCGAAGACGACAGTCGTAGCTTTCTACATATTTATTACATAATTTTAATTAAATCATAGAAACTGCAGATATATCCATTTATTATCTTGAAGTATCTTCACTTTAGAAGAGTAAATATTATTTTTCTTATATCCATTAGGAAAAGAATATTTATTTGATAGAATTATATTGCAACTATATTTTGTTTTTTATGAGTAAAACTAATATTTTAAAGACTACATAAAACAAAAACGATGTCAATCGAAAATCGTCTGAATCTAACGAATTGCATCTAGTCATTAAAGATAAAATCAAAATATAAAATATTCGTAAGATTTTTGATATACCTACCTAAGACTTGTCGGTTCGGCATATATCGCCTGAATGGATATTACGCTTACTAAATTTTAGTCAGTGTTAGTAGCTTTAGTCTAAGATTGATAGATTTTAAATTATTTGAACCGTAAGTCATAGCCTTAAGGTTGATATTCACTAAGCTTTTTGTATGTATTAATAAAGTAAATACACAATAGCTTTATTCATCGCACTACATGTTTAATAGTATTGTTAATCTACGCCTGGTATTACGTAGTATATTATTTTCAAATCTACTGAGTATTTTTAGGACGTTTACAACTTTCAATTATCAAGAGCATTGAGGAGAATATAATTAATTTCCTTCATCCTCTATCATTGCGGTAATCCCGGTCGCATACGATGTTTTCACCTCGAAGTCTGTGGTCCGCTTTTTTCAATCGTAACTGCATGTTCGACTTAAGTTCGACATTAATTTGTCTACAAAGAAAAATAAGTGTTGTAAAATTAATCAATTGAAATTGATTTTAATATTTGTTAGATAAAAAATATTTTTTGTACCAGAACAAGGTTTAAATACAAAATATTCGACCCGCAGATTTTTAAATATATTAGTGTGAAATCGATCGATTTAAAGAATGCTAACAAATTAATTTGTATATACATAAATCTGAAGATAATAGCAGAGTCCACTTACAATTATTAAGATTGAAACTTATCAATTACTACCGGCCGCCCTAGATCCAAAAATAGCTCCTAATAGAAATCGTATGCGCGAAAGGCTTACGTAAGTACCTGTACCTACACTATAATTAAATTTTGTTACATAAGCTTGGACTTACTTCGTTGAAACAATAACTTTATGCCTCTAAAAGGGCCCCGCTTGATAGGAAACTCGGAGACCGTATGTATACGCGTACGTTAGATATTAACTAATACACTGTCTGCGCTCAAAATGTCAGTGTTTTGAAAATGACGTAGGTCTGACAGCTCGGGAGCTTAGGGCGTTTTTAGATTATCCGATCCGATATCGGTGTCAGACGACGATAGCCGACAGCTGATAGCCAACATTTTCGACACAATCGTTCCGCTGCGGTCTTTTTATTTATGTTTTTTTTTTATTTACTTATTTAATTAAATACAAAACATGTACATTCGTCATAAAAATGCCACATAAACTTATTAAAGTTTTTCCGTGCATTAGTGCCATCAATGTTCAAACAGATTACAATAATAACAGTTTTTAATACACTAGCGCGATAGTTTTATGAGGGTAGGTCATCAGTGTACAAACTTACTTATACGTCGTATTTTTAGACTTCCCTTACCTAATATCAACACAACCTTTGCTAGACGCTTTATAAACATAATTAAAACTACAACAAATCAGTTCGATTGTGTGATATAAAGCAGTCCTCATTGAAGGAAGCAAATCAAAAATCACGGAATGGCTCGCCTCTGACATACATTTTTACTGAGGACCTTCTCTTGGATTTGTTGTAACCGAGATACAAACTCAGTAAGTATATTTATTTTGTTTATTTTTGCATGTTTAGTTAAGCACTCTACTTGAATTTAATCTTGTTTTGTATTATTCAGCCATTGAACAGTTTTTAGATCAGACACATGACAGGTTTACCTAGTGTGGGGCACTGTATATGAATTTATTTGTAAAAATATACTATGGCTTATTATTATTTTATTTTATGATATAAATCTTCATTTGCATCTATTTTACTTGAGATGCAAAGAAAAATACGTCCATAGAAAGTATTAGATACATCTCATTGTCGAAGCTAGATATTCAGAGAGAGCACTTTTTTAGCTAACTACAAAATGTAACTAGAAAGATTTTTAATTACTTTCGTATGAATTAATTCACATTCGATTATTTGCTAAATCATCACAAAATCAAGTAAACAATTCAAACTCAAAATGGTTGTCGCACATAAGGTTTATCATCCAAGCACAATATCATCCAACGGCTCACAGGCGTCCAGTGGTGCGCCAACATATGGGTGTCGGCTCTGATATCTGATATCGAGTCGGACAATATAAAACATACATATATCAAACATTTTACTTTCTCCGATATCGGATCAGCGCCCAACACCGATATCGGATCGGATATTTAAAAAAGGTTCTGGAAAAATAGGACTGCAGAAATTTTCAAGATTTTGCTTTGTATTGTAATCTTTAAAGCACAGTATTCATTCATATTATAATTCAGTACATCTATACTAACAGTATACAACGCTGAAGAGTGTGTTTGTTTGAACGCGCTAATCTCAGGAACTACTCTTTCGAATTGAAAATTTCTTTCTGATTCAAATAGTCCGTTTATCGACGAAAGTTTTAGGTTATATATTATTATGCTGCTATTTAAGGTAACGGAGCAGTGATCATAAATGTCAAGAAATACGGCAGATTTCCATACATTATGAAGACTAAAAAATACCATGGGTGAAGTTGAAGCAGGTCAATTTGTAATACATACGCAGTTACGTTTCTTTCCCTTTTGATGGAGTGGGCAGAGAATAATGGGTTTCCCGGGGTTGGGAGGTCGTATGGCAGTTGCTCAAAAGCCGTAAAAGACAAATCAGAAGCGGTGGGAGAAAGCGGACCCCGGGCTTCGAAGTGAAAGTTTTGGATGCCACCGTCAAATAAGTAATAGTCAAATAATATGGCACAAAATTTGCGCTTATTTTAATAACAAATTTGCTGTAAACATACATACATTATGTTGACATCTGTAAATCCCAGAGATAGTAGGCAGAAGTGTGTTACCAACCACATTTTGCCACAGTTCGAACAGTTAAAAAAATTGTTTAAATCTATTTAAAGTAGACTATTCTAGCTTAATTTATGTAGGTAGTAGAAATCAATTGAGAGGCATTTGGTTAGTAATGAGAATCTTATTTACTATCAATAAAATTATGGTTAAAATATAATTAAAATACTTAGTAGTGAGGCAGCATGTTTAAATAGCGTGTTGTTTTAGTGAGTTCAGCAGTAAAAGTAACTATGGTTATTAAAATTGTTCTGCCGTGATAATCTAGACAGCAGTATCTAACAATAGGACGGTTTCAGAACAAAATGGGGCTTCTTCTTGCTTGATTTAATTAATGGCTCATCAAATTCCCTAAATATAATCCACTCAATACTTGGCCACAGTCACAGTAATATATGTTGCTCTATACAGCTCACTCTGGACAAGTGGCAGTTCGTTAGCCGGCGTACTGTAGAGTAGAATAGTGAATGATTGAATGGGTTTGACACGTATTTTGACGTTTATGACAATCGTTAACGTATGTCAATCTAACATTGATCAATCTATTCTATTCTTCTAGCAAGAAGCCGACTGTTAGCGGAAGCAGGCCCCTTTTTCTGGGGAAAGATGGGGACGCCGTAGTCCCACACCCGAGGGAGCCTTTCAATGGCCCCGGGTCAATCGGGGTGCACGAGGGATATGCCAAAGGCTACCTCAACCCCCGGCAACTGATGGCCTGAGGCAGCCGTGCGGTTTTAGTCGGTCCAAATCCGACGTAACCACCCCCACCGGGTCTGGCGGGGTGGTATCCGAAGGGATTTCAGCACAATAAAAAAGGAGACAGTGGACAAGGCATGAGTCTTGAAATTGTTTTAGAATATATTGTTGGTGAAAATAAAGCTACTATTTAATTTTTACAACCTAAAATTTAGTGTGTATGATCCTCTTTTTGTTTCTTCGATACAAAGAGGCTCTTCTGACAAGGCAAAGCGCCTGGGGGACCGCGGCCTGTCACTTTTGACAACCAGCGCAAGAACTTCAATTGCGCGATGTAAAATCGGTAGTATTATAGATGGCGCTGAATTCCAATGCAATTTTATTTTATCTTTTGATTGTTCATTACACTATCATGATTGTTGCGAAGACTTTGTACAAATAACTTACCTTAATATTATACTGGTATGTGAGTGCAGTACCTCTAAAACTAGGCATTATTCATTACATTAGAGGGTTCAACTTCGATTGTAATTTGAAAACACACTTGAATGTTTCATAAATATTTACATGTACGCCTTTATCCCCGAAGGGTTAGGCAGAGGTGAGTTAACACCCACATTTCACCAATCATTATTTTTGGCTCCATGTAATAGGGGGTGAGCCTATTCCCGTCTTCCGGGCACTATTGTTGACTCGACCCTTGTATCTGTGCCTGAGTATGTATATGTATATATATGTATATATATATATATATATATATCTGTCTGATGTTAAACAGCCCTATCCCTTAGTCGCCTTGTACGACACCACATGGGAAGAGATGGGGTGATCGAAATTCTACTCTGCCGAGAATCAGTAAAAAAATAGAGCATATGACTCAAGATCCCATGTTTTTCGAAACTTCCTTTGTTGACTTACTGCAATCTCTCTAGACACATCGGTATTGTGGAATTCATGTAATACATATATTTTCATATAGTTTGTTACATTTTCCGTAGCTGTGTATAAATATATAAATAATTGAGATGTTTACGTGCAACAATCATTGTAATACTTGTATGAATATACATTACCGTAGTATGAAATGTAACTCAAATGTATTTTTCAGTGTTTGTATATAGTGTAAATATATTTGAATTTTTTGTCATCGTTTGATTTTAATTCAACACTTCCATATTCACTTACATAAAATCATCATTGTCACGAAGTAAGTCCCAATTACATCAAAAGCTTGTACTTTGGAGCCAAGCCAAGCCTTCAACGTGACCCAATAAAGCATTTCCCTCAAACCCTGGCTAACCCTGGGCCATCTGTGGCTCTATAAATAACGGTAAGTTTGTAAATAATCTTCGCGTTGGTGAATTTTAATCAATTATCATTCTAAAGTATTTAGTACCTTTGACCTATTAAAATTACACCGTATTTTATTTAGTTTTTTTTTATATATGACACTTCAATTAGACTTCACCTCGTCTGATGGTAAGCTAAAGGCAAAGGCTCAGGGAAGAGATTCACGTTCATATGTGCTCTTTGTGTGCCTAAACTGAATAAATGAAATGGATTCTTTGATACTTTGATTGATATACCATGTTACCTTGGTGACACACAGGTTGACGGCCTCATCATATTCTTTTTTACGCCCCTCTTAAAGAACCCGGAACTGTAGGAAGAAGAAAACACGTGATCTGAATTCCAGGTCTTAATGGTGCGGCAAAGGAAAGAGTCTCCGCTTGATTCTTGATCGGATATTCTGCACCTTATTCAGGTGTCATCTTAGCCCTGCATGTGGTGTCCTGTATAGGAAAGGAGACGGAAGGACTATTTACAAAAGCTCATCAGAACATTAACCATGACAGGGACAGTAAAATACTGCCAAGGACGCAACATGTATAGGATACAAATCCGCTCCTGCGTGGAATACTGCTCGCATCTCTCGGATGGCTCCGCGAAATACCTACTAGATGCTCTCGACAGGTTGCAGCGACGCGCGGTTCGAATTATTGGGAACCCTGAGGTCACGAACACCCTCGAGCCTTTGCCGATGCGTAGAGATATTGTTTCCTTGGCTGTATTTTACCGTCTCTACCATGGTGAGTGTTCTGATGAGCTCTTCCAACTAATCCCACCCTCTCCTTTCCTACATAGGACAACACTGTGCAGAATATGCGAGCTAAGCGAACTAAGCGGTTCGGAGACTCTTTTCTTTGCCGCACCACCAAAACCTGGAATTCATTACCAGCACACGTGTTTCCTTCTTCCTACAGTCCCGTGACCTTTAAGCGGGCGTGAACAAGCATCTGCTGAGGCCGCCAAGCTGAGTGCCACCATTGTAACATTACTTAGTGTCTGTAATGGTGACCCTCTTTCCTGAGACTTTGCCTTTAGCTTACCATCAGGCCAGGTGAAGTCAAGTTGGCGTGTCCGGAGATATAAATCTATTAAGGTAGCACTGCAACGCACTTCCCACAACAAAGGAAAATGCACCTGCGATTTATATTCCCGTCTAATTAATGTCGCAATGCAGTATCAAGTTGAGTGTGATATAATAACAATACACCAATGATATTACTTAATGTTTTATTTTTAAATATAGGTAAGTTAATTTCATAACATATCATAAAACTCACGCCAATATCCCCGAAAGGGTAGGCAGAGGTGCTAGCACCCACATTTCGCCAGTTTATGTTTAGGTCCCAATGTAATAGGTGGCGAGCCTATTGCCATTAACCGGGCACTTATAAACCTGTGATAAATACATGCTCAGCAGTCCATTACCCTTACCACTAGGCTACCAGGGTTAATTTCATATTTCTATATTTAGTTTCCTAGCTGTGTAGGACACGATGGTATTTCCGCCCAATTGAGCAGTCCGACTGGGGAAGTACCTCCGCCCTACAGAATACCGCGGCCATAATAACTTCGTGTTGTGTTCCCAGCGGTGATTAGGGTAGCCAGAGCTCACTGGAGAATTTGTGCTGTCAGTGGGAAGACTAAATTGCCCTGCTTTGTCTTCTACATTGACGGCACAGAAACTCTGTGCTTACAGGGTCGGCAGCGCGAGTGTGGCTTCTCTGGTATTACACACGTCCATAGGCCACGATAACCACTTTCCATCAGGTGGGCCATGTGCTTGTCTGCCACCTAAGTGGTATAAAAAGAAAAAAAATGAGTGTAGGTCTCATTCCCCAAGATCACCCAAGATTTAAGGGGCCCAAAACAAGCTAGGTAATCAGCAGGTGCCAGTTGACTTCATTCGTGTAACCCTTAGGAACCTATGTCAAAGAGAAAAAGTATTCATTCAGTCGTTTGATCATGATTGAGTAACAAATCATTCAAACATCTAATTATCTTCACAAACTTCGCACCTCGGAGTATGGGGTCTGCTTAAAACTAACCTATTACATTCTAAAAAGTAAAAAAAAACTAAACTAAAAGTAAAAAAAGAGTATCTTTGTTATTTTATAGTTTTTATTGACTAGTTAGTTTTTTTTAATTAGTTATTTAGTAAAAATTAAATATTATTATATAAATATATAAATATTAAATTAAATAGTTAAATTTATTGAATTTACAGATTTCCTGATCTGGTAGAAGTCGGTGCCTACTTTGTCGGTTATGTCTGAACTATTATGATGCAATCAAAATTGAAATAATATGCCCCCGCGCTAGGCACCGGCTTCTAACAGATCAATAACTCTGTAAATTCCGTAATTTTTCTCTTATCTTTGTTATTTTATTGTTTTTAGTTTTTGAAGTCGGTTCTTTTAAACGTAATTTTTTAAACATAATACTTATTACGTAATATTGCATCATACGCAAAAACTGTTAAAATCGTTCCCTAATTCCTCCTAATCCCTTCACAAAGTCCCTAATGCCCTTCCTTTACGGATTAAAATAATAGTTCGAGTGTCAGCACTTTCCTCACAAAATTATGCCGTACGCCATGACACTGCAAAATAAATGAAGTTGACGCTTAGCAGCAGTTGGGTGAGTCCACCATCTCATCATTTTCACATTATTATCCCATTATTTGAAAAAATATGTACAATAATGTTCGCACAACAGTGGGAATACAATTTATTTGATTGCATAGCCAGACAACTACTCCTTCTATCCTACTACATACATACATACATATAATCACTCCTTTATCCCTGAAAGGTTAGGCAGAGGTGAATTAACACCCACATTTCACCAATATTTATTCGGTCCCACGTTATATGGGGTGAGTCTATGGCCGTATTCCGGGCACTATAGCTGATTCGAGCCATGCATCTGAGGCTGAGTCTGGGCTGGTATATATCTGTCTGATGTTAAACAGCCTTATCCCTTAGTCGTCTTGTACGACACCGCATGGTAGAGATGGGGTGGCCCTAATTCTACTCTGCCGGAAACCACGCGGCTACTTCCTACTAATATTTTATAAAATGTGAAAGTTTCTGAAGATGTTCCGATGTTTGTTATTCAATCACACTCCAATGGCTGCACAGATCTTGAAACAGATATTAAATAAACTTCTGATAATAAGTAGTAATTATTGCCAATTAGAGCATTATGAATAAAAAGGAACCAGTAAGTACCAATTAATTATTTAATACAAAAACAATTTGGCAGGCTGGTAGTCGGTTGTCCGCAATGCGCGTAGGCGACTCTGGCTTCAGAGGTCATTAAATGACATCCGTCCTCCATGAGCGCACGCCTTGGGGTGACAAGTGGAGCTATCACTATAGCAGAAGCAGGTCGAGACGGGCGGCGGCGCGATTAGTGCCAATCCACCTTTTTCTGGGGAAAGATGGGGACGCCGTTGTCCCACACCCAATGGGGCCTTCTATAACCCTGGGTCTACCTCACCCTCGGCAACAGATGGCCCAAGACGGCTGTGCGGTTTTAGTCGGTTCGAGCCCGACATAACCACCCCGCTGGCCACGACGGGGGACATTCGAGTGGAATTCCGCACGTTAAAAAAAAGTAGGTAGTCGGGTTCTACACGACCGAATAATACCTAAAGTAACCGGAATCACTGCCCTGTATTCTTTGAGCGGTAAGTAAATCTGGTTGTCACAGTTGGGACTGCCGATCCTAGTTACCTGATGACGTCCTTGGCGATACAGCTGTCGGGCAAGCAGTTCTGTTCGGTGTGGCTTCAAGGCAAAAGAACCCCAATACGGGGATTCCACTATAAGTACAAGTGAGGAGTGTCCTCCGAATGACCAGCTGTGCGAATGCTTCAGAATGCTCGTCGGAACGACTCGCTCATTTCACTCATTCAAGCAGATAATAGATTTGCGAAACATGCAGCGTGATTTATTTTATTTTATTTATTACTAGCGACCCGCCCTGGCTTCGCACGGGACGTAGAATTTTTAAATCTGTAATGTCTTCGAAAATATTCATTTAAATCATATGCTGTAAAAGGCCAAATTGATCTTTATTTAATCGACAATGTATTAAAAAAAATAATTGGATAAAGATTAATGCTGTATTGGTTAAAATCGCTTCGAAAATTAGCCATTATTTGTCGTAAAAAGTAAATAACAATAATTTGTTATTGTGGGATATCCATAAGAGATAGACATATACTATCGCGAAGTTTTCTGTAGACCAGTATCAGAATAAACGGGATATTTACCATGTTTCATTATTTTGAGTTTCCGATATTTCGGCGCTGTTGCAAGCACCATGATCACGGAGGAACTGGAGTAGTGGCGGTCAAAAACAATGAACCGCATAAATCTGCAATCGCTCAACATTTATTGGAGTCCGGTACGAACCACTGGATCGAGCTACATAACCCTCAGATGCTCTCGACAGAACGCCACTATATACCAAGACTGGTTAGGGAAGCAATTGAAATAAAAAAGTATAAAAATTTCAATCGTGAGGATGGGTTTCAACTGCCGAACGTCTGGCATCCAGTGGTCCGTCTTTGCAAAAACAACCGGGAACAAGCTAAAACAAAATCGCGAGTGGATACAGTGAGCATCGTATGTCGTGAACGTGATCGAGATCGGGTTCGAGTTTGTAGTGAGAGTGAAACCAATAGTAGTGCAGATACGCGTAGTAAAAGAACTCGAAAGAGGGTAGATCGATATAATTACTCCTAGGAAAAAACTTTTTCTTTGTTCACCGCCACTACTCCAGTTCCTCCGTGATCATGGTGCTTGCAACAGCGCCGAAATATCGGAAACTCAAAATAATGAAACATGGTAAATATCCCGTTTATTCTGATACTGATGTGAGTGACCATGATAGTTTAAATACCTATATTTTCTGTAGACCTTTTCAATGTGTACAATACTTAAGCACATTATTTTGATAAATCTCGTAGGGTTCAGTATGCGTTTGCAATGTTAGCGGAAAACATGTATTTATTTACGATATCATATTAGAAACCTCAAAAATAAGTATTTTTCCACTATTTCATGCGTTATTATACATATAAACCTTCCTCTTCAATCGCTCTATCTATTAAAAAACTGCAATGAAAATCCATTGCGTAGTTTTAAAGATTTCAGCATACATAGGGATATATATTTTTCAGAGGAGCTAGGACGTCGTAGTCGTAGTTCCGTCCAATTGATCAGTCCGACTGGGGAAGTACCTTCGCTTTACAGAATACCACGGCCATAATAACCTCTTGTTGTGTTTCCGGCGGTGAGTAGGGTAGCCAGAGTTCACTGGAGAGATTTTGTACTGTCAGTGGGAAGACCAACAGCTTGTCCTGCTTTATCTTTTACACTGACGGCACAGAAAGTCTTGTGTTTACAGGGTTGTCAGCGAGAGTGTGACTCCCTTTGCGTTGCACACGTCCATAGGCCACGGTAACCACTTTCTATCAGGTGGGCCGTGTGCTTGTCTGCCAACCAAGTGGTATAAAAAAATACCACTTGGTTATAAAAATGTGGTTACCGTGGCCTAGATATTATTCTGGGATAACACTTAGGCTATTTTATATCCCAAAAATAGGTTGTATCGTATTGTGACAGCAAACCTCCAAAACCCAAATGCAGTCTATGGTTTGATTGAAATTTTGACAGGTCTCGTTTTGCCGTTATATTTTCCCAAAGATCCCACGAGAGTGTAAAATGAAATTCAGCTTTTATTCGTATTTAATACACTGCGCTTCGACTGCGCTACTTTTAAATTAAATAAAATGATTACTATATAGCTTTGAAAGTACACAAAGTGTGTAGAAGTTAGTGTGTAGGTGGAAAGATACACAAAGCGTGTGGGAGGATACACAGAAATGTACTAATATTTTAATTGGCACATTTCTGTTTGTTGTCGCATTTATATTTGTTACAAATAATATAACAAATGTTGACGACCTCTGTGGCGTAGCAGTAAAACGTTCGACTACTAAGTCATAAGTCAAAGGTCGCGGGTTCAATTTCAACTTAATGCATATATTTGTATGGCATCCCGCTAGTACTGCCGATCTTATAGGAACTTTCTAATGCCCTTCTTGAAGAACCCCTTTCATTAAATTCTTACTTATAATTATACAACGGTTCGGGATTTTTCGCTATTACATTATGGAACTTACCATCTTTGCCGACGTTTCGGATGCGTTGCACATAGAGTAAAGTAATACACTGGAAAGCGTTGCAGCACCCGTGGTGACTATACTCGGAATTTTAATTCGATTCCAGATTTGACAATTTCAGTGTTGCAACGTTATGACAAGTACTAAATAGTGACGTTGCGAAATTATTCGATATGGAAATGGAATATTTCCGGATCGATTCTTCTCGTTTATAATTTTACTCTCGTAAACTAAGTATATCAGGAAATTAAATATTTCTGAACCGATAATTTAGTTTTGACGATTAATTAACGATCTGAGACTTTTCTTTTATAATTGTGTGTGAGATAAATAAAAAAATGTGATCATGAAGGAACATGACAAATAAAACAGATAGATGTATTATGGTAATAATTTATTTTATAAATTGTCGCCGTCATCGCTATCGCTATCGCTGTCACTTTCTGTAACATTTATTATAAATGTGTCTGTGATATTGTCAATTAACATATCTAGCCTACTCATTTTTTCCTCTTCTTTGACAACATAGGATACGCATTTAGACCATTCGGTAGCCGTAATTTTTTGAATGCCTTCCTGATATAAATTTCTCACGTCTGTCAATTTGAAGGTTTTATTATTTTGAGCTACATGCCCCTTTACCTGCACCCATATCAATTCGATAGGGTTTAGCTCGCAATGGTAAGGGGGCAGTCTTAAAACCGTGATCCCATGTTGTGCTGCCATTTCGTCTACAGCGTACTTATTAAAAGACTCGTTATGTGGAATCAGTTCTAAAAGCGTAGCTTTAACCATATCTGGTTCGTAATGAATATTTTTATTTAAAAGCCAATCTTGAATGGCAGCTTTTTTCCAGCTCATTTTTGGTGCCGTTTCCAATTTTCGGGAGTGGTAAGGTGCATTATCCATCACCACAATTGAGTTTGGTCTTCATTTTGGTAAGACTCCAGCGAACCACTCCTCAAAACAAACTGCATTCATCTCATCATGGTAATCTTCACAATTTTTCTTTGCTTCAAAAATCATGAGCCCCTCTTCCAGGAAGCCTTCTTCACTACCTATATGGCTAATTATGAGACGTTTGCCTTTTCCAGATGGATTTTTTAATCCAGTGGTCAGTTCCTCCAAAAACGCTTGTCGAGATGATGTGACTTTCTTGTCCACCCAAGTTTTTTTTACAGTATGACCTTAAAATAAATATAGTACATGAACATTCAATATTACTATTAAATTTAATGTAAAATGTATATAAATTCATTTTGTGTATAAATGTTAGCCTTACCCGCGTTAACCCAAGTTTCATCTTGATAATAATTATATGTCTCCCTTCTCGTCGAAACTGACATATAGATCGCAAGTAACGCTGGCGCCATGGTTATTATATCATTTCGATCAATAAGTGTGCTCTTGCGTGACCGTGCAACAAATTTAAAATTAAGATGCTTCAAAATTTTTCTGAGGGTATCTTTGTAAATCTTGGGCATTTCTGAATCATCGTTCATCACTTGTAAAATCTAAAGTAGTAAATTTTATAATAGCTTGGAATCATTACTTATATATAAAAGATGTAGGTATGAAATAATACTGTCTGACTGATTGACTAACCTTTGCAATGGTTGGGGGTTCATTTCGGTAAAAGAACTGATGAACAATTCTTCGTATTGCAGAGAATGTAAATTCATCAATTTTATCTTTGAAACTTCGCTTTGGTCCAGTTTTTTAGGAGGAGTTGGCGGCGCACCTTTATTTACTTCTTTTTTTTTTTTATACCACTTAGTTGGCAGACAAGCACACGGGCCCACCTGATGGAAAGTGGTTACCGTGACCTATGGACGTCTGTAACACCAGAGGAGTCACAGTCGCGCTGCCAACCCTGTAAGTACAGAGTTTCTGTGCCGTCAGCAGAAGACAAAGCAGGACAAGCCTTTAGTCTTCCCACTGACAGCACAAATTCTCCAGTGAGCTCTGGCTACCCTACTCACCGCTGGGAACACAACACGAAGTTATTATAACCGCGGTATTCTGTAGGGCGGAGGTACTACCCCAGTCGGACTGCTCAATCGGGCGGAAATACCGCCGTGTCCTACCTCCTTCCTCCTACTTCCTTCAAAACGTTACAAACAGAGCGTGAGGTTATTCCCAATATGTCAGCAACTTTGCTCATACATTCATTTTCTTCCACAACTTCAAAGGCCTCCAATTGCGCAGAAATTTCATTTTTCACGTATTTGTAGGCGTTGCAGATCATTACTTTTTCAGTAACAGTGAAAGCTTTTCGTGGACGTTTTATTCTTGGGGACAAGAAAACATCCACGTCTTTTTGTGATGTACTTGGCTGAGGATCCATTTTGATGGAAAACCAAAACAAATAGATTCACTCAAAGTTCACAAAAAACTATAAACGTAACAACAAACACAACGTAACAACACTTTAACAAAAACCCAACAAAATAACAAAATATCGATTCGCAATGAAATAAGATATTCGTGCAGTCAGACTGGGAGAATGAAGCCGAATGACACGATAAACAAAATGGCGATAGCTGCACGAGCGCGCACGGGTTGCCAATACTGAAAACTATCTAGGATCTTTTATTATAAGTTTTGTTTTTAATATAAAACAAAAATATTAACTTTTTATAAAATAGAGCAGCGATTACTAATTAATAAATAATTATTATGAATAATTATGTATTTATTTAAATAAAAATCAATAATTTAGTCTTTAATTGACACACTGATGACACGCTGATTGTTTATCGATTTTTGTATTATATATTGTCTACACTATTATATGTGGTATCATTATTTCACAAAATGACAGTAGCTAATGTCAAATCTGGAATTGAATTAAAATTCTGACTTTAGCTTGCGAGTGTCGAGAGGTATGCGGGGAACATTTTTTGTGCGTCTACCCACCATTACTTTTATTATGAGTGGTTAGGCTGGCGACACACCACAGTCACTATGACAGTTTTTAACGGCACTGTTTTTTGGTGTTAGTATCTTCTCGCGAATTATATTTTTTTTGGAACTTACTATTTCTGCCGACGTTTCGGATGCGTTGCAGCACCCGTGGTCACGACTTGACTAGTCTTCGAGCGTCGAGATGTATGCGGGGAACATTTTTTGAGCGCCTACCCACCATTACACTTATTATGAATGTTTAGGCTGGCGACACACCACACTCACTATGTCAGTTTTTAACGGCACTGTGTTTTTTGGTTTTAGTATCTTAATCACTGGATTCCACGTTCCGGATAGCTTGAATCCATCTTCTTAGGGAAGCTTGAGCTCCGAGCTTCCGGATAGCTTGAATCCATCTTCTTAGGGAAGATGGATTCAAGCTATCCGGAACGTGGAATCCAGTGATTAAGATACTAAAACCAAAAAACACAGTGCCGTTAAAAACTGACATAGTGAGTGTGGTGTGTCGCCAGCCTAAACATTCATAATAAGTGTAATGGTGGGTAGGCGCTCAAAAAATGTTCCCCGCATACATCTCGACGCTCGAAGACTAGTCAAGTCGTGACCACGGGTGCTGCAACGCATCCGAAACGTCGGCAGAAATAGTAAGTTCCAAAAAAAATATAATTCGCGAGAAGTCCCGATACTTGGTATAATTATGAATTCACACCGCGAAAGTTTAAAAATAACGTTAGTATCTTAATCACTGGACACTATCCGGAACGTGGTTCCGGATAGAGTCCAGTGATTCAAATTGATTCAAATTCAAACTATCCGGAACGTGGTTCCGGATAGTTTGAATTTATCGTCCCTATTGAAATTTTTATATTTTTTTGATTTCAATGGCTTCACGCACAATCCGTGAATAGTAGTGGCGATCAGTGGAGAATACTTTGAGTTGATGAAGCTCAATCCAGTGATTGGTACCCGACTCAAGATATTCTGCTACTGCTGCAACGCATCCGAAACGTCGGCAGAAATGTAAGTTCCATGATTTAATCGCGAAAAGTCCCGATCCATTATATAATTATGAATTCACACCGCGATAGCTTAAAAATTTAATTCTTACATACCGTCGTGATCCGTCATTTCGCCTGTGCCACCTATCTTCGCCTAATTTCAAATAAGTTGAAGTTACTATTTCAATTTTAGGCTTGGCCTTCAGTAAAATTACTATATAATAAGTATTTTTCATCTATGGCAAGATTTTACACATTAATTTTGGCTAACTTCATACTGTTTGTGACCCAGAGTATTTTTTTCACAAGACAATCGTCACGTTTTTTTATGTCCGCGATTTAACTTCAGTTTTATACTGTGATCCAGCAAAGGTAAGGCTCTATTTATTACTTAATTTTAATCTTCTACTAATTTTCCTTGAATACGGGAATGTTTTGTCTAATTTGCTTTTAAATGTGATAATTCAATAAAATGTTATTGAAGTGGTAGCGGCTGACATCTTGTCGTCAAACTTCGCCTGACACTAGGGTTGTCAATTTCAACATTGTTAAAAATATTTAGATATATATTTATTTGGTTTGTTTGTATGCTATTACGGATTACTAGATTGGCCGCCATATCCACGAACAAGGCGGCTCCGGCTCGTTTCTGGGGCAGAGGATGGCCATCGCGATTCAGCGAGGCAACGCTGCCAGTGTCATGGGCACCTTTGCGCCGGGAACGATGCGGGGCGGGTTATTTGATTTGACATAACAATTGACAAAGTCTATGATGGCAGATAACGATTGGACATTTGTATTGTAATTAATTTAATTTGTAATTGTAATAAACAAGTTATAAATATTTTTCTTCTTTTTGTTGAAACGGTTACTAAATCCCCTTTTATTTAGCAGTTAGGTAAATTAACGAAAATATTGGCAGCCCTAGCAACAATACATCGAATGTATGGATATAACTTCAGACTGTTGCCTAACTTCGCCTACCAAAGATTTTTTTAAATAAACGACTCTTTGCTTCCTTATTTAAAGTTTATAGTCATCTGTCAAATCTCAAAATGCTTACACTAGATGTAATAGGTAATATTTCAAAAAAATATTAATATTTGACGTTTTGACATGATGCAGGCGAAGTCAGGTAAAAGTACCAATACTTCGCCTATCACATTTGAGACCCATTTTTTGCCAAATATGCAATGCATTTGGTACAGTAGTTTAAATTAACGATAGACAGAGAAATGTTGATATGTTTTTTTTAGAAATTATTATTTCAATTACTTTTAAATTTTAAAGAGAAGTCAAAAATGTCTAAATCCAGGCGAAGTTATGGGTTACGACGGTACCTATTTTGGAAATCCACAGTCTGTCAGTTAAGTGCATCGCGTGCGTGAAGGTTCCGGACCAAGCACCCTATTACATATGTAATGTATGTATAATTAAATGCGCCATTGTATATTCAGTGCTCATTCCTATTAATTCCGGTCTTAATGAGAAATTGTACCAATTTGCACAGAGATAAGAAACACTGAAATAAACTCCGCGTGACCTTCTTAATAAAAAATAACTTCCCGCCCGTGGGCGTTTGTTGAAGTTTATAATTCTGAGTGAAATGGAGCGTTTAACTTTGTGCAAAACGTAGACCATTATTCACTTCTGTAAGCATAGTTAAGTTAGAATTTTTAATTCTTTCTTGAAGATAAAAAGCATCATAATATACTATGTAACATAGACAGAGTCTATGGCGTGGCGGTAGTGAATGTGGCAGCTACGTAGGTGGCTCGAGTTCGATCCTCCTTCAGTTCAAATATTTGTAGGCATGAATATAGATATTTGCATTGGTCTGGTCGTTCTCTATGGCAGTCGTTACAGGAAGTTGGAGCACTAAGAAGTTCAATAGCTGGTCTAACTGCAAAGCTTCGGTATTGTTGATGGTGGAGGTCAGATGGCAGTTGCTTCACGGAAAACATCGAAGTTCAGCTAAATCCACAGTTAGACTGGCAAAGCGGTTCCCAGTTTCCGAGGTGAAAGCTTCGGATGCGACTGGAATTAACGCTAAGATGAAGAAGACTATGTGCTCCGCTTCCCGGGGCAAGATGGCGACACCGGATTTAAGACCCGAGACGGCGGGTGGTTTCAGTAGGTAGGGATATCTAAAGGGGTTTCTGCTCGAAAAACTTATACAAGAATACGTAAATCGTCATTATCTTCATAGTGATTTTCCAGTTGCGTCCAAATTTTACACTTCCAAATTTTAATAATTTTTAATTATTAAGTCGGTTTTTCGGGGAGCGACTGGGACGTATTACCTCCCAAACTCTCAACTCCAAGAGAAAACCTGTGCCAGAGCATCGTTCGTTGTTTAGCAGGTACATCGTCTAGCTCAGCAGGCGCATCAGGTAGGCTTGAGCCCTAAAAGCTTCATAGAGCATTTGTACACATGTTATGAAAGTAATTTTGAATGTTATCGGCGGTTGATTGCTTAATGACCTTAAGCTCGAGAGGTTCCGAGTTCTAATCCTGGCCTTCCACCAATACACCTCTAACGCAAGTTCCTCAGTTACTAGTAGAAACGTTTCAAAAGAATTGTATGAGGCTTGTACTCTAGAATGGTACTCTGGTTTAAATCTGAATTTATCTGAGTACTCAGGACAGATTGTATAAACAAAATCTGTCCAATGTATGATTTGAGATTGAAAAAGAAAGAAAGAAGGACAAATTTATTGCTACAGAAAATCCGCAAGAGACACCCTCAGAAAAAGATTGACATGGTCATTCACATTAATAGTGTAAAACACACCGGGATATTTACCATGTTTATTACTTTGTCTGAGAAACCAATATTTCGGGGCTGTTACAAGCGCAATGATCACGTTGTACTTAGAGAAAATTAATAACCATGGTAAATATCCCAGCGAGTTTTACACTATTAAAATCTGTCCAATCTGTATTTAGATAAATCGAGATTCAAGACTAATATATTCTCACTTTTCAGTCCACATGTTTACACTACGTTGTATCCATAATATAGCACCTGCGACTCAATTGAAGCACTTTACAACCTTTTTACAATCGGTGCTGAATACGAAGCCATTCGAAATAGCTTTTTAACCGAGGTTTTATTACTTGAGCAGTGATAGGTGCCTGTGGGCTTATCTCACTGTTTGCAATACGGCTGAAGGCTGGATGAGCAGTAAAAATAAGTTGAAAAAACATTATCTGTCGGATACTATAAAGATCTGTCTTCTGATTGGAGTATG
Organism: Eilema griseolum; assembly: GCA_963662185.1. Taxonomy (NCBI): domain Eukaryota; kingdom Metazoa; phylum Arthropoda; class Insecta; order Lepidoptera; family Erebidae; genus Eilema; species Eilema griseolum. The sequence goes on from OY759232.1 coordinate 6,807,646, forward strand.
AAAAAGATTATGTAGCTGATATTGAGTATAAGACGATAAAACCGTAAGTAAAAAGTATGAATGCGTATTGGCGAAGAAAAACAAAACTCGCGCATTATACTACGTGTCGTCTTTTTGTTAAGAGTCGAAGGGACTTAGCCTTTAGTACCTACTAGGTATTGTAGGTATGTCAACCTCACCTTCGGCAACCAAAAACGCCCCACAGACGCGGTTCGAGTCCAACATAACCTCTCTCACCGGTTCCGGCGCCGGCGGTAACTAGCTATTTGAAATGATAACGACTAGTCACATCAATATAACTAGGTACTACCTAAATAGACCAGACCTGAAGTTCTTTTATTTTTCTTGGAATTCTTGACTGATTGTCACCGAATTACTGAACAGATTTTGTAGCCTTTTCAATCGCGACTACCGACATCGACATTCAAATGGTGAGTTTAAAGCCCGGCTAAAGTAACTTTTTTACAATCGGATACTCAAAAGCACATTGTAAAAAAACTCAATATCACGGAGCGAGTTTACAAACTGCTTGCGAACTAGATGGCATGTAACTTGTGAACTAGTGTCATCGTAGGGTTAGATAGATAGATAGATAGATAGATAATACTTTTTATACACTAATAGATTTTCAATAGAGACAAGTACATGCTGTATTCAGTTTCATGTACAATCGGCGGCTTTGTTTGTGGTTTAGTTACTATTTTTTTTTAAATTTAGAACACGTCAATTAGACATCGCCTTGCCTAATGGTAAGCTGAAGGCAAAGTCTCAGAAAAGAGGGTCACCATTACTTACACATACCGTGTGACAATGATGACACTCAGCTTGACGGCCTCATCATATGCTTTTTCACGCCCCGCTTAAAGGACCCGGGACTGTAGGAAGAAGGAAACACGTGAGCTAGTAATGAATTCAGAAGAGTCACCGAACCACTTGGTTCTTGATTGGATGTAAAATCTAAATAAGTTATAAGTACTCTAATATACTTTGACAAAGAGACCACGATGTTCAGACCTTAATAATAAAATTGTATAAAAGCTAAAAGTTTATCTGTGTATGTCCTCATAGTTAGAAAGGTTTGGATAATTTGTTTGGATAAGTGATGAGATTATAAAAAAAACTGATTCTGTGAATTCCCAGTGACATAATTTTTAATATTATAATACTTATAATCCAAAAAACGCATCAGTATCACTATTTATCATAATAACAAAATCTTAACAATACTAATACGTTATTACGTAGATAAGCAACCGGCTTTTCCCATTATAAGTCATTGTCTACTATCAAATCATAATTAAAGATAAGAACAATATTAATCTTGTATCTTTCCCCAATACGTAGGTAAGGGGGTAAGCCTATTGCCGTATTCCGGGCACTATTGTTAACTCGAGTCATGCATCTGAGGCTGATTCTGGGCTTTATATATCTGTCTGATGTTAAACAGCCCTATCCCTTAGTCGCCTTGTACGACACTGCATGAGAAGAGATAGCGTGGCCCTAATTCGACTCTGCCGGAAACCACGTGGCAAATATGTTTTTTTTAAACCACTTAGGTGGCAGACAAGCCCACGGCCCACCTGATGGGAAGTGGTTACCGTGGCCTATGGACGTATGCAACACCAGGGGTGTTACACTCGCGGTGCCGACCACGAAGAAACCTTCAGATGCCCCTCTTAAAGAACCCCATATTGTAGGTGCTTGGGAAAATCGCAGCAGGGAGGTCATTCCACAGCTTGAGTGTGCGTGGGATGAAGTTTCTTTCATACCGCACAGTGCGCCCCGTCTCAGTTCGCAATGTGTGAGGATGAATTCCCTGCCTACGGCGAGAGGTGCGATGATAGAATGCAGCTCTGGGCATCATGTCAAACAATTCATCTGAGCACAAACCATTGTATAGGCGGTAGAACACACATAGCGTGGCCAAAGTCCCTCCTGGGGCTAAGAGGTTCCACACTACCTGCGAGTATAGGATTGTCAACCAGCCTCAACGCCCGTCTTTGCACCGAGTCGAAGGGGTCAAGCTGGTATGCAGGCGCTCCGCAAAAAGGTGACAGCAGTACTCCATGTGGGGCCGGACCTGTGCCTTATAAAGAAGCAGTTGCTGCCCCGCAGTAAAGTACTGCTTCGACCTGTTCAGTACTCCAAGTTTCCTTGATGCTAACTTAACCTTGTCCTCCAAATGACTCTGGTACTGGACGTCGCTGGAGATATCGACACCAAGGATCCCAATACTTGAGGAGATGGTAAGCGGTGTGCCCAGGAATTGCGGCACTACAATGAATCGGGTTTACTTACCGGTGAATACACATACTTTTTTTTTACGTGCTGTTATATCCATACTATGATAGCGATAATGCTGTCTTACTGTATTTCTTGCTGACTTGTATCTATCAGTCACTGGCTCTGACCAGTGACGTAGGGGCTCCTCAGTCAGTCTCGATCCTCCTTTCGGAGCGGTTGCCTAAAGATCGATCCCGTGTTTATTTTTTCCTTTCAATAAAAGTAGTTTCCAGATTAAGTGTTTCCTTTCTTTTTTAAAAAGCGGATCTCTAAACCCCGGATAACATTTTAGTGGCAGCGGTGGGATCGAAAATCCCCAGTGCCGGCAACCGCTAACAGACTCGCACCGCATCCGTTTCAAAACCATTTTTGTGTGAAAAGTGACAAGGTGAATCCTCATATAATAAACACAAAAAAATGTTGTTTGTGTTCGCGTGTGTCCTCATAGAACATATCCACCAGCTGTACGCACATCCTGTGTACCCCGAGTACAACTACTACGTCCTACGAACATTTATTTACCTGGCGACCAGAGTGTATCCCGAGTGTAATTATACGAATACCTCGCCTACCATTACATCCAGCAAATATCTACACGGCATCCAGAACTACGCGATATTATTTCGTCTCTTCCCAGCGTGCATAGCATCTTATCAATCGGAATGCTCCTCGTGCTCGTCGCATTTGTTTCCGCCGCCCACACACTGCAGTGAGTCTTTGGTTATTGTTTAGTCTACAAATATCACTGGTTCTCAAACTTGTATTATTTTATTTTACTGCTATATCAATATTTTGTATTTTGCTCATTGTATCCAACACCTATTATGCCAGATTTGCCCAAAGAGGAGCCTGGTATATTGCAAAAGACTACTCCTGTAACCGCCACTACTAGTGATCGGGAAACGGTGAAGTCACCCCTTCCTACTCGCTCTACCAGGAAAATTCAACTCACTCCAATGGCCGACATTGATTTAACTATATTATTTAAATTCATCAAAGCCTACGAAACCTTAAACACCTTTTTAGTGAATTGCGATAACGCGTACAATCTCGCGTCCGAAATTCAGAAACCAATCTTGTTTAAATATATATTCAGCCAATGGAAGAGCTGAAGTTGCTTGCTCGATAAAAGAATTCTCAACTTGGGACCAATTAAAAGAGTTTCTAAAAACCCAATTCAGCGAACGAAAACACTATTCACACCTTCTAACGAACCTTGAAGAAAGCAAACAAGGTCCGCAAGAAAACGTCAGTCAGTATGCGTTACGCGTAGAAACTTACCTCTCGCAACTCCTCACCGAAATCTCATTATCTAACACTAAAGTGAAAGAACTAGCCTCCCTCGCCTTCCATCATTTCCTGATGGGGTTGCAACCTCGAATCTCAATATCGTAAGATGTAGATCGCCTAAAAACTTAAACGAAGCCATCAACTTAGCTGCCTTCGAAGAACGCATACAACAAACGCTATATAGACGTCCACAATTGGACCCAAAATCTTTTAAACCCAAACCTGTCACACACAAACCCGATGCAATATCAAATTCACCTCAAAAACTAAACACCGCTTCTTAAAGTTCTTCCACAGTTACCTGTCGCTACTGTAAAACGCCAGGACACGATATCTCTGTGTGTAAGAAACGAGAGTACAACAATAACCGATATAAAGTTCAGCAACACCCAGTAACTAACCCAACTTCAACAAGACCGTTTAACCGGGTAAACCTCGTAGAAGAACCGGTTGAACCCATATCAATTCAACTTCCACTTCCACTTCCACTTCCACTTCCCCTTCCACTTCCACTTCCACTTCCACTTCCACTTCCACTTCCACTTCCACTTCCACTTCCACTTCCACTTCCACTTCCACTTCCACTTCCAAATCTACTTCCACTTCCACTTCCACTTCCAATTCCAATTCCACTTCCATTTCAAAACTCACTTCCATTTCACAACCTACTTCCTATCCCAGTTCCAATTCCAATTCCACTTACAATTCCACATCCGCTTCTAATTCCAATCCCTCTGTTTCCACTGGGGCTAGAATAATTTACGAGGTCAACCTCGACACAACGAAAAGACTGTTACCCCACGTATTATTGCAAACTCAAGTTACAGACAGCCCCCTATCTCTATTAGTGGACTCCGGTTCCGCCATATGCCTTCTAAAAGAATCTAGTATCCTAAAAACCCCAAAACTGATCAAAGAATCAATCAAACTAAAGGGTATAGACCCCGGTGACATACCGACATCAACGGAAGGCCACTTCCAGCTCAAGTTGAACTTGGGCGGAAATAAATTCGCCGCATACAAATTCCACGTTGTCAGAAATATTAGCTTACCTTACGATGGAATAATAGGTACAGATTTCTTAACCCAGTTCCGTTGTAAAATCGACTACACCCACGCTATTCTGAAAATACAAGACCTCGAAATTAAGTTAAATTTCGCCGAGCCTTTCTAGATTATTCCACCTCGAACAGAAACCTTTATTGAATGTTCAATCCAGAAGACTAACTTCAAAGAAGGGGGCATCACAGACCAGCGTCTTTCAGATAACCTACTAATATCCAATTGCATCGTAAAGGTTAAAGATAACAACCGCGTTAACCTCACTGTTGCTAACATATTCAAATTTCCAGCTACTATTAAATCCAATTTAAACCTGAATATCACCCCCTTATACTCTAATGCCCATCGACTGGTCAATGACTCCAAAACCGCACTCTCGCGAACTAATGAAGTGATAGAAATGTTGAGATTAGACCACTAAAATCAAGAGGAATCTGACATCTTCTTAGACCTTTGTTGCCAATATTCAGATATCTCCTATTTGCCCAACGATCAACTAACGTACACCCCTGCTATTAATCACCAAATCAAAACCACAACTGACACTCCCATTCACACCAAATTATATAGGTTCCCCGAGTGTCACAAAAAGGAAGTTGAGACGCAAATCAGTAAAATGCTCGACCAAAACATACATAGACTCAACAAACATAGAACCTTCACTTTCACCCTGGAGCTCACCAATATGGATAGTTCCCAAGAAAGCAGATTCAGAAGGGAACCGTAAATGGCGCATAGTAATCGATTACAGCAAACTAAACGATATTACCATAGGAGAAACCTACCCTATTCCCCAAATACCAGAAATCCTTGACCAATTAGGGAAAAGTAAATATTTCTCTACATTAGATCTCACTTCTGGGTTCCACCAGATCTTGATATCATCCGAAGACTACTTCTCTGTTCCCCAAGGTAATTTTCAGTTCAATAGGATGTCCTTTGGGCTCAAAAATGCCCCGAGCACGTTCCAAAAACTAATGAATAATTGCCTCTCTGGCCTTCAGGTAACACGGTGTTTCGTCTACCTGGATGACATCATCATATATTCCCCAGACTTAATTTCCCATATAACCAATTTAAAGGATGTCTTCGAGAGACTCCGCCAATTTAACCTGAAACTGCAGCCGGAGAAGTGTAAGTTTCTCCGTCGGAAGTCGCTTACCTTGGACTCATTATTAGTGAAAACGGAGTTAAACCCAATCCCGATAAAACCAAAGCCGTAACCAACTTCCCTACCCCAAGATCACCTAAAGACGTCAAGTCGTTCTTGGGCCTCGTCTCCTATTATAGAAGATTCATTTCTAACTTCGCCAAATTGGCTAAACCTCTTACATCTTTAATGAGGAAAGATACCCCATTCGAATGGCGAAATGAGCAACAACTTGCTTTGGAATCCCTAAAACCTAAACTCGTCACTGCCCCAATCCTGGCCTACCCAGATTTTACCCAGCCCTTTCTCTTAACCTGTGATGCCTCTAACTACGCCATATCGGTAATACTATCCCAGAGTACTGTCGGGCAAGACCGACCAATCGCGTATGCTTCACAAACACTTAATAAAGCAGAATGCAATTACAGTGTCACTGAAAAGGAATGCCTTGCAATAATTTTTGGCACGAAATCGTTCAGACCTTTACGGCTACCGTTTCAAAATTCTAACAGACCACAAACCGCTACAATGGTTATTCAACTGTAAGGATCCCGGATCCCGACTCATTCGTTGGCGTTTAAAACTGGAAGAGTTCGAATACGACATTCAATATAAAAAAGGTAAAATTAACGCCAATGCCGACGCTCTGTCCAGATTCCCCGTTAATCCGGTCCAACCTGAATCCGCTGTACCTACTCTAGAGCTGGATAGCGACCTAGAGGACCTAATGCTTTCTCCACCCTCTTTTAACCTAGACGACCCACCTCTAACTCATTCTGATCCGGAAAACATCGATATCGATGTAGAAGATCTCATACCACTACCCGAATTAAATTTGTCGCCTGATGTCCTAGACGTACAAAGGAACGATAACATAGACGAGTTGCTCCAAAGCCCTGAAACCCGACTCGAACAACCACAAACAATCAATACCCAACCTGAACGACTTCCTCAACCGTCGACAAGCTCACATCCAAATCCAACCAATGACGACTATAGTTCGCTCTTGAAGGCAATAGCAGATAAAACTCAACACTTTAACACTCCTATAGAGGAACATAATGCAAGTCTTATGAAAACCTCTTTAAAAATCATTTTGGTACCTACCTCTATTGACTTAGACGAATCCAATCCATATATTCAGGACGTTCTGGCCGATCCCGAATTAAATACCCAGGCACTCAACTCCGAGAAGGAATTGTTCTCCTACCAGAAGATAGAAAGAAATAACAAAATAATCTACCTTCTGTTTACCAGAGTGCACCATTTCAACGAAGCATCATATGCTGAAATCTTTGTCACATTACGGACGGTTAAGAACCAATTACTTCTTGAGAACATTAACGAAATAAGTATATCAGACTTAAAGAACCCTTTAGAAAAACACTCTTTTGTTAGAATTTACAACATTCTTTTATACCTTTTTCACAATACCAACATTAAAATTAATATCTATCATAACAACATCCTATACCCAACTCCATCCGAAATCAAGAAAGTACTTGCCGATAATCACAACCTCCCTATCGCAGGTCACCTGGGTTCTAATCGAATGTATTATAGAAAAGGAATGCGTGGTGATATAGAATCTTATGTAAAACAATGTAAACCATGTCAAGAGAACAAAGCACTTAGGAAAATAAATCGTGCACCAATGCAAATTACTAGCACATCAACAGAACCCTTTCAAAGGATATCCATTGATATCGTAGGTCCTCTTCCCGAAGCAGGGCCTGCGAAGCTAAAATATATTCTAACCATTCAAGATGACCTCACTAAATTCTCTTCTGCATATCCCATCCGCAGTACAACTGCGGAAGAAACATCCGAGTGCCTACTCCATTACATATCCAGCTTCGGAATCCCTAAAACAATTCTCACAGATCAAGGCACCAATTTCACAGCAGACCTCTTTAAAAAGACCTGTGAGTTTCTGAAAATAAAAAACCTCTGGTCTTTCCTTGCAAACGCACAGAGCTTTAGAGAGGAGTCATTCGACGCTCAAAGAATACCTCAAATCCTATATTAACGACGAACAGACGAACTGGCCCCGATACGTTTATACAGCCATGCTCGTCTACAATACAACCACACATTCTACCACTCATATACACCATACGAATTTACGTTTGGAACCAAACCATTCATCCCAAACTCTGTGTATAATGAACCTCCGGGTGTAACATATCCCGATTATGTCCAAATGCTGCAAAACAGACTAAGACACTCAAAAGAAAAAGCTCTCGAATTTATAAGGAATTCCAAAAAATCGTCTAAATGATACTACGATGCTCGCACCCATCCTACTAACTAATAAGTGGGTGATTATGTCTGCATTAAAAACCATCTTAGACTGCGTAAGGCACTCTCCCCCGACTGGAAAGGGCCTTACAATATACTAAAAATAAATGATAATAATACACTTACCTTACTTATCAACCGACGCCACGTAACGCACCACTTCGATCAAGTGAAACCCGCTGACGTCAGTGCAGGGTTGTAAAAGAATTATATATAACATTGAGTTAGGAACCTAACAAACAAAATAGTTGTAAGATGTAGGATAGAAAGCTACTTAGGCTAAAACTTACCTTAACGTTAACACTATTTATTAAATTACAGTCCAGTTCGAGGTCAATCCCCGCAAGATTTCGTCCAGCCGATCACCACCAGTCCTGGGCTCTATTTTGACTACTTAGGTAAACTTAAAATGAACAACGTACAATTGAACGTCTTGATACCCGTCGATATTTCACACTTCGAACCACACATAAAGAACATCGAGTTTGCTATCAACACCACAAGGCACTTATGTGAACAAACGCATATCATACAAATTAATGCAGAATGTTACAATGTGCTGCAGCTTATAGCTCGCTTCGAAGACATGAACAAAGAATTCGAATCCATTTCACACCTGGTAGCAGTTGATAACCTCTCTGTTACTATAAAGAACATCTCTGAAGTTACAAATGGACTTCAAGTACAGGCTAACGTCAACGAAATTTTAAACGCTCTAGAGACCTCTATACTTACTTTATCTTTTCAATTAGAGGATATTGTCAACGCCATTCTATTCAGCGGTAAAAATTTATTGCACCCCTCGATCATAAACACCAGCACAACTTCACAGAGAGCTTGTCAACAACTATAGGCACCTGTCGAGCGACCTCGAGCTTCCTGTAACGCTAGATATTAATTCTGTACACTTTATTTTAAGTATTTGTTAGTTAACATGTTATTATATTAGTCATAAGTTAATGTTTGTTCTTCAAGTACCACTAGTTAACAACAAAGAATATGTATTGTTCAACAGTATTGCTCTCCCAACTCCACACAATATCAAGAAATCAAACTCCTTCAGCTTAATTATTCCCGATTCCAAATATATAGCAATGACCAAAGACAAATCTCACTATTGCGTTTTAAATGATTTAGAGCAGTGCAAGGTTATAGGAATCGGAAATTACATTTGTGATATAGAGAATGTGTACTCTACCGAAGCAAAACTTACATGTGAAAGTGAATTATTAGCTAAAGTGATTAATCAAAAACCACCACAAACGAAAACTCTTTTCGGGAAACTGGACATCTGGAAGCCATTAATGAATAACCAGTGGATTTATATACAATTAGACACTATCAAAATTTCTATTGATTGTTTAAACTCTAATCTGTATGAGACTTCCATGCTTGGTACCTACTGGTATATTGCACATCCCAAATGGTTGTATTGGATATTGTAAAAGTACTACATTAATACCAAAATATAACGTTTTAAATGTAACTTCACCTATTAATCAGATGCCAGACTTCAATTTAATCAATGACTCTTGTTGTAATACGGTAAAACTTAATACTATAGAGAATGAATGCCCCCTATACATCTAAATGGGATAGACTTAGATGATCTTAATGAAGGAAATAAAATAAAATTGCAATCCATTTTTAATGATTTAAAAAATATTCAAGTTCCCCATATTGTTGAATACGGGGACACATTACTCGATTACAATAATGATTATGGTAGTTCTAATATTTGTATTTGTAAGTTAATTAATTTTTAAGAGAATTTAAACTCAACCTTAGTAAAGCACCAACCCAAAGTACTCCAGATTTTTTTTTTTTATTATTATTATTATTGCGATCTGTCTAGGAGACATTCAGCAATGTTTAAGTAGTGATGGATGATCTGTGAGGTACAAGTCCTATGACTTGCCCTCTAATTTTTTATTTTTATTTTATAGGAGGTCTTGAGGGACTCTTTTTTTTAGTCTCTTCACTCTTGGGAATATTTCTTCCATAAATTGTTGAGCCAATATGTTAGGGTGCAGTTGCAGTCTTTCTTTGTATTTTTTAGCTATCTCCTTTATTTCTTCTTTTACGGTTTTGATTCCATGTTCTCGGTGAAGTCTTTCATTAGTGACATACCATGGTGCGTTTACTATCATCCTTAGCATTTTTGATTGAAACCTTTGCAGAATTTCTAGGTTAGAGTTGGCAGCCGTGCCCCATAGCTGTATTCCGTATGTCCATATTGGTTTTATTATACTCTTATATAACAAAAGTTTGTGTTCCATTGAGAGTTGACTGTTTTTATTCATCAGCCAATACATCTTGCGCACTTGTTGACCCATTGCTAGGCGTTTGGTAAAGATATGTTTTCTCCATGTTAAGCGTCGGTCCAGGTACATTCCAAGATATTTCACTTCATCAGATTGTGGAAGCTCAACAGCGTTCAATGTTACTGGAGGACAAGTCTGTCGCCGGGTTGTAAATGTTACCTGAACAGATTTTGTTTCGTTGGCTTTGATGCGCCAGTCTCAGAAATAATAACCATGACTGACAGACAAGACCCTGATGAAGCCACAGTTACGCCCGTCGCTCCACTCAGGATTAGAACCTAACAGAGACTTTGTTCAAACTCAACCCCAAAATCTCTTCTTGAACGGGGAGGTGTTATATTCATACTATGATAGCGATAATGCTGTCTTACTGTATTTCTTGCTGACTTGCATCTATCAGTCACTGGCTCTGACCAGTGACGTAGGGGCTCCTCAGTCTGTCTCGATCCTCCTTTCCGCGCGGTTGCCTAAAGATCGATCCCGTGTTTATTTTTTTCCTTTCAATAAAAGTAGTTTCCAGAATATATGCTTTCCTTTCTATTTTAAAAAGCGGATCTCTAAACCCCGGATAACAGTGCGCAAAATCCCCGCGGCTCCCCCCACCCCCCCCCCCACCCCCCCACCGGAGCCTGTGGAAGAGGTTATGTCGGACTCGAACCGACTAAAACGCACGCCGCCTGTGGGTCGCTTTGGTTGCCCGAAGGTGAGGTTGACAGGCATATCCCTCGCACCTCGGCCAACCCGAGGCCATCTCTCCACGATCTGGCCCTCTTCTCGGGTGTGGGGACTACAGAGTCCCCAACTCGTCCCCGGAAACGGGGAGGCGCGCGAGACTCGCTGCCGCCGCGGCCTGCTTCTTCCAGGGTGACAGGCGGCTCCACCTGTCACCCCCAGGCCAAGTGAATACACATACTTGTGTCTCAGTGGGGTTGAATTGAATAAGGCTTAGTCGGCCCCAATCGGATACTCCAGAGAGAGTAGTCTCGATTTCAGACACAAGTTGTTCGCGATTCTTCTCCACCTCGGACTGAGGGATATTTGCACGGCCCGTGTAACAAGTGTCCCCGGTACTGTCGTCCGTATAGCAATGACATCAGATCAATCAAAAGACATCAATCAGACAGCATGTCATTGATATGCAGCAAAAACAAGGTCGGAGACAACACGGAGCCTTGTGGGACACCAGCGTTTATGTTCATGCGGTCGACGACAGCTTGGATGCTTCTGTTGGACAAAAAGCTAGCGATCCATTCGCATAGTCCCTCAGGGAGTCTATAGTACGGTAACTTCGTATGAAGACCTTTGTGCCAGACCCGATCGAAGACCTTGGCTATATCGAAGCTGACTGCTAGTGCCTCACCCCGATTCTCGATGGCTTGCGCCCACCGATTTGTGAGATACACAAGAAGGTCACCAGTAGAGCGACGGTGGCGAAAGCCGTACTGTCGGTCGCTCAGTAGATCGTTTCCTTCAAAGTATCTCAGGAGCTGTGTATTAATAACACGCTCCATAACCTTCGAGAGAAGCCAGGTTACAGCGATAGGCCTGTAATTGGTCGGATCTGTCCTGTTACCTTTCTTAGGCACAGGGTGCACGAATGCAGTCTTCCACGAGGCCGGGACCCGCCTCGCGTAGTATGAGAGTGCGAAAAGGCGTGTAAGTACAGGGCTTAGCTCGGGGGCACAGTGCTTAAGCACCATCGCCGGTATACCATACCGTACCGTATAAATAAATGCTACTTAATAAAGAATACTTACAGATCACAGTGAGCGACAGTGAGAATTGTTCTCTCATTCAAAATGGCGCCGCCACAAATGTACATAAAGCTTACACCATCATGTGCTCTAAGGTACTAGGATAGTTATCAATGGTGGTTGGAGAGCCACCAATGATTCTCAGAACGCCTGGCGAGGTCAGAGACGCCGAAAATCACAGCTAATTTAAGTTAATACGAGTATACGTAATGATTTCCTAGTCGTTTTGGAGCGAAAGATTGTCTAGAAGTATTAATATGGCGAAAACAATTTTTATAATGTCGCAAACATTATAAAAACAACTTCGTTTTTCACCAATTAATTGGTAATAATGTATGGACGACCGGAATAACATTACATTACATGTAATCGCGCCTTTAGCCAGAAGGGTTAGGCAGAGGTGAATTAGTCGCCTTGTTTATTAATCTACTCTGCCGGAATAAATTATGGGTTTAAAAAAAAGAAATTCCTAACCATATTAATACTTCAGACAATTTTGCTATCGAAACTGTGCCTAAAATTTTTCACTCCAAAACGACGATAAAAAATCATTGAATGAAATTTTAAGGCATTCAGTATGCCAGCCATTCAAATCGATTAAGATATAGAAAAAAATTAATAGGTTCAGGCGGGATTCGAACCCGCGATCTTTCTCTTACATCCTAAAATGTCCTATTCTAGATTTATCTGAGAATAGTTTGTATAGACAAACTTTCAAATCCATCAACCGATTTATGAACCGATTAATTTTTTAGAGAGTATTTTTACCCTTGGTCAAATTAGTTGTAAAATGCATGCTTCTTGTGCATTTTGTGTAGGGGTGGGTATATACGTGTGCATCTGAATTGGAAAAAGGCACTGAGAATGATAATAATGATCAATAAATGCAGTATAATACATATTTGCATTTTTTATCCCTTATCAGTCTGCATTGCGGATCCGAACCGATATGTATGGACGAATTTGGATGGTTTCGGCCGAAGGTTCTGTGACTTAGTGGTCAGAGCGTTGTAAGAGAAAGATGCTTCTAATCCCACCTGAACCGATTACATTTTTTCCATATCTTAATCGACTATAAAATCAGCTGTTAAAATTTTCACAAGCAGCTAAACCACATTGAGCGAAGAAAAGTGGACACTAGACACCAAAAAACATCTCTTGGATACAACTGGGATTAACATTACAGTGAAGATTTTTTTTTCACTGTTGAACTAAGCTCTTAATTTTAATGACTGCGAAAGTACCTGAGACAGCAGCACACAAAAGAGTTAACACAATTATTGTTTGCATTTTTGTGCTTTCAAAAGTAATGTAAAACTCATTGCAGTAAACAGCATTTATACTTTTTTTTAATATCTCATCTAGTTTGAAAGATTACGTGAAAGACTGGTGAAATCCATTTTCCTAATTAATATTAATCAATAACTGTTGAACGTGTTTCCGCCCGCATGGAATTTTGTTCCCGTCCTCGCAACTTGAGACTCTATGGGACTCTATTCCATGGATCAAAGTGAACTATGCGTTATTTTAGATTGTAATAATATACCTGTACCAAATATCGGCCAGATCTATTCAGTTGGTAAACCGTAATTGAGGTACAGAGAAAGATTATATTATTTATGACACCTGTGGTAAACACCATGTATTTCACAATTATCAACATGATTGTTTTAACTCAACTGTTTTAAGCATTTGCTATTGTGATGTTATTTGTTCATCCAATAAACAAAAAACAATGCCGCCAGCGTTTTGGGCACATTACCAGTCGACATCGATGGGGAGGAATTTTTCGATGCTTGACTTTATGTATGCTGCTTGACTATAAAATAGGATACAAAAGGTTCACTTTTATATCCTGTTTTATATTATTGTAAATATTAGTTTTTATCTTTCTACAATAACAAAATACAATGATTATACAATATTACAAATAAATAAATAAAGTACATGACATACATACGTAAACTCACGCCTATATTCCTGAAGGAATAGGCAGAGGTACTAGCACCCACATTTTGCCAGTTTATGTTTAGATCCCAAGGTGGCGAGCCTATTGCCATTAACCGGGCGCTTATAAACCTGTGATAATTACACACATAGCTTCAAAAAGCATCGACAAGTGTGCCATGGTAAAACCTGGGATCGAACCCGAGATAAATAAAAAATAAAGTCTCACTATTAATAAAGATTTTCAAAAAAAAACAGAAGTAATTGCATCGCGGATTATTTTATCTCTTCCTAGTCAGAAGATGTAAAATCGGAATATTATTTTTCAATTAATTAGCCGATCGCAGTCCATAATGAATATAGGCCTCACCTAAAGTGTGCCATAGTTCCCGATCCACCTTCCACCTTGTGTGAACGAGTAAATTTATATTTCTGATCATTTTGATTATCAATATAAAGCCAACAGTAATTAAATGTATGTTTATGTGTATATATATGTAGGTACCTATTTAGGTACCCTTCTTTTATCTGAAATTTAGTGTATACTTCATATCCCCTTCTTACTTTAACTGCTTCTCTGCTATTCAAAGGCTTGCTGGGAGAGAACTCATATTGAGTTAAGCTCGCATTTGTACATATTTCTGATATATATTTTTGGTTTATGACCTCTGTACTGATTTTGTGCAATAAAGAATTAAGTAAAAAAATAAATAAAAGAATTCGGGAGAACCTATTTGCGCTAAAACCATTTTTGAGATGGCTTTGTATGAAAGGTGACCATAGTGCGCCGTCTCAGATCTTCAGATGCCAGGATATAAGATTGCAAAAAAACATATCCCGCGCTCCCGGTTGATGAATTTAAAATGGCCTCCTTAGGTATGAGAAGTCGGTGTACCCATTGAACCCCGGAAAGAGGGGAAGGTCCCTGCACTGCACCAGTGGGGGTGAAGTGGTGACAGGCGGTCGCACCTATAACCTTAACCTGCGCTCAGCGACCAGCCTGTCCCTTGCCTGATCACCAATGGTAGTCAGAGAGACATGTGGGAAGCCCACGTGCAGCCCTCTGCAGGGTCGCTCCCACCATCGCTGGTATTTGCTGTAGGCAGTAGCATCTCCCCTGTGATAAAGCCGCTCCATCAGACCATCTCCTATGACCAGGGTGTACCGCATGAGGTTTCGGAACACACACTCTGATTCCGTTCCCGTTGCACCTTCTGTTCAGCTGACCCTCCCCTGTCGATTATTTAAATTTCATTCATGATGGTGTTATGAACAATTCTAACAACTTTCAGCTGGATGCGAATTACTGTAGCCTCACTCGTTTAATTTGGTTCATATTCATCGGACATTAGCATAGATAAAATCATCCTCCTATGAAAGTAATCTCGGATATATATTCTAGGAGGTAGGACACGGCGGTATTTCCGTCCAATTGAGCAGTCCGACTGGGGAAGTACCTCCACCCTACAGAATACCGCGGCCTTAATAACCTCGTATTGTGTTTCCGGTGGAGAGTAGGGTAGCCAGAGCTCACTGGAGAGATTTTGTACTGTCAGTGGGAAGACCAAAAGCTTATCCTGCTTTGTTTTTTACACTGACTGCACAGAAACTATTGTGTTTACAGGGTTGGCAGCGCGGGTGTGAGTCCCTTGACGTTGCACACGTCCATAGGCCACGGTAACCACTTTCCCCAAGGTGGGCCGTGTGTTTGTCTGCCAAACAAGTGACATAAAAAAAGATTTTTGAAGTCAACACAAATAAAAACCATCATTTTAGAGTTAAATTATTTATTATTAATCGCCTGAACACTAGATTTTCCACAGCCTTAAGAATATGCATTCTCCACAATCCAGCTGGTATAGCTAGACACACGCGTGTTTACGCTAGCCCCATTGGCTCTTCCACAAGGCATTGTAGTAAATGAACAGACACCAACGACAATATTCCTGAGGTATAGGGGACTGCCGGAGTCAGCTATACACTGGCCAGCACCACCTTGATTGTTTATCAAACCGGCACATAGCATGTTGTCAGTTACAACTGATCCAAGAAACCTTCTACATTGGTCCCCGCCTATAGAAACTAATGCCACGTGTCGAAGCTGCTCTGGCTTCACAAAACTCTGTAAACAATCATTTAAAAATAATATATTACAGTTTGGAATAGATCTAAAAATATATAGCCTAAAAAAATGGATCGGCTCAGGCGGAATTCGAACCTGCAATCTTTCCCATAAAGAAGGAACGCTCTGACCACTAAGCCACAGAACCTTCACCCGAAACCATCCAAATTCTTCTATACATATATCCGTCTTACGACGACGGTTAAGAGCCATCTACCGACATTCGTACGAATTATCGGAACCAATGAATGATGTTGCAATCATTTTTAAATATTGATTTCTGATGACTCCACTCAAACTATTGAATGAAATTTTAAAGCTTTTAGTATGCCAACTGTTCAAATAGATATAGAAAAAATTAATCTGTTCAGGCGCGATTCGAACCCGCAATCTTTCTCTTACATCCTAGAATATCCTATTCTAGATGGTACTGAATCCTGAACCTCGATTTATCTGAGACAAGTTTGTATAGACAAACTTTCAAAGCCATCAACCGATTCTATATCTTAATTGAATTCTAGGAAAGCCTACCTCGACTAGCTCCCGACCCGTGATCCAACTGCTATGTCCAACTGGTTGTACCACGTGTATGTGAAACTATCCATGGTCCAACCGATTTTCCATCATTCCACGGGTAGGCAAGTTTATCCGTGGTCAAAACGGGTGGAATACGGCTACGTAAATTTATCAGTAGTCCAACACTATAAAGTATTTTACCTATGGTCAAATTGGTTGTAACTTGGAAAGGCGACCTTCTTGGGCATTCTGAGTTGAAAAATGGCGTCGAGAGTCGCAATAATGATTTATATTTGCAATTTATAGATCATCATTTGCATATATTAATATTTGCATATTTTTAGTCCATTATCTGTATTGCTCTTACAAAATTTTCTAAATATTGCAAGCCAGCAATTGCGTCAAAATTGCATTATATCATACCCCATTATAGTCCATAAGACCCCAGCCAGCTGCCCAGAGTTCCTCGTTATCATGTACTGGATAATTAGGCCCCGCAATGGTCGCTAGTTGAACAAGATTGTTGAGTGTGATATGAGTGGCGGTGTGTAGAATGCCGATATCGTGATTAAATGACATCGCTTGATAATTTTCGTGATTGATCATTCTTGCAATGTTGTGAACAACTCCACCGCTGTTGCCATAACTGGAGCCTACGCGAATACGAGCTCTTGGCACTTCAGTAGCCCTGCAAACAATAATATATTAAATTCACACTTTAATAATAGTCTTAGAATAATGAAATTTACAAAAAGAAATATATTCCTTGCTAGCAAATATCATCACTGATATTTTGAAATCAAAAATATTGGTCCTCAAAAGGTCCCGACATAGGGGGCCTTCAATGGCTATGATATGCCAGGCTACCTTTTTTATACATAGGATACATTAATTGGACTTCACTTCGTCTAATGGTAAGAGTGAGGTCTTACCATCCGATGAGGTCGCCTCATTAAGTGATGGCTCGAGACGGCTGCACGATTTTGCGATTTTGGTCGGTTCGAAGCCGACATAAACCTCCACCCTCCCCCCATTGGGTCCAATGGGGGTACCCGTAAGGATTACTGCACTTATAACAGTACCTAATACAAGTAGATATAGGTTTGTTTCAGGCTATTTTAGACTGGACTACATTTTGGCGGCAGATCTACTATTTCATGGAACAGCGGCATGGCGGCAGATAAATCACACAAAATAAAATTATATGTACTTACACATTACAGTGAGCAGCTGTGAGAATAGTTCTTTGATTTAGTATAGCACCACCACAATTGTGCATGAAGTTTATGCCATCTTGGGCCATGAGGAATCCAGCAAGACTGGGATAGTTGCCAATGGTCGTCGCATCTCCGCCTACAATTCTTGAAGATTGCGAGCTATATGGGGTAGCTGAAAAAAAAACAATATAAGGTAAAGAGAAGATAAATAAAGTCAGCATGAGATGGATCTTGACTAGTAAAGTACTCAAAATGATCTTAATACCTTTGTATTTCCTCCTTTTTTTATACCACTTAGGTGGCAGACAAGCGCACGGCCCACCTGATGGAAAGTGGTTACCGTGGCCTATGGACGTGTGTAACACCAGAGAAGCCACACTCGCGCTGCCGACCCTGTAAGCACAGAGTTTCTGTGCCGTCAGTGTAGAGGACAAAGCAGGACAAGCCTTTAGTCATCCCACTGACAGCAAAAATTGACCAGTGAGCTCTAGCTACTCTACTCACCGCTGGGAACACAACACGAAGTTATTATAACCGCGGTATTCTGTAGGGCGGAGATACTTCCCCAGTCGGACTGCTCAATTAGGCGGAAATACCGACGTGTCCTACCTCCTTCCTGTTGACTGATGGTTCTGATATTTAGTACCGCGCCTTTCATTTGCACGATAATACAATTTATATCATTAAAAGAGTTTGATATTAATATCATTAGTAGAAATTAAAATCTTTTTGAGTTCTTTGATCGTCAAGACAGATCAGATGCTGATTGTTACGTATGCTTATGTACACAAGATCTACGTTTAAATAGTACTATACCTGCAATAGCTACAGACGCAAAGGCTAACACAATTACCGCTTGCATTTTTTTTAAATAAAACTCTAATTAAAGCAATACACACGACTTAATACAGTAAACAGTATTTATAGTATACTTATATCTAATCTAGTCGGTACGCTAAAAGATTACAGTATTAAAAAAAAGTAAATAGTGTTTTCGTGGTCATTTCTTTAATGAAATATGAAGAAGTGCGTGATAATTAGTACTGGGGCATTATTCTGAGTGACATCGAGTTTCAAACGCAATCGTAATGTGAGAAGAGAATGGGTTTGGTAGATTACAATTGGTTAAGATATATATATACAAGAGATATTGTGTAAGAGTAACTTAAGTGTGTTGGCTTTTACGAACGCATGCAGTTACGAAACGGTTTGTTTCTCTTCATTTCAATTTTTCATTCCGTGTGTAGACTGGGAACGTACCACAACAAAAACTAACAAATGTCAAAAATTCGTGGTAGATTATGTTATCTATTTGATTATTAATTATTGTCAGTGTTGTCACACTTAATTTTTCTGCGAGATTATCTATTACTAGTATCACGAGACGATGGTTTCTATAATCATGGCAAGAGACCTTTCCAAGATACTACATTTTTGCGAAAGAACCAAGGCAAACCATGTTAACTTTGCATCAGCAATAAATACTGTCATTTCTAATTCATCATTTATTCATTCATTATTAGCAATATGAGTTTACAGTTTGCACCAAAGAGCTTATATGTTGTCAGTTACAAAAAAAATTACATAATACAATACGTTATATAGATTATATTAATTAGATAAATAAATGGCACATTCCTCGAAATTATTCAAAACTCCAATATTATAAAATGAAATACATTAATTATAATAATTTTAGGCATACAGTGGGTGCTATAAATTGCACAAATATTTTGTGACACTCGTACCAATGACACTTGGCCCATCATGGAATAAGTCTTCATCATGTATATCATGTAAGTTCCAGCTTCAGTTTAATTTGACTAACAAAACAGCAAAAAGCTTAAGATTCGGTAAATTACTTAGGTAGTTTTCTAACTGGTTGTCGTCAAATAGGTGCATTCGCTTAAGTACTGATGATCTATATTCGATTCTCTTTATTTGCATACGATACAACTGATTCGCATCAGTAAACGGATTTTCCTCTCTGAAAAACAATATGGGCGCATCTGTAGAAAAAGAAAGCTAGTGCTGTTACCGCCGATGGGAAGTTTCGAGATAGTAGATTGACTTGAGCAGTAGATTAACTTCGCTTATAACATCGCCTGTCTGTTTGAATTTATACATACTCGAATACGCGCGTGATTGTTTCAAACATGTTC
Organism: Eilema griseolum; assembly: GCA_963662185.1. Classification (NCBI taxonomy): domain Eukaryota; kingdom Metazoa; phylum Arthropoda; class Insecta; order Lepidoptera; family Erebidae; genus Eilema; species Eilema griseolum. The sequence goes on from OY759232.1 coordinate 6,827,774, forward strand.
GAGCAGTCACGCGCACATTCAAGTACGCTTGCTTATATTGAATAAGTTTGATATTCCAAGTTCATGTTGAGTTCTGTGTTCCCAGTGTTGAGTAGGGTAGCCAGAGCTCACTGGAAAGTTTGTGCCGTGTGGGAAGGCTTGTCCTGCTTTATCTTCTACACTAACGGCACAGACATTTTCTGAGCTTATAGGCTCGGCAGCGGTCTATAGACGACGGTAACCACTTCCCATCAGGTGGGCTGTGTGTATAAAAATAACACTAAAAACAGCTCGAAAGAACTGACGGTAGGTCTGTGTTGACCCTACGACCCCAAAGGGGATCAAGTCAAATGGTGGGTCAAGTTATTATATTTATCCACCTCCCTACAATACCAATATCAAACAAAAGGTAGGACACGGCGGTATTTCCGCCCAATTGAGCAGTCCGACTGGGAAATTCTATGCTTACAGCGTCGGCAGCGTGAGTGTGGCTCCTCCGGTATTACACACATCCATAAGCCACGGTAACCACTTTCCATCAAGTGGGCCGTGTGCTTGTCTGCCACCTAAGTGGTATAAAAAAAATGCTGTATGACAGTTGGACTGCTATGACACTCGTACTATGTTAATCCTGTATCACGAGTGCCTCTTCCTCTTCAAGAAGTATCCTTAAGATTAAGAAGAGTATCCTTCTTCTTTTTCAAGAAGCTTCTGAAGCTTTCACCTCGGACTCCGGAGTACACTTTTTCCAGACTTATTTTTGATCTAGCGTTAATCCCAGTCGCATCCAAGGTTTTTATCTCAGAGTCTAGCATCTGCTTTTTCCAGGCTAACTGCGGGTTTGGTTGAACTTTGTATTTTCCATAGACTGTCATCTGACTTCCATAAGCCATTGGCGATATCGAACCATTATAGCTAGACCAGTTGCTGGACTTTTCAGAGCTCCAACTAGCCGTAATGACTGCCAGATGTTCGTATGAAAACCAGGACCGACGGCTTACATGTTCTTTGAGGCACGGAAATAGTTGCGATTACATATTATTAGCAATATATATTTAACTGTTTTTTGATTTTATAACTAAAAAATATTAGTTTATTACAATTACAAATTAAATTAATTACAATACAAATGTCTAATCATTATCTGCAATCATAGATTTCGTCAATTGTTATGTCAAATCAAATAACCCGCCCCGTATCGTTCCCGGCGCAAAGGTGCCCATGACACTGGCAGCGTTGCCTCGCTGAATCGCGATGACCATCCTCTGCCACTGTTTTTATTAGCAATATATATTTAATTGTTTTTACCTCCATGACACCCCAGCCAGCTGCCCAAAGTTCCGAATTATCCGGGACTATAAAATTAGTTCCAGCAATGGTAGCTTCTTGGACAAGCTTACTGAATCCGATATGTGTGGCGGTGTGCACCGCTGCGATGTCATTTTCAAAATTAAACTGATTGTAATTCGGGTAATTGATGATTCTGGCAATGTTGTGAACAAATCCGCCGCTGTTGGCAAAAGTGGAACCTACACGGACTCGATACCTTGAAGGTCCACCTCCTCTGTTAAATATATTCCGGTTTTTACTCAAGAGTAATAGAATAGTATAAAATTATTTTTAAGCTAAAAGTAGTTTAGCTAACATCTCTTAAAAATAAATATGCATACTGCTATGTTTTATACCATTACAACCAGATAAAAATTACCAAGTACCAAGACAGTATTGTCCAATTTCCCCAGAAAAAATTATGAAATTCAAAACTCTACAAATTTTTATTTCCTAATTTGACATAAGATTCTGGTACGTAATGATGATGATGATGATAAGTATCATAAATATCATAATATTTTAATATTACAAACGGACACTTCTATTTTATTTATTTGTATAAATGTAGGTAGGTACATAGCATCTGTAGATTTTTGGCTGTTTTTTTATGTATTTATACTATTTATATCTTGGTGTATCTAGTAGTAGTTTGTAAGATTATAACCTTTTTTTGTCAAAAAGGGAATTTGTGCTTGGCGTCACGGAATGTCGTTAGCGCTACGTTCATGCGTCAGACGGCTGTCAAGCCCGGACGTTCAAGTGGTCATTGAAAAAGTAATAAATAAATATTTACTTACCTATTGTACACTTTGGGATAGTTAAATAGTATATTTTTATTTTTTCTAGTATTATTCATACACACAGTACAATAAACAACCATTATTAAATATTTAAACTTGCAACTAACAAAACATAAAACTTCAAGACTGACAAAACCAACAACGTGTGTCGCACCATCCCTATGAATGTCAACTGGCTGTGCCAGCGCAAACCGGTTTTTTCCAGTCTCACCGCGTACGCGACAAGCGGCCAGTGGACACGCACACAGTGCCCCGCGTGCTTGTGTTAGTGCAACCGAATCGCGCGGTTCTATGAAGCTTTGCCTCTGTTCGGCTTATCTACTCATGTGCAAATACTATGTCAGTATAATACTATACAGTATAGTGGTTAATGTTTTTAAGATACATAATTAAATCTAAATTACTTATATAGAATACATACGTATCACAATGGGTAGAATGGGAAGAAAATTTCTTTCATTGAGCAAGGAACCCCCACAGATTATAATTAAGGCCATCCAGTGACCTGAGGTATCCTACAAGACTGGGATAATTATTAATATAGGTTGGAGATCCACCAACGATTCTCTGTGAGATTGACGCTGAAAGACGTAAAATATATTATACTAGCAGCCCGTCCCGGCTTCGCACGGGGTAGACACCCCACTCCTGTATTTCAGTGCCCCTCCACCCCGCCCGCCGCGATGCCCGGCGCGCTTTTCAGACTGCATCGCAAACAACGGCCACGGCGCTATGGCGGTTTTGTTTACTGTTTGAATTTTTCAGTGTTCTGTAGTGTTGAAAGTCCAATTTAAATAATTTAAAAACTATTTTATAGGTAGTTAAATGGTCTTGACCATAAAATAATTTATTTGGATAAGGATTAATATAAACACATAAATAGCATGGTTTGAATTTGGTTAGCATTTTCATTAATGTTTTAAATGATAAAAGTTGTTGTAGTGACATAACTACAATAGTTAGACATATGCTACCGTGGAGTTTTTTGTAGACATTATGATGTTCTTTAATATTGTTGTACATTATTTTGTTCTATCGCTAATAGTTTCGGCAGCGCATTCGACGAAAGACATTTTAAGACTCATTTTTCTACACCTTCGGTTACATTGTTCAACTTTTACCAGGGATCCCTAATTTTTTTCAAAATGAAATGTAGCCTATGTCAAATTGGAAGAATGTAGCATTCCATTGGTGAAAGAATTTTTTAAATCGGCCCAGTACTTTTTGAGCCTATTCATTACAAACATTCAAAAATAGGTACAAATCTTTCCTCTTTATAATATTAGTGTAGATGTAGATTACCGAACAAACACTAATACCTTACTGAGAAGTTCTTAAAATGGTTTACAACATAGATACCTGAGACAGTAGTACAGAAAAGTGCTAATCCAATTACGGCTTGCATTTTTCTTTTCAGTAGGATCATGATTTGAACAGCAATAATACATGCGTTTTGTGCATTTAACAGTATTATATATACAATTTTTTTCTTATCAATTAGGTATTCTGATTGATTACGGTGTTACCAAGAATAAGGTAATACTTGAATGGTCACTTATTACATTGGTTCTGAACATTACTTTGTGAACTTCTGATTAATACGGGGCAACTATTAATCTGAATAACATTGGGAGAGGCCTATGTCCAGCTGTGGAATACGATGGGCTAATTGATTAAACTATTAACGACTTATCAAAAGAACAATAACCAATCGCTTATAACCAGTTTATGAAAACGAAAAATTATTAATCCCAAACACCTTCACAGGAATGGAAAAATAAAAAGGTTCTTTTTAAAAACATATATTTATTACATTAAGTTTATAATATCTTAACAGTCTTAGGTTTTTAGCAGTACGAATCTGGTTTTATTACGAAAATATATTCTCCAGGATCCAATTGGTATATCGAGAGACTCGTGCACTGACACTTGGTCCTCTCCCACAATTGGCAGTGCCAAATGAACAAACACCAACGACGACGTTCCTATAATATAAAGGACCACCAGAGTCAGCACTGCACTGGCCGGCGTCAGCACTGGTGGGCGAAATGGCACATAACATATTTTCGGTTATGAATGAGGGGAACCATCTCCGACAATCGTCCTGTGGCATAGACGCCAGGGCGACGTGACGTAGCTGCTCAGGTTTCACCCTATCCTGTGGACAATAATAAGTCGTGAATACAATGGCAAATAATAATATGCTCCTTCACCCTACAGAATACCATGGCTATAATAACCTCGTGTTGTGTTCCCGGCGGTGAGTAGCGTACCCAGAGCTCACTGGAGAGTTTTTGTGCTGTCAGTGGGAAGACCAAAGGCTTGTCCTTGTTTTGTCTTCTGCACTGAAGGCAAAGAAAATCTCTGTTCTTGCAGGGTCAGCAGCACGGATGTGACTCCACTGGTGTTACACACGTTCATAGGTCATGGTAAGCACTTTTCATCAGGTGGGCCGTATGCATGTGTGCCACCTAGTTGTATAAAAAAAATGCTTTGTAGCCGTTCGATTGCTGCGCAGGGACACGATTTCGATTCCCGCTTAGTTCAAATATTTGTATAAACGTCAAAAAGATGTAAATACATTGCACTATTTTGAGAAATAAAGAATTTATACCTGAATATGCACATAAATTTGCATTGGTGGTGGTGGTGTTTCTACTTATATTTGCATTGTTTAAATGTATGAATTTACAAAAAATAAGGTAAGATCCTTTTTTATGTTTATCCATATACTAGATTCCATAACACAAGCTTGATAGGTTTTACTTAACGTGGCTAGACAGCGTTGTGTAGATTAAAGTAGAATATTTATATTGTTAAATATATTTTTCATTGACTTGAATTTAAATAACATGTAAACTAATGTAATAAGATATAAAGAAATATTTGATCCACTTGTATCCTATTTTATATTCTTGTAAATATTTTGTGTTGAAAAATATTATTGTTTAACATCAAACCTTAGAACTCAAAATGGTAAAATCTGACGCCAAACATGGTAGATTTACCGCCAAATACATTGATTTAAATAGTGGGGCCCTGTCGACGTCACTCGTATATTTTAGATCACCCGCCAAAATTTACTGCAGATAAATCCTAATATTTTAGCGACAGATAAATGTACTGTGATAATTTCTACACCATCAGTGAATATCCGATCTAACGCTTACGCCAGGAGTAACAGAAACACCATTGAAACATATAGTGTTTCGAGCAATAAATGATTTGCTTACTTACTTACTTAAAAAAACACTGCGTTATATGATAGCTGTTATCTGAGTGACTGTAAATTGGACAACTGAAATATGACAGGATATGCCGTCGAATCGACAGAAGAAGACAGATTTAATTGACATTATTTAATTTTCTGACATTAACTCAATAACTAATTAATGCAATTAAAATATTATGAATGCTCTCTAATTGAAATGTTGCATGTATAGACATGTATATTTTACTAACTTTCTGCAACCTGTTTTATGCAAATAAATTAGAGGGAATTAATTAGGTTAGAGGGAATATTAGTAATTGCAGTTGATAATATTCTTTTAAAAAAAGAAAAAAAAAAAGAAAAAATATTTGATTTAATTTGATTTGATAAATCACTATGTCTAAAATGGTTTCACTGTTGTTAAAATGCAATATTGTTTTTACCTCCATAACTCCCCAGCCAGCGGCCCAAACTTCTGAATTATCAGGGACTACAAAATTAGTCCCAGCAATGGTAGCTTGCTGGACAACATCACTGAGTCCGATATGCGTGGCGGTATGCAGGATTGCGATGTCATTATCAAGAGTAAATTGATTGTAATCCAGATGATTGATGATTCTAGCAATATTGTGAACAAATCCGCCGCTGTTACCATAAGTAGAGCCTACACGGACACGATATCTTGACGGTCCATCACCCCTGTAAAAAAAAAACAAGTTTTGGCTCAACAGACAACAATCAGTACCAAATAGAACACTATCAGGATCCTGATACTGTTAAGTGTCAACCATTGCCATGCCTTGTACACTGCAAGAAAGTTTAATTTTAAAATTTACTGTTATGTTATTATAGTTTAAAATTAAATAGCATATTGTAGAGTGAATCAGAAAATGTCAAGAACTCTTTTTCATTGAATTTTGGACTTTAATCTCCTATTAATAAAGTCTATTATGAACTTTACAATAATTCAATAGCACTTTTTGCAGGGTATGACAGCAGTGGAATCGGTGTCTACATTCCATTTGGATAGGTGCTTAAATAAGGTAAACCATCTTGTAGTGACTTTTTTTATAAAAACACTAATTAATAACTAAGCTAACATTAACTGACTAACTAATGGTTGAATTAAGATTTTAAGTCTTTAAAATGAGTTTCTAAACACATAACACCTAGTGGTATAGGTATTGGACTGCTGAGACGAGGTCTCGGGTTCGATCCCAGCTTTTACCATGGCACACACCAATGACTTTTTGATGCTTTTCGAAGTTAATGGCAATAGGCTCGCCACCTATTACATTGGGACCTAAAACATAAACTGGCGAAATGTGGGTGCTAGCCCCTCTGCCTACCCCTTCGGGGATATAGGCGTTAGTTTATGTTATGTATGTTCATATAAAAAGACACATCAAGATTTAGTCAAATATGTACCTGACAAAATGGAGTATAAGTTTTTTATTGAGAGCACCTACGTATAATAAATCTAAATTATAAGAATACATACACGTCACAGTGAGCTGCTGTAAGAACAGATCTTTCATTCAACAGCGAACCACCACAATTATGACGGAAATTTATGCCATCCGGTGCTCTGAGGAATCCAACAATACTTGGGTAGTTAGTAATGTACGTTGGAGATCCACCAATGATTCTTTGAGAGATTGACGCTGAAATTCATGAAATATTTTATATTAATAAAGCAAACACCGATACTGCCCTGAGAATAAGTAAAATAACTATAAACATACCTGAAACAGCAGTACACAAAAGTGTCAATCCAATTACGACTTGCATTTTTCCTATCCGTATCAGCATAACGTTAATAAAATTAACACATGTGATTTCAGCATTTAACAACATTTATATACTATTTTTTTATCTTATCCATTAGGTATTTTGAAAGATTAAGGTGTTAGCAAGTGGTCGTTCATATAAATTTGTTTATGAATATACATACATACATATAATCACGCCTTTATCCCCGGAGGGTTAGGCAGAGGTGAATTATCACCCACATTTCACCAATATTTGTATTCGGTCCCACGTAATGGAGGGGTGAACCTATTGCCGTATTTCGGGCACTATTGTTGACTCGAGCCATGCATCTGAGGCTGAGTCTGGGCTGTATATATCTGTCCGATGTTAAACAGCCCTATCCCTTAGTCGCCTTGTACGACACCGCATGGGAAGAGATGGCGTGGTCAAAATTCTACTCTGCCGGGAACAATTCATTAGATATTCTGAAAGATTAAGGTGTTAGCAAGTGGTCGTTCATATGAATTTGTTTATGAATATTATTTTACGAAATTCTGTTGAATATAAGGAAACTACGAGTATGTCTGATGAGATTTTACGGGATAAACGCTGTACTTGATAACATACCTACTTAATAAGAATATTAATCCTATAGGTAAAAGTAGCGAGGGATGGGCATATCTCTCGCAACTTCACCTCCAGCAACCAACAATGACCCACAGACGCCGTGCGTTTTAGTCGGTTCGAGTCCGACATAACCTCTCCCACCAGCTCCGGCTGGGAGGTATCCGTGGAGATTTTTCGCAATTAAAAAAAACTTGATCTAACAAAACAATACATTCTAGGGAAAATTGATATATCCTTTATATTTTCTTGTTTAATACTTTTTAGATCATGATTTATAGTATGTAGTCGGGATTTAGTTTTAAACTTATTTTTTTATTTATATTATTTTAGGGAAATCAATAGGTATAATTTATACATATTTGAAATATGCTAATTAAGGTCTTTCAGTTGATACCAAACACGACATATTTATCTCTAATTTATTTTTTAACACAATACTTTATGACCGCTAGAGGGCGTCACATTAGATTCAGTGACACGTTATGTATCCTATAACCAACGGACGACTAAGAGGCTTCTAACAATACCTCATTTGTCCAGTTTTAATTAGTGGTTGAGGAGCTATGAGGGAACAGATGAACCTACATACAACCATACATACATACGTACCCTGTCGAATTCATAACCTTCCTTTTTTTCGCCAGTCGGATAAAAAGTAAAACCTCCATCACTTGTTCCATTTTCTATGATATTAGTTAAGGTAGTACTTACAGTATTACTCGTAGAAAGATATAAAACTATTTAAATAAACATTTTTTTACAGCTTCAAGTTGTTGATGACCTGTTGTATTTGATGTTCTCCCGTTCTTTAGAAAAAGCCTTTAACAGACAGACAGACAAACGGACAATGAAATGATCCAATGAAAGTACGGTTTTTCCTTTTAAGCTACAGAACCCTAAAAAGGAATGACTTAATAACTATAATTACTAATGTATATTTTAATACTAGGAGATGATATGATATTAATTGCTGAATCCAAGATAATATTGTATCTTATCAAAACTGGTTTTACCAAACAATTAATAGATTTACAATAGTAATACATTTTGTTACCAGTAGAAATAAACAGTAGAAACAGTACGATACGACGGTATTCCCGTCCCAATTGACCAGTTCGACTGGGGAAGTACCTCCACCCTACAGAATACCACGGCTATAATAACCCCGTGTTGTGTTCCCGGCAGTGAGTAGGGTAGCCACAGCACACTGGAGAGTTTTTGTGCTGTCAGTGGGTAGACCAAAAGCTTGTCCTGATTGTGTCGTCTGTACTGATGGCACAGAAACTCTCTGTTGGATGTTTAAATATTTGTTGTTCAATCACGCTCTAACGACAGAAAGGGACATGTGTAAAGTTCGCGTCGTTTTAAAAATTGAGCAGCCATTAATTTAAAGCTTAAGTATAATATGAAAGTACAATATAAAGTGACCAAAAGTTACTATGAATAAACTTCTGTAAGCCATTTCGGGACGTAGATATACGTCGGGTCTTCTCTTCACCCCTACCGCAATGCCTGAAAACAAACGTCTTTGACCAGTAGGCAAGGCGGGGCGGTGTACCGGGGCCTACAGCCTCAGGGGCCCCTGAGCGACGTCAGGGCATGCAGTAGCGGGATATGAATGACGTCACATCCGACCCTAAAATGTCAGTCAAGTTGAAGGGGCAAGTCCATAACACGAGCATTAGGCCTGTCCTTTTACTGTGACCGCTGCTGGAGCAACGAAAATGCTGCGGTAGATATGATGTGTCACGCATAAGGAACTCTCACATCCGTGGCAACCTTCATGTCAGTGACATCGCAGATAAAATGCAAGAGAGTCGCCATCTCTGGTGCAGTCACGTCTTACAGAAACCGTACCTTCAAGCTACGCGGGTAACAATTGCTTGGCAATAGCACCCTTGCCAGGTCCAAGTAGAAGGGATAGGTCCAAGAACACTTGGCTTGACGTCGTGGAGGTTGACATGCGTGCCAATGGCCTCATCATGGACGCCCCAGATTGTGCAAAATGGTAGAGGAAGAGCCGGAAGGAGTTCACCTTGTACTCGGATGCAATCAGGCATTACGTCTGTATGAAAATGAAAATGAAAATGAAAATGAAAAATATTTTATTATCAATAAGAGTACAGTTTTTGGCAAAGTGTCCGTTGGCCCCACACTAGGCAAGCCTGTCCTGTGGGTACCTCTTACGATTTCACAAGTTACATTTGCTTGGTCGACATTATTACTCTTGTAAAAAAATCTGGAACATTTTACATACATGCGTGTGTGTTTGTGAGCGTGTGTATCTGTGTGTACTTGTGTGTGTGCGTGCGTGTGTATGTGCGTGGGGGTGTGTATACCTATGCGTGCGCGTGTTTGTGTTCGTGTAAATATATATATTACGTATATATAAATTTTAAAATTAAAGAATACGTTTTAATGCAAGTTATAACAAGTTAATTTGGCAAAAATTTGAGGATATAGATGGTGACAATGATGATCAGGTAAATTATAAAATGGTTTTTTAGAACGAGAAGTATTAAAAGCTTTCGACCAAACTAGGCATAGGTCAGATGGAATGACGATCTGAAAAATTCTGGGCTAGTGTGGATGCGGAGTGCGGAAAATTGGATGAAATGACGCACATTGGGAGAAGCATATGTCCAGCTGTGGACTGTGGTGGGCTAATTGATAAATATCAAGCATTTATTAACCGTGCTTTGATGGAAGTTTTTCCTGGAGTTACAGAAAACCCTAGTAGTAGATAAAGTTATAGATAAGTGCATTAAGATAAGTAAGGTTTATTAACATAAGCCTGAAGACTTCATTCACTATCTCCTAAAAATGTATGCAAAATAATTTTGATTTAAGTAACTTATCGGAAAGTACTATCTATAGACGTAAGTAATACTAGATATTATTTATTATGTGCTACAGATAATACTTAACTCTTATCTTGTAGTTTTGAGACGGATCTCAAAGCGATGAAAATGCCAGAGTCAATGTCGGTTCAAGTCCGACAGAAAACCACCCCTGCCGGCTCCAACGGGATTTCCGCTCTATAAAACTTACTGACTTTTCCTTGTTTAATTATTTTTTTTTTAGTAAATTCATTATTGACAGGACAAGGTTTGTGTGAAAGATTTTTTCCTAAAAATCTAAATATGAACCATAGCGAAGTCAGGGTATGCAGCTAGTTTCGTATATTGTTTTTAAGACCATGCATGCTTGAGCCTTCATTGATTTTATCTTTTGAATTAGCTTCTAAGAAATCTACCTCATTAAGACACCATGGCGACGTTGACAGCGGCACAGGCCTAGCTACTTCTGGCATCCGAAGGTCATCAATTCAAGTGGTCATGGCATCTAAACAGTTAGTTCGTTTACGTCTTGATCGTAGGTATCAAGATACTTCTTTTTTTTTTTTTTTTTATATAGGACACGTCAATTGGACTTCGCCTTGCCTGATGGTAAGCTGAAGGTAAAGTCCCAGAAAAGAGGGTCACCATTACTTACACATACCGTGTGACAATGGTGACACTCAGCTTGACGGCCTCATCATATGCTTTTTCACGCCCCGCTTAAAGGACCCGGGACTGTAGGAAGAAGAAAACACGTGAGCTGGTAATGAATTCCAGGCCTTAATGGTGCGACAGAGGAAAGAGTCTCCGAACCGCTTGGTTCTTGATCGGATGTTTTGCACCGTGTGCGGATGACATCTAAGACCTGCACGTGTTGTCCTGTGTAGGAAAGGGGAGGGTGGGACTAATTGGAAGAGCTCATCAGAACACTCCCCATGGTACAGACGGTAAAATACAGCCATGGACGCAACATCTCTACGCAGCTGTAAAGGTTCTAGGGTGTTCGTGATCTCGGGATTCCCAATGATGCGGACCGCACGTCACTGCAACCTGTCGAGAGCATCTAGTAAGTACTTTGCTGAACCATCCCAGAGATGCGAGCAGTACTCCACACAGGAGCGAATTTGTGTCTTGTATAGAAGACACCGCTGCTCCGGCGTGAAAAATCGTCTCACTCTGTTCAGGATTCCGAGTTTTCGTGAGGCTGTTTTGATGATGCTTTCGATGTAGTTTTTGTTATTCAGGTTGCAGCGAACATCCATACCTAGGATATTGAGATTGTCCTGCAGTGGCAGTGGCGTGCTCTGTAGAGTGGGGAGGGGAAGGAAAGAAGATACTTTTGCTGTAAACGCACATGCCTGCGTCTTCTTGGCATTGAACTCAACCAGGTTCTCAGAGCCCCATTGAGAAATGTGATTCAGGATCCCGTCAAGCTCAGTGACAAGAAGCTGCCTTTTCTCTGCGATATCTGCCTGCTTGGCCGCAGGATGTCCATGATAACTCCCATGTAAAGTGCTATCGTCTGCATAACAATGAACATTGCCGGTAGACAGCATGTCATTGATATGCAGAAGAAAGAGAGTGGGTGATAAGACGGACCCCTGGGGCACGCCAGCATTTACCTGCAGAAACTCCGAAGCTCGTCCGTCACAAAGGACGCGAATACGGCGCCCCTGCAGGAAGCTAGCAACCCAGTTGCACAGCCCAGAAGGCAGACCAAAGGCAGGTAGCTTGGAAAGAAGCGATTTGTGCCAGACTCTATCGAAAGCTTTGGCGATGTCAAGACTAATTGCCAGTGACTCGCCGTGCTTGTCCATAGCCTCACCCCAAAGATGGGTAACGTATGCTAGAAGATCACCCGTTGACCGTTTCGGTCTGAAGCCATATTGCCGGTCATTAATTAAGGAGTGATCCTCTAGGTGCCGCATGAGCTGTTTGTTAATTATGTGCTCGAACACTTTGCACAGCACTGAGGTGACGGCTATGGGTCGATAGTTGGCTGGCTCCGAGCGATCCCCCTTCTTGGGAATCGGCTGAACATTCGCCTCTTTCCAAGGCAAAGGCACTGTACCCGAACTGTAGGATAGCTGGTACAGGCGCGTAAGCATTGGAGACAACTCCGCTGCACATTTTTTCAAAACTACCGCTGGAATACCATCCGGACCACTGGCTTTCCGGACATCGAGTGATTGCAGCACTGCACGGACATCGCGTTGCCTGATATGGATATCAGGCATCGCGTGGTCACTGTTGGGTAGTGTTGGTGGCTGCGTACCACAATCATCGATTCGGGAGTTGGCCGCAAAGAGATTTGCCAGCAGATTTGCCTTCTCTTGCGGCTCATGGGCCAGGGATCCATCAGGGTTACGCAGCGGAGGCAGCGAAGGCTGACAGAAGTTGGCTTGCACGGCTTTAGCCAGTCGCCAGTAGCCACGGCTTCCCGTGGGATGCATCACTAGCTCTTGACCAAGCCGCGCTATGCGCAGGGCATCCGCTCTGACGTAGGCCCTTCTACAGACCTTTGTGGCTCTGTTGTACGCCGCCTTGAAGTGGCCCAGATTGGGATGGCGCGTGGCGCGCGCCCTTACCCAAGCGCGGTACGCGGACTGTTTTTGTTCAACAGCTTCCGCGCACTCGCGCCCGAACCAAGGGCGCACCCCGCAGTCACCGGTGATATCGGTGTATGAGATATAGTATTCCATACCCAGACCGATCTCACCGGCGACAGCAGTAGCACAATCCGATGGGTTCTTACCTTCAAAGCAGCGCTCAACCCACGGGATGGACGCAAAATAGTCACGAAGTCCATCCCAATCCGCTGACGAGTAGTGCCAGAGACGCCGCTTCCCCTGCACGGGTCGTGGGGGCGCTATAATAGGCACCGTGGAACAGACCAGGCAGTGGTCGGAGTTGCCTAAAGCGGCTCGCACCGATACACTGTACCGGTCCAGATCACTCGTCAGCAGAAGGTCTAGCAGAGAAGGTGCTAGGCCCGACCTTCTTGGTATCCTAGTGACCTCGTGCACCAATTGGGTCAGGTCGTGCGCCAGAGCAAATGCGTGGGCGGCTCTTCCCGCATGGTCTGTTTTGGAGGAGCCCAACCAGATCTCGTGGTGGGCGTTAAAGTCCCCCAAAAATACCATTTCGGCATTCGGAAATCGCTCCTGCGCATCATCTGCCGCCTGACTCAGATATTCAAAGAGTAAAACTTCTTCGTTATATACGTCGCTGACAAATGGCGGCGGACTGGCGACAGAGTAAGCTAGGTGCAGTTCACTCGTGTACATTATAGTGGCAACACTGGCAACATCGCCAGGCCACCAAAGTATCCAAGCCACTTAAGGAGCTATAGCTCGTGGCCACGATTCCAACTTGGCGGTGTAAGAGACGTCGTGATACCAAAACACGAAGTAAGACTGAAATAATACTGCTTTTAGAGGTGGTGGTAAGGTGGCCTTACCACCACCAGTATCAGGGACTACAGAATTGAGACCAGTAATGGTAGCTAGCTGGATTATGTTACTGAGTCCTAAATGGGTGGCGGTGTGAAGCAATGCAATATCACTGGCAAAATTAAATTGACTGGAATTTAGGTGATTAATGATTCTGGCAATGTATTTAACATAACATAACATAACATAAACTCACGCCGATATCCCCGAAGGGGTAGGCAGAGGTGCTAGCACCCACATTTCGCCAGTTTATGTTTAGGTCCCAATGTAATAGGTGGCGAGCCTATTGCCATTAACCGGGCACTTATAAACCTGCGATAAATACACACATAACTTCGAAAAGCATCGAAAAGTCATTGGTGTGTGCCATGGTAAAACCTGGGATCGAACCCGAGACCTCGTCTCAGCAATCTCATAGCACTAGGCTACCGCGGTAATGGCAATGTATATAATCTTATTAAATCATACCTTAGTAATAGGAAACAGTTAACTGAAGTCAAAAGAGTGTTAGGAATGTGTGCAATTTAAAACCAATTCAGTCATGCAGACCACATTTTATTAGCCTACGCGGTTCTGGAGAACAAGACCGTGATTAGCGGCCCAGCTTTCTAGAGCCCTACCTCTCAAGTTCGTGTGCCGGGACCCCCAGGTCACTGACTAGGCGTTGAAATCCCCGAGCACAAGAACCGGGTGAGAATGACAGGCATTGACGACGTCGTTCCGTCGCTCCAGCGACCGCCGGTATTCTCCTATACGTCGCTGTAGGCTCGGCGCGAAATAGACAGCCACGACCGCAATCTCCCCCACACGCACCCTTGCTATGACAGCAATGGGGGAGACACCCATAGCGGCGCTGCACACCAGGGCCGCCGATCCGTCCAGGTCGACCACCCAGGCAGGCCCAAGGGACACTCACCGGTGTACGGATCGGCGACAGCGGCGACGTGTATGGACCACTGTGCCATGCTCTGGAACAGAAGACCCTGACCATCTAGCCTAAATATACTAAAAATGCCTTCGTTATTTATATACGAAACTGCTGTTTTCGTAAAATTAAATATCAACTTGTTTGAATCCGCACAAGAGATCGTCACAAAGACAAATTACGAATGACGAAAAGTAACACAAAACTACTACATAAAAGTGTATTTGTTTCATGTTCAATAAGATTCTAATACATATCAGAAATGTAAAGACAATAAATATATTTAAAGGCAAAATGCACAAGCTGCTAGTAGCAGTAGCAGCAGTGGTAAAATGTTACTAAAATATAGATGATTTTTTAGAAGACCAAACACTTGAATAAAAACATGACTGGTATAAACGATCCAAATGTAATTTAAATTTAAAGTGTGATAATTTGTAATTAATTAATAATTCTCTCACAAAATATTGTATGCCAATATGGCTGAACATAGCCGATTAAATTATGTAAAAAGACCATCTTTGTATCTATGTTTCAAAATAAAGCATTTGAATTGAATTGAAAATGTTGTGAACAGCTCCGCCTCTGTTGGCAAAGGTAGAACGGACACAATTTTTTTACGGTATATCAAGCCTGTACAAATCTTGAAACATTACGTTTTGAATCCTCAGACAATCTTCCGACACTTCATTTGAGCTGACTTCTCCGCCTACCGATAGTGTGGTTTGTTTTCACTTTTTTACAGTTTACTATTTTCTTTTTACTATTTTAACCGCGGTAGCCTAATGGTATGAGTAATGGACTGCTGAGACGAGGTCCCGGGTTCGACCCAGGTTTTACCATGGCACACACTAATGACTTTTCGATGCTATATTCGAAGTTATGTGTGTATTCATCGCAGATTTATAAGTGCCCGGTTAATGGCAATAGGCTCCCCACCACATTGGGACCTAAACATAAACTGGCGAAATGTGAGTGCTAGCACCTCTGCCTACCCCTTCGAGGATATAGGCGTGAGTTTGTTTTTTATTTATGTTTTTTTTGTAAGTTGTACAACACTACTATATCTACAAAGGTAAGCCAGTAAGAATCGGTTTTATACAGGGCCCTCGCCACTGTTATACATGGTATTGTTCAATGGGTATACTGGACGTAATCATCCGCTCAGTTGATGCGTTCAGAAATTCATGCAACCCGTTTCAGATTTGAATTTGCTCGATTTCGGCCAGTGCCTGCTCTCGACACACCGCAAACCAATTTCATGTTTGCCAGTCACTATTCAGCCTTATAACTATGAAAGCTTTTTATAAACCAATAAGTCTACCATTAAACCGTAGTTGCGAATCAAAGTTTCGGGCAATTGGATTTGTGGAACACTTTTATCAAAAGTGCGATACACTTCGGTTCGGCTTAAACCCTACTTGAAGAAAACAGAAGTGACTTCAAGGCCACATACTACAATTTTCCATGTTGTATTGTTCTGAGTTTCCGATATTTCGGCGCTGTTAATATTAATATAAGAAGATAGTTTAAATACCTATACTACGAGTTTCGTTTTTGTTTCTTCCGGGCCGAAGTATTGTAATGAAATGAAATGAAATTTTACTTGCAAGAAACATGATTTAACAATGGTAATAGGTTGTTATTTTGATTAGTGCAGCATGTTTCACCGTATCCGGTGTGCAAAAATAAAGTTTAATGATTAGGTTTAAACTTTTAAATTAAAATAAATTCTTGCATGCAATAATATGTTGTTTCTTTATAACACGCATCTAGTCAGTTTCAATTTAAATGATACGTTATACCTTATTTATAATTATTATACATTTTTAGATTATGTATATTTTAGATTACGCATGTAGATTGTGTATGTATGTTTCATGGTTACCCCCTGTTCGCGAGCTTATAATTTTGTTTTTTAAATATGTCAAATTATTTTTCGGTCAGTTACGTTACGTTGTAATATGTCTATCCTTCTTCATCTTACCTTTAATCCCAGTTGCATCCGAAGCGTTCACGTCGGGGTCTGGGGTTTGATTTACCAGTCAAAGTCAAAGTCAACGTCAAGTAACTTCGATATTTTCCATGAAGTGACTCCCATCTAACTTCCCCAACCCAAAGTTGATATCCAAGCATTGCAGTTAGACCAGATGTTGGACTTTTTATATACATCACGCCTCTATCCCCGGAGGGTTAAGCAGAGGTGAATTAACACCCCTATTTCACCAATCATCGAATTCGGTCCCACGTAATAGGGGGTGACCCTATTGCCGTCTTCCAGTCACTATTGTTGACTCAAGCCGTGCATCTGAGGCTGAGTCTGTGCTGTATTTATCTTTCTGATGTAAAACAGCCTTTCACAGGGTTCCAACTACTCGTAACGACTACCATAGATGTTTGTATGGAAACCAGGACCGGAACCGACAGCTATACGTGCCCTCCGAGGCACGACCAGACCAATGCAAATATCCATATTCATGCATACAAATATTTGCACTGAGCGGGAATCGAACCCGCACCTCCTTCGTAGAGGCCACGTTCACTACCGCCACACCACAGCGACTGTCGTTGCAATATGTCTATACATGCCTTTAAATAATAATACATAAGTGTTCTGAGACATAGTGTTCATATTCAGCGTAATATTGCTGTTTTCTTTCTTACAGGCGGGAATAAATCAATCTGTAGGGCGGGGAAATACCTCCGCCCTACAGAATACCGCGGCTATAATTACTTCGTATTGTGTTCCCAGCAGTGAGTAGGGTAGCCAAAGCTCACTGGAGAAATTGTCCTGTCAGTGGGAAGACTAAAGGCTTGTCCTGCTTTGTCTTCTACACTGACGGCACAGAAACTCTGCACTTACGGGGTTGGCAGTGCGACTTGACTCCACTGGTGTTACAAACGTCCATAGGCCATGATAACCACTTTCAATCAGGTGGGCCGTGTGCTTGTCTGCCACCTAAGTGGTATAAACAGAAAACTATGTATCAGAATCGCGTGACAAACGATTGTTTTGTCATAATATAATCTATGCTTGGTGAATTTGACCTCTTCCACCGCCGCCGTAGCTTCGCGTGCTATCCTTAAAATACCCACAGACACCTAAGAAATATGTCCTGCACTTATATAATGCTTTTTTAGCACATATTAGGTCTAGGATCTAGGTCCCAAGGTTAAAAGTAAGATATATTTAATGGTGTCAGGTAGCATGAATGAACATATTTTTAGATATAAAAAAACATAGGTAGCTTAGTGCCTAAGGTGTCGGCTTCACGATCGGGAGGTACCAGGTTCGAATCCCAGCCATTACACTACCGATATGAACCCACTCCTAGCACAAGTAATTTAGCTTAGTTGGAGGGGTTAGAGGGTATATTAGTAATTTCGGTTGCAAATATAAAAAAAAATTGTCATGAACTGAAAGATTGAATACAAAATCTAGGCTCATTCATCCCAATTGACAAATACAAATACGAATGTCTATCAAGGATTTATTTTTGAGTTCGTCTTTCGTTAGTTTTATTTGTCTATTTACAATGAATCAATGCAGCTATTATGTCGGTTATTAAGTGGTAGTATCATAAATATTGTTTTTAAAGTAAGTATGCTTCCAGGTCAAAATCCTACATACATACATACAATCACGCCTTTATCTCCGGAGGGTTAGGCAGAGGTGAATTAACTACATAATTCACCAATACGTAATTAATCTAGAAAACTTTTTAAATTAGAGAAAATTGTTGAATGGACAACTTACACACGTAGTGATATCTGTACTCTGTTAGATAAGGTACTAAAGATGAACAATCTTGTAGCGACTTATTTTATCTAGGACACGCCAATTCAACTGCACCTCGCCTGATAGTAAACTAAAGGTAAAGTCTCAAGAAAAAGGGGCCACCATTATAGACACTACGTAATGTTACAATGGTGGCACTCAGCTTGGCGGCCTCATCAGATGCTTTTTCACGCCCCGCTTAAAGGCCCCGAGACTGTAGGAAGAAGGAAACACGTGAGCTGGTGAATTGCAAGTCTTGGTGGTAGTGCAGCAAAGAAAAGGATCTCAGAACCGAAACAAATAAACTAGGCTAACTAGTAGTTTGATTTAAGTTTGTAGTCTATAAAATGAGTTCCCAAATAGGAAAATATTAATTATATGAGTTTGGAAAAAGAAAAGTTAAAAATATACATCAAGTTTGTTAATTATTATTTATTATTATATTATTAAATAGGCACCTAAACAAATGGAGTATAGGCATGGCACCTTATTTTATACACACAACATCTTAGTGAAAGAAAGACAAGTCAAAATGGCTTCCATTGGTATCTCGCTACTAATAAATACGACAAAATAGCGGCGATTCTGGTAACAATCCCCCTGAATTCCTGAAATATTTTTTACGTACAGGGGTATCCCCCTCTATTAGCCCCCTATCCCATTGTCCTCTATCAAATATGGACCTATCACCGTTAAAGTAAACCCTGGCCGTGATAACCAATATTTTTCAGTTTTCTTTGCTAATATTCTCCTTCAACCCTATAAATCAACTTCACTATAATTCATTTCACATTTCTACTTACAGAAACATCAGTCAATCCACTAATTGAAATCGCGGTATTCCTCTAATAGCCTATCACTTAGGGAATGATTTATTGACAATAATAACTCCACATCTCTCAGGGTGTTTGGTCAACGTTGGACGAAAGTAATATTGAAGTCCTGAACTTGGGCACCATTTGTTAATATAACTTTGACTTATTGAGGAAGTCGGTAGCATTAGTCTGTGACTTTGTTTTGAGACGTACAGGGAACTGGGCCTCGATTATAATAAAGCAATACCTCTGTGACACTGCAAAAAAATCTATTTAGTTTCAACTTCAAAGCTATGCGTTTAAAGTCCAAAATTAAAAAATACTTTCTGCTGAGTGATTGTAAAACTCTTTTTATTTAATTTTGTACTTTAATAATATAGAGATAAAGTCTAATATTTAATGCCATTTTTACCCAACTACGCAAAAGCACGAAGCAAAAGGAGGGGGTTATTATTTTTGGTTATGATCAGTTTAGTGGCTGGAGCGTGATTTCTCAATCACGCTCCAGCCACTAATCTGATCTTGCTCCATAATGCAGCGGTAGTTTATAGTTTGGAATAGCACAAGTTTTTATCCCTGAATAGAGTTCCATGGTTTGCGAGAACGGACGCTAAAACTTCATAAACGAGCCACAAAACAAACTCCCACAATATATTACCGTAGAATATACAACTAACAAACATTAACACTAATAAGAATCCCACGCGAACTGCGCACGATCCGCAGACGTCCCGTTGGGACAGATATTTGCGTTCCTAAGTATTCGCAGTGGTTACATGCCTTCGCACTCAGGGCAATTGCGATTCTATGATATGTTATGAATCTGTTGTATTTAGACAGGGCGACGACCTGGCGTCCTCTTTCGACTAAGTGTTGGTTTATGTCATGTCTCTAATGGAAGGAAAGTTTAGATTCTTAGCTTTAGGCCCTAGGGGATACGTGTCCTACAACATATTTATTTAGAAGCAAAATGTTCTCTATTAAGTAGTAATAGTAAGTATTGAGCAGTCCGACTGGGGAAGTACCTCTGCCCTACAGAATACCGCGGCTATAATAACTTCGTGTTGTGTTCCCAGCGGTGAGTAGGGTAGCCAGAGCTCACTGGAGAATTTGTGCTGTCACTGGGAAGAAAGGCTTGTCCTGCTTTGTCTTCTACATTGACGGCACAGAAACTCTATATATTTACAGGGTTGGCAGCGCGACTGTGACTCCACTGGTGTTACAAACGTTCATAGGCCACGGTAACCACTTTCCATCAGGTGGGCCGTGTGCTTGTCTGCCACCTAAGTGGTATAAGAAAAAAAAAAAAAAACAGTCATAAAAAGCCGGTCAAGTGCAAGGACTTGCGCACCGAAGGTTCAGTAACTTAAGCTACTTATACTGTAATATATTTTGAATGCGTTGACTTAGAAGTTTGATTTTTGCACAGTTTGAAGACGTTATAGACTAGAGTATGTGGTATGAATTTCATCTTGATACCTCCACGTATTCCTGAGAAAAGGGTCTTGGCAGACAGAAGGTCGGACGGACAACAAAGTGAATCTATAAGGGTTCTTTTTTTTCCTTTTAGGTACGGAACCCGAAAAATGGATAAAATGACCCAGAAAAAAAGATATATTCGTGGCGGAATATTCCCCGTTTACAAGGAGTGCTTTGACATTTGTACTAGATGATCCCTGTATCATAAAGTTTTAAGATTATTCGCCCGGTCGTCGACATCAGAGTTAATATTTTGTGTTTTAAAGAGTAAATAGGTACAAGTAAATGGTAGTAAATCAATAAGAGTATGACGCAAATGTTGACTATATTTAAAATTAACTTAATATTAGTAATGGATTCATTTAATCTCCGTAAGTATAAAAATACAGGGTCGGCAGCGTGACGCCCCTGGTGTTGCACACGTCCATAGGCCACAGTAACCACTTCCCATCAGGTGGGCCGTGCGCTTGTCTGCCATCTAAGTGGTATAAAAAAATACAATATCAAAAGATTGGTAAAGACTAGTCTTTTGTTATATGTAAGTTAAGTTGTTATTACAATTTAGTAACATTCAACACAAGTTTGTAAAAAGTTTACAGAGCCATTTCTTAAACAATTTAAACGACTGTATTTGAAGTAAGTAGATTATCTTATAAAAAAAACTGTATTTTAATATATTTGGGTACTTGCAATGTAACACTAACTAGGCAAACTCACGCTCGCATATAAACCATTATGGTTTAAGCGGGTGGTTTAAATTTGTAAGATGTGTGTAATGATATGAATTGAACAATAAAAGAAAAAAAAAAACATAAAGTTTGAAAAAGGGCAACAAATATAATTGGATTTCAGGTTTAAAAAGTGTACTTGAAGATGTTATATGGAATTATGTAATCTGTTATCTGTTTTTGTACCGTATAAAATAAAATAAAATAAAATAAAATAAAATAAAATAAAATAAAATAAAATAAAATAAAATAAAATAAAATAAAATAAAATAAAATAAAATAAAATAAAATAAAATAAAATAAAATAAAATAAAATAAAATAAAATAAAATAAAATAAAATAAAATAAAATAAAATAAAATAAAATAAAATAAAATAAAATAAAATAAAATAAAATAAAATAAAATAAAATAAAATAAAATAAAATAAAATAAAATAAAATAAAATAAAATAAAATAAAATAAAATAAAATAAAATAAAATAAAATAAAATAAAATAAAATAAAATAAAATAAAATAAAATAAAATAAAATAAAATAAAATAAAATAAAATAAAATAAAATAAAATAAAATAAAATAAAATAAAATAAAATAAAATAAAATAAAATAAAATAAAATAAAATAAAATAAAATAAAATAAAATAAAATAAAATAAAATAAAATAAAATAAAATAAAATAAAATAAAATAAAATAAAATAAAATAAAATAAAATAAAATAAAATAAAATAAAATAAAATAAAATAAAATAAAATAAAATAAAATAAAATAAAATAAAATAAAATAAAATAAAATAAAATAAAATAAAATAAAATAAAATAAAATAAAATAAAATAAAATAAAATAAAATAAAATAAAATAAAATAAAATAAAATAACAAAACATTGCAAAACTTTACCTGTGACTTTTTATTTTAAACTGTATGTATGTATGTAAAAAATGTATGTATGTGTGTATGTATGTATGTAGGTCCCTTTGTTCCCTCATAGCTCCTCAAACACTTATTAGAATTGTACAAATGAGGTATCGTTAGAAGCATCTTTGTCGTCCGCTGGTTATAGGCTATATAACGTGTCACTGAATCTAATGTGGCGCCCTCTAGCAGTCATAAAGTACTTAGCCTAACAAAATAATACACTCTAGGGAAAAGTGGTATACGACCACGGCTATCTTTGATATTTTCTTGATTAATACTTTTTCAGTAGTCGGGTTTTAGTTTTAAACTTATTTTTTTATTTTTATTATTTTGAGGCAAGCAATTGGTATATTTTTTTGTAAATATACGTAAAAGTATTTTTCTAGAAATACCCAGATCAACGCAAATACGCATTTATGCATACAAATACTTGCGCTGTTTGAAATCGAACGTGTTTACCTCCTCCGTAGCAGTCGAACCGCTACACATCAAAGAAAAAGCTTTCTTCTCGCAGATACTTGTCCACATGGTTCTTCATCTATCACTATTTTTTTTATACCACTTGAGTGGCAGACAAGCACACGACCCACCTGATGGAAAGTGGCAACCGTGGCCTATAGACGTGTGCAACACCAAGGGATTGACACTCGCGTTGCCAACCCTATAAGCACAGAGAGTTTCTGTGCCGTCAGTGTAAGAGACAAAGCAGGACAAGCTTTTGGTCTTCCCAATGACAGCACAAAAACTCTCCAGTGAGCTCTGGCCCTACTCAACACCGGGAACACAACACGAGATTATTATGGCCGCGGTATTCTATAGGGCGGAGGTACTTCCCCAGTCGGACTGCTCAATTGGGACGGAAATACCATCGTGTCGTACTGTTTTTACTGTTCAGTTCTACTGGTAACAAAATGTATTACTGTTGTAAATCAATTAATTGTTTGGTAATACCAGTTTTGATAAGATACATAATTATCTTGTTGGTTTTATGTAGAGCGGAGGTACTTCCCCAGTCGGACTGCTCAATTGGACGGAAAAGCCGTCGTGTCCTACCTCCTATAACTATTTGATGGTGCCGTATTATTTGATAGGCCTAACTATTGACTATCGGTTAGTAAAACTAGTGTACGAGCAAATTGAACTAAACGTGACAGATAACAGATAACCCACAATCAAGTGTTACTCAATAACATTCATTGAGTAACCCTGTTTAGTTAACCGATATTAGTATCAAATTAAACTAGGTCATGGTTTGGTTATATTATGTGAAGAGGAGAAAGTAATGTTCTTAGAGATTTTCAAATTTAAAACATTTCATGTCACTCCCCTTGGGGTGATTATACAAAACATTTTTCCTCTTGCTTCTACTATGATTACAGCATATGCCATCAAACTTCAAAAATTGTATATCGTACTTGCTCTCCGGTTTTGGGTATAAAGTAACATTTCCTCGATATGATTAATATACTTACGTACGCCTAAGATGACTTTAACCGGGTTTACCGGGTTTACCATTCACCACATTGCTCAATTGGTAAAAAACCTCGCATTACTATTAGAATTATCAGGATATACCATCATCATCCTCAATTAGCCTATCGCAGTCCACTGCTGGACAAAAGCCTATCCCAATTCGGCGCTGTTGCAAGCACCATGAACACGGAGGAACACCATGAACATTGGCGGTGCACAGTGAAAAAGTTTTTAGGATTACTCCTAAAAACTCGAAAGAGGGTAGATCGATTTATGTAAATATCGATCTACCCTCTTTCGTGTTTTTTTTACTATTAACATCGAAAACTCAAACCAATACAACATTTTAAATATCTCGATAGTTGTAATAGTAATGGTAAAAGAAACCCTTTAACAGTAATATAACAAAAAAATCTAACAAAAATTTTGTAAACGAAAGGACTTCACAATTTTCTTCTGAGCATATTTTGTTCAGATGACAATTATTTCAAATAAAAGTTGATTAAATTGTACTTGTCAACGTTGTCTCCTTCATTTCATTATTCTTGTAATCCCAGGAAATGGGGCCTCTTGTATTTTATAAGAGTTTTTCATTATTCTGTACTCTAAAAACAATGAAATAGAGCATAAAATGCTTGTCTTTAAACACAACTTTTTATTATAGAATGGCATTTCAAGAGAAGCCATTTACAGTCTCTTAAAAATGTGACTTCACATTGCAGAAAACTCCAACAAAAGCACTTTATGTGTTCTTTTCCTGTGAGTTTGTTTTAGATTTCGTCTGGTTGTTTAGAATCTGTATGCCTACCATGAAATATCTGAAATTGCGGACTGATTTCTATCACATTTAACCCGAAATGGAATACAAAGACGGACACTTCAGTTCTGCCTGAACCTTATCGGAAGAAAACCGAAGTGATTTCATAAATGTGATCAAAAATGTGACTTCACATTGCAGAAAACTCCAACAAAAGCACTTTATGTGTTCTTTTCCTGTGAGTTTGTTTTAGATTTCGTCTGGTTGTTTAGAATCTGTATGCCTACAATGAAATATCTGAAATTGCGGACTGATTTCTATCACATTTAACCCGAAATGGAATACAAAGACGGACACTTCAGTTCTGCCTGAACCTTATCGAAAGAAAACCGAAGTGACTTCATGGCACCCACATAGCTGAAGACTGCGTCTCAATCATTCGTGGGTCATTCGGGCCGAGATTTGAGATGTTTAATGCTAGCTTCGCCTTTTGCAATGTCAGATTTCATTAGTAAAAATAATTATTGCTTTCAATTTCAACTCAGAGTCAAAGACAAAAATCATTTTTTCTGTATTGAGTACAGACCATTTAAACGGCACTTACAAAATGTCAACATTAAACAATATTAAAGACTAGTTTAGCAAATGGATCACCGCGGGTTCAGAACGCAGCCCCGACTTCAGCATTTCTCGCTGAAATCAGTGAACTTTTTAAATGACTAAACTAGGTTATCGCGTATAATGAACTGAAAATATGATTTAGTTCGATTTGATCACAATCTTGAAGTTTTGCAAGACCTACACCGTTGTAACATACTATGTGTATGTAATGGTGACACTCTTTCCTGTGATTTTGCCTTCAGTTTACTATCAGGCGAGGCTTACAAATAAAAATCACATTATCCTAGCAAGACTGCAAGACCATACATATATAGGCAGAGATAAATGAACATCCACATTTCACCAATCATTGAATTCGGTTCCACGTAATAGGAGGTGAGTCTATTGTTGTCTTCCGAGCACTATTGTTGATTCAAGCCATGTATCTGAGGCTGAGTCTGGGCTGTATATATCTGTCTGATGTTAAACAGCCCTATCCCTTAGTCGCCTTGTACGACACCGCATGGGAAGAGATGGGGTGGTCTAAACTCTACTCTACCGAGAACCACGCGGCTTAGTTTCACAATTTTTTTATGAATATATAATTTACTATCTCATTAGATATACCTACCTATTTACTAAAGTATTAACAAACATATTTAGACACCTCTGACCAGAGGCGCGAAAACAGTACATTATTTATTTACAAAACAGATTTCTCTAGCAGTACTTAAAGGTTACAACTTACAACAAATAGGTACCGGAACGTTGTCTTATACTTCGCAACATGATAAGCATCCACATAAATTCCCATGAATACAAGTGTCTCACTAGTTTTAATTTCAGTTTAAAACAAATAAACATACTTGCTCGTATGTGATTCAATGTTACAAGATTTAGTAATAACAAGACACAGAATCTTACAAAAGTACTTGTCCCTTTTATTTTACCATCCTTTATTATTGTGCACAAACGCAGCTTATTAAAGAGTTGAAATAACTCGCCGCGGGCGTCACCATCTGTTCCAATAATCCAGTCACGTATATTTCGTTTCAAAGTTGAAATTCAGGGAAATAAATTACGGGTCCGTATTCATTGGCCATGTATGAATATGTACCGACATACAAAACAACTTTTTATTTTATTATGCGTTGCTAACCAAAAAGTTTGTTTGAAAATCATTATTTTATCATTCAACGTTTTTGCAGTCAGCTAGCTTTAGTAAATCGATAACTACCTACTCACACTGAGTCTTATGTAGATGAGAGTTTGAACTACCCAGGGTCGCTTTCTGAGTCGCTAGGTGTCCAAAGGGAAAACTTTCACACTCCTGAAAATCTACCTTTTACCAGAAGGTAAGACACGACGTTATTCCCGTCCCAATAATTGAGCAGTCCGACTGGGGAAGTACCTCCACCCTACAGAATACCACGGCATGTGTGATCCAGGCGGTGAGTAGGGTAGCTAGAGCTCACACGGAAAGTTTTTATGCTATCAGTGGGAAGACTGAAGGCTTCTCCTGATTGTATCTTCTGCACTGACGGCATAGAAACTTTCTGTTCTTACAGGGTCGGTAGCACGGGTGTAACTCCCCTGGTGTTGCACACGTTCATAGATCACGGTAACCACATTCCATCAGGTGGGCCCTGTTCTTGTCTGCCACCTAAGTTGTATAAAAAAACCTACGTTTAATGAGTTTTATTAAACCTTCTGAATCACTCATAGTTGGATTCGTTTTCTAATTACAGTTTAACTACATTAAAATAAACTAATAAATCATAATTAAGGATTTTTGTAATCTAAAATCTAAATGAATTAAAATAAAAATAATCTAAAAAGTATTAAACAAGAAAATATCAATGATAGCCGTTGTCGTATGCCACTTTTCCTTAGAATGTCTGGTTTTGTTAGACTAAGTGGCATACGAGTACGGCTATCCTTGATATTTTCTTGTTAAATGGTACTTTTTTAAAAGGTACTTTTTAGATCGTGATTTTTAGTATTCGGTATATCGCGTATGGACTGAGGAAGAGAAGAGAGTAAATGTATTTCATAGTACACTCTGCATCTGCTGCTGCAGTCTGTGGTCTGCCTCGGAATTATACCTTTATTTTTTTGTATATGGTACCTATGTGGCTAAAACCCATATGACATGGTATGTGACGATTAGTACTATCACAGCCCCAGTCGCATCTGAGGCTTTCTCATCAGAATCTGGGGTCTCTCTCTGTGTACTACCCAAATATCCGGTTGAATTCCTGTGAGAAACATTTAAATTTTCTCTGCTTTAATGAATTACAAAGCTTATTAAGAGAGTTGTAATCGCATTAGTAAGGGTCTACTTTGTTAACAAACTACGAAGCGACGTGAAAATGAGATTTAATATAGTTTTGTTGAGTAACTTTCTTTGAACATTAGGCAGGAAAGACTGTGATTTGTGATTATAGTGATTTTGGACTAAGTAGACTAAGTATATGTTTGTAAATAGACCAAAAAATTCCCGCTAACTTTCTCGCCGGAGTAATATATAGTCAGTGGCAAATCAATGGTTTTGTTTCGACATTAGCAGAAACGGGGGCCGCGGCCTCAATTCTGCTAAAGCAAATCCTAAACTATTTTCGACTTAAAATCTACGCGGTTAAAGTCTTAAATTAAAAAGCATTTTGCAGAGTGAATGATAAAGTGTAATGAATGACTTTGAGGATATGGAAATAAATTCTAAAATTAAATGCCATTTTAGAGTGTCTGTGGTATGACAGTGTTTTTGCTATAACATGGGGGTCTTAAACATATGACGTCACATTGACGTGATTATTATAAAAACCCCCGAGTAACACCTGTAATAAAGCTGCAGAGTTTGTTTGTTTGTTTGTTTGAACGCGCTAATCTCTGGAACTTCTGGTCCGATTTGAATGATTCTTTCAGTGCTGGGTAGTCCATTTATCGAGGAAGGTTTCAGGCTATATATCATCACGCTACTTCTTAAGGGAGCAGAGCATTGATAATAAATGTTAACAAATCCGGCAATTTTTCATACATATTTTGAAGACTAAAACATACATAAAAGGGAAATGAAGCTTCAAAATATACCCCGGGCGAAGCTGGGGTGGGTCAGCTAGTCTGTAATAAATACCAAGGACACTGAAACATAACTCTCTAATTCGAGGTCATCCAATACTTTAAGTACAACAAAAGACAATAGCAGTACCATTGACTTGAAGTAGTCATTAAAATTGATGTCACTCAAGTATCTCTCACATTTTAAGTCCTCTCTCAATTCACAACTAGGTGAAGGTTCGTCCTATTAATCATGTCATTATGAGAAATTCAGCAAACAGCTTATAATGTGGCTTTTTTAATGTGCGGAAAATTCCCACGGATTCTTCCACCACTGACGCCGGTGGGGGAGGTTATGTCGGACTTGAACCGACTGAAACGCACGCCGTCTGTGTGTGTAGACATATCCCTCGCACCCCGGCGGGCCAGGACTGTCTCTTATGAGACGGCCCTCTTCGAGTGTGTGGACCACGGAGTCCCGATCCTCGGGAATGTGGAGGTGCGCATCGTGCAATGCCGCAGCGGCCTGCCTTTGGTAGGGTGACAGGTGGCTCCACCCGTGCCCGTGCCACCTCCCCTCGTGAACTGCGCAGTTTGCGAGTCTCATTCGGTCCCGCTCCAAAGTCTTCTTCAAGAGCATTACTTGCTCGCAAAAGGAGACGCTGGCTGCCCAGCTTATAATATAGCTTAAAACCCATAGAAAACATCTCTCGGTCACTCAACAACCCGGTAAATGATATGTCCGAATAAATTCTTCATATCTCTTTGAACCCAATTCTAAAGTTCACTCATTCAAAAGCTGAAGCTTGAGTTTTATATTCCTAACTCAATGACATTTTTGCTTTAGCTGAACGCAAGAGCGGTGAATGCGATCGTCCATTTTCGACAGAGGAAATGTGCAGTGCAGTGAATGGATTGAATGAAATCGGTTCGGTGCATTTATCGTAATTTGTCTGAGTGACCGAACTAGTAAAGCCTTTTATGGATTTAGATTTTTGTATCTGAATAATAATAATAATATAATGTTTATTTCAGAAATTCTTCCATATTTGTTAGTTAAACTTACAACTAATGTTATGTTATAATCTATTATAATCTATATTTATAAGACTAATGTTAATGTGCTACCATTACAACAATCCCTATTTTTTTTATTTTTCAACATTTTGGAACAATCGTAAAATACTTTTTTTTTTATCCTACTAATATTATAAAAGTTAGTGAAGATGTTTTTATGGTTGGATGTTTGTAATTCAATTACGCTCTAACGACTGAATGGGCCTTTTTGTGTATATGTATATACACAAAAAAATATAATATTGCAAGAAGCTAAAATTACAGTACGAGAGAGAAAACTATTTACTTTCGTAATCGATAAATTGTCTACCTCGTTTTACAATTCCGGATTCTTCAAGGGGGGTGTGAAAAATCATCTATTCAAGGCCATTGTAGAATTATCAGCATCTAGAATGGTGATTCATATTATCCCGAATTCACTCTAGCTTCTTATCATTCAGCCCATTCAGCGGGGTGTATCCAAATGACGGGATGAAGATAAAAAGAACTATCAATGTCCCCCCCGCACTACAGGGTAGTACCCTGCGGTACGCAGTTGACTCTAATCTTAAACAAATAAAATGAAGCACTCATTTATACAATACACAAATTCATAAGAATTATAAACCTTATCAATTGTAAGTACCTGCTCATCTTTTGTTTTCGTAGAAATATAATATTTAGAACGTTTGTAGAAAAAAGATTAGGATTCTGGGAAAAATTTAGTTCAATATCTGTACAATCCATTTTATGCTTACAATAATACACACACACACACACACACACACACACACACACATAATTATGCCCTTATCCCCGGAGGGCTAGGCAGGAGTGAATTACACCCACATTTCACCAATCATTGTATTCGGTCCCATGTAATAGGGGGTAAACCTATTGCCGTATTCCGGGCACAATTGTTAACTCGCCCCATGCATTTGAGGCTGAGTCTGGGCTGTATATGCCTGTTTGATATTAAACAGCCCGTTAAGCATGTTAAGCAGTGCCTTAGTCGCCTTGTACGACACCACATGGGAAGATATAGGCTGTCCCAAATGGTGTGGCCACTATGCCAGGAACCACGCGGCGGTTCACAATAATAATTTAGTCAAAATAGATGAAATAAAATGGCAAGCTTGCATAAATTTGCATAGAGCTGAAAATTGGTAGCGGTCTTAAATACACCATAATAAAAGAAATATCAAAAGTCCTCATCGATTGTATATGCGCATTTTTTTTATTCAAGGTCAAAGGTAAAATTTATTGGATTCTCGATTTTTTCTTGTAAATAGCAAATTCTATCGCAAAAGTAAGTTACACAAAGTTGTAGATCATGTAATTACAAACCTACAAAATCTGATCGCATCACCATTTCAGAGATATCGCAATTTCAAAATTGGAAGAAGTTATATCTTTAATTCCTCCTATGAATTTGAAATTTTGGCAATGCATACTTTTCATGTTCTTAGCATCCACTAAGAGAGGATTTTTAAAAATATTCTTTGTTAGGGTTGTAAAATAAGGGATGAAAATGTGCATAGAAGTTCATTCCCGTTCTTTCCTCATTTTAGCCCCTTAGTAACAAAATTTCCAAAAATCGTTTCTTACTGGATGTTAGCAATATAAAAAGCATCTACTACCAGAATTTTAAAGTACCAGTAGTTCAGGCCATAATACAACGTGTAGATACATAATCGGTACATAATTCGTGCTTTGTTTAAAGACATTACCTGGCCCTGACCGATCCACTGATCGGACAGGGCCAGGTAATCACACAGGGCCTAGATTGCTGAAATATAAGGGCACTCATGAAAAAACCTAATAAGGAAAGGCATGAATAACAACAACTTAATTAATGTTGTCCATGTATCTACCTGATAATTAAATTTTAATGAAAAGGAAATTGTTCCTTTCTGTAACGTTTATTACTTTACTTTTAAAACTTCAGTTAACATAAAATATATATTTATAAATAATCAATTAATATAATTACAGCACTCGAGAAATAAACAACTGAAGATTCAGTTATTTTAGTTTTTTAGGTCAGTTGATTATATGACCAAATTATATGTTCGTTATATTTCTATGGAAATGTCAAGACAAGTAGGATAGCAGGGAATATAGATTTTCTGGGATGAAAAGTAGGGTATTACCTACTTTTCATCGCTATTTTCACCCTTAGATTATGGTAAGTACTTACCTTCAAACTCACTTGCCGAATATGAAAAATGAAAAACATGTATTTGAACCTTCGCTACTCTACACGTTGACAGAGCAATATATGTTCGCTCCCTTTGCGGTCGAGACAATGGGTAGTTGGGGTACTGATGCCAAAAATCTAGTGAGCGAAGTAGGGCGCAGGTTGAGGGACAAAACCGGTGACTCCCGGTCCGGCTCGTACCTGGGGCAACGGTTGGCTATAGCTATTCAACGGGGCAATGCCGCCAGCGTCATGGGCACCTTTGCACCAGGTACGATGAGGGGCGGGTTAATAGATTAGACTCGATTGGACTGTCATTTTGACTTCATAAAAATGTAGACATAAATTTATAATTGTATCATGTTGATTTATTTAATAAACTTTTTTAGTTTAGTATTTATCTTATGTGTTTTTAATACAAATAATTTATCAAATCTCAGTACCTTAACAAAACTAACAACTTTGAAGTACCTAGTTTTGCACGGGATAGGGAAAACAAAGTTTCTTAAACCCAAGTAATTGTTTTAAGACAGTGTGTAGTGCCGTATCATTGATTGCTTCATACAAACACTTCGAGCACTCATCAATTATCTTAATCTGTATATAAGACAGCCCTTAATTGCCGTGTGTTTAATTGCTAAAGTCAGAATCGTTCGTGTGACATATTTGATAACACGCTTGTTTAGTTAAAATGTATAATAAAATTGTATTTGCATTATTGTTCTGTCAGGTTTATGGTAAGATTTTATTTTTGAATATTCTTTTTAATTGTTCTTTTTTTTAATTTTTCTATAACACTTCGATATCTACACAAAATGAGCAAAGTTTTCAATTTTTTAACGTTACAATTTTTTAACAATAATTTATTATCATCTGAATTAAGTGCCCTATTTATAAATATACAGATAAAATATTTGCAATTAGTTATAAATTATATACAAAACCATACTAACTATACAATATATACCAAAATGAAATTAAAAAGGGAATAGAGCAGAGATTGAGGAGACTGTAACTTTAGGCATCGAAAAATTCCTCCCCATCAATCTTGTATCTTGTTGACTTTTTTAGTTTGTATCGACCTTTTAACATTGATAGAATAATTATTAATTGCAATATGCAAATATATTTTAACGTATCGACCTTTTTTACATTGAAAGCGAAGTTGATCCAAGTAGTGTTAAATCGACCAATCGTTAAATCGCACAAAGCATCTATTGTTAATTTAAATACTTAATATTAGGTATCATCATATCTATATTGGGTCAAAACTTACATGTGAGTTTGATATAAATTTTCTTAAAACAACATTTTGTCCTGACAAACAAATACAAACGCAATCGCAAAATCGATGAGGACTGAAGTAGGGTTTATCTGTGTGCATGCCTATTTACCTTCAAAAGGGCAGTTGATAACAGTTTTAGGGACGAGGGTACGACTCAACTAAACCTGTTATAATCCCTCCCTATGATGATGACGTGTACAGTACAGTATATGTTAAAATAGAAATGAAAAAAACTTTAATGAATAAAGGTTACTATAAAGTAGATGAGTATCTTGATGATGTAAATGCGTGGTCAACATAAGTCTCTTGCTTGCTCGCACAAATACATTGTAAACTAAAGTAAATTTAAAACAGAAAGATAATCTAGTTGTAATATAGATCTCTGAATTTCTTGCTGGTATCTTCTCAGTAGAACTAACCTACCGAACCAGCGAAAGAATCGTTTTCCAATGGTTTATTTTTACATTATTTAATATTTTGATATTATTTTTTGACACAGTTGTAAAATTTTGACGTTCAAATGTGCTCTTTGTGTGCATAAACTGAACAAATGAAATTGATTCTTTGATTCTTTGTCTATCTCTTTAAAACGCATAAGTATTATTGTCTTTTTAATTTATGCAAAGGCTGAAGGCAAACGATAGTAATTTTTTGAGTAGTGGGTCGCATAATTACATCGATTTCAAGATCATGAAAATCAGTATTCCAGAGAAAATATATTCTGCACTGAACTATTAAAATAAATACCAAGACAATAACCAATAGGGACCCAACAACCATGCATTTTTCCATTTTTTATAGTAGGTTATATTATATTACTTTATATATTAGGTTAGGGTGGCGTCTCTATTGCGCTACCCTACCGCCCCTGTAAAAACATTGGCCCTTAAAAACCCTATACTGCAAGAGGAGCAGAGGTCTGATCTCCCAAACTCCCAACTCTGAGAACATGCGCCGGAACCTTGTTCGTTGTTCGTCGAGTAGGTGAGGTTGGTTTTTGCCCAAAGGAGTTGGTATCTCAAAAGTCTTTAAAATTAATTACTTAATAATTATAATCAATATTGTTTATTCAGGATTCATTCTACCGGATGGCAGTCTTCGTTTAGACGCAACAACCCGCATAGTTGGAGGTGTTTCTGCTCCCGAGGGAGGCATCCCTTATCAGGCGTCGCTGAGGAGTATTTTGAACTCGCATTTCTGTGGCGGGACTATATTGAATGAAAGATGGATATTAACCGCTGCCCATTGTACTGTTGGGTAAGACATTTTTACTAATGTTTATCAGAGTTACGTGTATACTAAATTATAAATTAATTAGGTCACAAATGTTTTTTTTATTTCTTGTCTGTTTGTTTACTTATCTACATCTACGCGGAGCCGCAGGCATCAACTGTTTTTTTTTTCTATTTATATAATTTTTTCGAATCTATTATTAATTTCATTCATCCGAGTGGTGACGGAGAAAGAATACGAGTATCACCACTCCATCTCATCCGAAGGGCGACTAACTGAAAATACGCAGACGATATCACTGCGAGAGAAGGAAAACTCGAAATAAAACCCTGTACCAACCCGTCTGGCCAGCGTGGAAACAGTAGGCCAAAGCCTCCCAACATTGGGAGAGGCCTAGTCCAACAGTGGACTGCGATGGGCTAGTTGATTGATTTGTTGATTCTGTTATTAACATATGAGTTTAAAAGATTCACTTTAATTACAATAAAAACGTAAAGAAAATAACGTACAAGAAACAAAAGACAAATGCTGAAACTTATATAAATGGTTGTCGATTTTTCACATTAACGATAGTTGATTGTTCTCAAAGGAATTGAATCAACACTTAATTCAATATACTGCTAAGGTTTATCCAGAGCTACGAATAAATACATTATTCGTAGATCCTGAGGGATATATAGAGTCGTAAAGACTAATTCCAACTAAATCCCTTTCACCACAAGCTTACATTTCAATCACTTTTACCTTTCTTGCGGTGAGTTTTCACACTTTGGTTTCCTTATTATATCATTTCAACCTCACAGTTACAGTTAATATGATGAAACCTTCAGCCTTATATCCTTTAGGCAACATTTGACGCAGAAAACATGTTGCTGAACAAGTTCGGCAACGCGCGATGTCATCTGTCGCGCAAGAATTTGCACGGCTTATTGTTTCTGCGACGATTGAACTTTTTTCTTGTTTTATACCACAAGCATATGCCCACCTACAGACCACATTGTTCCGCGTTATTGCACGACTTTGTTGGGCAAAATTGTACAACAATGATACGCAAATGGCGAGCAACACTGTTTTTACTGGATTAGTTAATAGTTAGGTACGTGTACCACGATCTGTATTAGGATGGCCAGATTTCGAAAAACCCTAATTTAAGAGATAGAGTCAGCGCAAATTATAAATGACGTCACACTGTTTGATAATTATTTTTTTTAATAAACTGGTGAAATAACCCAATTTTTTGTCAGTACAGAAATTGTCACGAACTGTTTTCTCATGCATGAACGTGGACATAAAGCTCCGTTTCCGGTAACTTTAATTATCATAGGATGTTTGAACTCAACCCGCATCCGTTACCGGATAATCTGAATGCTTGTAATTTTACGAAGGTGGATTTAGACCAAACGATTATTTATTATTAACGATATTTATTTATTTATATTATTTATAGACCAAACGAAATGGAGTTAGATCTAGAACAAGAGCATTCTTAGTCCAGGATCTATGGTCCAAATTTGCACTTGATTACTGTCAAGCTAATTTTCCGCGAGTAACTTTATTTTGATGAGACATCCAATAATTTCCTGTACGGAACTCTCAACTGTATACTAACAGAGGTAGCAAGGATAAAATATGTCAATTTGATGCTTCTCAAATATTTATTACTAACTGATTTATTTTTGTTAAATCTATATAATTATCCAAAAAAATAGTTGTCATACAAAATCTAAGGTTTGATCAAGGAGTCCCCTCTTTCCAACATCTATCGGTAGGTAATTTATATAATTATTCACGGAAAATATCAAATCCGCCAAATCCGGTAAGACTGGTAAAGCAGACCCCAGACTTCGAGGTGAAAGCTTTCGGATGCGACTGGGAGTACCTAACACTAGGCTAACGAAGAAGAAGGATACTCTCAAATACATTTTTCATGTCATGCGTTAAAGGGTTACATGCAATTCTGAAGAAGCTAGTATTTCAATAAATTTATAGCCGGCTTACAGAGTACCTTTCAATAAATTTATAGCCGGCTTACAGAGTACCTTTCAATAAATTTATAGCCGGCTTACAGAGTACCTTTCAAACAATCATAAAGCGGTGATCCGATCACCGAAACCTTTCGCCAGCTTCTAATGCAGAGCACGAAAATGGGTCAAGGTTCGAATCAATAATACTCCATTATACACCGTAAAAGGCTTGTCATTGTGCGAAAATAAAAATATACGAGTATAACGAATAAAAGACCGCGAGTTAAAAACTCATTGCTATTTTTTGATAAAAACCTCTTGAAAATGCGTAGATATTTCCAATTGTTAAGATGAATTTAGATTTATTCCATTCAAAATACAGGACTACAATTTTTATTTATACAACTTAGGTGGCAGACATGCACACGGCCCACCTGACGGAAAGTGAACATGACCTATGAACCTTAATTTTCCTCGAAAATCATAATGGACCCCCAAAGAACTACAACTATTAGTTCAGACAAACACCACCCCATAAAATAAAGTCTTACTATCAGAATACCACGACCATAATAACTTCGTGCTGTGTTTCCAGCGGTGGGTGGGGTAGCCAGGGCTCACTGGAGAGTTTTTGTGCTGTCAGTGGGTCAAAGGCTAGTCCTAATTGTGTCTTCTGTACTGACGACACAGAAACTCTCTGCTCTTACAAGGTCGGCGGCATAGGTGTGGCTCCTCTGGTTTTGCACACGTTCATAGGACACGATAATCACTATCCATGAGGTGTCAATCTGACACCTAAGTTGTATAAAAAAACAGCAAACCGATTAGGAATAATATTCCCAGCATTTCTTCAGTTAAACTACATGGAATAGCTGTTAAAATCGGTCCCGTGAGTGAAATGTAGGGTAACAAAAGATTATGCGTAGTAGTCTGGTAAAAATTGGTATGAGGGGCAACGGAGCGGCACAGCGTCAGAAAATAAATAAAAATACCAGTAAAAGTAAATTGTTGCTCTTTAAAAATTTAACCAGCGAACGCTTCTATTATTCAAGAGGTTTGAAATTCAATCGGGTTGAAACTTTTACACGCTATATCGATTTTGTATCATTTTCAAAAGCTGGTATGCTTTGGTTCTGATACTTTATGTTATTGAGGCTGCTTGTAAAGATTTTTCAACACTAGTAGTACAGAATAAATAATAGTACTGATCTATTTATGTACTACACTAGCAGAGAATAAAAATTTATGTACCTAACAGTGTGCGGACGATGTAAATGCGGGCATAGACACAGCGTTCAATGTCTGTCTGCAGCCTTATTTTCGTGCAGGAACCTCCGCCCCCCTCCGTCTCCGGCTGGTGGAGTAGTTTTGTGTCGGACTTGAACTTACTAAAACCGCACGCCGTCTCGGATCTTCAGATGCCGGGGTAAGGTGAGCCTGGCCAGAAATTTCACGTGAATGGTGGAACTCTTCAACTACTACTAGTAAAACATCCTGATTCGAGGTTTATTGAATGGCTTAGAACAGTAATGGATGAAATACGGCCCGCGGGCCAGCTCCGGCCCGCGGATGTATTTAATCCGGCCCTGTTAGTCCTTCGATATGAATAGTATATGGGCCGTGATAATTATATTTTGGCGGGGAAGTAAATATGGGACAAAGATTGACCTAACAATTATACATTTTTTTATCGATTCGCTCGAACATTACAATAAATTAAATAAAAAATGCAAGAAAACTGAGGTAGTCTAAACTTATTTAAAGCTGGGCTGAAAGTTACTTCACCAGAGCTGGGGAGAGGGCGGTATCCCAGTATATAATTCAGGCCCTCTTCTAAAATTTCTTAACTTTTCTTCTGGCCCTCCATTAAGAAAGCTTGCCCACCACTGGTTCAGGGTATTGTCCACTGTGTATTTATTCTAAATTTACTAATTAATTACAGTCAACCTCACTACCTAATCAACGTGGTGGTCGGCACGAATAGCCTCACCCGCGGTGGAGACAAGTACTCCGTGGAAAAGATCGTCATCCATGCAGATTTCGATCCCAATAGTATCGCAAATGACATCAGCATCATCAAGGTCTCAAAGGATATTCAGTTCAGTGAGAAAATTCAACCTATTGCATTACCTGATGGGGATACTGGAGCTGATAAAGAACTGTTGCTGAGTGGTTGGGGAAGGACTTCTGTAAGTACACATAAGGACTCATCATCATCACAGATATTAATTCCATTAGTATCTAAATCTTACGCTCTAGAGCCAGGGATCTCTACTTAATCCAATTAAAATTTTGCGGGCCCCACTGTCATCTGTTCTCCCATCTCCTGGCTAGCGACATGGCCACAACTTTCAATGAGTAGGTCTCGAAAATCTTGATGATGCTCCAAAAACACCCCAAGTATCATCACATCTCATCATTCCCGAAGAGACAGATCCCTATATCTTTGATCCTGGCTTCATGGTCCACAATCTTCCATCTAGCAGTCGTCCTGGGAATAGGTAGGTTTTGTTAACATAATTATGTTACCACCTAATGTGATATGATGTACCACCTGTAACAGCGCCAACTATACTCTGGACGCTCATTATACACTGTATTAAAATATGTTGAACCTATATTAGTTAACAATGTATATTCTTACTGTCAATAAAGTTTTTATTATTATTATAGGTATATCAGAAATCTTCTAGAATTAATGAGAAATGGCTATCTAGATTCTTCCTAATGCCAATACCCCTTCATTCGGCCATCGTTCGGTTATAATCGAATCCAGGATATCCGACCTACGATAGATATCGTGGATTCGATTCCACACAGCACTGATTTGGATATTAAAGACACTGAAATTGTTTAAAACTCTCTCTCACTGCGTATAATAGAGCGGTGAGTAGGGTAGCCAGAGCTCACTGGAGAGTTTTTGTGCTGTCTGTGGGAAGACCAAAGGCTTGTCCTAATTTTGTGTTCTGCCCTGAAGGCATATAAAATCTCTGTTCTTGCAGGGTCGGCAGCGCGGATGTGACTGCACTGGTGTTACACACGTTCATAGGTCACGATAACCACTTTCCAACAGGTGGGACGTGTGCTCGTCTGCCACTTAAGTTGTATAAAAAGAAATATATATCAAACTAAAATCTCGTAACATATTCGTAGAGTATCCTGTATTACCGCAAACAAAAAATATGGATATAGTTAAAATGAACCCTTCCCGCATAGCGATGTGAGTGCTCTCTAATTGTGTCATTAGGAGCACCGACATGACCCAAAAACTACGACATACAGTCTGAGAACAACGTTAAAATATAGGTCAAATTTGTTTATTACATACATACATATAATCACGCCTTTATCACCAGAGGGTTACGCAAATGAATTACCACCCACATTTCACCAATCATTGAATTCGATCCCATGTAATAGGGGGTGAGCCTATGGCCGCCTTCCGGGCGCTATTGTTGACTCAAACCATGCATCTGAGGCTGAGCCTGGGCTGTATATATCTGCCTGATGTTTAACAGCCCTATCTTTTAGTTGCCTTGTACAACACCGCATGGGAAGAGATGGGGTGTTCCAAATTCTACTCTGCCGGGACTGTACTATTTCATTGTAATTCGTTTTGAAAAGCAATGGAAAAGTTCTTACAACCTTACATATTAATAAAACCTTTTATAGTTTAGGAGGTAGGACACGGCGGTATTTCCGCCCAATTGAGCAGTCCGACTGGGGAAGTACCTCCGCCCTACAGAATACCGCGTTATAATAACTTCATGTTGTGTTCCCAACGGTGAGTAGGGTAGCCAGAACTCACTGGAGAATTTGTGCTGTCAGTGGGATGACTAAAGGCTTGTCCTGCTTTGTCCTCTACACTGACGGCACAGAAACTCTGTGCTTACAGGATCGGCTGCGCGAGTGTGACTTCTCTGGTGTTACACACGTCCATAGGCCATAGGCGGTAACCACTTTCCACCAGGTGGGCCGTGCGCTTTTCTGCCAACTAAGTGGTATAAAAGAAACCAGAATTGATTTATGACACTACAATAAAATAGTTCACTATATGTCTAGACATTTCTTTTAAATGTAGCTCATATGTCATTCTGTTATTACTCGCATATGAAAATTCTTACGTTGTTCTGAAATGTTGTTAACAAATGCCCGTACACTATTGTAATGTGTTTATGTTATTATTTTTCAAAAACGCGGAAAAATTTTCTACTTACGAACCATTTTTGTATTGGAGTCCCTATCGAATTGAAGCGGATAGGAAATAGTGTGTTAGGTGTTTTGTGTCTCAAAATTCAAGACGAATCCAGGGCCTGGATGCGTCAACTTAGCTGCTTGGATGGGTCAACCGAGCTGCTTTGATATGTCACCTGAACTCCCTGGATTTCGAGGAACTCAGTTTGTCAGAGTATTTCCCCTAGAGAGGAACTGGCCCTCGTTTCTACTAAAGCAAAAGCACTTTCATACCACAGATACCGCAAAAAATGGCATTAAATTCAAGACTTTATTTGTATCCTATTAAAGTCCAAAATTGAATGAAAAGACTTTCATTAAACCATTTCGTTGACTCTGCTAATTAATTTTTAACTTTAACCACATTGCTTTATAGTCTAATATTAAATGGATTTTTAACAGTGTCTGTTTTAGGATAGTGGTTTTGCTTTAGCATAATCGAGACCCTGTTCGCAGATTCATCCTATGTTGAATTTAATAACATAAACATAAACTCACGACTATACCCACGAAGGGGTTGGCAGAGGTGCCTGCACCCACACTTCGCCAGTTTATGTTTAGGTCCCAATGTAATAGGTGGCGAGCCTATTACCATTAACCGAGCACTAATAAACCTGCGATAAATACACACATAACACACATAAATTCGAAAAGATTGTGTGGTTGTGCTATTGGTGTGTGCTATGGTAAAACCTGGGATCGAACCCGAGACCTCGTCTCAGCAGTCCATTACCCATACCACTAGGCTACCGCGGTTCTCTGAATTTAAATCTGAATTTAATCCTACAGTATCAAAAGTGCTCGTGATGGTTCCCGAATAGGTATTTTGAATTAATTATTTCTGATTGATGCAGTACCCCGGCTCGCTGCCCCAGCAGCTACAAATGATCAACCTGACGTCGCTGAGCGTGGAACGCTGCCAGTGCATCTACAACAACGTTAACCCAGTGTTCGAGAGCCAAATTTGTTCTCTCACTAAGTCTGGCGAAGGAGCTTGTCATGTAAGTAACAATCTCAACTTAGGAATAATTCCTAAATTGGGCGATTTCAAAAGTTACGAAAACTTATAAAATTAAAATTTCTAATCTACTTAACTAAAATCAAATTAAACTATGAGTGATTCTGTAGCACTCTGGGGTTATTTAACCCCAAGAAAATTTAGTAATTTTTGTTTTCACAGATCATACGTAATATCAAAAGATTTTTATGATTTTCTGAAGCAAATATTATTTTTATAATTACAGGGCGATTCTGGAGGCCCTCTTGTTGAAGGTAACGCTGTTGTCGGAGTCGTGTCTTGGGGTATGCCCTGTGCCCGTGGCTATCCTGACGTATACACCCGGGTATATTACTTCAAGGACTGGATTCTGGAACGAATTTCAAGCTAATTATCATTTTATTTAGGATACTATTGCACTTATCTAAGGCCAATAATAACAGTGAAATATTTTTCAATGATGTGATGTAAAATCAATAAAGGTTATATGTTAAATGTGTTTTGTTTATTCTCTATGTTCGTTGGTACAGAACATTTTATTACTTGGAGACTTCAGACGCCCACTGTAAACACAGCACTTAACAAAAATATTGTCCAATTAGGTTTGGTCTGTACTTCTACCTTCCAACCATCTTAAGATACGTGATCTTAAGAATTATATATAGAAATGTTGTTGTACTACGTGGGTTGAATTGTATTGGTCTTGAGACTTTCTTTGTGAATCTATAATAGTACTTCATATTCGAATCTTTGAATTATTATTATTAAATACAAAAACGTTA
Organism: Eilema griseolum; assembly: GCA_963662185.1. Classification (NCBI taxonomy): domain Eukaryota; kingdom Metazoa; phylum Arthropoda; class Insecta; order Lepidoptera; family Erebidae; genus Eilema; species Eilema griseolum. The sequence goes on from OY759232.1 coordinate 6,870,041, forward strand.
GCGTCCAACGACGGGAATGATCTTTGATGACCCTTCGTGTAGCGGTTGTTTCATGAATTTCTCCTGATCCTACCTTTTGAGGAGGGTATGGGTGTAGTGAGAATCGCTCTTGGTCCCTTCAGTATGAACATAAAGGCACGTTCAAATAATTGTCTGTCTGTATATCTGTCTGGTACGCTTTCACATCTAAATCATAGAACCGATCAAGATGAAATTCAGTACAGACATGGACCAGAGCGTGGCACATAAAAGGAAATAGGGTATCTTTTGTCGCGAAAAACGGTGTTAAAAGAGTTCAAATATGAAATGAAAGTTTGCATGAAAATCGTCATTTTTGAAGAGAATCCAATTTGGGACACAGATTGATTAGTGGTTGGGAAGATAAGCCACATATGTACGTATACCTACTTATTTGATATTTTTTTGCACCCGTTGTCGAAACCGTGCTAGGTTTGTGGTGAGGATGGAAAATTAATGAGAGTAGGTAAAAAAAATATTATTATTAATTAGTATAAATACAAGTACTTTTAATGTAACAACATTAATTATATCGAGTACAACAATTAAAATGATTACATCCCAATTAACAGTTAAACTTTACTAATGAAACAAACACACATGAAAAATGTGATAAGCTATTACGTACTACATGTTTACAACACAATTCCACATTCTTGTTACATTCAGCTGAATTTATCACGTCGGAACTAAATAAAAATGAACGCAGAAGACATAGTGTGTTTACTTGGTTGCATCTTATCAACAGTGTGCATAATACCGTTAATGATAACGTGGTGTCTAATACCAAAATGGCGGACCTTACAAAATTATATAAGTATCAATCAAATCATAACTGGAACCATGCATTTGGCCTGCCTCACGGCTGCTACATTTGTGTCTCAAGATTTTAAGGATAACGAAGACCGTCATACAATACTCAGAGATATTACCGGATACTTCTTCGCAATCACGATATGTTGGTCTCTCTCTAATTCTTTAGTCGCCTACATAAGACTGGTATTAATATATCCTGGTAAAATAAGTTGTGAAAAGAGACAAGTGACAATATTCACGTATCTATCTTTTATTCTAATTCATGTAATAAGTGATTTTATAATTCCTAAGATTTTCAAAATAGACAGAGGCAGTCTGCAATTTGTGTTTGTAAAAATGTTGACATTGTTTATCGTAATGACTTTAATTTTAATTATATTTATTAGGGTGGTGATATCAGTGCTGTCTTGTTTTAAAAAGAGAATGTCTAACAGAAAAATGAGCGACGTGTTGTCTTTGGTAGGAGTGGCATTGATATGTGATTCAGCAATTATAGCACATTTATTTTTCATGGCTCTCATTGCTGCCACCTGGATTTATTCCTTTGGATTGTTTTACTTCAGTCATCGGCTGGTGTTTCAATCTCTGTTTGTGTTATTTAAAAAGTCGTCTAGGATCCATTGGGACAATTATTGTAAGAAACGGAAGAGTCGTGCCTTGTATAGTTTTGGACTTAAATAAGGAACCAATCTTCATCGGGTGATGAAGGCCCTATGCCTTCGCCTGAATTTAATAAAATATTAAAGTAATTCGTATGTTAACATTACCTACGAATTTAGATCGGATATCGGAAATGTATCGGAGAATTTCTGATCTGGCTATAATTTGGTACAGGAATAGATTATTATAGAGTGGAATAAAATAACAATAAAATACAGTTTTTTATATCGTTGGAATGGGTTGCCGGAGTAGTATCAAATATCGACGCAAGCAGAGCTGCGGGCAACAGCTTTTGTTAGATTAAATACCTGTGTAAAATAATTTTGTATGTTAATAATAGAATAAATAGGCTAATTCCTAAATAAATGATTGAAATGTAACCATAACGCTATGGAATAAGATTGAAAATTGTAAATATAAATGAGACAAAAATTGACAATGTAGAAAAAAAAATTGCCATCTTTTTGTAAGTTTGTAGGGTACCTAACGTACCTCATAATATATACAATATTTACATAAATATTATTTATTACATGTACACTTATTTTATTTGCCGACTGTACATTTTACTTAATCTACACAACTTACATATTATCTAATATTATTTTATGTGAATTATATTGGTTGGTCGATGTAACTTGTCGATATCATAAATATCGACATTAAGTTATCGACAGTGTCTCAACTCATTACCATGTAGATGTATAAGTTCTATATAGGTACCCGCTCCACCGATGCGCACGCGCAGAGGACACGGCCAGTCGCTAACCATACACGACGCGAAGCGCTTGCTATTTCCTTCCGCTAAACCGCATGTTTATTTACGTTAATCGATCTTGTTGCTTATATGTCTAAGTGTAGTATATACCTAAATATAGTCTTTGTCTGTACCTATCGCCTATCGCCCAATCTATCTTCCGTGCTTTCTGAGTTCGGCAATAGAACTATAGTGAATTGTACCTATCCTTCTGTGCCTGTGCTTAAACTGTCTTTCTGTGCCTGTGCTTAAAATAAACTATCCTTTCTTCTGTTGGTGAGTGTTTAATTGTAAATACAAACATAAACCCCATACTGGTGACCCCTATATTGAACAATGTCAGAGGATAAAGATTTTCAAGACGCAGTGGGGCAGCCACGCCCTAATTTAAGTGATGGGAACAAGTCGATAAAAAACATCGATGTTTTTCGAGTAGGCGTGCGAGTGCCACCATTCTGGGCGGAAGAGCCTGATATTTGGTTTGCTCAAGTCGAAGGACAATTTGCCATTTCTGGTGTTACAAGTGACCATACAAAATTTAATTATGTCATAGGTCATCTCGACAATCAAGATTCGAGGGAGGTTAAAGACATAATTGTCGATCCACCAGCGACCAATAAGTATGAGAAGCTCAAAACTGAACTTATTAAGAGGCTTAGCGCGTCCAAGGAGATTAGAATCAAGCAATTATTAATGCACGAAGAGCTCGGGGACCGCAAGCCATCGCAATTTCTCCGACATCTTCGTGGCCTTGCTGGTTTAAATATTCCTGATGAATTTCTGAAGACGATATGGATAAGTCGCCTTCCACATTGTATCCAGACCGTACTGGCAGGACAAGCCAGTTCAACTTCACTTGAAGAGCTAGCTGATTTAGCGGACAGGGTGAACGACCTCGCTTCTTCGACTCCAAAGGTTGCTGCTGTAAATGAAATCCCTGGCTCCGTTATTAATGATTTGGTGCGGGAGGTTGCTGAGCTGCGGAAACAATTTCAGAGTTTATCGTCGGGAAGGAACAGCAGAACTCGTTCATCGCATTCTCCACGTACTCAACGTAACCGAAGTACCTCAAGGCAGCGGTCGCAGTCAAATTATCGCAAGTTTCCTCTATGCTGGTATCATGGGTGTTTTGGAGAGAAGGCTGCTAAGTGCATACGGCCCTGCGACTACAAGGCGGAAAACTCCATGGGCGGTCGGTAATGGCGGCTGACGATTGCCCTTCTTCATCAACTGGTCGCCTATTTGTGACAGACAGATCTTCGAAGATGCAATTTCTAGTCGACACTGGTAGCGACCTGTGCGTCTTCCCAAGGTCAGCACTGCGAGATCGTCGTCAGCGGACTGAGTTTAGCTTATCGGCTGCAAATGGTTCTAATATCGCGACATATGGTTATATACATTTAAATTTAGATCTTAGCTTACGTAGAAGTTTTGTATGGCGTTTTATTGTTGCTGACGTCACAAAACCCATCATTGGCGTAGATTTTTTAAATTATTATAGTCTTGTTGTTGACGTTCGTAATAAACGTCTTATAGATAATTTAACGTCAGTTTCCGCTATTGCTAAAATAGCTCATTGTACCGATGTTTCTTCTGTAAAAGTGGTAACAGGTGAGTCACGGTTTCATAGAATTCTTGACGAGTTTCCCGAGATTACTCGACCAGCCGGTATACATCACACTACACCACACAATACAGTACACCATATAAACACGACCCCTGGCCCTCCAGTTTCTTCACCTCCTCGTCGTTTGGCTCCTGACAAGTTAAAAATAGCTCGAAAGGAGTTCCAAGACATGTTGTCCAACGGTACAGCTAGGCCTTCACAGAGTCCTTGGTCATCGCCTCTGCACCTAGCACCGAAGAAGAACAACGGGTGGCGTCCTTGCGGTGACTACCGTAAATTGAACGCTCGAACCGTGCCTGACCGGTATCCGATTAAGCATATTCAAGACTTCGCCCATAATATCGCTGGTTGCAAAGTATTTTCAACTTTAGATCTTGAAAAAGCTTACAATCAGATACCGGTTAGCCCCGAGGACATTCCGAAAACAGCCATTACGACACCATTTGGAATGTTTGAGTTCCCTTACATGACGTTTGGACTGCGGAACGCCGGTCAGACGTTTCAGCGTTTTGTAGATGAAATGACCCGGGGACTCGACAATGTGTATTGTTATTTGGATGATTTTTTAATTTTTTCGGACAGCCCAAACAGCCATGCACAGCATCTACGCGAAATCTTCAGCAGACTGAAGAAGTACGGTATGCTGGTTAACACCTCCAAATGCGTACTTGGTAAGAACGAAGTGAAATTCTTAGGATACCACATTTCAGAGCACGGATGCAGACCTCTTGACGAAAAGGTGCAGGTGATAAAAGATTTTTCACCTCCTACGAACGTGCGGCAACTGAGAGCGTTTCTGGGTATGCTTAACTTTTATAGAAGATTTCTTCCTAAAGCAGCCCAGATCCAAGCTCCATTGCATGCCCTACTAACAGGTTCTGTCAAAGGTTCACATCCCATTAACCTATCTGGAGATACTTTAGCAGCTTTTCAAGCTTGCAAAGACAGCTTGTCCGACGCTGCCTTATTGTCACATCCAGATTGTTGTGCTACACTCGCAGTGGTTACTGATGCTTCCGACAAAGGCATTGGTGCAGTTTTGGAACAATACAAAGACGGAGCATGGCAACCATTAGCTTTCTTTTCAAGAAAGCTTAGCCCGTCTCAAATCAAATATTCACCATATGACCGGGAGCTTCTTGCCATCTATGAAGCCATTAAATATTTTAGGCACATGCTCGAGGCTAGGCATTTTGTTGTCTATACTGACCATAAGCCAATCAGTTTTGCTTTCCACGAGAGGAAAAATACCTGTTCGCCAAGGCAGTATAGACATTTAGATTTTATTTCCCAGTTCACCACGGACATACGCCATATATCCGGTAAGGATAATGTCGTTGCGGATACATTATCGCGTATTGAGGAATTGGAAGCGCCTGTAAGCCTCGAGACATTAGCTGAGGGACAGCTAGTAGATTCAGAACTACATAAGTTGTTGAGCGAGGGTTCGTCTCTGCACCTGCAGAAACTTAACATTCCAGGAAGTTCTGTTTCGTTATACTACGACGTTAGTAACGCAACTTCCAGACCTTACATACCCAAGACTCTCCGCAGGCAGGTATTTGATAGTCTGCACTCACTTAGCCACCCTGGCGCTAATGCATCGGCCCGACTAGTAGCCGAGCGATTTGTTTGGCCAGGCGTGCGGAAAGACTGTAGAGAGTGGGCGCGTACTTGCTTACTGTGTCAGCGAGCAAAAGTTCACCGCCACGTGAACGCACCTCTTGGCACTTTTGCCCTTCCACGCGCCCGTTTTAAACAAATCCACATAGATTTGGTGGGACCCCTTCCTTTATCTCATGGCTATCGATACTGCTTGACGGCAGTAGACCGGTTTACCCGATGGCCGGAAGCAGTACCAATTGAGGATATTACTGCCGAAACGGTAGCCAAGGCTCTTTTGTCCATCTGGATAGCTCGATTCGGTTGTCCGACAGACATCGTAACAGACCGTGGACGACAGTTCGAGTCGGCTCTGTTCCAATGTCTGTCTAAGCTGGCTGGTTTCGAGCATAGGCGGACCACAGCATACCACCCAGCCTGTAATGGTTTAGTTGAGCGTTTCCACCGGCAACTAAAAGCCGCTATAGTGTGCCACGCGAATGATAGGTGGTCCGAGTCTTTACCCTGGGTGTTATTAGGGATTAGGACGGCATTTAAAGAAGATTTGAAGGCTTCCTCTGCTGAACTGGTTTATGGGGAGCCGTTAAGACTTCCTGGTGAATTCTTTGAACCTACTGTTACTGGTAGCACCGACATATCCGACTTTTCTGTTAGAATCAGAAATTTCGTCGATAAGCTGCGACCCGTACCAGCCGCCCGTCATAGTAAGCCGAGGGTATTTGTGTACAAGGAGTTGGAGACTTCTGACTGCGTCTTCCTGCGTGAAGACGCGTCACGAGGTTCCCTTCAACCTGCATACTCTGGACCGCACAAAGTTCTCGCCAGAGGAGATAAAGTTTTTAAAATACTCTTTAATAACAAAGAGATGACAGTGTCAATAAACCGCCTTAAACCGGCTTTCACACTGTCTGTTCAAAATAAACCAGAAGCAGATGACCAACGCGACCACGTGACCCGTTCTGGGCGACGTGTAAGGTTTCCTGATTATTATCGCCCTTGACGGTCTCTGGTGGGGGGTGGTGTAGGGTACCTAACGTACCTCATAATATATACAATATTTACATAAATATTATTTATTACATGTACACTTATTTTATTTGCCGACTGTACATTTTACTTAATCTACACAACTTACATATTATCTAATATTATTTTATGTGAATTATATTGGTTGGTCGATGTAACTTGTCGATATCATAAATATCGACATTAAGTTATCGACAGTGTCTCAACTCATTACCATGTAGATGTATAAGTTCTATATAGGTACCCGCTCCACCGATGCGCACGCGCAGAGGACACGGCCAGTCGCTAACCATACACGACGCGAAGCGCTTGCTATTTCCTTCCGCTAAACCGCATGTTTATTTACGTTAATCGATCTTGTTGCTTATATGTCTAAGTGTAGTATATACCTAAATATAGTCTTTGTCTGTACCTATCGCCTATCGCCCAATCTATCTTCCGTGCTTTCTGAGTTCGGCAATAGAACTATAGTGAATTGTACCTATCCTTCTGTGCCTGTGCTTAAACTGTCTTTCTGTGCCTGTGCTTAAAATAAACTATCCTTTCTTCTGTTGGTGAGTGTTTAATTGTAAATACAAACATAAACCCCATAGTTTATTAGAATAAAATTATTCGTAAAGAATTTTTATACGCCTTAATCATCAAATAATAATTAAGATCTATATTTATTCTTGATTGAACTAATAGACGATGAACTATTCGAGATTCATAATGCAGTAAGAGCTCCCGCTTCGTATTATAATATAAATTGAACATAAAGATGAATATTTTTTTTTTTTATATAGGACACGTCAATTGGACTTCGCCTTGCCTGATGGTAAGCTGAAGGCAAAATCCCAGAAAAGAGGGTCACCATTACTTACACATACCGTGTGACAATGGTGACACTCAGCTTGACGGCCTTATCATATGCTTTTTCACGCCCCGCTTAAAGGACCCGGGACTGTAGGAAGAAGGAAACACGTGAGCTGGTAATGAATTCCAGGCCTTAATGGTGCGACAGAGGAAAGAGTCTCCGAACCGCTTGGTTCTTGATCGGATGTTTTGCACCGTGTGCGGATGACATCTAAGACCTGCACGCGTTGTCCTGTGTAGGAAAGGGGAGGGTGGGACTAATTGGAAGAGCTCATCAGAACACTCCCCATGGTACAGACGGTAAAATACAGCCATGGACGCAACATCTCTACGCAGCTGTAAAGGTTCTAGGGTGTTCGTGATCTCGGGATTCCCAATGATGCGGACCGCACGTCGCTGCAACCTGTCGAGAGCATCTAGTAAGTACTTTGCTGAACCATCCCAGAGATGCGAGCAGTACTCCACACAGGAGCGAATTTGTGTCTTGTATAGAAGACACCGCTGCTCCGGCGTGAAAAATCGTCTCACTCTGTTCAGGACTCCGAGTTTTCGTGAGGCTGTTTTGATGATGCTTTCGATGTAGTTTTTGTTATTCAGGTTGCAGCGAACAACCATACCTAGGATATTGAGATTGTCCTGCAGCGGCAGTGGCGTGCTCTGAAGAGTGGGGAGGGGAAGGAAAGAAGATACTTTTGCTGTAAACGCACATGCCTGCGTCTTCTTGGCATTGAACTCAACCAGGTTCTCAGAGCCCCATTGAGAAATGTGATTCAGGACCCCGTCAAGCTCAGTGACAAGAAGCTGCCTTTTCTCTGCGATATCTGACTGCTTGGCCGCTGGATGTCCATGATAACTCCCATGTAAAGTGCTATCGTCTGCATAACAATGAACATTGCCGGTAGACAGCATGTCGTTGATATGCAGAAGAAAGAGAGTGGGTGATAAGACGGACCCCTGGGGCACGCCAGCATTAACCTGCAGAAACTCCGAAGCTCGTCCGTCACAAAGGACGCGCATACGGCGCTCCTGCAGGAAGCTAGCAACCCAGTTGCACAGCCTAGAAGGCAGACCAAAGGCAGGTAGCTTAGAAAGAAGCGATTTGTGCCAGACTCTATCGAAAGCTTTGGCGATGTCAAGACTAATTGCCAGTGACTCACCGTGCTTGTCCATAGCCTCACCCCAAAGATGGGTAACGTATGCTAGAAGATCACCCGTTGACCGTTTCGGTCTGAAGCCATATTGCCGGTCATTAATTAAGGAGTGATCCTCTAGGTGCCGCATGAGCTGTTTGTTAATTATGTGCTCGAACACTTTGCACAGCACTGAGGTGACGGCTATGGGTCGATAGTTGGCTGGCTCCGAGCGATCCCCCTTCTTGGGAATCGGCTGAACATTCGCCTCTTTCCAAGGCAAAGGCACTGTACCCGAACTGTAGGATAGCCGGTACAGGCGCGTAAGCATTGGAGACAACTCCGCTGCACATTTTTTCAAAACTACCGCTGGAATACCATCCGGAATATAATACCGAATCATTAAAACCATAAATTGCTTTTACTTTACTTGCTTGAATTGAATAGGAATGAGAAGGAATAGACATAACTATCGAACGCTCTACTGTAACCAGTTGATCGTTCATAGCAGATCATCAAATAATAATAAAGAATTAAAGAGACAAATCAGCTTACAACAGACAGTTGTGGAGCAAAAGCGATACCTAAAAACAACAGTACATTATAGTGTAATACTAGCTGGGATATTTACCATGTTTATTACATTTGTTGAGCATGATCACGGCGCTAGTAACAGCGCCAAAATATAGGTTGTTCAACAAAATACATGGTAAATATCCCGGCGAGTATTACACTAGTATTGTGAATGACCATGCCAATCTCAAATCAACAACAGTACCGTTGTTTGTTCCCCTAGCTCATGAGAAATACAAACATAAACGGCACTTAAAGTTTGTCAGCTAGTTTGCGCAAATAAGGGTAGAACAGACGTATTTAGGGTGTGTTTGGAAAAGAAGACAGTGAAGAATAAACATAGTATACTATGTACTCGGGTGAAAACGATATTGTATTAAGACCGTTGTAATTTTCATACAAAAATTCACACCATATCCAAATTTTTTTTTCTACCACTTAGGTGGCAGACAAGCACACGGCCCACCTGATGGAAAGTGGTTACCGTGGCCTATGGGCGTGTGCAACATCAAGGGTGTCACACTCGTGCTGATAAAAGCATAGAGTTTCTGTGCTGTCAGTGCTGAAGACAAAACAAGACAAGTCTGTGGTCTTTCCACTGACAGCACAAAAACCCTCCAGTAAGCTCTGGCTACCCTACTCACCGCCGGGAACACAACACGAGGTTATTATGGACGCGGTATTCTGTAGGGTGGAGTTACTTCCGTCGTGTCCTTCCCCACAAAAAGATCTTATTTAATAACATCTATTATTGATTTTTTTGAAGTAATGGGTAAGATACCCTGTCCCCTAGATGCACTATTTAAAGCCCCTATCTATAGAAGTAAAATATAAAATTTTGGAGGCACAAATTCAGTATAAGTCTCTAAAATTCTGTTTCTCTGCCTGGTAGGACACGACGGTATTCCCGTCCGAATTGAGCAGTCCGACTGGGGAATTATTATTATTATTATTAAAATTATGGACGAGCAGCATGTTTGCTGATATGTCCACTTCATGGTGTTGGAGTACAGTTCAGTCCAGTCCATATCTCTTACCTCCACCCTATAGAATACCACGGCTATAATAACTTCGTGTTGTGTTCCCGGTGGTGAGAAGGGTAGCCAGAGCTCACTGGAGTTTTTGTGCTGTCAGTGGGAAGACCAAAGACTTGTCCTGATTTTGTGTTCTGCACTGAAGGCACATAAAATCTGTTCTTACAGGGTCGGCACCACGGATGTAACTCCACTGGTGTTACACACGTTCATAGGTCACGGTAACCACTTTCCATCAGGTGGGCCGTGTGCTTGTCTGCTTACTAAGTTGTATAAAAAAATATGTTACCTAAACTTTGACGGCTCATAATGTACATACTCAAACATATATATATTTGTAATTGAGATTTTAAATAACAGGTGTTTACTAGACAAAGTAAATGTTAATAAACCGGCATTGACATTTGATATTACTCGAAATTAAATTTGCATCCATTGTACTGCGCAAACCACTGGAACACAATACATAATCGATACATTGAACATTTTAAAAGCCGTTCTGCATTCATGAATCCACCTGCAACTCTATTAAATTTTGGATGGATGGTATAAGTAAATAGGACACTACGGTATTTCATTCAAATTGAGCAGTCCTACAGAATACCGTGGCAATAATAACCTCGTGTTGTGTTCCCGGCGGTGAGTAGGGTAGCCAGAGCTCACTGTCAAACCAAAGCCTTGTCCTGCTTTGTCTTCTACACTGACGACACAGAAACTCTCTGTTTACAGGGTAGTCAGCGCGATTGTGACTCATCTGGTGTTGCGCACGTCCATAGGCCACGGCAACCACGTTCCATCAGGTGGCCCGTATGCTTGTCTGCCACCTAAGTATACAAATATACATGTATACAAATTGTAATCTGGTCCGATGTCACTCCGTCACTATAAATCCGAGGATAAACAAAGGCTTTCAATAAACAACAACAAATAAGCCCCTTTTCTTTATTATTGACATGCATATTTGCATAGCGCCAGCAAATCAGACTCGAATAAAACATTTAGGTACTCCGTCGCTTTGATCAAAACTATTTCGTATTTCGTTGTTATCGCAAGAAGTCATTAAGTGACATTATTCTAAGAAAAAGTGAATTTTAGTTGAAATAAGTTAGTGGTTATGTTAATCTGCTCTTTAAAACGAACAAGAGAAAGTTGCAAGTCCTTAAAATTTTACCAAAAGCAAAAGTAATTTTTCCCACTATAAATTTATTCACAAAAAATAAAAGTAGATATTTCTTAAATTTTAATAAAATCACGAATTTCTACTTAAACGTTAATTCAATCAGCTGCCATCTGCTGGAAAGTGGTGTAAATCGATGTATTTAGATATGTCCCCGACATAGTCAAATCAGCGAGTTGTTTGGACACCCAGACCGTATATTAAATGAAACACGACTGAAATAAAATTACTGAAAAACAACGTTTTAATAAACGACTGAACGACGTGGCATCTTTTAGCTACATGGGATTCACTGATGAGTTACTACTTGATTACTTCTGTATCTCATGACATGGGGAGTGAGGCTCCTATTTCTTTAAAATTCTAATGACCATACCGTAAATTTTCACCCTTAATTTAAGATTTTCATTTCAAAACTGTTCTTCAGCCTCGTATTCTCAAATAACCGTAACTAGTAGACATACCTAAACAACACATTATTTAAAACTCGACGGCTGATATAGTATATGAGCATAAGACGACAATTTGGCAAATATATTTGATAAGATTTTATTGTTAATACTAGCGGTCCGCCTTCATTCAGAAACTATTCGTATTTTTCTACTTTTTTTGCGCGCTGTATCTACTGTCCTGGGAAATCATCGCCCGTCGGAAGCGGTTATATCGAAAACGAACCGACTAAAACCGCACACCGTCTTGGGTCTTCCGATGCCAGGGTGTGAGGTTGCCCATAACCATAAAGTACTTCCCATTCTCCCTTTTTTTTTTTCACGTGCGCAAAATCCCCACGGATACCTCCCTACCGGAGCCGGTGGAGGAGGTTATGTCGGACTCGAACCGACTAAAACACACGCCGCCTGTGGGTCGTTTTGGTTGCCGAAGGTGAGGTTGACAGGCATATCCCTCGCACCCCGGCCGACCCAGGGCCATCTCTCACGATCTGGCTCTCTTCTCGGATGTGGGGACTACTGAGTCCCCGAAAAAGGGGAGGCGCGCCAGGCGCGCCACCGCCTCGGCCTGCTTCCGCCAGGGTGACAGGCGGCTTTACCTGTCACCCCCAGGCCTGCGCTCATGGGGGCCGACGCCCGAGTTGCCTTCGTACGCGGGCAGCTTGGCTTGCGATCCTTCGTCGCTCCCGCCCCGCCTCCTCCTTCACGAGCATTACTTGCTCGCAGAAGGAGGCGCCGGCCGCCCACGCATCCGCGCAGCGGACCATCGCCGCGAGCAAGGTGGAGAGCGTGAGAACCTTCACTCCCAGGGCCGCCACAAGCTCGCGCCTCGGCGCCCATTCTCCCCCTTTGACTTAACCATACAGAATCGATCCGACAGAAATATGACACGGATAAGGCGTGTAGACACGATTAAATTATTAAGTCAACGGCACATCATATATTCTCCTCGCCTCTTTGGTATACTTTTAATCTCATCAGTCAGCCTTATCCGTGCCGTAACCATGCCGTATCAATCGTTTCTGTATATTTTACGTTTTAGGGGCGAAATTTCCCTATACTTGCGGTCCTTGCCTTTTATATACTCCTTAAAATATAAAATGAATAAATAGAATATATGGGTGTGCGTTGTTTTAAAGACAATTGTTTTATATAATTTCGTTTTACAGAAAATGTTTCGCATAATTTCGTTTCATAGAATAATCAATATACAGAATACTTACTTTAAAGATTTTTAAATCATTGATTTTTGTTTCACATAAAATTTAACATTAGAATAATCATATCATAGAATAACAAATCAAATATTATTTATCATTATATTGTTTATTTAATATAAAACTTATTACCAAGACTAACATATTATCAAAGTGACAGTTTCTAAACGTTTCAATTCATACCGTTGATAAAATGCATACCCTCATATAAAATTACAACACCGCGTTGACAGAAATAATGCGGTTAATTTCTTATCAAGCAGGAAAACAAACTTGTTATTCTTACTCATAGTGACTTAAGCACATGCTAACTGTATTTACATTTTTTTTTTGTAAAATGAGTGATACAGAAGTAAATAGTACCTGTGAAGTGTTTAAATCAAAGAGAGGAGGATTAAAACTGTATGTAGATAGTTATACATACACAAAAACTAAACAAAACAAGAATGTGATATACTGGTTGTGTAACATGTATCATAATAAAATTTACAAATGCATTTCAACTGTTAATACGACAATAAATGATTGTGGTTTACACACAATATGTAAACAGTCGCAAAGTCATAACCATGGGCCAGACCCGACAGCAAAAGGAATTGCAGACTTTAAACATAAACTGAAAGAAAACTCATCTTCAGGATTAAAAGTGTGCAATATTTTGCAAAATACTAAAGCAGAAACGGATCCTGATATTTTAGAATGTTTACCATCTACGTCTGCTCTAAAGCAAATAATTTATCGCCAAAAATCAAGAAACAAAATAGGCATAGATGAACCTACTGATATATCTTTTGAGTTAAATGCTTCCGAAACTCAAATTAATGGTGTCAATTTTATCATTAAAGATAGGATTTATGACACCAATAAAAGAATACTCCTGATGTCAACGTTAAACTTTGTAAAAATATTAAGTGAATCAGATTACTGGATACTTGATGGTACATTTAAGATTGCTCCCCTCATCTTCAAGCAACTGTACACCATACATGGCAATGTATTTTTGGACAACCCGAAAACATTTCCATTAATATTTTGTCTCTCTACACACAAAGACAAGCGAACGTATGACTTAATATTTGAACTGATATTGGAATATGGAGCCGAAAATAACATCAAGATATGTCCGAAAGCGTGTATTCTTGATTTTGAAAAGGCAGCCATTTTGAGTTTACGATCTAATTTTGAAAATACTATGTTAAAGGGTTGCCACTTTCATTTCAGTCAAATAATTTCCAGGTGAAGCTATACTTTTTTTTAATATAACGATAAGTTAATACAATAAACGATTCTGGGTGGTCCTATTTCTGGGTGATTAAAAAAATATAACCACGAAGGCTGAGGCGGGAGCTCCGCTCCTCTTCGCTCCCGCCTCAGCCTTCTAACCTAACCTACCAGATTCGGGGTAATCTGAGTCGGGGTGTTAACTATAATGACGTTTTATTAACAATTTGATTTTATTTTATTTTACAGAAGAATTTCAAGCAAACAAATTTGTAACAAAATATGCGAAAGATAAAAAATTCTATATTGATATGAAATGTATTATAGCACTTAGTTACTTGGAACATTCAGAAATACCTATTTATTTTGAAAAATTAATGGAGAACATGGAAGATGACGACAGTAAAATCATGGCAAATTGGTTTCAAGAAAACTATGTTTATGGCACAATAAGTAGCCAACCAAAATATTCACCTGAATTTTGGAGTTGCCATGAATTAAATACTATGAAAATACCAAGAACACAGAATGCAGCTGAAAGTTGGCATCATAAAATCAATACTTTAATTGGTAAACCTAATCCCAAGACCTACCTGCTCATCAAAGAACTGATTAAAGAAACCATGTCAAACACGGCTGAGATTGAAAAAATTCTATGTGGTAGCCCACCAATACCTAAAAAACGAAAGTACTCATATAAAGATGATCGTATTGATGTTATTTTACAGCATAAGCAAAATTAAATTACTACAAGCAATCGGAAAAAATTTAAAATTGTAAAAGTTACAGTTAAAAAAAATGTGAAAAATAATTCTACAGTTTGATAAGTTTGTTAAACAAAAAAATGTGATTGAAAATTCATTCAATTGTGTTTCTGTGAAATATGTTTCATTGTAGTGAATTGTATTTGAAACAATAATATTCGAAATAAAAATATAAGGACCAAATATTATATGAAACATTTTCTGTGAAACGAAATTCTATGAAATTTCTTTCTGCGAAATAAGGGGCTCCCAGAATATATATATATATATATACCTATGTCATAGAAATCAAAGCATATCTTTCGCAGTAAGGTACATCAGCTTCCTCCATTTCGAGACGCCGACGATGGAGTATCTAAATTTAAAAAAAAAAAATTATTTGCATGTGTTTGATGAAAACTTGCAAATTATTTGGACTCAATAATGTTAACGAGACTTAACACAATAATGGTATAGGCAGTCCCGACCCGTGGTACAACTGGGATATAGGTACATACATACCTTGCCAGACGTTTGACCAGGTTACACCGACTGTGGTCACAGGTCAGTCAGCCTGTGACCATGGTCGGTGTAACCTGGTTGAAACGTATAACACTGTACTGTATACCGTGATCATGGTACTTGTAACAGCGCTGAAATATCGGTTACTCGAAGAAAATAATAAACATGGTAAATATCCCGGCGAGTTTTAAACTATTAATGGAAGAGTTATCCAGCAACAGTAATAGGCTAAGTAATTGAAATAAAGCAAAAAAATAAAATTGTGAAAATCCTGAAAAGTATTCCATCAATCCCTCTAGACAAATGGCAATACGTTCTTTAGAATAGAATACATTGATCAATGTATGGAGCCAGAATTCGTTGAGTAAAGAGAAATATCCAGGAGCATGAACCTCATAAAACTGCAATAAACTGTTTCTACATTTGTTTAGTCTTCCTACATAAAGCTTTTGAGTTGAGTCAACTAACTTGTCCTTTCATTGCGGTATTCGTACTTATGTGCGGTTTATCTCAGTTAACTCAAACTTTCACAGTTCAGCTACAGAGTCAAACCACTTTCTACTTTGTTTATTCATTTGTTTATGTACTGTATTTTAGTATTTGCTTGAAGTGAGGATAAATATAAGTAGATACAATCAATGATGTATTAAAAACTATAGATAGATAGATAGATAATTCTTTATTGCACACCAATATTATAAAAGATTTACAGACATAATTAAAGTTACAGTTAAATGCACAATGGGCGGCCTTTATCACTAAAAGTGATTTCTTCCAGGCAACCTTAGGATGGACAGGAATTAAAGTATTTAAGTGAGTGTTGGTGTAATATGTCAACATTTATAAAATAGTGTGTTACATGAATAATTACATAGTATACAAATATGATAAATAAATAGTTTGTGAATAGGAGAAGATTTCAACGACTACGCTGAATGGCGAATGGCTCTTTACAAGTTTTTTAAAAATATTTATGGTTTGTGCCTCTTTAATATTTACCGGCAATGCATTCCATAGGCCAATGGCGCTCTCTCTCTGTCTGTCTGTCTCTCTCTCTCTCTCTCTCTCTCTCTCTATCTCGCTCTCTCTCTCTCCCTCGAAACTTAAGAGCTATGCTCTTGTCGGTAGAGTCATCGCCACTTTTCTCTCTCCTCCGCCAATCCTTTTACCTCCTGATAACACATGACTTCTATCTTTTCTTTTATCTGTGCCATAAGCGTTCCTCTTGGTCTACCTCTTCTCCTCTTTCCTTCAACCTTCCCTTCCCTGATATTTTTTAAAAATAAATCATGTCTTATCAGGTGACCAATCATTTTTCCTCTTCGGCTCTCTATTATTTCCAGTATCGACCTTCTCTCCTGTACTTTGTGCAGTATGCTGCACTGATTTCGATTTATGGAGTCCCAAAATAAATTATTAAAAGAGAAAAACCAGACTGCTGCTCTGTCGGTTTATGATTGCCAAATGGTTCGGTTTATGACTGCTACTCTTTCGGTTTATGTTTGCCAATTCGGTTTATCCGCCTGCTATCAAACTTGTTTCGATATTTTAAGCAGCAGTCGGGTTTTTTATATTTAATAACTTTATTATACTTACTAATTTGTTATTACACGTGTTGTGATACACACTATCCTAAATTCTACATTATAATAATAATGTTTACTGAATATTGTAGCTTACCTATAATAAATAATGCAACGGAATAACCTATACACTTGAAGCAAACAAAAGTCCGTGCACATTGTGCCACATGCCACAATCTATATTTTATGCAAGTTTACCGCATTTTGTAATAGTACCGTGTTCAGTAAATTTGATTGTATTGCGTTCACCGACATTTGTAATTTTACGATGATCACCACGTTATGTGGCCGGCAGCGTATATCCACTTTTGACGAGTACAGTGTAAACGAATTCTGGAAGTTTGTACGCGTTCATTGTCTTTTAGCGGTAACTGTAGGTACCTATTTCAATAAGTGTAAACTTCAAAGTAATTATCTAATGTAAACTCTAGCTAGAGTCTCTAGCTAATTGTAGCGAAAATATTTCAAAAAGAAGTGGGTAGGTTCTGGAACCTAACTTTAGGTTCTGAAACCTAAAACATACCTACCTACTGACATTGTAAGCACTACCGCCGTAAAAAGATCACACAAAATATACTATTTCATTCTACTGCCATGAATTCCCATTCTATTGAGCACCTTGCGGTTAGGTGTGCAAAGTTTGGGCTGCATATGATGTATGGCTGCAGTACTGACGACCTACATACTATATTTCCTACCATTTTAAATGCAAAATTTTGTGCATGAGAGGGTTTTCAATGGAATAAAAGCCACATATCATCGCTATCAATGAGATCGAAGGCATATTTTAGAAAGGACATGTCGTGTGCTTGAAACCGGCGTAAATGTATGAAAAAAATATATGAAAGTAGAAGATGCGAAATACACGTAGTCTCTGTCGACCCTACTGGGAAAGAGGTGTGACTGTAAATATCATTTATTTATTTTAATTCAACTTAGGTGGCAGACAAGCATACGGCCGACATAATGGGTAGTGGTTACCGTGACCTTGGGACGTGTGCAACACCAGGGACGATTACGTACCTGAACTGAACGTACCTGAACCAGGAACACTATTATTAACCATATTAAACGAATAAAGACTTTGACTTTGACTATGACTTTGACGATACACTCGCGCTACCGACCCTAAAAACATTTTGACATCTTTTTTTGTTTACGTGCTCAAAATGGGGGGTAGATGTTGCTCGCGTCCGTAGGATTTACCACCTTCTCCTAGGCCCACCCTACACGTGCCCCCCGGGTGGTGCTAAATGAGCAACAACGCCGAGCAACAGGCGGCGGTCAATTAACCTGAATATTGGCCAATCACAAGCCAAGAAGGACTAAATCCCTTCTAAAAGAGTGACCATATTGCCTTGGGAAAGTAATATGTGTATGTCCCACACCTTTAAATATGGATACTATGAGTGAAACGAATATTGATTTGTCATGCGATCCGGCTAACGCCCGGCGCTTGCAGATACCCGGGTCTGCAAGTGGGAAGTATGTTACCGAAGACTGCGTGGAGGTAGGCGACCAGGCCCCCATGACGGTGAATGTTACTGGCAGCACAAACAAAAAATTAACCCAGCAGGCTCTCCATCCAGGTCTCTTCATCACAAGACCTAGGTCGTTTTCATTGAGCAACATCAAGACTACTGAGTCAAAGAACCCACCTGCTACTCCCTTAATGATGGATGATGATGATTCAGCTAACAATGATTGCCCTCCTCCCTCCTGGCAAAGAATACCTACAAGCCGCTACCCCAAAAGGAAGAGACTAACAAATAGTCCACCAGAATTTCAAAAACTCGACCAAAAAACACAAACAGGAATCGCTACTTCTAACAAATACAGTGGACTACCTATTGATCTTACTGATGAAGATTCATCCACTCACACTAAAAAAGTCTACAAACCACCTCCTATAATATTACATGGCATAGAGGACCTTTCCAAATTAACTGAATTATTAAATAGTAATATACCTAGTGACGCCTACTCATATAAAATTATAAACAGAGATCAACTAAGAATCACGTCACAATCTACTGATGTATATAAAGAATTAATAGAACTCATTCGGAATAAAGGTCTAATTGGTCATACATTTACTCAAAAGCAAAATAAATGTTATAGAATCGTGGTAAAAAACTTGCATTACACCACACCAAAAATATCTATTATAGAAGAAATTGAAAAAACAGGGAACAAGGTACGTGGTGAAATTGTGTGCGCAAGATCCAGAATTAACAAAAAGCCCTTAAACATGTTCTTCGTAAACATAGAACCCAGCCCCAATAACCCAGAAATAAAGAACATAGAGTATATATACCACACAAGAGTCAAGATTGAAGATCCAAGAAAATCAACTGAAATTCCCCAGTGCACAAGGTGTCAACAATATGGGCATACCAAAAACAACTGTATGCGCCCATACAGGTGCGTTAAATGTGGAAAAGGACACAAAACTACAGACTGCCCAAAGAAAGACAACAACACACCCGCTACCTGTGCTCTCTGCAATGGTGACCATCCGGCTAATTACAAAGGCTGCCAAGTGTACAAGGAAATAAAAGCACGAAAAACTAAACCTCCGGCAGAGAAGCAAAAATACTGGAAACCTGCTCTCCAATCAGCTGATTTCCCTCCTCTGAAAGCCCCCAGCTATATTAGACAACGTTCAGCAAACAACCAGATGAGAAGCACGGAACACACGCTTGAAAATATGCCTAGTACCTCAAATACTAGCTATTGGAATAGAAACACAGAGATTAACCAGTCTCAGTCAACAAGCTCATTAGAGCAAATCATAATCAAACAATCTGAAAAGATAGATATCCTAATCCAACAAATAGGAACCCTAATGGGCCTCCTAACGTCACTCATAGCCCAACAAAAGAAATGAGATTCCTGCGAATTGCTACATGGAACATAAATGGCTTACCTCCAAATAAGCACGAAGCCGAAGTATTCCTACATCTCAACAAAATAGATGTTCTCATGATTACTGAAACCCACATGACAGACCAAAAAGTCATCAAAATTAAAGGATACAATGTATACTATGCCAACCATCCTGACGGGACATCTCACGCTGGTGCTGCCATAATAATCCGGGAAAATATAAGGCACCACATCCTGGCACATTATAAAGAACCACATATACAGGCCGCTGTTATCTCAATAGACGACTGGCTGGGAACATTGAACATGGCTTCCGTATATTGCCCCCCACGTCATAGAATAGACACAGAAATGTACACTGACTTTTTCCGCACTCTTGGGTGCAGATATATATCAGGTGGTGACTGGAACGCCAAAAATACCTTTTGGGGCTCTCGACTGACAACCACAAAAGGCCGAGAACTAAAAAAAGCCATCGACATTAATAATCTCAATGTACTTTCGACAGGGGAGCCTACTTCTTGGCCTAAAGATCCTTCAAGAAAACCGGATCTGATAGACTTTTTCATTACTAAGGGAGTGTCAGGACTCTACACAAAAGTGGAATCATGCTTGGATGGCTCCTCAGACCATACACCTGTAATATGTACAGTCAGCACTGAAGTTATCTTGATAGAACCACACGAGACCCTATACAACCACAAAACAGACTGGCAAGCTTTCCAAGACTACATTGCAAAAAATACTGTATTATCTATACCACTTAAAACGGAAGAGGATATAGAAAATACTGCATGGTACACGACCAACCTCATCCAAAAAGCAGCCTGGCTATCAACACCCTTTAAAGAACTGAAATCACAGAACCAAGACATAACCTTGGAAATACGTGAGATGATAGCACAGAAGAGAAGGCTCAGGCGTCGGTGGCACACAAGTAGGAATCGTGAAGACAAACAGGCACTCAACAAAATACAGAAGGATCTAAAAAATATACTCAAAGAAAACGCAAATATCACCTTACAAGACAAGCTGAAGACACTATCACCGTACAAGGCAGATGACTATTCACTTTGGAAGCTAACCAAATCCCTGAAAAGGCCGAAAGAACATATACCTCCACTGAGACAAGCTGATGGTACATGGTCAAGAAAACCGTCAGATAAGGCAGAATTATTTGCTAAATTTCTAAAAGATGTTTTCAAACCTAATGACGCTGATATAGCAGACAGAGAGGAAGAGATTGATGAATACTTGCACAGTGACCAGCAAATGTCCTTACCATTAAGGCTAGTTACACCAACAGAGGTCAGGAAAACCATAGCACATTTAAAGCAAAGAAAGGCACCAGGCTTCGACCTGATAACAGCAGAAGTCCTTAAACAACTACCGAAAAAAGGAATAGTATTGCTAACAATCCTCTTTAACGCCATACTGAGACTACAATACTTCCCTATGCTATGGAAAGTGTCTACAATAAATATGGTGGCTAAACCAGGGAAGCCCCCAACAGAGGTCTCATCATATAGACCTATAAGCCTTCTGCCACTAATATCGAAAGTCCTCGAAAAACTGATACTCCGGCGCCTTATCCCAGTCCTCCAGGAAAAATCAATTATACCAGACCACCAATTTGGTTTCCGTGCACGCCATGGAACGACTGAGCAAATACACCGAGTAGGTCACACGATACGACAGACACTAGAGAAAAAGGAATACTGTTCTGCTGTCTTTCTTGATGTCCAGCAAGCCTTTGACCGTGTGTGGCATAAAGGACTCCTGTATAAGCTGAAACTCTACCTTCCAAACACTGCGTACATGCTCCTGAGATCCTACCTGCAACATAGAATGTTCCAAGTAAAATGTGTAGATTCACTCTCATCTATTTATCAAATAGAAGCTGGAGTACCCCAGGGTTCTGTGCTTGGACCTGTGCTATATACGGTCTTTACTGCTGACCTACCCGTTACGGAAGAGGTTGTAACTGCAACTTATGCAGATGACACTGCAGTCCTCTCTCACAGTAAGAATGCTGATATGGCATCAGCTAAGCTACAGGAGCATCTAAATAAGATTGGATCATGGCTGAAGGAGTGGAGAATAAGAGCCAGCCCTGCAAAATCGGTCCATATTACCTTTACATTAAAAAGAGGAGACTGCCCACCTGTTATATTGTGTGGAGCTGTTCTGCCACAACGCACTTCAGTTAAATATCTGGGTATGAGTCTGGACAGACGGCTTACATTGAAAGATCACATTAAGATGAAAAGGGAACAAGCAGATAAAAAGTTCAGAGATATGTCCTGGTTGCTGGGAAGATCATCATCACTAAGCTTGGAAAACAAACTCATCATATACAAATGCATCATAAAACCAGTATGGATGTATGGCATACAGCTCTGGGGATCAGCAAGTCACTCAAACATAGAGATCCTCCAGCGCTTCCAGAACAAGGCTCTAAAAACTATAAGCAATGCCCCATGGTATATACGTAACACGGAAGTACATGATTATCTGCAAATTCCCACGGTCAAGGAAGAAATAAAAAGGTCTTCCGAAACCTATAAACTAAGACTTAAATCGCACACAAATAATCTAGCCAAGTCACTACTGGACACCAGCGATTGTACATATCGACTGAAGAGATCCCGATTGGCCACAATTTAGTGGCTGACGAATGCAATCTTGGATACATATCACAGGATATGCAAATCTTAAAGCCATTAACCACACGTTAATCAAATCTGATTATGGCTGTTGGGCTGATTGCAGATAGGCAAAAAAAAAAAAAAAAAAAAAAAAAAAAAAAAAAAAAAAAAAAAAAAAAAACGTGCTCAAAATCCCCTCGGATATACCCCCCTCCTCCCCCGGAGCCGGTGGAAGAGGTCGGACTCGAACCGACCAAAACGCATGCCGCCTGTGGGTCGTTTTTGATTGCCGAAGGTGGAAGGTGAGGTTGACAGGCATATCCCTCACGCCCCGGCCGACCCAGGGCCATCTCTTACGATCTGGCCCTCTTCTCGGGTGTGGGAACTACAGAGTCCCCAACCCGTCCCCGAAAACGGGGAGGCGCACCGCCGCCACGGCCTGCTTCTGCCATGGTGTCAGGCGGCTCCACCTGTCACCTCCAGGCCTGCGCTCATGGGGGGCGGAGGTCGTTCATCGACCTCCGACGCCCGAGTTGCCTTCGTACGCGGGCAGCTTAGCTTGCGATCCTTCGTCGCTCCCGCTGCCGCTCCCGCCCCGCCTCCTCCTTCACGAGCTTTACTTGCTCGCAGAAGGAGGCGGCGGCCGCCCACGCATCCGCGCAGCGGACCATCGCCGCAAGCAAGGTGGAGAGCGTGAACAACAAGCTCCCGTCTCGGCGTCTCCCGCGCCGGACACTCGGTGAGCGTGTGCGGCCCCGAGTCCTCGCTCTCGTCGCAGTGATGGCACTCGGACGTTGGCTCTTTCTCCATCCGACGCAGATACTTCCTGAAGCACCCGTGCTCGGTGATCATCTGCGTCAGACGGTACGAGAGGCTGCCATGTGACCTCTCAACATTTTGATACCTATGTATCTTCAGTATCGTATTTAAGCCAGATTTAAATTTTGCTGCAATTTATATACGAAGGGGGAGGACCCCAATTCAATTTGCTATCAATCTCAGCACGATTGATATTGACTTGACATCAAATTGATTGTGTTAGAGAATCGGTGAGCTGATTGTCGTATTCCATAAACACTTTAATATCATTCCTTAATCAAAGATTGATGCTGAAATGAAAATGTAAAGACGAGAATAGGGACAAGATTAACTTTTCATGACATTTTTCCACGAATGTATCCAATTGGGTATTTCACTGACTAGTCAAATTAATGACTTTTTACTAAACGTCGAAATGGTAAGTTATATTATAAGGAAACTTGTATGAAATAATTTCTTGTGACGTAATAATATTTACTAGTCAAATCATTTACTATTATAGGTTGGGTTGATGATTAAAAAAAAATAAAAAAAATATTAATAATAACCGATACAACATTTACCGCTCTTTTACCATTCTTAATTTAATGAGCTTAGTTAAATAATTTGTTTTAACTACAGGAAAATACCCAATTCAGTAGAATTATGTTTCTAAAGAGTGAGATTTCAAAACTTACGAAATTATTAAATCCAATCAAACTATGAGTAGGTAGGTACTGAAGGTTTAATTTTGGGTAAAGTTTATCGTTTGTAAGTTTTCTTTGTAATAAATTGAAATCATACAATTTAAAAGCATTACCCACTACGACCATAATAGTTTCCCTACGGAGCTCTGTCATTCTCATTTAGATACTAACTTATTGATTTCCCCCGAAATAAGTGGTGTGGACTTTTCCTAGGGGCATATTGAGAGACTTTTGCCACCACCTCTCGCAAAACTAGTGCAAAATGTTTATGAGGAAACTTTACAACACAAAGTATGAAGGCAATTATAACTTCAGCTTGTACTCTGCACGTACCACACGTACGTTCAAAGTTTTGTATATGTGTGTTTTTGTTGAGACCAAATTGGAAGACAGACAGGCTTTTGAAAATATAAATGAATAGAAGTCTGGAAACTTTACAATAGATGAGATGTTTCTAGCATGTTTATGATACCCATTCGTACTCTTCAGACACATCAGAGAATGCCTACGTAGGCGGGTAACAACATTGTGTTGTGAAAGCATACTCCGTCTATAGAATAACTTGCATTAATAGGTATTGATGGGCAATATACGTGTTTACATAGCTTCAAACTGAATAGTGTTATAGTGTTATTCATTTATCAAAAACTTGGGTTTCCTTACTGTAGAGAACTATATAAATAGTCCATTCAGTCGAGAGTCCATTCTCGTCCCACCATAGGTAGATCTGAATGTTAAGAATGAGTGGTGTGACACTGAAAAGAATAAGGAATGAGTGTCAGTTATTAGAGGAAGTTTTAAAGTTACACAACAAATTATCACCCAAGCGATAATCCCCTGCATCTAAAACTTACAATCTGGAACCTGAGATTTCTTCTTCACCAGTAGATTTATGGACCCTCTGTAAAAATAGTCTTCGTACTGAAACTCCGGATCCTCCTTTTCCCGGCCGGCCAGTGGCGTAGTTTTTTCGGACTCGAACCGACTAACTGGCGTGCATCTCGGATCTGAAATGCCGGGCGTAAAGTTTCCCTTGCACCCGGCTGACACCGACACCTCCAGTTTCGACATGGCTCGTGAAAGCCTGGCAGTACCTACCTCGAAAACAGGAATACACAATTTTAACGATATATGCTAACACAGTATACAGAACTAACCAAACTTGCGCTACTAAACTAACAAAAGGCACTCGACATCAAACATGCCAATATTATTGTTCTCGAGTTCCTATCAACAGTTCTATCGAATAATAAGCCTATTTACCAGTGAGGCACAGCAGAAGTGCCTAGACAAGCAGGTAGTTCAAAGCAAACAGAGAAATAGGTCAATGTCGTCCGCGCTCGATACTTTCGAGGTCCGACTGGCAATGGACGAGGCCCTGAAACAATGCAGGCAGGTTTGTTTACGATTGCAAACAATATCGATATTTGCTTTTTATACTTCATAAAATAAGGTTATGAAATGTATCAGACTTCAAATTTTTCAAACTTAATATTATACTTATTACTAGGCAAGCTGTTTAGAAAAAAATACGGCTCCTTATTATTGAGGAGGGAATCAATTTAAATTATGAATTTCGAATTTGATACGAGAAAATGTTTTTTTTTCTTTCTTCTATGGCGATCCCAACGATCGAGAAAATGTTCAGAAACCGTCGCTATTTACTTTTTTTGTTACAATATAATGTATGAAATGACAGATAGAACCTACTTTTTGAAGTGAAAACTTCTTTAGACATGCTTGACTTAGGGTAAGTAAGTATAAACGCGAGTTTGCGTTACGAAAGCAATTCTATACGGCTAGTAGTACCGGTGTGGCACCTCTTTGAAGTGATTTTTTTTTATTCAAAATGGATAAATTGTTGTGGTCATTATATATTTTTTTAATTTTAAACGACCAGTAGTACCTTTATTTCTTTTTACGTGCGCAAAATCCCCACGGATACCTCCCCACAACAGATAATGTCGGACTCGAACCGACCAAAACGCATGCCGCCTGTGGGTCTCCTGTGGGTATCCCTCGCACCCCGGCCGACCCAGGGCCATCTCTCACGATCTGGCCCTCTTCTCGGGTGTGTGGGGACTATAGAGTCCCCAACTCGTCCCCGGAAACGGGAAAGCGCGCCAGGCGCCGTCGCCGCGGGGCAACCAGCAGTACCTAGGTAATTCTTTAACAAATTGGAAGTAAATACTTTTTATTTTTTAAACAGAGTTTTTTCACTTCTATCGGATATCCCTAAAGACTGCTGAAAGATGGGCTTTTTATGGAAGCTTTTAATAAAGTACCTATTGTTAACTTTCAAATTACTTCCTGAATTAATAAAATGAGAGTGCCTAATAGAAATTCAAACCGTAAAAATCGTTAAATCATTTTATACACCAGTAAAGGCATTTGAAAGTAAACAAAACGAATATCGAAGAGAAGATTAAATACTGAAAAATTGGAAGCTTATTTCAACGCATTCATATTTTATATTATCAACCATATTTAGCGCTACACGGAATTATTTTACGGTTGCCTGCGAAAATTTAATATCTGCTTTGTAAGTTATTCACTCAATTAGGTACCTACTTTATCACATTTACTTTGCAATCTGTGTTTATGGTATTTTAGCTTGATTGCGAGGTACCTCCATCTTTACTACTACTAGCTATGCGAGGTAGTTACGCCTGTGAATTAACACCAACATTGCACCAATCAATGAATTCAATCCCACGTAATAGGGGGTGAGTCTATAACCGTCTTCCGGGCACTATTGTTGACTCAAATTCATCTAAGACTCAAACCATGCATCTGAGGCTGAGTCTGGGCTGTATATATCTGTCTGATGTTAAACAGCCCTATCCCTTAGTCGCCTTGTACGGCACCGCATGGGAAGAAATGGGGTGGACCAAATTCTACTCTGCCGGAAACCACGCGGCTTTATAAATACCAACAGTAATGATAAGTTGAGAGGCGGCCTTTATTTCTACTTGGCTTTTATCATATATTGTTTGTTACTGTGTATATCTGTTTTTTTATGCTAAGTAAAATAAAAAATGTTTTCTTTCTTTCTTTCTATAATTTTAACAGATTATTTATTACATCTCCAATTGGACAAAAGTGGCCGATTTTGTTTTATGCCGTATTTAGGTTTGTCTGTGTGTTTGTCAGTTCCAGTTTAGAGACAATATAGAAGTACTCAAAACTTAACGCAGACTGTACCTACCTTTTCTATCATATATCTATTTTTACCCTATACCTACTAGCTATGTCGGCGACTTTGTCCGCGTGGACTTCGACCTGAGGCTTAATCTATGTACGGGGAATAGCTATCTATGTTAAAAAATCCCATTATAATCGAGCCATCCGTTTCTAAGATTACCCGTTACAAACAAACAACTAGATAAAAAAATAGCTTTTTTGTTCTAGGTATTCCATCTACATTTTTTAAGCGTCGGTAGGTGTAGTGGTTAAGGAATCGGCCTTACGATCGAAAACTCTCGGTTTAGAGTACTGGCCATTTCACTAACGACGTGAACCCACTCCTAACACAAACAATTTAGCTTAACTAGTCGGGTTAGAGGGAATATTTGTAATTTCGATTCTAATATTCTTTATAAATAAATAAAAAAGACTTATGGGGGAGACGTCAGTCTCAGGGGAATGAATAGTTGCACGAGATGTGAGTATATAATATATTTCAAAGATTGATTTACACTGATAATGTTTACGGGGTTACAATGCCTGAAAGTCAGTAACACTACGTCGAATACAGTAATTATTGCTCCGGCGAGCTTAGGTAGGTACCAGCGAGACGTGTGCGTAAGCGCGGTAGCCGGCGGACTGCCCTTGCGGCCGTGTGGCGAACTAACCGCTTATGTGGAAGAGGGAGACGCATAGCGCGCGGGCAACCGTCCACGCGTGGCGCGGATCTGGGTTGCTATAGACTCCAATTTTAGTTATTTAAATAGATAATCTTAAAGATAATCTAAAAGGGATAGGGCTGTTTAACACCAGACAGATATATACAGTCCAGACTCAGCTTTAGATGCATTGCTCGAGTCAACAATAGTGCCCGGAAGTCGGCAATAGGATCACCCCCTATTACGTGGGACTGAATTCAATGAATGGTGAAATGGGGGTGTTAATTCACCTCTGCCTAATCCTCCGGGGATAAAGGCGTGATTATATGTATGTATAATCTAAAAGAGAATGTGTCTGATCATGAGAGTGTTAAATAAGGCCACAAAAGGGTGTCATATTATTGCCCATGTGGAAATTTTGGGCCATCCGTAACGCGGCTAAGAGCCCTTCGGTCGCTTTCATGACTCTATAATGGCTCTTGAAAGGGATCTTTAAACAAGACCCTTGAATATAGACCTTGAATTATTAATTCTCTACTGAAAAAGTACCGAAATGATACTTACGGGAATCGGGTCCATATTTTGTACAGTCAGGGATGAAGGCAAGTAGTGGGTACATACTTACTTTTGTTATTTTCATCGTGTTGTTATTTTTCGTGAATGTTAAATTATTAAGTATGGTTTCAGCCAATAATATTTAAAAGAGTTATTTTTGTAGGTAAACTAAGCAATGTTCTGTTCTTCTACACAAAGATAATATATTACTAATTGTATAATAATATTACTTAGTTTTTATTTAAACTCTATAACATTGTACACTGCTCTATATAAACCCAAAGTAGCTTAACTAGTTTGTGTTATGGTATCTAGAATACGGAAAGACATACTAAGATACTATTTCTACAATTATATATACATTGCATACAATGCAAATACATATTACGTACATTATATTTGCACCGAGCAACAACCCACATCCCGTACGTATATAGCAGTCAAACGCGCTACCGCTACGCCACAGAGAAGACAGAAACCTCCAAAGTCCAAAGCAATATTATGTACCTCCTTTTTTGGGGTCGACATCCCACGAATACTACCCTCGATATAAGTACCTATATGATTTTTCTATATCATCGATATTATTAATAGTATTATAACTCGTTGCTATCAATTTCTTCCACATTTTTTCACCTCAAAGATTGTCACTATTCTATCGATAGAATTGAAATAATAGACAGTTTTAAATAAACGAAAATATCGATTTTATATCGATAACCAGTTCACAACAACAATCTGCTGTTTCTAAACGTATTCTACATTTGATACTCTTTGATTTTGACATTTGAATGTTTGCAAAACAAAGAGAATACAATACTACGTAAGAAGAGACGGGACTTCCATAGTGCAAAATAATCTTACGAAATGTCAAATCAGGGCTACCTGAACGTAGCCAACCTAACAACTGTAACACATAGGCACAGAGTTGCCAACATAAGGGAAAAATAGAGATGTGCCCTTAATATTATTTGATTTATCGATATCGACTACATTTATCGATTGTAATGTTGGGGTTCCTAGCGAGCTATTGAAGAAGACAACCAGTACGTACAAAAGTAGTTTATTAAGTCCATCACAATATAATGCGCATTATAAGTAAATGGTATGATCAGCAAAATACAATACCATTGTAAAGGAGCATACTGAATAGGTAACTTAATCATAAGGAACATGCACACTTCACCTCCGGGGCAAAGGAAAAAAAAAAATTAATAACATTTTTTTTTTTTTTTAACAACAATTAAAACAATTCAGTTCATATCTGATCAACTCACAAAATCTTTCTTATATACTTATTGATAATAAGGCCTACTCCTATTTTTATGCACTAACTCTATCTTGTTATTTTTATCTATTCTAATATTACAACCTAAATCTTCAACTACTCTATAGGGACCTTCAAACAATGCATCTAATTTTTTACCTGTCTCATTCTTTAATAATACCAAGTCATCTTTATCATATTTCACAGAGTTTACTGATTTATCATACATTTCCTTTCTTTTCTGTTTATTACATAACAATCTTTTTTTTACATCAGCATGGGCTAACTGTAATCGATACTTTAATTGCAAAGGATAATTATCGGTATTATACAAAGGTTCAATATTGTTAGCAATATTACTGGGTATGTTACAAAGTTTACCAAAAACTAATTCATGTGGTGTGTAATTTGTTTCAGAATGTACTGTGGTGTTAAAACCAAAGCACCAAAATGGTAGCCAATAACTCCATGTATTCGTGTGATTTACACATTGAGTTCTCAAAAATGCACCCATGGTTTTATGAGTATTTTCGAGAGCCCCAATGGATTGGTGATGATATGCAGTCGAGGATAATTTATTAATATTAAGAATTTTACAAACCTCTTCCATAGTAGCAGATATGAATTCGGTGCCTCGATCTGTAGCTATTACTGCTGGGATTCCAAACCTTAAAATTAACTCTCTCACAAATGCATCTGCTATAGTTACGGTTTCCTTATTTTTAAGTGGTACAGCTTGAATAAATTTAGTCAGCTCACACTGCATAGTCAATATATAACGATTATCATCGATGTCTATATCTAAAGGACCCACTATATCTAAATAAACCTTATCAAATGCCGAGGAAGCCGTTGTCGTGATTTCCATCGGCTCTTTTATATATCTATAATATTTAGATTTTTGACACTGCGTACACTTTTTTACAAAATTCTGCACGTCTTTATCAATGCCTGGCCAGTAGTATCTTCTCTTTATATTGTTAATCATTCTTCGCACTCCTGCATGTCCACTAGAGGGCAGTAAGTGGAAGTCATTCATAATAATAGTTTTTTCGTCTTTGTCTATAATTCTTTTCACTCCTTGTAATATGCATATTCGAGGTCCGGACCATTTTTCTAATGACGTTATTTCTTTACATATATTTTCAATGAAATCTATATTATCTTTATTCTTTAATATACACACTTCTTCGCTGTGTATCTTTTTACAAAAATAACTCAATTCTTGCACAAATTCGGCTCGCGAGAAATGCGCCTTGAAATCAAGATTTATATATAACGTCATCCTACTCTTCACAAAAGCAAAACATTTAAATTCTTCATTAATTAAATTATCTTTACGTAAAATTCTGAGCTCATTACCTTCTATGAATTTCATCTCTACTGAGTCACATGGTTTCTTTAATATATCCACGACTCGTGGTTGATCAGACCATTTATCGGTGCATTTATTAAGGATCACGTTCTCATAGTCTTTCTTTGCATTAATTTCAACCCCTATCTTCTTCTTTTGAGCTCTAGTCATTACAAACATACATTGTGCATGTATACTTTTAAGATCATTTGATGTTATAGATACTCTGGACAGAGCATCTGCTATGACATTCTCTTTGCCTTTGATATAAACAATTTTAAAATCATACTCTTCTAAAACTAATCGGAATTTCAGTAACCTACTTGAAGGGTCTTTCATGCCAAACAAATATACTAATGGTTTATGGTCAGTCATTATTGTGAATTTTGTGCCGTATAAATAAGGCCTAAAATACTTTACGGCCCATACGATTGCAAGAAGCTCTTTTTGAATTGTCGGATAGTTCTTTTCCGCTTTATTTAAAGGTCTACTTGCATAAGCTATCGGTCTTAAATCTTTATTGCACAATACTGCTCCTACAGCACTACCTGAAGCATCCGTCTGAAGTATGAATTCATTATTTTTAGAAAAATCGGGATATTGTAAAACTGGTGGTGAAGTTAAAGCATTTTTGAAATATTCAAACGATTTATTACATTCCTCTGTCCAATTGAACGGTTCGTTTTTCCTACATAATTTGTTTAATGGAGTTGCAATCTCTGAAAATGATTTTATAAATTTCCGATAGTAGTTACAAAATGCTACAAAACGTTTAACTTCGTCTGCATTTTTGGGCACAGGATACTTTTTTAAAACTTCGATTTTTTCTGGATCAGGTAAAACACCCTTCTCTGAAACGACATGACCTAAATAAAGAATTTCTTTCTTTAAAAATTCACATTTTTGCGCATTTAACTTCAAATTTACTTTTCTCAATCTCTCCATAACTGATATTAAATTTTGATTATGTGATAAGAGGTTTCTGCCGAAAATAACAAGATCATCTTGGTACAGTAGACACTTATCAAATGTTAATCCTGACATTGCGACAGACATCATGCGACTAAAAGCATGTGGACTGGTCTTAAGTCCCATTGGTAAACGTTTCATTTGAAAATGTCCCAAGTTTGTAGAAAAAGCTGTAAATTTTCGACTATTACGGTCCAAGATCACTTGATAATAGCCTTGGTGAAGGTCAAGGTGTGTGAAATAAACAGCACCTGATAAAGAGTCCAAAATTTCGTTTATATTAGGTAAGGGAAACTTGTCATCACATACCAATTCGTTTAATTTTCTGTAATCTACGACTAATCGCCATTTTCTTGTACCATCTCCGCTTTTCTTAGGTACTAATAAAATTGGACTGGACCATTCACTGTTAGACGGTTCTATGATATCATCCTCTATCATCTTATTAATATGTTTTTCTATTTCTGGCTTCACAGCTTGCGGCAATCTATACGGTTTAGTGTAAATGGGATTGCTATTCGATTTTAATGCAATTGACTGATCATAAATATTAGTTGCAGTTAACTTATCTCCATTAATATAGAAAACGTCTAAATATTTGGCACAAATTGCTTCTATAGATGCCCTTTCTTCGGTGTTTAAATAATCTAATTTTAATTCATTTAATAAAGTCTTAACTCTTTCCACATTACTACCCGAGTTATTAAATTGGCAAATATTATAAATACCTAAAGGCTCTAATTCTGGTTTAAATAATGATAATGTTATATCTTTGTCACTAACATTCAATATCCTAACAGGTATTCTATTATTACGAATTGTCGCTATACTGCTCGCTAAAAACACTTCGTTCTCTAACTGTTTCCCACATATAATTACCTCATTATTCCACAATGGGTCGACAGAGATATAATGTATTGACTCTGAACGCGCCGGAATATTCAATACATTTTTTAACCTATCATTCTCTTCAATTAAATTTAAACAATAATGTATTCTATTGGAAATTAATGTTAAATTATTTGCACCTAAATTAATATTTGCTTGATATTTATTTAAAAAATCTAAACCTAAAATTCCATCAGCCCTTAATGGCAAACATCCAAAAATTATAAAGTTATGTGAAAAAAATTCATGTTCAGTTTCATGCTTTAATTTTAAATTAACTACACCTTCAGACTGACGTTGACCACCTATTCCATTTATTACCGTATCATCCCTTTGTATATTGATGTTTAAGGGCAACGCTTCTTTTTTTATAATTGATAAACTAGCTCCCGTGTCTACTAGAAAATAATATTTAACGTTATTAATTTTAAAAACAATATACTTCGCGTTACCTTCAAAAGAAAAAATAAAATTTTTAGGAACGAAAAAACTGGTCATATTTTACTGCTGTGTCCTTGTTAGTGTTTGGAACGTTTTGTGGAGTGGTATCTGTCTGTTCTACAGAATATATTCCTCTACCCTGATGCCTAAAATATCGAACTCGTTGAGACCCCCTATAATTCGGCGACACATAGTTGCGCCCCCTATGCATACTATTACCACGCGAAATCTGTCCTCGATTATAATTGTTATAATATTGACCATGATTATGCTGATAGCGATTGCCTCTCTGGTAAAAACGACCTTGAGAACGTCTGGCAAAAGATAAACCTCGACCATTGTTAGATGCATGCATGATATTACCTGATGGTGACTGTTGCGATGTTGTCTCCTCGTCCTTGGCGGCTTGGATGGCGTCAGTCAAACTGTTATAATTTCGGGCAGAAATGATTGTGCCTAGCCTTGAGCTGCGTAAACCCTCTGAAAAACGTTTTATTGCCACTTTTTCATTTAAACGTTTCAAACCATCAAACATAGTTGAGTTTCCATCTGCTTGTGCAATAGTTAGTTGAGTAAACAACTTCTCTATCTCGGTACCAAAACTATCAATTGATTTTGAACCTTGTTGTATATTCTGTAACTGTGTTTGTATGGCCATAAATGATTTTTTCGGAAAAAGATAATTTCTTAAATCATTAGTTAAAGCCTCAATAGTCATATAAGAACCTGAAATACGCAACTTGGCATTTTCAGACAATCTGCTTTTAAGAATAAATGTAATTAATAATGCCTTACCTTTGTCATTCAACATATTCGCATACATTTCGACTGAATCTATTAACCGTTTGGTAGTCTCATGGTTACCATCCATGACTGGAAGCAAACTACACGCCACTTTAAGGTCAAATTCCATCTTGTCTAAATCAATCTGAGGAAATATACACAAATTATTTATTTCGTTAAAAATATTTTTTATATCCTGAAAGATTTCTATCGCTGATGTAAGACAACTATCCTTGCTATTTTCTATTAATGGTTGCGCCGAAGTAGAAACTGTATTTTTGACACGGAAACACACTCCTTTTATACCCGTCTCCCCTTCCGCACTAACCATAGATGTAGCTTCCGTCCGCCATTTGTGAAATATAGACACTCAGTCTCGCTTTGAACTAGCCAGCGTAATGACGGACCGCGCTCGCGTCTCTCAAAAATGATTAATATTTGTTACATTTTACCGCTTCATAGACCTTTACCGATCGGATTGTGCCTCTCGTGTGTTCCTCAAGTGATCTAGTGACGCTGACGGCAGCTCCTGAGCAAGGAAGAGAAGATCCGTGTACCGGCTGCGATGAAAACACGTGTGTCGTGAAGGTTAGTGCATCCTCTCCTAATTTCTCGGGTTGCATTCATTGCTTGGATCACGCCCGCGGCAACCCGACCACCTGTCTTTTGTGTGTAAAGCGTCAATGGAACAGTTAGCTACTTCCCGCAATACAGTCCATTACCGCACGTTGCCAAGCGCCACCTTTTTGGTCCTGATCGAACCGGATTTTAGCCGTAGTTCGTAGTTTTGTTATTATTCTAATGGGAATAAGCGCGCCGCACCTAAGTGCCTGGTTATTTTAGTAGAAAACCCCGCATCCAGACACTTAGGATTAGATTTGTTGTCCGTTCGCCGCTGGCTCGCATAGTACCTACCTGGTACATACATAGGTTAGGTATCATATCAACACTTAATCGTAGTTCGCAATTTTCGCACCGCGCCTAAATACCTGGTTATTTTAGTAGAAAACCCCGCATCCAGACATTTAGGCTTAGATCTTAGGTATACTAGACACCCTAGTGCATAGGCACAGTGTAATACCTAACGCATTTGGCTTTGTTTTGTTTTTTTCAATTACGTTGTTCTCGGCTCGCGTCGTATTTGCCTAGTACCTGCGTGGGTAGACACGTGGCTGTACCTACCTCGCTCGCATCTCATCCCAATTCATACGAAAGTATTTTAATTTGAATAGATATTACGCAATACTTAATCTCGGAAATAATAGTTGAACCTAGACAGCGACCATCGCGTAGGTACGACCTTGTTGCTATGCGCGTTTGTTCAAGCGTGCATTCACAGTTGTAGGTACCTACCTATCTGCCGAGTGTCGCTCGCGCCGCCTCGCTGCTCTGTACCGCTAGGATTAAGTCATTTCATATTTATTGTTTACCGCACTTTAGTTTGAGATTTAATTGTAAACATGTCCCCAAAGGTTGATAAGACCGGTAAGGTTCAATTGAAACTTTTATACGCTAAAAAAGAAATGATTTACTCTCGCGTACAATCGATTTATGATAATGCACTTAAAACCTCTGATTTGGTCATCAGAGATTCGTTCTTGTGTTCTATAGAAAACTTAGATAGTCTACGCGCGGATTTCGAAACCTTAGTACATGACATCAACGTTTTAGAGTTGAATTTGAATCCCGATTACTCAGTGAGTTATCAAGCCTTGTCGTCGTTTGACGATTTGTATTGTCGTATCAAACGCGTCGCTAGGAGTTTGGAGAAGCCGGCTGACCTACCCAACCCCACTCGCGACCGACCTAAGTTGCCACCAATTCAAATACCCGAATTTGATGGTAACATTCGCAATTGGTGTCTATTTATAGATAGTTTTGAGAATACAATAGATAAGAACGATTCGTTGACAGATCACGAAAAGTTGCATTATCTCGTTGAAAAATTGACTGGTAAAGCTATAACCGTTTGCGCTGGAATTACGTTTAGTGCCGAGAATTATAATTTAATTTTAAATACTTTGAAAGCTAGGTATGAGGATAAAAGATCGGTAGCTAACGCCTATTTAGATCAGATGTTTGATTTGAAATCTATTGCGGCATGTAACGATCAAAACTTAGAGAAATTTCTAGATACTTTCGCGTCAGCTGTTCGCGCCGTAAAGAACCTAAAGATTGATGACCTCTGCGACTTCGTATTTTTGTATATGGGTTTAAGGAAATTAGATTCCGAAACCATTCGTTTGTTTGAGTCGGATCATCGCGGCAATAAGATTCCTAAGTTCGAAGACTTAGAAAGTTTTGTTCGCGAGCATATAAAAGTATTGCAGCGCTCTTCATCGAAACATGAAGGCGCGAAGATAGTTGTTGATTCTGCACGCAAAGTAGATGCGTCATCGAAGTCACTGAGGTCAACTCATACTTATGTTAGTACCGCACCAGCACGTGTACAGTCACCTGTTTGCTCTTTGTGTAGCACTCATCATTCGCAACTGTACAGGTGTCCTGGTTTTCTAAAATTGTCGCCTAGTGATCGTTATAAATTTGTTCGCGCTAATAATTTTTGTTTTAATTGTCTCGGTACTAAACACCGCGTTGTTTTATGTAATAGTAGAAATAGTTGTCGCAAATGTCAAGCGAGACACCACACTTTGCTTCATTTTGAGAATAGTAATGCCGCATCCAATGTGAGCACGGTTGGCTCGTCGAGCGGTGACACACGGCAGCCTGCGCCGCAGCCGCAGCCCGCGCTCGCGCGCGCTCCGGCCCGCCCGGTGACCGCCGCGGATGACGTCACCTTGTGTTCGTTCTCCGCTAGTGCTGCACTCACTACTGTGTGTCTTGCGACCGCTCGCGTTGTTATTGTTGATGCATTAGGTAAGCCGCGCATTGTTCGAGCGCTGTTAGATGGCGCTTCGCAAAGTAATTTTATTACTCAAGATTGTTGTCGGCGTCTTGGTTTCAATGTTGATAAGCGTTCAACCCGCTCAGTGGTGAAGGGTTTTGGAAGCTTACAGTCAGCTGTTCGTGGCACCGTTAAAACAAGGTTTAGATCTCGTTTTAATAATAATATTTGGTTTGACATGGATTCGCTCGTTATAGATAGAATAGCTGAACAGTTGCCTACCGTCCCGGTTGACACGTCTTTATTAACGAAATTTAAAGACTTGCCTTTAGCAGATGAGACTTACGCTGTTCCTGGAGTCGTCGATATATTGATCGGCGCTTCGATTCTCCCGCACCTCCAGTTATCACGTAAGGTTCAAGGGGGACCGACGTACCCCGCTCCGCACGCACTGGAAACAGTTCTTGGTTTTGTTATAATTGGTTCCGCACCCGCTTCTATAGATAGTTTTAGTCACTCGACTGCTTCGTTCTGTTGCACCGTCGAGCCGCCACTGGAGTCTACCATCCGCAAGTTTTCGCTCGGTGGCTCCCGTGTATCCGCTGAAAAACGCTTTCTTTGTTTGGAACGAAAGATGCAGGCGTCCCCAAAGTCGAAGCGGGCCTATGATGAGGTTGTTAATGAATATTTAGATAAAGGTTACATCTCACCTGCGCCTACGGACACTGGCGGGACCCAGCCTTCGTACATTATCCCGCACCGCGGAGTTATTAGAGAAGATAAGCTTACTACTAAAACTCCGCGTAGTTTTGGATGGCAGTGCTAAGACTAGCACTTCCGTGTCGCTTAATGACATTTTGTATTGTGGTCGGAATCTTTAAGGTAATTTATTTGACATAATTGTAAATTATCGCATTAATATTAGTAGAATTTTAGCTTTTAGGACTCAACAGTCGCTTTGTGTTGGGCCCACTCTTCGCCCCATCGTTGGGACACATTCGTCGCTAATAGAGTGGCAAAATTCAATCTGAATTGGCGCCACATAATCTCTTTCACGTTGCTGGCACCGACAACCCAGCCGATTGTCTCTCTCGTGGATTGCTTCCTTCGCAAATTTTGGATCACCCGTTGTGGTTTGGTGGACCGTCCTGGATTCATGCCGCGTTAGATGGGTGGCCAGTTAGTCAATTCAATCCCACTACGGTTTCCGAACCACCCGAGAAGAAGCACTCGCTTGTTGTATCGGTCCCACGTGAAGAGACCCTTATTTTGTTGTTGGCTAATCGCGTCTCGTCTTGGTCGAGACTGTTGCGTTGTGTTGTTTGTTCGCCTCTGCCCGCTGCCTAGCCAGCAGTAGGCACGAGCTCCAATCTAGGTTTATATTTTAGTTGTTATTTCCCAAACCTAGATTTAGATTAGACTTTAGATTTGTTTCGCATTTGTCGTTTCGAAGGTAACCCTTCAAGCCGGGGGGAATGGTTGCGCCGAAGTAGAAACTGTATTTTTGACACGGAAACACACTCCTTTTATACCCGTCTCCCCTTCCGCACTAACCATAGATGTAGCTTCCGTCCGCCATTTGTGAAATATAGACACTCAGTCTCGCTTTGAACTAGCCAGCGTAATGACGGACCGCGCTCGCGTCTCTCAAAAATGATTAATATTTGTTACATTTTACCGCTTCATAGACCTTTACCGATCGGATTGTGCCTCTCGTGTGTTCCTCAAGTGATCTAGTGACGCTGACGGCAGCTCCTGAGCAAGGAAGAGAAGATCCGTGTACCGGCTGCGATGAAAACACGTGTGTCGTGAAGGTTAGTGCATCCTCTCCTAATTTCTCGGGTTGCATTCATTGCTTGGATCACGCCCGCGGCAACCCGACCACCTGTCTTTTGTGTGTAAAGCGTCAATGGAACAGTTAGCTACTTCCCGCAATACAGTCCATTACCGCACGTTGCCAAGCGCCACCAATTAATAATAATATTTCCTGACACTTATCAAAAACCTGTGTAGCTTCAGCCAACTTATTCTCAATAACTTTACCCTTATATCTGTTTTGTCCCTTTTTAATCAAGTATTTTCGTATATCTACCAAGGTATTTAAATTTTGGGTTAAACTGTCTATCATAATTTATTTATATAAAAAATAAAATAAAAGAAGTTAGCTTATAATTCTACGTAAAACTAAAACACATTATTATAATAAAATTATTCCCACACACTGCAGAATGTCTACGCTGCAACTTTGCGCGCGCTCGGTATCATGTTCACAGAGTACTTGTGCACGATTATAGACGCTTCACGATATGAACGTAATGAAATACGATATTACTAATACGGAATTTTAGACACTTTTTGTACATAATATACGAATACGTTATCGGTTAATCACTCACGATCGCCGCCACCGTTTTCCACTCGTCCTCTCATAGAAGCTCGGATACGCTGC
This sequence comes from Eilema griseolum, assembly GCA_963662185.1. Classification (NCBI taxonomy): domain Eukaryota; kingdom Metazoa; phylum Arthropoda; class Insecta; order Lepidoptera; family Erebidae; genus Eilema; species Eilema griseolum. The sequence goes on from OY759232.1 coordinate 6,909,510, forward strand.
AGCGTGCTTAGGCCAATTTCCTCCTGGATCCATCGACGATGGCAATTTCGGTACAATTTTACGGCGAAGTACGTTACCAAAATAGCTATAATGGCGAGGATGACTATTGTGATCGTGTTCAGCCGTTCCACGTGTCCACCAATGTCCTTCAGCGTAGCGTCGTTGTTCCCACCAGCAGCATTCTGGCTAAGGAATACCTCCTCTTTTTCCACTTTCGATTGACACATAGCTAACTACCAAGTTGTTACTATATTCCACTAAAGCCCCTTGGCAGACCTTGATGGCAGGGTCGCCATGTAATGTTGGGGTTCCTAGCGAGCTATTGAAGAAGACAACCAGTACGTACAAAAGTAGTTTATTAAGTCCATCACAATATAATGCGCATTATAAGTAAATGGTATGATCAGCAAAATACAATACCATTGTAAAGGAGCATACTGAATAGGTAACTTAATCATAAGGAACATGCACACTTCACGATATCGATAAATAGTGGTCTCTGATTTTTATAATATAATTTTATATTTTCACAGACGCTATACTCCATTTTTGAACTAAAGTACTGCGTCATACAAGTTATATGTTGAAAATGAATAAGCGTTTAAATTCGCGGAGGCAGTACTTTTAATTACAAAAACAGAATATAGGCTCAGTTGGGCTTTTAAAATGATAAGTTCATAAAATTATTTATTTATTGAAAAACATTATTTTAAAAATATTTGTAATTTCCCCGCCGCATTTCTTCTTCAACCAATTCTGCAGCTCGTAGTTGTGCATTATGACCCTTTTTAATATCAGGACGCTTGCTTCATTATTGCCTTCGTCTTGAATCACTTTTGTACCTTGTACACATGGCAATTAGCAGAAACAAAAATAAGGACATAATTAATGAACTTGTTTTTGTCATTAATTTTTGTTATACGGGTTATAGATAGCAATGATTTCTGAATTGACACTAACCTTCTGTTATAGTGATGACGATAATTTGTAATTTCTGCGCCGCATTTCTTCTTCAACCAATTCTGCAGCTCGTAGTAGTGCATTATGACCCTTTTTAATATCAGGACGCTTGCTTCATTATTGCCTTCGTCTTTAATCACTTTTGTACCTTGTACACATGGCAATTAGCTGAAACAAAAATAAGGACATAATTAATGAACTTGTTTTTGTCATTAATTTTTGTTATACGGGTTATAGATAGCCATGATTTCTGAAGTGGCACTAACCTTTTGTTACAGTGATCATGATTATTTTGCTGATCCCATTAATTGAGCAATTTTATTTAAATTTGAATTGGACTGTTCTTCCTCATTAATTGATGAATTTATTCTTCTGCATTCATTTCTGATTAATAATACTGATAAACGACACAGCAACGAGTCCATTAGGTCTGCATTGTGGTCCTCACACATCCAAAATGAATTTATATCCTTAATCATCATAAAATGGGTTGTTGAAGGCTTTCAACATCTATATTATCCTACTGGTGGAATATCATGCTCATTATAAATTTGGCAGTCAATAAATGAAGTCATTGAAGTTTCATTTATAATGTCAGTAACATTAGCAAATGAAGAATCAGCTAAAACATCTGAAAACAAATAGTTAACGACAAAAGTAAGTTTTTATTGCTTTTTACCTTCATAGGATAATATTTACATTGTATGATTATGTATGTGCATTATGAACATAATTCATAATATTTAAGTAGACTCAAACTTCTACAAAGGTAAAAAAACAATAAAAACTTAAAATTTCCCGCCGCATGTTGCGCTGCCCTTGATTTAAATAATTCATGTTCTCTAAAAATATGAGAAGGAAATCCTATTAATTTTTCATCTGAAAGTGGTTCCGCAGTGAGTTTTATTGATGGTATGGCAAATTTCTTTAACTGCGTCTTTTTATTCTTAAAATCTTTGTTGGTAAAATGTTCTCCGCAAACAAATTTTAGCTCATGGAGTTTCTCTATGGGTATATAAGCAAGATCCTCGTTGCCTGTTCTCTTCACCCATTCCTTACACCTAAAAATAAAACATCGATATACAATTATGAAAATACTTTTACCACACTATTTTCCTACAGGTTATTGTTTACAATTATAATTTTCATTGTTTTTATCCCATAAAATCTACAAACCATTGATAATTTGAATAACATACTACTCACCGAAGCTCATCCATAGGAAATCTGGCCATGAAAAATCGTTTTTTGCCGTCCTTTCTTTCAGATTTTAAACCACATATTTCACACTTTCTATACTTCATTTTAATAAACAATGTATAAAACAGTCTTTTCTAGAGAACGTCTTTAAAGAATTTATAATAAAATTTAGTTATTGTCACAATTATTTCACTAATAACATTTAAAGAAAAACTTTGAAAATAACGATTAGAATATATTCAACATACAAAGTGACAGATACATGTCAGACAGATGACATTTAATTAAGGAACGAGCGAGACGGATTAGGAAGTTGAGTGAGACAAATATAGTAGCCATTAAAATTCTGCCCCGTTTCATAGTACGTTTTTTTTGTACGTAGTTGCGACTTGCGACAGACTGATGCAAAAGACCATGCTTAATTGGTTCAGTTGTGTGATAAATTATTGAAACCATTATTTACTAGTGTAATAAATATCAATTAAAATGGATTTTATCATAGATACTTGTGGAGATGATGAACTTCAAGATAAAACGGAGTTAATCGACGGATCTGCAAAACTGTATTTTGTAGGTTAGTTCAAAGATTTATTTTGGTAACTTATGTTGTCGGTATGGCAAATATCTAAACTAAATCCACTATGGAACACTATCTCACGGGCTTAGCCTATTGCCTTGCCCTTATAGTGTTACCCAGTTATGTATAAAATTTCCATTCCAGTCTTGTCTGCTGTTTATTTTTGATTGGTACATCGACTTATCGGTCAGGAACTGTGGTCTGACCTCACAACCCCTGCTAGCAGTAAAACCTGTTCTCTTCTGTTGTTTAGCAGATCCACCAACTGGCAGACAAGGTTGAGCAGTATTTTAATTACAAATACGTGTTTGGTTTTTGTGTTTCAAATACTTCTTTATAATGTAATTTGTATTTTAAATACCTGACGCCGACCTATTTTGTAATTAGTATTTCAAATACTTGAGTCTTCAAAATACATTTTACATTAAAATACATTTAATCTTCAGTTAGAAAGTAGCATTAGTGAAGATGATGCACGGCAGCCTCTTATACTGGCTGACGCAGGTTATCCACGGGCACAGGTGACTCGGGGCTGCCCAAGCTCTCCGAGTCGGCTGTACAATCGATAAGTCCTGGGTTCAAATCCTGACCATTACACTACCAACATAAATCCACTCCTAGCACAAACAATTTAGTTTAGTTGGAGGGTTTGGAGAGAATATTAGTAATTTTGGTTGCTAATATTATTTAAAAAATAAGAAAAAAACCTACAGACAGTTTGCGTTACTCAGTTCGAGCTTGACACATAGCAATGATTTTAGTATTTTGTATTTCAATTGAAAATACTGTTATTTGTATTTTATATTTCAAATACCGTACTTAAAAATATTTAGTATTTTAATTATTTGCAATGCAGTATTTTTTAATTTGTATTTCAATTAAAGCAAAGTATGTAATTCGTCCAGCCCTTTTGGCAGGTGATATTGCTTGGACCCCAAATTTGGCATCACTTGAATCCCCATGATGATACCCACTGCCAGATTCCTACGCACTATTTAGGAACAACTGCTCTTCAACAAACACTATTACTGTACCAAAATATTCTATGAGTAGATAATAATTTTATTAAAAATGTTTTACAGATGATGAAGAAAAAATATCAGCTGTCATAGACCTGTTTGACAAAAAAAAACAAGAGCTTGATGCTCAACTGGCAGCTGAAGAGAAAGTGCGAAAAAAGTTAAACAGTTTGAAAATAGATGACACAATTGACAATTTCTTTGAAGAAATGGGTTGGTCACAGTCCATTATTTTGAAAAAAGAACGAAAGAAAAGACTGTTTCACTTTGAACAGTTAGATATGGAGACAGGCAAATTGAAATCTAAGCTTGGTGCTGTTGACGTTGAAAAAGAAATGAAAAATTGTGTTTTGACACCGGGAATTGAGAAGGAACATGCATTACCTAGTTATAATGTTAGTGATAAGAAATTAAAGGCTATCAGAAGGGTATGTATCAGTTTAACATTCATTTTACTGAAAATGAGGTCATCCTTTGTGAAAACCTTAATTGCAACCAAACAAAATTGCAATTGATTTATTGCAAAATTCATTGTTTCACAATCGAGTTTCAATCTCAGTTGCAATAAAATTGACCCCTGGGTCCGCACTCCTAAGTCTACTTGCTATAATTTGGTTTATATTGGATGTTACAATAGCAGCCGATATATGACCCACTAAAACAGTAGCTTTAGCCTATATCCCCGAAGGGGTAGGCAGAGGTGCTAGCACCCACATTTCACCAGTTTATGTTTAGGTCCCTATCTAATAGGTGACGAGCCTATTGCCATTAACCGAGCACTTATAATCCTGCCATAAATACACACATAACTTCGAAAAGTCATTGGTTTGTGCCATGGTAAAACCTAGCATCGAACCCGAGACCTCATCCCAGCAGTCCATTACCCATACCACTAGGCTACCTACCATCAATTAATGATGATGGGATATATTGACACTTGCCTACATTTTGCCAATATTTCCATTACCATATATTATAAGGTGGTTAACCTATCTCTGTCAACCATGCACATACCAGAATTAATCTTCACTATCCTTGTTGAAATTTCTCTTTGTCCATTAATATTATGTAAACCCGCAGTTAATATTGAACATGTTTGATTATCGTTTACAGAAAGAACGAGAGAAAACCAAAGGTCCCGGATGGTTTAATTTGCCTGCTCCAGAGGTCAGCCAAGAGCTGAAAAATGACCTCCTAATACTTAAAATGAGGTCAGCATTAGACCCTAAAAAGTTCTACAAGAAGAATGATATGGAAGTGTTACCTAAGTACTTCCAGGTGAGCTACGTCTTATTTTCAAGTTGCCTTTATTTGTCAATAATCAAAATGGACTTCTTTGATATTTTTAATAATAAATATTTAATCCACCATTACACTTATCTTGAATGAAACAAATAAAATGTGGGTCCAATTTGCCATCATCAATTTTCCAAAAGGGTTACTGGGAACACATTCTTAGTGATCAACCTATTTTTGTATTGCTATGAAGTCACAATTGAGTTGTCAAAAAGTGTATAAAAAATATTTTTCATGATAACTTTAATTTTGGAAAAAGTCTACATCTAGCATGGCGCTTGTGTTTGTAATAGTCCCATTCTAAAAGAAATGCCAATTGAGCTACCTGGGTCTGCCCAGGACAGCTGAATAGAGTACCTATTAAAATTATTGCCATGCAACGTAAGTTATTTGCTTTTCATATTTACATACCCTGCTCAAAAGTCTAGAATTTGACATTCAATACACTAACAGAAGTATGACAGTCCTATTCTTAGTTGAAATGCATAGTCATTTTCAGTTCCCTGTGTATTTACTTTATGCCAACTCACACTGCTTTTTTGTTAGGTTGGTCGCATCATGGATTCACCTCTCGACCATGTGAACGAAAAATTAACCAAAAAACAAAGAAAACGCACTATGGTTGATGAATTGCTGGCCGATGCAGAGTTCCAAAAGTACAATAAGAAGAAATACAAAGAGATTGTGGATGAAAAGAGGAAAACAGAGTACAGGACTTTTATGCGAGATAAGAGGCAGAAGAACAAAAGTGAGTTGAAGAAGAATAAGTTAAAGAGTAAGAAGAAAGAATAGCATTAAATAGGATTAATAAACGTTTTATTAATATACAATCTTGTATTTTTTTTCACCAGCAAAACTTCACACGCACTTTGAGTATTTTTTATTTTATTTAAGCTTTATTTGTTGATTGGTGAGTCCATCGCTTGTCTAGGTATCGAGCTACATGTCCTGCTCAGTTCCACTTTTGTTTTAGACCAAAATGGAGAGCATCTGTTAATTTAATTCTCATACAGATATCTGTTTCTTATTTTATGTACTGTTCTCAGATTCAAAATGATTATTTCCATTGCATGTTGGCAGGATAGAATTTTGCTCTTCACTTTTTCAGTGTATACCAATGTCTGGTTGGCGTAAGTTAGGCTTGGAATGGCCTATACAGTAGTCTATTATAGTTTTTTTCATGTTTGCGTTATAATTGCCCTTATGAATTTCTTTTTGTGCCCAGTACTTCTTCCATGCTATACCTATTCGCCTGTCTATTTCGTTAAATTCGCTATTTTCATCAAACGACGATCTTTATGAGCATTGACACAGAATAAATAAATAGTACCCTACGTACAGGAGTTGCACTTCTTTGATCTTGAAGAAAGCTGTCGCTTTTTGTTCTGAGCATAGAACGCCGCCAACTCGGATGTTAGGGTTATCACTTATCAGAAGATTTAAGTAAAATCTAACGTTTAGAATTATTATTACTAGTCGACCCGGTAACGTCCGTGTCATAGAAATCTCGTATTACCAAGCAATATATGCCCATTTTTTCAGTTTTCAAATAATGGGTAATCTGCCGAATTTGTTGATATTTATGAATACTGCTCCGCTTGAGTAGTAGCGTGATAATATATAGCCTTCCTCGATAAACAGATTATTCCACATAAAAGTAATTTTTCAGTTTGAACAGTAGTTCAGCGCATTCAACCAACCAAACAAACTCTTCAGCTTTTTATAGACCAGCAGTCGGCAACGTGCGGCTCGCGGGCCTCATGCGGCTTCTGGAATTGACCTTCTCTATCAATCAAAGAATCAATTTCATTTATTCAGTTCAGGCACATAAAGTGCAGCACATAGAAACGACAAAATTTTAGAATTTCGTCATATATATATATTTCGTTATATTGGAAAATGAATCTTTCGCTGGTTCGGTAGGTAGGTTAGATTTACTGAGAAGATACCAGCAAGAAATTTCTGGAATAGCAGGCTACGTTTTATTCCGTAAATACGTTCCAATGAGTTATAGAACCTTGATAAAATAAAACACAATATAGAAAGTCAAATAAGTACCCTTTATTCAGATTCACTAACAAGTACTATTAAAAAATATTACCTATGCATAGTCAGTGTTGTACAATCACAGAGGGGAAGACACAAGTTTCGGTAGGATATAACCAGCGGACGCCTAAGACGCTTTACGACGTGTTGCTAAATTTAATATGGCGGCCTCTAGACTAGCGGTCATGACGAATGTGTTAAAAAATAAATTTGCTATAAATATACTGTTTGGTATCAACTGAAAGGGCTTAATTGGCACATTTCAAATATGTATATATAGCTGTTGCTTGCCCCAAAATAAGATAAATAAAAATTAAGTTAAAAACAATTTTATAAATTCATAGAGGATCGCGCAGATGTGCTTGAGTCTTTAAATCGTAATAAACCCGATATAAATCGGCCCAAGTCTCATGACATCAACCCTCGGCCTAGTACTGACTCGACTAAGCATAAACAGGGTCAAGGTACTTACACATCCCATACCAAATCATTTACATCTCATTCAAAATATAATAAACCTAGTAAGCTTAATACGTAAGTACTTGTGTATTATTTGTAATGGAAATCATAGAATTTATGACTGCCCCACCTTTAAGGCAATGGGCATAGACGAAAGGGTGCAAGAGGTTAAGAATTACAAATTGTGTGTCAACTGTCTTAGGCAGGGACATCAAGTAGGTACATGTCGCTTATAACCAGCGGACGACTAAGACGCTTTACGACGTGTTGCTAAATTTAATATGGCGGCCTCTAGCGGTCATGACGAATGTGTTAAAAAATAAATTTGCTATAAATATACTGTTTGGTATCAACTGAAAGGGCTTAATTGGCACATTTCAAATATGTATAAATTATAGCTGTTGCTTGCCCCAAAATAAGATAAATAAAAATTAAGTTAAAAACTACATCCCGACTATTGAAAAATCAAATTCTAAAAAGTATTAAACAAGAAAACTAATTAATAGCCATTTTTACCCAACTATGGCGAAGTCAAAGGAGGATTATGCTTTTGACAGGCTATGTATGTATGTAGGTTCATCTGTTCCCACATAGCTCCTCAACTGCTTTTTAGAACTGTACAAATGAGGTATAATTAGAAGCGTCTTAGTCGTCCGCTTATAACCAGCGGACGACTAAGACGCTTTACGTGTTGCTAAAGTTAATATGGCGGCCTCTAGCGGTCATGACGAACGTGTTAAAAAATAAATTTGCTATAAATATACTGTTTGGTATCAACTGAAAGGGCTTAATTGGCACATTTCAAATATGTATAAATTATAGCTGTTACTTGCCCCAAAATAAGATAAATAAAAATTAAGTTAAAAACTACATCCCGACTATTGAAAAATCAAATTCTAAAAAGTATTAAACAAGAAAAAACAATACATTCAAGGAAAAAGTGGTATAGGACCACAGCTCTCCTTGATATTTTCTTGTTTAATACTTTTTAGAACATGATTTTTCGGTAGTCGGGACTTATATTATACAAAAATGTTTAAATTTCAAATCGTTAGATACTCAACTTGAATTGTCTTTTTACACAAATTAAAGAAACAACTGTTTATAGCTGTAATTATATATATATATATATATATATATATATAAATCGCGAAGGACTTCTTGCGTCTTTACAAACTACCACCCGGCGGCGTCCACTGAATGTAGTGAGATTTTTAATGTTTTCAATGCGTATGTAAGATGTTTTAATCAGTATCATATCAGTAGTCGACGTCAAATTTCATTTAAACGTTAAATGGTGATATTCAAATTAAATATTTCTAGCTGAATTTGTGCGTCCGTTCACTCTTCAATCTTTCTTGCACACTGAATACCTGCGTATACCTACTAAACACTGCATGCACATTCCTGCCTCCATCCGAATGTATGTTTAAATCAATTCCGTATAATGCTCCGCATATATCATAATGATTATAATAACTAAATTACATCCATCTACTATTGAATTGAGATTGGTTCCGTATAACTGAATTAGTTCGTCCGTTCACTCTTAAATCTTTCTTGCACACTGAATATCTCCGTATACGTTCAAAACACTGCATGTACATTCCCGCCTCCATCCAACTGCATGTTGAAATCAATTCCGTATAATGCTCTGCATATATCATAATGATTATAATAACTAAATGACATCTATCTACTATTGAATTCAGATTGGTTCCGAATACTGTTTTTGAATTATTGTATCCAGCTTATCAGCCAAGAGGCTTCCATCTATATAAGGGCTTATAAAGACTCCAGGCACAGATATTAAATAATTAATAGTTAGCATACAAAAATGACAATACCTATAATGACATTCGGCGCGTGGAACGTGAGAACGCTTGTTGATCGCGATGGCAACGCCTGCCCTGAACGCAAAACTGCCATAGTAGCTCGGGAACTTCATCGATATAACGTGGATTGCCTTGCCGATGAAGGAGAGCTGGTAGAAGAAGGTGGCGGCTATACTTTCTTTTGGAAAGGTACCACAGCCTCCGAACCGCGACGTTCAGGCGTAGGGTTTGCCATCAAGAATCACATAGCTAAGCGACTTGAGGAGCACCCTATGCATTCTTCAGACCGCGTTACCACACTGCGCCTTCACGGACAAAGACAATTACCTTAATGTCATCAGTGTCTATGCCCCTACGCTAGACAAGGCTGATGACATCAAAGATAAATTCTACGAGGAACTATCTCAATGCCTTGACAGCATAAACGCCAGAGAGCAGGTTATATTGCTAGGCAATTTCAATGCCAGAGTTGGACGGGACAATGAGGCTTGGCCTGGAGTCTTGGGTAGACACGGAGTCGGCAACATGAACAGCAATGGTCAGTTGCTACTCAGTCTTTGTGCTCATTTTGAGCTTGCAATATCGAACACTATGTTCAGACTTGCCGCTAAGCACAAGACAACGTGGATGCATCCTTGATCCGAAACACTGGTACTTGATTGATTATACTTGTCAGGCAGAGAGATACTGGTCAAGTCCAAGTCCAACGTAGATCGATCATCAGATTTACAATATGTGAGTCTAATACCTCAACTCCCTCTTTCCATTGAGCTGGATGAGCCCCTGTCATATGATGAGGTTGTCTCTGCTATCAGGCAGCAACAGAAGCGAGCGGTTGGTATTGACCTTATACCGGGAGAGCTGTTATAATACGGCGGCGGGGAGTTGTAAATGTTGGTTTGGAAACTTTTTGCTCGTATGTGGGAGGAAGAGCGAGTCCCGGATGACTTTAAAGTGTCTCGTATTTGTACCTTTATTTGTATTTTTATTTGGAGGAAGGACATGACGGTATCTCCCGTCCAAAATTGAGCAGTCCGTCTGGGTAAGTACCTCCGCCCTACAGAATACCCCGGTTATAATAACCTTGTGTTGTGTTCCCGGCGGTGAGTAGGGTAGCCAGAGCCCACTGGAGAGGTTCTGTGCTGTCAGTAGGAAAACCAAAGGCTTAAATTGACCCCACTGACTGGTGGGGGCGTGATATGTTGGCGCGGTGGTCAGGGAGACTCGGTGAAACGGTTATCCGCTGGCCGCCCGCAGGATGTACGGTTTCCGAACCTGGGGATTACTTAATCTCCGCCTCAGGAGGCTGAACCAGCAGCCTGTGTAAAGCTCCCGGTGCTGTAGCCATGCCGGAGGAGGAGACCGGAGTGGACCTGGCTTCAGTATCTGAGAGGGGACCGGGGGCCCTTCCGCCCATCGCGCCAGCCAGTCACACAACCCCAACTTGTCTGTGGGGGTAGGACGCCTTGCTTTGTCTTCAACACTGGAGGCACAGAATCTCTTTTTACCTTCTCCCCCCCCTCCCCCCATCTCAAACATGAAAACAAAAAAAGGCAAGAGAAACGTTACCACAGCGGCACCATCATCCACAGTGAATGTGGATTTCTGTAACATCAGGGGCCTACACTCCAACCTTAACGCGGTCCATCTCCACTTAGAGACCGCGCAGCCTACCTTGCTTTTTCTGACGGAGACGCAAATATCATGCCCGGCCGATACAGCCTACCTAATGTACCCAGAGTACAAACTCGAGCATAGCTTTATGAGTCGCGCCGGGGTATGCTTGTACGTCCGGGATGATATTTGCTGCCGCCGTCTATGGTCCCTATCCTCAAGACCATGGGGTCTTGAGGATAGGGACCTGTCAACTTTATGGGTACGCATAGATCACGGTGGCCACACCCGTATCTATGCGTGCCTTTACAGGTCTCGTAGCGGTGACCTGGGCACGGCTCAACTGTTTCAGCATCTGCAGCGGTCGGCGGACAGCGTAATTGAGCAGTACCCCACTGCGGAATTAGTATTCTTGGGGGACTTCAACGCCCACCACGTGGAATTGCTGGGGTCTCCTAGGACTGATTTTGCGGGAAGGGCTGCTCACGACTTTGCTCTAACTTATGGGCTCTCTCAACTGGTGCATTCTATCACTAGAACACCAGAAATTGAGACCCACAGAAGCTCTATACTGGACCATCTACTGACTACGCGCCCGAATGAATACCCTTAAGGGTGGAAGCACCTCTCGGTAATTCGGACCACAGCCTCGTCCGGGCGCAAGTGTCACTCGCGCGGCCTGAACCACCGCGGCCACCTCAGTGGCGGCATGTGTGGCACTACAAGTCGGCAGACTGGGACGGACTGTGAGAATTCTTCGCGTCGTACCCGTGGAGGCAGCTTTACTTCTCTTCTGATGATCCAAGCTCCTGTGCAACAGCAGTCGCTGACGCGATTCTAGTGGGTATGGAATGTTACGTCCCCAACCGCTGGGTCGCGACAGGAGCGAGCAAACGCCCGTGGTTTAATAGGCCTTGCAGGGAAGCTAGAGACCGCAAGCAATCTGCAACAAGGCTTGGACATACAAGGCTTGGACCACGGCTCTTGCCAATAAGGATCCGAACATCGCTGAGGTGAAGCGGAAGTTGAATGCTGCTTCAAGGTCCAGTAAAAAGGCAACGTCTAGAGCAAAGTTTGAGTTCATCGGCAGAATTGGCGAGCGGCTTGCGCGCTACCCATCTGGCAGTCGTGCATTTTGGTCGCTCGCTAAAGCTGCTGAGGGAAACTTCTGCCAGGCTTGCCTTCCGCCGCTGCAAAAATCCGACGGTAGTCTGGCCCATGGCGCTAAGGAGAAGGCCGATCTTTTGGGTAATCTCTTTGCGTCAAACTCGACTATGAACGACGGGAACGCCGAACCACCCATCATCCCCAGCTGTGGTGCTTCGATGACCTAAATTAAAATCACACAACGGGTGGTCCGGCACGAGCTTAAGTCCCTAGATGTTCGGAAGTCGAGTAGGCCGGACGGCGTACCGGCGATGGTGCTTAAGCACTGTGCCCCCGAGCTGTGCCCTGTACTTACACGCCTTTTCGCACTCTCATACTCCGCAAGGCAGGTCCCGGCCTCGTGGAAGACTGCATTCGTGCACCCTGTACTTAGGTACGGATCTGTCCTGTCACCTTTCTTAGGAAAGGTGACAGGACAGATCCGACCAATTACAGGCCTATCGCTATAACCTCCCTTCTCTCGAAGGTTATGGAGCGTGTTATTAATACACAACTCCTGAGGTACCTTGAAGGAAACGATCTACTGAGCGACCGACAGTACGGTTTTCGCCACCGTCGCTCTACCGGTGACCTTCTTGTGTATCTCACAAACCGGTGGGCGCAAGCCGTCGAAAGTCGAGGTGAGGCACTAGCGGTCAGCCTCGATGTAGCGAAGGCCTTCGATCGGGTCTGGCACAAAGGTCTTCTTACGAAGTTGCCATATTATGGACTCCCCGAAAGATTGTGCGAATGGATCTCCAGCTTTTTGTCCAACAGAAGCATCCAAGCCGTCGTCGTCGGCAGCTGCTCGGACCGCATGAACATAAACGCTGGTATCCCACAAGGCTCCGTGTTGTCTCCGACGCTGTTTCTGCTGCATATCAATGACATGCTGTCTGATGGCTCCATTCATTGTTATGCGGGCGACAGTACCGGGGACACGTGTTACACGGGCCGTGCAAATATCCCTCAGTCCAAGGTGGAGAAGAGTCGCGAACAACTTGTGTCTGAAATCGAGACTACTCTCTCTGGAATATCCGATTGGGGACGACTAAACCTAGTCCAAGTCAACCCCATTAAGACACAAGTATGTGTATTCACCGCTAAGAACTCATTCATTGTAGCGCCGCAATTCCTGGGCACACCGCTTACCATCTCCCTGAGTATAAGGATAATTGGTGTCGATATCTCCAGTGACGTCCAATACCGAAGTCATTTGCAGGACAAGGTTAACTTGGCATCAAGAAAGCTCGGAGTGCTCAACAGGGCGAAGCAGTATTTCACTGCGGGGCAGCAACTCCTTCTTTATAAAGCACAGGTCCGGCCTCACATGGAGTACTGCTGTCACCTTTTTGCTGGAGCACCTGCATACCAACTTGACCCCTTCGACTCGTTGCAAAGACGGGCATTGAGGCTGGTTGACAATCCCATACTCACAGGTAGAGTGGAACCTCTTAGCCTTAGGAGGGATTTGGCCTCATTGTGTGTGTTCTACCGCCTATACAATGGTTTGTGCTCAGATGAATTGTTAGACATGATGCCCGTAGCTACATTCTATCATCGCACCTCTCGCCATAGGCAGGGAATTCATCCCCACACATTGCGACCTGAGACGGTGCGCACTGTGCGGTATGAAAGAAACTTCATCCCACGCACACTCAAGCTGTGGAATGACCTCCCTGCTGCGGTTTTTCCAAGCGCCTACAATATGGGGTTTTTCAAGAGGGGCATCAGAAGGTTTCCCTATGGTCGGCAGCGCGAGTGTGACACCCCTGGTGTTGCATACGTCCATAGGCCACGGTAACCGCTTCCCATCAGGTGGGCCGTGTGCTTGTCTGCCAACTAAGTGGTATAAAAAAAAAAAAACCCTCTACAAAAACAAGGGTGACCGTTCCGACTGCAACTCTTACCGCGGTATTTCGTCCTTTTAAACCGCTTAAAAGCTCTGTCTGAAAAGATACTGCCAGAAACCCAGTTTGGCTTCCGACCTGAAAGAACCACCTCTGAAGCAATCTTTTCTGTGCGTCAACTGCAAGAAAATAGCAGAGAACAGGGTCGTCCGCTTTATCTCCGCTTTGTTGACCTGGAGAAGGCATTCGACAGTGTGCCTCGGGAAGCTCTCTGGATGATGCTTGGGAAGCTAGGGTGCACGGAGAAGTTTGTGAGACTTCTTAGACTCCTGCATAACGATATGCAATGCTGCGTCGGTGTCGATGGCGATGTGGGGTGAAACAAGGGTGTGTTCTAGCGCTCACACTGTTCGCCAAGTACTTTGCAGTAGTAGTCAGTGATGTTTTACGAACTCTTTCTGAGGGAGTACGCATCCGCTTCCGCACAGATGGCGGAGGATGGTCTTATCAATTTGGCCAGACTTAAGGCGCGCACTAAGGTCTCCCCATACAATGATTACAAAAATCATGTATGCTTATGCTTTGTGGCAGAATCCCCTGATGGCCTGCAACAGCTAATGTCCAGTTGTCACCAAGCTTGCTGCAAGTTCGACCTTAAAATCAGCGTCAAGAAGACGGAGGTGATGTCTCTGGACACACATGGTCACGAGACATTGTCTATACAGCTAGGTCAGGACATGCTCAAGCAGGTTGACCAGTTTTGCTATCTGGGGAGTACTATAACATCCAAGTATGACCTTGATGATGAGATCGACAGCAGGATCTATGCCGCAGCTGCGATATTTGGGAAGCTGCATTCCAAGGTTTTCTGCTCAAATGACCTCAAAATATCTGTTTACATGGCAGTTGTGCTGTCAAACCTCTTATATTCCTCTGAGATGTGGTGTGTGTATCGGCACCACATACGTACTCTGGATCGTTTCCACCTCAAGTGCGTACAGTCTATCTTTAAAGGGTAAGTTGGGCTCGCTTAACTGTAGCTTATGTAACGTCAATCAATTACATTTTGATGAAGTGTGTCCGGAATGAGGCTCAAAGAAAGCAATTATATGCACGGCATTTATTTGTACCCTGTGCACGTAATGCACAGGGTACAAATAAATGCCGTGTACTCAACGAAGGAATTTATTAGCTCACCACAAACCAGACAATTAAATCACTAGTGCACACAGTACTCTTCAACAGTTCCAGTCGCTCAGTAGTTCACAGTAGTCCACAGTCGTTGCTCAGGTCACAGGTATAATCTTCTTCGGTTGCTTAAGCTCGCTGTGTTTGTTAGCGATCTCAAAGACAGAATGAATGGTGTCGCTATGCGAGCGTGTTCATATACCTCTCAATTAGGAGGGTCGAATCATTTACAAAATACGCGAGCGATAACTATCCACTCTCTTTTGAAGTTTGCCGCCGTCACTGAACTTTCGAGTTCATTCTCGATATTTACCTATTGTTTTCATTTATTCAAAAGAGTAGGTACTCGTAGGTAGGTTGTGACTTTGTGTTGACAATTCTAGATTTTTCTATACCAATCGGTAGAGTACCTCGTCACTAACAATGCGTTTTTATTTCTTGAAGATCCGGTTATTAGTTTTCGAGATATCGACGTCTGTCGTAACAATATGGTAACGGTAATAACAATATGGGCCTATGTAACAGTATCCTCGCTAGTCCAACTTCTGAGGAGCCGAAAAAATTGTATTCCTTAGCTAAGATTTGCTGTATAGATCATTGATTGAACACCATGTATTCAACAATTCCAATGAGGGCGACATAGTCACGCTATGAATAAGACCTCAATCCTCAATAACAACTGAAGATTTAAAAAAAACTATCTATAGGTAATAATAGATCAAATAAATAACCATTTTTAAAGCTTTCACTTTGGTGACAAACTTACATCACGGCCCGCACATGTCTGTTTGTTTAAAAACTTCGGCACGCGAGCGCGCTGAAGCCCGCCGCCCGCCCCGCCGTCCCTCGTGAACCCCGAATAGACCCCTCAGACACCGTACCTAGTGCCCGTTTAAGGATATTTAAGAGACGCTAGATAGTTGTCACGAAAACATGATAAAAACTTTACAAATTAAGTACGATATTCAATGGACACAATAAGATCGGTGAACTGAACTCAAAGTATACGTGGTAAAGTATACGCTGAACACTAGTGCCCTCCAAATTTCAGTCGGGCGACGGCCGAACTATATTATACGCTAAAAGGCGTTGTAGTGATGGAATTACGTCCATGCCAATTTTTCGCCCTAGCATTCTATTGATCATAAGGAACATTTGGGCTGAAAATGAGGGTCGGTTAATCTTGCGTCCGTATTTCGGACGCACAAAGTCAGTCGGACGCGGCATCATCGGTAAATAACGCCATGTAGGACGCAACATGTCCTTCAAGATTTATATATATATATATATATATATATATATATATATATATAAATCGCGAAGGACTTCTTGCGTCTTTACAAACTACCACCCGGCGGCGTCCACTGAATGTAGTGAGATTTTTAATGTTTTCAATGCGTATGTAAGATGTTTTAATCAGTATCATATCAGTAGTCGACGTCAAATTTCATTTAAACGTTAAATGGTGATATTCAAATTCAATATTTCTAGCTGAATTTGTGCGTCCGTTCACTCTTCAATCTTTCTTGCACACTGAATACCTGCGTATACCTACTAAACACTGCATGCTTATTCCTGCCTCCATCCGAATGTATGTTTAAATCAATTCCGTATAATGCTCTGCATATATCATAATGATTATAATAACTAAATTACATCCATCTACTATTGAATTGAGATTGGTTCCGTATAACTGAATTAGTTCGTCCGTTAACTCTTAAATCTTTCTTGCACACTGAATATCTCCGTATACGTTCAAAACACTGCATGCACATTCCCGCCTCCATCCAACTGCATGTTAAAATCAATTCCGTATAATGCTCTGCATATATCATAATGATTTAATAACTACATGACATCTATCTACTATTGAATTCAGATTGGTTCCGAATACTGTTTTTGAATTATTGTATCCAGCTTATCAGCCAAGAGGCTTCCATCTATATAAGGGCTTATAAAGACTCCAGGCACAGATATTAAATAACTAATAGTTAGCATACAAAAATGACAATACCTATAATGACATTCGGCGCGTGGAACGTGAGAACGCTTGTTGATCGCGATGGCAACGCCTGCCCTGAACGCAAAACTGCCATAGTAGCTCGGGAACTTCATCGATATAACGTGGATTGCCTTGCCGATGAAGGAGAGCTGATAGAAGAAGGTGGCGGCTATACTTTCTTTTGGAAAGGTACCACAGCTTCCGAACCGCGACGTTCAGGCGTAGGGTTTGCCATCAAGAATCACATAGCTAAGCGACTTGAGGAGCACCCTATTCATTCTTCATGCGCCTTCACGGACAAAGACAATTACCTTAATGTCATCAGTGTCTATGCCCCTACGCTAGAAAAGGCTGATGACATCAAAGATAAATTCTACGAGGAACTATCTCAATGCCTTGACAGCATAAACGCCAGAGAGCAGGTTATATTACTAGGCAATTTCAATGCCAGAGTTGGACGGGACAATGAGGCTTGGCCTGGAGTCTTGGGTAGATACGGAGTCGGCAACATGAACAGCAATGGTCAGTTGCTACTCAGTCTTTGTGCTCATTTTGAGCTTGCAATATCGAACACTATGTTCAGACTTGCCGCTAAGCACAAGACAACGTGGATGCATCCTCGATCCGAAACACTGGCACTTGATTGATTATACTTGTCAGGCAGAGAGATACTGGTCAAGTCCAACGTAGATCGATCATCTGATTTACAAAATGTGAGTCTAATACCTCAACTCCCTCTTTCCATTGATCTGGATGAGCCCCTGTCATATGATGAGGTTGTCTCTGCTATCAGGCAGCAACAGAAGCGAGCGGTTGGTATTGACCTTATACCGGGAGAGCTGTTATAATACGGCGGCGGGGAGTTGTAGATGTTGGTTTGGAAACTTTTTGCTCGTATGTGGGAGGAAGAGCGAGTCCCGGATGACTTTAAAGTGACTCGCATTTGTACCTTTATTTGTATTTTTATTTGGAGGAAGGACATGACGGTATGTCCCGTCCAAAATTGAGCAGTCCGTCTGGGTAAGTACCTCCGCCCCAGAATACCCCGGTTATAATAACCTTGTGTTGTGTTCCCGGCGGTGAGTAGGGTAGCCAGAGCCCACTGGAGAGGTTCTGTGCTGTCAGTAGGAAGACCAAAGGCTTAAATTGACCCCACTGACTGGTGGGGGCGTGAAATGTTGGCGCGGTGGTCAGGGAGACTCGGTGAAACGGTTATCCGCTGGCCGTCCGCAGGCTGTACGGTTTCCGAACCTGGGGATTACTTAATCTCCGCCTCAGGAGGCTGAACCAGCAGCCTGTGTAAAGTTCCCGGTGCTGTAGCCATGCCGGAGGGGGAGACCGGAGTGGACCTGGCTTCAGTATCTGAGAGGGGACCGGGGGCCCTTCCGCCCATCGCGCCAGCCAGTCACACAACCCCAACTTGTCTGTGGGCTCTGGTTGTATGTGGCTGGGGTCTCCTAGGACTGATTTTGCGGGAAGGGCTGCTCACGACTTCGCTCTAACTTATGGTCTCTCTTAACTGGTGCATTCTATCACTAGAACACCAGAAATTGAGACCCACAGAAGCTCTATACTGGACCTTCTGCTGACTACGCGCCCGGATGAATACCCTTAAGGGTGAAAGCACCTCTCGGTAATTCGGACCACAACCTCGTCCGGGCGCAAGTGTCACTCGCGCGACCTGAACCACCGCGGCCACCTCAGTGGCGGCATGTGTGGCACTACAAGTCGGCAGACTGGGACGGACTGCGAG
Source organism: Eilema griseolum (assembly GCA_963662185.1). NCBI lineage: Eukaryota > Metazoa > Arthropoda > Insecta > Lepidoptera > Erebidae > Eilema > Eilema griseolum. The sequence goes on from OY759232.1 coordinate 6,928,455, forward strand.
AATTCTTCGCGTCGTACCCGTGGAGGCAGCTTTACTTCTCTTCTGATGATCCAAGCTCCTGTGCAACAGTAGTCGCTGACGCGATTCTAGTGGGTATGGAATGTTACGTCCCCAACCGCTGGGTCGCGACAGGAGCGAGGAAACGCCCGTGGTTTAATAGGCCTTGCAGGGAAGCTAGAGACCGCAAGCAATCTGCATACAAGGCTTGGACCACGGCTCTTGCCAATAAGGATCCGAACATCGCTGAGGTGAAGCGGAAGTTGAATGCTGCTTCAAGGTCCAGTAAAAAGGCAACGTCTAGAGCAAAGTTTGAGTTTTGCTTGCGCGCTACCCATCTGGCAGTCGTGCATTTTGGTCACTCGCTAAAGCTGCTGAGGGAAACTTCTGCCAGGCTTGCCTTCCGCCGCTGCAAAAATCCGACGGTAGTCTGGCCCATGGCGCTAAGGAGTAGGCCGATCTTTTGGGTAATCTCTTTGCGTCAAACTCGACTATGAACGACGGGAACGCCGAACCACCCATCATCCCCAGCTGTGGTGCTTCGATGACCTAAATTAAAATCACACAACGGGTGGTCCGGCACGAGCTTAAGTCCCTAGATGTTCGGAAGTCGAGTAGGCCGGACGGCATACCGGCGATGGTGCTTAAGCACTGTGCCCCCGAGCTGTGCCCTGTACTTACACGACTTTTCGCACTCTCATACTCCGCAAGGCAGGTCCCGGCCTCGTGGAAGACTGCATTCGTGCACCCTGTACATGGCCTATCGCTATAACCTCCCTTCTCTCGAAGGTTATGGAGCGTGTTATTAATACACAACTCCTGAGGTACCTTGAAGGAAACGATCTACTGAGCAACCGACAGTACGGTTTTCGCCACCGTCGCTCTACCGGTGACCTTCTTGTGTATCTCACAAACCGGTGGGCGCAAGCCATCGAAAGTCGAGGTGAGGCACTAGCGGTCAGCCTCGATGTAGCGAAGGCCTTCGATCGGGTCTGGCACAAAGGTCTTCTTACGAAGTTGCCATATTATGGACTCCTCGAAGGATTGTGCGAATGGATCTCCAGCTTTTTGTCCAACAGAAGCATCCAAGCCGTCGTCGACGGCAGCTGCTCGGACCGCATGAACATAAACGCTGGTGTCCCACAAGGCTCCGTGTTGTCTCCGACGCTGTTTCTGCTGCATATCAATGACATGCTGTCTGATGGCTCCATTCATTGTTATGCGGGCGACAGTACCGGGGACACGTGTTACACGGGCCGTGCAAATATCCCTCAGTCCGAGGTGGAGAAGAGTCGCGAACAACTTGTGTCTGAAATCGAGACTACTCTCTCTGGAATATCCGATTGGGGACGACTAAACCTAGTCCAAGTCAACCCCACTAAGACACAAGTATGTGTATTCACCGCTAAGAAAACCCCATTCATTGTAGCGCCGCAATTCCTGGACACACCGCTTACCATCTCCCTGAGTATAGGGATAATTGGTGTCGATATCTCCAGTGACGTCCAATACCGAAGTCATTTGCAGGACAAGGTTAACTTGGCATCAAGAAAGCTCGGAGTGCTCAACAGTGCAAAGCAGTATTTCACTGCGGGGCAGCAACTCCTTCTTTATAAAGCACAGGTCCGGCCTCACATGGAGTACTGCTGTCACCTTTTTGCTGGAGCACCTGCATACCAACTTGACCGCTTCGACTCGTTGCAAAGACGGGCATTGAGGCTGGTTGACAATCCCATACTCACAGGTAGAGTGGAACCTCTCAGCCTTAGGAGGGATTTTGCCTCATTGTGTGTGTTCTGCCGCCTATACAATGGTTTGTGCTCAGATGAATTGTTAGACATGATGCCCGTAGCTACATTGTATCATCGCACCTCTCGCCATAGGCAGGGAATTCATCCCCACACATTGCGACCTGAGACGGTGCGCACTGTGCGGTATGAAAGAAACTCATCCGACGCACACTCAAGCTGTGGAATGACCTCCCTGCTGCGGTTTTCCCAAGTGCCTACAATATGGAGTTCTTCAAGAGGGGCATCAGAAGGTTTCCCTATGGTCGGCAGCGCGAGTGTGACACCCCTGGTGTTGCATACGTCCATAGGCCACGGTAACCACTTCCCATCAGGTGGGCCGTGTGCTTGTCTGCCAACTAAGTGGTATAAAAAATTAAAAAAAAAACCTCTACAAAAACAAGGGTGACCGTTCCGACTGCAACTCTAACCGCGGTATTTCGCTTTTGTCAGCCCTGGGAAAGGCCTTGGCCAGAGTCCTTTTAAACCGCTTAAAAGCTCTGTCTGAAAAGATACTGCCAGAAACCCAGTTTGGCTTCCGGCCTGAACGAACCACCTCTGAAGCAATCTTTTCTGTGCGTCAACTGCAAGAAAATAGCAGAGAACAGGGTCGTCCGCTTTATCTCCGCTGTGTTGACCTGGAGAAGGCATTCGACAGTGTGCCTCGGGAAGCTCTCTGGATGATGCTTGGGAAGCTAGGGTGCACGGAGAAGTTTGTGAGACTTCTTAGACTCCTGCATAACGACATGCAATGCTGCGTCGGTGTCGATGGTGAACAATCAAATTTCTTACTCGTTACCTGTGGGGTGAAACAAGGGTGTGTTCTAGCGCCCACACTGTTCGCCAAGTACTTTGCAGTAATAGTCAGTGATGTTTTACGAACTCTTTCTGAGGGAGTACGCATCCGCTTCCGCACAGATGGCGGAGGATGGTCTTTTCAATTTGGCCAGACTTAAGGCGCGCACTAAGGTCTCCCCAAACAATGATTACAGAAATCATGTATGCTTATGCTTTGTGGCAGAATCCCCTGATGGCCTGCAACAGCTGATGTCCAGTTGTCACCAAGCTTGCTGCAAGATCGGCCTTAAAATCAGTGTCAAGAAGACGGAGGTGATGTCTCTGGACACACATGGTCACGAGACACTGTCTATACAGCTAGGTCAGGACATGCTCAAGCAGGTTGACCAGTTTTGCTATCTGGGGAGCACTATAACATCCAAGTGTGACCTTGATGATGAGATCGGCAGCAGGATCTATGCCGCAGCTGCGATATTTGGGAAGCTGCATTCCAAGGTTTTCTGCTCAAATAACCTTAAGCTGGCCACCAAAATATCTGTTTACATGGCAGTTGTGCTGTCAAACCTCTTATATTCCTCTGAGATGTGGTGTGTGTATCGGCACCACAAACGTACTCTGGATCGTTTCCACCTCAAGTGCCTACAGTCTATCTTTAAAGGATAAGTTGGGCTCGCCTAACTGTAGCTTATGTAACGTCAATCAATTACATTTTGATGAAGTGTGTCCGGAATGAGGCTCAAAGAAAGCAATTATATTGTTACGTGCACAGGGTACAAATAAATGCCGTGTACGCAACGAAGGAATTTATTAGCTCACCACAAACTAGACAATTAAATCACTAGTGCACACAGTACTCTGCAACAGTTCCAGTCGCTCAGTAGTTCACAGTAGTCCACAGTCGTTGCTCAGGTCACAGGTATAATCTTCTTCGGTTGCTTAAGTTCGCTGTGTTTGTTAGCGATCTCAAAGACAGAATGAATGGTGTCGCTATGCGAGCGTGTTCATATACCTCTCAATTAGGAGGGTCGAATCATCTAGAAAATACGCGAGCGATAACTATCCACTCTCTTTTGAAGTTTGCCGCCGTCACTGAACTTTCGAGTTCATTCTCGATATTCACCTATTGTTTTCATTTATTCAAAAGAGTAGGTACTCGTAGGTAGGTTGTGACTTTGTGTTGACAATTCTAGATTTTTCTATGCCAATCGGTAGAGTACCTCGTCACTAACAATGCGTTTTTATTTCTTGAAGATCCGGTTATTAGTTTTCGAGATATCGACGTCTGTCGTAACAATATGGTAACGGTAATAACAATATGGGCCTATGTAACAGTATCCTCGCTAGTCCAATTCATCCCCACACATTGCGACCTGAGACGGTGCGCACTGTGCGGTATGAAAGAAACTTCATCCGACGCACACTCAAGCTGTGGAATGACCTCCCTGCTGCGGTTTTCCCAAGTGCCTACAATATGGGGTTCTTCAAGAGGGGCATCAGAAGGTTTCCCTATGGTCGGCAGCGCGAGTGTGACACCCCTGGTGTTGCATACGTCCATAGGCCACGGTAACCGCTTCCCATCAGGTGGGCCGTGTGCTTGTCTGCCAACTAAGTGGTATAAAAAATTTAAAAAAAACCCTCTACAAAAACAAGGGTGACCGTTCCGACTGCAACTCTAACCGCGGTATTTCGCTTTTGTCAGCCCTGGGAAAGGCCTTGGCCAGAGTCCTTTTAAACCGCTTAAAAGCTCTGTCTGAAAAGATACTGCCAGAAACCCAGTTTGGCTTCCGACCTGAACGAACCACCTCTGAAGCAATCTTTTCTGTGCGTCAACTGCAAGAAAATAGCAGAGAACAGGGTCGTCCGCTTTATCTCCGCTGTGTTGACCTGGAGAAGGCATTCGACAGTGTGCCTCGGGAAGCTCTCTGGATGATGCTTGGGAAGCTAGGGTGCACGTAGAAGTTTGTGAGACTTCTTAGACTCCTGCATAACGACATGCAATGCTGCGTCGGTGTCGATGGTGAACAATCAAATTTCTTACTCGTTACCTGTGGGGTGAAACAAGGGTGTGTTCTAGCGCCCACACTGTTCGCCAAGTACTTTGCAGTAATAGTCAGTGATGTTTTACGAACTCTTTCTGAGGGAGTACGCATCCGCTTCCGCACAAATGGCGGAGGATGGTCTTTTCAATTTGGCCAGACTTAAGGCGCGCACTAAGGTCTCCCCATACAATGATTACAGAAATCATGTATGCTTATGCTTTGTGGCAGAATCCCCTGATGGCCTGCAACAGCTAATGTCCAGTTGTCACCAAGCTTGCTGCAAGTTCGGCCTTAAAATCAGTGTCAAGAAGACGGAGGTGATGTCTCTGGACACACATGGTCACGAGACACTGTCTATACAGCTAGGTCAGGACATGCTCAAGCAGGTTGACCAGTTTTGCTATCTGGGGAGCACTATAACATCCAAGTGTGACCTTGATGATGAGATCGGCAGCAGGATCTATGCCGCAGCTGCGATATTTGGGAAGCTGCATTCCAAGGTTTTCTGCTCAAATGACCTTAAGCTGGCCACCAAAATATCTGTTTACATGGCAGTTGTGCTGTCAAACCTCTTATATTCCTCTGAGATGTGGTGTGTGTATCGGCACCACAAACGTACTCTGGATCGTTTCCACCTCAAGTGCCTACAGTCTATCTTTAAAGGATAAGTTGGGCTCGCCTAACTGTAGCTTATGTAACGTCAATCAATTACATTTTGATGAAGTGTGTCCGGAATGAGGCTCAAAGAAAGCAATTATATTGTTACGTGCACAGGGTACAAATAAATGCCGTGTACGCAACGAAGGAATTTATTAGCTCACCACAAACTAGACAATTAAATCACTAGTGCACACAGTACTCTTCAACAGTTCCAGTCGCTCAGTAGTTCACAGTAGTCCACAGTCGTTGCTCAGGTCACAGGTATAATCATCTTCGGTTGCTTAAGCTCGCTGTGTTTGTTAGCGATCTCAAAGACAGAATGAATGGTGTCGCTATGCGAGCGTGTTCATATACCTCTCAATTAGGAGGGTCGAATCATCTAGAAAATACGCGAGCGATAACTATCCACTCTCTTTTGAAGTTTGCCGCCGTCACTGAACTTTCGAGTTCATTCTCGATATTCACCTATTGTTTTCATTTATTCAAAAGAGTAGGTACTCGTAGGTAGGTTGTGACTTTGTGTTGACAATTCTAGATTTTTCTATGCCAATCGGTAGAGTACCTCGTCACTAACAATGCGTTTTTATTTCTTGAAGATCCGGTTATTAGTTTTCGAGATATCGACGTCTGTCGTAACAATATGGTAACGGTAATAACAATATGGGCCTATATAACAGTATCCTCGCTAGTCCAACTTCTGAGGAGCCGAAAAAATTGTATTCCTTAGCTAAGATTTGCTGTATAGATCATTGATTGAACACCATGTATTCAACAATTCCAATGAGGGCGACATAGTCACGCTATGACTAAGACCTCAATCCTCAATAACAACTGAAGATTTAAAAAAAACTATCTATAGGTAATAATAGATCAAATAAATAACCATTTTTAAAGCTTTCACTTTGGTGACAAACTTACATCACGGCCCGCACATGTCTGTTTGTTTAAAAACTTCGGCACGCGAGCGCGCTGAAGCCCGCCGCCCGCCCCGCCGTCTCTCGTGAACCCCGAATAGACCCCTCAGACACCGTACCTAGTGCCCGTTTAAGGATATTTAAGAGACGCAAGATTGTTGTCACGAAAACATGATAAAAACTTTACAAATTAAGTACGATATTCAATGGACACATTAAGATCGGTGAACTGAACTCAAAGTATACGTGGTAAAGTATACGCTGAACACTAGTGCCCTCCAAATTTCAGTCGGGCGACGGCCGAACTATATTATACGCTAAAAGGCGTTGTAGTGATGGAATTACGTCCATGCCAATTTTTTGCCCTAGCATTCTATTGATCATAAGGAACATTTGGGCTGAAAATGAGGGTCGGTTAATCTTGCGTCCGTATTTCGGACGCACAAAGTCAGTCGGACGCGGCATCATCGGTAAATAACGCCATGTAGGACGCAACATATCCTTCAAGATTTATATATATATATATATATATATATATATATATATAAATCGCGAAGGACTTCTTGCGTCTTTACAAACTACCACCCGGCGGCGTCCACTGAATGTAATGAGATTTTTAATGTTTTCAATGCGTATGTAAGATGTTTTAATCAGTATCATATCAGTAGTCGACGTCAAATTTCATTTAAACGTTAAATAGTGATATTCAAATTAAATATTTCTAGCTGAATTTGTGCGTCCGTTCACTCTTCAATCTTTCTTGCACACTGAATACCTGCGTATACCTACTAAACACTGCATGCACATTCCTGCCTCCATCCGAATGTATGTTTAAATCAATTCCGTATAATGCTCTGCATATATCATAATGATTATAATAACTAAATTACATCCATCTACTATTGAATTGAGATTGGTTCCGTATAACTGAATTAGTTCGTCCGTTCACTCTTAAATCTTTCTTGCACACCGAATATCTCCGTATACATTTAAAACACTGCATGCACATTCCCGCCTCCATCCAACTGCATGTTTAAATCAATTCCGTATAATGCTCTGCATATATCATAATGATTATAATAACTAAATGACATCTATCTGCGATTGAATTCAGATTGGTTCCGAATACTGTTTTTGAATTATTGTATCCAGCTTATCAGCCAAGAGGCTTCCATCTATATAAGGGCTTATAATGACTCCAGGCACATATATTAAATAATTAATAGTTAGCATACAAAAATGACAATACCTATAATGACAATCGGCGCGTGGCACGTGAGAACGCTTGTTGATCGCGATGGCAACGCCTGCCCTGAACGCAAAACTGCCATAGTAGCTCGGGAACTTCATCGATATAACGTGGATTGCCTTGCCGATGAAGGAGAGCTGATAGAAGAAGGTGGCGGCTATACTTTCTTTTGGAAAGGTACCACAGCTTCCGAACCGCGACGTTCAGGCGTAGGGTTTGCCATCAAGAATCACATAGCTAAGCGACTTGAGGAGCACCCCATGCATTCTTCAGACCGCGTTACCACACTGCGCCTTCACGGACAAAGACAATTACCTTAATGTCATCAGTGTCTATGCCCCTACGCTAGACAAGGCTGATGACATCAAAGATAAATTCTACGAGGAACTATCTCAATGCCTTGACAGCATAAACGCCAGAGAGCAGGTTATATTGCTAGGCAATTTCAATGCCAGAGTTGGACGGGACAATGAGGCTTGGCCTGGAGTCTTGGGTAGACACGGAGTCGGCAACATGAACAGCAATGGTCAGTTGCTACTCAGTCTTTGTGCTCATTTTGAGCTTGCAATATCGAACACTATGTTCAGACTTGCCGCTAAGCACAAGACAACGTGGATGCATCCTCGATCCGAAACACTGGCCCTTGATTGATTATACTTGTCAGGCAGAGAGATACTGGTCAAGTCCAAGTCCAACGTAGATCAATCATCTGATTTACAAAATGTGAGTCTAATACCTCAACTCCCTCTTTGCATTGAGCTGGATGAGCCCCTGTCATATGATGAGGTTGTCTCTGCTATCAGGCAGCAACAGAAGCGAGCGGTTGGTATTGACCTTATACCGGGAGAGCTGTTATAATACGGCGGCGGGGAGTTGTAGATGTTGGTTTGGAAACTTTTTGCTCGTATGTGGGAGGAAGAGCGAGTCCCAGATGACTTTAAAGTGTCTCGCATTTGTACCTTTATTTGTATTTTTATTTGGAGGAAGGACATGACGGTATCTCCCGTCCAAAATTGAGCAGTCCGTCTGGGTAAGTACCTCCGCCCTACAGAATACCCCGGTTATAATAACCTTGTGTTGTGTTCCCGGCGGTGAGTACGGTAGCCAGAGCCCACTGGAGAGGTTCTGTGCTGTCAGTAGGAAGACCAAAGGCTTAAATTGACCCCACTGACTGGTGGGGGCGTGAAATGTTGGCGCGGTGGTCAGGGAGACTCGGTGAAACGGTTATCCGCTGGTCGCCCGCAGGCTGTACGGTTTCCGAACCTGGGGATTACTTAATCTCCGCCTCAGGAGGCTGAACCAGCAGCATGTGTAAAGTTCCCGGTGCTGTAGCCATGCCGGAGGAGGAGACCGGAGTGGACCTGGCTTCAGTATCTGAGAGGGGACCGGGGGCCCTTCCGCCCATCGCGCCAGCCAGTCACACAACCCCAACTTGTCTGTGGGCTCTGGTTGTATGTGGCTGGGGTCTCCTAGGACTGATTTTGCGGGAAGGGCTGCTCACGACTTCGCTCTAACTTATGGGCTCTCTCAACTGGTGCATTCTATCACTAGAACACCAGAAATTGAGACCCACAGAAGCTCTATACTGGACCTTCTGCTGACTACGCGCCCAGATGAATACCCTTAAGGGTGGAAGCACCTCTCGGTAATTCGGACCACAGCCTCGTCCGGGCGCAAGTGTCACTCGCGCGGCCTGAACCACCGCGGCCACCTCAGTGGCGGCATGTGTGGCACTACAAGTCGGCAGACTGGGACGGACTGCGAGAATTCTTCGCGTCGTACCCGTGGAGGCAGCTTTACTTCTCTTCTGATGATCCAAGCTCCTGTGCAACAGCAGTCGCTGACGCGATTCTAGTGGGTATGGAATGTTACGTCCCCAACCGCTGGGTCGCGACAGGAGCGAGCAAACGCCCGTGGTTTAATAGGCCTTGCAGGGAAGCTAGAGACCGCAAGCAATCTGCATACAAGGCTTGGACCACGGCTCTTGCCAATAAGGATCCGAACATCGCTGAGGTGAAGCGGAAGTTGAATGCTGCTTCAAGGTCCAGTAAAAAGGCAACGTCTAGAGCAAAGTTTGAGTTTTGCTTGCGCGCAACCCATCTGGCAGTCGTGCATTTTGGTCGCTCGCTAAAGCTGCTGAGGGAAACTTCTGCCAGGCTTGCCTTCCGCCGCTGCAAAAATCCGACGGTAGTCTGGCCCATGGCGCTAAGGAGAAGGCCGATCTTTTGGGTAATCTCTTTGCGTCAAACTCGACTATGAACGACGGGAACGCCGAACCACCCATCATCCCCAGCTGTGGTGCTTCGATGACCTAAATTAAAATCACACAACGGGTGGTCCGGCACGAGCTTAAGTCCCTAGATGTTCGGAAGTCGAGTAGGCCGGACGGCATACCGGCGATGGTGCTTAAGCACTGTGCCCCCGAGCTGTGCCCTGTACTTACATGACTTTTCGCACTCTCATACTCCGCAAGGCAGGTCCCGGCCTCGTGGAAGACTGCATTCGTGCACCCTGTACTGAGGTACGGATCTGTCCTGTCACCTTTCTTAGGAAAGGTGACAGGACAGATCCGACCAATTACAGGCTTATCGCTATAACCTCCCTTCTCTCGAAGGTTATGGAGCGTGTTATTAATACACAACTCCTGAGGTACCTTGAAGGAAACGATCTACTGAGCAACCGACAGTACGGTTTTCGCCACCGTCGCTCTACCGGTGACCTTCTTGTGTATCTCACAAACCGGTGGGCGCAAGCCATCGAAAGTCGAGGTGAGGCACTAGCGGTCAGCCTCGATGTAGCGAAGGCCTTCGATCGGGTCTGGCACAAAGGTCTTCTTACGAAGTTGCCATATAATGGACTCCTCGAAGGATTGTGCGAATGGATCTCCAGCTTTTTGTCCAACAGAAGCATCCAAGCCGTCGTCGACGGCAGCTGCTCGGACCGCATGAACATAAACGCTGGTGTCCCACAAGGCTCCGTGTTGTCTCCGACGCTGTTTCTGCTGCATATCAATGACATGCTGTCTGATGGCTCCATTCATTGTTATGCGGGCGACAGTACCGGGGACACGTGTTACACGGGCCGTGCAAATATCCCTCAGTCCGAGGTGGAGAAGAGTCGCGAACAACTTGTGTCTGAAATCGAGACTACTCTCTCTGGAATATCCGATTGGGGACGACTAAACCTAGTCCAAGTCAACCCCACTAAGACACAAGTATGTGTATTCACCGCTAAGAAAACCCCATTCATTGTAGCGCCGCAATTCCTGGGCACACCGCTTACCATCTCCCTGAGTATAGGGATAATTGGTGTCGATATCTCCAGTGACGTCCAATACCGAAGTCATTTGCAGGACAAGGTTAACTTGGCATCAAGAAAGCTCGGAGTGCTCAACAGGGCGAAGCAGTATTTCACTGCGGGGCAGCAACTCCTTCTTTATAAAGCACAGGTCCGGCCTCACATGGAGTACTGCTGTCACCTTTTTGCTGGAGCACCTGCATACCAACTTGACCCCTTCGACTCGTTGCAAAGACGGGCATTGAGGCTGGTTGACAATCCCATACTCACAGGTAGAGTGGAACCTCTTAGCCTTAGGAGGGATTTTGCCTCATTGTGTGTGTTCTGCCACCTATACAATGATTTGTGCTCAGATGAATTGTTAGACATGATGCCCGTAGCTACATTGTATCATCGCACCTCTCGCCATAGGCAGGGAATTCATCCCCACACATTGCGACCTGAGACGGTGCGCACTGTGCGGTATGAAAGAAACTTCATCCGACGCACACTCAAGCTGTGGAATGACCTCCCTGCTGCGGTTTTCCCAAGTGCCTACAATATGGAGTTCTTCAAGAGGGGCATCAGAAGGTTTCCCTATGGTCGGCAGCGCGAGTGTGACACCCCTGGTGTTGCATACGTCCATAGGCCACGGTAACCGCTTCCCATCAGGTGGGCCGTGTGCTTGTCTGCCAACTAAGTGGTATAAAAAATTAAAAAAAAACCCTCTACAAAAACAAGGGTGACCGTTCCGACTGCAACTCTAACCGCGGTATTTCGCTTTTGTCAGCCCTGGGAAAGGCCTTGGCCAGAGTCCTTTTAAACCGCTTAAAAGCTCTGTCTGAAAAGATACTGCCAGAAACCCAGTTTGGCTTCCGACCTGAACGAACCACCTCTGAAGCAATCTTTTCTGTGCGTCAACTGCAAGAAAATAGCAGAGAACAGGGTCGTCCGCTTTATCTCCGCTGTGTTGACCTGGAGAAGGCATTCGACAGTGTGCCTCGGGAAGCTCTCTGGATGATGCTTGGGAAGCTAGGGTGCACGGAGAAGTTTGTGAGACTTCTTAGACTCCTGCATAACGACATGCAATGCTGCGTCGGTGTCGATGGTGAACAATCAAATTTCTTACTCGTTACCTGTGGGGTGAAACAAGGGTGTGTTCTAACGCCCACACTGTTCGCCAAGTACTTTGCAGTAATAGTCAGTGATGTTTTACGAACTCTTTCTGAGGGAGTACGCATCCGCTTCCGCACAGATGGCGGAGGATGGTCTTTTCAATTTGGCCAGACTTAAGGCGCGCACTAAGGTCTCCCCATACAATGATTACAGAAATCATGTATGCTTATGCTTTGTGGCAGAATCCCCTGATGGCCTGCAACAGCTAATGTCCAGTTGTCACCAAGCTTGCTGCAAGTTCGGCCTTAAAATCAGTGTCAAGAAGACGGAGGTGATGTCTCTGGACACACATGGTCACGAGACACTGTCTATACAGCTAGGTCAGGACATGCTCAAGCAGGTTGACCAGTTTTGCTATCTGGGGAGCACTATAACATCCAAGTGTGACCTTGATGATGAGATCGGCAGCAGGATCTATGCCGCAGCTGCGATATTTGGGAAGCTGCATTCCAAGGTTTTCTGCTCAAATGACCTTAAGCTGGCCACCAAAATATCTGTTTACATGGCAGTTGTGCTGTCAAACCTCTTATATTCCTCTGAGATGTGGTGTGTGTATCGGCACCACAAACGTACTCTGGATCGTTTCCACCTCAAGTGCCTACAGTCTATCTTTAAAGGATAAGTTGGGCTCGCCTAACTGTAGCTTATGTAACGTCAATCAATTACATTTTGATGAAGTGTGTCCGGAATGAGGCTCAAAGAAAGCAATTATATTGTTACGTGCACAGGGTACAAATAAATGCCGTGTACGCAACGAAGGAATTTATTAGCTCACCACAAACTAGACAATTAAATCACTAGTGCACACAGTACTCTTCAACAGTTCCAGTCGCTCAGTAGTTCACAGTAGTCCACAGTCGTTGCTCAGGTCACAGGTATAATCTTCTTCGGTTGCTTAAGCTCGCTGTGTTTGTTAGCGATCTCAAAGACAGAATGAATGGTGTCGCTATGCGAGCGTGTTCATATACCTCTCAATTAGGAGGGTCGAATCATCTAGAAAATACGCGAGCGATAACTATCCACTCTCTTTTGAAGTTTGCCGCCGTCACTGAACTTTCGAGTTCATTCTCGATATTCACCTATTGTTTTCATTTATTCAAAAGAGTAGGTACTCGTAGGTAGGTTGTGACTTTGTGTTGACAATTCTAGATTTTTCTATGCCAATCGGTAGAGTACCTCGTCACTAACAATGCGTTTTTATTTCTTGAAGATCCGGTTATTAGTTTTCAAGATATCGACGTCTGTCGTAACAATATGGTAACGGTAATAACAATATGGGCCTATGTAACAGTATCCTCGCTAGTCCAACTTCTGAGGAGCCGAAAAAATTGTATTCCTTAGCTAAGATTTGCTGTATAGATCATTGATTGAACACCATGTATTCAACAATTCCAATGAGGGCGACATAGTCACGCTATGACTAAGACCTCAATCCTTAATAACAACTGAAGATTAAAAAAAAACTATCTATAGGTAATAATAGATCAAATAAATAACCATTTTTAAAGTTTTCACTTTGGTGACAAACTTACATCACGGCCCGCACATGTCTGTTTGTTTAAAAACTTCGGCACGCGAGCGCGTTGAAGCCCGCCGCCCGCCCCGCCGTCCCTCGTGAACCCCGAATAGACCCCTCAGACACCGTACCTAGTGCCCGTTTAAGGATATTTAAGAGACGCAAGATTGTTGTCACGAAAACATGATAAAAACTTTACAAATTAAGTACGATATTCAATGGACACATTAAGATCGGTGAACTGAACTCAAAGTATACGTGGTAAAGTATACGCTGAACACTAGTGCCCTCCAAATTTCAGTCGGGCGACGGCCGAACTATATTATACGCTAAAAGGCGTTGTAGTGATGGAATTACGTCCATGCCAATTTTTCGCCCTAGCATTCTATTGATCATAAGGAACATTTGGGCTGAAAATGAGGGTCGGTTAATCTTGCGTCCGTATTTCGGACGCACAAAGTCAGTCGGACGCGGCATCATCGGTAAATAACGCCATGTAGGACGCAACATGTCCTTCAAGATTTATATATATATATATATATATATATATATATATAAACACATATTGATAACTCACTTGTATCCTCCTGGAGTATGCCGTAAGGCGAAACCGGTGGGGTGTAATAAGCAATAAAGTAATGTGGAAAAGTACAAGTGAGTTATCAATATTTGTAACAACAAATTCCACCAAGTGCCATCAATCAACAGAATAAATAATATATATAAACGATTTCGGTTATTAATCGAGTTCTATTTTTAAACTTATTTATTTTCAAATTGTATAAATTTATTAATTTGACATTTATTTAACTTTATAATTAAATAATAAGGGGTAGAGGATGGCCATCGGGATTCAGCGAAGCAACGCTGCCAGCGTCATGGGCACCTTTGCGCCGGGGACGATACGGGGCGGGTTATTTGATTTGACATAACAATTGACAAAATCTATATTTGCAGATAATGATTGGACATTTGTATTGTAATTAATTTAATTTGTAATTGTATTAAAATTAAATTATTTAATATTAAATCTTAACTTGGATACTATTAAATAATTGTCAAATTAATACAAAATGTTATATTTCTGCTAACATGCGATCGGTCCCTGGACCATAAGCAGTTGCTATGGGTGATTATTTGGCGTGCTAAGCTTTCCCTTCCATTATTAGTTAGCACTTACAATTTTTTACAATTAATAATTATTAAAAGACGTTTCAAGATTGTTTAACTTTAGTTAAGTACGAATGGAGCACAGAGATTATATTAAGTATTTATATTATACATATAACTATATATTACATAAAAATATTACTTATTGTGATCATAGTGTATAACAATTTGTAGATATTTCAAAAATATATTCTTATTTAATAAGTAAAATGTTTAACTAGCCAAGACAAGACTAGATCTAATGTTTGACATTATAAGTAAGGAAATAACAATCTATATAACAAGTAATATTGTACAGTGGGCATAAATAATTGCCCAGTAAAATGCAAGTAGGGTAGGTATACGGGCCTTAAGACTTAGGAGGCCGTTCAAGTAAGTATTACGTAAGCACTAAATAGGGGAGGCGGGTTCTTCGTATTCCTTATTTTTGATAACATGGGGGTAATGATTACGTAAGCAGTAAGTAGATACTTGCATTACCCATACATGACCCTAAAAACAAACATGAAAAGAAATATGCATATAGCTACCAATGTTTACGTAAGCATGGGGGTGGGGGATAAGAGATTTGCTTACTTTTGCTGACAAGGGGGAGGGGGTGTTAAATAAATGTAAAAAATCTGCTTACGTAATACTTGAACTGCCCCTAGGGTCAAATCAACTCGGAAAAGGAACGTAACCATATTGACCAAAATAAATGGAACACCGCAACAGCGCAATAAAATCCATATTTTTAATAAACTATTTTTCATTTTATTCTAGACCTTAAGCATATATACTGATAAAGTCTAAAATCGGGGTTTTAGTCTGGCGTAACAAAACCGAAAGGCGATACGATGACGAACCCTATCCGAGTTGATATATCTGCTATGACCCTTAGGCCCAAGCTTTAGAGTATTTAACAAGTTCTTCGACGTCCCTGACGCCAATAAATTTTTCTGTATATAAATTCAAATGTACATTCGAAACAGTAATATTCTTGCTTATTCTTTTAGATAATGTTCTCAGTTTTTACGAATTGGATGAAATATCCTGTATATTTTTGTGGCGGGTCAGTAAGGGTACCTTTACCGTTATACAACATACATCCTGTATAGTTTAATTGATTTTATTCAATTAATTTTTTTTTATACCACTTAGGTGGCGGACGAGCGCACAGCCCACCTGATGGAAAGTGGTTACCGTGGCCTATGTGGACCTGTGTAACACCAGAGAAGCCACACTCGCGCTGCCGACCCTGTAAGCACAGAGTTTCTGTGCCGTCAGTGTAGAGGACAAAGCAGGACAAGCCTTTAGTCATCCCACTGACAGCACAAACTCTCCAGTGAGCTCTATTAAAATTGTGAATATTCTAATATGAATATTAGAAATGTGAAAGTCTCATCACAATTCACTGAGCGTTTTTTCAACTCAGTTGGTAGTATCAAGATGGTAGATAGCATAAAATCAATCATACAGTATTTCTATGCAAAATATGAGAACATTATCGTTAATTAAAATATTTAATATCCTCCCGTGACGTCAATAGCGGCACCGGTGATGAAGGAGCTCTTTTCTGAGCCTAGGAATGTAATCAGCTCGGCCACCTCTGAAATATTTGAACATTCAACGTTAGTTCGCAAGCATGCCGATAGATAGCTCCGGCGTCGCCACAGGTTACATGTATAGGAGATTTTCGAATAATCGTGTCCATGTTTTTTAATTTATCATTTAAAAAAAAGCTCAGTTGGTCAGGGTATTCCCCTATAAAATAATTTATTATGTATAGACCATTGAAATGACACTCACAAAACGTCAATATTAAAAATATATTAAAGACCACTTCGGTAGCTCATTTTTAAGGTGGGGCCGCGTTTCGAACCGGACGGTTCGAAACGAACCAACTCGACTCCGGCAAGAAACCCAGTGGGCATTTTTTTGGTCTGTTTACAAACATTTACTTAAATATAATATTTTGAGTAGCATAGTAACAGCTCACATATATAAATATTCTTGGATTTTATTATAGCTTTAGCACAGTTTATTCTTAACTATTAACTAAATATTCTTTAATTTATTAACAGGTTATTCCCTATTTTTATTAGGTGGCTTGAAAAAAAAAAGAGAAAAAGAGTTCGAATCCTATTCTAATTCTGAATGTTGACTTTTTTTTTTACTTAACAAAGAATAGGTAAGTGATGACTTGAACTCTGATTTAGGAGTTTTCAATGCTAAATCAGAGGTTAATTCTAATCCCACTTAGTTACATTAAAAAAGTCATCATCTCCCAAAATTACAACTTAGGAATGGTCGGTCAACACAATTGGTGAATCAGTCGGGACAATTTTTTTCGTGAAAGTATTTTTTTTCTCAAAAATCGTCTACATACTACTCCGAATGACACCTCAATCATAATTTTCGGAAACTGAGGAAAAAAAGCTTAACCTAAAAGAACAATAGATGAAGCTGAACTTACCCAAAGAAGTTCCAAGTCGGCCTAAAGGTACCATCTTGAGCATTGTTTGCAATACTTTGTCGGGAACAGTCTTTATGATTGGAGTGTCGATGAATCCAGGCAAAACGGCGTTCACTCTAAAATTGTGTCATATAGTGTTAACTATGTCAAAATAACTATATTGGGTAAGGTACCTGTACCTATGTTTCACAAATAAAGACATGCATTCATTCATTCGGTACTTTTTTTTTTTATATATATAGGACACGTCAATTGGACTTCGCCTTGCCTGATGGTAAGCTGAAGGCAAAGTCCCAGAAAAGAGGGGCACCATTACTTACACATACCGTGTGACAATGGTGACTCTCAGCTTGACGGCCTCATCATATGCTTTTTCACGCCCCGCTTAAAGGACCCGGGACTGTAGGAAGAAGGAAACACGTGAGCTGGCAATGAATTCCAGGCCTTAATGGTGCGACAGAGGAAAGAGTCTCCGAACCGCTTGGTTCTTGATCGGATGTTTTGCACCGTGTGTGGATGACATCTAAGACCTGCACGCGTTGTCCTGTGTAGGAAAGGGGAGGGTGGGACTAATTGGAAGAGCTCATCAGAACACTCCCCATGGTACAGACGGTAAAATACAGCCATGGACGCAACATCTCTACGCAGCTTAACTAAACGTAACCAATCTTGATTATTGTTTTAATATGTTTTATTTAAAACTCAGTTTTTTTTTAATTAACTTAGGTGGCAGACAAACACACGGCCCACCTAATGGAAAGTGGTTACCGTGACCTATGAACGTGTGTAATACCAGTGGAGTCACATCCGTGCTGCCGACCCTGTAAGAACAGAGATTTTCTGTGCCGTCAATGCACAACACAAACTCAGGACTAGCCTTTGATCTTTCCACTGACACCACAAAAACTCTCCAGTGAGTTCTGGCTACCCTACTCATCGCCGGGAACACAACACGAGGGTATTACAGCCGTGGTATTCTGTAGGGTACTTCCCCAGTCGGACTGCTCAATTGGGACGGAAATACAGTCGTATCAGTTCATTAATATTTTTCAGTTTAGAAACAAATTTTACTAAAAACCGAAATCAAACTAGGTACTAGTTAGTTAGACTATTTATACTGTAGATTGATGGCACTTGGTGGAATTTGTTGTTACACATATTGATAACTCACTTGTACTTTTCCACATTACTTTATGGGAGGATGCCGTAAGGCGAAACCGGTCAGGTGTAATAAGCAATAAAGTAATGTGGAAAAGTACAAGTGAGTTATCAATATGTGTACTAGTTAGTTAGTCTAGTTTATTGGTATAAAATGTGTTTTTTATAAAAAGTCGGTACAATATTGTTTACCTTTAGTTAGTACCCTACCGAATGGAGTATATGTACAGTCGCCCTCTGAAGTAGCTGAACACGAATAAACTAACATAACATAAACTCACGCCTATACCGCCGAAGGGGTAGGCAAAGGTGCCAACACCCACATTTCACTAGTTTATGTTTAGGTCCCAATGTAATAGGTGGCGAGCCTATTGTCATTAACCGGGCACTCATAAACCTGCGATAAATACACACATAACTTCGAAAAGTCATTGGTGTGTGCCATGGTAAAACCTGGGATCGAACCCGAGACCTCGTCTCTGCAGTCCATTACCCATACCACTAGCTAACTACTACTAACTAACAAACGATCGTTATATTGAAATACATCAATAAATACTATTCTAGCTGAGGGCTGAGATTGGGAGCAATGGTGCACGTTGGGAGAGGCCTATGTCCAGCAGTGGACTGTGATAGACTAACCGATTGATTGACTATAAATAAATTGAGGTGTCTGTTATATTTGTAATAAATAAATTGAGGTGTCTGTTATATTTGTAATAAATAAATTGAGGTGTCTGTTATATTTGTAATCTTCGGAGAACGAATTTGACATTTTAAATTTTTATGTTAATTGTTGTATAAGTTTTAGTGGTGATTAATAACTTGGAATGTGTAGTTCTTTAACACAACAATATAGAGTTCTTCAAGAGGGGCATCAGAAGGTTTCTTCATGGTCGGCAGCGCGAGTGTACCACCCCTAGTGTTGCATACGTCCATAGGCAACGGTAACCACTTCCTATCAGGTGGGCCATGTGCTTGTCTGCCACCTAAGTGGTATAAAACAAAATTGATAAGGTAACACTGTTGACAACTGTACTTCGTCGTATTTTCTGTATTCGAGCAGTAATCCTGCAAAGCTTGCACTTTGGACCCTGTGAAGTAGTAAAACAGCGAGTCTTTTAACTTCCTTCCCCAATCTGGAAGATTATAGAATCTACCGGCCATGGGAGTGTTCAGACCCACACCCACCAATACAAGATTAAAGCCCGCGACAGAGGTTCATTCATCAATCGGTAGGAGTATCGGCTTACAAATGAGGTTGTTTTGGGCCCTCTAGATCATGGTGGAGCCCATAAGACTGTTAGATATAATATCTCACCTGATATTAAACTTTCCTAACTCTTTGGCAGCAGACTGTGACATTGCGACAACGCCGGCTTTGCTGCTCGCATAATTTGTTTGGCCTGAAACAAAATATTACAATTTTTAAATTAAGTCAGGTTCATACAAAAGGGTTAAATTACTCAGTAGTGGAATTTCTTAATGACAAGTCTCTAAAAAATTAAAAAGAAGTTTTCCTGTTTCTTGTTCTTTTGACATTTTAATTTAGAATTTGACTTTTGTTGACATTGATTATATTATTACTATTAACTTCTTTTGGATTATTTAAATATCGAATGAATCTATATTTTTGACAATGAATTTCAGATGCTTTATTATTATATTTGATTTGAATTGTGTAAACATTATCACAAAAGACGAATAAAAAAATTTAATATTTGCATGCCATTACTGGTGATAATACATTGTACTTATTATTTTTTAGTGATCAACTTATTATGACTGTATTATGCAAATAAATGAATAAATAAATTAGCTTATAACATAAATGAGACTAACACTATCTAGACCCAAACTAAGACAAGAACTGAACACGAACAGAAACTGTAGTTTAGGAGACTAGTTACTAGTTTATGCCTGTGATTGAAATCAGTTTTGGACCGTGCTTTCTGTACTCAAATAACACTTGGTCTAGTCTTTTGATCATAGTAAGAACCAGCATCATTTGGCGAGAATTAAAATTATTAAATACAAAATGTATGGAAACGTTTTTAGCGATGCTTCTCGTTTCTAGGACTCAAACCTCTGATGGTCTTAGAGTCTTTTGATCCCCTTATGTCCCAAAAATCCCAAAAAATAAGAAAATTTCGCTTACCGATATTGCCATATTTGCCGACAATGCTGGAAATATTAATGATTGACCCTGTAGTGGATGCCTCCGTCATTGCTTTCGCAAATGTCTGCATCACCATAAAAGTACCCTAAAAATTAAAAAAAAATAACTCTTATAGTGGTTGAAAAACTAATTGTACTCATCATCTTAATAGGGCTTGAAAGGGATGCTCCCTATAAGGATGTATGGGGTGCTACTAGCTGATACACCTGCTGATAAGATAAGAACACCTGCTGATCAATGGATAAAGTTCTGGGGCTGGTTTGGGGTTAAGAGGTCAGATGACAATCGCTTTCGTAAGAATCAAACCAAGCTACATTACTAGGAGAATGACACAGCAATCCAAATATGGGATGGGATCTAAACAGCAATCTATGAATGTCCTCTAAAAACGAGACATGTACATGTTAACCACCATTTTGCCTTTGACTTTAAATTTTTCATCAAATCAAACTCTGGTTCACAAACACTGCAGTCACACTCTCCACTACTATGCTAGGTTCAAAAATGGATTAAATTAATTAAAATTACCTTTAAATTAACATTGAGAACACTATCATAATCTTCTTCCGACAGCTTCAAGAGCCAATTGTCTCTAGTAATGCCAGCAGAGTTGACTATAATTGTTGGCGGTGCTTTATATTGCTCGAGGGTAGACTTCAGCAGGTTTTTTACTGCCTGTGTGTCTGATACGTCAAGTTCTACTGCAGTATGGTCTCCATCTGAAGAATAGATATAGTGATAGTTTAGTAGAAGTGTCTCTCTCTCTCTCTCTCTCTCACTCTCTCTTTCTGTCTCTCTCTCTCTCTCTCTCTCTCCTGTTACAAAAGAAAAATTAGTGAATGTTTTTAAGTATTTTATATTGGTAGAGGCCACTGTTTATTACTTTAATCTTAAAATAGCTCTTATCTTTAAAGACGAAATTATGTAATCAAGGTTTCACATGATCTTAGTTGTGAGTAAAAACATATGTGTGGTTATGTTTATCTCAAGCTCACCTCATAATATATATAATTCATGCCTAAGCAAACACACATAGAACATTAGCTGTTGCCTTCGTTTCCGCCCATGTGTCTGTCGGTTATCGCAAATTTCATCAAAATCCATTTAGTTATATAGGTTGTTTAGGATTGGACTCCAAATTATAATTAAATAAAAATGCAGCGATTGGAACTGTATGTGCGTAGTTTCTCCAGGTTGACGACAAGTGAGTAGGGTCACAATTTAATAAATTAATCTACCTACTACAAGTATATGACCGCTCCGCACAGAAACATAGTTGCAACCAGTGCGTTGCTTGTATTGCGGTCACAAACTTTCAGGCACTTGTCCTGAACATGGGTTGAAAATGTAACTTACACACAGACATATAATATTACTAGCTGACCCACCCCAGCTTCGCCCGGGGTATATTTTGAAGCTTCATATCCATTTGAGCCCATATGTTTTAGTCTTCAAAATATGTATGAAAAATTGCCGAATTTGTTAACATTTATTATCAATGCACCGCTCCCTTAAGTAGTAGCGTGATGATATATAGCCTAAAACCTTCCTCGATAAATGGACTACCCAACACTGAAAGAATCATTAAAATCGGACCAGTAGTTCCAGAGATTAGAGCGTTCCAACAAACAAACTCTGCAGCTTTATAATATTAGTATAGATATAAAGGTAGTGATGTGTGCAAGGGAAATAACGTATTTTATCTTTACCATTCGCACCTGATGCTAATGCTGTATGAGTTTTAATAGTAGCTAAAGCAGCATCATAGTTCTTATCAGCGGCTATAACAGTGGCTCCTTCTCGGGACAGCACCTGACAGGCTGCACGGCCTATGCCAGAACCTGCACCTATAGCAAATGAAAGAATACATATGACAACTGAACAAGCTTTAAGAATGAGAGTTCAGAAAGCAATATAAGAAATACTTGTTTTAATTTGGATCACAATGACTTACCACTTACCTCTACATGGTATATGAATCTACTTAAATTAGTTCAGTAGTATAGGCAAGTAAAAAATAGTCCAAAGTTTACATTTTCTAAAATATTTAAAACCCTGAGTTGCTTACTGATTCCTGTCACTTAACATAAGACCAATCTTCTCATTATTCCATGTGAATATTGATCTTGAAGGAGCACCTACACTTGATCTTCTAATTCAATTTTAGGTTATTGGACAATCAATGTGGACACTTAAAATAAAAGCATAATCAGTCTCAAAACGCAATGTTAACTAAGTTTATTGAATTGAAATTTTTATAGTAAATTTTGGAGTTGAGTTTCTGTCATAAATGTAATTTTAAAGCGCATAAATAGGCCCGATTACGTTCGTTTAGGTACCTGTAGGTGAAAATTGCGTTTACCTGTAAATATAGACTAGATTATCTAATAGAACTCAAAAATTGCTTACCTGTTACCAATGCAAGTCTACCTGCAACTATTCCGGACACCATTTTTAGTAGATTTAATAAAATAAACTAAGTACACGATATTACTTGGAAATATAAATTTATTGAGCCCTGTGAAAGTTCGACAAGTTTGACTTTGAACTTTCGTGGCCTTATCACTAGTTTATCATTATCATTTCGTTCATAAATTATTCATTATTTTGACTATCAAAGTTGTAATGACAGCTCAAAAAACCGTTCTGAAATCGATTGTTTATTTTAAAAAAGTACAATACTATTATTATAATTAAAAAATCACCTAAGTAGGTACTTACATATTCACAGAATGTCTGTGGTGACGGAGAAAGAATAGGTACAAGTATCACCATCCCACTTCATCCGAAGGGTATCGTAAGAGGTGACTAACGGAAAAATACATGAACGATATCTCTGCGAAAGAAGAATAACTTGAAATAAAACCCTGTACTAACCCGTGTGTCCAGTGTCGAAACATTAGGCCAAAGCTCCCAAGGGTCGCGTTATAAGTGGCCTATGTATGTCAATTATTCGCTTATTACAATATGCGAGTAATGGATTGATTGATTTACTTAATCATTATAATACTACCATCTCATAGTAATCCGCAGCACTGCTCTAGCTTATGCACTATATTGACTATGTGATCCGCCTTTATCGTTAGAATCCTTAATAATTAAAATATAATCTTTACTCTTTTGGTAAGTTAGATTAAGAGTTTGAATGCTCAAGGCAGCCTTTAGACTCTGACCAATGAAAGATGAACAAATCATTTTTTCAAAACTTTAATATTGCAACAGTTTTTTCCTGACAGTTATTATTTTATAGAGTTTTAGTAGTTCGAAAACTTCTTCTTTTCTTTCTGATGGCTTTTGTAGCGAATCGCCGCAATTTTGCCAATGTCAAGTAAATGTCTTTAAAATGATTAATGGCGAGACGCCAATGTCAAGATTTTCAAGTTGCGCTCCTTTAGAATGATTGTGACGATAACGATGACGATCACTGAGATGATTGCTGCCTCAGTAAAGTTGTGGGGACTTTACTGAAAGCTCCCTAGGGAGATTGATTTTTCAAATTTGCCGCCTTTTTTAACCATCTATCGCTGGCTACGCAAGCACGGGTTCGATCCCGCTCAGTGTAAATATTTAGGCTCGACACTGCGTTAAGCGGGAGACCGCGACGGGCACCCGTCGCGTGTCTACGCGCGTGGTCACGCGGGCGGGTTGCGTGGTCACGCGACGGTACCCGTCGCGGGCACCCGTCACGGAGACCGTCTATCGCAGTGTCGCTAGTTCAATTTTAGCGGCGTCCATGTATAGTCATGTCCATGGAGAACTTATTGTATTATTACGTAGCAAAACTACGACGACTAGCAAAAAAGAAACTTTGCTGTTGCTGTTGCTGTTGCTGTGCGGGGAATTTGTTGCAAAGTTCAGTATATTAAGAGAAAATGAAAATTCATTTTACAATTATTTTAAAGTATCGGTACAGATCTATGACGAATTATTTTCGAAACTGGAACCATATTTGAAGGTCAACAATTTAAGAGAAATTTATTTGATGGTTGAAGTTAATTAAATTATTCTCATTCTAAGTAATCTATACAGAAATAATTTATAAATATTAAATACAATAAAAATAAAATAACTTTTATACAACTTATAGCTAAGAACAATTAAAATGCGTCGTAGAATTCCTCTGCATCGCATGCCTCTTGTGGTAGCGTTCCCAGAAGACTGGCAGCATTGCCACGTTGTATGGCAATGCTTATTCTCTGACCTAAAAAGAGGCCAGGTCACGAGAAGCGTTGACCATACGCTTCGCAATCTCACGGAAGAGGTTGCGAGCGCTCGGACCCCATGACCCCAAAGTCTCGACTCCAAACGGCACAAATTCATAATCCCCGATGAGATTGGAGTATTTGCGCCGCTTGAGAGCCTCTGCAGAAGCAGCAGCAGCACCAGCACAGCCAGCCCTGCTAGTTATATGGGTAGGAGCCATGGTATCAACGCACGTGGCGTCCCACACCAGAGTCCTACCCATCTTCCATGGCATTAACGACATGCCATCCGGTCTCCTGCCATCGTCACGCGCCAAACCGTTTGGTTCTAGTACAGCTGGTACACCGGCGGTGACAAGAGCACGGCGGATTATGTCATTGAGGCTGGCGTGCCGTGGAATTCGCCCTGCGCTCCTGCAGCACGACAGATCATGGTGTCCGAGTCTGTCAACGGCTTCTCCACAACGGCATTGATGCGAAGAAACACACGGCGCACCTAAACGGAGACAAGTTGCGATGCGGAAGGTAGTGTCATCTAACATAGTCCCAGGGCCGTCTTTAAACTATTTGAGGCCCTGGGCACATTAGGATCATGGGGCCCCTAGGACCTTGAGAAAACACTATTTAGTTACAATAGATAAAGAAAGACAAACAAGGTTCTAAATTTATTTTTATTTAGTTACTAACTATAAAAAAATAGGAAATATAAAAAATAATCTACAAAAGTAACTCGCTTAACATAAAATCCTTAGATTAATTCTATGTTGATTGCAAAGGTACCCTTCTAGATTTAAGATGAGCAAAATCGTTAATCACATCTTCAAAATCTATGGTATTGAGAATATCACATTCTATGGACATCAGCGACAAACTAGTTAATCTCTCTTGAAGCATTGTACTTCTTAATTCATTTTTTATTCGTTTCAATTTGGAGAAGGAGCGTTCTCCGCTGCAGTTAGTTACCATCATACTTAAAAATATTCTCAATGCCATTTCTACGTTAGGAAATGTGTCTTCAATTTTGTTTTGCTTTAATAGATTATATACTTCCTGTACACTGTTAGATGCTTCATTTTCACTCTGAACATTTTTTAAGTATTCTTTTAAATGTTGACATTATATTTCTAACTCTTTTTCATTTACATCTTCGTGATAGATTTGAGAAAATTCTTTGCATCCTTGTCGTATCTCTTCGGAATTCAGAGTTTTTAAGTGAAAAAATAAACTAAAACGTTGACTGACGGTCTCATATGAACTTTGTCGCTGTTTTAGATGAACACTCAAGGTATCGATTATTGGGAGAAAGGTTTCTACGTTGAATCGCTCTTTTCCATTCAATTGGACTGATGGCGCAGAGCCATCAAAAAAAATCAGCCGTGAGCTTCTACGTCTTGTTCTTTGAGATAGATCTTTGTAGTCAGATTCTGGGTTATTTTCTTTGGCAGATGATTCGAAGTTATCAAATTTATCCCTGAGGTTAGTAATAAAATCATAAAGTGAAGTCAACAAATTGGTTGCAACGTCCAGTGTTATTGTTTCTTTCTGAAGATAATTACTTGTTTTGTCTATTCTTTCCAATATGGTGCTCCAGATTTCCGTCAGTATAATAAATTCTAGATTTCCCATTTTTCTAGACAGACTAAGGGCTTCGTCTCTTGTTTCTCGTGCCTTTTCAGTATCGTTTGCGATGGTGATTAAAGCTTCTAATATTCTTTTATAACCCCCATGCAAAGCACTTACTGCATCAGCTCGGGCTGACCATCTGGTTTGTGAAAGACTCTTAACAACTTTTTTGAACCTAAATGTTCTGTTAATATATTCCATCTGTGGGTAGAGCCCGAAAAAAAGTTGTACACTTTCTGAACTATTTCAAAAAACTGTGATGCCTCCGGTACACACCCAGCAGCATGGACACCTACCAAGTTTAGTGAATGTCCTGCACATGGTATAAAGGTGGCAAATTCACATTTTTCCTTGATTCTTGTTTGTAGACCACTATACTTTCCCGACATATTTGAAGCATTGTCGTAGCTTTGTCCTCTGCAATCTTTTATGGGAATATCATGTATCTCTAAAAAATTTAAGATGGTCTCCGCTAAATACTTAGATTTATGCTCTTTAATAGGTATAAATTTCAAAAACCTTTCAACAGGAACACAGTCTTTTACGTATCGAATGATGAAAGTTAGCTGGTCAATATGAGACAGATCGGGCGTACTGTCAACGCTTATGGAAAAATATTTTGCTGATTTAACTTCATTTATAATTTTTTTTAGAACCTGTTTTCCCATTACTTCAATAAGCTCATTACAGATATTTGCTGATAAATAAGAAATGTTACCCTTTCCAGGATTCCCAAATTTTTTTAAGTGATCTGCAAGAAATGGATCAAATTCACTCAATAATTCCACACAACCCAAATAATTTCCATTGTTTGGAGATCCTAGGATTTCATTGTCGCCGCGAAATGGAAGCCCTCTCGATGCCAAAAATTTTACAACAGCTACAATCCGTTTAAGTACGTTTCTCCAGTAATCCACTTCCTTTTGATGTTGAGATAATAACTCTATATCTACTCTACCAACCGCTTTACTTCGTGCCAGATAAGTCATCATAGATTGGTTATGCGCTGGGCTATTTTCATGTGTTAAAATTATGTGATTAATATGCTTCCAATCATTACATCCATTCCGAGAGCAAAGATTAACATCAGTTGGGTTAAATAAGCAGCATGAAAAACAAAATACAGAGCATTTGGAAGGCGAATACAGCAACCATTTTCTTTCGACGCTTTCATTGTTCTTTAATTTGCGAATAAATAATGCTTTGTTGAAATATCTCGTCACTAATTTATTACCATCTTTGTAGGTTCTGGATGCCTCGGAAAAGTCAGAATCTTTATTTTGAAAATATACTGGTCCCTTACGAATTAAAATTTCGCGATTTATTTCAACAAACTTTTCGTGAAAATAATCGGCGGGATCGTGCGATATTAATTCTTCTGTGTTGGAAAACTGCTGTTCAATTGACACAGTTGGAGTTGTCGGTTTTAGTGAAGTTACTGAAGTCGTTGCACTTTCGTCGTAGGAATAGTCGCTTTCTGATTCAATCTCTTTTTCAAAATTGGAACATGAAGGTTTAGAAATTCCCGCAATTTGTAATTGAGCTGAGTCATCATGTGGAACATTTATGAGTTGATTGCTACTTACAGAAGTTTCTCCAGTAGTAGTAGTAAAATATGATATTAATTTTGGTAACTTTTCAATTACTTCTTTCTGATGTAGAGCTTTTTTCCTTTTTTCAGATCCACTAGGATATGACCGTTTCGACATTTTATATTATAATTCAGTATTTAATTAATTTTATAACGAAAATATTCGCTAACACAAAACAGACAAACGACGATTTAATCAAACAATACAATTTTTTTGTCAGAGCTCAAGCACAGTCAGTAACAAACTAACAACTACAAACAAAACAAACGCCACAACATCGCAGACAAATACTTGAAGGGAATTCCCGTTCGTCAAGTCAAACGACGATCGGGAGTCGGGAATTCCCCTTTTTTGTCTTTGGTATTACGAATGACGTTCGAATAGGTTTCTTAAAGACATAAACCACACCGCATCAAATAATTCTTCTTTTTTTAATTTAATAATTTTTCTTTTAATTGTATTCTTATACTTACATATAGGTATTTAAATTAACCTAAATATACTAATATCGGAAAAACTCATTTTTGAGAGAGAGTGGAGTACTTATACCCTGTTTATTTATTAGTTTGATCTTTCTTTTTGACGGATGTCAAATCTGAAATCGATATAACTTTGCAACGACGAACAATATTTTCTTATTTTAATAATATTAAAAATTGATAATAATCATAAGAATAGACACACAACATAAGAGTACCTGTTAAGGACTCAAGCATTTTCCGAAAGTCTTAAGTGGTTTTTATTGCTTCGAAGTAAAATTTAAATAGAAAAACTGAAAACAATGGTACCTACCCAATGTTTTTATGTCTAGTGCAATAAAATTGATTACGAATGAATTTATTTATTTTGAATAGTTTAAAACATACATACAGCCACATATTTAGCCAACACATTTTTTACACCAATAGATATTTTCTGTTTCCCATCACTGACCCATCTGTCAAAAAGTTCAAGCTATGTTGTACAAGGTATAGCTATCCGCATGCGGCAAACTAAAGCTAATATAATAAGCGTAGGTATTGTAGTAAGTCATTATCATCAGATTTTTCAAAATTAATGTTTTTCGGTAATACCTAAATATCGGTTATCATTTGGTAATCTGGCAGGAACTAGGGGGCCCCATTCGATCGCGGGGCCCTGGGCACGTGCCCATAGTGCCCAGTGGGGAAGAGGGGCCTGCATAGTCCCTACGTTAGATGACGGAAGAGCTTGTAGCCAAAGACCCGATTCCCACACTCCAACCGCCAGTAAACGGGCACGCTCAGCAGCATTGGAACATGTATTTACTAATTTTTTTCCAACTAAGCTGCAGAGCGGCCCGTCCCACTGACGCTGTGAGAAGAGGTTCCTTGGGAGATCGGTATTTGGACATGCAATTTTCCAAGTGTTCACTGCATCAGTCTTACACAATACTTCAGAATTAACTAGTGTAGGTGCAAGGATTTTCCTAGTTAATTCTTCGGTACTGTGGACTGAAGACAGGAACGCTGGTAAGCTGACATCTGAAATTTTGCGAATACCGAGCCCACCCAAGCGAATCGGTAGAGTCGCTTGTAGTAAAGCTCGGTCATCCAAGGCCATATTTAAAATTTTGGTGAGGGTATTTTCTATAATTTCGTCTATTTTTTTCAAAATTGTTATATGTTTAAAAAAAGGCGTAGGGCATGGGTGAATTTTGGAACGAATACAATTTAAGAGTAAAATCTATATCAGGTCCCATATGACAGGGTGGCACTGTACTTCCACAATAACTCTTTCGGTGTCGAAAGACATTTTTCTAAGAACGTGCGTACGACCCGGATCAGCTAGCGCTATTGACTGGACAAGTCCGTACGTGTTACCGCTGGTGGGCTCCCGCGCGTGCCCCCGCGCCTGTTTCCGTCGTACGGAGGCGCGCCCTGCTGCGTGGGCGCGGGGCGTGCGTCCCCGTGACGGACGCCCGCGCGGGTCTCCGCGACGGAGCACTTTTGTATGAAACCGCGCCCGCACCCGCTTGACGCAGTTTCGGCCCTTATATGCCTGAATGTGGGTATTTGCAATGGTCACTGTATGACAGTGGTTTAGCTTTACCATAAGGTTTACTCGGTGGATAAAAAAATTGCCCAATAAGTTTTCTTTCTTATCTGTATAGTCCAAAATAAACAGTGGCGTAGCTGTGGACCGTTGACTGCTATTTTGGAGGTCGCGGGTTTGATTCTCACGGTACAATTTTTTGTATCCACGAATTGAATTGAACCTGTCTATTTGTATTGGTCTACGTGTTTCTATGTAGATAATATATGTTTTAACAAAGGAAAATGTATCTACTTAAAGTATACAACTAGCTGT
Organism: Eilema griseolum; assembly: GCA_963662185.1. Classification (NCBI taxonomy): domain Eukaryota; kingdom Metazoa; phylum Arthropoda; class Insecta; order Lepidoptera; family Erebidae; genus Eilema; species Eilema griseolum. The sequence goes on from OY759232.1 coordinate 6,958,574, forward strand.
TGCCCGCGGCATTCTGCACGGATGTCGGCTATCGCGACAAAACACAGCCTATGTCCTTTTCAAGAGTCTAATCTACCCTTAAATAAGTACTAACATTTTGTGAATAAGTTAATTTGTATATAATTGAATTGAATTGAATTAAAATTCAGTAAATAATTTAAATTTCACCCGTGACCAAGTTAAGAAAATAATTATGTCAAAACATCCCTTAAACCAAATCTCATCAAAATCAGTTCAGCTGTTTAGGCTGAAAGCGTAACATACAGATAGACAGAGTTTACTACTTTTGCATTTATAATATTAGTATGGTTATGGATATTAAATTTATGTAAAGAAAAAGTATTTAAAAAATTAAAGTCACTTTTATTCTTAATGTTAAATATTAATGAACACATTTACGAAATCACAACATTAACCCTAGCACGAAAATCTATTGTAATCATATCGTAAACCTATCGAGATAAAGGAGCATTGTGATTGGCAGCCTGCCTACTGTGGACCTGTATGTGCACAGAGTAAGTAATATGCTATGTAATATACTGTGTATTAGTATCAGAATAAACGGGATATTTACCATGTTTCATTATTTTGAGTTTCCGATATTTCGGCGCTGTTGCAAGCGCCATGATCACGGAGGAACTGGAGTAGTGGCGGTGAACAAAGAAAAAGTTTTTTCTTAGGAGTAATTATATCGATCTACCCTCTTTCGAGTTCTTTTACTACGCGTATCTGCACTACTACAAACTCGAACCCGATCTCGATCACGTTCTCGACATACAATGAAACCAATAGTAGTGCAGATACGCGTAGTAAAAGAACTCGAAAGAGGGTAGATCGATATAATTACTCCTAAGAAAAAACTTTTTCTTTGTTCACCGCCACTACTCCAGTTCCTCCGTGATCATGGTGCTTGCAACAGCGCCGAAATATCGGAAACTCAAAATAATGAAACATGGTAAATATCCCGTTTATTCTGATACTGATGTCAGTGACCATGATAGTTTAAATACCTATACTGTGTATTATGTGTGAAGCCGGCCAATCGCAATGCTCCCTTCTCTCGATACGTTTACGATAATGATTATGATAGTTTTTCGTGCTTGGAGTACAGTTAGATATTTGCACATTCTACGTTATGAATAGTTATAATAGTAAAAAAATCAGTATGAATTTAACTTTCAGTGTTTCATTCAATCAAAACATAAATTTCCATTAATCTTCTTTCCTCTTTAATTCTAAAAATAATCTTAAATGAATTTTCATACACTATCAGTAGGAGACTTTGGAGTCTGAAGTGAAGGTTGTGGATGAATGTGAACAAATACAGGTATAATGATGATGAATTCTCAAAGGAGTATTGTCAAAATTCTTCCGTTTCTTAACTGCTACAACATGGTTGAACCAAAACAATATCTTGAATGCTACAACTCTATTCCTTGACCCTCATGCTGTTTTGCTATGAGTGGATTTCACCAATGATTGCGATTGAATGATAGCGGTGTGCTGTGTGACACGTCATGTCCTGCTGCTGACAGATATGACATTGACTTGTCAAATGTCATATTTGGCATCAAAATGACGTGGCACCTCACCCGTCACAGTATATAAAAATTATATTGTATTTTTATTTAATTTTCTCTTTTTGCATTGTTTTTATTTTGTACTGTATGCTGTGTCGCAATAAACATTTTTTCTTTCTTTCTTTCTTTCTTAACAGAGATCAATAAATTAAAAGTAAACTCTATTTTGGTATTTTTTTTCCATATTTATGCAGAATGGAATCACATAGTTTCATTCTGGGTAGTCAGTTGTTCCTTTACTGCATAAATCATATATCACGTCTTATTTAAGGCATTCAATAGTGTAAAAAACGAACACATTTTATACCCAAATATATTCTTGTTGGTGAAATCCAACCATGGTTTTTGCAGCATGTTAAACTAATTTTGTGTGTTTAACACTTAAAATTAGTTTTTGTTAAAATATAGTTATATTAAGATATAATTAAATAACAGTGATAATCAGTAACTGCCAAATAATACAAGTATAGTGGATCAAGTTTTACCATCTACTAATTCTATACCTCGGGGCAGATATGTTTTGAACCCAAGAAGCGAGTGCAACAAGGTTTTGATAATCAATAATGGGTGGATTTGAGGTCATCCATCACCATAGCACCCTATGCTATAGCGACACACACCCAAAAACGTGTACTATGTTTACTCTGTTGAGCACATTTTGGGTCTAAGATATATGATATGCCCCAGGTACCTTTACTAATTTTAATTTTAATATAATAAAAATAAGTAATAAGTAAAAAAATAATATCTATCAGCTATGCCATTAAGTACTGTTTCCAGTTTAGATTTTGTTTTTAATTAAATCACAGCTTCTTATCACAACTTCTTAAGGCTGTCTACATACCAAAGGCATAACGAAGAGCGCCAATTCTGCTACAAGAATTGATTTTGATTCAATTGGCTGACAAAATCAATTTAAATGTCAAAAATGATTACGATTTCAATGAAATAAGGGCCAATTTTCATAATAAATTTTTATGCATTCATTTTGACCCCGCTGACACACTGGTCGCACATCACTTCTTTAGTAACAGAGTTGTCCACAATTGGAACTCACTGCCAAATAACGTTATTGCTGCAACCACAATAAATGGATTCAAAAATAGACTTGATGACTGGCAAGACTAGACAACACAGAGCTCAAAAAAGTGACGGACAGTTAAGGCTTCAATAGAGAGACTACACATTTTATCACTAGATGTGAACACATCAGCTTGTAGCTGCTTGTTCATAAATAAATAAATAAATAAATTTTGCTTGGTCTAAGGACCACGCGGAGATGACAGGTGGAGCCGCTTGTCACCCTAGCAGAAGCCGGACAAGGCGTCAGCGGTGTGCGGCAAGCGCCAACCCCAGGGACTGGATGAGGACTCCATGGCCCCACACCTGAGGAGGGCCAGTTTGAAAGAGATGACCCTGGATGGGCGGGGACACAATGGATATTCCTCCGGAAGCCTACAACTGTCAGACAGCGTGCGTTTTAGTAGGTTGAAGTCCGACATAACCACCCCACCTGCTCCATTGAGGAGGGTATCAAGGACCACAAAAATTTATAGTGATGTTGATGTTCTTCATTTAAAATTCTGGTTTTTGACATTTAATTTATTTGTCACAGCAAATTGAAATAGAATTTGATTCTTTTAAAGTTAGCAGTATTAGCTTGTGGTTTGACCATCTCATTTGATACAATATTATGATCAATGGGAAATCCTGTAGCCTCTGGTGTATAGACAGCTTAACAGGTATTAACTAAACTAGCTCAATTACAGTAAGAATACTTAATCTACAATTGGCTTAAACAGTACCCAAAGTCTCTCAAACTCATCTTTGTATTGTCGGACAAGTTCTTTCTGTGAGGTCACTAAGTAATTCTCATAATTACCACACAAAGCTTGATTAGTCCAATTCAATGAGCCCGTCATCACAAGTGGAGTCACACAGCTGACTTCAGACAAAGTATCGACCAAGCAGAACTTATGATGCATAAGATTTGTTGATTTCATCCATCGTATTGGTATCCCTTGCTTAGCTAACTTTTTAATACCTGATCCTTGAGAGTACGCCAAGTCAGCATCCACAATAACTCTAATTTTGACACCTCGATAATGTAACTTCACTATAGCATTTGTTATGTCCATACTTGTTAGTACGTACATACAAATATCAAAATTGTATTGTGGCTTGTTCAAATAGTATAATAACCTGTCCATATTCTTCGTGATTATACAACGGGAATATTTGCTTTTTCTAATAATATTCAATTCGTCGTAAGAAAACATAAGAGCTTCATGAATTTCTTCCAACTTTTCTTCTTTCTTCCTTGTTATGAAATATTTGTAGGCCGCATGGGTAACAAAAGCTAATGATAGCAATGAAAACCATGTTTTGTAATTAATAATTATCATTTTGCGAAGTAATCGTATTTGCTTAATAGTTCATATATACGAGGTACATAATCTATGGATAGTACTATAATATAGTTCGCATGTTACATATGATTAAATATTGCACAATTTATACTAAGATATAAATTATATTTATTCGATTTGCGGTTAACTCGGCACGATTTGTTTTGAAATTTCAAGTTTGACACTTCACTTGACATTTCCATCTTTCGTATTAGGGATGCGCAAAGGAAATATTTATAATCCATATTTTTATTTTCATATCGATAATATTATACTACCAAAATTTGCAGCTGTATTCATGATAAAAATGTACATATTTACATAATATACACGGAAGTTATCTAAATTAAAAAATATTAAATAAAACCAGAATATATAATCTAAATAATCCTGCAGGTTCAGGCGTCAAAGAATTCCTCCCCATCGATGTCAACCGGGAAGGTGGCCAGAAGGCTGGCGGCATTGCCACGTTGAATGGCAAAACCAATCCTTTGCGCAAGGAATAAACCACCCCTCTACTACCTATAAGATAAAACCGCGGTAACCTAGTGGTTAGGGTAATGGACTGTAGAGACGAGGTCTCGGGTTCGATCCCAGGATTTACCACGGCACACACCAATGACCTTTCGATGCTTTTCAAAGTTATGTGTGTATTTATCGCAGGTTTATAAGTGCCCGATTAATGGCAATAGGCTCGCCACATTGGGATCTAACCATAAACTGGCGAAATGTGGGTGCTAGCACCTCTGCCTACCTGAAGTGAAGTGAATTTATGTATGTATATGTATATGATAAATTGAAATCTAAAGAGAACATTCGTATCAATTTTCGTTAGCCTATAAGTTCCATAACCCAAATTGTTTATTCTGTTTAACACATTTTTGGTTTCATATTGAGGATGCCTTATGGCGAAAAGCGTAATTTCAACGCTATCACTATCAGCATACAATTGTCAATCTCTGAGGTAGCTCCTGATTTCATCCACTCGCTTACTACCACCGCGCCACAGAGGCTGTCGTGTTGTGTATAAATAATATACCTAATCTATAATCATTAAATTGTTGGCCAAGTGTTGATAAAAAGGTAAATCGTATACCTAAGTAGAAGCATAGGTACCTAAAGGTAAAAGTTTTTGTTTAAATCGCCATTGTGTCCATTGATTACTTTACACATATTTAATAAAAAAATGATATAACCAATTATTAGTTCTTAACCATTGCGTCAGTAGCATTAGCAACTGCGTAATTAGTACCTGATTAAAGCTGTTATTTGCATGTAGGTTGCAGCTATAAAATTAGAATTGTACTAAAATAAAGTATGTAATACCTTTTAAACTATCGCATTCCATGATATACAATAATGTTAGCGGGCATTAACGCGATCATGGTATGTATGTGCCTATATCACTATACCTTCATATTTCTTACATGTTTAGTAAGTTTTGGAAATATTTATGTGTGGAAACTTTTTTTTCGTGCGGACATCCTCTCGGATACAAACCCCGACGGCCCACGGCGGTAGTTGTGTGGCACACAGCTCCACCAAAACCGCACGCCGTGTCAGGTCTTCAGATGCCGGGGTGCAAAATTGCCTAAAGCTAATCCCGCACTGGCTCCTTGGCTGATTTTCACTATTTCTCTGGTAGTCAGAAGAACATGTGTGTAGCCTTCAAACAGCTCTCTACAGGGCCGCTCCCGTCGAGGCCGGTATTTGCTGTAAGCGGTAAGGTCTCCCCTGGAAGATTAGTGCTACCGTCTTCATTGCAGTAGGGTGGGTGGAGGTTCCATACCTCGCACCCCGATCACGTTCCCGCTGCACCTTCTGTACAACTGACCCTTCCCGGTTTCGGTTGCGACATAGTTCGAACTCCCATTGCACCCATGCTGGTAAATAATTCCACCGGATTTATTGTTATTTATAATTTCATAATATTTTTCGAATATAAGGTCAGATTTCCATAATTTAAAAGTAATCAACAGGTACTGAAACAGTTTTGAATACAAAATAATCTATTTAGATAAAACACAAGCACAACGTATTAATTGGATAAGGAATAACAGATGTATTGAGAAAAATAGCTTTAGAAATGACACTTTTTTGTAATGTGTAAAGGATAACAATGGTTACTGTGAGTTATCTTTAAGAGATATAAGAGATACTATTGCGGACTTTATTGTAGACCTTTTTAGGTCACACATTTTTGGAATGCATTAATTCCTCGCAGCGCACGCTATATAAGGACTCATTCTTTTACACCTTGGATTACATTATTGGAGAACATCATTATCATTTAATATTTACATAATGTACACAGAAGTTATCTAAATTAAAATAAATAAAAAAACAGAATATATAAATGCCAATTTTTTTTGAATATATAATATCTATAGCCTATGTTAATCCGTGATAACGTAGCTTTCTAATGTAAAAGAGTTTTTGAAATAGGTCCAGTAGTTTTTAGTTTCTTCCATACATACAAAAATATAAATCTTTCCTCTTTATAATATTCGTATAAATGTATAGATATAGACTGTTATAGATAAGCAAGAAAAAGGGTGTATAATTTTTTTTACACTTCATTGTTATCGATACTATTATAAAACATAATTACGATAAAATCGATAAATTTCCAATACTCTTCCAGTTAACATCCTTGTTCTTATTCTTGTCAATGTCATTACGAGTTTTGGCGCCAACACGAAGACGGGCCCTTTCTTGACATTGGCATACATCTATATTACTTGCCATAAGGGACAAAAAAAAGACGGGCTCTTTTCGGAATTTTGGCGCCAACACGAAGAAGGGCGCATCGCGATATTATTTTATTTTCCGAAATTGGTGTGAGTTCGAGTTTATGTGTATAAAAATTGTGGATTTTTAGGTATTAGATTATTATTTTTAGAAATTTAAATGGTCTTTGGCAACGCACACACGTATATAGGCAAGTGGCATATTGGGTACAATGAATTGTGACTTTTCGTTGCTACATAATCTCCCTATGGAGACTGTAGTAAAGTTCCCACAACTTTATTGAGGCAGCAATCATCTCATTGATGATCATCATTATAAGGAGGTAGGACACGGCGGTATTTCCGCCCGATTGAGCAGTCCGACTGGGGTAGTACCTCCGCCCTACAGAATACCGCGGTTATAATAACTTCGTGTTGTGTTCCCAGCGGTGAGTAGGGTAGCCAGAGCTCACTGGAGAATTTGTGCTGTCAGTGGGAAGACTAAAGGCTTGTCCTGCTTTGTCTTCTGCTGACGACACAGAAACTCTGTACTTACAGGGTTGGCAGCGCGACTGTAACTCCTCTGGTGTTACAGACGTCCATAGGTCACGGTAACCACTTTCCATCAGGTGGGCCGTGTGCTTGTCTGCCAACTAAGTGGTATAAAAAATAAAAAATAAAATATCATCGTTATATCATCATCAAAAATCATTCTAAGATATTGAAATAATACAAAATAAAACTTATCATAAAGGTCTTGGTTACCATGTCATAAATTCCCAAAAAAAAATCAATGTCATTACCAGTCATTACCTTTCTTCTTTTTATTTTATTGATAGATATTGCGGTTCCCTCATTCCAATCCTTCCCGCCCTCCAGCTAACTTTTTTTCATGAAACCTAGGATCGTTTTTGATCATGACACCGGTGATTACTAAATAAATAACTAAACACAAGTGTTTTAATCTGGGTTTATCAGAGTTAATAAAGATATTGATTAGGCATATGACTTTAATCGAAAAATATTTATAGTATTTACAAAACTAATATTAGATATTTTATACAGTTCTTTTATAACGCTATATTATTAATACTGAAATCATGCGGTCTTAATCGCAGATTCAGATTATACGATCCATGATGAGCTGTTTGCAGCGACCCACCGTATCCACCAATAAGAGCACAAGAACCATATCCATTTTCAGCTGTACTCCCATAACCTACCACACCTTGACCCATTAGGCTATTCGAATTAGGGACATATTGCCTATTGCCAACATTCTGCATCATGAGAGAGTAATCATTCTGATATAACCCTGTATTTGGTATAGGAATTCCCAGGTTTAAGTTCAAGTTGTTTGCTTGAAAGTGGTGCAGCCATGGTTCTTTGGTGTTTCGGGAGAAATCCTGTCTCGGGTCTGCTTGATGGGGAATACCAATAGGGACCGCGATTGGTTCTGGTGAACTTTGATTAGTAGAACTTCGATGGTTGGTCAGCGCTGATCGTTCGTTTCTTCGGAATTTAGCTCGACGATTTTGAAACCATACCTAAAAAAACACTGATTTAATATTTACTAATATTATAGAGAATTTGGAGGCTATGCCTATAGGTTCACGTGGGAGTATTTCAATGAAAGATGGCGTACACTTAGGTATAACGTTTATTACCGATCACACAAATGTCTCTCTATATGTGGGACTTACAATCGAGTAATTAGAACACTTGATATTAACTTAGAACATCTATAAGTGAGCGAGTTCATTTGTGGCTGACTGTGGCAAGCCTTACGTACGAACTGGCTTCAGAGCGCGGGAGCTCCGTCGCTACCGGACGAGGAATTCGCTGACATTGCGTATACGACGCGATGCCGCCACAGAGAATATTCGTAAAAATGTTAAATTTTTTAGTACTCAATCACGCTCCAACGGCTGAACGGACCTAAGCATCAGAAACTTGGTACAGGGACAGATTATATAATAGAATAAGTAATATTATACACAAACTAATATTAATCCTTGGAATACGTTCTTAGAAGACTGGCTGGACTCGGGCAGTTAAAAATAAAATATCAGATACTGAAATAACTAAAGTACAATAAATATGTAGCTGAGACTCACCTGAACTCTGGCTTCAGTCAAATTGACTCTAGCAGCTAAATCCTCCCTCACAAAAGCATCAGGATAATGCGTTTTCTCGAACACCTTTTCCAAAGCGGCCAACTGTTGACTAGTAAACGTAGTTCTATTCCTTCTTGGTTTCTTTCTCTCGTCCGATTTTCCATCCCTTTCTTCCTCAGATTCCTTCTGATTATCTCTCTCTTTTGTTGTTTTGTCTTCGTATTTTCGTCTCATGTCTTCGTAAGCTAGGTAATCTACAGGTTTAATGTACGGTCGTTGTAAGTCTTTAGAGTACCAGGGTAAGTCGTTTTGGTAGCCTGGTTCGTACGTACTGTTGATTTGTCTGCCTGCAGTCAGATGGTGTAGTCTCAAGAGGCTGTCTTCGTGGCACTTGATCATTTGGAAGAGGTTGTGGTTATTGTCGGTGTAGTTCACGGGGTTTACGTTGTAGTGAGTTTGATTTTGAGATTTCGGGTCGTAGTTTTTGTTTGTAGGTTGACGTGTATTCAGAGCATCTGTGAAAGAAGTTTACGTATTATTAAAATGTTTTTAAACAAATTTCAGCGCTAAGCAGGAATCCAATTCCGTTCCCTAATGTAACCATGGAACTTTCTGCTATAGCAGTAATGACCTTTGATAAGAAATGGACTATTGCGATTTCCCACTAAATAAAAATTTATAAATGGCCTACATGAGCAGGTATGGGTACTTTTTACACTGGACTGCAAAAGAAGATTTAACATCATAAACGTGACGATAACTTTTGTGCTAGGTATTTATTGTCAGATAGTGTATATAGAAAATTTCGTTTTGTTATTTAAAAACTCCTTTTTAACAACCTTCGTTCAAAAGATGGCTGAAATAAAAAGTTCCCTTTTCAAATGCTGTCATTTTTTTACTTTTTGCTTTCTGCTTTTGTTTTCACATTTATTTATTGATCATTTATATTACATTCAAAAGCCAATGTGTCTTCATCACGTAATCATTATGGTGAAAGAGTCATGATATAAATCATGACTCTTTCACCTGAATAATATTTAAGAATAATGACACATCTGGAACTAGGCATCAGCACGCGTCGTATTGCCAGTATTGTGGGTATGACATTAAGAACTACGAGATAAACAAAGGTACGAAGAAACCGGAAATCATCTCAGAAGACCATGTAATGGCCGTCTCAGATGCACTACAACTAAAGAAGACCGATGTATTGCCAACACTATTTTGAGAAATCGTCATCTCATTGCAGGTCTAACAGCAGTTTCTCCTGATGAGGGATGATTACATTAGTGAAGACACATTAAGAAGTAGACTTGCTGTAGTAAACATGAAGACCTACAGGTTAGCAAATGGTCCCAAATTTGAAGCAGGGTATCGGGTTAACAGATTGAGGTAACGTATGCTCATGATCGCGTGAAGAAGATTGGTCAAAAGTCATGTTCACGAATGAGTCATGTTTTTTATTATTTTGCTCACTCATTTCATTTACTCGTGTTGGAAGACGAAAAGTCTAGAGGCGTCTTGGCGAGCGATACGTTCAAGCCTGCTTTGCAGAAAGAGTTCAATATGACGGGGGCTCTTTTTTTTTTTTTTTTTTTTTACGTGCGCAAAATCCCCACGGATACCTCCTCACCGGAGCCGGTGGAGGAGGTTATGTCGGACTCGAACCGACTAAAACGCACGCCACCTGTAGGTCGTTTTGGTTGCCGAAGGTGAGGTTGACAGGCATATCCCTCGCACCCCGGCCGACCCAGGGCCATCTCTCACGATCTGGCCCTCGTCTCGGGTGTGGGGACTACAGAGTCCCCAACTCGACCCCGGAAACGGGGAGGCGCGCTAGGCGCGCCATCGCCGCGGCCTGCTTCTGCCAGGGTAACAGGCGGCTCCACCTGTCACCCCCAGGCCGGCGCTCATGGGGGGCGGAGGTCGTTCATCGACCTCCGACGCCCGAGTTGCCTTCGTACGCGGGCAGCTTGGCTTGCGATCCTTCGTCGCTCCCGCTGCCGCTCCCGCCCCGCCTCCTCCTTCACGAGCATTACTTGCTCGCAGAAGGAGGCGCCGGCCGCCCACGCATCCGCGCAGCGGACCATCGCCGCGAGCAAGGTGGAGAGCGTGAGAACTCTCACTCCCAGGGCCGCCACAAGCTCCCGCCTCGGCGTCTCCCACGCCGGACACTCGGTGAGCGTGTGCGGACCTGAGTCCTCGCTCGCGTCGCAGTGATGGCACTCGGACGTTGGCTCTTTCTCCATCCGACGCAGATACTTGCCGAAGCATCCGTGCTCGGTGATCATCTGCGTCAGACGGTACGAGAGGCTGCCGTGTGGCCTCTCTAGCCACTCCCCCATGATGGGTCTTACCGCCGCTACTACGGCGCGCCCTGCGCCTGGTCGCCCAAGTCGTAGCTCCCATTCCGCCACCATTTCCCTGTGGAGCCGGGATCTCACGGCCCGAATTTCTTCGGGCTCGGGATCGTGACCCCGCTCCCGCGCCGCCTTTCGGAACCGGTATAGCGCCGAAAGGGATCTCGCTTCCAGGATCCATGGTGGCGATCCGGCGAGGAGACTCGCCGCGTTGAAGGATATCGTGCGGTACCCCCTTATGATGCGGCACGCCAACTTCTGCTGCGGACGCTGCAGCAGGGGCATGTGCCGATCATTCAGGGTGTCCGCCCACACGGGACACCCGTACAGGGCCATGGACCGCACGACACCCGCGTAGAGTCTCCTGCAGGAGTCCTCTGGGCCCCTCAGGTTAGGCAGTAGCCGCGCCAGAGCGTTGGCTGTGACCACCAATTTGGGGCCTAGACTTCGGAAGTGCTTCTCGAAGTCCCACCGGCCGTCGAGCACGAGCCCCAGATATTTCATCTGGGGCTTGATGCCGATGAGAGTGCCTCCCACTGTGAGACTGGAACCAGGTGGTGGCGTGCGCCGAGGTCCATGAAAGAACATGGCCTCGGATTTATGCAGAGCCACCTCAAGGCCCAGCCGCCGGATCCGTTCCACGACTTGAGCAACCGCGGTCGTGGCCCTCAGGGTCGCTTCGCGGTATGTAGCCCCGCTCGCCGTCACTAGCGTGTCGTCCGCATAGCACGTGACGGCGGCGCCGTCCGCGAGCTCACCGCGAAGCACCCAGTCGTATCCGATGTTCCACAGGAGCGGCCCAAGAACCGATCCCTGCGGAACACCGCACGACATCTCACGCCGACCGACGCCGGTCGCACTTGGGTAGATGACGGCTCTCTCCGTCAGGTACGCCCCGACTATGCGGCGGAGGTAGAGAGGCACACCGTGGTACACGAGTGCCTCCCTGATGCAACTCCAGGGCAAGGTGTTGAACGCGTTGGAGATGTCCAAGGACACCGCCAACGTCACCTCGCCCCGGGCGACTGCCTCCTCCGCCAAAGTCCTCACGCGCATGATGGCATCCACGGTGGACCGCCACCGGCGGAAGCCATATTGGGCATCCGCCAGGTCAGGCCCCCTACCAGAGAGGTGCTCGACGAGGCGCTTCGCAATAACTCTTTCAAAGAGCTTGCCCACCTCGTCGAGCAACACAATGGGCCGGTAGCCGGACGGTTCGTCCGCCGGGCGACCCTCCTTTCTGATGAGGACCAGTTTCCCCGTCTTCCACATCTTCGGAAACTGGCCCCGCTCCAAGCATGCGCTGAGGAACCCTCTCAGTCGGGGTTCGAGACCGTCTTCTCCCAGAGCTAGGACCCACGCGCGGCCTGGAATGCCGTCGGGTCCCGGGGCGGTGCTCTTCTTGGCTCTAAGCCTTCGCACCGCCAGCTCCAGTTCTACCCAAGTAACCTCGGGGACTTCGTCGTCAACTACCACACTGGGCGCCATAGGCGACCGAGGTGGCGGAGTCATCTGCGGCGGAACGTGTTCCGCTCGCGCCGGGAACAGGGACTCGACCACTCCACCGAGCAGAGCTGGCTGGAGAACCCGGGTCAACGGCGGGGCCCGGGGGCGCAGCTTTCCTCTTACCATAAGGTAAGGCCGCCCCCATGGGTCCCGCTCCAGCGTCTCCATGAGCTCCTTATAAGCCGCGGCTTTCGCCCGCTTAATCTCCGCTCGGAGGGATGACGGGGGCTCTATACACGTATGGGCTGGTATCTCTTCGGATGCTCGCACAGAGTCAGTGGCCATAGTAAATGTCACTCTGACCAGGGTGAGATATGCTCAAGAGATTACTATTAAAGTTATCGTTGGGGACTCTGTGGTCCCCACACCCAAGGAGACGGCCAGATCGAGAGAGATGGCCCTGGGTCGGCCAGTGTGCGAGGGATGAACCTCACCTTCGGCAACAAAAAACGACCCACAGTATGCAAAGAAACCACAGAGTTGGGGACTCTACGTATCTACGTCTACGTATGGTCTCACATCATGTGGTTCCCACACCGGAGGAGGGTCAGATCTAGAGATGGCCCACCAATAACGACCCACAGGCGTCGTGCGTTTTGGCCGGTTCTGGTGGAGGGGTACTCGTGGGGATTTTGCGCACATAAAAAAAATCACGGCTCAGGTCGTACAAAAGTACATTCTGGAGGTTGGTATCAACATGGTGACCTGATAACCACGTACTTCAGACCTGAACCTGATCGAGCACGCTTGGGATGAGCTCGGAAGGCTGATCAGACGACGCAGACGACCTCCTGTCACCCTCAATGATCTTAAACAGGTCCTGATAGAAGAATATCATCCCCGAACATCGTCTCCGAAACCTCGTCGTCAGTCCGCCGACTCTAAGTTGTGATCAGAGACAGAGGAGACAACACTAGTTATTAAAAATGTGGTTTTAAGACTACAAGCACGTTATTTAGGATGTTTAACATTTTGCCATTCAGTGAAAATGGCTACATTTTGTTTTTATGTTTCACTAGCTGACCCGACCCAGCTTCACCCGTGGCATATTATGTAACCTCATGTAATATATTTGAACCCGTATTTCTTTAGATTTCAAATAATGTTTTAGAATTTGTTGGATTTGTTGACATTTATGATTACTGCTTTGCTCCCTGCAAGTAGTAGCCTGATGATATATAATGATGCCTAAAACCTTCTGCGATAAACGGACTTTAAAAACAAAAAACAAACAGCACAATTGTTTTTTTCAATTCGAACCAATAGTTCTTGAGATTAGCGCGTTCAAACAAACAAATAAACTCTTCAAGCTTTATAATACTTATAGATTTTTTTAGATTTATGTTAAAAAACATTAACTTAAATAAATTTATGTCCAAAAAAGAATTTGGACCTCCCCATCTCTTCCCATGCGGTGTCGTACAAGGCGACTAAGGGATAGGGCCGTTTAACATCAGACAGATAATATACAGCCCAGACTCACCTTAGATGCATGGCTCGTGGCAACAATAGTGCCCGGAAGATGGCAATAGGCTCATTACGTGGGACATAATTCAATGATTGGTGAAATATGGGTGTTAATTCCTAACCCCTTCGGGGATAAAGGCATGATTATGTGTGTGCGTGTGTGTGTGTGTGTATGGAAAGACTTTGCAATTGAGATTTGCATCCAATACAAGTTGAATATGACTACAGCAAACAAAGGTCATTTATAAAGAGCCGTACGCACCGGCAGCTTTTCTCTGTAGATCTTTGTGTAGCGGCGCGGGCGCTGCAATATCGGTTACACTATATACCTACACGTGGAAACGGTTTTCATGCACGTCTGATCACAACTTATTTTATTGCCAATCTCTGTAACGTAGCGGCAGAGCGTTTGGCTGCGATGTCAGAGGTTGTGGGTTTGGTTCCCGCTCAGAGCAATTTTTTTTTTGTAGCATTTGGGTGGCAGACAAGCACACGGCCCACCTGATGGAAAGTAGTTACCGTGGCCTATGGACGTGCGCAAAACCAACTCTCGCGCTGCCAACACTGTAAGCATTGAGAGTTTCTGTGCCGGTGTTAAAGACAAAGCAGGACAAGTTTTTGATCTTCCCACTGACAGCACAAAAACTTTCCAGTGAGCTTGTATGCATAAATATGTATATTTGAATTGATCTGGGTATTTTTATGTATAATATGAACAATATAAAACACTTCCTTCTCGACATCATCATACATAGTCGAGATAGAAGTGTTTTAATTTAGATTAATGCCAGAATGACGGCGATGAACATATTTTTATTATATTCTATTATATTGCTTGGAATTTTAAATCCGTTCCCGCAACAATTTTCATTTATATTATACTAAAGCCTTGTCCTGAAACTAACGAGTAACGAGTAGTAGGTAGGACACGGCGGTATATCCGCCCAATTGAACAGTCCGACTGGGGAAGTACTTCCGCCCTACAGAATACCGCGGTTATAATATTGTGTTCCCAGCGGTGTGTAGGGTAGCCAGAGCTCACTGGAGAATTTGTGCTGTCAGTGGGATGACTAATGGCTTGTCCTGCTTTGTCCTCTACACTGACGGCACAGAAACTCTGTGTTTACAGGGTCGGCAGCGCGAGGGTGGCTCCTCTGGTGTTAAACACGTCCATAGGCCACGGTAACCACTTTCCATCAGGTGGGCCGTGCGCTTGTCTGCCGCCACCTAAGTGGTATAAAAAAAAAAACAACATAAAACGGAATTATTCAGTATGGTGCAGTCGTACATACATTTCGCTCTATTTTTTTTTATTTATTTAATTAATTAAATACAAAACATTCGTCATAAAAATGCCACATAAACTCATTAGAGTTTTTCCGTGCATTAGTGCCATCAATGTTCAAACAGATTACAATAATAACAGTTTTCATACACAAGCTCAAGTAGGTACCTATCTACGCACGTAGGCCGGCGGCTCTAAGTGTAATTTTTACACATTGAAGTACAATAGTTCCGGGAAATACTTTAAAAAGTAAGGAAAAAACTTCATCAAAAATATATCTACCTTTAAGGTCAATACTAACACAGGCCCCGACGTTCACTCTGTCTCCAAATAAAAAATGCTGAATATTAATTAATAAAGTCAAACTGTATTTTGCCTATTGATAATAAAAACTATTATTATTAATTATTATAAGGTATAAGGTATAAGGTAAGGGGTAAAAGCACCAATATTGAACACTAACCCAATAGTGGACACATATGAAAAAAATCTTTTATTTTAAGAAAAATAACTACCTATGTATTTGTTTTACAAGACTGTAGACTTAAAAGACTCCTAATGACATCTATAAGGCATGTTACAAAAATTCGCAACACTGTAAGTAATTTTTTAATTGGCGACAGTTCTTTAGATTTGTGTTAGGTAAGGATACCTACAAATATTTGCATTGAACTGGAATCGAACCCGCGCCTTCTGCGTAGCGGCTACGTTCACTACCGCCACGCAACAGAGGCCATGTAAACACAAGTGTCATGTTCTTTTTTTATACCACTTGGTTGGCAGACAGGCACACGGCCCACCTGATGGAAAGCGGTTACCGTAGCCCATGGACGTGTGCTACGCCAAGGGAGTCACACTCGCGCTGCCAACCCTGTAAACAAGAGTTTCTGTGCCGTCACTGTAAAAGACAGAGCAGGACAAGCTTTTGGTCTTACCACTGACAGCACAAAATCTCTCCAGTGAGCTCAGGCTATTCTACTCACCGCCGGAAACACAACACGAGGTTATTATAGCCGCGGTATTCTGTTATTATAAGATTAGTATAGAATAGTACACAGTACACATAGTTTTGTATATAGAATAAATTGGGTATTTGACTGACTAGTCAAATTAGTTACTTTTTACTAAAAGTTAAAACGGTTATTGGTAAGGGAACTTGTATTAAATAATTTATTGTGACGTCATAATAGTCAAATCATTTACTATTATAGGTTGGGTGAATGATTGAAAATAAATAAAAACGATAATATAAGAACATACTCAATTTGTAACGCTCTTCTTTCCATTCTTAATTTAAAAAGCACAGTTGAATAATTTATTTTAACTACAGGCAAATACCCAATTGGGAGGGAAAATATCAGGAGTAAGGGATAGGTATGCCTTAGGCAATTTTATTTCATCTGAGGACCCAAGACTATGCTGTACATAACCACCCGTGATGGCCGGGTTGGTGGCATCCGTTAGAGATTTCAACACAAAAAGGGGCTAGAGCAGACCTCATTAAGAACAACCTATATCGAATTAGGCCTATTGAAATAAAACGAATTTTCGTAGCGATGACTGTAGATATAAAAATAAGTAGAATACTTAGGACATTCAGATATATAATCAAAGACTTAGGTAACTATAATAGTGACAAAGTCATTTAAAATGTGGTTTCATTCCAAAGTGAAAAAAAATTAGGTTGGTACCATGGGCTACATTTTAAAATCAATACATTTTTTATGGGTTGCTACCTAAATTAACTTTTTAGTTTTTTTCAGAAAAGAATACAAGGAGAAATACATTTTTATTTACAGAAATGAATATTACTAACCGAAATTAATTGGGTATGTACTAATATTTACTACTAGAGGTAACTACCCCTCCAGCAAACCTAAATTGCTTGCTTTATCTTTCAGCTGGATTTTCCATCACTTTCTTTAATGTTTCTGCAGAATCCAGAGTTACCGAAATTTTATAAAGGCATGTAGGTAAGTACCTACCAGAGGTTATTGCTGAACCCAAATGCATCCACGTGCCCTAAAGATTCCCCTGGTTTCAAGTATAATAGTATATTTACACGATTAAATTAATTGTGTAGGTAAATCTAAAGTTCTCATAGGCTAATCAGATTATGAAGACGATCAACACAAATTACTTAAATCTAAAAAAAAACGAACTTACCTTTATTTTGCTCCATTCTAGTTTTCAAATATTGCCGCAAACGGTGCAATAATCAAAAAAAAATCATTGACTGTATTATTTCGTAAACACTGTCACATTTGTTTTAAATAAAATCCCTGCGTCCACTCGACCCGTGCCGATCGGACGTGGCTAAACCGAATAATTGTTATTAATTCACTCGCTTATTGAATTACTTTATTTAATTAAATAATTCGGCTAACTCATACTAATGTGCGAACTAATGGAGTCTGTACCGTGATCTGGCTGCATCGCTGCTTCATCTCTAAAACAACATGTGTGTGGACATAAAAAATATACAACTAACGTCCCTTTGAATACACCCATTTATTTTTAAAGAAAATTTTATTTTCGCCCGTATCGCTATAGAATTAGATTTCAATTTGCTTTTGAAAAGGCTTTTAGTTAATTAAGGGAAAATAATCCTTAATGCTGTAGTTGTCAAGACTATTTTCATGTTGGTTCATAGAAGTGGGAGTATCAAGAAGTTCTAATTTTGAATTAGTTTCAAAGGCCGTAAGGCGTGGTTACTTTGGGCCCGCCTATGAAAAATGGTGAAATATTTTGAGCGGGAACCGATTCAGACAATAATTGAAACGTCAACGTGATTATTTATAACATTAGGATGAAAATGAACACAAACTACTTAAGTAATTGGTTGTGATAACTTTATGTTGTTGTGGGTTTATGAAATGTTGCGTTACGGATGTGGAAATTAGTTTTTTTTACCAGAAATAAATAGCGTGTGCTATGATTGTGCGGATACGCAGTAACACAATAACACATGTTTACGCAATTTGGATATTTGACAAATATAGGAAAACTATCTTTTAAAAGATGTAATAATGTAAGTACTCAATACCTACCTGTGGCAATTAATCATTTTCCCGTAAAAAGTGCGCGAATAACGGTCGGTCATCGGTCACGTGACACTATGCGCGTGACGTCATTAAATAATATTTGCGAAGAAACTAACCAACGAAAGTTTCCGTTACGCTAAGTAAAATTTTTATAATTAGGTACTTCATGCGAACTGTCAACAACAGATTTTCTGCGTTTTGCCTCATGTGAAATCAGATAAAAAATCTCGATTTTATTTTATAAAAATAAAGTATTTAATATTATCTTTTTGTGAAATACATTTTGTATAGTTATTATTTACGTATAAGCTATCATATCCAGTACATTTCATATTTTTTGTAATAGTGGTCAAATACCCAATTAATACAAACAGTTTAAAAACATGTTGAATAGAATTTTCACTTCAATTTTGGTAAGTCATTTTATTTTATTGCATCCAATCCAAAAGCATACTTGCAATTTATAATAAAGTAATTAGTACTTTGGAGCTCGGGTCCGCTCTTCAACTAACACATTTCTTTACATTATTAGGTACTTCATTTTGACTTCCATCTAATACTCAGGCCCTCGGGCCCTAGGGCTCTGGCACATGCCTTCTTCTAGCTAGAGCCTTATCCATCTTCAATCAACTGGTAAGTACTATACATACCATAATGGTTACTATAAAGTGGATGAGTATCTTGATGATGTAAATGCGTGGTCAATATAAGCCTCTTACCTACATGCTCGCAAACAAAAGCAAATTTAAAAATGAAAGATAATCTAGTTCTAATATAGTTAGTTCGCTGAGTTTCTTGCTGGTATCTTCTCAGTAGAACTAACCCACCGAAGCAGCGAATGAATCATTTTACAATGGTTTATTTTTACATTATTTAATATTTTTATATTATTTCCTGACATAATTGTAAAATTTTGACGTTATGTGCTCTTTATGTGCCTAAACTGAATAAATGAAATTGATTCCTTGATTGATTGATACCAACTTGCTTACTAGGTACTTGAAGATAAAAACTCCACACGCGTGAAATTCCGATTCCTTTCCTAAAATAGAAGGAAACCTATATGCGACCAAGCAAAACAAATATTTTCAGGTCCTAAAGATGCGACCGTCAACCCAAATTTATCATTTTTAAATTAAATTATCTGAACCTGTCCAGTCTGATACATTTTTCAATGATAAGTGAGTGGCCGCAGATGAGGCCAATATGCCAATGAACTACTTGGCCAAATTGTCTTCTTCAATTATTATACCTCGTTAGAATGATGAGGTTACTTACTTACGTAGTAACTATTTATTTATCTGTGCTTAGGGTGCGTTTTCACTGAAGCAAAGAGGAAGCAAGCGGGAATCATTTAATCACATGGATATAAGGTAAAGTAGACCATGGTCTACTTTACATCATCCGAGGTCAGCTTTTTTCATTGAATAATAATATATCGTGGCGTGGTTCCCGGCAGAGTAGAATTTGGGCCACCCCATCTCTTCCCATGCGGTGTCGTACAAGGCGACTGAGGGATAGGGCTGTTTAACAACAAACAGATATATACAGCCCAGACTCAGCCTCAAATGCATGGCTCGAGTCAACAATAGTTCCCGGAATACAGCAATAGGCTCACCACCTATTATGTGGGACCGAATACAGTTATTGGTGAAATGTGGGTGTTAATTCACCTCTGCCTAACCTTCCGGGGATAAAGGCGTGATTTTGTGTGTGTGTGTATGTGTGTGTGACAAATTCAGAATACAACATAAAAGTTCTTTAAGGAGGGCATTAGAAGGTAGCACGAGTGTGATAATGACGCCTCGAGTGTTGCACATTTTCATAGGCTACGGTAACCACTTCCCATCAGGTGGGCGGTATGCTTACCTGCCACATGCCTAATTGGTGAAAAAATAGAATAATGAGACGTGGATTATAAAATATGTATATGAGATTTGTCAATACCAGTTCAAATATTTTGTTCACTCGTCGTTTCTTTGGAAACGCAAACTTATATCATCCATCATATATATATAAGCAACCTCATCTTATTATTTCGACAACGTGTTGTAGGTAGGTACCTACCTATGTATCTAGGAATGTTTTAACCTTTATTTTAGCGACCATGTCGCCCCTTGGTATGTTGGAAACCTAAATCTAAGTCTTTGTGGAAATAATCGCGATCACAGCTAGTATTAAATATTATCACAATAATAATACAGTAAACTCGTCTATAATTTTGTGTGCATCTCGGCGTACCTTTCCGTCGTAGGCCGGGAATAGAACCGGGGACCCGTCACTTCGAATTAGTGTGAAATGTTGAAAATGCTCGAAGCGTAACGTGGCATACTCTCATGATGCCAGATGGGACACAGTGTAGATATTTAAATGTTACTTCCAAGTTCCAATATACAGTGTAGTGATTTTATAGTTTGTTACTTAAACAAGAGCGGCGAAAGTAGTATTGTTATTTTTTTTATAGATAGTTGCTAACTACCTACCTATCTATTAAAAAATTAACAATGCTACTCCATATAATCCTGTAGTTATATGTAGCTAAGGGGGTACCACTGTCAGCCATCATGACTTTTAATTATTGTAAAAAAAAATATGTTCAAAGTTTAAATTTCAAAATCCACCTATGCTCCTTTGAAATTAAAATTGATTTCTAGATTAAGCAAACATGTACGCAACCCTCCTGACAATAAGCGGTTACTAACAAGGTCTGTGGACTTCAGAGGATTTCGAGAGTTAGAAGCGGTCTACATCTTAAATACTTTAAAGGCTGTACATGTGACCTGATATGGTACACTTCTTCATCTGAGTACCAATCTTCCTATCCTGAAATTCATCTTTTTTAATATTAAGGACTTCGATTGTCGGCAATAGACTATAGTTCTATTATAACGGATAAAGAATTACCCTTCCGAGATAGATACTTATACAGTAGGTACATACATACCTCGGAGGTTTATCTTTTTAGTAATCTTTTAGGAAACGATATGGAAAAAGAACCAGGAAAAGTAATTGAAAACGCTATGGTCATTTAGATATACTTATATATACCTATATAATTTAGGTACGGTAACAGAGTAGGTACATACATACATATCTATAATTACGCATTTATCCCGGGAGGGTTAGGCAGAGGTGAATTAAAACCCACATTTCACCAATAATTGAATTCACGTAATAGGGGGTGAGCCTATTGCCGTCATCCGGGCACTATTGTTGACTCGAGCAATGCATCTAAAGCTGAATCTGGACTATATATATCTGTCTGGTGTTAAGCAGCCCTATCCCTTAGTCGCCTTGTACGACACCGCATGGGAACTGATGGGGTGGTCAATTACGTCAAATCGGTGACGAAACTAAAATATTCCTGCTGACTAATAATAAGTATTTGTTGCTTTGAATGCAGTCTCATTTTATGAATCTGTTTTAAAATGAAAGCCAGTAGAACTATTACTTTAGATAATGATAGTTTACGATTAATTTGAACTCGTTGAAATGTTTACAATATGACGACGTATTTAATTGATATTTACATGAAATACACATTCTGAATATTCAAAGAGCCAAAACGAAATATTAAAATGTGAATTCCTTTGAACAATCGTTCTATATTCAAATGCAAGCGCGCCGAAATATCATGGCGGCCATAATTGGGGGTGACAGTTGTCGGCGGGAAGCGCGCGTGGCGCGGGCGCAAGACAGCTCGTTTGCGCATGCGCGTAACGAGACCGTACTAATCTCGTCATGTTCTTTAGTAATAATATAAACCGATCAACATTAAAGAGAAACGTAATTAGATATAAGATTTAAATGTTGCCAATATTATTATTGTTAGACGTTACTAGTTTGACACCCTTTGGCTTCCATATTTCTTTTGATATCGGAGCATTATGTTAAACTAAATTAGTAATCAGTATTGATATTGATAATTGAAGTGTCTCAAATTAATCGCCATTTGCCTGCCATTGCTCAAATTATTTTAGGTCTGCTCATCAGCGACTCCTCTCCAATATTTTCCTGTCAAACGTATTTTTTCTGGCCGTGTTATCTTTCATGCAATCAGTCCTTCATTTCTAGACCTTCCCTCCGGTCGTAACCCCCATAGGTACTGTTTAGTCTATTTCTCTACTATGAAGCAAATTTGTGTGCAAAATATAACTGACAGGTTCAGCAAACATCTTTCAAAGCCTTTGTTCAAATCGTCTGAGCATCCACACACGTGTTTCCGTCTTCTTCCATCCCGTGTTCTTTAAACGGGACGTAAAAAAGTATTTGTCATTCTGTCAAGGTAGGAACTTTCATTTATGGATCCATAGTATCTAGAATGATTGTATGCCTGCAGGTAGGTAATTGTCTGGACTTGACCTCTATTCTTACCATCATCGAAATTCGGATCGATTCAAACGATGGACTAAATATAAAAGGTGCTCTTATTTCTCGCCAGTAACTAAACATTTTAAGCTCACTTCGTTTCAATATTGACACACAGTTTGGCAAAATTTCGCAAAAATAATGAATTGTTGCTGAAACGCTATACAGCTTTTATTACTTCTATCTATAAATTTATTCACTTTCATTATTCTCCCTGTCTTACTTGTGGTAAGTTAACTAGTAAGTACGAGTAACAGTACAACACATCGTTCATTGTTCAGTGACATAACACAACATAAACACTCCTATATCCCCGAAGGGGTAGGCAGAGGTGCTAGCACCCACATTTCAGCAGTTTATGTTTAGGTCCCAATGTAATAGGTGGCGAGCCTATTGCCATTAACCGGACACTTATAAACCTGCGATAAATACACACATAACTTCGAAAAGCATCGAAAAGTCATTGGTGTGTGTCATTGTAAAACCTGGGATTGAATCCGCGACCTCGTCTCAGCAGTCCATTACCCAAACCACTAGGCTACCGCTGTTCAGTGTCTCAGTCATATCTCTAAAGCCCTGCGTCCAACCTAAGTGTTTTTAAAAGAACCACAACACCAAAGCCCATAAATCATTCTCACCGTTTTCTGAGAGTTCAAGTAAAATGGTCTGCTAATTAATTTAGCCACGGTGTGGTCTGAGAGACGTGTACGACTTCATTCCGAAGGGATGGCGGCCCAATAACGCGTGAACATAACCATTTGTCACAACATCATCCGGTATGGTGGCCATGGAGGAGGTAAAAAATCGAGACCTCCCTTATATTGACAAAAACTGCAGGACATTCAACATTTGAAGTGGTTAATTAGTTTAAAAATAAGTGGAATATCTTTAATGATGCGCTATTAGGTCGATTTATACAAAGAACTTTCCTTCGGTGTCGAGTGCTTGAGTGAAAGAACATCTGATGAGGCCTTCAACCTTAGGGCCACCATTGTAACGTCGTTGGTGTCTATACCTAATGGTGAGCTTCTTTCTTGGGACTTTGCATTTGACTCAAGGCCATTTTAGGTCATATTGACTGATTATATTATTTATAACAATGTGGAACAAGTTATCGATTCCTTAATAAAATTCCTTCTGTAACTGATACAGTTGCAAAGCAAAATCGGCAAGCAACCGGAAATCAAAAATGCTCTTGTCCAGGTCTCTACCTTTTAATGTGCCATGGCGAACACTGCGCCCGCGCATGACAATTACCTCAAATCAGTACGGCCATTACTCACGTCGCATCCACGCAACACTTCGTCCCAACGATTAATTAAAATACAATTTTAGCACTTACACGAAAAATACAGGAACAATTAAACGCAAATAGAATGGTATAATTGATGATGGATGACTGTCCTGATTTGACTTCGCAAGATGGAGTACAGCAAGACTGAAAAAAGTTGGACGACTCAGTTACGATGTCTCAGTAAAATATGTGACATATTTGGTATTTTACTGTTTTGCTGTTGTGTATTGGAAAGTGGGGGAAATAGAAAACTAGGGATAGCCCGTCTTTTCCGTCTGCGTCCTAAAAGATAACTAAAGAATAGGATTATTCTGTTCTTCTCCTATTTTTATCCACTCTCCTATCAACCTTTCCCTTTCTTACTACTCTCCTCCTACTATCGATGAACCTTTCATATGTAATTAGATACAAGCCCACCGGTTTCGACAACACTGCTGATCTGTGACTACAGACTATTTCATTATAAAGTTCCTTTATATATATATATATTGTTTATTGTAACACGATACACAATGTACATTCGTCTTTTATAGCCTTAGTAAGTAAGTAAATTCATTTATTGCACGAAACATGGTCAGGTATATAGGTGTTAACATACTTAGTCTGGCCATAAATACTGTTACAATTAAAATAAGAAAGATATTACATTGATCGATTGTTCATTGTTTTCTAATTTTGGCGCCAATACATTGTACAATATTTTGCTATATTAAAATGGAGTGGGGTGATAAAGAAAACCGAATCGCTGTGATTGCATTACACAAAATTGGTATGGAGCCGAATGTAATTTTTAAAACTCTCCATACGCTTGGTATTAGTCAAATATTTGTGTACCGGGCTATTAATAGGTACAATGAGACCTCCTCTGTTTGTGACAGAAAAAGATCTGGCCGTCCACGTAGTGTTCGTACGAAAAAGGTGGTCAAAGCAGTAAGGGAAAGAATTCGAAGAAATCCTGTCCGAAAGCAAAAGATTTTATCTCGGGAGATGAAGATAGCACCCAGAACCATGTCGCGCATTTTAAAAGATGACTTAGGACTTGCAGCCTATAAGAGACGCACTGGTCATTTTTTAACTGATAATTTAAAAAAGAATAGGGTGGTAAAATCGAAGCAACTACTGAAGCGGTACGCAAAGGGAGGTCACAGAAAAATTTTGTTTACGGATGAGAAAATCTTTACAATTGAGCAACATTTTAACAAACAAAATGACCGCATTTATGCTCAAAGCTCTAAGGAAGCTTCCCAATTAGTCGACAGAGTGCAACGTGGGCATTATCCGACTTCAGTGATGGTTTGGTGGGGTGTTAGCTATGAAGGAGTGACTGAGCCATATTTTTGTGAAAAAGGTATCAAAACATCGGCACAAGTGTATCAAGATACCATTCTTGAGAAGGTAGTTAAACCCCTTAACAACACCATGTTCAATAACCAAGTATGGTCCTTCCAACAAGACTCAGCGCCGGGTCATAAACCTCGGTCCACGCAGTCTTGGTTGGAAGTGAACGTTTCGGACTTCATCAGAGCTGAAGACTGGCCGTCGTCTAGTCCCGATCTTAATCCGCTGGTTTATGATTTATGGTCAGTTTTAGAGAGTATGGCTTGCTCTAAACGCCATGATAATTTGGAGTCCCTAAAACAATCCATACGATTGGCAGTGAAGAATTTTCCCATGGAAAGAGTGCGTGCTTCTATTGATAACTGGCCTCAACGTTTAAAGGACTGTGTTGCAGCCAATGGAGACCACTTCGAATAAGCTTTTTATATTTTAAATTGTTTTATATTTATGTATTAAACTAACACACTGTAAAAGTAATAAATATTATTTGCAATAAAAAAAAATGTTTTTTCTTCGTAACAATATTTATGGCTAGACTAGATATAATAATGTACAGCATGTCTCACAGAAATTGCCGCATGCAACATTGTTTATCTAATCAAACTGTGAATATGAAAAATTAATGCAAACATGTCAAGGTCAAAATTAGTCTAAAATCAAAAATGACAAAATTACATATTATGCCGAGGATATTATATAAACATGAGAATTACAAGCAAGCATGTCAAAAGTTAAAATGAGTGAAAATCAAAATGTCAAATTTACATATTGACACCAGGATTTCAAAGGAACATGAAAATTAAAGTAAACATGTCTAAAGTTAAAATAGTAAGCTCGAAATGTCAAAATTACAAAATATGTCATAAATGTTAGAAACAGTCAACAAGATTAAATGATCATAGCAAGCAATAGTACAATCTTTATAAACTTAATATTTAAGTCAAAGAATTATCAATTACATGTGAAACAATGCTCCCCAATCAATGCGCACCGAAACGGCAAGTTTTTTTTTTTTTTTTTTTTTTTTTTATACCACTCAGTTGGCAGACAAGCACACGGCCCACCTGATGGAAAGTAGTTACCGTGGCCTATGGACGTCTGTAACACCAGAGGAGTCACAGTCGCGCTGCCAACCCTGTAAGTACAGAGTTTCTGTGCCGTCAGTAGAAGACAAATCAGGACAAGCCTTTAGTCTTCCCACTGACAGCACAAATTCTCCAGTGAGCTCTGGCTACCCTACTCACCGCTGGGAACCCAACACGAAGTTAATATAACCGCGGTATTCTATAGGGCGGAGGTACTTCCCCAGTCGGACTGCTCAATCGGGCGGGAATACCGCCGTGTCCTACCTCCTAATGAAGGCAATCTGAAGTGTCGTTGAAGCTTTGCTCAATAAAATTTCTCCGCGCAATACGGGAGTGGTTAATTATTAACCACTCACGTAATACGCGGAGAAATTTTGAGCTCGGTAGTTCCGCCATTCCCTTGGGTAGGGAGTTGAAAATAAGTGGTGCCATGTAAACACAGTTTTTCTTGGCATTTTTCTTGGGAGGTGCGTTACCTGTCGCTTTCCCATGTTATCGTTATTCTCGAATAGATGGTCATGGAGTTTTACAAATTTACCGACTTCGTAAATGTAAATGCTTGGAATTGTTAACAGATTTTCAGATTTGAATACTGGTCTACAGGACTCCGGCCCTGAAATGGTCGGAGTTCTGTAGACCAGTATTCAAATCTGAAAATCTTTATCTTTAAACAATGCACGAATACATTTTTTCTGAGCTATAAAAACTCTTGTGAGTTCAGACGAGTTACCCCAGATGACCATCCCGTATCGTATTATGGAGCAGACGTAAGAGTGATAAACCATAATGGCAGTTTGTCTGCTTGTTACATCTCTGACCTTTAGTAGAGCGAAAACAAATTTATTTATTTTAGTGCATACATTGTCAATATGTTCCTTCCATGCAAAATGTGCGTCTAATGTTATACCTAAGAATGTTGTACTTGTTAGTTGCTGGACTTTAGTATCGTCATGTCTGATGTTCAAAACTATTGTAAATTGACATATCAAAAAAATGGCGCAGTGTAGTTTGCAGCGCCGTATTTTCTCCACTAGCGCCTAGAAAGCGGTTGACGTCAATAAAAAAAAATTGTTCAAGATAGAAAATAAATGACTGTGACTTTGTTTTTTTCTCTCCGACGCAACAAGAAGGGTAGGTATTATTGTCTGTGTAGTAGATGCAAATTTAGTGCGAGCGAATAAACGGGAGGACCGATAACAATGCAGCTTTCTTTAATTTGGTAGCGGACGTGGTTCACGTGGTCTAAATGTTTATTACCTTCATGAGGATCTGTTCAGACGTTTAAAACTCATCTGCGTTTTCCTAGTTGATGAAGAAATCTTATTATTGATACAGATTTCATACATACATACATATAATCACGCCTTTATCCCCGGAGAGTTAGGCATAGGTGAATTAACACCCACATTTCACCAACCATTGAATTCGATCCCACGTAATAGGGGGTAAGCCTATTGCCGTCTACCAGGTAGGTACACACAGCGTCAGAGAAAACAGACCCCCTCAATACTTAAAGAATATCGCCGCGGGGGTTCCTTTTCTCTGAAGCTTACCGTACTATTGTTGACTTGAGCTATGCTTCTGAGGCTGCATATATCTGTGTATATCTGTCTGATGTTAAACAGCCCTATCCCTTAGTCGCCTTGTACGATACCGCATGGGAAGAGATGGGGTGGTCCAAATTCTACTCAGCCGGGAACCACGCGGCGATTTCATTTATTTGAAATACTTAAGGTATATTGATGGTATTTTCATGGCATCATTTACTTCTGATAACATCATAGAGTGTTTTACTAGTTTGCGATTAGTTATAAAACTAAAGGGCCAATCAAGACGGTTAATATTTGTTACTTTTTTTATCAATTCATCATGATTAGGTACACAAATCTTTTTGCATCCTCCAATATTTTGCCACCCATACGTTATCAGTGGTTCCGACTCATCGCCGACCACTCCCGTGTTGACGTGTTCGCTAAATTAATGACTCTTGCGCCAAACGAGTCGTGCGATTTGCGGCGCAAGCGCATCCGGAAGAATGCCGCCACGGTAGTAGGCGCCAGGGAAAAAAAGTGTTTTGTTTTTGTCAGCTAAGACATAAAAGTTATTCATCCCGAAAACATATGATCAATTCGGTTTATGTTTTAATTGTATAATAATCAATAACTCTAATTAATTATAATTACGAAAAAATACTTCTTTGACGATCGTCAGAGGTCGTAGAAATACTAATAAATAAATAAATAAATATTCTACAACATTCTACACCACGCTATCTAGACCCATGTTAAGCATAGCTTTACTAGCTTGTGTTATGGGATCTAGAATGCGGATAAACATACTTAGATACGTTTTTGTAAATACATACATATTATATATAAAAACACCCAGATGAATGCAAATATACATATTCATGCATACAAATATTTGCTCTGAGCGGGAATCGAACCCGCGCCCCCTGCATAGCAGTCGAATGCTCTACCGCTACGCCACAGAGGTCGTCACTGTAAATGTATTATTATTATTTTTTCTCATTCGAGCACTAACCCCAGCTGCATCCAAAGTGAACTTTAGAACTTGGGTCCACTCTTCCAATTCTCTGTACCTATTATAATTTGGTTTGGTTGGCTTTTACGGGAGCAACTACTTTTTGATCCTGCCCTATAGTGACACACAACAGAACCATAAAATTGAATGAAATTCTCCAGCAACTCAAAGGTTCAGCAGCGCGAGTGTGACGCTCCTGGTGTACGAGTCCATAGGCCACGGTAACCACTTCCCATCAGGTGGGCCGTGTGCTTGTCTGCCACCTAAGTGGTATAAAAAAAAAATCCCGCCTGAACTGATTAAATTTTTTCAATCTCAATTTGAATGCTAAATGCTTTAAAATTGTATTCAATTAATTGGGCGGAGTAATCAAAAATCAATGTTTAAAAATGATTGTAGCATCATTCATTGGTTCCTATAGTTCGTACGAGTATTGGTAGATGACTCCCACTGTCGCCGCAAAACGGATATTATATATAGGAAAATTTGGATAGCTTCAGGCGATGTTCGGTAGCTCAGTGGTCAGAGCATTCTCCATGTAAGGGAAAGATCGCAGGTTCGAATGCCGCCTGAACCGATTCAATTTTTTCTATCTTAATCAATTAGATTACTAAATTGCTTTAAAATTTCATTCGAATTTTAAAGCATTCAGTACGGTGGGTTAGGGGTCAGAGCATTTCCCCTGTAAGGGAAAGATCGCGGGTTCGAGTCCTGCTTGAGCTGATTAGCTTTTTCCTATCTTAATCAATGACATTAGAACCATAAAAATCTGCTAGATTGCTCAGGTACAGAGCGTAGCCCAGTAACCTAACCGTTGCCGTAGCGTAGTGACGTGGAAATGGAATAATGGAAACCCTTTGTCGTGGATAATTCTGTAATAAAAAGCCCCTATTTTTGTAAGGAGGTAGGCACGACGGTATTTCTGTCCAATTGAGCAGTCCGACTGACCTCCGCCCTACAGAATACCCCGGCCATAATAACCTCGAGTTGTATTCCCGGCGGTGAGTAGCGTAGGCAGAGCTCACTATAGAGTTTTGTGCTGTCAGAGGGAGGATCAAAAGCTTGTCCTGCATTGTCACTTACACTGACGACACAGACACTCTCTGTGCTCTGTGCTTACAGGGTTGACAGCGCGAGTGCGACTACCTTGGTGTTGTACACATCCATAGACCACGATTACCACTTTCCATCAGGTGGGTCGTGTGCTTTTCTGCCACCCAAGTGGTATAAAAAAACCTATTCTATTCTCCTTCTTCAGGTCAACTACCTGTGCCAACTGTTAAGAAAACCGTTTCATCTATCTTGGCGTGAAAACATAACAGTCAGTTACCTACTTCGCTTTATAAAATTTGTATAAATATTCTACAACATTCTACACAACGCTAACTAGACCCATGGTAAGCATAGCTTAACTAGCTTGTGTTATGGAATCTAGAATGCGGATAAACATACTTAAATACTTTTTTTTTGTAAATACTTACATATTATACAAAGAAACACACCCAGATCAATGCAAATATCCATATTCATGCATACAAATATTTGCACTGAGCGGGGATCGAACCCGCGCCTCCTGCGTAGCGGTCGCACAGAGGCTGTCAAAGTATGAAAACAAACTGATCCAATAACACATAATCACATAACCCAACATGTCACAATATATTAAGCCACCAGCGCCAAAAAGCTCGTAAACTGACTAATAATTTTCGAGATAAAAATAATTGATAATCAGATATTTCCTCAGGATATTTGTAATTTGTGAGCGCAACTATCATTTTAATTAGAAACACTCGAACGAAAATAGCTTCTGTCTTTGGCGGCTTTTAACTTTTTTATTTAGATAATGTCGTTAAAGATTGACACTTTTTTACAGACACACTTGTGTTTTTTTACTGAAAGACTGCTAAGTGCGTGTCAGTGTTGAGATTTCATAGATACTTGCCATGTTCGTTGCCGGTTCCACTCCCTAGAGGCTAAAACGTGATCTCTGGTTGACATGCCCCTTTTGGCACAGTTTTTGTCACCGTTTTTGGTAGCCAAATACGGTAAAAAAAGACAGCACGGCTTCTTAAAGAGAGGTAAAAAAATATGGCGTTATAGTTAACTGTAGCGGTATATCATAGGTATAGATTGTTTACGAAGGCAACTCGGGCGTCAGAGGTCGATGAATGACCTCCGCCCCCCATGAGAGCAGGCTTGGGGGTGACGGGTGGAGCCGCCTGTCACCCTAGCAGAAGCAGGCCGCGGTAGCGACGCGCCTCGCGCGTTTCCCCATTTCCGGGGATGAGTTGGGGACTCTGTAGTCCCCACACCCGAGGAGAGGGCCAGATCGAGAGAGATGGCCCTGGGTCGGCCGCGGTGCGAGGGATATGCCTGTTAACCTCACCTCCGGCAACCAAAAAGGACCCACAGACGTCGAGCGTTTTTTATCGGTTCGAGTCCGACATAAACTCTCCCACCGGCTCTGGTGGGGAGGTATCCGTGGGGATTTAACGCACTAAAAAAGAAAGGTATAGATTGTTTTATAAAAAAATTCGTAAATAAAGATATCAATAGGTATAACATAATTTTGTAAATGACGCGTACAGTTTTTCACTATTCAGACATCAGCACAACACAAGTTTTTATCTATTTGTAATCTCTTTTTATTTGCAGGTTACCAAACCAAAAAGTTATAGCCATGTGAAATAACATAGGTAGGTAGGGAAAAAAATTATGACTCTGGACAGTAGAGTGTTGTACCGATAAGTGTCTTCATAAATATTAAAAAATGTGTCTTTATAAATGTTAAAAGCAAGTGCCGTGATTAAACTAAAATTATAATAATGAACCTTTATAGATATATAGGTAGATTCTGCAGAGAGCCTCATCAACTACATGCCCTTTCTTAATTATTTGGAGCCCACGCGCAACAAGTCATTCTCTTCCAAATTCCATACATTCCCGTCAGATGTATTCTTCTCCCTTGTTTGCAATTTTTTCTTTCACACTTTATATAAAATTTAGATATTTTATTTATTTATTTTATTCACTTAAAATTAGATTTACAATAATTTAGAAATTAGAGTACGCCAATATATAAAAATTAATTATTACATTATACAATTAAAATATTGTCCACATTTTTGTACAGTCAGAGTGACAGTCTAATCTATTAACCCGCCCCTCATCGTACCTGGTGCAAAGGTACCCATGACACTGGCTGTGTGATTTGGATAAAACATAATGGATGTACCTTATCAATGCGAATAGGCATGGGTATACAACCTGAATATAAATAGGTACAGGAGGTAGGATACGACGGTATTTCCGTCCAATTGAGCAGTCCGACTGGGGAAGTACCTCCGTCCTACCGAATACCCTGGCCATAATAACCTCGTGTTGTGTTCCCGGCGGTGAGTAGGGTAGCCAGAGTTCACTGGAGAGTTTTTGTGCTGTCAGTGGGAGGACTAAAAGCTTGTCCTGCTTTGTCTCTTACACTGACGGCACAGAAACTCTCTGAGCTTACAGGGTTGGCTGTGCGAGTGTGATTCCCTTGGTGTTGCACACGTCCATAGGCCACGGTTACCACTTTCCATCAGGTGGGCCGTGTGCTTGTCTGCCACCCAACTGGTAACTGTCATAATTTATGTAGGTACTCTTTCACAGTATACTTTATTGTCAAAGTATGTACTGTACGTCAAATACAAGAAAACATCTTACTACGAGTATATCCTAGTAACTTAATATCTTCGGCATGTTCCGCTGGATTTCGGCGAATCTTCGTAAATAGCCGACGACCGCCTGCGTCGGCGGGTGTCGGTGGGTGTCAGTTACATTGCGTCCGCGCAATGGCGGCGTTACAGCTGTCAGCGGTCGTGTCACTAGACCGTGACATGTCAAAGTTTAAGCCGAGTGTTTATAAGCTGCCTAGAGAAAGATTTGAGTACTTCATATAACAGTTCATCAGATTTTCAATTCACCAGTTTTCAACAGTACTTTACTCGACTTTTGAATCATAAAGCAACAGATTTGATTGATTGTTTGGCTGTGATTGGACGTCATTCATAGGTCACTTATTTGAATATAGTTTTTTTTAATAATGTATCTATTTTAGGATATTCTACACGGTTGGCGCTATCTAGACCCAAAAAGCAAAGCTTATCTAGCTTATAATATTGGTTCTAGAAAGTCGATATTCATACATTCACATAGAAATAATCAGACCAATACTTTTATGCAGTCGAACGCTCTACCCCAACGCTGCAGTCGTAGCTGGTTGTTCCAAAGATTAACTTAGGTAACCACACTTCATATACGAAAAAATCTGTCGGTCAGTTTACTGAAATATATTATATGTTTATTGGAATATATTAAAGTTAGTATGTAGTTTTTTTTAAAACTACATACTAACTTTAATATATTCCAATATATAACTTTACTTAGTAAGTAAATAAATGTTTGTACTTACACATTGTTTACTCTGTAACCTTGAAACGCGATAAAATAAATGTCTGCGACAATTTTCTCGCCATTAACCACGAGTATTATATGTGATTTTGGTACTCATTCATTTCTGTAGTTAAAACCTAATAAATCTGATTAAACAGCGCCTGTAGCGTTTAAATCTCGACAATTTCAAAGAGTCGAAATTTGTCCTGACAAAATTTAGTGCGACAGCGAGACCGGCGCTCGCGCAGGATTCGTAGAGATCAAAGCACAGACGCATCGTCATGTGTTCACAACAACATGTAGGTCGCCGATATCCCTCGGGGCCACTTACAAAAAGTTAGCTTGTATGTTTTGTAAATAATATCTTATTATTAGTCTTAGTTTACTTTTGGTGTAACCGAACTGCTTGGACGGGAGCTTAAACTTTTTGCAAACATTTTTTACTAGTTTTTTTTTCTTTCAGTTAATAAATATTCTACAACATTCTACACAACGCTATCTAGACCCATGGTAAGCATAGCTTAACTAGCTTGTGTTATGGAATCTAGAATACGGATAAACATACATATCATACATAGAAACACCAGATCAATGCAAAGAAATTCATGCATACAAATATTTGCACTGAGCGGGGATCGAACCCGCGCCTCCTGCGCAGCTGTCGCGTTCACTACCGCCACGCCACAGAGGCTGTTAATAAAGTACCTACTTCAGTCAGATACAAAAAAATAAATAAAAAGAGGTATATGGATTGCTGAATATATGTCTTTGGTATATATTAATATTTTTACATAGTCAATAATAAAATTAGGTAGGTAAAATCTTTGGTGAATAAATTGT
Source organism: Eilema griseolum (assembly GCA_963662185.1). Lineage (NCBI taxonomy): Eukaryota > Metazoa > Arthropoda > Insecta > Lepidoptera > Erebidae > Eilema > Eilema griseolum. Next base: position 6,992,970 of record OY759232.1, read on the forward strand.
AGGCAGGCATCTCCGTTCAGTTCCATGCTCCAGGACAGTCGTAGTGGCGATTGATGCGAAGCCAGTCGGAATCCGTTACAAAATTACGCTGTCCCATTTTTCCCGAGTATTGCTGTAATAATAATATTAAAGTGAAAGATAAAAACTGATTTCTAGTTCCTCGTCTGTCTGTCTGTTCCCCGCATCTTTAAATTCGTACTTTGATTTCAAAATAGGTACTATCCTACCTACAATCATAAAGCCAACACGAATGTCCTTAACACGCGATGATTAATTTCTTTTTTTTTTTAAATCATACTCCAATATTTTAGAAGTATGAAATTTATAAGTAGGTACCGCGTGGTTTCCGGAAGAGTAGAATTAGAGCTACCCCATCTCTACCCATGCTGTGTCGTACAAGGCGACTAAGGGATAGGGCTGTTTAACATGGCTCAGAGGCATGGCTCGAGTCAACAATAGTGCCCGGAAACGGCAATAGGCTCACCCACTATTACGTGGGACCGAAGACAATTATTGGTGAAATGTGGGTGTTAATTCACCTCTGCCTAACTGTATGAAATTACTAACACATGTATGAAATTTAGCAATAATTGAGGTCAGCAAATGAAAGTCTTTCTGAATAAGCCTTGGTTAAATTAATTGATTGAGATGGTTGATTTCAAAATGTTAACCCAAAAAAATCTCAATGCTTCAAGTTACATCAAAATCAACATAAATATAAAAAGGTTAGCTAAATAGATAGATAAGATATCAAGTTAGGTTATATATCAGGAGCTGAACGTCCTATCATGTTCCTCAAACAGACGTACTGTGCCTAAAACCCGATTTACATTATCTTCGTGTTTAGGAGAGTGTTTTAGTACAACTAGAAAGGCAAGTTATTTAGTGCTTTAGTGCACTGTGAGTGAACATTTAAATTTCTTCCTGTAGAGTATCATTTAGACGCCACAGCATACCGCAGTTATAATAACTTCGTGTTGTGTTCCCAGCGGTGAGTAGGGTAGCCAGAGCTCACTGGAGAATTTGTGCTGTCAGTGGGATTACTATAGGTTTGTCCTGCTTTGTCCTCTACACTGACGGCACAGAAACTCTGTGGTTACAGGGTCGGCAGCGCGAGTGTGGCTTCTCTGGTGTTACACTAGTCAATAGGCCAGGGCAACCACTTTCCATCAGGTGGGCCGTGTGCTTGTCTGCCACCTAAATGGTATAAAAAAAAACGCGCAACGACGTCGCCGAATACGCGCTATTCTACGCAAAATACGTAGTTAAGTTAGTAAGTAGTTATGGAACAAATAACTACAGTTTAAGGCATAAGCTTTTCACAGCTTACGACTCTCTTACTTTAGTATACGCCCAATTGTAAATACATACAGATACGTCACTAAATATCTTGTGTGACGTCATCAGTAGTGCTTTAGCCCAATCTAAGTAAATCTATTAACGAAACTGACTTGCTACGGATAAATAGATATACGAACCTTCTTGGCCACTATTGTTGGATCACCGTTCCTCGTGAAGGAATTAGGCGAGTAGTGCATACAGCTTACATAGTCATAAGGTATCGAATAGTTCTTTATTTTAGTGACGTCATACACATCGAAGTTGTGTTCATTACCTGGAAATTGAAGTCGAAGTCAACAAATTTAAAGACAGAAGCTTAGACTAGAACAATTAGTTAATGTAATGGTACTTCAGAGCTTCCTAATTAATGTGCATTTTAGGGTTCCATACATCAAAGGGAACCAACGTAATCCGTATAGGATCACTTCGTTGTCCGTCTGGATATTTATTTCCTTTCCACCTAATAAAACCACAAGGTACCAGCTCGATCAGTTTCTAAAATCGGAATGAGCTAGAGCAGCTGCTATCTTTCATAATATATCTTTGGCATCCTTTACACCGATTGTTGGGAAACAAATCCATCCCTCCAGAGAGGTGCACGCAGGAACACTACTCGCAGTAGATATTATACTAAGCCTACTGTTTACAAATACTATTTAAAAAAAACAGAAATTACCAGGACTGATGTTCTCCTCAATAATATCGACGTACGCATCCCTTTCGGCAGTAGCGTGCATGTGGGTGAAGCCGAGGATATGCATGAACTCGTGCACAATCGTAGCATGGATGAAACACCCGACGCCAACGGTATTGCGGCCTAAATTCATGGTGTGCGCTCCTCTGGATCTCCTATAGCCTATGTGAGCATAGCAGCCGTTGGTTACACCCTGAAACGTATCAGTTTAGGTAAGAACAAGAAAAAAATATCAATTTTAACAGCTATTTGGTTAATTATCGTGTGATGCGGGTACTCGATAAAACACAAGTTACAACGAACACAAAGAGCTGTAGGAACGTTTCGAACGACGAACGCTTTGACAGTTGAATTCGCGGTGAGATTTCAATTGCGCATGCTCCAGATTTGGTGACGTCACGTTAGAGCATGCGCAATTGAAATCTCACCCCGAATTCAACTGTCAAATCCGTTCGATCGTTCGAAACGGTCTTATAGCATCAAGCATGTACCTGCAGAACAGATAAACTACTCTTAGTTTCGCACTCAACTACCTAAATTTTTGAAATAATTTGATAATCTTTTCAATAAAGTTCTTGGTATTCCTATTAGGTTTCTGGATTTATCTAGAAAGATTTCAGGCTGACTGGTACAAGAATACCATTAATAAATTCCGTACTGGCAAAGAAAAACAAAGAGTTATTTAGCTCTTTTACTGTCGGATTCAGTGTACGTATCTTTTAAATAGTGTTATTGATCTATACAATAAATCGAATTGTAGTATGGAATTCGGCTATTGTCGACTGTATAACGCCCTCATTCCACTATGTACCGAGGGACGGAAGACAGATGGGTACACAAGACGAGATAGGGTACGACCCGTAATAGTAATACCACTTACTAAGTGTCTCCGGTAGCGTCATCTGCATAGTAAAGAATACTATTAATAGACGTTATATCGTATAATAATCATCATAACAGGAACATTGTTGTAATTATTTATCTTTATAACTGTCAACAATGTTAAACAATCAAATCAGTTAAAACTGTTATGTGTGAGCTGATACAGTTTTTCACAGAAAAACTAATATTTTTTATCTTCGTAAGCCTTTGTTTTGATTGTGTAGGATTTAACTGCAATCATGGTTTATAACGGATTTAATTTAAAGCCTTTTAGATACCTATCTACTAGTTATATTTATTTAAGTATCCATGTTTTATACGTCAGTTCCGTTGCTTAAAATAACTACGAAAGAGGACGAGAAAACGAATCGAAAAATGTAATGTAATATGCCTCCCAGGCAATCCGAGGCAGGTGGATCCGAAGGTGATCAGAAGACAATAGAAAAGAGAGCGTGAGAGAGGCGTGGATTGTGAGCGGAAATTCGTGAATAAAAAATGAGCAATTATTAATTAAGTTTTTCGTAATAACGAAATACGTAATAACACAAACGTAATAACGTTTTTCGTATACTTATTTAAGTTTTTAATACCTACATTTTGAGAATGTAATGGATAGCTGATGAGATTTGGGGATAAGCTATAATAGATAATCCACAAAAACATTTTCATGTTTAATAACACCAAGACGAGTCCTCATTGTGAAAAAGTTATCAGATCTTGTAGCAAGCTAAACTTTTAACTCTAAGGTCTAACTAACCTTACAAGAACCTAACACTTTAACTCTCATCATAGCGTTCAGCGATAATAAGTCTTAAGTTCACTCGGAACCCTAGATCTTAGACAAAGTGGCCGGGCCTTTTTAGTTTAAATAATGTTAGTAGGTAAAAATTATCGTGTACTTACAGTGAGCAAAGCATAAACTGCATCAGATTTTTCACGGTATCGAAATTTGACACAAGTGTGAGTTTCAATGTCCTTGATGGCTGCCCAAATGGCAGCCTCCTGGTCTTTATCTGTTAAGAAAACCAGATCTTAATATCATCATAGCTTCGTCAGTGTACCGATCGCTGATGTTTGCAAGTGCTTTTCTTTTTTAGTGCACAAAATCCCCACTGATACCCCCCTCTCCACCCACCGGAGCCGGTGGAGGATGTTATGTCGGACTCGAACCGACCAAAACAAATGCCGCCTGTGGGTCGTTTTTTCTTGCTGAAGGTGAGGTTAACAGGCATATCCCTCGCACCCACCTGACCCAGGGCCATCTCTCTCGATCTGGCCATCACTTCCTAAGGTCTAGTCCATCTTTGTACCTATTATACTTTCGCGTTGATAATATAATATAGGCCAATGATTTTATTCTTTGATGTTTCTTACTTCTTCACGGCCTTATTCCTACAGATAAAATTTTTCAAAAGTGATCAGATCATGTCTTAATAGAAGATCCACTGAGATGAAGGCAATTACTAAAAATAAAATATAATAAATATAAATTATAATATTTTCTTGTTCTTATAGTTTCTGGTCTTTTAAGCGGGCGTAAAAAAGCATCTGATGAAACCGTCAAGCTGAGAGCCTCCATTGTAACATTGCAAGTGTCTACTAATAGTGAGTCCTACCCTGAGACCTTGCCTTCAGCTTACTATCAGACAAGGTGAAGTCATATTAACGTGTCCTATATATAAAAAAACCTTTATTCGCTAAACGCCAATCCAATGAATACATTATAAGTTTTTAAAATTAAAACTTATGTCTATGACTGAATTTACTGAACAGTTTTACTACTGTTACTGTGTGTGTGTGTGTGTGTGTGTGTAACTAACAAGTTTACAGAATTTCGATATTGCTAATAGGTTGTGGAGGTCAGATGCAGTCGCTTCACGGAAAATATCAGAAAAACTCGTTCCCCGGTAGAGTAGAATTTTGACCACCCTATCTCTTCCCATGCGATATCTTACATGGCGACTAAGGGATAGGGCTGTTTTACATCAAACAGATTTATACAGCCCAGACCCAGCCTCAGATGCATGGCTTGAGTCAACAATAATATCAGGAACACGGTAATAGGCTCATTACGTGGGACCGAATTCAATGATTGATGAAATGTGGGTGTTAATTCACCTCTTCCTTACCCTTCGGGGATAGAGGCGTGATTATATGGATGGATGGATCACAGTTCGACTGGAAAGCCCCCAACTGAGTTAGGAAAAGGCGCCAAGAATGATGCTGAACTTACTGAACTCGTTAGCTCCGAATTCAAATATAACTGTTTTGTCCGGCCAGGTCGTGATGCTGGACGTGGAGTATGCGTTGCGACCCATCACATATTCCACTAGCATCGTCTCGTAATCAGTGTCGTCCAACACTATGTCGCCCTGGTAGCGGCCGCTCGTCTCCTCAGAATCTGGCACAATGGCGGCACCAGAACGACCTTGTATTATCTGCGGTCGTTCACTGTTACCTGTAAAAAGAATTAAGATATGAGTCAAAACCAGCACACTCCCTGTAATAGCCAAGCTTGTACCTTAGGTATCAGTGGCGAAGTGTGGAAATTTGGAAATTTACAAGCCGGTGAAAAAAAAATTGAAATTTGTAATTTAGCGAATGTGTTTGTTATAATTTAATATTTAGTTGATTGATATATATTAATCGATTTTGAATAGTTAGCAGCATACTACAATGCTTAAAATTTCATTCAATAACTTTAAAGTATAAATTATACATCTCTACAAAGGGAAGCTGACAGGAATCAGACCACTCGCCACTGTCAGGTAATCAAGGGTAGATATATTATTGGTGTCCGAAATCGCCCCTACGTCTAACAACCGTGGTAACAGACTGAATTTTCTTTATTACTTGAAATTACTAGTATTTATCCCCCGAACAATTTTTATACGAGAAATAAAAATAAACTAGTTGTACCAAAACTTAGGCTTCACAAGGTTGGTGATTCATTTGTAGGCAGCTGCATAAAAATATTTAATAAAATTCCTCAGGACTTGATTAATATGCCATTAAATAAATTTAAAATAGAAGTGAAAAAAACGGTAATGAGTAAAGGTTACTATAAAGTGGATGAGTACCTTAATGATGTTAATGCGTGGTCAACATAAGTCTCTTGCTTGCTCGCACAAAATAAATTGTAAACCAAAACAAATTTAAAAAAGAAAAATAATCTAGTTCTAATGTGGTTCGCTGAGTTTCTTGCTGGTATCTTCTCAGTAGAACTAATCTACCGAACCAGCGAAAGAATCATTTTCCAATGGTTTATTTTTACATTATTTAATATTTTTATATTATTTCTTGACATACATAATTGTAAAATTCTGACGTTCATATGTGCTCTTTATGTGCCTAAACTGAATAAATGAAATTGATTCTTTGATTCTTTGATTCTTTAACACCCCTCGACTGTATAATTTAAATACCATACCCATGTTTTTGAAGATCCGTTACTTTTCGCAATTAAATCATGGAACTTACTATTTCTACCGAACGAAATTATGAATTCACACCGTGATAGTTTAAAAATAACTGGTGCTGAGGTAACCTACTCAACTATTTAATTGTTATTGCAAAATCAAAGTCAAAATCAAATCAATTTATTGTAAAAAAATTAACTTTACTGTTAATTTTTTTACAATAAATTGATTTGATTTGAATCCCTATTGTTATAATACAGTACTTTATTTATCTAATAAGATTAATGTAAATTAAAATATAAAAACAATACAGAAAATACCTATACCAACCACCAGATTCGGGCATCAAAGAATTCCTCCTCATCGATGTCAACCGGGAGGATGTCCAGAAGGCTGGCGGCATTGCCACGTTGAATGGCAATACCAATCCTTTGCGAATTAACCAGCCCTCAGGTCACGGGTAGCGTCTATTAAATGTTTCTAAACAAAAGACTATTTGGACCCCATAATCCCAGCGTCTCGACCGAATCTAATTAAATTAGCATTTTTATTTTCAAAATACAATACTAATGAGAGAAGAAAAAATTACGTACCTTTTTTGATCCTTTCCAAATATTTAATAAAATCTTCAATATCTTTCTTACTTCGCACTACAGCCGGGCCGGCGGCGGCCAAGCCCAGAATCGCGACGAGGAATACGGCGATACGCGACATATCGGTAAGAATTGTTCCAGTATACAACACAACCCTTAAACTCTACCTTTATATACCCACAAATATCACAACATTACAGATAAGCATAATTATCAGATAATAAAATAACTGTGACTATTTTAACGGCCGCGGAGGTAATAATTGTGTTCTTGTTAAGAATGTGTAAACATCATTTTGATGCTCTAGACTAGATGACTTGCAGATCATTGACTTGTTTGTGATTAAATTTCGTGTATAGTACTTACAAATACTTTAGACAAAGGAGTTGTGTAGTTCCATGAGACACTAAATACGATGCTATCAGGATGAGACTTCTCAAGAGGTGAAAATGACGGTGGCGGTAACTGCACACAAAATCTGCCAAAGGCCCGTTTTTCCGCGGGTTTCACCTCTCTAGAGCTAACTTTTCAAATTTTGTGAACCATTGTTTAAAAGCATACTACCTATGCATAGATAAGTACAGGTATGAGTTTAGTTTAACACTTGTGACGTTGGAAAGTGAGATGAGATCTACGTAGAGCCCTCTCTCTCTCTGGCGCAAGGCAAAATATGACCTATTTTTAGTTGAAACTAAAGTTATCGTTTAAAATTCTATGAACACAGTATTTTTAATTTACGCCGTAGTTGTGGCGTTGCCGCCTCTCCAGCTACTACCCCATGATGGGTTAAGACTCGTCATAGGGGAGTGGCTGGAGAGTCCACACAGTAGCCCCTCGTACCATCTGACGCAGATGAGCACGGGTGCTTTGGGCAGTATCTGCGTCGGAAGGAGAAAGAGCCAACGTCCGAGTGCCATCACTGCGATGCGAGCGAGTACTCGGGGCTGCACACGCTCACCGAGTGTCCGGTGTAGGAGACACCGAGACGGGAGCTATTGGCGGTCCTGGGAGTGAGAGCTCTCACGCTCACCATCTTGCTCGCGGCGATGGTTCGCTGCGGGGATGTGTGGGTGGCCGGCGCCTCCTTCTGCGAGCAATTAATGCTCGTGAAGGAGGAGGCGGGGTGGAAGCGGGAGCGGGAACGACGAAGGATCGCAAGCCAAGCGGCCCGCGTACGAAGGCAACTCGGGCGTCGCAGGTCGATGAACGACCTCCGCCCCCCATGAGCGCCGGCCTGGGGGTGACAGGTGGAGCCGCCTGTCACCCTGGCAGAAGCAGGCCGCGGCGGTGGCGCGCCTGGCGCGCCTCCCCGTTTCCGGGGACAAGTTGGGGACTCTGTAGTCCCCACACCCGAGAAGAGGGCCAGATCGTGAGAGATGGCCTTGGGTCGGCCGGGGTGCGAGGGATATGCCTGTCAACCTCACCTTTGGCAACCAAAGCGACCCACAGGCGGCGTGCGTTTTAGTCAGTTCGAGTCCGACATAACCTCCTCCACCGGCTCCGGTGGGGAGGTATCCGTGGGGATTTTGCGCACGTAAAAAAAATAAAAAGCATGGGAAATTGAAATTGTCGAGTTTGTTCGATCGTTCGAAACGTTCTTCAAGCATGTGCCTGCTGTTCTAAAATCATTAAACTCATGATTAACTCTCTCACTTATCTTGACTTATTTGCACCTATAATAATCATTATCACTAACTTTTCCTCTATGGCACTTAGGTTCAATTCAATCTCCTCTTCTTTACTCGTAAAGCAGTACCTAAGTCATGTCTACATCCATACACTATATATAATCACGCCTGTATCCGAGGGTTAGGCCGAGGTGAAGAAATACCCACATTTCACCAATAGCTGTATTTCTCCGTAATAGAAGGTGAGACTATTGCCGTATTCCGGGCACTATTGCAATGTTGACTCGAGCCATACATCTGAGGCTGAATCTGAGCTGTATACCTATACCTGTCTGATGTTAAACAGCCCTATCCCTTAGTCGCCTTGTACGATACCGCACGGGAAGATATGGGATGGTCCAAATTCTACTCTGCCGGCAAACACACGGTTAAGTGATGTCTAAATAGATCACAGGTAGATGAATCAAAAGGGAAAAATAAATACTGACAAAGAATAGATAATAGTACTGATGTGATTAGCTCGTGAAATATGTAAGTAAAGAGTCAAATGGCGGGCTGTTGTTGTCTCTGCCCACCCATGAGAGAAATAGACGTGAGCATAATAAATTTTTTTTATACCACTTAGGTGGCAGACAAGCACACGGCTCACCTGATGGGAAGTGGTTACCGTGGCCTATAGACGTGTGCAACACCAGGGGTGTCACACTCGCGCTGCCGACCCTGAAGAAACCTCCTAATGCCCCTTTTGAAGAACCCCATATTGTAGACGCATGGGAAAACCGTAGCAGAGAGTTCATTCCACAGCTTGAGTGTGTTTGTGATGAAGTTTCTTTCATACCGCACAGTGCGTACCGTCTCAGGTTGCAATGTGTGGGGATGAATTCCCTGCCTATGGCGAGCGGTGCGATGATAGAATGTTGCTGTGGGCATCATGTCAAGCAATGTATGTATATTTTTGTGTATTTTTTTATACCAATTAGGTGGCAGACAAGGACGTGGCCCACCTGATTGAAAGTGGTTACCGTGGCCTATGGACGTTTGTAACACCAGAGGAGTCACAGTCGCGCTGACAACCCTGTAAGTACAGAGTTTCTGTGCCGTCAGTGTAGAAGACAAAGAAGGACAAGCCTTTAGTCATCCCACTGACAGCACAAATTCTTCAGTGAGCTCTGGTTACCCTACTTACCGCTGGGAACACAACACGAAGTTATTATAGCCGCGGTATTCTGTAGGGCGGAGGTACTTCCCCAGTCGGACTGATTAATTGGGCGGAAATAACTCCGTGTCGTACCTCCTTATGTATAGTCTATGGATACTCTATTAAGGTATATTATTTTTAGAAGAAAATTGAAGTTGTCATTTTTCACTTTGCCAAATATTATGACGACATTTCTTATGCGATGTTAAACGTAAAAAATGCGGGAAATGGATTTTAAGAACGAGCCATATAATTTATGGCACAGATTAAAAATATTGCTTATTATTTGTAAATTTATAAGTCATGTCTTCGATAACACTGAAAAAACCCTGTTAGCGATGTCACACTGATTGTTTTATTGATATATTGTTCTATTGCTATAACCCCTATTAATATTAATGGCATAAGCTGACACACCTTTGTTTTTCGGCAATTTATGTTTGATGTTTTAATGCGTATAATCGTTTAATTCCTCATATTGTTTCCTTTCTAGATACGCTATTCGTTTCGATGACCGAAGACTGACCTGAGATTTATATATTAGGTATCTATATTATAAACCTAATCAGATATACATGAGTAGGCCAGTCTGAGAAAATATTTTCATAAGTAATTCATAAGTAAAAAACAGTTTTCTTTTCAAGGAGGTAGGACACGGCGGTATTTCCGCCCAATTGAGCAGTCGGACTAGGGAAGTACCTCCGCCCTACAGAATACCGCGGCTATAATAACTTCGTGTTGTGTTCCCAGCGGTGAGTAGGGTAGCCAGAGCTCACTGGAGAATTTGTGCTGTCAGTGGGAAGACTAAAGGCTTGTCCTGCTTCGTCTTCTACACTGACAGCACAGAAACTCTGTACTTACAGGGTTAGCAGTGCGACTGTGACTCCTCTGGTGTTACAAACGTCCATGGGCCACGGTAACCACTTTCCATCGGGTGGGCCGTGCGCTTGTCTGCCACCTAAGTGGTATAAAAAAATGCCTAAGTACGACATGACGGTATTTCCGTCCAATTGAACAGTCCGACTGAGGAAGTACCTCCGCCCTACAGAATACCGCGGAGCCGGAGTTCACACTGATTAATAAATAGTTACTAGCTCACTGGAGACTTTTTGTGCTGTCAATGGGAAGACCAAATGCCTGTCCTGCTTTGTCTTTTACACTGACGGCACAGAAACTCTTTGCGTGAGTGTGACTCCCTTGGTGTTGCACACGTCCATGGCCACGGTAACCACTTTCCATCATGTTAGCTGTGTGTGTGTCTGCCACACAAGTGGTATAAATAAACTTACTTTAGGTTTCTGATGTGTAAAATATTAATTCGTTAGATACTTCTTCTCTATCCTAGCGTTAATCCCAATCGCATTCGAAGCTTTCGGTTCGTGGGCGGCCGGCGCCTCCTTCTATGAGCAAGAAATGCTCGTAAAGAAGGAGGCGGGGTGGGAGCGGGGGCGACGAAGGATCGTAAGCCACGCTGCCCGCGTACGAAGGCAACTCGGGCGTCAGAGGTCGATGAACGACCTCCGCCCCTCATGAGGTAGGCCCCTAGGTAACTGGTGGAGCCGCCTGTCACCCTGGCAGAAGCAGTACCTACCCATTTCCGGGGATGAGTTGGGGACTCTATAGTCCCCACACCCGAGAAGAGGGCCAGATTGTTTGAGATGGCCCTGGGTCGGCCGGGGTGTGAGGGATATGCCTGTCAACCTCACCTTCGGCAACCAAAAACGAACCACAGGCGGCGTGCGTTTTGGTCGGTTCGAGACCATTATAACCTCTTCCACCGGCTCTTGGGTATCCGTGGGGATTTTGCGCACGTAAAATAAAATGCTAACTGCGAGTTTGGTTGCAAGCGATTGCCATCCGACTTGCACAACCCATTGGCAATATCGAAATATTGTAGTTAGACCAGTTATTGGAATTTTTAGATCTTCTTTTCTTAAACGTGCTAAAAATCCCCATGGAAGCAATCTCGAACCGACTAAAATGCACGACGTCTGGAGTCGTTGTTGGTTGCCGGAGGTGAGGTTGGCGTATACCTCGCATCTCTCAATCTAACCTTCCTCGGGTGTGGGGCCCACGGAGTTTTCCCAAGCGCCTACAATATGGGGTTCTTCAAGAGGGGCATCAGAAGGTTTCTTCATGGTCGGCAGCGCGAGTGTGACACCCCTGGTGTTGCATAAACACCAGGGGTGTCACGCTGCCGTCTATAGGCCACGGTAACCGCTTCCCATCAGGTGGGCCTGTGCTTGTCTGCCAACTAAGTGGTATAAAATAAAAAATAAAATAAAGTTCTCAACTTCTCCCCGGAAACGGTAGACGGACCGCCACCGCGGCCTGCTTCTGCCAGTGTAACAAGCGGCTGGAATTATTAGGTCTAGGCAAGAGCTAGGGGTACTTCAATAGAATTTTAAATTGGGAGTTGTTACACTCCCAATTCCTAATTCTTTATTTTTCAAAATAGTGCAATGTAATTACATCTTTTTGACGTCACTAACTGCCATAGAAGTTCGTGTTACAGCTGAGACTACTCTCCGAAGCACGACCAGACCCAGACCCATGCAAAAACCATATGGAATGTTTACCCTCATAATATACCTATCTAGTGCAACTGTAGATATGAGGGTGTCACCCACGGAGTATCGAAAGGACGTATCACCTTCGCCCTTCATGTGTTGTTCCCCATAGGAAGGAAGACTACCCTTCCTTGGACCTCCTTCATCCAAGACGGTTGAATTCGATATTTTCCGTGAAACGACTACCATCTTCCACAACCCAATGGCTTAGTCGAAGCTTTACAATTAGACCAATTGTTGAACTTTTTAGGGCTACAACTACCCGTAGCGACTGTCATAGATGTTCGTATGGCAACTGGGATAGTGGCACCACCAGATTAATGCAAACACCCATATTCATCCATACAAAATATTTGCACTGAGCGGGGATCGAATCTACGCCTATTGTGTAGCGGCTGCGTTCACCACATACGTTCATCACATCACAGTGGTTGCTAAAATCATTCATCATTGTATAAGTATTATACTATCTACTATTTTAATCCTTCGTGACCCTTCCGCTTCCTGGTACAGCAACTCTACTATGGAATGTGGAACTTGGAACCTGTGGAATCCAGACGTGCTTTTTTTTGTGCGTAAAATCCACCCGGATTTCCCCAAAACCGAAGCCGGAGAGGAGGTTATGTCGGACTTGAACCGACTAAAACGCACGTCGACTGTGTGGGCTTCAAGTTGCTGGAGCTGAGATATATCCCTCGCATAAGGCCGGCCCAGCACCGTCTCTTTTAAAACCCCCTTTTTCGGGTGTGACGACTACGGAGTCCCCATCTCGTCCCCAAGTATGGGGAGGCGCGCTTGCGCGCCGCCGTGAATCAGAAGACGTGCTCTGATTTTCCCTACGTGCAAAACCTTAGTTAAATATAATCACCTAATTTTTTTCAATTTTAACCGTATTTCCGTCCCAATTGACAGTCCGACTGAGGAAATACCTCCACCCTACAGAATACCACGGCTATAATTACCTCGTGTTGTGTTCTCAGCGGTAAAAAGGGTAGCCAGAGCTCACTGGAGAGTTTTTGTGCTGTCAGTGGGAACACCAAAGACTTGTTCTGATTTTATGTTCTCAGGCACAGAAAGTCTCTGTTCATACAGAGTCGGCAGCACGGATGTGACTTCCCTGTGCTACACACGTTCATAGGTCACGGTTGCCTGCTACCTAAGTTGTATAAAAAGACTGTATTACTGAACATCGAAGTTTAAAAGCGCGAAGCACTGTATCCATAAAGTTTAAAATATCGAATTACGTCAGTCAGAATAGTCGTAATCGCGACATACGGAACGCCGAATGCTTTCTATGTCGAAATACTTTATTGAGAATGTTCCGCATCTCGATGTACGGAACGCCGAATGCTTTCTATGACACAATACTTTATAGATAATGTTCTAAATCGCCACTAATGCATTTAGGATGTTTGATCTCGATATACTTACATTGATCTGCGGTACTACTTATATTATATACCTAATACTTGCTGTCGCCCGAAGCTCCGCTCGCATTTACCCGAGATAATACGTCTATACAGCACTTACGGCTAATGTACTTATCTTTCTAAAAATTAAATAATTTTCAACAGATGACAGCGTGGTTCGCCCACTTATCAATAGGATCCGGAGAACCGGGTGTAGTGATTACCCCGAACATACAAACAAACTCACAAACTTTACATCTTTATAGTATTAGTATATCTAGGTAAATAAAGTAAAACATTTATTGTGTAAATGGAATATAGATTATATTATTAAAAAAACATTATGTAAATAGAATATACATTAAGTATATTACACAATAAGATACATTAAAGTAAGATCAGTTTGAAAGTTTTCTTTTCTCTTTCCGATTAACGTGTAATTGGCAAATAAACAATTGTACTTATACGAAAGTTTTTAAGATTACATTATTAAGGCCTCTATACAGCAAAGCCGGCTTTACCCGCATTATTCCGCCGCCGCCGCCGCCGTGCGGCTTAAATGTATATGTTGTTATATTATAAAAAAAATAGTTTAAATTAAATAAGTAGTTATTATACTACTACTATACTATATATACTACTACTACGAATAGGAAAAATGAACATATATAAAACAATGGATGAATTAAGAAAAGAACAAAAACATACGTCTTTGGAAATAGAAAGAATAACGGCAAATATAAAAAAAAAAGAGGAGAAATGGCTCGAAAAATTTACAGAAGATTAAAGACCATTTGGAAAAAAAGACACCATTAATTTAAAGGAATGTTTAAGTGGTCTCGCCTATATAATTTATTTGAAAACTTAATATTATTGAACTTTGTAATAACTACTTATTTAATTTTAAACTATTTTTTTTATAATATAACAACATATACATTTAAGCCGCACGGCGGCGGCGGCGGCGGAATAATGCGGGTAAAGCCGGCTTTGCTGTATAGAGGCCTTAATAATGTAATCTTAAAAACTTTCGTATAAGTACAATTGTTTATTTGCCAATTACACGTTAATCGGAAAGAGAAAAGAAAACTTTCAAACTGATCTTACTTTAATGTATCTTATTGTGTAATATACTTAATGTATATTCTATTTACATAATGTTTTTTTAATAATATAATCTATATTCCATTTACACAATAAATGTTTTACTTTATTTACCTAGATATACTAATACTATAAAGATGTAAAGTTTGTGAGTTTGTTTGTATGTTCGGGTTAATCACTAGACCCGGTTCTCCGGATCCTATTGATAAGTGGGCGAACCACGCTGTCATCTGTTGAAGATTATTTAATTTTTAGAAAGATAAGTACATTAGCCGTAAGTGCTGTATAGACGTATTATCTCGGGTATGCGAGCGGAGCTTCGGGCGACAGCAAGTATTAGGTATATAATATAAGTAGTACCGCAGATCAATGTAAGTATATCGAGATCAAACATCCTAAATGCATTTGTGGCGATTTAGAACATTATCTATAAAGTATTGTGTCATAGAAAGCATTCGGCGTTCCGTACATCGAGATGCGGAACATTCTCAATAAAGTATTTCGACATAGAAAGCATTCGGCGTTCCGTATGTCGCGATTACGACTATTCTGACTGACGTAATTCGATATTTTAAACTTTATGGATACAGTGCTTCGCGCTTTTAAACTTCGATGTTCAGTAATACAGTCGTATAAAAAAACTAAAAAAACTAGCATACGCCAAAAGGTTGTCTAGAAGACATCGCTTTTAGTGATATGTTATTCGTCTGTTTGTAGGTATGTCTGTATTGTTAAATAAATATAGTGTACAATAAAGAATATTCTATCTAAATATTTATCTTTTATCTAACATAGCGTTGTAATTTTTGTGATGAATACAATCACAAAATATTGTGGGCGAGAAGGACCCCTAGTGTTCCCCTAGGGTAAGAGTTTGCTACTTCCGGTTAACATGCTTCGAGGTGGGACCGGTCCAAGTTCTTGAATACCGAGTAACTCCGTATGTCTCTTTGAAAGCAGAGAATACTGAAAAGAGACAGCGAGGAAAACAGAGAGGGATTGTTCTGCTATAAATCGTCAGCGTAGTGGCGGAAGAAAGACATGAATTAGAACATGCACGGTCAGCATGTCTAAGTTATGCCTCTCTCCCACGAATAGGGCTATGTCGCACAAAAAACTACCGGACCTTAGGCCCCAAAGCATAGAATGGTAGTGCCTTTTGGACGTAGCTGGGAAATCGCTATGAGGCCGAATATATAACCGATATATAATTGATATAACCGGTTCATCATGCCCATCTTTTTTCAGTTCTTTACTCCATCTAGCTGGAGGGCGTTCTACCTCGGCCTTCATTAAAGGACTCGTTTTGCTCTAATGGCTGACCTTTGCAACTTTTACTTGCATAATTCTCTACTCTTGCACAATAAAAAATAAAACAATGAATCACAATTCACATTAAAAATTTAGTGTGAAATAACTGAATCACTAACAAAACTTTCCAGGTACACTATTATGATGTACAATAAAGATAGTATCTTATTACGTGCAGACGACAATACCCCATATAGACGATTAGTTAGGTAACGTAGATACTTAGTATTAGAAATATTTATCAAACCGACCCATATCATATTCTTTTACATTTTTTTTAAATAATCGATTCATTTCTAGATTATGTTATTCAGACGCTCGCTAGAAACAATCAGGCAATAGTTTCATCATATCTAACCTCATTTTGGAAATATTTGTTTGGTTGCTCTTTGAAAAAATAGAAAAGAAATAAAATGTTTCATAAATCAAAATCATATTTATTCACTTTGCGCTATATATAAAAAAAATCTTTATAATTCTACAAAATAAAGAAGAATACATATCACTATAATACTTATGTATAATAACAATGAATTATGGACGCCACATCAAGCTTACGTTCCTTTTAATTTTTAATATAAAAATTATTCGGACCTCGAACATACCTTCCTCATCGGCACATGCACACCCTCTGCTCTACTGAATATAAAAATATAATCTAACGTACTAACATCTTAAATTTATCAGTTCAGTAAAGAGTCTAAATAACTATAAATAGATGCCACTAGTTTTATTTATTGACAGGATTTTAACGTAAAAATGTAGTCACGTAAAATCTCAATGAAAATTATTTCTATACCCAATGACTTTTATGTATACTAGACAAGCTGTTTAGAACAAAAATTGTGTCACGATTCTTGGATTAGGCGGGAATTAATTTCGAATTTCGAATTTGGAACGAGATTTAGTCACAGCGCGCTTTTTTGTAATGATATCTGTGTGACAGCTATTAAAAGTTGCGCTTTATCTCTGGTCTTTTCCGACACAATTTTTTTTCGTGCAGCCATTATGCATAGAAGTGATTGTGTATAGCAGGTATGTTCACGGCAACTATAGTGGAAATATAAACAAGATTGAATACTTAATACTTATCTCAGAATATAGACAAAATATTATCACGAGAGGACGTACCCTACGTAAGTATGGAAACTCTAGTGGTGCCAAAATATCGAATTATCTACGATTGGTCACATTACTCGTCATAAAAGTCTGTGACGTGCTTTGTTTAAATTTGGAACGGATAATCAGCCTAAAAGTTAATTTGCATAAATATTAATTACTAGCCAATCGCGTGCGATTTAGGTAGGTATGTTAAATATCTTCACAGTATTTTGACACACAAGATGTAACTGAAGGCACTTCCCCTTGTTTTTAAAATCTGTGTTTCCTTGGAATTATATTACAATCATTGATAGAGTTTATCAAGAAAAAAAAAGTAATTTTAACGGATTATTTCTTACGGTTCCTATCAATAATTCTAAATCTACTCTACTTTAAAAAAGAATCCATTAACATAAAAGTACGTGATTTATTTTTGAGTATTTTTCTGAACGTCCTATACAAAGTAATGTGGCACATTTGAAAGTATATTTCATTCTAAACTATGAGCTCTGATATAATAACTAAACTAAATGAAGTACTTGTGCCCATATGATATTATAACTACTTACAATAGTATATTATTCTTTGTTTTACGTCTTTCGTTTTCTTGAGGCTTAGCACGTAATACAAGTTCATCGCAACTTAATAAAAAGTACGTAGGTATATATTAATGCAATTAAAAGTAAGACACGTACGTTTGTATGGAATGTAGTAGGTACAGTCAGCATCAGAACCATCTTGACTAGCAAAGTCCAAAATGATCTTAATGCCATTGATATTAAGATCCAATCAAACTGTTTTATTGATTTAAATTGTTTTGTCTTCCGAACTAAAGATGTGGACCAACGGGAAGGGGTAATTTCAAGCTATTAAAATCATAAGGATCGCAAACCAAGCTGCCCGCGTACTGAGGCAACTCGAACGTCTGAGGTCGATGAATGACCTCCGCCCCCCATGAGCGCAGGCCTGGGGGTGACGTGAGGAGTCGCCTGTTTCCCTGGCAGAAACAGGCCGCGGCAGCGACGCGCTCTGCGCGAGTTGGGGACTTTGTGGTCTCCACACCCGAGTAGAGGGTCAGATCGAGAGGCCCTGGGTCCGCCGGGGTGCGAGGGATATGCCTGTTAACCTCACCTTAGGCAACCAAAACCGACCCACAAGCGTCGTGCGTTTTAGTCGGTTCGAGTCCGACATAACCTCTCCCACCGGCTCTGGTGGTGGGGTATCCGTGGGGATTTTCCGCACGTAAAAAAAAGGTATTAAAATCGTTTTTAATACTTTGCTCAAGGTCGATGTGATGCTGACTGTGCGTAATTTGGCGAAATGTTGAACGCAACTTTACCTAAGTAAAGATTGCCAACAAATTCTTAACGTCTAACGTCGTCATCAACTGCTCTTATTACATATAAATTAAATTATACCATACATTGCATACATAAGCCTGTTTTAATCATCTACTTGGCAAACACCATAGTTATGTGACGTATTCTTAAAGGCGGAACCACACTTCGTTATGTCTATATGTGTTTATTGTATTGGCCTTATTCGGCCGCATACGACGAAGTGTGAAGTGCTTGTTTGTATATATATATTTGCTTTATTCGCACGCATAAAATATAAGTGCGTGTTTTCTCGTTGTATGATATTATTAAGTTAAATATACCTATAAATTTAAAAAAATTCAAAATTATTTTGCAAAAAACGTTAGACTAATAAATAGGCACCTTAAAACATATTTTTGATATCTAAGTGGGTATATTATTTATTGAATTTTAAGGCGACTTTAAGCATTACATATTATAAAATATTATCCATATTACTAATATTAATATTAATATTAAATCTAAAAATATACTTAAATGAGAATATATTTTATTATAATTATTGCAATAAAGAGACAGTATTGCTCATAGCAACGTCTTATTTTACAAATCGGCAGTGACTGACTGGTTACAACGCTGACGTTGGTCAGCTTATAAAATGTTGCGCATTGACAGCATAAACAAAAAAAATAAGATATAAATAAAAAAATTCGTATAATTTATATAAAAATAGTAATGACACTTTATGCTTGGTATTGCACCAACACCCAACAAAAAGTATGATGATGTGACATGCAACTTACGATACAATAACTTCTATGTGCACTTTAAGTTACAAACCAGTAGATCTGCGGGTCTAAAAAGGTCACAACACTTTCTGAATTTCCAGCAGACCTCAATAGATTCCTATATAATTTGTAAAATGGTCATACAGATGAGCTGAATTACAAAAATTCATTTACTAAGCAGATTCTAACACATAACATAAACTCACGCCTATATCCCCGAAGGGGTAGGCATAGGCTAGCACCCATATTTGGTCAGTTTATGTTTAGGTCCCAATGGTAATAGCGAGCCTATTGCCATTAACCGGGCACTTATAAACCTGCGATAAATACACACAACTTCGAAAAGCATCCAAAAGTCATTGGTGTGTGCCATGGTAAAACCTGGGATCGAACCCGAGACTTCGTCTCAGCAGTCCATTACCCATACCACTAGGCTACCGCGGTTAGCAGATTCTAATTTCGTGTAAATATCGCTGCAAGACAAAATATTATACTAATGTGATTCCAATAAAGTGACCTTTTTAGACCTCCTGAACAGAATGCATGCTTTGAATGTACTTCAAGTATGTAGAAATAGGAAGGAAATATACACTGACATTTAGATTATCAACTATTCCACTCAATAAACCTTGTTTCAAATTCTATAGCTATTGTATAGTATTAAAAGTCATTATCAGACGCTATTCATTTCAGATCTTAAAGTGCATTTCTATCTATTACTAAATATGCAGTTAGGGGGGCTTTTTCTTGATATTTATGATATTTAATATACTTTGACAATTTATTTTTAAAATAACCTCATGTTTTATATTGCATTTTGCACCATAACATGACTGTCAGTTCACTTCCCTTATAACACACATAGAAGTTATTGCCATCTAACTAACCCTAATTTAAATTTCTTTTAACGAATGATTCATAAGTATAACTTAAAGATGAGTTTTTCATAAAAACTGTACTTACTTACTTTAAAAACCCTGAAGGTTTCACCTCCGGGAATGCTTACATTCATAATTCTAAGCTGCACATATTAACAACATTACATACTAATTTTAAGTAACTAAATCAAAATGGCAATGATTACAAACACATTTCTAAAATAAGGGCTCGTCTTGAAACCTTTCAATTCATATAAAATCCGACACATCCCAATATTTATACAAACTTCATAATACCAAAACAGGTAAAAATCGTTGTATTTCTTATAAATTCCTCTACCTTACGACATTATACGCACATACTTGGCATTATCAATAAAAAAAACTCAAGAGCAAATATAAACTAGATCGACCTTCATGATCCATACTAAAATTATAAATGAAAAAGTAACTCGGTCTGTCTGTATGTTACGCTTTCACGCCTAAACCGCTTAACCGATGTTGATGAAATTTGGTATAGGGGTAGATTAGACTTTGAGAAAAGACAGGGAATATCCATTACTCGTTAAAGTAAGTTTAACCGTAGGATAAAATTGAATTGAATTGATAAAATTCTGAGAAATGTAATATGATAATGATTATTGTGACTGCATTTCAGGTATCAGCATGATCAGATGTGTAAATATTTAAAAAAAAATCATTAATAATAATTCTTATTCAAGCGTGTATCTGAAACTTGGTCATTTTATCTGTGGGTAAATATGTAACTAAATATTTCGACATGTAAAACTTCCTTAATAAATACATTCAGTAGGAATACTGTAGTTTACATTTACTCTTGATTGAATTTTCTATTAGTCACATATAAAAATACCAACATCTACAAAGTCTCTAGTATTTCAATAAAATGCAAAGGCAAGAGTCGTTTCAACTACTTATAATACAATTTTAAATGTCGAACCAGCCTTACAGATAGCACAAAGCTGTGTTGCAATTTACAAAAATCGCATCCAAAATTGATTAAAATATTTCATATTATCTAACCATCAATTTTGTTCCCTTAGCCTTATATTCTACATATAAGGTAAATGTTATAATAAAAATATATATAAAAACTTGTTGTGGCAGTGGTATATCACGTTGTTCAGATTTTATTTCGATGTGATACCTCTATTTCGGGCAGCACCGTTCAGATTATGTCAGTTAGTCTAAATAACATGTTCCTGAAATTATTTTTGTAGCAGTTTTAATTTAATTGAAGGATACCCGATTCAATTATAGATGCCTTCTTTTTAATAATACCTACTATTTTGAGTACTCTGAGAGGTTGCCCTTTATAATGTAAATGTACTAGAAATATAAAAAAGAGAACTGTGAACATGCTTGTATGAGAATGAAATGCAATTATAAGCTACATTGGCACTTCTTTGAGTATGGAAAACGACAAAAATCATCTTATATTGAATACGAATATTATTAGTTCACACTTGTTACTTATTTCATTTCATCAATATGACAATGATTTTGATTTTGAATACAATCTTTCTATATCAAGGCCTGAAATACTTTTTTAAACCATAGATATATAGACCTTTTAAATGTTCGATGTTCAAAATTTTGCCGCCATATCTATCATGGCATTGCATGGCATCGTTCTTTATAGCTTTTTATTTGACATTTAATTTAAAAACGGCGGTTCCAAAATCACATCAAAATCAATTACATAGACTAGGTAAATTGAGTGACTGGTGACTTTGTATAAAACAACATATAAAATAGGGTTTATATCATTTCAGTCCATTATGTCATAGTAGAGAGAATTCACTTAATTATTTCTTGAGCAAAGTATGACGTTTTAATACCATATACAGGGGTTATGGTGGAGTCTGTAGACCTTGGGGACAAAGTCAGGAGTCACCTTGGCGTTAATATAGCCATGTGTAGGTCAGTGGTCACCTCGGAGCAGTTCCATGAGCAAATTGAAGCTAGGTCCATCACCGTCTTTACTTTTGTTCGCAGGATTCAGCATTTCTTTGCCAACTTGCATGAAGAACTGTGAGGATAAATGAAGATATTAGAATTTGTAGTACAGCACCATCTAGCGAAGGCAAGATAAACAATTATGGAAATCCAAGTCCTGCATCGCGCTAAGAACGTTATTAATCAATAATATCCCAATCTCAGAGGGTACTTGTAACCCCACCAAAATCTTTGCTGTCCAAGTCAATTGGTACACTGATTTACTGACGAGGCCTCTCTCTCCTACCTCTTTCTCTCATCGGTCTGACTCCCAAGGGTCAGATATAGGTCGCTGCCGTAAAGTCAAGACACCTAATTAGGGTTTTAGAAGGTTCTGATAGGGTCGGCAGCACGAGTGTAATGTGATGTCCCTGGTACACGTCCATAGGTCGCGATAACCGCTTCCGAAGGGTATATCACTTTAATGACTAAGAACACGACCCACATGAAGATGTAGGTCGTGTTCTTAGTCATTAAAGTGATATAAAAAAAGAAAATAAGATAAAGTAGGAGCGCATTCTCACCTGACAAGTCCTCTGCAGTTCCGGTATACGCAGCAACAGTTCTCCGAACTTGGCAGGGGTTCCAGGTGAATGTGTTGCAATGTATGCCTGTAGCGCCGCTAAAGCTTTCTCCTGAGATGCTCGTACTTTCTCCACTTCTCGGAGATCCGGTGCGTCTGTGTAAGAAGGGAGATATTTTTACTAGAAGGTAGGTAGGATAGCCATGGGTTTTGAGAGCAACCATGGACAAACATATATCACGAAAACAAAAAAAATAGTAATAAAAAACCTTTTGTGTGTTTACAGGTGGTTGGTGTACCTAGAGACACACATATCTTAGACCGAAGTAGGTAGACAAAAGGGGTCCTGGCGCGCGCGTTCCCAGTGGGGTAGGCAGAGATTACAGATTTCCACTTGTCACGATCATGGCATTTCTCTTTCGTTTCTGTCGCTTTTTAAATAATTTTATTAATAATCTATGTTTGTTGAATTTGAGCTCGTACACCCCCGTAGCTCCTCATGCCATCCTCAAAAGACACCCAAGAAACGTGTACTGCGCGTGTAGAGTACATTTTAGGTCCAAGATATATGCCCCGAGGTGCAATGTGCAAGCCAGAATGTTGCTTGTGGGTCTCTTGGTTAAGTTGTGACCGAGTACATACCTAGTAGTAATATTTGCCAAAGTTAAGTCTTACACCTCGTTTTCACCGAAGTATAAAACATGTATTTGACAAGTTGCAATATGTCACTGGCTACTCAGTGTGAATGCAAATGTGTTTTATACTTGTTTCCAACTTGTTGGCTATACATACTATGTGAACGAAAAAGTATCTGAGATATGTGTATAAAACAAGTATTGTGTTTTGATTAGTCTTCTACAAGTTTGAGATGTCATCAAGATGTTCTGCTACTGCCGATTTGTTGAACTGACGGTTTTTCACAGCTGCGATATGCCAGACCAAGCGAACCATTGCAGAGAGAGTCAGAGAACATACAATCGGCAGTAGCAGAACATCTTGAGTCGGGTACCAATCACTGGATTGACCTTCATCAACCCAAAGTCCTCTCCACTGATCGCCACTACTATTCACGGATTGTGCGTGAAGCCATTGAAATAAAAATATTTAAAAATTTCAATAGGGAAGATGGATTCAAGCTATCCGGAACGTGGAATCCAGTGATTAAGATACTAAAACCAAAAAACACAGTGCCGTTAAAAACTGACATAGTGAGTGTGGTGTGTCGCCAGCCTAACCGTTCATAATAAGTGTAATGGTGGGTAGGCGCTCAAAAAATGTTCCCCGCAAACATCTCGACGCTCGAAGACTAGTCAAGTCGTGACCACGGGTGCTGCAACGCATCCGAAACGTCGGCAGAAATAGTAAGTTCCAAGATATAATTCGCGAGAAGTCCCGATACCTAGTATAATTATGAGTTTACGACTTGTTTCGTGGTGTAAACGAGGGTTAAGGATTGATGACCATTCTTAGCACATTGAAATCCTTCCCTGCCTTGAAGAAGTGATTAAGACGTCGCTTCGGTTCTGGTTGCTATACAAACATCTGTGGCATTAGTCACGATGGTCTAAGAACTTCTGATATCAGTAGGTTGTGGAAGTCAGGTGGCTGTAGCTTCAAAGAAAATACCCCAACTGACTTGGGATAAGGCTTGGAAGATCATAATGATGTATTTAAAATGAGCTATGAGAAAGTAAACCGACCTGAAGTGAGAAGTACGATGACCTTGAGTGCGACGTACTCGTACCGGTCGACCCTCAGCCGCCGCAGGTGGTCCGTGAAGCTCAGCATGCGCTCGATGCAAGGCGTCAGACCCAACCTGGCAATTTGTAATGTAAGATTGTTTCTTAGAGGTGTAGTTTACAGTTTGAGAGGAGACAGCACTAAATTTAATCTGATCGGATTACATGATGATATGTAGGTCTATTATTAAACGTGTCTTTAATTGGAGAACACGAAATGGTTATGCTGCAAGCCTAAAATCCTAGTGGTGATACAAGATTACCAGAAAAAATCAGACTCGTCTGAAAGATCATCAAATTCTATGTATGAAAAACCAGTGCTGCAAAATCTTAAACACTGGCGAAAGTGCCATAAAAACGCTGCTGCCATCAATTTCAGCAGTGTTTAAAAGCGCGGACTCGGGGGTGACGAGTAGTGGAACAGCCTGTCAGACTAGCAGAAGCAGGTCCCCATACCCGGGGAAGAGATCATCCGAAGAGGGCCGTCTCATAAGAGATTTAGCGACCTCCGACGCCCGAGTCGAAGGGAGCCGGCTCTAAAGAGATGACCATGGTCGACAAAGTGCGAAAGATATGTCGCTGGCAGTCTCACCTCCGGTAACCGAAGACCCAAAGACATAACATACATAAACATAAACTCACGCCTATATCCCCGAGTCTAGAGGGGCTGAGTTGAGCTACTTTAATATTCTAACGATGAGGGGGGTATGTCAGAGGTGCTAGCACCCACATTTCGCCAGTTTATGTTTAGGTCCCAATGTAATAGGTGGCGAGCCTATTGCCATTAACCGGGCACTTATAAACCTGCGATAAATACACACATAACTTCGAAAAGTCATTGGTGTGTGCCATGGTAAAACCTGGTATCGAACCAGAGACCTCGTCTCAGCAGTTCATTACCCATACCACTACCGCGGTATTGGACCCAAAGACGGTGTGTGTTTTAGTCGGTTCAAGTCCGACATAATCTCTCCCACCGGCTCTGGCAATCTGTGGGGATGTGACGCACGTAAAAAAACCAAGTGTCGTACTTAGCGCTCTGATGTAAGGTGATGCCGCGGCCGCCGCCGACGCGCACCTCGCCCGGCGTGCTGACGCCGCGGTAGCAGCACGACAGCACCAGCAGCTCGCACCAGCTGTTGATCAGCAGGCAGATCTGATCGTCGATCTGCAAGCCAAACATATTTAAAAACATACTGAACAGTAGATCTTAGTGAAAGTATGTGAGGACAGGTTGTGGTGTGTTTGAGTCTAAGTGTTGAGGGTGTGTGTGTTTTGAGTGTGTGATTGATTGAGTGAGTGTGTGAGTGAGTGAGTGAGTGAGCGAATGAGTGAGAGAGAAATACAGGATGAGGGTGTGCTTGTGAGAGAGAATACGTTTTCATATCTGTGTTCACAAATTCACAACATTATATAATATTAAATTAGGGTGAAATTCCTTTTTACATAATTCTCAACGACGACAGCTGGTAAGAAGCTGTAAGTGAACGAAGCAACCATTAATTAAGCCATGCCCAATATTTTCACGTAGCCATTAGGGATTTTGATCATTAGTGTTGTGTGTGATTGAGTGTGTTATTGAGTCAGTGTGTGAGTGTGTGAGTGTGCGAATGAGTGAGAGAGAAATACAGATTGAGGATGTGCTTGTGACGTTACATTAAGTGAGAGAATACGTATTCATCTAAAACACACATCTGTGTTCACAAATTCACAACACAGTTATTAAATTATTTAATATTAAATTAGGGTGAATTTCCTTATTATACAATTCTCTACGACGACGGCTGGTAAGAAGCTGTAAGTGAACGAAGCAACCATTAATTAAGCCATGCCCAATATTTTCACGTTGCCATTAGGGATTTTGATCATTAGTGTTGTGTGTGATTGAGTGTGTTATTGAGTCAGTGTGTGAGTGTGTGTGTGAGTGTGCGAATGAGTGAGAGAGAAATACAGGTTGAGGGTGTGCTTGTGACGTTACATTGAGTGAGAGAATACGTATTCATCTAAAACACACATCTGTGTTCACAAATTCACAACACAGTTATTAAATTATATAATATTAAATTAGGGTGAATTTCCTTTTTACATAATTCTCTACGACGACGGCTGGTAAGAAGCTGTAAGTGAACGAAGCAACCATTAATTAAGCCATGCCCAATATTTTCACGTAGCCATTAGGGATTTTGATCATTAGTGTTGTGTGTGATTGAGTGTGTTATTGAGTCAGTGAGTGAGTGTGTGAGTGAGTGAGTGAATGAGCGAATGTGTGAGAGAGAAATACAGATTGAGGGTGTGCTTGTGACGTTACATTAAGTGAGAGAATACGTATTCATCTAAAACACACATCTGTGTTCACAAATTCACAACACAATTATTAAATTATTTAATATTAAATTAGGGTGAATTTCCTTTTTACACAATTCTCTACGACGACGGCTTGTAAGAAGCTGTAAGTGAACGAAGCAACCATAAATAAGCCATGCCCAATATTTTCACGTTGCCATTAAGGATTTTGATCATTAGTGTTGTGTGTGATTGAGTGTGTTATTGAGTCAGTGTGTGAGTGTGTGAGTGTGCGAATGAGTGAGAGAGAAATACAGATTGAGGGTGTGCTTGTGACGTTACATTAAGTGAGAGAATACGTATTCATCTAAAACACACATCTGTGTTCACAAATTCACAACACAGTTATTAAATTATTTAATATTAAATTAGGGTGAATTTCCTTTTTACACAATTCTCTACGACGACGGCTGGTAAGAAGCTGTAAGTGAACGAAGCAACCATTAATTAAGCCATGCCCAATATTTTCACGTTGCCATTAGGGATTTTGATCATTAGTGTTGTGTGTGATTGAGTGTGTTATTGAGTCAGTGTGTGAGTGTGTGTGTGAGTGTGCGAATGAGTGAGAGAGAAATACAGGTTGAGGGTGTGCTTGTGACGTTACATTGAGTGAGAGAATACGTATTCATCTAAAACACACATCTGTGTTCACAAATTCACAACACAGTTATTAAATTATATAATATTAAATTAGGGTGAATTTCCTTTTTACATAATTCTCTACGACGACGGCTGGTAAGAAGCTGTAAGTGAATGAAGCAACCATTAATTAAGCCATGCCCAATATTTTCACGTTGCCATTAGGGATTTTGATCATTAGTGTTGTGTGTCATTGAGTGTGTTATTGAGTCAGTGAGTGGGTGAGTGAGTGAGTGAGCGAATGTGTGAGAGAGAATTACAGGATGGTGTGCTTGTGACGTTACATTGAGTGAGAGAATACGTATTCATCTAAAACACACATCTGTGTTCACAACACAGATATTAAATTATATAATATTAAATTAGGGTGAATTTTCTTTTTACATAATTTTATGCCGACGACGACGGCTGGCAAGAAGCTGTAAGCGAATGAAGGCCACTATTAATTACCTAAGCCATGCCCAATATTTTCACGTTGCCATTAGGGATTTTGATCATTAGTGTTGTGTACAAATGCGTGCGTGTATGAGTGTGTGCACGTGTGTGTGTGTGTACGTACATATTTTTTTATCCAGGACACTCCAACTTGACTTCACTTCGCCTGATGGTAAGCTAAAGGCCAAGCTCAGGAAAGAGGATCATACAGACCTACTCAATTATTTTACATATCTATTAGTGCTTTTACTATTATATTGTATATCCATTCATTATTATCTACTTACCGATATATTCTTAAACAGCGGCAAACTCTTGCACCATTTAACGATCTTGTACAGCCTGTGGTCGGCTATATTGCAGAGGTCCGCCAGGAAGTCGGGGCTGGAGTTCTGTGCGGTGATACCGCTGGCTGCTAACAGGGGGTTGGCAGAGGGGCTGCCGGTCGACTTGCCTAGCCGACTGAGCTCAGACTCGTTGTATTGCCATAGATGTTCCACGTCCATTATTTCCTGGTAAGAAATTTTTCGGTAATTAAAATAGTTGTACGGTTAGTAAATCGTTTTCCTTCTTTCTTACTTATATGTATAAAGATTAGCTGTGCGTTTTTGAGATCTCCCTTTTTTGTGTATGAACCCGATAATAAATTTACATACATATATATAATCACGCCTTTATCCCCGGAGGCTTGGCAGAAGTGAATTAACACTCACATTTCACCAATAATTGTATTCGGTCCTACGTAATAGGGGGTGAACCTATTGCCGTCTTCCGGACACAATTGATGACTCGAATCATGTATCTGTGCCTGAGTCTGAGCTGTATATATCTGTCTAATGTTAAACAGCCCTATCCCTTAGTCGCCTTGTACGACACCGCATGGGATGAGATGGAGTGGTCCAAATTCTAATATAAATTTACATAACATAACATAGCATAAACTCACGCCTATATCCCCGAAGGGGTAGGCAGAGGTGCTAACACCCACATTTCGCCAGTATATGTTTAGGTCCCAATGTAATAGGCCTATTGCCATTAACCGGGCACTTATAAACCTACGATTTATACACACAACTACGAAAAGCATCGAAAAGTCATTGGTGTGTGCCATGGTAAACCTGGGATCGAGCCCGAGACCTCGTCTCAGCAGTCCATTACCCATACCACTAGGCTACCGCGGTTAATAATAGGCTACAACCATACAATATATTCGCGTAAAAACTTTTCCTACAGAATACAGGTAGAAATTGCTTTGTTAAATACTCTAGATAGACGGACCTGTAATAATGGCGGTATATCTGGCGTTACTTGGCTGTTACTGGACTCTCCTCGACTGCTGTAAGAACCGGGGCCATTCACCTGCAAATTTTACGAACATATTAAAACTTGGTAAACGGCAACTAAAGGCGTTTTACGCACCGTTTATTTACTGCCAACTTCAAATCATCGCTATCCTTCAATCCCTATACCTTAATCGCCTTGCACCATACCCTTTTGTTGTGTTCCCAGGCGGTGGGTAGGGTAGCCAGAGCTCACTGAAGAATTTGTGCTGTCAGTGGGATGACTAAAGGCTTGTCCTGCTTTGTCCTCTACACTGACGGCACGGAAACTCTGTGCTTACAGGGTTGACAGCGCGACTGTGGCTTCTCTGGTGTTACATACGTCCATAGTCCACGGTAACCACTTTCCATCATGTGGGCCGTGTGCTTGTCTGCCTCCTAAGTTGTATAAAAAAAAAATTACAAATTTCAATTTTTTTTTCACCGGCTTGTAAATTTCCAATTTACCATACTTCGCCACTAATACCTAAGGTACAAGCTTGGCTATTACAGGGAGTGTGCTGGTTTTGATTCATATCTTAATTTTTTTTTACAGGTAACAGGGAACGACCGCAGATAATACAAGGTCGTTCTGGTGCCGCCATTGTGCCAGATTCTGAGGA
The DNA here is from genome assembly GCA_963662185.1 of Eilema griseolum. Classification (NCBI taxonomy): domain Eukaryota; kingdom Metazoa; phylum Arthropoda; class Insecta; order Lepidoptera; family Erebidae; genus Eilema; species Eilema griseolum. Next base: position 7,022,845 of record OY759232.1, read on the forward strand.
GACGAGCGGCCGCTACCAGGGCGACATAGTGTTAGACGACACTGATTACGAGAAAAAAAAATGTCCATGAAAGAGATAGAACTAATGAGCTGTTCACTGGAATCCACAAGCAGTTTTCGCTCTTATTACCTAAATAACAAAGTAGAAAATAAAGCTTACACAAGTGAGGCTAGAGGCGTGCCGCAGGGTAGTAGGTGCATGCGCCGACAATAACGAGCCAGTTGATGCTGCCCCCGACAATGTGTACGAGCACTGGTACGTTGAGCGCCCTCCACGCGTTCTATCTTCTCGGATCGCTGGAGAAAAACATACAAGTTTAAGTCCACATATACAGCTAAATTTTGGAGTTAAATATATATATATATCTATCCTTAGCCGCGTGGTTCACGGCAGAGTAGAATTCGGACCACCCCATCTCTTCCCATGTGGTGTCGTACAAGGCGACTAAGGGATAGGGCTGTTTAACATCGGACAGATATATACAGCTCAGACTCAGCCTCAGATGCATGGCTCGTGTCAACAATAGTGCCCGAAATACGGCAATAGGCTCACCCCCTATTACGTGGGACTGAATACAATTACTGGTGAAATGTGGGTGATAATTCACCTCTGCCTAACCCCCCGGGGATAATGGCGTGATTATATGTATATACCTATATCTATCATAACGTTCAGTGCCTCCTAGCTTTTATGCGTAATTCTTTTTTTTATACCACTTAGGTGGCGGCAGACAAGCACACGGCCCACCTGATGAAAAGTCGTTACCGTGGACCTGTGGACGTGAGTAAAACCAAGGAACTTCGAATGCTACGCAGGAGGAGCGAGTTCGGTTCCTGCTCAGTGCAAATATTTGTTTACACGAATATGTATATTTGCATGGTCTGAGTGTTTCTGGGTATTTACAAAAAAAAAAAGTATCTAAGTATGTTTATTCGCATTCTAGATTCCATAACACAAGTTAGTTAAGCTATGCTTACCATGGGTCTAGATAGTGTTCTGTAGAATGTTGTAGAACATTTCTAGAACGAGTTTTATGATAGATATTTTGACACAGTGACAGTATTGACCCCGTCAGACTGCTTTTTATCCCGAAAGAATGACACAATCCTTACTAATATTATAAATGTGAAAGTAACTCTGTCTGTCTGTCTGTCTGTTACCCTTTCACGCCTAAACCACTGAACCGATTTTGCTGAAATTTGGTACAGGGGTAGATTAGATCTTGGGAAAGGACATGGGCTGTTTTGTCGCGATAACCGACATCTACGCGGGCGGAGCCGCGGGCAAAAGCTAGTATAATATAATTATAACTAAAAACAAGAAGAAAAAATACGCTGACGATATCACTGCGAAAGAAGGAAAATTCAAAATAAAATACTGTATCAACCCGTTTGGCCAGTTTCGAAACAGGCCAAAGCCTATCAAAACTGGGAGAGGTCTATGTCCAGCAGTGGACTGCTAATTCGTCGATGTCCATCAGTGGATAGCATTAAAAAATCCAACGTACCTTCGAGTTTCATCCCACATCCGAGACACTTGTCGAACCGGCACGCGGGACACTTCTTCCTGGTAGTGACGGTGACCGGACAGTTGCCCCCCCTCAGGCACATATAGTTCTTGCGGTTCTGCACGGTGCGCTTGAAGAAACCCTTGCACGACTCGCAAGAGAATATCCCGTAGTGGAAACCGCTGATTTTGTCGCCGCAGATGGGACAAGGACTGTGAGAACAATTATTTTTCTTTTTTCAGTATACTCAAATATTTTAATTTTCCAATGCTATCTTTTATTTTTAATTTTTAAAACTTAGGTGGCAGTCAAGCACACGGCCCACCTGATGGAAAGTGGTCACCGTGGCCTATGGACGTGTGTAACACCAGAGAAGCTACACTCGCGCTGCCGACCCTGTAAGAACAGAGTTTCTGTGCCGTCAGTGTAGAAGACAAAGCACGACAAGGCTTTAGTCTTCCCACTGACAGGACAAACTCTACAGTGAGCTCTGGATGCCCTACTTACCTATCCCCTGAATTACTTGTATTAGAAGAGGGTTTATAAAGTGTAATTGACTCTCTAATACTTTACCTATATATGGAAAGGTTATGTTAAAGTCTTATAACACAGAACTGTTGCTAGGTAACAAACCGAGAAAGAAATGAAGATAATCTATGTAATTTAATTCATTATCTTATCATTGTTCCTGGTTGCAACAAACGCTTTCACCTCGCAGCCCATCAGGGTCCGCTTATTCTTTCTTGTCCTTTTACATAGATACATATAATCACGCCTTAATCCCCGGAGGGCTAAGCAGATATGAATTAACACTCACATTTCACCAATAATTGTATTCGGTCCCACGTAATAGGTGGTGGCCTATTGTCGTATTCCGGACACTATAGTTGACTCGAGCCATGCATCTGAGATGGAATCTGGGTTGTATATATCTGTTTGATATTACACAGCATTATACCTTAGTCGCCTTGTAGGACAACGCATGGGATGTCCCAGAGATGGGGTGACCCAAATTCTACTTTGTTATCTCTTCCTTTTGATTTGACTTACTCGACTTTAAAGGGAAATACTGTCATCATACCTCTGAACCCCGAAAGGAAAGTTTGTACAGAGCCCCGCTAGTCAATCAGCAGGTTATCGACTCACTGGTGAAGTCGATTTGGTACGAAAGGCCTTGGTGGGGCCAATAACCCCATCTGTTCAATTCAACTGGTCCGTCTGTTTGGCTTCAGTATCAGAATAAACGGGATATTTACCATGTTTCATTATCCCGTTTATTCTGATACTGATGTCAGTGACCATGATAGTTTAAATACGTCTGTTTGGCTGTCTGTCTGTCAAGATCTTTTTCTCAGAAATGCGTGGAGGCTTCAAATTGAAATACATACCACATACTCGGGCCTGTAACGTTTTAAAACTGTATAAAAATCAAACTTCTAAGTCAACGCAATCAAAATATATTACGGTTTTGTAGCATAAGTTCGTTCGAGTCCGACTTGCACTTGACCGGCTTTTTTTATAAAGTGCGGAAATGCAGTCCCCCGGCGTAGCTACCGGAGGTGGTTCTGTCAGACTTGAACCGACTAAAACCGCACGCCATGTAGAGGTCACTTGTTGCCGGAAGTGATATTGCCTCTGGCATATCCCTGGCATCCCCAGAGAAGTCGAAATAGCCTCCTCGGATGTGGGACCAGCGAGCCCCATCTAGCCTCAGATAAACGGAGGCAAGCCTGATGCCGCCGCTGGGGTCTACTTCTGCTAGGGTGTGTTCTACCGACCTGTTGATCAGCTGCTGCCTGCTGATGCCCTGGTGGTGATGCAGCCTGTCGTCAGGCGCGTCAGGCTCGTCGTCGTGCGCCGGGTCGTAGGGCGGCGCCTCGCGGTACAGCAGCCCCGGGTGGCGGCTCTGGACAACACAAATACCAGGATTAATCTTTTATTTTATTTTATTTATCATTTAAACAGCAGTAGCCTAATGGTATGGGTAATAGACTGCTGAGACGAGGTCTCAGGTTCGATCCCAGGTTTACCGTGGCACACACTTTGCTTGCTTTTCGAAGTAATGTGTGTATTTATCGCAGGTTTATAAGTGCCCAGTTAATGGCAATAGGCTCGCCCACCTATTAGATTGGGACCTAAACATAAACTGGCGAAATGTGGGTGCTAGCACCTCTGCCTACCCCTTCGGGGATATAGGCGTGAGTTTATGTTATGTGTTATGTTAAACAAGTGATTTTAGGAAATGCAATTTGAGTCTATTTTTGACACTACAGGGCCCAATGCTATCAACAGTGCGTAATTCCGGGGGTTTTTTATACACCGCCCTACAGAATGCCGCGGGTATAATAACTTCAGTGGGGTGATTAAAGGCTTGTCCTGCTTTGTCCTGATTTGCGAGTGTGGCTTCTCTGGTGTTACACAGGTCCATATTTAAGCCACGGTAACCACTTTCCATAAGGTGGGCCGTGCGCTTGTTTGCCACCTAAGTGGTATAAAAATAAAATAAAATTCTCGCAGAATAAGTTCGAATTCCGCCTGCACCGATCCAATTTTTTTCTATATCTTAATAGATTTGAATACTTTAAAATTTAATTCTAAACAAATAAAAAAATATTTACCTGGACTGGAGAATGTGTTGGTGAAAACTCCGAGCTATAGGAATAGCAGGAGGAATGCGAGGCGTCACTATTGTTACGTGACAGAGAGGGGGTGTAGTGGCGAGACGCTCGAGGACTCGCGGAAGGACTGCTGTATACGCTGCAGACAAAGAAATGATAAGAAAATTGGCTATTGTCCTGTACTTATAATATATTATTTAACTGAGCTTTTTAAATTAAGAATGGTAAAAGAGCGGTAAAAATCACGCCTGTTCTTATTTTATTGTTTTTATTTATTTTTAAACATCCACTCCAACTATAATAGTACATGATTTGACTATTAAATTCTGTGACGTCACAATAAATTCTTTCATACAAGTTTCCTTATTGAATTAAAACTAAATTAAAATTCGTTTATTTCCATAACACACTTTTACCATAAATCAACATTCAGTGGCCCCACATTAGGCAAATCTGTCCTGTGGGTGCTTAGAATATTTATAATTATAACTTACCGTTTTGACGTTTGATAAAAAATAACTAATTTGACTAGTCAGTCAAATACTTAATTATTTATCATTTGCTTTGATGGAGAAGGGACACTCTTTCTATAGTAGTTGGGGTAGAAATAGCATACGACTGATGGCGGGCGGTTACCGTGATCAAGAGTAGTGTAGAGAAACAAATAGAATGGATAAATAAAAGGTTTCTCTCAAATCTTCCGTTTCTAGTAGTCTTTCTCAATCTCCAAACGGACACGATTATAAAGGAGCTATTTCCGTTCGATTGAGCAGTCCGACTGGGGAAGTACCTTCGCCCTACAGAATACCGCAGTCATAATAACTTCGTGTTGTGTTCCCGGCGGCGGTGAGTAGGGTAGCCAGAGCTCAATGAAGAGTTTTTGTGCTATCATGTCAGTGGGAAGACCAAAAGCTTGTCCTGCTTTGTCTTTTACACTGACGGCACAGAAACTCTCAGTGCTTACAGAGTTGGCAGCGCGAGTGTGACTCCTTTGGTTTTGCACACGTCCATAGGCCACAGTAACCACTTTTCTTCAGGTGAGCCGTGTGTTTGTCTGCCACCTAAGTAGTATAACAAAACACGGATAGATAAACTTGTAGTATGAAAAAGATTTTGTTAATGTTTTACCTGTGCGTGTACATGGAGTGTACAGCAGAATCAGTACTGGCGCTAGACTGGACGCGCGGCAGACGGCCCAGCAGCGGCGAACCGTGAAGAGCACCAATTAGCTTGTCCATACCTACTGACTGCTCGCTTTTCAACTCTGCGGGTAAATGAAAGTTCAGTATTTATTAAATTGAAGTTGGGGCTTATAATATCTTGACATAACACCAGTTATAACAAGCAGGGTCTGTTTTATATGTTTTTTTTTAGTTTATTCTAACTATTATGGGAGCGAAAGGCAGCGGCAGAGCCTCTTCTGTATGTCACCAGGTGTATTGTGTAATGCTCCCCTTACACCCTGGGCATCAGTTACGTTAGTTTATTCATTATAAGAAGAAGGCCCTTACTTTCTGGCACTGAGCACCTGGATATTTTGCTAACTATTCAAACCGATTAAGATAGGAAAAAATTTGAATCAGTTTATTCGGGATTCGAACCTGCGATCTTTCCCTTACAGGGGGAATGATCTGACCACTGAGCCACCGAACCTTACCTGAAATCATCCAAATCTTCCTATATATATCCATCTTACGGCGACCCTGAACTGATTCAATTTTTTTCCATCTTAATCGAGTATAAGAAGATAGGGGGTGACAGGTGGATCCGCCTGTCACCCTGGCAGAAGCAGGCTCCCCATTCCCGGGGACGAGTTGGGGACTCTGTGGTCCCCGCACCCGAGGAGAGGGCCCGATCGAGAGAGATGGCCCTGGGTCGGCCGCGGTGCGAGGGATATGCCTGTTAACCTCACCTTCGGCAACCAAAAACGACTCACAGGCGTCGTGCGTTTTGGTCGGTTCGAGTCCGACATAACCTCTGCCACCGGCTCCGGTGGGGGGGTATCCGTGGGGATTATGCGCACGTAAATAATAGTATAAGAAGATAATTACCTAATTCTATGGTATTTATTTCGACAAAAGCTACAAAACTCTATGGACAAGGGATTTTTAAATATGCAGGGCAAAGAAGCGGGACGACTAGTTAGACTAGACGACTGTTAAATAAACCAAGACCTAAAATTCGATTTCAAGTTTGTCACAAAATAGGATTATAAATGACCAGTAACTCACCAGACAGCTGACTTTCCTTCTTGATAATGAGATTATGCACCTGGTCGAGACCCGCGTGCGGCATGGGCACAGACCCCTGGTCGCTTAGCGCTAAGGACTTGGCACTGTTAGTGGGAGATGAAGGCCGTCGAGATAACGTTAACGAGGCAGCGTCTGTTAGTACTGATATCTGAAACAGATGGAAGAAAAATATGGCGGTCATAGCAAAAGCAAGACGTGATTTCTATAAGGAAATCGAATTGTATAAATAATAATGTTATTCCGTGGTTCCCGCCAGAGTAGAATTTGAACCACCCCATTTCTTCCCATGCGGTGCCTTACAAGGCGACTAAGGGATAGGGCTGTTTAACACCAGACAGATATTTACAGCCCAGACTCGGTCTCCAATGCTCGAGTCAAAAATAGTGCCCAGAAAACGGCAATAGGCTCGCCCCCTATTACGTGGGACCCAATACAATGATAGGTGAAATGTGGGTGTTAATTCACCTCTACCTAACCCTTTGGGGATAAAGGTGTGATTATATGTATGTATGTAATAATGTAATTTAGCATGTAATACCCAACTATGGTATAACTGAACATAACATAACAAACTCACGCCTATATCCCCGAAAGGGTAGGCAGAGGTGCTAGCACCCACATTTATTAGCCAGTTTATGTTTAGGTCCCAATGTAATAGGTGGCGAGCCTATTGCCACTAACCGGGCACTTATAAACCTGCGATAAATACACACAACTTTGAAAAGCATCGAAAAGTCATTGGTGTGTGCCATAGTAAAACATGGGATCGAATCCGAGACCTCGTCTCAGTAGTCCATTACTCATACCACTAGGCTACCGCACTAGGCTGAACCCCACAATAAAAAATATATTATTTAATTTCAGTGTCGCTACCGGAATGGATAAGAAGTCGGTCTTACGATCGAGTGGTACCGGGTTCAAGTCCTGACAATTTAACTTAGCTGGAGGGTAAGTCTGCCCCAGAGCCTCATCTGTTGATTAGCAAGTTCCACCTACCTGACGGATGTTAATAGAGGCTGTGACTACTAGTTCTTTACCGTGTTAGTGTTAACAAAACATTCTTATCATATTGATTAAGATAAAAAAAAAGTGAAACGACTCAGACGTGACTTAAACCGGCGACCAGGCCCTAACAGAGGAAATGCTCTGACCACTTTTTTTTTTTTTTTTTTTTTACGTGCGCAAAATCCCCACGGATACCTCCCCACCGGACCCGGTGGAGGAGGTTATGTCGGACTCGAACCGACTAAAACGCACGCCGCCTGTGGGTCGTTTCGGTTGCCGAAGGTGAGGTTGACAGGCATATCCCTCGCACCCCGGCCGACCCAGGGCCATCTCTCACGATCTGGCCCTCTTCTCGGGTGTGGGGACCACAGAGTCCCCAACTCGTCCCCGGAAACGGGGAGGCGCGCCATGCGCGCCGCCGCCGCGGCCTGCTTCTGCAAGGATGACAGGCGGCTTCACCTGTCACCCCCAGGCCGGCGCTCATGGGGGGCGGAGGTCGTTCATCGACCTCCGACGCCCGAGTTGCCTTCGTGCGCGGGCAGCTTGTCTAGCGATCCTTCGTCGCTCCCGCTGCCGCTCCCGCCCCGCCTCCTCCTTCACGAGCATTACTTGCTCGCAGAAGGAGGCGCCGGCCGCCCACGCATCCGCGCAGCGAACCATCGCCGCGAGCAAGGTGGAGAGCGTGAGAACCCTCACTCCCAGGGCCGCCACAAGCTCCCGCCTCGGCGTCTCCCACGCCGGACACTCGGTGAGCGTGTGCGGACCTGAGTCCTCGCTCGCGTCGCGCTCTGACCACTTGACTGAGCTACCGAATCACGCCTTGAATGCTCCAAATTCTCCTATACAACCATCTTAGGGTGGCGGATGATAGTTTGTACGACTATCGGTACATGGCTCCCACCCGTCTCGCCCCAATTCACTTTCACGTATCACTTTTTCCAATTTTAATAGTTAACATAATTAAAAAGCGTTATTTTCAGTGTACTCAATCAATTAGCCCATTGCAGTCCACTGCTGAGCTGAACTAGGCCTCTCCCAATGTTGGGAGGCTTTGGCCTACTGTTTCCACGCTGGTCAGACGTGTTGGCACAGGGTTTCATTTCAAGGTTTCCTTCTCTCGCATTGATATCGTATTTTTTCCGTTAGTCGCCTTTTACGACACCCTTCAGATGAGATGGGGTAGTAATACTTGTATTCTTTCTCCGTCACCACAAGGAGTTCAGTCTACTCACCCTGTTCATACTAAGACTCCTTTGGTGCGGTTGTAGAGGTGCGCTGTACTTCAAATCCAGTACTCGCTCGTCCATTGCCTGGAAGCCCTCATTCTTCAGCGGCTCCGTCTTGATGGTCACATTTCGAAGCGTGTCGATGGAATCTCGGGACGATTGGAGATCTAAGGAGCTGCTGTTTTCGTCTGGAATAAGAAGATACCGGATTATCGTTAAGTACATTATTCTACTAATACCGGAAAGTTTGTGAAGATGGTTGGATGTTTGATCGTTTGTCACTCAATCACGCTCAAAGTTCTAAATGGAACCTGGTAGAATGTGATACAGCGATAATTTCCCGTTTGACCAATATTGTACACGGGTAGAGCCAGACTGCTGCTCAACACCCAGTATAACATAAATGCATTTGCGTATGTAACACTACACAAGCAACAAGAGCTGTATGTAGGTAAAGTTAATTTCATAATGGATTCAATCAGTTAGCAGTGCTGGATGTAGTCCTATCCCAATGAACATCATAAGAACCAGTCCTCTGCTTCACACATCTAGTCAATCCTATAATAGCTGCTATTTCAGGTCGCACGTCCACCCTGCGGAGAAGCGGCCCACGTTCTCTCCACCTACCATCGGTTTTTCGGGAGATGTGGTAAGTCCATTACCACTTCAGCTTGCTGAATGCTTACCGTTATTAACACTGGTGTCTATGACCATTTCGGAGTCCGACAGCTCGCCCTCCCACGACATGGGTCTTTCGCGTTCATTGTTCGCTACTTCGCAGTGCGCTCCACTCGATGATCGCTTTTTCTTGTTGCGCATGTTAACCTGGATCAGAATAATCACGCGATTAGCTTTTTTTCTTTTTACGTGCGTAAAATCCCCACGGATACCTCCCCACCGGAGCCGGTGGAGGAGGTTATGTCGGACTCGAACCGACTAAAACGCACGCCGCCTGTGGGTCATTTTGGTTGCCGAAGGTGAGGTTGACAGGCATATCCCTCGCACCCCGGCCGACTCAGGGCCATCTCTCACGATTTGGCCCTCTTCTCGGGTGTGGGGACTACAGAGTCCCCAACTCGTCCCCGGAAAAGGGGAGGCGCGCCAGATGCGCCACCGCCGCGGCCTGCTTCTGCCAGGGTGACAGGCGGCTCCACCTGTCACCCCCAGGCCGGCGCTCATGGGGGGCGAAGGTCGTTCATCGACCTCCCACGCCCGAGTTGCCTTCGTACGCGGGCAGCTTGGCTTGCGATCCTTCATCGCTCCCGCTGCCGCTCCCGCACGCGATTAGTTGGTGGTAGTCTACGGAGTAATTACTTGGCTCGTGAATATTAAGGATGGGTTCCTACAAACAGTTCTGTGTATGCAAGAACGCAGTACTGCTTGCCTGCCTAAGGGTGATCATTTTTCTATTGCTTCCTTGGCTGTATTTTACTGTCTCTACCATGGTGATTGTTCTGATGAGCTCTTCCAACTAATCCCACCATCTCCTTTCCTACATAGGACAACACGTGCAGGCCTTAGATGTCACCCTCACACTGTGCAGAATATATGAGCAAGAACAAAGCAGTTCGGAGACTCTTTTCTTTGCCGCACCACCAAGACCTGGAATTCATTACCAGCACACGTGTTTCCTTCTTCCTACAGTGCAAAAGTACAAAGCATCTGATGAGGCCGCCAAGCTGAGTGCCACCATTGTAACACTTAGTGTCTGTAATGGTGACCCTCTTTCCTGAAATTTTGCCTTTAGCTTACCATCAGGCGAGGTGAGGTCAAGTTGGCGTGTCCTATATAAAAAAAAAAGTTAAATCATATTGAAATACGCCTTTCAGATCCAAATGTTCGGTTCTGCAATTTTTAATGTCATGTAGCTTTCTTCATTAAGAAAGCCGACATATATTTGTGTTCTTCATTAAGAAAGCTACATTTGGTTTCCACCAATAAAAATTCACTTCAGTAAATTGTGAGTGCACTTAAAAGAAGTTTATTACAATCACAAGGTTTTTGAATAAATTAATTAACTGAACAATTTAGTTTAATTTGATCTAGGTTCTTGTTATTGTTGAAATCCAGTGAAATCCACTCGTGATATTTATCTGTCGCTGATTAGCTTACCTCGTACTGATGTTGTGAAAAGTCGATCTTAGAGATCTCGGCATCAGTGGAGTCTTCATCGTGAGGGTCTGAAGATACACTGATGCGGACTCCGCTTGAGCTGTAGGAGAATTGACCTGGAAAAGAAGCAAATTTACCGCTATATTAAGATTTTATTACAAACTCAAATAAATAAACAGTAGTGTAAAATTTTAACAGTGTTGAGAGACGAAACTAGATGGCGCGGTGATGTATTGTTTGTGTTTGAGGCATTACGGGCCTGGGGGTGACGGGTAGGTCCGCCAGTCACCCTAGCAGAAGCAGGCCGCGGCTGAGGCATGCATTGCGCCCGGGGACGAGTTGCGTCTCTGCGGTCCCCAAGCCCGAGAAGCGCCAGATCGAGGAAAATCGACATTGGTCGGCCAGGGTGCGAGGGATATTGTTGCCAACCTCACGTCCCGCAACTAACAACGACCCACAGACGACGGCATGCCTTTTAATCGGTTCAAGTCCGTCATATTTGTGTTTAAATATTAAATTTTAGTGCCGTAAGTTGTAAATAGATGGCGTTGTAATTATTAAAAACCTACTATTATACTCCTTCGGGGATATAGGCGTGAGTTTGTTATGTTATGAATTTTATTTAAAATCATTTCGAGTACTTTTTCTCACACATCAGCACCATCGATAGATAGATAATTCTTTATTGTACACCAACAGATTTACAGTAGGACAAGTAGGTAGCATGTATACAGTTCAATATACAATGTACGGCCTTATCGCTAAAGCGATTTCTTCCAGGCAACCTTGGGATGGACAGTAATGTTATAAAAACAAAAGATATGGTGTAGATATCGGCTAAACTAAATAGAATGTGTTTTAGAAAGAAGAAAGAGAGAGAAACGTATAAGTATTATAAGAATACCTAATATACGGCTTTACATAAAGTATTATCATAATATACATATACTATAACACACAAATAGACATATAAAGTAAATAGTTCATACTAATATGAAGAGAAAATAATGACTGAGCACATAATTATTACCTACTGTGTACAACATGATAGGTAATGGTCCTTAACCATTAATTTAAAAACGTTTAGGGATTTTGCCTGTCTGATGTTCAATATCAATGCATTCCATAAGCGCACCGCCTTGACAGTGAAAGACTTGTCAGCAAAGTCAGTGGAATGCATTGGCCTCGTGCTTGTACAGTAGGAGTAAGATCACTTGAGTACTTTGTTAATCAAATTCGATCTGGTGCTGTCTGTACATACTTTCACATGAATCACGATGCAACAGCTGTCATCGAGCTTTGTGTCAAGTTCAAATTATTTAAATTCATTGATCCCAGGCATTGTTAAAAAATGCGGCCGTCACAGAACAACCAGTAGATGCGAAACTACACAAAAAGATCTTTTGTGATTCAATTTATACTGGGAATGTACTACAATAGATTCTCAAATAACGATGGAATCTGCAATGCATTAATATGTATGCTCCCCCATATCCTTTCTCTTTATGCATTTTTTTTTTTTATATATATAGGACACGTCAATTGGACTTCGCCTTGCCTGATGGTAAGCTGAAGGCAAAGTCCCAGAAAAGAGGGTCACCATTACTTACACATACCGTGTGACAATGGTGACACTCAGCTTGACGGCCTCATCATATGCTTTTTCACGCCCCGCTTAAAGGACCCGGGACTGTAGGAAGAAGGAAACACGTGAGCTGGTAATGAATTCCAGGCCTTAATGGTGCGACAGAGGAAAGAGTCTCCGAACCGCTTGGTTCTTGATCGGATGTTTTGCACCGTGTGCGGATGACATCTAAGACCTGCACGCGTTGTCCTGTGTAGGAAAGGGGAGGGTGGGACTAATTGGAAGAGCTCATCAGAACACTCCCCATGGTACAAACGGTAAAATACAGCCATGGACGCAACATCTCTACGCAGCTGTAAAGGTTCTAGGGTGTTCGTGATCTCGGGATTCCCAATGATGCGGACCGCACGTCGCTGCAACCTGTCGAGAGCATCTAGTAAGTACTTTGCTGAACCATCCCAGAGATGCGAGCAGTACTCCACACAGGAGCGAATTTGTATCTTGTATAGAAGACACCGCTGCTCCGGCGTGAAAAATGCATATGCTCAGTGCAAATATTTTAATGCATGGATGCATGGATTTTCCTGGATGTTTCATCATTCATTTCACCGGTCATCCTGGTTTCATTTAAAGAGTTGTTTCTTTATATATACCACTTAGGTGGCAGACAAGCACACGGCCCACCTGATGGAAAGTGGTTACCTATGGGCATGTTTAATAACAGAAGAGTCTCGCGCTGCCGACCCTGTTAACACGGAGAGTTTCTGCGCCGTCAGTGCATAAGACAAAGAAGGACAAACTTTTAGTCTTCCCACTGACAGCACAAACTCTCCAGTGAGCTATAGCTACCCTACTCACCACTGGGAACACAACACGAAGTTCTGTTTCTGTAGGGCGGTACTTCCCCAGTTGGACTGCTCAATTAAACGGAAACACTGTCGTGTCATACCTCCTAACAGTTGTACTTTGGGACCAGAGGAGCGCTCTCCTAACGTCTCTCCTGCTGATGAGGCATTTACGGGAACGATTGCTCTCGAAGCCCGAAACCCTGCACCAGAACCTGGTCATTCAATCAGCAGGTGTGTGCTCGCGAGTGAGGATTTTCGCATAAAACATACAATATGTGATTATGGTCTAGATTAGCGCTGTGTATTATGTCCTAAAATCTACTTTTTTTTCTAATTAGATTCTAAATACGGTTTTCGTAATAAATAAATACGTGTGGCTCCTTATCCCTATTCCATTCATGTTCCTATACCCATGCATACACAGTCCTCTTTATTTCCTTATCCGTGATCCTCACGCACGTACACAAGTATAGGAGGCAACGAAATAATGAAAAGCGTCATGTAAAGTGCCATTACAGAAGAACCTGATGGAAAGTGGTTACCGTGGCCTATGGACGTGTGCAAAACCAAGGAAGTCACACTAGCGCTGCCAACCCTGTAAGCACAGTTTCTGCGCCGTCACGTCAGTGTAAAAGACAAAGCAGGGCAAGATTTTGGTCTTCCCACTGACAGCACCAAAAGCTCGTGGCGTGAGCTCTGACTACCCTACTCACTGCCGGAAACGCAACACGAGGTTATTATGGCCGCGGTATTCTATAGGACGGAGGTACTTCTTATTATTTTATTTTATTTATATATTCTCTATGTACACCTAACTGCCCTAAAATATTCATCTCCTATTTTCTTATCTCCATCCTATGGTTGCCTGTAAGAAATTGCCGCAGAGCGATAAGGCCGCCATCTGTACGTGCCACGGAACTTGTATCACATATTCTAGTGTAATGTGTAATTGATATACAATAAAAACGTTATTATTATTATTATTATTGTTACTTCCCCAGACGGACTGCTCATTTGGAGGGGAATACCGTCGTGTCCATGTCGCTACGATGTACCTGCGCTGCGACCTCTGATGTACTTAGTAGTTGAATTGAATGCAATCTCCGGTGGTGCGGGTATCCGTGGGGATATTGCGACCAAAAAAAAGTAAACGAATGCACAACCGCTACGCCACTGACACCACAGAGGTCGTCATCGTCACTACCATAGTGAAGAAGTTTTTTACTCTGTTACCAGTTCGATTAATATGCGATTAAGGTCAAAAGTACATGATTTAGTAGTTAAATTGGTTATAAATAAAGTGAATAATTATTATGGGGAAAGAACTAGGAAATATATAGTGCTAAGGGTTTATAACAAATATCTATTATTCAATCTGTTATTAATAAATAATTTAAAGATGAAAAATAAAGCTGCATTTACAAGAAAAAAAAAGAAAAAAAAAATATAACATGATATATTATGTACCTAATTAGTGATATACAAATATATATTATATGTATGTATATCACTAATTACAAATTATTTGTATAATGCAAAAATAAATTAGCATAGGTTAACAATACAATGCATTCATCACTATCAACCAGATATTCATGTTAATACAAACATAGTAAATAAACAAATGGCAAAATGTATTATTCAATAATATAAATAAATTGGGTGGATGGGTAGATTTAGAGTAGAAAGTATTTAAAAATGTATGAACGAACGCTTCGCGAATTGTTTCGATCTTTTAGACAGCAGTCGGATTTTTCATTTTTTAATAATTAATTTTATATGCTAAAAGCTATCCTACCTAACGAAAACACATTGCTATTCAAGGAATTTTGATGACTAACACATTAACTTAATTACAACTAGTCTTTAATTACATTGAAATATTACAAATATCAAGAAATTCAACTGCACAGATGCCTTTCAATGTATAAACTTACATATAACTGTTCAACACGGCGGAATCAGGCCCCCATAGCGAGGTCAATGGCTCCGCTATCACCAGCTTGTGTAATGTTATTATTTCGTGATGTGAATATACTACATCATATGCACATTCCATAGAAAACATGTATAATGCCTATATGCATATAATGTACAACATTATTTTCGTCCCGGACGTAATTCAATATCGCAAAAGTGACAAGTGTTTTTTCTTCGGTTAGATTTGCATTGTTTTGCTGCGATTTGCGATTGGATCATTTCTGAGTTTTACATGAAGATATAGACATTTTTTTATTGTTACTAAATCACGCGAAATGTATGGAATGGAATAGTATATAGTCTAGTTTTATCCCAACCAAGCAGAAACAAAATCAGTGAGATATCATCATCGAAACGGTATTAGATCAACAATTTATCTCTGTGCAGAGTGACATCCAAATCCGTT
This sequence comes from Eilema griseolum, assembly GCA_963662185.1. Taxonomy (NCBI): domain Eukaryota; kingdom Metazoa; phylum Arthropoda; class Insecta; order Lepidoptera; family Erebidae; genus Eilema; species Eilema griseolum. Next base: position 7,038,384 of record OY759232.1, read on the forward strand.
CAGGTATTTTTGCGTTAAAGAGTAACAAGCATATCTATTCTAACAAACTTTGACGTTTAAACGTGTAGTCCATCCTAGTTCTTAGTATAAATACACAATGCTTTCCGCATTCATACGTTATATCAATCAGCTCTACGGTCGTCTTCGGCATAGTAAAAGAAGATCTATCTAGCCTGAGTCTTCGGGCATGTTTGTCGAAGCTTCCACCGCATTCCATCGACTATTTTATACAGAGCTTAAATACGAATATGCTGGTGAATGATATGACTCATCCCAGGAGAATATCAGCTGCGGCCATTACAATGATTTAGTGACTCATATGCGAAACTTCCTAATTTCATGAGTAATATCTATACTAATGTTATAAATGCGAATGTCTGTCTGTTGTCTTTACATGCCTTTTTTTACGTGCGAAAAATTCCTACGGATACCCCTCGCCGGAGCCGGTGCGAGAGCTTATGTCGGACTCGAACCGACTAAAACACGCGACGCTTGTGGGTCGTTATTGGTTGTCGAAGGTGAGGTTGACTGGCATATGCCTCGCACCTGACTCTCGATCTGTCCCTCCTCGAATGTGAGGACCACAGAGTCCCGAACTCGTCCACGGCTACATGCCTAGTTAAAAGAAAATTTTATTATCATAGCACCACATTGCACTTCATTTAGTAATACCATCCTGTATGAGAATGTACTACAAAAAATTGTGGATTGTTGGGAGTCCAATATTCATTTTTTGGTTCCACCTAGCCTGGTATACCTAGAAGTAATTGGCCATTGCTGATATAGTTCTAATAATGTCGCTGTAGATATATTTCAAAGTGCTCTACTAAACTCTGCCTAATTTGAGACAAGTCCATGTTTTACGAGAATCGGATCAAAGGATAAAATGTTACGATTACAGGACAAATATATGTAAATTGGAAGTTGAGCCATTTTCCCATTTTAGCATTCCGTTAAAATGTTTCATTTCCATTGCGGTCGCATTGTGTCTTATTCTTCATGACATTGGAATGTCTAGACAGACTAAAGTCTGTGACATTGAAAATGTCATACAGCCAATATTCGATAATTTTTCTCTTTAAAACAAAACAAACATTTCTATCATAATGCCACACATACATATGAAATTTTGAGTGTATGTCATGTAGGTATGTGGGAATGAGTGTGAGTGTCCTTGTGTATATACGCACATTATTAATTATTACACACACGTAAGTAATGGAGATTATATTCGTTGTCATATCATTATCATTGAAACTACTGGTCGGATTTCAGTAAAATTTTAACCCTTTTCCTCATATACCTCACTGTACATCTATCATCTCTAAATAACTTTTTTGAAGTCGGTTAAAAATATTTTAAATACATATAATCACGCCTTTATCCCCGGAGGGTTAGGCAGACGTGAATTAACACCCACATTTCACTCAAACATTGAATTCAGTCCCACGTAATAGCGGGTGAGCCTATTGCCGTCTTCCGGGCACTATTGTTGACTCGAGCAATGCATCTAAAGCTGAGTCTGGACTGTCTATATCTGTCTGGTGTTAAACAGCCATATTCCTTAGTCGCCTTGTACGACACCGCATGGGATGTGATGGGGTGGCCCAAATTCTACTCTGCCGGGAACCACGCGGCGGAAAAATATTTTACTTAGGTATTACTTTTTATATTGGACTGTGTCAGGTCAATAACTTTTGACAGAACGAAATCTGTCAAAAGCAAAAGTAATTCGTATGACATGTGTGAGAGCATGCGCATAGCTAGGAAAGAGTTTTGGGGTTCACATCACACATGTCATGATTAATTTCATACATATTTAGTTTTGTTGTTGTTTTGTTTTCTTAATCCCCCCGAGACTAAAAACCCGTCTACTCCAGTGTGAGAGCGTACGAGACTCTGAGCAGAATCAGATTTTTTCCTTTTCATTGCATTTAGACGACAAACAAGTTAAATAATTAACTATATTATGCTCTACTACATATGTTCACAAACCAAACATTGTCAAACACAATCAAGCGCCTACAATATGGGGTTCTTCAAGAGGGGCATCAGAAGGTTTCTTCATGGTCGGCAGCGCGAGTGTGACACCCCTGGTGTTGCATACGTCCATAGGCCACGGTAACCGCTTCCCATCAGGTGGGCCGTGTGCTTGTCTGCCAACTAAGTGGTATAAAAAAAAAATAATAGACAAAAGAATTTCGTTGTGTCAAAGTTTTAATCTACCTAGAGTTTTACTTTTGACGTTTCGTAATTTCTGTTTTCTTTGTCTTGTATCTAATAAATGAAACCGCTAGAAGATTGAATTTATACATATTTTTTTATATTCACCGAATATACCGTCAATTGACTATACCCGCTACATGGTAAAAAGCTGAGGTGCAGTCCACCACCACAGATTTCTTGCACAATATTTCTTAACTTTTTCATAGAAATATTTGTACTAATGTATCTGACATTCTGACTAGACTACGCCAGCATGCGATTTAATGTTAATAATACTTATGAATTGACTCAGCGATGAAAACAACTTGGCAACACTCAATTTTATAATTTAGATTACGGTTTTCTGTCCTTGGATTTAAATTAATCATGTAAAAAAATAATCAGTTTAAACGTTTGATGCATTGCGTGGATCGGTCGCATGAATTAGTAATCGTGCTAATTCTCTTCTTCATCCAAGAGTCAATCCTGGTTGCGTCCAAGGCTAGAAGTTGGGGGTCCAGGGTATCTATTCTATTCCGTCTAATATACTGCCCCCGGACACCTCAACCCCTGAGAAGTCTGCACCAGAACTTCGTTAATCAGTAGGTAGGTATTCTAGCGCGCAGGTGATGTTGACTAATTGACTAGGAGGGCCTGGGACCCCGAAGATATTTTGTACCTTTTTTATCCGACTACGGTAAAATCAAAGGAGGGTTATGAGGGTTATGATCATTAGAAGCATCTTGATTGTCCGCTAATTACGTGTCACTGATTCTAATGTGGCGCCCTCTAGCGGCCATCAAGTATCGTGTTAAAAAAATTGAGATAAGTTTCCCGTCAGTGGTATCAAATGAAAGGGCTTAATTAGCTCAGTTTAAATATATACTTAAATTAAATGCTGTTGCTTGCCCCAAAATATTATAAATAAAGTTTATGACTAAAACCACAGAACAGTTAAAGGAGGAGACTTTAACTGTTCTGTGACTAAAACCCCCTTGTGAAAAATCACGCCCTACATACACACTACAACTTACTAGTATAAAACTCGCCGGGTAATTTACCATGTTTATTATTTTTGCTGAGAAAAACAATAAACATGGTAAATGTTTCCTTCTTCCTACAGTCCCGGGTCCTTTAAGTGAGGCGTGAAAAAGCATATGATGAGGCCGTCAAGTTGAGTGTCACCATTGTCACACGGTATGTGTAAGTAATGGTGACCCTCTTTTCTGAGACTTTGCGAGACGATATAATAACTAATATATTTTTATTAACTAATAAATGTCTAATATATAGAACAATATAAAAAAAAAAAAATATCCCGGCGAGTTTTACACTAGTAATGTGAATGACCGTGTCAATCTCAAATCATACACTAGAACTTACTTTTACAAAACAATACATTCTAGGGAAAAGTGGCATACGACCACTACAGTACTAACCTTGATATTTTCTTGTTTAATACTTTTTAGGGCGTGATTTTTCAGTAGTCGTGTTTTTTTCAGTAGTCGTGTTTTTTTCAGTAGTCGTGTTTTTTTCAGTAGTCGTGTTTTTTTCAGTAGTCGTATTTTTTTCAGTAGTCGTATTTTTTCAGTAGTCGTGTTTTTTCAGTAGTCGTGTTTTTTTCAGTAGTCGTGTTTTTTTCAGTAGTCGTGTTTTTTTCAGTAGTCGTGTTTTAGTGAAGCGTCGGTAGTTTTGTGGTTAAAGAGTCGACCTTACGATCGAAAGGTCCCGGATTCGAATCCTGACCATCACACTAGCGACGTGAACCCACTGCTAACACAAGCAATTTAGCTTAGCTGTTAGAGGGAATATTAGTAATTTCGGCTCTAATATTCCTAAAAAAAAACAAATAAAATATCGTGATATCGCGATAGAATCTGTTAAAAAGTGATATTCGCGTAAACTTCAAACAGTCTCATTAATTAATTAATTATGCCACGATCTAGTGTTAAAAACGATCACGGTGTCTACCTAAACTGAATTTTATTAGGAGTATTGGCCGACGGCCCTGAATTTTTTTTCCTTTTTTTTTTTTAATGCGATCTGTCTAGGAGACATTCAGCAATATTTAAGTAGTGATGGATGATCTGTGAGGTACAAGTCCTATTACTCGCCCTCTAATTTTATTTTTTTATTTTATAGGAGGTCTTGAGGGACTCTTCACTCTTGGGAATATTTCCTGCCGTGATATAACGCGGTAAACGGAACTATTTTCCTTGTAGACCACACTCATACTCATACCGCACTTAATCACAGACCGAGATGGAATCACATCACCAGAGGCTTTTAATCTCTACATTGGTGCACGTAATCTCCACATTGGTGTACGTGATCTCCACATTGGTGTGAATAATCTTCACATTGGTGTACGTGATCCCCACATTGGTGCACGTAATCTTCACATTGGTGTACGTAATCTCCACATTGGTGTACGTAATCTCAACATTGGTGTACATGTTCTCCACTTGTTTTACGTAATCTCCACATTGGTGTACGTGATCTCCACATTGTTGTACATAATCTCCACATTGGTGTACGGCCTACAGCAACATTTATCTCTTATGTTTGAAGCACACGCGTTGGCGTTATCAATAAATTTTAGAATTATCAACAAACTAGTGATTATATAAATGTTTACAAAATATCCGTATAAAACGATAATAACGATATGATTGCTTATTTTAGTAACGAAATGTTATTTGTTTACATTTCCAAAGACAAAATATAATTTTATAGTCCATATTTAGACATCATATAGTTCCTATTATAGCTACTCTATGATTTATTTTATATCATCTATGGATAGTATAACCCATAGAAATATGCACTCTTTGTATACCTACTGTATATCGGTATTGGTACAAGTGGTGATAAAAAAGTGATATCACCATGAGGTTGAAAAGATGTTATGACATTAAATAAACAACTATTTTTTAATGGATTCTATTAATTATTGGCGGTTGCTATCTTTAGGCTATCCGTGACTATCTGTAACAATAAAAAAAATCCTAGCAAATAAATCGCAAGAGAATCCGGTATTAAAACTCGTTGACTTTATGACAGTACTACTTACTGTAATGACAGATATAATGAAGTTTTTCATTAACATCTTAACGTATTAGTTCTATTAACCATTCTATTAGCAGGTAGGTAGGTACAATGTACATACCTATTGCTTAATCATCACAACCATCATCCTCCTAACCTTATCCTAAGTTTATTTGGGGCCGGCGCAACATGTATACTTTTTCCATTCATTCTAGTTGCAGTCATCTCAACATTCACTTCCTTCTTAACCACATCATCGTTCACACAGTCCATTCACCTCATTTTAGGTCTCCCTCCCCCTTCTAGCCACCCACTTCCATAGTTGGTGCCTTCTACATATTACTTGCCTGAACCAGGACAAACGATTTCCTCGTAGCTTGCTACTCTCAAACTTCCTGTAATATATTCATTCCTAATCTTGTCCATTCTTGTCACACCACACATCCATCTCATCATTCGCATCTCGGCTACATGCAACCGTCTTTCATCCGTCACCTTTACGGGCCAGCTCTCTGATTCTCCATACCTATTGCTTAATAAGTAAATAAACTGTTTTATTAAATACTTATCTTAATAGAAACAAAATAAAGAAAAATAACAATTGGATGACAACTTATAACAAGCTTTTAAAAACATGTCAACAAGACGATAGAGGTCGACCTCAAAAACCTAAACTAATGATTTTGGTAAACGAGGAGCAAGCACCTTACACATCTACGAATCCGTAGACGTACGACATTAATTTTGCTATTTAAGACCTCAAAGTTTGAACCCTATCACAAGAACACCCGTACGACCCTCATTTTAAGACCCACTTATAGATGGGTTTTTTTTTATACCATTTAGGTGGCAGACAAGCACACGGCCCACCTGAGGGAAAGTGATCACCGTGGCCTATGATCGCGTGCAAAACCAAGAGTCACACTCGCGCTGCCAACCCAGCTGCCATCGGTGTAAACGTCAAAGCAGGACAAGCTTTTGGTCTTTCCACTGACAGCACAAAAACTATCCAGTGAGCTCTGGATACCCTACTCACCGCCGGGAACACTACACGAGGTTATTACAGCCGTGGTATTCTGTAGGGTGGAGGTATTTACACAGTCGGACTGCTCAATTGGGACGGAAATGCCGTCGTGTTCTACCTCTTACTATGTATATTGGTGTATACTATGATTATATTATACAATAGGTATATTAGTATAAAAAGTTTAGAAACTACGGCAGTATACGAGCGTACATTTATGACTGAACACAATGTATTCGATTATGATAAATATGATAATCAATTTCCTCATAAATACATATTAAAGGATATTGTAAGAACCTCATTTGCCTATTGGCGAGATTTCTATTTATCATTGTTTAAGAATGCAGTTTATTGAACTCTCTGTTTACTCTCGTTCAGGCTAGATTTCACTAGTGAAAATTCTTTTATATAAACTTAGTTTTCACGGTTTTACTCAATGTCATCGAGTTATAAGTGTTCACTTAGTTTAAATTGATTTTAACATGTATAATTAATTAACTGGGATCAGCACTGTGGCTGTGACTTTGGTCACAAACTCAACCTTGAAATACATAGAAAATTTGTTTTGAAAGAGTATTATTACTAGGTTGCTGCAATTGCTAGTCCCCCCTCCCCCTAATTTACTGTAAACCCATCACGTTACAATAATAGTGTTATAGCCAGATTCAGACTCGGGATCCCCAAATCGTACGACTGACTTGTTAACCTTTAAACTACCAACGATCACACAATGGTGATTTTCTAATAGATAGTACCAAGTAGCACAGTGGGTACTAAATCCTGTTGGAAGGGCCAAGGTCCAACTAAGCTGAGAGGGGAGTGGATTCTTATCTGTATTCGAAATCCGAATCCATCCGAAATATTGGATGCCTTAGTCATTATTGCTACGGCTTATATGAAAAAAAAAATGAAAAATCCATACCGTTACTTGTTTCGGATCCTGACATGCTGATAGTGGTGACAGATACGTGTCCCCCCTCCACCTTCACAGTGTCGCCTTCACTGGTCATCGCGGTACTCATCACCAGACAACACTCACACCATCACCACTCAATTTATCGATAAATTTTACAGTTACTTTTCACTACACTATATCACACAAAAATATCCGTCTATGGTAAATTCTTAGAAAAATACTGTCCGTAAATTTTTCAAAAAATATTTTGTCTTTTCCTCATAATTGTTTCAATAATTATATTGTAAATATTTCTTAACATGACATCATCTAACGTCGCCTCTCATTTTTAAGGCAACTTTATGATTCAGTCTTGCGAAGTCTGTGTTCCTTTTACATTTCTTGGCTGAATGCAAGTTGAAGGGCCAGGGTGCTTGATTTTGAGTGACACATGGATACGTAGGTGAACGATCCGATGATAAAACCAGCATCTTGGGCAACCTGAAAAGGAAGAAAAAACACCTTATTAAAATGTATTTTATACGCTTACGAAATTTGGTTAAATAAACAAAAAAAAGAGCACTAATCAAAAGTTATAATTTAAAAAAAAAACCTCGCAACGTGGACGCATGAGTATTTAAAATTAAAACAAACAAAAAGAGGCCAAACACAATTCTCTATTCAACGTGTAGCTCTGTTCGAATTTTGAATAAAGTGTCGAGCGTTTCGAAACAGTGTGTTTGTGTACATGCACGAGACGCGGACGCGTCGCGCGGCCTTGCGAACGCGCCCAGTGCTGCGCGATAATGCGCGGTATTATTATCGATACGCCACTCGACGACCCCTTGTGTCATTGGCATTCTGTTTACGAGGGCGAAGCTCGGTCGCGATAGCGACGATACGCGTCATACTCACTTATTGAATGAATTGCCGTTTTCGACTTGACTTTTTAATAATGATAACCTTTTATTATTTCACACAATATTGTTAGTTCTAATTAAGCAATGAATTGATCACTATGATTAAAAGTTTTAGTTTTTCTTCTATGACATTTATACGTCGTGTCATAACTCATACATAACATCATAGAACTAAATTCGGTATCGAAACGATTGGCACTGCGGCGTGTATTACACGGTCAGTTATCGATAAAACCAGTCACTAGTATAATTCAAAGAAGGCAGTGGGGAGGGGCGACGTGCGGCCTTCACGGAGCCGGTTGTAGCGACCGGCCGGCCGCCAGCATTTCGCCTTTCGCGAGCAGGACTGGTCCGCCGCTCCCAATTACCGAGTCGCGCCAACACACTCGATAATGGTCGAGATGAGCGTATTACGTACAAAGCTGAGTAATTAAATACGAGACCTATTGCATATGTGGACAACTCGATAATGTATGAATCACAATTTACCGCTGCTGCCATGAAAGTAAAGCTTACACCGTAAAGCTTTCAACCTGTCATTGATAATTCGTACAGATAGAATTTCAAATCATTTCGAATGCACCGTAAGAGCACGGATAGATATCAGTCGATGCTGTCTGGCGGGCCAATTAGCGTCCAATAAAGTCTCTTGCCCCCAGACATTTGTCAGTTATCGCTATCAAGTACTCAGACAGCGGCGCAGTTGCCTTGGTAACGTAATTAACTATCAATTACACAATATATGGCATGTCTAGTTGCACTATTATCGTTGTTTAGAAACAGTTATTATCATGCTTCATTATATATTACTCATTTCATAGTTTAAACATAATAATGATACATGTGCGTTCAAATATTAATTCATTAGTTGATCTCTATCTTGTTCTATAATTACGTTCCGTCGCCATTAAAATCGTTTTATCTCTTTCTGACATTAGTCATATAGAGTTTTAGAGCGAGACGGTGAAAATTTTTGTGTCCTAATAAAAGAAGTTCACCCGCACGCAAGATGGCGTCACCGTGGCCTAGACAAGGCCGAGCGGTCATTTGTACGATACGCCAGACGAGTTGCTTTGTCTGCCTCCTATTTATGGATTATCTATTCAACGTGCTAACTTTTAAAGTGGTTCGGTAAACATCTTTTATCATTACCGGAAACGTTCACACCATATATAAATTTAAATAATTAATGTTTCGCATATCGGTTCGTTGCCTAGGAAAATAAGTGAATTTTCCAACTTCTTGCTTAAAATGTGGCATAGATACTGATGAAATGGTTCACTATAGCCTTAAGTATATAAAAACTACGCAAACTTACACAACTATCTAAAGACATGCACAATACTGAAATCTAAATACTACGACGGACAAAACGCAGCCATTTGACGTGGTTCTAAACAGGCTTCAATTGCTTAACTCGAAACTGTTAGCGGTTGCTAAAGTACAAGTTGAAAAGATATATTTTTACTCATTTGCTCATTGAAGACCTGGCACATCATAATCATCGGCCTGCCCTTTCCCCAAATATTTGGGATTGCAACATTCTCTTCCATACTATCCTGTCATATCATCAGTTACTTTTCTTGCAATATCTTCTTTCATGAATCCGGGATCACACCTTAGGGCGAACGATGCAATATTTGGGACGTACAAGCAATACGAACTACACCAACTGGCTGGCAACTTGAACGCTAGTCAAAACAAAATAATACGCTGAAAAATGTTATTTATAGGATCGGTAAAGCGATAGTCCTTGCTTTGTTGTAATAAGTTATCGATAAGACTGTGGGAGACGAGGCGTCGACCGATAATTATCTTAAGGTCACTTCACTATCTATGACGTAATTGAGTGCCATGCATTGTGATAGTGATGGATGTCATACGATACAGGTGTGTTGATTCCAAATTCAAATATTAATTGGAAAAATATGATACTGAGTACGTTCTTTGTGTTTGTATTAAGGCTGATTCACACCAAACGAGCGAATGCTCATTCTATTCCCTCTATGTCAAATTCTATTAGTGTAAACAGAGGCAGAAAGCTCTTGTTCCAGCTCTAGCTCTATGTTAGTTTGGTCTAAATCCACCTTTACTCACTTTTGTTCAATTAATAATGTATAAAATATTGTTTGCCACTGATAATTTCTTATCTAATCACAAATCGTAAAGCATTTTTTAAGATAATATTATAGTGATATTGAAAACATACTTGTGTAAAGTTAAATTCTTACACAAAAGAATAATTGACGTGGGCATGCTCCCGCTCTCATTATAATAGGTAATAATAATTACTTAGCTCAGTTACTGTTTTATTTCCCCAAAAATGTATAACATATTTTAGTCAAATAAATATTGTCATGCGTAGATGATAACACGCTTATCCTTTGTTACGTCAATTATTAGATAACATAATAAATAATAAACAATTGGATTGTACAAATGCTCGTAAAGAAACTTGGGTGCTGCAACTGAAAATTCGTTGAAGTCTGTGTCAATGTAGTAATTCATACCAACGAAATTGGAAAAAAGGTGTACATATTAACTTACTAAAAAAATGTCACTTGTCACAATTCATATGTCAAAAATTAAAAAAAAAAACAACGTCAACAATAAAATATTTTTGGCATTCCGATTTTAAATAAGATTTTGAACGAATAAATTATAAAACAACAGTTATTTCATCGCATATCAAAGAGGATTCGCTCACCAAATCGTGACATGGCAATACTAACGCAGAATACCGTAGAGGAAAACTTGCACGTTAATTTCCAACATCCTTGACCCCGAGGTCGTCTAGCCCCGAGTGCGACGCACCCTATCGCCCACGCACTAAAATAGACGAGGTTAATACTCCCTAGTACAGTCAGCACCACATGCATCTAGAATACAAAGTTTCTAAATTATTTAAATACCAAGGTATTAAGAGGTTATCAAACTGTTTAATTCTATGATATATTTTAAACTGTAGATACGTTATCAGCACTCTAAAATACAACAAAATAATGATGACTTTTGTCATAATTTTTTTGCAATAATCAGAGATGTGACGTGGGATACGAAAAAAAAATGTGTTTAATTAAAAAAAAAATTAAATGTGTTTAATTCATAAAAATTAATAATATTGACATAACTATTATAAGTGAGAAGCATTTTTTATATATATAGTTTTTGCGCCATTTTTAAAAGCCGCCATATTCCTGCATTGCCTATTGTATTATCATCCGAAATAAAGTTGTGTACGAAATATCAGAACAATCAGTCAGCAGGAAGGGGGGAATACCAAAGTATTCATTTTGAGAACTTAGTAAGTCGACATCGAACTGTAGTACAATTCTCTAAGCGTATAGCGCTGCGACAGCCTTTACAGAAACTGCTATTGGTCGGATCGTGTGACGTCACTGGCGATCGACCAATGACAATCTCTTTCAAGGATATCTTTTTTTTATACAACTTAGGTGGCAGACAAGCACACGGCCCACCTGGTGGAAAGTGGTTACCGTGACGTATGAATGTGTGTAACACCAGTGCAGTCATATCGGTGCTGCCGACCCTGTAAGAACAGCGATTTTGTGTGCCCTCAGCGCAGAACACAAAATCAGGACAAGCCTTTGGTCCCACTGACAGCACAAAATCTCTCCAGTGAGGTCTGGCCGCCGGGAATACAACACGAGGTTATTATAGCCGTGGTATTCTGTAGGTGGTGTCTTAGCGCTATGCTCGACGTTGTGTCCTTAGAGAATTGCACAATTGATGCTGACTGTACTTGACTATGGAACAAAGAAGTACCTGACTTACGCGACGAAGACAACGATGGTGCAATTCTGATTCTTCCTTGGCAATCAAGATAGCATTTATAGAATGGTGATTTCAGAAAAATGACAATTGAAAATATTAACAATGGTTAATCTACACATCCATGAAACTGCTGTTTTTTAGACGAAAGGCGTTAATTTCGATGCAATTACTAGTGCATTTCGAGTAGATAAACTGCATCATTTTACTGCGAGAACGCCAAACCACAGCAGCATAATTACCCTAGCAACAAATATCTAAGATTATTTTCTATTTACTCACGATTAGTAATAATGACATAACATAACATAACATAAACTCACGCCTATAACCCCGAAGGGGTAGGCAGAGATGCTAGCACCCACATTTCGCCAGTTTATGTTTAGGTCCCAATGTAATAGGTGGGCGAGCCTATTGCCACTAACCGGGCACTTTTAACTATTACCGCGGTAGTAATAATGATTATGAAATAATACTATTCATTTTTTTCATATACTTTTATAACTAAGTCCTTATTCCATATCTATTTGAAGTAGACCCAACATACTTGATTTATCCATTCATTTCTGGTTGCAGTCATTTAAGCATTCACTCCCTTTTTATTTTTTTGTATTTTTTTATACCACTAGCACAAGGCCCACCTGATGGGAAGCGGTTACCGTGGCCTATGGACGTATGCAACACCAGGGGTGTCACACTCGTGCTGCCGACCATGAAGAAACCTTCTGATGCCCCTCTTGAAGAACCCCATATTGTAGGCGCTTGGGAAAACCGCAGCAGGGAGGTCATTCCACAGCTTGAGTGTGCGTGGGATGAAGTTTCTTTCATACCGCACAGTGCGCACCGTCTCAGGTCCCTTTCTGGCCATATCATCTTTCACACAGGCCATACATCTCTTCTTTGGTCTTCCACAACATAATATCAATTACGGATAAAGTGAGTAAGTAATCAACTACCTACCAGCACAGTACTTCTATCTAAATAATAAATCAATGTAAGTACACTGAGTACCAAGAGTGTGTGGGATTCGCACGTCAGACCGATTTCGTAAGTGTCATAAACTCATACACATTAAATAATGAGCGAAAGTGATACAGATTACTTACTAATTTATTCATTTCTGTATCAAAATTTTCACAACTAGACTGTGTCTTTCGGTTCGTTTATAGTCTATCATTTTTTAATTTCTAATAACTTTCTATTATGAGAACCTACTAATTTCTATTAGGCGTCATCTTAATAGAAAGCCATTACGCTATCGTCGTGCGAAATGGCGATACGAATATCGCGCAGCTACGCGATTGCAACTGTTCAAAGACGCTCTAATCGCCTAATAGATTGTGTAAACGCGATGTAACGGGCTAATGTAAATGGTATAGTAATAGATATTCCATAGATACATAAGTACATATATTCGCGGATTCATTAGAGAAAAAATTGTGAAAACTTTTTTTTATACAACTTAGATGGCAGACAAGCACAGGGCCCACCTGATGGATAGTGGTTACCGTGACCTACAAACGTGTGTAACACCAGTGAAAGAATAGAGATTTTATGTGCCCTCAGTGCAGAACACAAAATCAGGACAAGCCTTTGGTCTTTCCAATGACAGCACAAAAACTCCAGTGAGCTCTGGCTATCCTGCTCACCACCGGGAACACAACACGAGGTTATTATAGCCGTGGTATTCTATATTACACAATTACATACAATTTGTAATCGCTTTTTATTAGAACACCGCCTTATGGCGGTAGTAGGCGGTGTTCTAATAAAGGAAGGAAAGAAAAAGGAAGTTTAAAATAAGTATATTTACGCCGCCATACATCTGTTGATCACTTATCAATCTTATCACAAAAAAATGATAAAAGGAAGTATAGAAAATCACAACTGTTCGAAATAAAACAATTTGAATTTGAATAGAAAATACACATTGTGTATCAGAAAATACAAAACATAAGATTACAGATTAAAATGATGTTGCTAATGAAAGGTATATAGTATCGTGAACTGCGATCTCTTTCTTATTTACATCCTTTAGATGAACTTTAATGCTTTAGAAGTAAAGGCGAATATAGCCTGGTCGTATTCTCGAAAAATATTACTTAGCTACCTTTTAAGTAGTTAATCCTATCAATTGCGATATAGGTTTCATGTTATGTAAAAAGTTAAAATGAACCACAGTATAGTTATTACGATAATTATTACAAAACAGGATGACATTTTAAGATGGGCTAAAGTTTAGAAAGTTGAGAAGACGTTACAATTTACAATTTTAGCAAAGCAATACCAAATTAAAATCCTTTTTTTTATTATGTGAGGCGAATTCATTCAAAACGACAATTAATATAACTTGCTTTTCCTTGGAGTGGGATACGTCAGTTATTTTTTTTTCTATTTCTGTTATCCCACTATAGTTGCGGCTCGCTATGATGGTAGTTTTGACATGACTGGTTCTGCTCGTCGTTCTATTTTTTGGTTCGCTTAATATTGAACAACGAACTGTTAGACGAATTACCAAAGAAAAATATGGCGAGACTGGCACAGAAGAAAATAAACTTCACACACTAAAATTGAGAAAACGAGCAAATCTAGACGTGTCAAAACGGCCATCATAGCGTGCCGCAACTATAGTTACTTGGTACTGTATACTAAATAAGGATAAGAAAAATACATATAATGTATAAAACAAATTCTTAAATTTAAAGACTTAACAATAAGACGTGCGAACACTGCTTCGTACTTTAATACGAAGTAGTGTTTGTGCACGTCTTATTGTTTCTGGCAACGCATTCCATAGGCGCGTTTATTGAATGGTAAATGTATTATTTCCATCAGGGAACCATTTCAAATGTATATGCATATCCAATTTCAGTTTTTTGGCGACAATTCGTTGAATAACTCAGAATAGAGAATAGGCCCATTCTGCTCATAAGGATTCAATTTAAATTCAATTGGCTCTTAAAGTCAAATGAATTGTAAAAAACGACCGCAAATGAAAATTACATACATAGATATAATCACGCCTTTATACCCGGAGGGTTAGGAGGTGTATAAACGCTATATAAGAGCTTATTGTCGTCTTCCGGGCACTATTGCTCAAGTGCTTGGCTCAAGCCATGCATCTGAGGCTGAGACAACAATATAAACACCTCAACAAAGTCTAGGGAACAAGATGACCCCAATTATTTTTTTTCGTGTAAATCTTGTTTTGCAAATAACTGGCAGCAAATAAATAAAAATAGAATAAAGTAGATTACAGAGTTGTTCGAAATTTAAAAATAAATTTAAATAAGTAATGATTTTCGAATATGGAGGGAAAACTTTTAAAAGTGTTTGATTGTGCAGTTTCTCTGAGGCAAAATAAAAATTATTTTTTTTGATTGTAAATAACGTTTATTATCAATAATACGTCTTTTACGTATGGTTTGTGCATTTTTGTGACTGTAGTCATCATGTCACGTCGTCATTTAAGTCGCGAAGAGATGTTAAGTGCTGTTGGTATGCTGCAATCTGGACGAACTCAACGCGACGTAGCGGATGCTGTCAACACCCAACCAAGCGTAATTTGTAGATTATGGGCACGCTACAGGTCTACAGGGGATGTTGCCGAACGTCACAGGGGACGAAATAGGGTTACTACCCCGCGACAAGATCGTTTCTTGCAAAATTCCGCAAGGCGGCAACCCACGATTACTGCTCGTCAGTTGGTCGCAGGCCTCCAGTCTCAGCATCAAGTGGTTATTAGCGATCAAACTATCAGAAGAAGACTACACGAAGCCAATCTTTATGCTCGCAGACCGCTTAGGGTTCCAGCTCTTCGACGTGGAAATCGAGGTCGTCGCTTATTGTGGGCTAACGCACATTTACAGTGGACCGACCATCAATGGGCACGGATTCTGTTTTCTGACGAATCTTGCTTCGGTTTTCATCCTGATTCGAGAAGAGTGCGTATATGGCGAGTTCCTGGACGTCGGAGTCGTCTCCAGAATCCGCAAGAAGTTCATCCTTACTAAGGTGGAACAATCATGGTATGGGCTGGAATTCGCCTTGGTGGAAGGACCGACCTCGTTTGGATACGGGGCAATTTGAATGCAAACCAATACATTCAGGAGGTTATACACCCCATGGTAATCCCTCATCGACAGCAGTTCGGTCAAGATTTTATGTTCATGCAAGATAATGCACGGTCACACACCGCGAGGGTAGTGGTCAATGCGTTAAGCGAGCACAATATGACGACGTTGGAATGGCCTGCTCAGTCTGCCGACCTCAATCCCATAGAGCATGCCTGGGATTTGCTTGGGAGAATAGCTTTCAGTGATTCTTTGGAAAATCTGAACACTGAAGAACAACTTTTTTTACACCTTCGCAGTGTATGGAGCCATATTCCACAGACGATGATTGACAATCTCATACTAAGTATGCCACGCCGTTGTCGAGCTGTTGCTAATGCTTTAGGAGGTCCTACAGATTATTAAAAACGTTCAAAGTACGGTTAATTACTGTATTTCTTACTACCTCGTTATTTTTGTGCCTAATCATAGAAGGTTGTAATACTCAACATTGGCACTATTCAATTCTTTCTTAAAAAAAAAAAAATTGGTATGAAAATGTTTTTATTAAAATTAAAATTAAAAACGGTATAAAAATACCCTTCTATTGATATAAAACACTCACTATTACAAGAAAGGGTTTTTAAATAAAAACTAGAAATGTCCTTGTTCCCTAGACTTTGTTGATGTGTGTATTATTGTATTACAAATATACCATTTTTGACATTTGGGTAAAATGAAGTGGAATCGAAACTGAATTTAAACCATAGGTAATAAAAATTTGCAGAATTGGCTATGGTTGTCATGCTGTCATGATGAGGCATGCACGTTATCATGTTTGGGTACCTATCATTTTATACGAACTGCGTCACGACAAAGGCTAGTATAGTGTATTTAGGGTTATTATGGCTGCCATAATTCGTAAGTAAACTTTTGAGATGGGTGTTAGTTTTTGGCATGAAATCAATTTGCGTTTATCAACCTGAGAAAGACATTAACCTCTAGAGCAAAAACGTAAAACGTGAAAAACGTAAAGGAGTTAGGACACGACGGTATTCCCGTCCGAATTAAGCAGTCCGACTGGGTAAGTACCTCCACCCTACAGAATACCACGGCTATAATAACCTCGTGTTGTGTTCCCGGGGCGGCGGTGAGTAGGGTAGCCAGAGCTTACTGGAGTTCTGCACTGAAGGCACATAAAATCTCTGTTCTTACAGGGTCGGCAGCACGTAACTCCACTGGTGTTACACACGTTCATATGTCACGGCAACCACTTTCCATCAGGTGGGCCGTGTGTATGTCTGCCACCAAGTTGTATAATTTTTTTTTTTTAAATAACTTAATGTACAAAATACATCATCATGATCATCTGAGCCTTTTACCAACTCAGTTGGAAATATTTGAATCGAATTGCAGTCTACGAAACGGCCGAATTCCCATATTTTCCGGTGAAACGGTGACAAGGAAGGATCTCATTGTGATAAGAATGTTCAGTCATTCTAAGACTAACCTGACTAATATCGCATACCTAACCTTGCAATGTGTTAACCTACTCCGTTGCTATATAACCATGAGCCCCAGTCAGCTACTTCTCCTTCATTTTAATTTGGTTTATCTTAAGGGAACGTCCATTAAACTGTGTACCTATTGCCTCTAACAACATTTCGCCGACTGATTTTCGATCCCACGTAATAGAGGGCGAGCCTATTGCCGCCAAGCGAGCACTTCGTCATGCGCTGGACAACAGCTCTATCCCGTAGTCGATACCTACGGGAAGAGATGCGAAGGCCGGGTGAGCCTATTCCACTCCAGCGGGTACCAACACGGCACTATATATCGCGATGCTGTTAATTTTGATATTATTGATGTACAAACGCGACTCGTCAGTCAGACTCGGAGTAATATAGGTATTACTCCCGCAGAACAGAAAAAAACTTTCCTATAATTACTCCGATATCACGAGATTTATTGATCCTTGCCTAACGTTTCCATTAATTGGCTGTCTTGTTACAACAGGTGTCTAGCAGGCCAGTTCAGAACAGGGCAGGCCGTTGACACAAGCGTAGATTTTACGTCGATCAGCCGTTCACCTCTTGTCGCCAACTTTCTTATATGACTAATCGTATGTTTTCTAGTCTAGACAGTTTTATTTACTTACTTCATGAATAAGATATTCCATTCGATAAATACGAGTAAGTAAGGATTTATGTGTGCTTCTTTTTTAAGTGCGGAAAATCCCCACGGATACCGTCAACACCGGAGCCGGTGGGAGAGGTTATATCGGACTCGAACCGACAAAAAACGCACGACACTTGTGGGTCGTTTTTGGTTGCTGAAGGTGAGGTTAACAGGCATATCCCTCGAACCACAGCCGGTGTGCCTAGACTTGTTAGAAATTTTGTTTTAATTCATATTTACGTGGAAATTTTTAATTCGTTTAATACCGCGGTATGAGTAATGGACTGCTGAAACGAGGTCTCGGGTTCGATCCCAGGTTTTACCATGGCACACACCAATGACTTTTCGAAGTTATGTGTGTGTTTATCGCAGGTTCATAAGTGCCCGGTTAATGGAAATAGGCTCGCCACCTATTACATTGGGACCTAAACATAAACTGGCGAAATGTGGGTGCTAGCACCTCTGCCTACCCTTTCGGGGATATAGGCGTGAGTTTATGTTAATGTATATTATGTACTGTATGTTTAAAAGGTAGTCGCAGAAGTCAATGTAAACCAAATCAAGAAAAAGAGTCAGAGAGGGGACCATGGGCTCCAAAGTGCTATCTTTGGATGCTTTCGGGACTAACGTTAAATTTATTAAGCAAGTAATTAACCGGTTCCCTTTCTGGTATTTTCTACCATTCGCTACGAGCACATACACTAGATTACCTGTTTGAAGGTCATCCAGAACTCTAAACAAGTAATTTACAATTTAAGGAAGTCATTGGATGCGAACAGCTTCATGTATACACAATTACACATATATTTGTATAA
This sequence comes from Eilema griseolum, assembly GCA_963662185.1. NCBI lineage: Eukaryota > Metazoa > Arthropoda > Insecta > Lepidoptera > Erebidae > Eilema > Eilema griseolum. The sequence continues at coordinate 7,057,316 of OY759232.1, forward strand.
CATTACTTTGAACAGCATCTTATCAACATAGAATGAAAATATAAACAAAGTGTCATAGAACTACAACATAGGACTTATAATCAGGTACTCTTATTCTATTTCCAAAGAAAAAGTAAATAAATAGGAGATTGTGAAGCGTATGGTCGACACTTCTCGTGATCAGAAGGCTGGCCTCTTCTTAGGTCAGAGAATAAGCATTGCCATACAACGTGGCAATGCTGCCAGTCTTCTGGGAACGCTACCACAAGATGCATACGATGCGGAGGAATTCCATGACGCATTTTAACTTTTGTTTTATTTAATTATTTTTTTTTATTAATGTCAATATTAGTATTAGGTTTTGTTGTATATTTTATGTGTGAGTATTTATAATAGTCAAATGTTATTTGCTGCAGTAAGTTAAAACAACTGTTTTAATATATGGGAAATAAAGTAAACACAATTTTCATAATACGATTCATTATTTTTCATTGGTCTACCTTTTTTTTTTTACAACTTAGGTGGCTGACGAGCACACGGCCCACCTGATGGAAAGTAGTTACCGTGGCTATGAAAGTGTGTAACACCTTTATCTTTTCCTTTTACTGCCAATTTAACTGATTTTTCCGCCAAAAAAATCTCTGATGAAGTGTTTATGAAATCATCAATTGCTAAAAGGAATGTCTCATTCCTTTAGTTCAGTTCTTTCCCTACTCGTGAAATTATTAATTTTATGAAATGAGTTATACATACTGGAACACAAACTTCTTCAACAGAAAAGCCATTGTATACAATACGTAATAGGACTTTCGAGATAAATTATTAATCATGACATATTTATAATTAATCATAACGTACTAATTACTGGTAATAAGTCAATGAACTTGAATTTATAGGAAAATACTGAATGGATATAGATTCTGTTATTTATATACTAATGTGTCCGTTCAATTAATTGGTCTAATCACATTTATACATAAATAACGAAGGTCAGTTTGACATGACGTATGTTGTGGAGAATAGCACAAGTGGTAATTTACGCTAGTATTATAAATGAAAAGTAGGTAACTGTTCATTCAGTTTATTTCTATTAAGTTGGCAAACGATTCAAAACGAGCACACTGTCCACCTTGTGTTATAACGAAGACACGGATACTCTGGGGGTTAATAAGCACAAGCGGGCGTGAAATTCGCATCCATTGAGGCCGGTAAGACGAATACACCTGCTAAGTGGCGAGTTCAATTTCAGTTTCCAATAAATAAATAAAAGAAAAGGAATAGGTAAACCAAATAAAGGAGAAGATCCCCCCCCCCTCCCCCCACTTTACGTCGAAGTGAAAGAATTGGATGCAACTGGGGACAACTGAGATGATGCAAGTATGACAGAAGAAGAGACAGACAATGGGTCTGGATAACAACAGTGAAGAAATTTATATATTGTGCCTTCAAACCTGGTTGTCGTTTTAGGTTATATTTATCATAAAACAATGTACTGTCATTGAGTGAACTAACACTTGTATAGATTCAACTTTGTTGGATAAGATAAGATTAAGTAGTTCTAATTCAGTTTGCAAGATTTGACCTTCACAATATACAACATCCGTTAATCAGCAACAGGTATACTCGCTAGCAGGTGAGTTTAACTTGAGCGAAATAGATATTTGGTGATATCTGCATTCCATTGTATTAGCTATTTTAAACACAGATTATTTTATCGTGATATATTTACGGAAAAGATATCAAAACTTTCGGTATCAACAGTATCAGTCCAAATAATAAAATAATATTAAAACAAATCGCGATAAAATCCGTTATAATTTAATATTTTCACGGATTTTATCGCGATATTCGCGATTTATTTGTTAACGATATTTTAATGTATAACACTCGTGTGAACTTCCGACAGTATCAAATTAACACTATTATACGCTTTAGTACATTTTCACAATTCATACGTCACAAGTTACAAGGCAGCTGTCTAAATACAAGGTTCATAGAAATGTAATTCAAATTGGCAATTATCATAGTACACTTTTTTCGAGGTTATAGTAGGTGCTATGCATATTTTGTAATGTACTATAGTGGCATTAATAAGTAACTAATGAAAAACTGTTTATATTATTATTTTATTGACTCGATAGCGCCGTCGTTTTTTTTTTAATCTTTATTTACGGAGCTTAGCCACAGCATGACTATGTCGCTCGCGCCGTCGTCGTAGTAAGTTTAAATGTTGCTTGGAGTCATAGGTTGTTTATAATAAATGTTAAAAGTAACAAGGATATTTGAAAAGTGCCCTATTATAAATAAAATATTGATAGTTTAATTTCGTCCTTAAGGGGGTTGGTTGGTATTTATTTATTTATTAAATAAGTACAACCACATTACACGTATTACACAATTCACACACATTTCAATTATTGGTAAAGTCTCCGATACATACGTTGGTAATACAATACACTCCCCATTCAGACTTTGTATTTGATGTTAAGTAATAGCAATATGAATTACGAAATCAATAGGTACCTACAGACATATACAAAAACGTACGAATTACGTAAAATATTTTAGTTTGTTGATGTCCACAGTTCCACGTAGTACATATAATTATAGGATTTACTGAGTAAAAGTTTCATACAGGAAGATAGAAACCTGAGCCTAATTTATATAACAATTCCCAAGAAACGCGCACACATCCACACTTACACATTAAAACAAAACAATCCATAATAGTAAAGCTACCGGTTGTTTGTGATAAGTATAGAAATGGTTCTCAAACTTGTTGCTTCACTTCTGCACTTATGATATCAACTAGCCTATCCCAGTCCACTGCTGGACTAGGCCTATACCTACCAATATTGGGAGGCTTTGGCCTATTGTTACCACCCTGGCCAGACGGGTTGGTACAAAGTTTTATTTCAGCTTTTCCTTCTTTCACAGTGATATCGTCTGCGTATTTTTTCGTTTGTCGCCTCTAACTAAACACTGATGAGATGGGGTGGTGATAATCAATTTCAAGACTACCAACTATTTAGGTAATCTGTGCTATAGCGAACCTCTTTAAGAAGAAATAAATAAGTAATAAGGTACCTACAATAAAAAATACTAGAGAACACCGATATGTGTGTTTCTTAGAGTAGTTTATTTTTATTAGCTTACTCCGCGAACACCCGCGTGGGAATAAAAAAAAATCCGTAGCTTTGAGAAACCGTGCAGAACAAATTAATGCTTACTTAAAAGTAAACACAATGTAACAATATCATAAATATTTTTAAATCTATTATTCTCAGTGCAAAAGTCGCAATTGAGTTTTTCATGTCATAGTTGTTTTCGTTGCTGGCTATTTAAGGTAAACATTTTTAGAATATAATGTGTCAGTAAATTGTCAATAACTGAGAATAATTGTAGTACTGTATTTTAGTAAGATAATTGATTTATTTCATGTTGTATGTATAGCTTCATCATTGTATGATGCTTTGGATACAACTGAGATAGATGCAGTTGCATGTAAATACTTTTAACACCTATTCAAACTCTTAAACCTTATAAAATAATTTAATTTACAAACCGATTACCCTCCTAAAGCATAGTGTTGCCAACAATGAAATTAAACGGTAAATCTGTACCTACACGACAAGTTGCAATGCGAAGGCTGCACCATAAATAAAGTAAACACAGACAGGCTATCTATTGTCTCTAGTTAACTAACGAAGTATTGGCGTGGCAACAATTTACTGTAACTATTCGATTGATTGTTTATGTTGATAGTGGAAACTGTTGCTGTAAGCTAAAGTTAAACTCGTATAAACAAACCTCCTTAGTCATAGACAATAGAGTTCATCAGCGACAAAAGACTTATCAGAATTGACAAACAGTTTAAATATATTGTAACTCTTTCAGTTTAGTATTAAAGCTATCGGAATTGCATGTTGTATTGTTTTGAATTCCCAATATTTCGGCACTGTTGCAAGCGCCATGATCACAATGATCACAGAGGAATTGAATATCACGATAGCTCTAGGGAGTTTAAATATCTTTCAGATTAGTATTCAAAAGATGTGAAATCTGAACATAATAAATAAATAAAAGTTTAGTGGCCCATGTCTATTTTTATGGAGAATCAATCGCTCCAACTCGTACCAGGCACCAGGTGCTTCAAAATTCACCTGTCATATCAAGATCAATATCAGTAACCCTGTTACCGCTTACAAATTACTGTAAAACCACAGTTTTCGAGAATTTGACTTATTCATAAAAAGTACATAATGTTTATAAAAAGTATAACTGAATCACTGCTAATTCAGTTGAGGGTACAGTTATTCCTTTAAATTAAATCGCCAACTAGCGAAGTAGTCTAGACCAGAATTGAATCACGAGTGTAGCGAGTGATTCTAACATAGATTACTAAGCAGAGTGAGTAAAAAAAGGCAAGGACATTAAAAATTTTGCTCTTGTGTGAAGATAGATAATGTGATAGAAATGTTATAGATTTTAGGTAATAAAAACCATAAAAGAATAATTTGCGTAAATATATAATTTACCAGACATTTGCGTTAGTCAGTAGTCAATTGCATTGCATTGCAAATAAGCTATTTGACAAGATCGTCCGATTCTTCCCAATACTGCTTAATGTGTTAGTTTGTTATTGTAAAATTTGCTTTGCAAAATAAGATATTGCCTAACTAAACTGCAACTATGACTTTTCATTATTTTTAATTCCCAAAGTAAGTCAAAATATAAACAATCAAATTCAGTCCCAAATTATGACTTATTAGATTTCTCATTAAATTTTAAATTATTTTTATTAAGAACTATATACGTGTTAACGCAACATGGACCGAGATAAATGCAAAATTCTCTATAATTATAAAGTGGTCATTTTTCGATAATAAAAAAAAGTCAAATATTCTAGTGATATGGGTAATGGACTGCTGAGACGAGGTTTCGGGTTCGATACCAGGTTTTACCATGGCACACACCAATGACTTTTCGATGCTTTTCGAAGTTATGTGTGTATTTATAGCAGGTTTATAAGTGCCCGGTTAATGGCAATAGGCTCGCCACCTATTACATACATTGGGGCCTAAACATAAACTGGCGAAATGTGGATGCGCTAGCAACTCTGCCTACCCCTTCGGGGATATAGGCGTGAGGTTATGTTATGTCAAATAGCCTATTAATTAAACATAGCCACAGCATTGTGGTTTGTGGTACAGAAGCCACTAGGAACTAATAATTTTATAGCCTGTAGGATTTATCTTTATCAGATTCTGTAGTCTATATCAAACTTGTCAGGTATTTAGATAGTGCAATTTCCAGGCGATTACAAGTTAAGTAATGCGATAGTAATGTCGCCTAGGCGGCGCGCGCGCAAGTAAACGTTGTACACCTTGATACTACGAGTTATGTTATTGCAACCGCCGAGATTTGTCCGTACAGACAACGTCAAAAGAATCTTGACTACAAAGTCTCAAAATGATCTTAGTACCAAGGTATTAAGAGCAAATCAAACTGTTTTATTGATTTAAATTGTATTATTTTCCGAACAAAAGGTGTGTACCAAATATATGAACAATCTGTCAACAGGAAGGGAGGGAAATCAAGGTATTAAGATCATATTGAGTACTTTATTCGTCAAGATCCATCTGATGCCGACTGTACACTAGCATGTTGTAGATTGGTAGCTACTAAAATTACCGGGAAATATTTAGTATTTTGTTATTTAGTTGAATGAGTTTGTATAACAAATAACAGCTGGTTAATTATGTAATGCAATTTTGTTCTTGTGGTCTGCGGGTATTGTTAGTTTGGTAAGAATATATTTTGCATACATACATACATTAAATCACGTCTTTATCCCTAGGGGTTAGGTAGAGGTGAATTAACATCCACATTTCACCATTAATTGTATTCGGTCCCTGTGATACAGTTTTTAACTAGTACAGGATGCAGGAGATCTTTTCCACTGCATAACATCTCGCAACAAATTGTGCGTATACTTAAGTAAAACAGTGGAAAAAAAATTGAAACACATTTTATAAATAAATAAATAGGGGGTGAGCCTATCGCCGTATTCCGGGCACTAATATTGACTCGAGCCATGCACCTGAGACTTAGCCTGCGCTGTATATATCTGTCTGATGTTAAACAGCCCTATCCCTTAGTCGCTTTGTACGACACCGCATGGGAAGAGATGGGGTGGGCCTAATTCTACTCTGCCGGAAACCATACTCTGATAAAACGGTTACTTTAGAATTTTAAATCCCGTGAATCGATTCAGGAATATGGGATTTGTTATTTCTGTCCGTTTGTTGCGGATAATATCGGATGTTGTTAGGCCAATTTTAACGCGATTTTGAGGGAAGATATTTTATGTATGTTATAAGGTTTCTTCTATTTTAGAAAAACTTATTACTTACTAGCCTTCCGCCCACGACTCCGCCCTCGTGGATCTCTTACCTATATCCGATTCTACTCAACCGATTGCAATCAAAGATACGTAAGATTTTAAGTCTCCATTGTAGCGTATTTCGCCCTCCTCCTCATACTCAGCCGCCGCCGCCACTGGCGATGATGGTGCGAGTAAGATGCGTGGCCGCGACTGTGCTGATGTCAGCATATGTGTGTAGCGTCCCACACCAGGCACTTGCCGTTTTAACACGGCACCAAAGTGAGACCATCAGGTCGTTGCCCGTCCGATCTGCAGAGACCCGGGGGCTCCAGCACACATGGTACATTCGCCGATATGAGCGCCCTTCGGACTATGCCGTTTTCAATTATAATAATAGTAATAAGATTAGGGACCCTGCAAAAAACTAAAACGCAGGTCCACGTGGACATATCTAGTTATTTAAAGAGAAATAACATATATTTTACAGAATAATGTTCGTATTGCATTGCGACAAAACCTTTTTATATTACAGGCCACAACACTCTTGACGATAATGTCTGTGTTCTTAAAAAAAAAAACATTTTTTTTATTTCTCCGGCAATAAAATTAACTGGCAATGTATACAATATACTTCTGGGAGGTTATAAAAAATAACCACGAAGGTTAACTGTAACATAACAAATGCGATTCGGTTTGTTTGGTAGTTCAAACATCGGTAATTACTGTACCGTTAAAGGTTCACCTCGTTACACTTCCTTTGATTAATCCTTTTAAATATTTATTGTTTACTAATTGCCTCATAAACAGTATAATTATTTTTCATACTATTAAACCAAATGTATTACAATATTAATGAATTTTTGAACGATACGATGACAGATAATTTAAAAAAATACTTGAGTAATGTTATATTAACGATTCTGAACACTATTTTTTATTCTTATTTTTTTGTTCGTAACGTTTCGACGCCAAACTTCTGAACATATTTTATTGCAGTTATTTTTATTAGAAAGGACTAGGTTAGACTTAACATCTGCTGTAGGTATGTTTGATCGCAATTGCTTAAGTTGAACTACGCAGGCGGAGCTGCGGGATCAGCTAGTTTACTTTAATTTTGAATGTACGGTATAAGGAACTGTGGTAAGTATTTACATTCTCCTCTGAACTTATTAATTATTTATATTTATCTGTGCAGTAAGAGTATCGAAGGCATAAATGTGTATACTAACGAAGGTCCCGCAGTCGCGTTGACAGTTCACAGACTACCAAATATATTTTTTTACAGAAAAATATTGTCTCTGCCTATATCAACGGGAAAAGTACTTTAAAAAATAAAATACATAAAATCATGATTTATTAAGTATTTAAAAAAAAATAGTCACGGAGACAGAACTTATTTTTTAAATAGGGCAAGGTTGGGATCGAAAGGAATATTACGATAAGTAGCTACCTACTAATGTAAAGTTTATTATTAGTTCTAGATCGTCGAGGTGTCCGCACAAGGCCGTGGCTGTCGAAACCTTGGCCCAATTAGGATACGATTTTTTTAGTCAAAGTATGTACCTACTCAGTCATTGTGTTAATTGGGTAACGACCATATTATTAGTCTATTATCCTATAGTTATAACAAACGGTGATGTGTGGGGCCCACCAATATTTTCGGGGGCCCAAACCAATATGTCGTGTTAATTGGGTAACGACCATATTATTAGTCTATTCTCCTATAGTGATAACAAACGGTGATGTGTGGGGCCCACCAATATTTTCGGGGGCCCAAACCAATATCTCGTGTTAATTGGGTAACGACCATATTATTAGTCTATTCTCCTATAGTTATAACAAACGGTGATGTGTGGGGCCCACCAATATTTTCGGGGGCCCAAACCAATATCTCGTGTTAATTGGGTAACGACCATATTATTAGTCTATTCTCCTATAGTTATAACAAACGGTGATGTGTGGGGCCCACCAATATTTTCGGGGGCCCAAACCAATATCTCGTGTTAATTGGGTAACGACCATATTATAAGTCTATTCTCCTATAGTTATAACAAACGGTGATGTGTGGGGCTCACCAATGTTTTCGGGGGCCCAAACCAATATCACGTACAAGTCGGCAGCCGATTCTGCTAATTTTATGTCAGCAAAACTACTGTTATTGACACTGCAAAAATTAGCAGTTCAAAATTAAATGAAAAAGAGTCAATTGCTTTTTTTCATTCGCTCTACAAGATTTGTGTATTTGATTTGTATATTATAAATATTGTTTGCATTGTTAGTGGTTTGACAATGGTTATATTATGACATGAAATTAGCAGAATCGGGGTCCTGATTAAACTCGCGGGTCTGGCGCAGGCTTTTCTGTCAGGATTGAGAGGTCAAAGAGCCAAGATAAGTTTTGGAACTTTGAAAAAGCAAGAGAACGGTAAAATCTTGTAATAGAAAGACATAAAGAACAAGACACAAAGATACAGTTTAGGTACATATAGAGCACATATAAACGTCAAAATTTAACAATTATGTCAAGATATATTATAAAAATATGAAATAATGTATAAATAAACCATTGAAAAATTATTATTTCGCTACACTGGTTCGGTAGGTTAATTCTACTGAGAAGATTCCAGCAAGAAACTCTGAGATCTATTTTTATTTTTTTTAAAAAAGGTTTTGTTTGCAATGTATGATCAAGATACTCATCTACTTAATAATAACCCTTTTTCATTAGAGAATTTTTCACTGTCTAAACTACTACTACTGATCGTAATACTACACAACGCAACCAATAAAAATAAAAAACGATTACTAAATATCAATTTACCTCAACATGGTCAAAATTATAATCACGATTCACTGATTGATCACGAAACCAGTCAATCAGTCATTCCTTTGGGATCCGTGACGGATGAACCATAGTCAAATCTAATCGATTATCAAAATCAGTTGATTATAACGATATTCACGATATTACGAATATATAGGAAATATGATGACCTTGCTAGTATTCCAAGAAGGAAATGATTGTAAAACCACTAGAAGTGGATTTACAGTGCACAGTCGTAACGTAAAATCAATTTCTTTTTATCTAATTTCAGAACGGAAAGTTTTTTTTTAAATATCAAGTTATGACATCACATTGAGCTATTGTCAAATAATTTACTGTAATTGAGTGAATGAATAAAAGAGAAGAAAAAAGAACTAACAGAACGTTTACCATTCTTTTTTTTAAATTTATTTCCGTAGACTTAACTGAACTTAAATAAAGCGGATTTACAAACTTTATTCAGCATTAATTTGTTTATTTATGACTTTTAAAGTTACGTTTTAATAATTTCTTGTTTTGTATGACAAGTAGGTTCTACTAAATGTTAATTTACAATAATTCAGCGACAACTCTTCAGTAAAATGATAGATATAAAGTAATTTTGATGAAAATGGCACGATCTATAGGTACTGATAATATGAATTATCTATAACTAAACTAAACATTTACAAGTTTACAATAGCATCAGAGCTTGCTTCACACGAGTTTTCGCAACGCGGAATCAACGCATTGAGGGCACGCAGGACCGGTACCCACCCACCACCTTCGCGGAAGGGAGGGGGGAGGTAAATGGGTCGCCGCAGCCGCATTCCGCGTGGCGGTTGACATTACAGGAAAGCATGCTGCTGGGAAATGTTAAAGGTTTGAAATAACGGCTCTTTGAGGGCAAAATAAAATATGAAAATTAAAAAGAAAGATTTGTTTTTTGAACTATGTACCTACCTAGTATATTCTTGTGGTATATCTAGTGATGTATCATGCGAGATACTAATCGTAGTAAAACGTATCTTATATTAATCGATTTTTCAATGTGATTTCGTTATTGTAGCGCCTATAAATAAATAAATATTCTACAATATTCTACACAACGCTATCTAGAGTAATCTAGACCCATGGTATGCATAGCTTAACTAGCTTGTGTTATGGGATCTAGAATGCGGATAAACATACTTAGATACTTTTTTTTTGTAAATACATGCATATTATATATACAAACACCCAGACCAATGCAAATATACAAATTCATGCATACAAATATTTGCACTGAGTGGGAATCGAAACTATATGTTATACTTTGTTTGTTTCCGAATTATGAATTACGTATCAATGACGCATGTTATTTTGTAAATTTATGAACCGCTAACTGACCTTACTATAATATTACGTATGTAACATTATGTCGTAATAAAATAAATGTCTAGTTTATCGGTTAAAATCTAAAATACCCTTCTCACGAATTCACCTGTTCCGTTTCACAAGTCACTTTTAGCCACGGTCAAACAAAATGTGAGCGTAAAAAATATCCTTCGAACTAAATGCGTCTAGCCGAACCGGTCTAACCGACATTCGCAGTTTTCCGGTGCCTAAATTAAACCGACTTAATAGACGAACAAAAAAATCTCCGGAAATTACAATGCCGTGCCTCATGCTCAAGATTTTGCCAAAGATGGCATCCATTGACGCCTTAAGAGTGATGAACTCAGACATAAATGTACCCCAACCCGTTAGACAAGTATTAAAATGGTACTGAATGGTACCGTTGCAGATTTTAGTAATTATATAAATTAGATTCTAAAACATTTTACGAGACACTACACAGCGCTATCTAGACAAAGGATAAGCACAACTTAACCAGCTTGTATTAGTATGAGTTCTTAAACGCAAATAAACAATCAATCAATCAATCAGCCCACTGCAGTCCACTGCTGGACATAGGCCTCTCCCAATGTGCGCCATTTTCTCCGATCCTTCGCCTTCCGCATCCAGTCTGTCCCAGCCACCTTTTTCAGGTCGTCAGTCCATCTGGCTAGGGGGCGTCCTACCTTTCGTTTACCTTCTCGCGGTCTCCATTCTAGGACTCGTTTGCTCCAACGGCCATCGGTCCTTCGGCAAACGTGGCCAGCCCACTGCCACTTTAACTTGCTTATTTTGTGGCCTATGTCGGTAACTTTGGTTCTCTGTCGATACAATTAGATATATTTAGTTTTGGAAATATAAGTGTATATCTATTTATACACCCAGATCAAAGCAAATAATTGATATGAGTAGGAATGAATAGAACCTGCTACTTTCGACGTAGCAGTCGACGAACACTTTACCGGCACCTTACGAATTGTACGATTATAAAAAATACATTTTAGTATATATTTTATCTTTTAAACATATAGTTTAGTAGATGTTAAAATCTAAAACTTCAACAGAAATTAACCTCCCATTATTAGAGAGTTGTTTCTTTCTTAATAATGGGAGGTTAATTCCTGTTGAAGTTTCATCTTATTTATTATTATACATACAAATAAATCTAATGAGAGACACGAGTAATACTTAAACAAATGTGACTCAGGTATAAGCAAAAACAGTTGAAAAAGTAAATCAAAGTCGAAGCGGCCAGCATGAGAGGCACAAGACCCGCTCCAGACAACCCTGTGACTCACTCAGTAGGTAATGGCTTCTCAGAATCATTTTGTATTGAGGCGAGTTGCGAAACCTGCAAGGATGTCTCATGGTTTCGGCGCGCAATCTCTGACGTGGGAACTCAGCATTGGAGAAAGTCGAGGTAACTCGAGTGAATCGCCAGACAACCAACAAACTTTGGTTTTGTTAGATTTAGAGCGAATTTTGTCGAAAACAGAATCTGATGATAAATTAAAATGGTGAACATGAGCAATGCTCAGTCATTGCTCATGTTGATTTGAACGAACTCTTTCTTAATGGTGAGATCCAGCCTTAAACAACGTGAATGTAGTCGACATTACAAAAATCGACTAAAACAAAAATACAAATGCGTCATATAAACGGGCTATAACAAATATTCGCGCTATCACGATAAGTGTGGTTGAATAGATTGCTGCATTGCATAGTAATCGAATGACGAATACTCATCGAATCACTGTCTTGTAGTGTCGGTGTCAGAAGCAAATCAAGAGGTTTTGTGACGAGTTTCACAAAAATAAACTTAAGCAAAACACAATTCACCTATATTAAAATCATTTTGTTTTTTATTGACTGCCCAGCAACTGCTTGTTAGAGAAATGTTGTGCTCTTCGCGCTTTTGCTTTCCAACTCCCAAACTTATAGGAATCCTATTCCCGGGATGAAAAGTAGTAAGATAAGATAAGATAAGATAATCTTTATTCAATAATAAACAATATTTGTATGTTATGCTTAAGTAACTAAAATCAATTCAATGTACCTACAGGTATATATAGATAGATGTCGAGTTACTGGACAGACCCAGAACCATGCTCCGGCCCCTTGCTAGGAACTAACCTGTGATACGGTAGCAGGAAGACGGCTCCGTTTCCGTACCTGCAACTCGACGAAGGTTATAACAATCGTACCTAAGCCTTCAAAGAATTTACTTGTATTCCCAAACAATCTATCCCAAACCATCAAATTGTCTATGTTATGACAGACTAATCAATCCCTGTACCCAATTTGATCTAGATCCGTACAGCCGAACAAACATCTTTCGTTATTGTATTAATTAGGAAAAGTAGGAAATAGGATAATAGATAGGAATGTTATAAACTATGAATTGCATGTTTAATTGTTCAACTGAGCTACAGATTTTCTCATTTTTATTTTATTTTAATAGTCCATCCTGTAGCTAATTAGCGAAATGTCACTAATTAGTGAAATATTTGACAATAGAACGGTACTTCACAGCTTGTTAATTCAATCAAGTTTTCACAAAACCGCCTCAAGAGAAATTAATTTAATTTGGTAGTTAATTATAACAATAATAACATTATTGACGTAGCTATGTATTTTTCTTGATGGATATGAAAATTTTGACAAAAGAGAAAGTGATTTTTTTCTATTTGAAGAATCTAACTTTGTTTTCGGGGGCAGCAATTCCCACATGAAAAACATAAATCTATTTTAAAATAGCGTTTTATCACGCTATCTTCAAACAAACACTTTCAGGAGTTCAAATCATTGTCTAATAACACTTTTAGCTTTTAAGCGTTTAACTTTCAACAGGCTCACAAATAAAATATTATGAATTACTTACTGTTTCAGCTCGGGCTGTATTAAGTCATCCGCCTTGCAATAAACAATAATGGCATTTCAATTCCAATCGCACGCTATTTATTAGTCTATTCGCAAAGTAATCAAATAGAAATGTATTGAATTAATTGTATAGAAAAGTGTGAGTCACGATGATGACTAACAAAGCTATATCTTATAATTCTATCCATTTATAGAGTTATAAGATATACAAGACGCCAAGTTTTATTTAAATACTGTAGAATACCAAGAACATGTTAAATAAAAAAGAAAATAAATATTAGAGACCTTGGCCATTTCGGTAAAATCACCCTAGATGGCGTTACCAGTAAAAGTTAGTTAAGTATTATTTCTTAACGAGAAAAATACTTCAAATTTCAATAATATTACCTACATCAAAAAGAGATCAGTATGATTTCTTTTTTAGAATAATTTTATCAATCTAATTTAGATACTACTGCTAATAATATGATATAAAATTTAAAAACCTGCTAAAGACCTGTATGCGAATATCAATTAATATTACTGTCAAAATTGTCGACAATTAAAAAAAACACATGAAAGAAACCATTCGGATGTAATTTATGCAATAACGTTGATTTCAAAACTGTTCGCTTCACCGTTCTCCGGGCGGCCATGCATCCCAAGCCTTTTACTTTGTTGCGACACACGCGTCCCGGGGTCAATGGTGAATGGTTCATATTCCAAATGTAAAAACACCTGTGACTAGATTCGAAGTTTAAAAAACTTTTATTAACCGCGTAACCGCTTATGATTCCGGATTTGGAATGTAGGTATTTCGTAAATAAAAGTTCTCAGCTATATTATAATGTATGGTATTTAGAGGGGAAAAATTCTGTAAATACTACTCTTTAATTCACAAAAACAATATTTATTTCTTATTGTAAACTTACTTGAAATTTTACTGTACAGTTATTTTTTCACCGACTTCCTTTTTAACAAAATCATAACCCTCGTTTTGCTTAAAAAAAATAAAAGCTGGGTAAAAACTGGCGGTTTTCGCCACTGCTACTGTATCAAATGTTAACTTATCAATCAATTAGCCCACTGCAGTCCACTGCTGGACATAAGCCTCTCCCAATGTGCGCCATTATTTCCGATCCTCTGCCTTCCGCATCCCGTCTGTCCCAGCAACAGTAAGGCATGAATATGTACTGTACAAAAATTAACTGTACAAAATACTTCCTGTACATTTACGTAACTGTTTTCACTAATCTTCTTCCGTAAAACCCTAAGGTTACTAATAACAGCCCTAACTTATGAAAATAATATATAGGTACTCGATAAGATATCAGATATCTAGTAACGGTTCGTGAAGCGAGTATCGGATAATCTAACGATATCTGTGTCGATGCGAGAACTGTGTCACAGCACTACCGCTAGGGTCATGGTGATGAGCTCTATTATGCGTGAGATCTACAGATTGTAAATCGCTGTATAATTTTTAGATGTAGTAACCCATAGTGGTAATTTAAAATCTAATATTTTATTGTAATTAACCTAATTTGTTCCTTATATGAACCCTTTGAAAGTATAAACATTCATTATTTAATTGGGTATTTGACGTACTAGTCAAATTAGTGACTTTTTACTTTTTTGGCGGCCTCTGTGGCGTAGCGCTAGATCGTTCGACTGCTATGCAGGAGGCGCGGGTTCGATTCCCGCTCAGCGCAAATATTTGTATGCATGAATATGTATATTTGCATTGGTCTGGGTGTTTCTATGTATAATATGTATATATTTACAAAAAAATAGTATCTAAGTATGTTTATCCGTATTCTAGATTCCATAACACAAGCTATTTAAGCTGTGCTTACCATGGGTCTAGATAGCGTTGTGTAGAATGTTGTAGAATATTTATTTATTTTACTAAACGTCAAAACGATAAGTTACAAGAAAGCTTGTAACTTATAGTTTTGACTTATTGTGACATCATAATATTTAATAGTCAAATCATTATAAACAAATAGGTTAGGTATTTGATTAACCTTTCGTCTGTGCAGTGTCATAATGACATTTAGCCCCTGTCTGTGGATCCCATAACAGGACTTTCATCAGACAGAGGTTTTCGCACATTTTTTGCAAACATGGAGTTAGAAAAGCTTTATTTTCTCTAAATCTAATTGGAATTTAGACTAATTATCATTGGAATTATAATTCTAATAAGATTGGTCCCACGTAATAGGGGGTGAGTCTATTGCCGTATTTCGGGCAATACTGACTCGAGCCAAGCATCTGAGGCCGAGTCTGGGCTGTATATATATCTGTCTCATGTTAAACAGCTCTATCCCTTAGTCGCCTTGTACGACACCGCATGTGAAGAGATGAGGTGGTCCGAATTCTACTCTTTCCACTCGACGAATATTACCAACGCCACTTTAACCGTTCTTTTGCAATTCTTAATTAAATGAGCTTAGTTAAATTAATAATTTTAACTACAGGAAAATACCCAATTTTAAAATAGTTCCTCACGTTTGGTCTGCATAGGTACATATTGCCAAATGGCGTATCATAGAGTACCTACCTCTTAATTTGAATCATTGGAAATTCTGTTATTTAATTTATAAATCAATAAGATTTTTTAAATTTGAAAGTAATCTTCATTGGTCATAAAATCCAGTTCACACCATCATCATAACATAACATAAACTCACGCCTATATCCCCGAAGGGGTAGGCAGCACCCACATTTCGCCAGTTTATGTTTAGGTCCTAATGCAATAGGTGGCGAGCCTATTGCCATTAACCGGGCATCTCATCACATAACTTCGAAAAGTCATTGGTGTGTGCCATGGTACAACCTGGGATCGAACCCGAGATCTCGTCTCAGCAGTTCATTACCCATACCACTAGGCTACCGCGGTTTTATAAATCAATTATTCAATTTATAAATCAATTAGTTTTTTTTTTTAATTTAAAGTAACCTTCATTGGTCATAAATTTCAGTTTACATCATCATCAATTATTATATTTTACTCTAATGATAGAAGTTAGTTAATGAGGAATTGGATATTTTCCTGTAATTAATATAAATAAATAAGCTTATTAAATTAAAAATGGTAAAAAAGCGGTATCGGATGTCTATTCTAATTTTATCGTTTTTATTTATTTTTAATCATCCAACGAGCCTGTAATAGAAAATGATTTGACTATTAAATATTATGACGTCACAATAAATTATTACATACAAGCTTCCTTGTAACTTACTGTTTTGACGTTTAGTAAAAAGTAACTAATTTGACTAGTCGCCTCTTACGACACCCGTCGGATGTGATGGGGTGGTGATACTTGTATTCTTTCTTAGTCGCGTAGTAACAAAATAAATATGCTGCCAGTCTTCTGGGAACGCTACCACAAGAGGCATGCGATGCGGAGGAATTCCACGACGCATTTTAACTTTTGTTTTGTTTAATTATTTTTATTTTTATTTATGTAAATATTAGCATAGATTTAAAATACATTAAGTGTAAATAGATAAATAAATAAATATGATCCAAAGTACCTCTTTGTAAATAGAGTAGGTAGGTATGTGTTATTAAACTCATTCATTAAAATTACGTACAATCTAAGAGTAATAAGTGTTATAACAATAATAAACACATATTATGCCTACGAAGTGTAGTAAGTAGATAGGTGTGTACCTAGTAATTTTGTGCGCAATTACCACGAGGTTACAGCTCAATTTCCATAAACCATAGGTATATTATATACTCATACTTCAAGGTTAACTATACAAACGTATCTGGGTGTTCAATCTTCTTTTGTAGGGGAACACAAAGAAATGTTCACCTTTCATATATTTTTACACCCACAATATAATGTTTAAGAGGAAAATGTTTAGGTATGTCAATTTTTTCAGCAGTTTTCAGCTTTTAATTTTATTACCTATAAGTCGCGTGGTTCCCGGCAGAGTAGAATTTGGACCACCTCATCTCTTCCCATGCGGTGTCGTACAAGGCGACTAAGGGATAGGGCTGTTTAACATCAGACAGATATATACAGATCAGACTCATCCTCCGATGCATGGTTTGAGTCAACAATATTGCACGAAATACGGCAATAGGCTCGCCTTCTATAACGGGGGACCGAATTCAATGATTGGTGAAATGTAGGTGTTTGTTCACCTCTGCCTAACCCTCCGGGGATAAATGCTTGATTACATACATATAATTGATTTGATTACTTATACATACTATGTATAAGTAATCAAAACTTAATTAAGAAATTCAGAGATGTTTATTACCTAATTGAAATTTTAAAACATTTAGTGTGCTAACTATTCAAATTATGTATCTTAATAGATAGAAAAAAAGTAAAATATTAAATTCTAGAGATGATGATTCGAGAGAGAAGAGATGTTTATGTCCTAATCTGTTTCTATTATATATGTATAATACTAGCACCGCGCCGCGGTTTCACCCGCGTAAATCCTGATCCCATGGGAATATCGGGATAAAAAGTAGCCTATGTTACTCACGAAGAATGTAGCTTTCTAATGAAAAAATAATTATTAAAATCGGTCCAGTACTTTTTGAGTTTATTCATTACATACAAAAATACAAATCTTTCCTCTTTGACCTGATCCACCCCAGCTTCGCCCGGGGTATATTTTGAAGCTTCATATCCCTTTAAGCCCGTATGTTTTAGTCTTCAAAATATGTATGAAAAATTGCCGGATTTGTTAACATTTAGTATCAACGCTTCGCTCTCTTAAGTAGTAGCGTGATGATATATAGCCTAAAACCTTCCTCGATAAATGGACTACCCAATACTGAAAGAATCATTCAAATCGGACCAGTAATTCCAGAGATTAGCGCGTTCAAACAACCAAACAAACAAACTCTGCAGCTTTATATTATTAGTATAGATAATAGTCCTAATGCGTGTCTTTCTCTGAGCATTCCAATTCAGTTGGGGTCGGTTTTCTACTAGTCTAGTATTATTATTATTATTTATTCTTTGGTCTAACTAAGATGCGGCTGAACTTCGATATTTACCGTGAAGCGACTGCCACCTGACCTCCACAAACAATTGACGATATTGAAGTTCTGTTGTTAGATTAGTGGGAACTAACCTTTAAACTATCGCGTTCATAATGTTTACGCCAATTAACGCGATCATGGTATAGGTTGTAGATTAGTCGGACTTTTGAGGATCTAACTACACGTAACGACTGCCATAGATGATCGGGACTGATGGCTTAACGTGCACTCCGGGGCACGATCAGACCAATGCAAATACATACCCATATTCATGCATACAAATATTTGCACTGAGCGGGGATAAAACCCGCGCCTCCTGCGTTCATTACCGCCACGCCCCAGAGGCACAATTTACTCTAAGAATTGTTCCAATAATGTTCCCTATTTGAAGCTGTAAATGGTAAAAATTAAAAGAAATATGATAACTCCCTTCACATACGCAAGTAAAAAACGAACAAAGAACCTCTCTTCATTACACACAATGGAACATGCGGTAGGCTTTTATTTGATGCCGTCGACTGACGACGACGCGTGACTTTTTAAAAAAATAGCTTGTAAACTGATAAAACATACAAACTTCTTTTTAAACTTTAAACTAAGTTTAACGACGAAGGCGTCAAAAAAAATCATCCTAAAATCGTGACAATAATATTATCTGCACAATTTTGTTCTCGGTAATGCGCTTAACTTTTAAATTTGGAACAAAGAAGGGGGCCGGTAAATATTGGCCGGCCAGTGATGGTACTCAATGGAACATAGTAGCATAGAGTATAGACGTTACGTGAAGGTCTCTGCTCCCTGGGCAGACGCGCGCTGACTCACGCGGCCGCGCGCTTCCGCCTGATAGCAAGGTCACCGGCCGAGACGCACACAGCTGCAGACACACACACACTAAGACATGTGAAAGTAGTGAGAGTACACTCGCAATAAAACGTGATTCTTTTATTCATTTCTTTTTACTTTGTGCCAAATTCGACGCTAACAAACGTGACCTTTGACTTGGACCGTACTGACCGTATTATTATGGTTTATGGTAGAGCGAGGGATATTTAAAATAATTATGCCTAAATTTGGAAAAATTAGTTTAAAATAATCACTTAAAATACGTGAATAAGAATAATGAGATCCACAATTTCGGTACATAATTATTCATTGAACCGCTACTATTTCACCTGTGTCAGTTTGCTTTTAAAGAACAAATTGTGCAATTTTAAAACAAATATTCGTGGAATATTCAGTTATTCTTCGTTACGACTTGTAATCTAAGCAGATTCCAATAAGTATTTCCACAGAACTTATATCCTTGTTTTGGTGTTGACTAGGGATGCACGCCTATTATGAGTATATTTGTATACCTTGGATGGATAGAGAATATTAAGGTCGAGAACATAACTTTGAACCAAATGTGAGAACCTCCAAAAAGCTGATACTGAAAGGAGGAAAAAGTTATTATCACCTACTCTACTATTTCTCACATCCACATTCTCAATATATGTCCTTCAGGATAACTGTATTCCCATACCAGTATATTGCGTATATATCGTAATCGTATATCGACCCTACGATACTCTGGTATTTAATTTAATAAGAGTATCGTAGGATGTTATCATTATCAAGTATCAAATCGTTCATCCCCAGTGTAGATATCAAGAAGTGCAAGATAACAGCGATCGACGTCGCGGTTTTCAGTAGTCAGGTTTTAGTTTTAAACTTATTTTTTATTCATATTAATTTGGGGCAAGCAATAGCTATAATATACGTATTTGAAATGTGTTAATTAAGAGCTTTCAGATGATACCAAACACGACATATTTATCTCAAATTTATTTTTTAACACAGTACCTTATGTCCGCTAGAGGGCGCCACATTGCGCCTCCTTCTGCGAGCAAGTAATGCTCGTGAAGGAGGAGGCGGGGCGGGAGCGGCAGCGGGAGCGACGAAGGATCGCAAGACAAGCTGCCCGCGCACGAAGGCAACTCGGGCGTCGGAGGTCGATGAACGACCTCCGCCCCCCATGAGCGCCGGCCTGGGGGTGACAGGTGAAGCCGCCTGTCACCCTGGCAGAAGCTGGCCGCGGCGGTGGCGCGCGTGGCGCGCCTCCCCGTTTCCGGGGACGAGTTGGGGACTCTGTAGTCCCCACACCCGAGAAGAGGGCCATATCGTGAGAGATGGCCCTGGGTCGGCCGGGGTGCGAGGGATATGCCTGTCAACCTCACCTTCGGCAACCAAAACGACCCACAGGCGGCGTGCGTTTTAGTCGGTTCGAGTCCGACATAACCTCCTCCACCGGCTCCGGCGGGGAGGTATCCGTGGGGATTTTGCGCACGTAAAAAAAAAAAAAAAAAAAAAGAGGGCGCCACATTAGATTCAGTGACGCATTATACAACCTATAACCAGCGGACGACTAAGATGCTTCTAATGATACCTCATTTGTCCAGTTCTAAAAAGTGGTTGAGGAGCTATGAGGAACAGATGAACCGATATACATACATAGTTTCTCAAAATCATAACCTTCCTTTTGCTTCGCCGTAGTCGGGTAAAACATGTTAAAAAGACACATCAAGATTGTTTCGTTAAGTATCTAACCGAATGGAGTATAGATATGGTTTGTAGAGAAACTTTACAGCGGACGACTATGCAAGCTCATTTTTCTACATCTAATAGTTGTTTGTCTGGCCGGACACAACTGTGAATTGGCCACAAGTCAATAACATTATGATTATGGCGGCTTGACCGTTAACTGTAAAATTAATGGTTAATTGCAGCTGTAGTAGCGATTAATCAATTCCATCCGGCTATGTTCAAACAATGAGCTTGCTAAGATCCTATTTCAATATTAATTTTGCATTTCAAACCAGGAAGTTCAGAGCAAATATACAAACATATATTACATTATCTACTCTTTTTTTTCGTTCGGTATATTCTAATTATAATAGTATAGGTCTCCTTGTTTGTTCTATTGTCAGTGTACTTATAAATCAAGAGCAACGATTCTCATTAGTTTCTTCTTTAGGTACCTATAGTATTATCTTTGGCACAGCTCTAATGAAAGTAACTTGCCACACTGGAACAAAATTTGATAATAATACTGAAACATTTTTTCTAGCATTAGAAAAGCTTGCCAATTACGCAAAATATTTCTAGGTATAACGTTTTCTGACTAGTCGATATAATCAAACTGGAATTTAGATTGGAATGGACCACTTGGAAATAACTTTATTTAATTTACATTCAAGGTTGGATACTTAATATGCAGACAGACAGTTGCTTAATGTTGCTTACACCAGTGTACCGTTGTATTAATTAAAGCTAACAGGAGGTATATAATATTTACTTTATGATAATGGCCAATACAATTACCACCCACAAAACATTGCGAGTACTAGGTATGTAGAAATCGTTAGTGAAGGAAGGCGTGTCCAGTGAATTCAAGGTAGTGAAGTGCATAATGCATTCATATGATTCATATATTATTATTTATGTTATGAAGATACATTGCTTGCATTTGCAAGAAGAATAAATGCTTGTAATTAGAATAAAACATGAGGTATTTTAATCATAACAAGATAATGCAAATACTTTTAAAAATTATCCAAAACTATGCTAACTATCCAATATATACAAAAATGAAACGGAGAAAAAGAGGGAGACTGCAACTTTAGGCAGTAATCCCCATCGATTCTACGGGTACCGTGCCCAAAAGGCTGACGGCATTGCCTTTAGGCCAGCCTTATGGTCACGGGAAGTGTCGATTAGTCGCTTCGCTATTTCTTTGAATAGCGCGCGCGCGTTTGTTGGACCCCACGGACCCAACGTTTCGACTCCTAACGGCTAAAAATTATAATTACCAGTTAAATTGGTATAACATGAATAAAATTACAGACAACATCATAAAACTGTTAAAATTCTGCTCTAATTCAACATAAGCCATTGAGACGACAAAATATGCTTCCAAAACCTGAGGATTTAGATCGTATGGCATTGAGTTGATATCTATGAATTTGACGTTCATCATATGGAACTTTTTGTCAGATGTCATCGTCTCATGGCATTCATAACTCACGATTCGTGAGGCCAAGTCGCTATAGGCATATCGCTAAAAGTTGCCGTGGTTGAATGTAGACACAAAAATCCTACAAGGTCGTCTTGAAGTATAAAACTTTCAGAGGTAGACGAAACAAAGATTAAACGAATCTGAATGCTGAAAAACAGAAAAATGCAGTCTAAATCTCACGGAATGCGGTATAAAATTAGTCATTTAACATTTTTTATGAGAGCCAGACACGAAAAGAATTTTTATGTTTAAAAAATCTATCAATAAGCTTCGGATTTTCGAGAAGTTATTTGATGAGGATTGAATCAGTTTGATATTGTCTAGTCTAAAACTTTTTATTGCGAAAAATATAAATAATTTATTACCATACCGGACTTATTTTCTATACTCAATAAAATAGGTAGGTACCTAGTTATAATTAGGTTTACATATTTTTAGCTTCGTTAATAAAGAATGGTCTCAGGAAACCCGTCGAATTTATTCAAATGCTCAATTCTTTCTTGCCTTATAGCCGCACTAGGGCACGATATAATACCTTTAAACCTTGTAGGTGGGTACCTAGGAATTTGTAAAACAAAAAAAAGACGATGATTTTTTTACAATTGTCAATGTTTATGCCTAGAATTAAAAAAAAAGAAAGCTGTTCTTATTAGAAACACCCTTTGAATATTTACACTTTTTAGTTTTTTGGTCGAGATGATCTTTCAAATACTCACATAATTTAAACTAAAGAAAACACATCCCTTTTAGCAGTCGGGTAAAAATATTATTGCAATATATTTGTTTTGATTAGATTTTACTAGCTTTGCACTGTAGATTGAAGAATTCTCACTAGTTTCATGGAACCACTTATGATTATAGAAAATGATACTTTGAAGACGGACAACAGCATAGGTAGGACACGACGGTATTTCCGTCCAATTGAGCAGTCCGACTGGGGAAGTACCTCCGCCCTATAGAATACCGCGGCCATAATAACCTCGTGTTGTGTTCCCGGGGGTGAGTGGGGTAGCCAGAGCTCACTGGAGAGTTTTTGTACTGACAGTGGGAAGACCAAAAGCTTGTCCTGTTTTGTCTTTTACATTGACGGCACAGAAACTCTCCGTTCTTACAGGGTTGGCAGCGCGAGTGTGACTCCCTTGGCGCTGCACACGTCCATAGGCCACGGTAGCTACTTTCTATCAGGTACGCCGTGTGCTTGTCTGCCAACTAAGTGGTATATAAAAACAACATATAGTAATCAAAGATAAAACCATGTAAATAATACGGATCGTTATGACAACAAGTGGTCACGATGATATGTCACCACATAGGTGCACGAGTGCACTTATAGAAATATGAAACCGCAAATGTGCCCAAATCCAGTCTTTGTTTATAATATTCACTTGAGCATGCCAGGATAGGTGAATAATCACAATGGCATTCCTAATTTATCGGACAAACCGCAACCTCATCGAATTCTGTCTGTGTGTTAAGCTTTTACACGTAAACCACTGAACCGATTTTGATGCAATTTGATATCAGGGTAGATTAGTCCTTAAGAAAGGACATAGGTTAAGTAAAGTATGTTTGGTCGCGATAACTGACATCCACGTGTGCGGAGCCGCGGGCCAAAAGCTAGTTTTGTGATAAATTATTGAATAAATAGTTATTTAACACAAATCAACAGTAGAGTCCGGAAAAAGTTAACAGTATTAAAATAAAATATTTTCACGCTTTGTCTAATCTCGGCCAAGATATTATTTTATATCTATCAATCTATCTACAATTCTAATTAACAAGTGTTTTATAAATAATAGCGCAAATTTTAGAAACATGTTATTCGTTAACTAAATACAGGTAATTGAAAAAAAAAGCGCTACATTATTTATTAGGCAAGAAAAC
Source organism: Eilema griseolum (assembly GCA_963662185.1). Taxonomy (NCBI): domain Eukaryota; kingdom Metazoa; phylum Arthropoda; class Insecta; order Lepidoptera; family Erebidae; genus Eilema; species Eilema griseolum. The sequence goes on from OY759232.1 coordinate 7,081,680, forward strand.
ACTATTTTTAATTTCAGATAAGAGTAATATTCCTATAAGAACATGCCTATAAAGCATATAAGACTCCAATTCAACATTTAAGTTGTTAGTTGAATGCATGTGTTACAGACTGGAGGTATAAAACAATGCGATTTAAAAATAGAGACGGATAACTATTAGAACGTTTCTAGGCATGCCCGTTATCACTACGCTAGCTATGAGCATTCACTGAGGAAGTGAGAATTAGTTGGAAACCTTGAAACTAAAAATAAATGGAGAAACGTATATTACTTTTACTTCATGTTTAGAAACTAATTGAGATACGTATATCTATCTAAAATGTCTCTTTAAAATTATAATAGGTAATAAAATAATATCTATACGCTAAACGCGTATCATTAATATTTATTTGTATATTATTATCACCTTTATTAAATGTCACTTTGTATTGTACTTGTGTGCGCGATTGTATACGATACCCAAGGGCGGTAAGGGCGCGGGCGGTACGCGGGGCGAGGCGAGGGGTGTGCACCCTCCGCGTCACGTGACAGGCGACCTTCAGGCGGCGCACCGACCTTGAGCGGCGCTCGCCTCGCGCGCGGGTCAGAGGTGAATGCACGCAACCGCGCGCCCGCGCCCCTCGCTTCCCGCCGCACAACCAAAAATCACCGAGCGCTACTCACCTCGATTCTATCTACGACTCCATGGTACTGACGACCCGACCGCCGCCGGCCTCGAAGCCACCATCCCAGCCTCGATCACCCACCAACGTGAACAGGTACCAGCGCGACGCGGCACACCTTTCCCATAAAATACAACCGACAAGTTTATTGACATCGAGTCTCACCAGCGATTGCGCCAATGTAGCAATATTTTGACTACTCGACCACATGCACAGTCTTCGTTCAAATTTGAAAACACTTCGTATTGATGTATACTGTTTATTCACTCAATAAATATTGTATATCAAGAAAAACATTGAACACAATGCACATACACGAGCCGTATTCGGTCTACAAGACGTCCTTTTACCTCCGCAAAACAAAGCGGAATAAAATAAAGTTGTAGTTGTAGCGCACGGCCGAGTGAGCGTGACATCTCGCGAGCAGTCGCGATCCGAGGTCGTCAAAACAAAAGGTAAATATTGTCGACACCTGGTGGATAATAAACACAATGCCAACCAGACTTTCTTATTTTTTAAATTAGATAATTTGTTAATTATAACGCTAGATGGCAGGAAAAAGTTAAGAACATACAAATTATACAATACATAAAATTATCCATTATAATAGAGGATTTATAAATATAAATTTAAATGTAATTATACCACCGCCAGGCATACATTCTTATTTGAATCAAAGATGTGGCACGTGAACCTCAAACAAAAGCACAAAATTTTATTAATCTTAAATATTTTTAGTCCTACAATAATGGATAGATGTCACTAAAGAGGGATACGTTTGCTATTATTTATCGATAGATGGCCATATTGTCAATTTATTCTACTACTCCCAAATTAATGCATAAAATTATAGTTTTTATAGATGACATATCAACATAATACCAATATATATCAATATATACCAATAACGAAGAGTATTTGCACTTTACCATAATAAAAACTATTTGGCCCTATGTAATTAAAATCATCACTTTTTATTATTCACTATAGTAACACTAGACTTGTATATTCTGTAACACAGACAGTTGACGTGGTGTTGCCGTATTAGCAACTCTGTTGTTGGAGCTGGGAATTTTTACAGAATCTAGGGATATTCTGTCCTTTTTTATTTAGTTCCATAAATTTTAATTGTTTAGCATTTTCTTAGATGAAAATTCGGTTTTTGGTACCTAAAGATTGATAATAAATGTTACACATGGATTAATATTGTTTCTTTAGCATAGCTTTGAAAAAAATACTAGCTAGATTTTAATCATTTGTAGTTGAAACTCGAAACACCAGGTTCATGTGGTCGAGAGTTCGATAGCTTCATGAAGAAATTGCAAAGCGAATTGGTTATTTAACAACTTTTACAATAAAATATGAATGCTTTGGATATGAAAGCTTATGTGTAAATAATAATTAAGTATACACATTTATTTCACTTAAATATGAATTGTTAATAGTTTATATATATAACATAAAGTTGCGACTTTTATTCTGTATTTTACACGAAGCAAAACGCGAGCCAATTTATTTGCATCAAATATATTAGCTATAGGTACCTACTAACTTTTGTTCTACCACGTTTGCGATACATATTTTGAATGAAATTTGAAAGCATTTAGTATGCTAACTATTCAAACCGATTAAGATAGGAAAGAAATCCTGTAAGTATCTTTATCTAAAGTAATGCAGCCCTCACATTTTTATTATGACGTCACACTCGAATCTGACGTGACCCTCTCAGTAATCATTTTCCATCAGGTGGGCCGTGTGCTTATCTACCATCTAAGTGGTATAAAGAAATCACGAGACAATGCACTATTATGATGACATAGCGCTTATCTGGTGACGGAGCCGGAAGGTGACCAAAGGAGCTTCGTAATGAAACGATAGAACCTCATCGAGATTGGGCTCATTTGAATCGTCTTGACGAGTCATTTATCTTTCAATGGTAGCCAGGGTCTGATGATGGAGCTTGAAGGTGGTCATAGGAACTCTGTAATGAAACGAAGCAACCTCATCGAGTTTTAGCTCGATGAGGTTCTGATTTGATAATGACCCTGGAAAGTCATCATAGGATCTCGCTATTTGAGTATTTGACTGACTAATCAAATTAGTTACTTTTTACTAAATGTCAAAATGGTACGCTACAAGGTAACTTGTATGAAATAATTTATAGTGACGTCTTAATATTTATTAGTCAAAAAATTTACTAGTATAGGTTAAATTGATGATTTAAAATAAATAAAAATAATAAAATAAGATCCAAGGCAACTTTTACGCTCTTTTACCATTCTTAATTTAGTTAGCTCAGATAAATAATTTATTTTCACTTTAGGAAATTACCCAATTAAATAACGTTGATTTCTCGAAACTCATTTTATAGGCTATAAATTAAAATTGAACCACTAGTTTGTCAGTTAGTAAGACTTGTTTATTTGATAAAATGAGTTTTTATAAAAACTAAAATGTCACTACAAGATTGTATACCTTTAGTTAAGTACCTAACCGAATGGCGTAGGTATACATTCGTGGGACCGAAGGTAAGGTTCATGCAGAAATTAGCTTCATGAAGAAATTGCGAAACGAATTATTAATTGCTTGCATTTTTTTCAATCATTTTTATCAAGCGTGATAATGCCGTCAGTCTTTTGTGTACACATACAGTCAGTTAGTCGACCAGAATAAATCTTTGCAAACAAATTTTTATACTACAATTAATGATGAAAATTTATTTATAGACATTTGTGGATTTATTATTTTCGTTCACGGATCTGGGGAGTTATTTAATTGTTACGCGCCAACACTGATCTGACATTAGTGTTACAATACAAAATATACAAATTCGTTCGTTGAAACAGCTGTGATGCGAACGATCGTAAATGGGCAATCAGATTTATTTACTAATATAAATATTTTGTGGATTTCTTTCGTACCTTAAATTGGCACATTGATAACTAAGTTGTTCTTTACTTTAGTTAAGTGGTTGCAACGTCATTCCTAACAAATGAACTTTGTGAAATGACTCATTAATTAAAGTGTGTTATTTTGCGTTTCTACTTGATACTCAAGGCTGCGGTAATAAAAGAAACAGTTTACTGACTATGTGATTTGACATAATGGTGGAAGATAATGATCGTGGTTTTGGGAGAACTCCTAACAAGAGTACATTGTTGAAGATTGTAATTTTGGGAGAAGGGGGAGTTGGAAAGTCATGTTTGATGAGCAGGTTTATATCGAACCATTTCGATGATCATAGCTTTCACACTATTGGCGTCGAGTTTATGAACAAGACTATTGAAGTGAACGGCAAGGAATATACATTACAGGTAATTTAACTATTTTTTATTAATACATGTGTAGTATACCCATATCTTTCTCGCTATGGGGTAGGCAAAGACAGTAGCACGCCGTCACCTGTCCTTACATACTTCATAACACTAATGGACATTAGTACTTTTTTGTTTTTGTTTATTTAAATATTTGTAAATAATTTATACAGGCATTACATCTTTCATGTAAGCCAAACACTCAGGTATGCAATGTACATGTGGCCTGTGATGTTAATCTTGAAATTTTGGAAACAAGCCCAGCCTCGCCTCAGAATCTTGTCTCTACAATAGTGCCCAGAAAACAGTAATAGGCTCGCCCCCTATTATGTGTGATGAAGCCAATGATGGTGAAATATGGGTGCTAAGTCACCTCTGCCTAACCCTCCAGGGATAAAAGTGTTATTATATGTATGTATAGATGAATAAGACAATTGTGCTTTTCCACAATATATTTATTACACAGTTTATTTTATAACATGACCAATTTCAACTCGTAGCATTCTCAACTTTCAATTAATCTCACCCACTCCGTACCTATTCTAAACAACAGGTGCAAAACTAATGTACAATTCTCATACAGTTACACAATCAATGTGATTACAAACCAAATAGTTCAGCACTTCGAATTGTTCCCTTTGTAATACAATCCAGGGTTAGTACACCTAAATAAAAAAAAAAAAATAAAAAATATAATATATATATAATATAAAAAAAACATATTGAGAACTCACTTGTACCTTTCTTCATGTGATTACAAACCAAATAGTTCAGCACTTCGAATTGTTCCCTTTGTAATACAATCCAGGGTTAGTACACCTAAATAAAAAAAAAAAAAAAAAAAATATAATATATATATAATATAAAAAAAACATATTGAGAACTCACTTGTACCTTTCTTCATTATTTTTTATTAGACCTGAACGGTTTTACCTTGCGGCATCCTCAAAATTTTGCCATCAATCAACAGTATAAAAAAAACAGTGTTAGTCATGATTATCATAGTAGGTTTTTAGTTTGCAAAAGTTCCATAGTAACTTAAGGTTGAGTTTGGGTGGAATTTAAAGCAGGTAATGTGAGGCACATTATCTGCTTTAAATTCCACCCAAACTCAACCTAAAGTTACAGACACTCAACCTTAAAACATTAAAAAAAAATACACAAAGCTGAGGGAATAAAAAATAAACAATGCAGATTTTTTATTTGTAATGCAAAACTGTCACCTTCGGTATCAATGTTACATTGTATCTATCAATGTTAGTTTGTTTGCGTAATACTAGGTCATTGAGTATTGTATGGTCATCAGTGACCTTTCTGGTCTCATATGAGTATTGTATATCTGATAGCAGTGGTATGTAATATTATGATTCTTCCTTGCCTGCCTTTAGATTAGCTCACATATCATGTTTGTCAACAATATGACAGACATATATAAATCTTTTTATCCTAAAATCCCTTACTAATAAAATATTACACAGGGCAAGGTATTTTGACAAAACTTTTTTTAATCTAGGACACGCCAACTTGATTTCACCTCGCCTGATGGTAAGCTAAAGGCAAAGTCTCAGGAAAGAGGGTCACCATTACAGACACTAAAGTAATGTTACAATGGTGGCACTCAGCTTGGCGGCCTCATCAGATGTCCTTTCACGCCACGCTTAAAGGACCCGGGTCTGTAGGAAGAAGGCAATGTGTATGCTGGTAATGAATTCCAGATTATAATGGTGGGGCAAAGAAAAGAGTCTCCAAACCGCTTGGTTCTTGCTGGAATATTCTGCACAGTGTGAGGGTGACATCTAAGACCTGCATGTGTTAACAAAACAGCTGTGTATACCTAGTTTATTTTTTTATTTACAACGGCCATAGTGTTGAGTCCAAATCTATGGTGTCTATGGAGCCTAGAGTCTGCTTACCAGCTTTTACTCTTCTAATTTATATTGACTCATGTGTTGTGTGTCCCGCCCATTGCCACTTCAACGAGCTAATCCGCTGGGCTACGTCGGTTACTTTTGTCCTCCTACGGATATCATCATTTCTGACGCGATCACGTAAGGAAATACCGCGCATAGCCCCCCCCCCCCCCCCCCCATAGCTCGTTGAGCGACTTTGAGCTTTTTTAGGAGACCTATAGTGAGGGATCACGTTTCAGATCCGTAAATCATCACTGGTAACACACATTGGTTAAAGACTTTCGTCTTCAGGCACTGAGGTATGTCGGACGAGAAGACATCTCGTAGCCTTCCGAACGCTGCCCAGCCGAGCACATAGCGCGCAGAACAGATGGCCGATGGAGCAAAAACGTTCTGGAATGGCGACCGCGTAAGGGCAGACGTAGCGTAGGACGCCCAACAGCCAGGTGGAAGGACGACCTCATCAAGGTCGCCGGGAAGTGCTGGATGCGGGCTGCTTTAGATCGGTTATTCTGGAAGTCTGTGGGAGAGGCCTATGTTCAGCAGTGGACTATGTGTGACTGACATGATGATGTGTTGTACAGACCACAAAATGTATGCATATTTTTTTTCAATCTGTAATAATCTACAGTAAAATGTAATGATATTTAAAAGAAAGATTAGTTACTACTTTCTTACTTTCAAACTGTGCAGCATTCAGTTGTGATGTTTTATTATGATATGACGTGCCTGTAGTATCTTGATAATTACTATACATAGATTACAACCACAACTGCAGCAGATAATACGGAGTGTATGATCCAGAAAGAGATAGCCATCTGTAAAGAGTTGCGCTTTAAGTGCAAAAAATAAAATCAGAATTTGTCCGCAACTGTTTCCGCGCGCTCTTGTGAAATCTATTTTTTATAAAGAAATAAAAAGTAATAAATAATATTTGTAGAATATTTAATTCATTGCGTGAAAAGAAACTACTTGTTTGAATAAATTCTTATGACTTCGAAATAGGTATCCAGGGCCGTCTTAAAACTATTTGAGGCCCTGGGCACATTAGGATCATGGGGCCCCTAGGACCTTGAGAAAACACTATTTAGTTACAATAGATAAAGAAAGACAAACAAGGTTCTAAATTTATTTTTATTTAGTTACTAACTATAAAAAAATAGGAAATATAAAAAATAATCTACAAAAGTAACTCGCTTAACATAAAATCCTTAGATTAATTCTATGTTGATTGCAAAGGTACCCTTCTAGATTTAAGATGAGCAAAATCGTTAATCACATCTTCAAAATCTATGGTATTGAGAATATCACATTCTATGGACATCAGCGACAAACTAGTTAATCTCTCTTGAAGCATTGTACTTCTTAATTCATTTTTTATTCGTTTCAATTTGGAGAAGGAGCGTTCTCCGCTGCAGTTAGTTACCATCATACTTAAAAATATTCTCAATGCAATTTCTACGTTAGGAAATGTGTCTTCAATTTTGTTTTGCTTTAATAGATTATATACTTCCTGTACACTGTTAGATGCTTCATTTTCACTCTGAACATTTTTTAAGTATTCTTTTAAATGTTGACATTCTATTTCTAACTCTTTTTCATTTACATCTTCGTGATAGATTTGAGAAAATTCTTTGCATCCTTGTCGTATCTCTTCGGAATTCAGAGTTTTTAAGTGAAAAAATAAACTAAAACGTTGACTGACGGTCTCATATGAACTTTGTCGCTGTTTTAGATGAACACTCAAGGTATCGATTATTGGGAGAAAGGTTTCTACGTTGAATCGCTCTTTTCCATTCAATTGGACTGATGGCGCAGAGTCATCAAAAAAAATCAGCCGTGAGCTTCTACGTCTTGTTCTTTGAGATAGATCTTTGTAGTCAGATTCTGGGTTATTTTCTTTGGCAGATGATTCGAAGTTATCAAAATCCCTGAGGTTAGTAATAAAATCATAAAGTGAAGTCAACAAATTGGTTGCAACGTCCAGTGTTATTGTTTCTTTCTGAAGATAATTACTTGTTTTGTCTATTCTTTCCAATATGGTGCTCCAGATTTCCGTCAGTATAATAAATTCTAGATTTCCCATTTTTCTAGACAGACTAAGGGCTTCGTCTCTTGTTTCTCGTGCCTTTTCAGTATCGTTTGCGATGGTGATTAAAGCTTCTAATATTCTTTTATAACCCCCATGCAAAGCACTTACTGCATCAGCTCGGGCTGACCATCTGGTTTGTGAAAGACTCTTAACAACTTTTTTTGAACCTAAATGTTCTGTTAATATATTCCATCTGTGTGTAGAGCCCGAAAAAAAGTTGTACACTTTCTGAACTATTTCAAAAAACTGTGATGCCTCCGGTACACACCCAGCAGCATGGACACCTACCAAGTTTAGTGAATGTCCTGCACATGGTATAAAGGTGGCAAATTCACATTTTTCCTTGATTCTTGTTTGTAGACCACTATACTTTCCCGACATATTTGAAGCATTGTCGTAGCTTTGTCCTCTGCAATCTTTTATGGGAATATCATGTATCTCTAAAAATACTTAGATTTATGCTCTTTAATAGGTATAAATTTCAAAAACCTTTCAACAGGAACACAGTCTTTTACGTATCGAATGATGAAAGTTAGCTGGTCAATATGAGACAGATCGGGCGTACTGTCAACGCTTATGGAAAAATATTTAGCTGATTTAACTTCATTTATAATTTTTTTTAGAACCTGTTTTCCCATTACTTCAATAAACTCATTACAGATATTTGCTGATAAATAAGAAATGTTACCCTTTCCAGGATTCCCAAATTTTTTTAAGTGATCTGCAAGAAATGGATCAAATTCACTCAATAATTCCACACAACCCAAATAATTTCCATTGTTTGGAGATCCTAGGATTTCATTGTCGCCGCGAAATGGAAGCCCTCTCGATGCCAAAAATTTTACAACAGCTACAATCCGTTTAAGTACGTTTCTCCAGTAATCCACTTCCTTTTGATGTTGAGATAATAACTCTATATCTACTCTACCAACCGCTTTACTTCGTGCCAGATAAGTCATCATAGATTGCTTATGCGCTGGGCTATTTTCATGTGTTAAAATTATGTGATTAATATGCTTCCAATCATTACATCCATTCCGAGAGCAAAGATTAACATCAGTTGGGTTAAATAAGCAGCATGAAAAACAAAATACAGAGCATTTGGAAGGCGAATACAGCAACCATTTTCTTTCGACGCTTTCATTGTTCTTTAATTTGCGAATAAATAATGCTTTGTTGAAATATCTCGTCACTAATTTATTACCATCTTTGTAGGTTCTGGATGCCTCGGAAAAGTCAGAATCTTTATTTTGAAAATATACTGGTCCCTTACGAATTAAAATTTCGCGATTTATTTCAACAAACTTTTCGTGAAAGTAATCGGCGGGATCGTGCGATATTAATTCTTCTGTGTTGGAAAACTGCTGTTCAATTGACACAGTTGGAGTTGTCGGTTTTAGTGAAGTTACTGAAGTCGTTGCACTTTCGTCGTAGGAATAGTCGCTTTCTGATTCAATCTCTTTTTCAAAATTGGAACATGAAGGTTTAGAAATTCCCGCAATTTGTAATTGAGCTGAGTCATCATGTGGAACATTTATGAGTTGATTGCTACTTACAGAAGTTTCTCCAGTAGTAGTAGTAAAATATGATGTTAATTTTGGTAACTTTTCAATTACTTCTTTCTGATGTAGAGCTTTTTTCCTTTTTTCAGATCCACTAGGATATGACCGTTTCGACATTTTATATTATAATTCAGTATTTAATTAATTTTATAACGAAAATATTCGCTAACACAAAACAGACAAACGACGATTTAATCAAACAATACTATTTTTTTGTCAGAGCTCAAGCACAGTCAGTAACAAACTAACAACTACAAACAAAACAAACGCCACAACATCGCAGACAAATACTTGAAGGGAATTCCCGTTCGTCAAGTCAAACGACGATCGGGAGTCGGGAATTCCCCTTTTTTGTCTTTGGTATTACGAATGACGTTCGAATAGGTTTCTTAAAGACATAAACCACACCGCATCAAATAATTCTTCTTTTTTTAATTTAATAATTTTTCTTTTAATTGTATTCTTATACTTACATATAGGTATTTAAATTAACCTAAATATACTAATATCGGAAAAACTCATTTTTGAGAGAGAGTGGAGTACTTATACCCTGTTTATTTATTAGTTTGATCTTTCTTTTTGACGGATGTCAAATCTGAAATCGATATAACTTTGCAACGACGAACAATATTTTCTTATATTAATAATATTAAAAATTGATAATAATCATAAGAATAGACACACAACATAAGAGTACCTGTTAAGGACTCAAGCATTTTCCGAAAGTCTTAAGTGGTTTTTATTGCTTCGAAGTAAAATTTAAATAGAAAAACTGAAAACAATGGTACCTACCCAATGTTTTTATGTCTAGTGCAATAAAATTGATTGACGAATGAATTTATTTATTTTGAATAGTTTAAAACATACATACAGCCACATATTTAGCCAACACATTTTTTACACCAATAGATATTTTCTGTTTCCCATCACTGACCCATCTGTCAAAAAGTTCAAGCTATGTTGTACAAGGTATAGCTATCCGCATGCGGCAAACTAAAGCTAATATAATAAGCGTAGGTATTGTAGTAAGTCATTATCATCAGATTTTTCAAAATTAATGTTTTTCGGTAATACCTAAATATCGGTTATCATTTGGTAATCTGGCAGGAACTAGGGGGCCCCATTCGATCGCGGGGCCCTGGGCACGTGCCCATAGTGCCCAGTGGGGAAGAGGGGCCTGTAGGTATCTAAACAGGTATTTATGGCTATATTTATGACTTTGGTCATGAAAATATTCATATCAACTACGACATGGTTACCGAGGGTTTTGATCAGTGATGGTCAGTGTCATTGAAAGAAACGGACTTAGTTGTAAATAAATAAAGTGACTTTCCGGCAGTCAGGTTAATAAAAGTAAAAATACTATCAACCCATCTACATTCCGCTAGGTAAATTATTTTTTCATAGCCAAAACTGCCAAAAATGTTTCGTTCCAAAAAGACTAAATAATCAGCCGGTATATAATCTGGTAGTCAGGTTAAACAAAGAAGGTAACCCATCCACATTCAAAAAGTATAATATATCGGCTGATTATTTAGTCGTTTTGGAACGAAACATTTTCTTCAGTTTAGGCTATGAAAAAAGAATTTACCTAGCGTAATGTCAGCTTATGCTTTACTTACTACCTACCCTCTTTGGGGACATATAGGCGTGAATTGTAAGAATTTGGGTGATAATACTGATCTGATGACAAGCATACAGACGATTTCGTCCCACTCTCACCAATTGGACGCCTACGGAGTAGAAGGAATCAAAGCTATGTAGTATGTAGGCCGTCTAATCTAAAGTTAATTGACACATGGATTACTTTAGAACAGTGGCAAATGGTGACACATTCCTAAAAGGATGAATCCAGAAGATGCGCAATTGAAATATTTACTTCGTTAAATGAGAAACCCAGTTTGGGGCCTGACAAATTTGTTAATTCATACTTGGTCCTCCAATTATATATAGTCAAAAGATCCTTTATTATCCTTGTGTGCCAAATCATGTGTTGCGTTGCACCTTGTGTCTTTCAAAACTGTATTTTGTCTAAAATGTGCGAATGATGCTTTAGATTTCTAATGCCCCATGCTCTAAAGTGCTCTAAAGTATCTATAGCTTAATTTTTAGTCCATATTTCGGGTTTCTCCAATACTTTATTTTGATAAACTTTAAAAAAATGCATATTACATGGTCTTAACTTTGAAAATCTTCATATAACAGCTAACAATAAAACGAAACGAAATACTAAGTCTTTTAATGGCCGAATAAGTGAACCGCACTCTCGATTGGGGTGGCTGTCGCAAAGGTGCCGAAACGAAACATGTGTCGAAATTTTATTTCTTAAAAGCGGAATTTACTTATTATAGGTATCATAACAAAGGTTTGGAGGTACCTGCTACTTCAGGTATACAAACTTTTTTACTCACTTTGAGGCATTCTTTGAGGGATTTGAATCGTACATAACAAAGGAATGCCAAACTACCGTATGCCACACTACAGCCATATTACACAGTCACACACACTACAATCTATAAATTTGTGTCTTTGCGTATGTTCTAGCGCCTAAGATAATGAGTTAATGTCAATGAATGAGGCCTCAATATATTTGTAATTATATGCCTTGATTGTTGTTATCATAGAAATACACGCACGCACGTGTGTTGGAGGTGTCTAACCCCAACCTTTTCAATTGCCTATTATTTTACTATAGATTTGTAACTGCGAATCTTTGGCGTACCCCACTAAGACCTTCATTCTAACGAACCTCATCTGCAATCCGGTAGACCTGATTAACGGTCGAGGCTCTGACGGGATGAAAGGGATTCATGGTTGGGAGCTCTGACAACTTACTATTCAGGTAATCAGACCACGGGTTCCAATGAACCCAGTCGATCACTACAATTATTAAGTGGTTGACTTGGCCCATATTTCCTTAAATATCTATTTTTATTGATTCACATCGGGCACGTCAATTTTCATCTTTGCAGGATTGATGAATTTGTAAAGATCACGTGTAGATTACTGGTAATAGCTAATAGGTTACAAGGTAATTAGGTAGGCAGTATTATGACAGGGTTGAAACACAAAATTAAACGTTCTTCAATCGCGGCCTTGTGGCACCACCGCACACTGTGAGTTCTGATTATTTTTGTAAGAATTTTGTTTACGGCATTAAACGGCAGTACGGCAGTAAGTTACATGTCCAGTAGTGAATTGCAATAGGCTAAATTGATTGGTGAATGTTTACGGCTACTTACGATTACGGGCTACTGGCTAGGTAGGTCTGTTAGGAATTTCGTGATAGTTTTGTCTAAAAACGCCGCTAGGGCGATATTAATAAGTTCAATAAGAAATGATTTAAACCTAGTTTTACATTTTGCGTACAGCCTAAGTGTACATATCATACCATTGGGGTAGAAGATATAATATACATTTCTGCAGGTTATTTTTTGGGCCTCACCAAGATCTATGAGGCCCAAATCTGTCAATATCTTTAGCAATAAAAATAATTTGATACTGCTGCAGAAACGGAACCAATATTGATATATTCTCCAGGTATGGGACACAGCGGGGCAGGAACGCTTCAAGTCACTACGAACGCCGTTCTACCGCGGCTCCGACATCTGCATATTGGCTTATGCCATCGACGACCGGAGCTCCTTCCACAACATCAAGATGTGGCTTAACGAGTTCTTGCACTACGCAGGCGTCAAGAACGGCATCGATAGGTATCCGTTCATGGTTGTTGGGAATAAGGTATGTATATTATGTACCTATATTTTTCGGGGTTCAACCAATCTCATCTGCTAGCGGTAACTACGCTTCGGGACTGCGATTCTGCTAATTTTATGTCACATTAAAACCATTGTCATACCACTGACACTGCAAACAATGCCATTACATTTTAGACGTTACTGTTATTCTGTTAGAGTCAAAAATTAAATGGCATCAAGTGAATGAAAAGATGTAATGAACTCTTTTTCATTTAATTTTGAACTTCAAGTCTAAAATGTCTAGGTAAGGTTCTTTTTAGCAAAATATCGACGAATAGAGACTCAACAACAATGATGCGGTAATTGTGACTAGGCTTCTAAGCCTGGAACATCGACACTGAGTTGCCAACCTTTCGGTATTTTATCGCATGCCCGTCGCGAAGTGCGCGCAGGGGCTGGGGTTACATGACCTGTTTCCTTGTAGCTTCCAACAGTCTCGTTCAGCAATCAGTAATCTCCAAGTAGGTGTACCAGCTCGCGGGTGGGGTTAGCTTGGATCTCGAAGAATTTGGTAAAGTTCTATATACCCAGGGTTAATATTCGATGACATCTTATTCGTTAGGACGAGATAATTCGTCAGAATACAAGTTGTAATTAATGTCAATTGAAAGGAGGCGTGGAAATGGCCGTGACTTTTTATTGCTCGTTTCTTTTCTGAATGTCTAATTGCAATGCAAATCTGCCAATAAATCTGCATTAAGCACGTGTTTGATGTTTATCGTGGCTATAATTATGACTGTAATACTTTTAGGATTCTGTACGTACGAATGAAAATAATGAATTCTTTACAGTTTTAGGTATATCAGATGGTTTTGCAAACTGTACTCTCGATGTATAAAGGGTTTTCTAAAACATCTAAGTAGCTTTAAACTCTTTCGTGTTAGGTTAATAGTGATGGCAGAGAAGAGCCCCGAAAAGCGGAACTGCTGCGGATGCTCGCATTAAAACCGTAAAAGCTAAACCAATGGGAAGAAAAGGATTATGCGAACCCAGGGCTACGAGCTGAAACCTTTAGCGGTTCTTCATATATTTCTTTACACGAATTTACTGCCAAAGGAGCGTAATATAATTTCCACACATTTCAGTCAGACGTATCATCAAAAGACAGAGAAGTGTCTTACGACCAGTTGAAGCAGTGGTGCGAGGACAACAAGATTGCGACGTACGTCGAGACCTCCGCCAAAAATGATAATAACGTCGCCGAAGCCTTCGCTATGGCCGTGCAGAGGTAAAGTGTTTAAAATAGTCACCCGTGTAATTCTACTTTCTAATATTAAATATATATATATATATTTAATTTTTAATTATATATTTCTGTAAAACGATTACATTGATAGGTTATACATAGCCCCACAAAACCGTGTAATCGGTTTGTCTGCGGGATCCAGCCTCCATACATTTAACTGGTTGTACTACGTACAATGTACACATAATCATAAATAAATCTACACAGAACACATATTCATATTCAGATCATATTCAGTGCAGATATAGGAGGTAGGACACGGCGGTATTTCCGCCCAATTGAGCAGTCCGACTGGGGAAGTACCTCCGCTCTACAGAATACCGCGGTTATAATAACTTCGTGTTGTGTTCCCAGCGGTGAGTAGGGTAGCCAGAGCTCACTGGAGAATTTGTGCTGTCAGTGGGATGACTAAAGGCTTGTCTTGCTCTGTCCTCTACACTGACGGCACAGAGACTCTATGCTTACAGGGTTGGCAGCGCGAGTGTGGCTTCTCTGGTGTTACACACGTCCATAGGCCACGGTAACCACTTTCCATCAGGTGAGCCGTGTGCTTGTCTGTCACCTAAGTGGTATAAAAAAAAATCATATATAGGTACCTACGTACACATTACACACACACAGCCATAAACTAAATGACACCAGAGCACTACATCACCATATCACCGAGATGACAGACTAGTGAATACTATTTTATTATCTTTCGTGTTCTTGTTCATCAGGTATTTCAAACGTTTTTCAAGAGTTCTGTTACCATAATAATTTTTATCCTAGGCTCAATATACCTCCCTGATGTCATGGAGCGGGTACCGTGAACATTGTTTACCCTTTGGAGGATATGCTCTTGATTGCCGTGGTTGTTGATAGCTTATAGATATTTATGTTTTAATCTAATAGCTAATATATACATTTTACGCTCCAACGGACAACGGGTCGAGCTGAAATTTGGCACAAGGATCGATTATAGTCTGTAATAACATATATGCTACTTTATATCTCGGGAATAGGGTCCCACGGGTCGTGATCGTATTTCCACGAGGGTGGCACGAGCTGTGGGTAGGAGTTAGTAAGGTTATAAATAACCACGTTATAAGACATGGATGTTTAATATGTAAGTATGTGTGTATTTACAAAAAAAAACGTATAAAGTATGGTTATCAGTATTCTACAATTCATAACACAAGCTAGTTAAGGTATGTATACTATGCATCTAGATAGCGTTGTGTAGAATGTCGTAGAGTATTCATTTATTAGAATATTGTTTGAGACAACCTTTTTGGTTTCTTTATTACTGACCGTCTAGAAAGAAGTACTCTCTAAATGATGAATAAAAAACATTCTATATTTAAATTTGCCTCGGAAGCAAAACGCTGCGGTTAGTACTCCTAGCCTGAAGGGCACTGTACCAGAACCTCTTCTATTCACCAAAAGATGCAACGGCTAGCAGGTGAGGTAAATTCATGGCCTGAAGATCTAGTTAGCGCCCTAATAACCATTAACAAGTAATGCGTGTGTCCTAGACTGTTTTGCGGTATTTTATTCTAATGGCTGTACTTGTAAATCATCGGTCCACATCATAATGCGTGTATTAATCAGGTTATAAAAAACTTGTATGAAATATTTAGGCCGGACGGCGATGACCGCGGCACACGCAAACACGCACGGTCGTCAGGGATATCCGAGTCTGAATTTCAACCTCATTAGTAATAGCACAGATAATAATAATATAATTCTCATAGTAATAGCAAAAACACTCACCTTGCGAATCGGTACGCCTGTTGACTGATGAAGTTCTGGCGCAGGCTTTCTCTCGGGGTAGGAGTGTCAGGCTAAAAGGTGGAATCGGAGAGCCGACTGCCGGCTCGAAAGTGTAAGTTATGGACGCACCTGAGGTCGGCGCTCGGATGAAGAAGAATAAAAGCAAATTGATACCTAAATCTGTGGAAATATATTAATGTTGGATGATCAATAAAAAAATTGTACAAGTACAGGGACTAAGGGAAGAAAAGTTATCATGTTAATATTCTACAACATTCTATACATCGCTATCTAGACCCATGGTAAAACCGCGAGTTGGGAACTGTGTAGTCTCCACACTCGAGGAGATGGCCAGATCGTGAGAGATGGCCCTGGGTCGGCCGGGATCCGAGGGATATGCCTGTCAACCTCACCTTCGGCAACCAATGCGACCCACAGGCGCCGTGCGTTTTAGTCGGTTCGAGTCCGACATAACCTCTTCCACCGGCTCCGGTGGGGGAGTATCCGCGGGGATTTTGCGCACGTAAAAAAAAAAGACCCATGGTAAGCATAGCTTAACTAGCTTTTGTTATGGAATCTTAAATACATACATATTATACATACATAGAAACACCCAGACCAATGCAAATATACATATTCATACATAAGTACATGCATATAATCACGCCTTTACGGGTTAGGCAGAGGTGAATTGACACCCACATTGGTCCGACGTAATGAGCCTATTGCCGTCTTCCGGGCACTATTGTTGACTCAAGACATGCATCTGAGGCTGAGTCTGGGCGTTATATATCTGTCTGATGTAAAACAGCCCTATCCCTTAGTCGCATTGTACGACACCGCATGGGAAGAGATGGGGTGGTCCAAATTCTACTTTGCCGGGAACCACAACTAATATTTTACACTGAGTGGGAATCAAACCCGTGCCTCCTGCGTAGCAGTCGTACGTTCTACCGCTACACCACAGAGACCACGATTTTGTATGATGATTGATTATTACCGCGGTAGCCTAGTGGTATGGGTAATGGACTGCTGAGACGAGGTCTCGGGTTCGATCCCAGGTTTTACCATGACACACCAATGACTTTTCGATGCTTTTCGAAGTTATGTGTGTATTTATCGCAGGTTTATAAGTGCCCGGTGAATGGCAATAGGCTCGCCACCTATTACATTGGGACCTAAACATAAACTGGCGAAATGTGGGTGCTTGCACCTCTGCCTACCCCTTCGGGGATATAGGCGTGAGTTTATGTTGTCATGTTTGATTATTATTATTATTGATTAATATGAATAGCTGTCAGTCACCGCTCTTGCAGGTACCTACCATTATTTACTTAGTTATACAAATGTTGTTTCTTTTATGTTATTTTCTGTACACAATCGCGGTTATTGTAAAGGTATTTACTGCTAAGAACTGAACTATTTTTTTACTTATTGCTGGATATATTTCTATAATACCGCTATTCAGTTATGACTCTGATAGGTAGGGGCTTCTATACTTAGTCTACTCAATAAGTGCTTTTTATCTCAAACATTTACCCTCACCCTCTGAAAATTAGAATTGAGGTGTCATTCTATTCGGAATAGCATGTAGAAGATTATTGAAAAAAAAAATGAAGTGCTGCAAAAAAAGTGAAAAAATTTTTTTTAGCCAGGATTTTTGTTCATCTGTCTATTCCCTAAGTAGCAGTATTTTTTATATCCTTAATTTTCATATTCATTATGTTTAAAATGCTGGAAGATGGCCCCCTTTAAGCATTCCACGTACCTACTGCAGTGTTTTTGTTTTCCAAAATCATCTACATTATGTTATGCAATTCTGATTAAATAACACCTAAATCATAATTTTCGAAGATAGAAGCACTTAGTGTTGTACCTATTATATATCTGTCGCTGCAATTGTCCGGTTTGCAAGTGACCTACTCAAGTTCAGTAACAAAATAAAACATTTTAATAAAAGTTTTAGGGCGATGCCCGAATAATATTTGCAAACATTTGCGTGTTTTTACGCAGTAAAGGTGTCCTTTTTGCGTTGGAGAGGTGAAAATAATATATTTCTGTGAACAAAATGACAAAAAATTTGCATATAATTGTCATTCTACCTCTTATCGCTGGGAGTCCTTGAGTTGTTCTAATAAAGTTTAACGTGACTGGTGTATGCGTCGTTCTTAGATGGTTTACTTTTAAAGATAAGTTTAATATATAATAAACATGTCACGTAAAACATAAAAAGAAATGTTTTTGTAATTCAAATTGTTTACAAAAAAATCTTTCTTATTTATAGTAGAGCGGATTGCATTGCAAGGAGTATGGCAGTTAGATTATTTTTATCTGATTTTTATGTATAGAGGAATTAAAAATTACAGAGCAAACACAGATAGTAGATGTTGCAGTTGAACTACTCTATGAAGGAAACATGGTGACACATGGCGGGAGGGGGTGTATGATTGTGAAGTTGTGGTGAAACGGGGTTTTTTTTTTTTAATTGTGCGAAGAATTCCCAAGGATCTCCGGTGACGGTGGGTGTGGTTATGTCGAACTTGAACCGACTAAAGCGCACGACGCGACGTCTGAGGGTCATAGGTTGCCAGAGGCATATCCCTCGCACCCTGACCGACCCAGGGCCATCTCTTTCGAGTTAGCCCTCTTCGGGTGTGGGGACCACGGAGTCCCCTTCTAGTCCCAATTGTACTTTCTCCATTAATTCTCCCCATTCATATTATCATCTCTTTTCTCGCTAGATGGCTGGAATTAGAGCAAAGAGCGGAGAAAGAACTGGGCATGCTAGATCATCCGGACACGGTGACTCTACACGGCGGCACCACAGCATCCAACATCAGATCCTCGTGTTGCTCTCGGTTCACCGAGGCATGAGGTCCGAAGACCAGCCCTAGGTGCGGGATTATGTTTTTTTAGAATTTACATCTTAATTTTTCTGTATCACGTAATCTAAAACTGGATGGGGTTTCGAAGTTGCAATGTTTGTATTGCTTTTATATTTATTTTTAGTTAAGTAAAATAATTTGTGTGATTTATTAGTGAAATTCTTGTATTTATGCTACATCGACGGCAGCAAAAGGGTGTAATCTTTCAAGCATACATCGGGTCACATATCTTGGACCTGATTTGCGAGACAAACGTGCCGCGTGCGAATCCTTTTGTAAAAATCTATGCTTGGAGAATTTGAGCTCTTCAAAAGATACCCAAGAAACGTATACTGCGCGTATAGATCACATGTTACGTTCAAGATATGTGTTCTAAAGTATATCTATAATATCGTTTGGGATATTTTTTCTTCGATGTCGCTTACACCCCTTCGCCTTTCAACCGTCGATAATACCTAGATAAATATTTCATAATTATTATATTTTACTATAGATAAATATATAAAAAAATAGGACTCTGTCCGTGCAATTGTGCCTCTTCGGAACTTTCTATCTGAGAATAAAAATGTTAAGTTTGCTAAGATGTGTGGCGTTCGTAGGGTTCGTGATAGTTTTTAAATTTAGGCTAGTATCCAATAAAAAGTTTTAGTTTTAGTGTAGTTTGCACTTAATAAAGTTATTTTTATTGCAAATTGAATCTCTACTATTCTAAAATAAGAGCTATATTTCTGTATTTTGATATTGTAGTCTAAATATACAAAAGAAGAAAAAAAAAGTTACTTTGTGCTTAAAATTTTGGTTGTGTGATCGGTATTATTTTTTATAATATATAAAATATTAAATCTCTAGGATTCTAATTGGCGTATCAAACAAGCTTCCCTTACTTTAAAAAAACTTCCTTTATTAAAAAAACACACTAAGTTAACATTCCAATACATTTTCTTGTATTATTTCTATGTACTACTATAAATCTGTAGGGAGTTCAAATTATATAACATGTGATGTTATAAATCATGTTATATGCATGTATAACATTATTACATTTGAATAGCATAATGTTACATACACGCCTATGATAAATTGTTGATGTTGATTTATATTTCGGCTACCAAATAATTTTCTTGTTTTGCTAAATTACATGTTTTCTAACATATAATTATTACATCACTTTGTTTTGTAACATGTTATGTTATATAGTTTGAACGCCTCCTTAGAATATTGGTTATACATTATTGGACCAAAGTTTCACTTCAATAGAGGTTTTATAGTATCAAATGTAGTATTAGAGTAGAATATTGTTAATAACGCAAAAAAAATATGTTATTCCAACATGTGTAATTTATTTGCTTAAAAGTGTTAATATAACATGATTTGGGAACCAATTGATTCATGTCATGTTATATTAACATTTTGTGTACTGGTGATTGTAGTTGAATGCTCCTGCCATAAGTATGTTTTTAATTTAAATGAACATAAGTAGATGTGTAATATGTTTATGTATATGTACTTGGTGAAAAGTCGAGTAATTCCTAAAAACCGTCCAATCTGTACATAATTTAAAATGTTTATGTAAATGTGCCTCTATCTAGAACCTTAAATTCATATATAGATTTTTAAGCTGTTAGGTTCGTGACCAGTAAGTACCCCTAACACGAAAAAACTATTGTAATCGTATCGTAAACATATCAAGACAACGGAGTATTGCGATTGGCCGCCTGCCTACTTTGAACCTTTTTGTGTGTGAAGCCGGCCAATCGCAATGCTCCGTACTCCTAGCACGAAAAACTATCGTAAACGTTTCGAGAAAACGGCGTATTGCGATTGGCCGCCTGCCTACTGTGAATCTGTGTGTGTGTGTGAAGCAGGCCAATCGCAATACTCCGTATTCCTAGCATGAAAAACTATCGTAAACGTATCGAGAAAACGGAGTATTGCGATTGGCCGCCTGCCTACTGTGAACCTGTGTGTGTGTGAAGCAGGCCAATCGCAATACTCCGTATTCCTAGCACGAAAAACTATCGTAAACGTATCGAGAAAACGGAGTATTGCGATTGGCCGCCTGCCTACTGTGAACCTGTGTGTGTGTGAAGCAGGCCAATCGCAATACTCCGTATTCCTAGCACTAAAAACTATCGTAAACGTATCGAGAAAACGGAGTATTGCGATTGGCCGCCTGCCTACTGTGAACCTGTGTGTGTGTGAAGCAGGCCAATCGCAATACTCCGTATTCCTAGCACTAAAAACTATCGTAAACGTATCGAGAAAACGGAGTATTGCGATTGGCCGCCTGCCTACTGTGAACCTGTGTGTGTGTGAAGCAGGCCAATCGCAATACTCCGTATTCCTAGCACGAAAAACTATCGTAAACGTATCGAGAAAACGGAGTATTGCGATTGGCCGCCTGCCTACTGTGAACCTGTGTGTGTGTGAAGCAGGCCAATCGCAATACTCCGTATTCCTAGCACTAAAAACTATCGTAAACGTATCGAGAAAACGGAGTATTGCGATTGGCCGCCTGCCTACTGTGAACCTGTGTGTGTGTGAAGCAGGCCAATCGCAATACTCCGTATTCCTAGCACGAAAAACTATCGTAAACGTATCGAGAAAACGGAGTATTGCGATTGGCCGCCTGCCTACTGTGAACCTGTGTGTGTGTGAAGCAGGCCAATCGCAATACTCCGTATTCCTAGCACGAAAAACTATCGTAAACGTTTCGAGAAAACGGCGTATTGCGATTGGCCGCCTGCCTACTGTGAACCTGTGTGTGTGTGATGGCGGCTTATCGCAATGCTCCTTTCCTCCTGTACCTACCATATTTCTGCAAATAAACATATTTCATTTCATTTCATTTCTCTCGTTACATTCACGATACCATTACTATAGTTTTTCGTGCTAGGAATACAGTACAGAACTAAATTGGAATTGAACTTATGGGTTTTTAATGGAACAAAAGTTCTAAATAAACAAATACCTAACATGAATATTTTTGTCTCATATCACTGAATAGTTTTTTAAATTAATATAATATCACGTTCGTCATTGAAATTTCAGTTTTAGAGGGGATTACGCGACCTATAACATCTGTACTTATTAAATATTCATTAGAGGATATATAAATATTATTTTAATGTGTATATTACAAGCATGCCAAAGGTATATTAAAATAAATAAATGCTCTGGCGTGTGATAATGATTTACTTAAACATATACGCTTTGCATAACTCGGTATATTTTTGTATAAACAGAAATAACTTTTTTTAGTCTGTTTCGGACAGGTTCCAGCCCTTACAGCCGCGTAGAAGCTACTTACTGTTCATATTCATAGCCTGTTATAATATTGCATTGCATACACTACCATTTTATTAAAAATAATGCAGCTGTGTCTTTGTTACACATTACGTCTAACGTCTCAATCGCGAACTCAGCGGCGTTACACATAACGTCTAACGCCTCAGTCGCGAACTCACTGGCGTTACACATTACGTCTAACGCCTCAATCGCGAACTCAGCAGCGTTACACATTACGTCTAACGTCTCAGTCGCGAACTCAGCGGCGTTACGTCTAAAGTCTCAGTCGCGAACTCAGCGGCGTTACACATTACGTCTAACGCCTCAATCGCGAACTCAGCAGCGTTACAACATTACGTCTAACGTCTCAGTCGCGAACTCAGCGGCGTTACGTCTAAAGTCTCAGTCGCGAACTCAGCGGCGTTACACATTACGTCTAACGCCTCAGTCGCGAAGTCAGCGGCGAGCGGCAGCGGTATGTCAAGGCAAAGAAAATTTATCCTCACACTCTTTCTATCTCATAGGCTTGTCGCGCCGCTTGCTGCTGAGCTCGTGACCGAAGTCCTCCTCAAATAGTATAGCCGTTATCACCTGAGTCGCGTTGTTAAGTTAATCATGTTTTATTATCTATCTCGCTCGTTCTCATTGTTAGAAAGAGATAGTTATAATGTCATTATGCGTTATTACGTCTCAATGTCATACACGATTTCAAATGAATCGTTTTACACAACATTAATTGCGCGCTTTCCTTTATATCGCAGACACGACCAGACGACTCAGTTGCTTACGGCCGTAGGTACTATAACAACAATGATTTAAACTCACGATTTTCTTAAAGCTATTAGTAATAAGAATATAATTGTCATTAACGATTGTCACTGTGTTGTGTTATTTAGCGTTTATTGGTTTGATTTGATATACTTATAGAAACTGATTGACTGAGATATACTTTTAAAAATTCAGTTAGTTATCATGTCTGAACGATCTAGCTGCCGTCCTTCTTAGTGTTAAGACTCTTTGCACCAATTTAAGTCATATCTTGTGTTGAATTTTATTAAGTTACTGCAAGCTGTTTATTATGATAGGCATCCGCGATTCGCGCTCAGATAAAAAAGATTAGATATTCAAAATAATACTAATTTTAATAATTAAAAAAAAGACAAGATTAAATTCAAATTGGTTGTCATTGAGCTCTTAGGAATTAAAATGTTTACAGTTTGATACTTAGAGTGAATATTATTATTATATTTTGTAATGATATCTACTATTTATTATTAGTTAAAGATATTGTCATTTTGAAGAAATCTAGGCTTATTATTTGTAGACTGCACTATGCACTATTATTAAATAAAATTGTGTCATCAAAGTTGTATACTTAGATTTATTTATTTGTGTTGTGATACACGTATTCCTTTGTACCTGTCTTTAATCTGATATCAGCGCAAATTATGCTTAAATTACATATTGAAATAATACTATTTTATTAAAGAATATCGGTGCCTACTACGGTTGGTCCGGAAGGTTTGGAAATTAAATAGCATCTTTATTCAATAGTGCAGATATTGAATTGTAACATAAAAATTGAGATTTAGAAAGAAATTTGAGAATTAGCTTTATTGACATATTAAAAACAACAACTAGAACACTTAGAACCACGCTTACTTAGAACCGCTGTAGCCTAGTGGTATGGGTAATGTACTGCTGAGACGAGGTCTCGGGTTCGATCCCAGGTTCTGCCGTGGCACACACCAATGACTTTTCGATGCTTTTCGAAGTTATGTGTGTATTTATCACAGGTTTATAAGTGCCCGGTTAATGGCAATAGGTTCGCCACCTATTACATTGGGACCTAAACATAAACTAGCACCACTGCCTACCCCTTCGGGGATATAGGCGTGAGTTTATAAAAAAAAAAAACAAAACAAAACTCGATTGTATCTCTCTCAAATCTTCTGATTAATGTGATTTTTAATTTTATAGATATGTATTTTTTAAGATCTGATAAATTATTTAATCCAGGTAAACTTGATAACAATATAAATTAGTAAATAATTGCACATTTCTAGTAATTTATTGCTTTAAAATATTTATTATTTACTTTCAGTATTTTTAACAGGCTAGTAAATTAATTCAGTACTTTCTCTTTTAAACAAATTGCACACTAAGAGTGAAATTATTATATTAAAATTTTCACAAACTTTTAAGGTGGGTGCTGACTAGCGTAACATATTACGAAGCGAGCATTCGTAAGGGGGAAATTAGCTAACAAGCTGCACGTACTATACACAGATTAAGCACACGGTATAATGACACGCTAGTTATGAATGTAACGATACGCCGGTTAGTGCCCACCTTAATATAGTGGTACCTAATTAAATTTTGGACACAAATCTTGCATATATCCGAACTTATTAAGATCTAATTCGAAGGCTAATTATTTCGGCAACATATTGATACATCCTGTATATGAAATATGTGTAAAATAACTTAGTGTTTGATTAAATACGTCGTCGCCGTCGGGGAAGAAGAGTAAGATCGAATTGCTTCAGTCCTCTCTATCGCACAACACTTGCGGTTTGATATCTTTATAGAGTATTAAAACCGAGGCAAAACGTTTTTATATTTTATAATCACAAGTGGTTTTAACTACTCTATAAGTGTATCTAACTGGTCGGTCCGATGTAAGGTATAGAGAACGCTCTATAACGCATAACCGAAGTATGTCGATCTTAGCCGAACCTTCACTCGCCTTTTCGATGTGCAAAAGCTGGATACTGTATTGTAAATTATGTCTTTAGGTATAATGTTTAGGTACATGTATATTATTGATTTATTTTGTGATTGTGTCCCTAATTCTTTGTGTGTGTGATAAAGATTTGGTATATTTTAGGGGTTTAATATTGCAGCTGAGACCTTGATTAATTGTACCGACTATAATGATAATTACAATTGAATATTTTTTTTCAAAGACATACATGTTCATTACAGCACCAGTGTAGCGCCTGCGCAATTATATTGAATATTAATTAAAACGTGCTACCCAAAAATACCTAACCTATCTGTTACTATGAGGCAACCCGCAGGCGTTTGTGAATTGTACCTACAGTCGCCGTCAGATATATTGAAGCAGACAAGGGGACTAAATATAGTGGACAGTCAAAATATCAATAAGTTGCACACACTACAGTTATCAATGATATTTGAGGTAGTGACACTTCACACTAAATAGTGTCCTGAGTACTTTACTACTTAATGTTTTAGTATTGTATCTAAAAACATGCATAGTGAACTAAATATTGCCTAACTAAACTGAAGCTATGGCTTTTCATTATTTTTAATTCCTAAAATAGGTCAATATAAACAATCGAAATAAAGCAAAATTTACAACTTTTTAAATTCCTTATTAAATTTCAAATCAATCTTATTACGAACTGTATACGTGTAAACGCAACGTAGACTGAGATAAATGCTATATTCTGTTGCACTCCATAAATTTTCACTACGCGCTAGCGCGCTGTGACGTCAGCACGTGCCACGATTTTGTATGGAGCATTTACAGGCACCTCGAGAAATTGAATTTTTAAAATCAAATATATTTCAAGTATTTGTCATAAGAAAGTTTTACTTTACAGTTCATTATATTATTGTAAAATGTACAGTTTACGATAATAAAAAACCTACCTATTAAACCCTACCCTATTAAAACCTAACCCTGTTAAACGCACAAGTTAATAAAGTAATGACTGTTTAAATGTTATTGGTAACTTGTAGTGTGTAAAAAACACCGCGGTAGCCTAGTGTTATGGGTAATGAACGGCTGAGACGAGGTCTCGGGTTCGATTCCAGGTTTTACCATGGCACACGCCAATTACTTAAGATGCTTTTCGAAGTTATGAACAGGTTTAAAAGTGCCCGGTTAATGGCAATAGGCTCGCCACCGATTACATTGGGACCTAAACATAAACTGGCGAAATGTGGGCCTACCCCTTCGAGGATATAGGCGTGAGTTTATGTTATGTAGTGTGTGTAACTTATTGACATTTTGACTGTTTACTAATATTTGGTCACCTTGTCTGCTTCAATATATCTGATGGCGATTGTAATAGAAAAAAAAACAAGTCGTTGAAAAGGTTTTTTTTTAAATTGGAATGTATATATTTAGGTAATATCATTGTTTAACTACATGGAATTGAGTTATTCAGTGTACTATAAGTCTACAAATTAACAAAAATATATTCTTAGTTAATAATGGTGTATTTAACTGTCTAGATGTTAATATGTAGTTTTAATGCAATTTCTCACAAGTGCCTACACTATGGTTACCATATATATCACTAAGCGGTAATCGTATTTAAATTTATTGCACTATCCGCAGCCTTGGCACGGCAATGACGACTCGTGTCTCTTCTACTAATGAAATCACAGATAACGATATCGTGACTAAAATTAGGTATATATTTTATAAAAAAAATTACGAGTCGCGAAATCGGAGACTTATAATCACGAGACCCAAGTGGTGCATTTTGCATGTCTCTTCGACAAAAACATTGCAGGAGTCTTTGTTAAGAAACAATGTGTGCATGAAAAATGTATTAAAAAAATCTAATTTCTATCACTTGTAATATATGATTTAACTGGTCAATATTCAGGGACATATAGTTGGTGCCACATATATTATATCTTGGGCCCAAGATGTGCTGTACATGCGCAGTAGTGCCGCGTTTTTGGTTATCTTTTGAGGCGTGGGTTCGCACGCTCTTTGGGACTAAGATATGTGGCGCGAACTATATCTACTATAACATATGATATGCTATACTTAGATGCATTTTTTTCTGTAAATAAGTACTTATTATTCCTACATAGAAAGATACCATTATATTGGTTCAAAGAATCATCAACAACGACAATTAATACTGAAATAGTATTGACTACTGGTCCCTGTGTCTTAAAGAAAAGTATATAAATACCAAAGGAAGTTTCAATACAACTCTCAACTAGCCCATCGCAGTCCACTGCTGGACTAGGCCTCTCCCAATGTTGGGAGGCTTTGGCCTACTGTTTCCACGCTGGCCAGACGGGTTGGTACAAGGTTTTATTTCGAGTTTTCCTTCTCTCGCAGTGATATCGTCTGCGTATGTTTCCGTTAGTCGCCTCTTACGACACCCTTCGGATGAGATGGTGTGGTGATACTTGTATTCTTTCTCCGTTACCACGCGGACCACTGCAACACTAATAGAACATAATATTCCTTATATAATTAGTAAAATGTTGTTCATACAAATAATCTTGTTTTTTCTTCAAATACAGTTCAAAATTTGAAACAATATCTAATAATCCTTTCATTGATACAGTAACTTTTAATGCACCCTTTTTAGAATAATAGTCTAGGTAGATTACAGGCTATTGCGTACAGCCTTCATCAAGTATACCTCAAAAATTATAAAAATAAGGCTTGTATAGCTTATCTAAGCCAAAATTACGCGCCTCACTATCTCACTTACGAACAAAAGTAAATTGGTGACGATTGTTTTCAGGGTCGCGATTCTGTTAAAGCAAAACCACTATAATTCCACGGATTGCAAAAAATTCAATTTAATTTTAAACTTTAATTCAATCGCCTTAAAGTCTAAAATTTAAATACCTTTGCAGAGTGAACGAAAAAGTGTAATGAAACTCTTTTCATGTAATTTTGGACTTTAACCTCATAGGAGTAAAGTCTAAAATATTATGCTTTTTTGCAGTGTCTGGTAAGACAGTGGTTGTTGCTTTCGTAGAATCGAGGTTGTTTGTCAACACGTGCGAGCGAGCGGTTGACATAATCTAGCTAGACAATGTCAGCGACAGATCGTACTTGGATTTATCACGCGACTAATCGACCGCAAGGTTAGCATACATGTCATAATTTAAATCTAGGTTTTTTACATAGATGGTGGTGAGGTGCGTCATTTTAGTTTAAACAAGCTCACTTTAACTTAATTAAGGCTTATGCACACTGGCTACTTGTTCTGTAATACATGTCTAAATTAGCCAGTGTGTTGAAGCAGTTCGCCTTTTTAATGACTCATAGATGTGATGTAAGCTGCGCCTTATTACAAAAACATAAAATGTACAGCAGATATTTCTTGGTCTTAATAAAGGTATTAGAAATATTGAAGTGTTTTCTTTCCATGTTTTATTAAACTAAGACAAATGATGGGGTCTCAGTCTCAGTCACAGTGGTCCATGAATGTAGACAACACCTAAAATGCCACCCACGCGTTATTACTTGCAGGCAGTTTTAAGTGCAATGATATAAATATTAACAATTTAAAACCCCGACTTGCTTTCTAAAAGATCCAAATAAGTAAACCCGACTGCTGTCTAAAAGATCAAAAGATTAACAACGGGCTGTAACCCTATTGCCAGTCATAAGCCGAAAGAAAAAATAGTGGGTAACGCCAACTGTCAAACTTAACGATCTTTTAGACAGCTGTCGGGTTTATTTATTGCAAGTTTGATTGCAATTAAAATGTGCCCAGCACTACCACCAGGAAAAAGTGGGAGTAATAAGAGTAAAGAAAAGAAGATGGCCTCTCGCTACTTACAGTCCATCTTAATTTCTCACTTATTGATTCTTCTTTCTGGGAAAAGCAGAGCTATATGGCTCAAAAAATGCAACCTATTTTGGTGACGGCTAGTTATGATCGGTGACAGCACTGACAGCTCGAAGAGCAGATCAATGCCTAACTACGTTCACCGCACTACGAACATATTTAGAGACACTGATTCAACAATTGAAGGTCTCAAAAGTGATTCGTGGTTAACGTCTGCGAAGAATAAAACACCACATCATACTATTTTCTAGATAGGTTATGGCAAGTGTATGTAATATACTTATTTAATGCTCATAACACAAGGGATAAATATTTTTTTAGGGTTGGCAGCGCGATTGGAACTTGCTTGCACACGTCCATAGGCCACGGTAACCACTTTCCATCAGGTGGGCCGTGTGTTTGTCTGCCAAGCAAGTGGTATAAAAAATAATAATTTAAAAACAAGAAGTAGTAAAAAAAAAACAAAGTTTAAAACCCATTTCAAATTTTAATAAATAACAAAAATATACACATTTGTTCGGGTACTAAACTATATTTAAAACGGACAATATTGTCTTTGTCTTATATAAGTTAAGCTACATTATTTGCACCGAGCGTCTTGAGATTACTATCGCTAACAATATATTATGCGTTTCCGTAACCACTATTAAATAATTTACTTTATTACAGTCAAAATTATAACTAAATTTGATAATAACAATTTCTCTATAAAAATTGTAATTGAATTACTTACTGAACTTGTAGATACTTAATCTACAAGTTCAAAATTGGCAAAGATAAATCGATGAAGATAGAAAAAATTTAATCGATCCAGTCGGGATCCGAACCCGTGATCTTTCCCGCAAATTCTCTTTAAACTTTTTGTATTGGGATTGCACAAAAATATTTGTGACTATCGCTGACTTGAGTTACGTATCATATAATGGATTTTTATATCCTAAAATTAACCAATTTACATGGTTGTAAAAATATAAAAATAGTTGAAGAGAATTGATAAGTAGGCACAGTTAAACCAAACATTTTTCTACCAATAAAATGGGATCATATCAAAATATGTTATATTGTCGATAGAATGTAAGTATATTTAAATATAGACAACATTTTTTTAGTACTATTTTTGGCAAAAGTACAATAAAAACGTGTACAAATTAACTTTGTAAAAACACAACATAATATGCTGACAATCGCCTGCGTTAAAAGTAGCTTGTACGGTTTAGCCTTTATAGTTTCTACATAACATCTGTATTTCTACCTACAGGCATACATTGACAGGCAACCTCACCTAATTGACATACACTAGGCTATTCGAGTAGTTCACAGCACTCGAGGGGGAATCATAGCGGCTTCCTGGCTTTGACGAGCTCTTCACTGACATCCCATAGTTTGGCTTCTACATCTTTGTCGAACTCGTGTTTGGAGACGTACGGCTCACAGAAGCGGTAGAACTTTCCAGATTTACCTTCCAGAGTGTAGTCGGAAGCGCAGTATACTACCGTTTCGGCGCCCTGGAATGTTAACATAAATATTATTAACTATCTGACCCGCTCCGGCTTTGCCTGTGGCATATTTTTGAACCTGAAATTTTTTAGTCTTCAAATAATGTATGGCATATTGCCGGATTTGTAGACATTTATGATCACTGCTCCGCTCCCTTAAGTAGTAGCGTAATGATATACAGCCTAAAACGTTCGTCGATAAACGGACTACTCAACACAACAATATTTTTTCAAATCAATGCAGTAGTTCCTGAGATTAGCGTGTTCAAACAAGAAAACTCTTAAGCTTTATATATAATATTAAGTAAAGATTTATTGAAACATTCTTTCACATAATCTTTAAGTATCTTTCGAGCTGTGGAAGGTTCTAGAATTTTTATACATACATATATTCACTACTAAATAGAAGTCGAAAGGGTAGGGAGTGTTTTTATTTTTAAGCATTGTTGTACCTATGTATTCCGCTGTGTGTTAATATTACCTCTAAAAATGTGCGCTGTGTTTTCTAAATAAAACATATTTTCTTTCTTTTCTTACCACTAATATATCATGCACATGCATGATATCTTAGTGGCTTTAACAGGAACGACTTCTGTCCCAGATGAGAGCAAGCATGCACCAGCCAGACCCTCTTTCATGTTCGCATATTCAACATAGCCGGAATTTTATTTCTATTGATAAACTACTAGCCTTCTATATATCTATCCTTTTACATAGTTCTCGTTAACTATGTAATCGTGTTGTAATTTGATTGATTTACACAGATATCTACACAACTACTGTTTACAATAACCTACACCAGTTCTGAAGGTTACATAGATAAATGTTTAGACATTGTTCCACGAGGTTGAAATTTTTTTTATACCACTTAGGTGGCAGACAAGCACACGGCCCACCTGATGGGAAGTAGTTACCGTGGCCTATAGACGTGTGCAAAACCAAGGGAGTCACACTCGCGCTGCCAACCCTGTAAGCACAAAGAGTTTCTGTGCCGTCAATGTAAAATACAAAGCAAGACAAGTTTTTTGTCTTCCCATTGACAGCACATAAACTCTCTAGTGAGCTCTGGCTACCCTACTCACCGCCGGGAACACAACACAAGGTTATTATGGTCGCGGTATTCTATAGGGCGGAGATACTTCCCCAGTTGGACTCCGCCCTACCGCGGTTATAATAACTTCGTGTTGTGTTCCCAGCGGTGAGTAGGGTAGCCAGAGCTCACTGGAGAATTTGTGCTGTCAGTGGGAAGACCAAAGGCTTGTCCTGCTTTGTCTTCTACTGACGGCACAGAAACTCTGTACTTACAGGGTTGGCAGCGCGACTGTGACTCCTCTGGTGTTACAGACGTCCATAGGTCACGGTAACCACTTTCCATCAGGTGGGCCGTGTGCATGTCTGCCAAATAAGTAGTATAAAAAAAATAGACATTGTGATCGTTTTAAAAATTAGACCGAGGCAAAATTAATGAATAAATTTAAAGAATCAAAGAACCAATTTCATTTATTCAGTTTAGACACATAAAATAACAAATGAACGTCAAAATTTTACAATTACGTCAAGAAATGTAATGAACTATAAGTATTAGAACTAGATTATTCTTTATTTTTTTTAATTTGCAAAAGTTTATTTTCGTTTCTCGTATTAAATTTGTTTCGAAAAAAAAATTTATTATTACGAAAATTGTCTCTTGTTATTGAAATTGTATTCGTTTTTGTAATTTAATTTCATTTTGAGATCCAATTAGATTGAAAACGAATCATTTATACTATAGCAAAATCAGGTCCCAGATCAAAATAACAAAAAAAAAACTTAAATAGGGAGAGAAGAGGGAGATAGTGATCCCTATGACTTTTGTTTCTTTTTAACGTGCAGGGACATGCTTCACTGTTATCTTTGGAGAGGTAGGTAGGTCGCGTAACGTTGCGTTAGGTAAGTTCGTTCTTGTAATGATGACAGCGACATTTTACTTTTTATGGTGCATTTAAAACTGATATCAAGTATGACGTAAGTAATATTTACGAGATCATAGTGTGTTTGAATGTGTCAAACAGCCTTGGACAGAATAAGACTATTGCAAGCTATCTTTCCAGGATTTATACTAGAGGTTTCGGGGCGGAGCGGAGTAACAAAATGGATTCGTTTATTCGTTTGCTAAATAACACAAAGTAATCGCTCTCTTCCATTCAATTATTTGATAATTGATCTTCCCAAATTTGTCGATGCTTTCGTTTCCGTCTCCGGCTTTTTCGCATTAACAAAGCCAACTTTTGTTACTGAGTGTATTGTCAGTATATCGTAAACTCACTACAAATCCGCGAGGTCTCTACTCAGCGACTGCTCCGCCCCGAAACCGCTAGTATGATAAGGCCCTTAGGGATAAGACCAGTCGTCCCTTAAAAGGCATGGCCTGTTGCGAACCATAGGTGGGAATCGGACCTACCGCGTCATGGCAACGTGCATTAATAAAAGAAAAAATAAGTAAACTAAAGTGTCACTTACCTGTTTTGGTGTTTTCATTACGAACAGCATCAGAGGTGCCATAAAGATGTAGTGGTACCATTTTATTGAATGTCTGTAATATTAATTTGTTAGATAAACACACGAAAATAACAAGGTTAAAACAGAAGAAGTCGTAAAAGGTTAAGATTTGTGAATGACAAACAATAATAACTAAATAATAATAATAAATAAATAAATATACCACAACATTCCACACAAGCATAGCTTAACTAGCTTGTGTTATGGAATCTAGAACGCGGATAAACATACTTAGATACTATTTTTTTTGTAAAAACATACACATCATACATAGAAACACCCAGACCAATGCAAATATACATATTCATGCAAATATTTGCACTAAGTGGGAATCGAGCCCGCGCCACAGAGGCCGTCAATAGCAGTTTCTAAGTGCATATGTACAATCAGATTCCCAAGGCAATGGTGAAGAGTCTATGAGAAAGGAATCTCGCACTAAAACCTAACAGAAATCAAAAATTTTATATAAGAAACATGAACCTCAAAAGCTTCTACATATATACAGCTAGATTTGTAAAGCTTTATTGTCCTTTTTGTAAACTCAGTCACAATGTAGAAATCCTGTGGTCAATTTTGAGCATGTTGAGCCAATGTGTAGAGGCACGAAACTATAACGCTAAAGTGTAACCACTGTACTCCGTTCTGGGACAGCGCGGCGTAGCGGGGGGCGAGGTAAAGACAGAGAAAGAAAGAGCATGTTAAGAGTCAAGCAAGAGCGAGCGAGAAACTATCGTGAGCGTTGGCGGTGGACTGATCAAATTTGACAGCCTATAAGTTAATACTCCCGCGCATATACCTAAAGCGCAGTACAGCGTTGGTGGTTGGTCTATAGCTCAATCTGTCACCACAATAAACACTCGTACCTGAACAGATTAGTAGCGCAGAACCCAGGACAGCAGACAGACACGTCTATCCCGCTATTTCTGAGTCTATTTGCAAGTGCCTTTGCGAAGTATACGTTCATCAGCTTGGAGTTGCAGTATCCGGGGTTGTGACGACCGGTGCCGTTCCTCTTCGCCAGCTCAATGTCCTTCCTTATGTTCAAGTCGTCAAAGTCGATTTTTCCTTGCTCGTGAAGTGTGGAGGCTACTACTACTATTCTGTAAAGTTAAATAGTTGACTGTTGACTATGTGGTGAAAGTCCTTAAATGTTCTTATACTACTAGAGGGACTGTACGGAAAAAAATGGCTATCGCCGGGTCCGGTTTTAGGGCATCCGTGGGGATTTTGCGCACGTTAAAATTAACGCAGTTTTGCGCACGTTAAAATAAACGCAGTCTTATAGGGACTCGTTGCGAGAGATATGCCTACAGCAATTTCACCTCCAGCAGCCTACGGACCCTCAGACGGCGTACTTTTAGTCTTCGGCAGAAGGGATTTTATTTGGTGGTGTTCATCGCCCACATTCACTTAAAAAAAACACTATAAATATGTGCTTTCATCGAATCTTATCAGATTTTTATCTATATGTCACTCCACACATCAATGTTCTTATCTCCACTGCGTGCATTCGTTTGTATCTAGTGCATTTAATATCAGGCCTGTTTACTGTATGGAGTCCCACCAAAATCTTTGTAGCCAAAGACACAAAAAAAACTATTGTCGAACTACTAGTAAGAAAGGATGGAATAAGCCAACCGTACCTGCAGGACGGTATATCTGCTGATTGATAGACAAGGCTTTTTTTTTAACCACTTAAGTGGTAAACCAGCACACGGCCCACCTGATGGGAAGTAGTTACTGTAGCCTATGGAAGTATGCAATACGAGACGCGTTACACTCGCGCTGCCGACCCTGTAGACGCTTGGGAAAATCGCAGCAGGGAGTTCATTCCACATTTTGAATATGCGTGGGTTGAAGTTTCTTTCATACCGCACAGTGCGCACCATCTCAGGTCGCATTATGTGAGGGTGAATTCCCTGCCTAAGGCGAGCGATGCGATTATAGAATGTTGCTGTGGGTTTCATGTCAAACAATTCTTCTGAGCACAAACCATTGTATAGGCTGTAGAACACACACAGCAAAGCAAATTTCCTCCCAAGGTTGAGAGGTTCCAGATCGCCAGCGAGTATGGGATTATCGACCAGCCTCAATGCCTGTCCCTGTACCGAGTCGAAGGGGTCAAGCTGGTATGCAGGCACTCCAGCAGACAGCAGTACTCCATTTGGAATCTCTGTCTTATAAACGCTGCCCCGCAGTGAAGTACTTCTTCGCCCTGTTGAGCACTCCAAGTTTCTTTGATACCAACTTAACCTTGTCCTCCAAATGACTGCGATACTGGAAGTCGCTGGAGATATCGACACCAAGGATCCCGATACTCGAGGAAATGGTAAGAGGTGTGCCTAGGAATTGCGGCGCTACAGTAAAATGGGGCTTTCGTAGTAGTGAATACACACTAGGCTATGACAAAGGTTTTAGCATCGGTGTTATGAGACGGCAATCGCATCCGTAAAAGCTAACATTACCCATGTCAAGAGAAAAGTAGATTAGACCACAGAGCAAAAGTACAAACTATGAATAAATAATAAATAAATATTCTACAACATTCTACACATCGCTATTTAGACCCATGGTAAGCATAGTTTAACTAGCTTGTGTTATAGAATTTAGAATGCGGATAAACATACTTAGATACTTTTTTTTTGTAAATGCATACATATTATAACATAGAAACACCCAGACCAATGCAAATAACTAAATTTACTGGTGGTAGAAACTTGGTGGCACAAATTTGTCTCAAGTTTCGACCGGGTAGGTACCACCGTGCACTATTGCGAAAAACCCTCCATAGCAATTCAATCTCGGTTGGATTGTGTTCAGGGGTCAGCATGTGCATAGCCGGGCAGAGGTGGTGGTTGTCGCAGCACTAGTGGGACCAGTGGGTCTTGGCGTAGTCTAGTGGGGATGGCGCGGGGCGATGCGCCGAACAGGGAGACCTGTAGAAACGGTGGTGCCGCTGGCCGCCCGCGGTATAGTACAGGGGCCCAACTGGGGTTAACCACCTTGGGAGGCTGCCTCACCAGGCCGCGCATAATCCCGATATGGTTCGTCGTGCCGGTTGGTGACCGGATTTGGGAGCCCGGCGACCATACTCGGGGGGGTACGGGGGCCCTTCCGTTCGGCGCGTCGGCTCTCGCCATGCCTCACATTCATAGATAAAACCAATATCCCGCGCTTTGTCACACGGTGCTGCGGCGGCAATCACTTCTTTTTTCACGCCTTCTCCCACCCAAACTCATGGCAGCGCAATTTACAGAAAAAGGCAACACAGCGGCTCGTCACACTCCCAAAAGCTTGCTATTTGAGGTGGAGTCCACTAACATCTGTGGGCTCCATGCAAACCTCAACGCCGTCCACCAACACCTAGAGACGGCGAAACCTGCCATGTTTTTTCTAACGGAGACGCAAATACACCGCCCTGACGACACGACCTACTTGCTCTACCCTGGCTATGTTCTTGAGGAAAGTTTTCGTGCAAAAGCCGGGGTGTGCGTGTTTGTTAGGGCGGATGTTTGCTGTCGCCGTTTGCGCTGCCTAGAGGACCCATCCTTCTCCGTCCTTTGGGTACACGTAGACCATGGCCCTACGAGTCAGATCTATGTGTGCCTCTACCGTTCCCATACAGGAGATGCTGAGACAACTCGACTCTTTGAATATCTGAGTCAGGCGGCAGATGATGCGCAGGAGCGATTTCCGAATGCCGAAATGGTATTTTTGGGGGATTTTAACGCCCACCACGAGATCTGGTTGGACTCCTCCAAAACAGACCATGCGGGAAGAGCCGCCCACGCATTTGCTCTGGCGCACGGCCTGACCCAATTGGTGCACGAGGTCACTAGGATACCAAGAAGGTCGGGCCAAGCACCTTCTCTGCTAGACCTTCTGCTGACGAGTGATCCGGACCGGTACAGTGTATCGGTGCGAGCCGCGTTAGGCAACTCAGACCACTGCCTGGTCTGTTCCACGGTGCCTATTATAGCGCCTCCACGACCAGTGCGGGGGAAGCGGCGTCTCTGGCACTACTCGTCAGCGGACTGGGATGGACTTCGTGACTATTTTGCGTCCATCCCGTGGGTTGAGCGCTGCTTTGAAGGTAAGAACCCATCGGATTGTGCTACTGCTGTCGCCGGTGAGATCGGTCTGGGTATGGAATACTATATCTCATACACCGATGTCACCGGTGACCGCGGGGTGCGCCCTTGGTTCGGGCGCGAGTGCGCGGAAGCTGTTGAACAAAAACAGTCTGCGTACCGCGCTTGGGTAAGGGCGCGCGCCACGCGCCATCCCAATCTGGGCCACTTCAAGGCGGCGTACAACAGAGCCACAAAGGTCTGTAGAAGGGCCTATGTCAGAGCGGATGCCCTGCGCATAGCGCGGCTTGGTCAAGAGCTAGTGATGCATCCCACGGGAAGCCGTGGCTACTGGCGACTGGCTAAAGCCGTGCAAGCCAACTTCTGTCAGCCTTCGCTGCCTCCGCTGCGTAACCCTGATGGATCCCTGGCCCATGAGCCGCAAGAGAAGGCAAATCTGCTGGCTAATCTCTTTGCGGCCAACTCCCGAATCGATGATTGTGGTACCCAGCCACCAACACTACCCGACAGTGACCACGCGATGCCTGATATCCATATCAGGCAACGCGATGTCCGTGCAGTGCTGCAATCACTCGATGTCCGGAAAGCCAGTGGTCCGGATGGTATTCCAGCGGTAGTTTTGAAAAAATGTGCAGCGGAGTTGTCTCCAATGCTTACGCGCCTGTACCGGCTATCCTACAGTTCGGGTACAGTGCCTTTGCCTTGCAAAGAGGCGAATGTTCAGCCGATTCCCAAGAAGGGGGATCGCTCGGAGCCAGCCAACTATCGACCCATAGCCGTCACCTCAGTGCTGTGCAAAGTGTTCGAGCACATAATTAACAAACAGCTCATGCGGCACCTAGAGGATCACTCCTTAATTAATGACCGGCAATATGGCTTCAGACCGAAACGGTCAACGGGTGATCTTCTAGCATACGTTACCCATCTTTGGGTTGAGGCTATGGACAAGCACGGCGAGTCACTGGCAATTAGTCTTGACATCGCCAAAGCTTTCGATAGAGTCTGGCACAAATCGCTTCTTTCTAAGCTACCTGCCTTTAGTCTGCCTTCTGGGCTGTGCAACTGGGTTGCTAGCTTCCTGCAGGGGCGCCGTATTCGCGTCCTTTGTGACGGACGAGCTTCGGAGTTTCTGCAGGTTAATGCTGGCGTGCCCCAGGGGTCCGTCTTATCACCCACTCTCTTTCTTCTGCATATCAACGACATGCTGTCTACCGGCAATGTTCATTGTTATGCAGACGATAGCACTTTACATGGGAGTTATCATGGACATCCAGCGGCCAAGCAGTCAGATATCGCAGAGAAAAGGCAGCTTCTTGTCACTGAGCTTGACGGGGTCCTGAATCACATTTCTCAATGGGGCTCTGAGAACCTGGTTGCGTTCAATGCCAAGAAGACGCAGGCATGTGCGTTTACAGCAAAAGTATCTTCTTTCCTTCCCCTCCCCACTCTTCAGAGCACGCCACTGCCGCTGCAGGACAATCTCAATATCCTAGGTATGGATGTTCGCTGCAACCTGAATAACAAAAACTACATCGAAAGCATCATCAAAACAGCCTCACGAAAACTCGGAGTCCTTAACAGAGTGAGACGATTTTTCACGCCGGAGCAGCGGTGTCTTCTATACAAGACACAAATTCGCTCCTGTGTGGAGTACTGCTCGCATCTCTGGGATGGTTCAGCAAAGTACTTACTAGATGCTCTCGACAGGTTGCAGCGACGTGCGATCCGCATCATTGGGAATCCCGAGATCACGAACACCCTAGAACCTTTACAGCTGCGTAGATATGTTGCGTCCATGGCTGTATTTTACCGTCTGTACCATGGGGAGTGTTCTGATGAGCTCTTCCAATTAGTCCCACCCTCCCCTTTCCTACACAGGACAACGCGTGCAGGTCTTAGATGTCATCCGCACACGGTGCAAAACATCCGATCAAGAACCAAGCGGTTCGGAGACTCTTTCCTCTGTCGCACCATTAAGGCCTGGAATTCATTACCAGCTCACGTGTTTCCTTCTTCCTACAGTCCCGGGTCCTTTAAGCGGGGCGTGAAAAAGCATATGATAAGGCCGTCAAGCTGAGTGTCACCATTGTCACACGGTATGTGTAAGTAATGGTGACCCTCTTTTCTGGGATTTTGCCTTCAGCTTACCATCAGGCAAGGCGAAGTCCAATTGACGTGTCCTATATAAAAAAAAAAAAAAAAAAATATATATATACATATTCATGCATATAAATATTTGCACTGAGCGGGAATCGAATCCGCGCCTCCTGCGTAGCAGTCGAGCGTTCTACCGCTACGCCACAGAGGCCGTCAATCCAACAGGTATTAACGCTATGTTGATGATGCATTAAATATTTATAGTCAATCAAGGTAGTTTCCTATAGTTTAAATAAGCTCTCCTCTTTATGTCTCCAGTATACAGTAGCTAATGATGGCCCATGTTCTGCAATGCGTTGCTGCAAGCCGTCATCACGTAGGTGTTCGCATTATGGTGCATAGTTCTTTGTAAGGCTACAACTCTGCTACGAGTGTCTAGTATTAGTGTGCTATATATGGTATATACCATTGCTGCATGTACACAATGTCGATAGTTTATCGTGATCCATTATGGGCCATTGTGTAGGGGACGCTTTACATCTTTTATGACGCTGTACAATACAATGGTGTGAGTGATATTTTTTGAAATTAACTAATTTTATTATTATACAATTTTTTAATTACAATTAATTATAATTGTGTAACCCGCGTCATAATAACTACAGTAACATTTTCATATTCGTCTATTTAGATCTATATCTTTATAATTTGCATACAAAGGGATTACCTACGTATTGTATGTATGTCATAATAAGATAAAAAATATGAATATATCAATATTTTAGCATTTATATTGTATTTAGTACCTAGTACATATAATAATCGTTGTAAACCCTGTATCTATATTAGTTGTAAATATATTAAATATAGATAAGATTAGATTGCGAATTATATGAGATCTTCATAAATGATAAATAAAATTCTGCATGACGCAGCGCTATCTATATTCAAACTATGCATAATTGTATTGTAATACAAGTTATACAATACTAAAAAAACGACATAAAACCACATTCAATGTACCTTTATGTATATTATGAATAGAAACACCTAGAACAATACATTGTATAAGAACATTTGTACAAAGTGATAATGGAATGGAACCCGTGACTCCTGATCTGGCAGTCACACGCTATGTCATACAGGTCGCTACCATTTAAGCGAAGCGATATTTATGAAGACTTCTGCTGACGAGTGATCCAGACCGGTACAGTGTATCGGTGCGAGCCGCGTTAGGCAACTCTGACCACTGCCTGGTCTGTTCCACGGTGCCTATTATGGCGCCCCCACGACCCGTGCAGGGGAAGCGGCGTCTCTGGCACTACTCGTCAGCGGACTGGGATGGACTTCGTGACTATTTTGCGTCCATCCCGTGGGTTGAGCGCTGCTTTGAAGGTAAGAACCCATCGGATTGTGCTACTGCTGTCGCCGGTGAGATCGGTCTGGGTATGGAATACTATATCTCATACACCGATGTCACCGGTGACCGCGGGGTGCGCCCTTGGTTCGGGCGCGAGTGCGCGGAAGCTGTTAAACAAAAACAGTCTGCGTACCGCGCTTGGGTAAGGGCGCGCGCCACGCGCCATCCCAATCTGGGCCACTTCAAGGCGGCGTACAACAGAGCCACAAAGGTCTGTAGAAGGGCCTATGTCAGAGCGGATGCCCTGCGCATAGCGCGGCTTGGTCAAAAGCTAGTGATGCATCCCACGGGAAGCCGTGGCTACTGGCGACTGGCTAAAGCCGTGCAAGCCAACTTCTGTCAGCCTTCGCTGCCTCCGCTGCGTAACCCTGATGGATCCCTGGCCCATGAGCCGCAAGAGAAGGCAAATCTGCTGGCTAATCTCTTTGCGGCCAACTCCCGAATCGATGATTGTGGTACCCAGCCACCAACACTACCCGACAGTGACCACGCGATGCCTGATATCCATATCAGGCAACGCGATGTCCGTGCAGTGCTGCAATCACTCGATGTCCGGAAAGCCGGTGGTCCGGATGGTATTCCAGCGGTAGTTTTGAAAAAATGTGCAGCGGAGTTGTCTCCAATGCTTACGCGCCTGTACCGACTATCCTACAGTTCGGGTACAGTGCCTTTGCCTTGGAAAGAGGCGAATGTTCAGCCGATTCCCAAGAAGGGGGATCGCTCGGAGCCAGCCAACTATCGACCCATAGCCGTCACCTCAGTGCTGTGCAAAGTGTTCGAGCACATAATTAACATACAGCTCATGCGGCACCTAGAGGATCACTCCTTAATTAATGACCGGCAATATGGCTTCAGACCGAAACGGTCAACGGGTGATCTTCTAGCATACGTTACCCATCTTTGGGGTGAGGCTATGGACAAGCACGGCGAGTCACTGGCAATTAGTCTTGACATCGCCAAAGCTTTCGATAGAGTCTGGCACAAATCGCTTATTTCTAAGCTACCTGCCTTTGGTCTGCCTTCTAGGCTGTGCAACTGGGTTGCTAGCTTCCTGCAGGGGCGCCGTATTCGCGTCCTATGTGACGGACGAGCTTCAGAGTTTCTGCAGGTTAATGCTGGCGTGCCCCAGGGGTCCGTCTTATCACCCACTCTCTTTCTTCTGCATATCAACGACATGCTGTCTACCGGCAATGTTCATTGTTATGCAGACGATAGCACTTTACATGGGAGTTATCATGGACATCCAGCGGCCAAGCAGTCAGATATCGCAGAGAAAAGGCAGCTTCTTGTCACTGAGCTTGACGGGGTCCTGAATCACATTTCTCAATGGGGCTCTGAGAACCTGGTTGAGTTCAATGCCAAGAAGACGCAGGCATGTGCGTTTACAGCAAAAGTATCTTCTTTCCTTCCCCTCCCCACTCTTCAGAGCACGCCACTGCCGCTGCAGGACAATCTCAATATCCTAGGTATGGATGTTCGCTGCAACCTG
This sequence comes from Eilema griseolum, assembly GCA_963662185.1. NCBI lineage: Eukaryota > Metazoa > Arthropoda > Insecta > Lepidoptera > Erebidae > Eilema > Eilema griseolum. Next base: position 7,123,875 of record OY759232.1, read on the forward strand.
AATAACAAAAACTACATCGAAAGCATCATCAAAACAGCCTCACGAAAACTCGGAGTCCTGAACAGAGTGAGACGATTTTTCACGCCGGAGCAGCGGTGTCTTCTATACAAGACACAAATTCGCTCCTGTGTGGAGTACTGCTCGCATCTCTGGGATGGTTCAGCAAAGTACTTACTAGATGCTCTCGACAGGTTGCAGCGACGTGCGATCCGCATCATTGGGAATCCCGAGATCACGAACACCCTAGAACCTTTACAGCTGCGTAGAGATGTTGCGTCCATGGCTGTATTTTACCGTCTGTACCATGGGGAGTGTTCTGATGAGCTCTTCCAATTAGTCCCACCCTCCCCTTTCCTACACAGGACAACGCGTGCAGGTCTTAGATGTCACTCGCACACGGTGCAAAACATCCGATCAAGAACCAAGCGGTTCGGAGACTCTTTCCTCTGTCGCACCATTAAGGCCTGGAATTCATTACCAGCTCACGTGTTTCCTTCTTCCTACAGTCCCGGGTCCTTTAAGCGGGGCGTGAAAAAGCATATGATAAGGCCGTCAAGCTGAGTGTCACCATTGTCACACGGTATGTGTAAGTAATGGTGACCCTCTTTTCTGGGATTTTGCCTTCAGCTTACCATCAGGCAAGGCGAAGTCCAATTGACGTGTCCTTTATATAAAAAATAAAAAATAAAAAAAAAAAAAACAAAAGAGAAATGTGAATATTTTGTGACGTAATTTATGGATATCGAGAATTTTATTTTATTTATTTTTTTGCGATCAATATCCATACATACATAAAGACAATCAAAGAATAGTCTATCCAATCGGCTTAATCTACATGAAAAACAACAACAACAATTACTTAACAATAAACCGTCAAGGGCATCAACCAGGTAAGAACAGATTAAAATAATGTAAGGCTTAGAGTAATTAAAAAGGGCAAATAATGAATTAGATTAGGCTATTTGACTATTTTTTTATTCTCGAAAAATTACCACTTTATAATAATATAATGAACTGCTGAAGTGGTGAAGTCAAATAGTTTTAAAGATATTTGATTCTGAAAATTCAATTTTTCGCGCCGCCCGAAAACGCTCCATACAAAATCGTACTTGCGAGTGACGTTACACGCCAGTCGCGCGTAGTGGTAATGTATGCAGTGCAAAAGAATGTCGCATTTATCTCGGTCTACGTTGCGTTTACACGTATATTGTTCGTAACAAAAGTAATTTGAAATTAAATTACAAATCTAAAAAGTTAAACTATTTATACTGTAGATTGATGGCACTTGGTGGAATTTGTTGTTACACATATTGATAACTCACTTGTACTTTTCCACATTACTTTATTGCTTATTACACCTGACCGGTTTCGCCTTACGGCATCCTCAAAGGTTTATAATGACATTCAAGAGCATTCCTATTAGAAACATTGCGACACTCAAACATATTACACATGTGGGTAGTTGTAAAATTATGTATACCAGTATAAATTTTTTCCCCAAAATATAGGGAAATAATATATATGTGGTCCTAAATATATTTTGAATTTATGAATTATTACTATTATGTATTTAAGTTATAATGTCAATTAAAAAATTATATAAAATTATAAGAAATACTTATAAATGTTGAAATACTAATATCATTGAAAATTAAATAATGTCAAATGTGAATAATGTCAGATGTTGTTGATAATGTTAATTTTCATCTGACATTATTCACATTTGACAGTCGTTTGTCAGCATAAGCAATAAAGTAATGTGGAAAAGTACAAGTGAGTTATCAATATGTGTAAAAAGTTAAAAATTGAGACATAATTTGATTGTTTGTATTTGCCTTACTTTGGGAATTAAAAATAATGAAAAGTCATAGTTTCAGTTTAGTTAGGCAATATCTTATTTCGTAAGCCATATTTTTCAGAATAAACACACATATTAAGTATTATTGGGAATAATAGGACGACCTTGTCGTAGACTAAGTGGACTTAGTGAATGTTTGTAAAAAGACAAAAGAAAATGCCCGCTGAGTTCCTTGCCGGGGTCTTCTCCCGCAGAACGGTCCCGACCTGAGAAGACTTTCTCATGTCGGGGCCACGTTTCGAACCGGTCGGTGGTCCATTTGCTAAACTAGTCTTTCATATTTCTTTTTATGTTTTGTAATTTCCGATTTAATGGTCTATGCAGAATAAGTGATTTTTGACTTTGACTTTGTCAAATAGCCTATTATATACCTTCTTTAATTCTAAGGTAAGGTCTAATAATGAGAATGAGTTAATTGTTGAAAAATGGACGGGCTTTGTCTCCTCCATACGGACAGGGTAGCTCTCAGGCGAAATATCGGCGGAAGCATGATCCCGTCGCCTACTCTAAAGCCAGTCGACAGCTCAATATAGATTTAATTTTGTCAAGAGCATCAGAACCAGAACATTTAATACCCGTTGACCAACCGTGAGGCATGAGGCCGCCTTCCTACATTACGGCTTTAACGCGGCCAGGTTTTTGTCAAGTCTGAAAAATTCAACGCGACAAAAACAGGACTCTTCATGTCCTTTTTACCAGATTCAAAATATGATACGTATATCTAAAAAATACCTGCTTGGTGAGGCCCTCTTCAAGTGGTCTAACAACAAGTTGGTGAGGTAGAAATGGCCCAGGTGATTCACTCCAAAATGTATTTCGAAGCCCTCCTTAGTTTTCTGATCGTACTGCAGCGGTACTACGACGCCCGCGTTGTTGATAAGTACATCAATTTTGTGGAATCCCGCCCTCACAACCTCCACGAAGTTCTCAATAGATTCGAAGGATGACAGATCTAACTGCATCGGGATCTGAAAACAAGACTTTCGCTTTAAATATGCTCATCTATACCTGCTAATAATGAAGCTACAGAACGACATTGTCTCATTATTAAGAGTTCGATCATTGAAGCAAGAGGTCTATTTATTTGAACCGATAATCTCTGAAACTACGTGCGGGATTGAAATAAATTATTTTAATGGCTTGTATGGCGCTTTTTTTTAAATTTCATCACAGGAAAAATCTGGAATCAAATCTAGGATATCATGGAAATGGCTAGCTATACTCACAACCGCATGCAATTTGCCGGGCATAACCTTTGCGAGAGACCGTCACGTGGGTTAAAGCTCTTTTTTGCTACGGAAACAACCCGAAAAGGTGAAACCCGTCACCTTATCATAGTATACTTACTATAGACTCATAGTAGAGGTTACGACTGGTAGTCTTGGCAACCGATACTATGACCCCACCGTGTTGTTGGGGAGTAAAATCCCCTCTACCCTACAAAGAGGCGCGCGCGTGGAAACGCTGCAGGCCCCCGTGGGATGATGCCTTACTAAGTGATGTAGTATTCTTTTTGCTGCTATAAACAAACTATATCTTTCGCTATTGTCTTAATGCCATTAAACAATGTATTTGCCACAGTTGGCAGCTGAGCGATTACTATTGGCTGGGTACATTCGCAATATCCGCATGCGTAAGCAGTTGTTTTCAAGCGTTCTCGAGTGTTCGCTTCTTCGATCTTTTTAATCGAAGGTTCGCTGAAATATATCTTTATCGTTGTTATTTTTATGCGTCTTTATTAATTTTAAAAATGAATCTAAGTGTTAGGGGTACGCATTCTCATATAAAAGTTGTCTATCTGATGATAAGATATGTTTAGGTATAACTCTGTAACCTCCGTACAGAGTTCTGTAGCCTCGTTATTTTAGTATGTCGAAATCCACAGAATAATAACAATAATATGAGGATATCCCGTATCATTGTGACTTCACACCGCTTGATGGTGGTGTGAAGTCACAATGACACGGATGATTAGTTCAAATCAAAGTCAAAATTATTTCAAATCAAAGGGATTAGTATTCTCATTAGAGGTATTTTATGAAAAGACCCGGCATTTTAAGAAGATGAAATAAAACACATATTATGTTAGTAAATAGTAAAGAAAGGAAGAATAAAAAAAAAAGGAAAGAACATTTATTAAACACACACACTAACAATGACCTCTAGTTATAAATAAATAAAAATAAAAAGATCCCACGTAATTAAATCTTTAAGGTGCTAAGAAAAGATGTTATTTGTCCCACTGCACGACTCGAAAACGTGTGTTGAATCTGTATTTGTCATTTTGTCGGGGTCAAGCGTTATTCATCATTAAGTAAACAATAGCTACATCTTCAAACATTGGCTATTGGCCTATGTTCGCAGTTTAAGAAAAGCTGAAATCTCAATCAATCTATTAGTCTATCGCAGTTCACTGCTGGACCTAGCATTTGGCCTTTCCCAATGTAAAGAGATTTTGGCATACTGTTTCCACGCCGACCGATGAGTTGGTTTAGGGCTTTCCTTCTCTCGCAGTGATGTCATCTGCATATTTATCTGTTAGTCGCCTCTTACGACTTTCCGGATGAGATAGGATAGTGATACTTCCCTGGGCCGGCCGGGGTGCGAGGGATATGCCTGTCAACCTCACCTTCGGCAACCAAAATCACCCACAGGCGGCATGCGTTTTAGACGGTTCGTGTCCGACATAACCTCTTTCACCGGCTCCGGTGGGGAGGTATCCGTGGGGTTTATGCGCACGTAAAAAAAAAAGGATAGTGATACTTGTATTCTTTCTCCGTCACTTTACGGGTAAGCTGAAATTTGGTCTTCTTTTTTATGGAACTGATTTAAGTTAACTATAGAAAAGTTTTTTCAATAAATACAATAAGCATGAAGCAAGATCAGAGATCACCAACTACAGTTTTTACCGAGAGTGATAAGTCGGAGCATTGTGATAACCTGTCGGGTTTCACTGATAACTGAATTAAAAAGATTACAGATAACTATAATACTAGTATTTGAAGCGTTTGATATAATCTGTGTACCTACAATATAAATCAAAGCTTATGATTGCTGATACAAATCTACATTGTACTTAATTAAAAGACTAGTTGTGCCCGTGACTTTCTCTGTATGGACTTTTTTTATTTTGCCGCGTGGTTCCCGTCCGAGTAGAATTTGGGCCACCCCATCACTTCCCATGCGGTGTCGTACAAGGCGACTAAGGAATAGGGCTGTTTAACACCAAACAGATATATACAGTTCAGACTCAGCTTTAGATGAATTGCTCGAGTCAACAATAGTGCCCGGAAGACGGCAATAGGCTCACCCCCTATTATGTGGGACTGAATTCAATGATTGGTGAAATGTGGGTGTTAATTCACCTCTGCCTAACCCTCCGGGGATAAAGGCGTGATTATAATATGTATGTATGTATGTTACTTATTTTACAACAATATTATACAATGATAATAATCATAGCAAACCATAAACCATTGGGGTTTGGGTGGAGTGCCATACATTCTATATTGCAATTACATTTTACATAGTTTATAATTTTTTACTTTACATACTTACTTCATTATAACAAACAAATGGGTAGATAGTTATTAGATTTGGGCATTGATTTTTGATATTTTTGATTGATAATTTGATTGATAACTAGTACTCTAAAATTAAAGTAGTTATTACGCCTCAACATCAGATATCTACAGTAAAAATTTTGTCAAAATAGGTCCAGCTAATAGGCTATTTGACAGGTCGACTACAAATTTCTTCTTATAACAGTGCTAGATTGTAGATAAAAGTTAGATGATATACAATTTAGCTGCCGCCTCCTTCTGCGAGCAAGTAACGCTCGTGAAGGAGGAGGCGGGGCGGGAGCGGCAGCGGGAGCGACGAAGGATCGCAAACCAAGCTGCCCGCCTACGAAGGCAACTCGGGCGTCCGACTGTTGACCGTTTGACCTTTGACGTTTGAACCGTTGAACGACCTCCGCCCCCCACGAGCGCAGGCCTGGGGGTGACTGGTGGAACCGCCTGTCACCCTGGCAGAAGCAGGCCGCGGCGGTGGCGCGCCATCCCGTTTCCGGGGACGAGTTGGGGGTCTTCAGAGATGGCCCTGAGTCGGCCGGGGTGCGAGGGATATGCCTGTCAACCTCACCTTCGGCAACCAAAAACGACCCACAGGCGGCGTGCGTTTTAGTCGGTTCGAGTCCGACATAACCTCTTCCACCGGATCCGGTGGGGGGGTATTGTAACGACGCGCTCTGCGAACGTCGTCACACCGGTTTTAATTCTATTTTTGAACGAAGGGTTTCGGAGCGCGGAGTGAATGACATTTTGACGTATCGCTGTCAAAAGCACCTTTCTTCCTATATTGAGACTGGATGGTCGATATTCATGGCTTCGTAACTTAATTTCAATAAATCTCATAAAAATGAGAGTATTTTGGCCTAAAGGATAATAGTTTGTGTCCTCACAACTATCCTCTTGTGGAATTATAGTTTATTTCTGGTGAGTTGTCATTTTTTAATAAGATTCCCTTTGATGGAAATTCGCCACGCTCCTAATTTGAAAAATAATTGTTAAAATTCTATTGTTTCAGCTCTTAATCTGAAAATATTATGATTTCTTTTGCTATTGGCATTGTTCCAGCAAATTAAGGCGGTAAGTCGCGCAAATTTATAGAAAATTAGGACCTCGTGTTCACATATGGGAGTTTGTTCTAATGACATGCAATTTTATTACAGGTTTCCAAATTGGAACCGCCTTTGTCTTGGCCTTTTCTCTTTTCTTTGGACCTTTTTCGGCGTTCCTTTGTCTTCGGTCATCTGCATTTCCTTATGGAGGGTTTGGACTTTTCGCCTCAAACCTGGATGTACCGCATGGGCTTAAACTGAAAACTTCGCCTGCTACGAGCTTTCCCGCTGCTGTGTTTACATATACTCGCCGAGGGATGCCGTGAGCTTACTTTAATTATATTTTAAATCTAAACTTCAAAATAACCTAAAAGTGCATTGGTGACATAGAATCATATTGACATAAGATCATTTTGACCTAGCTTATAAAACTCTAATTTTAAATTTAAGGTTAGATATACATTAGGAATGTATCCTTGCAACTATTTCTAAATGCACACTGGAGTGGACAATAAAACCTTAAACCTCACAGTTTGGTTTCATTTAGCTCACCTCCGGAAGATTAAAAGTTTCCAATATCCGCTGATTATCTTAGGCATGTGTATCTCCAAGGCGCCCGAACTTTTATGGTAATGTACTTACAAACCAATTTTATTTATATTTCTTTTAAATAGGAGATTACACACTTACTTCTTTCATTGTCATATGACACATATTTTTTAATTATTACAATTGGCACTCGCGAACAGGGACATGACAGTGTGCATATATCTTTATTCCTTGTCACCTTTGCATTATTTTTACTTTAACATGTTAAGAACAGTGTTTTCTTCGTGTATTTTACTGTTACATAACTGTGTATTACAGTAAATCTTTGTTATTGTTTACTTTGCAAAACTAATCATACTACAAGTTAGTACTATTGTTTGTATCTCTCAATTACAGGTGAATGTTTCAATTTGTATAACATGGTTATTGTTATAATTCTTTTATCTTATATAGCTTTTGTTTATTACAGGTAAGATTTTCCACTTAGTAATATTATATAATTACTAGTTCTTAACCTTTATTTACATGTGTGAAAACATAGTAATATTTGACCATTTGCTGTTTACCTTAAGTAAACATAAATAATTTATTTTGTGAATCACTAATGCATTTTTATCTTTATAGGCATTTGACCTAAATAACTTTTGCAACAATAACATTCCATTCTGTGGGTTTGTTTGACTTTTGAGTTTAGCGTTTTGCTATCAATGCAATTAACTTCATTCATAATTTAATTAACTTTAATTAGAAACTTTAATTGATATAAAGTATATTAGAGTTATTAGTATATTAGAAACTTATAGTGTATTTAATACAACTTTTTATTAGATTTTCACATCCTTTTATAAATCAAACATGGATAAGGAAATACAGGTCCCGCCTTTGTTTGAGAATATTGTTAATGATGTTCCAGTTGGTACTTCTACTCATGAGATGCCTCATGTCATGGCTGATTTATCTGAAGTTGTTGATCCATTTTCGAATAGTCGAGGAGCTGGTGATCATAGTCTAAGAGCCGCATCTTCATTTAATATTATGAATGTTTTATTGAATGATAATTTGAGGAAAAACTTGCCTTCTGTTACTAAGTTGCCTGATTTAAAACGAAGTAAGCTTTTGTATGATGGTAAATCGTGCGTTAGGGAATTTATTACTCAAGTGGAAGAATATTTCTTGTTTAAAAATTTTAATGAATATTTTTTGGTTAGTTCATTCTCTGATCTTTTGTCAGGCACTGCGCTTAAATGGTTTCGTAGTGTTCGTATTCGTATTGCTTCTTGGCAGGATTTGAAGGCTGCGTTGTTGAAACGTTTTGATAGAATTGAATTTGATTATCATTTGGAACATGAACTCCGTACTCGTAAACAAAAGATAACTGAGTCATTACCAGATTTTATTACAGACATAATGGATATGGCTAGCCGTTTGTCTATGCCTGTTTTTGATGCTACCCTCATAACTATTATTAAACATAACATGTTGAATATTTACACACCTTTTGTGTTTGGTAGAACTATTTCTTCTATCGACGAATTTATTAACCTCAGCAGAGAATTAGAGAATTTTGTGTCAAGAAAGAACTTGAGTGAGAATAAAAGTATTAAAAAAGAAAAATATTCTGCTCAAATTAGTGCTGTTAAATCAGATGATTTAACTTGTTTAAAATGTAAGTCCTCTGGACATTCTTATAAAAATTGCCCTACATTTCCAGGTGTAATTTGTTTTAAATGTCACAAGCTTGGCGTCACTACGAAGAATTGCGAAGTTTGTAATTCAAATACTGTTCAGTCAAAAAACGTATCAGGTCCCATCGAGCCCTAGTTTTTGATAAAACTTCTGGTGACTCGATGTTGAAAAAATTTAGCAATGCTCCGAATGAAGCCACTTGTAAGAAAGAATTTAATGAATGGTTGGATTATTTGAAAGTTTTCTTTAATAATATCAGGGCTGCTCCTATTTTGTTTGTTAAACATAAAGACACTAGACCTTATTTAAATTTTAATATTAATAATAAATTTTATTCAGGTTTGTTAGATAGTGGAGCTTGTAGTTGTGTACTCGGTTCTAATATTCATCAAACATTTTTGCAATTAGGTTATAAATTTAAACCTTATAAAGGTAACGCTGTTACTGCTGATGGTTCTGCACACAATGTTATTGGAACTATGGTTTTACCTATCACTTGTGATAACTTAACTAAAAATGTAGATTTTTTGATAATACCTTCTTTTAAGCCTTCAATTATTTTGGGATTTGACTTTTGGTTGAAATTTAATCTTGCTAAAGACTTATGGAATAATATTACTTTTGAATATGAATCCACTACTTGTGTAAATGCAGTTACTTCTGTTTCTGAACTTTCTCCCTCTGAGAAACACGAGTTAAATAAAATTATTTCACTTTTTGAAAATATTTCTTATGAAAAGAGAGGCTTAGGTCTTACTCATTTAGTTAAACATAAAATTTTTGTTTGTGATAATGGAAGCCAATTTACAGCTAAGCAATTTGTAGATTTTCTAAAAAGTTATAATATTGGTAAAATATTTTATAATACTTTATATACACCTCAAAATAGTCCTGTAGAGAGATATAGCAAAACGGTCGAAACATGTATTTCTTGTTTTGTTAAAGATGATCATAGAACTTGGTCAAAATATTTGCCTCATGTTCAATTAGCTTTGAATAGTAGTGTGAATCTAGCTACAGATTTCACTCCTAATTTTCTCATGTTCGGTAGAGAACTTATTTTTGATGCTTCATTGCACCGTTTTAGTAATTCTTTTGATAACCTCAATCAACTTGATGTTGTTGATAGGTCTTCATTTGCTTTTTCACTTAAATCACTTAGTGATATTTTTATAAAAGTTCAAGCTTCATTGCTTAAAGCTTATAAGCGTAATGCGCGTTATTATAATATAGGAAGGAAGGTCATTTCTTTTGAAGTGGGAGATATAGTGTGGAGGAGAAGTTTTGTGCAGTCTAATGCTCCTGCATTCTTTTCGGCTAAGTTAGCACCTAAGTTTGTTAAGTGTGAAATAATAGATAAAATTTCCTCTAATGTTTATGTTTTAAAAGACCTTAACAAAAACTATACTGGTCGTTATCATATTAAAGACATAATTAAATATTAAAATTATTCTTGTTTTGACAATGTCTATCTTTGTCTTTGGTACTTTGTTTGAAGTATAATCCCATTGTAAGGTGATGTTTGTGAGGCTAAGGGATTTTGAAAGGAGATGTCTGTTAGGAACTTCACAACAATTTATTAATTTCAATTTTAGTTTCCTTCAAAAAATAACTTAGGTCATTTTAGGACTTATTTTTATGTAACTCTACTCCATATTAACCAATTGTTCCACATCAAAAGATCTTATATTTTTATTTATCTTTGTTGTATAGGATTATTTTCCTGTATATATTTTTATACACTTGTATATTTAATATTGTATATTTTGTACAAATTTAGGAATTTAGTTTCTACTCTAATATAGGAGTGAAATTTAATATTCATTTTCTACATTAAATTCACTTGACTTATTTCCACTCACTTAGGGAATGGAAAATTAAGTTTCTTGAACTTTATTTTTGTACAGTTCTGGGTTATTTTCTTAGTATTAAGATTCTCGGATTGGACGCATTTTATGCATTTTTTACACACCTTGTTATACCATTTTTTGGGAAACTTGTGTCTTACTGGACTTTACAATTTTTTGTGCTATTGTGTTTCATACACATAGTCACACCTTACGCTTTGCGCACGGGAGGCTGGTGGTGTTGAGCCGGTCGTAATTGTCGTTTTTCTCTTTTTGTACGATTGTGTTTTTATACACATTGTTACATTTTTTATGCTTTGCGCACGGGATGTCGGTGGTGTTGTGCCGGTCGCAAATGTCATACTTTTCTTATGCGGTTGTGCTCAGAAAGTCAGTGGTGTTGTACTGGTCACAATTGTCATATTTTCTTTATATTTTGCTTGTGCTCGGAAAGTTGGTGGTGTTATGCCGATCACAATGCTTATAAATATATTATTACGACACTTTTGTTGTGATTTTGTTTTGACGTTTAGAATGTTGGAATAGGAATTTGAAGTCGGCGGCTTTTCAACCTAACCGACAGTGGGAAAACTTCATTGTTTTTACCGATTTTCTTTCAGATTCGGCAGCGTTGGTGCTTAACCGATATCTTGTTAGTTTCATATTTTTGTTTCAGGAATAGCTGGTATAGAGTCGGTGGCGTGGGAGCTCAACCGCACTTTTGTATTGATGCTAGAAGGCTGGTTAAGATCAAGGATTAGATTCGACGGCGTTGGTTGCCTAATCGATATCTGGAATGGAATTGAGTAGGGATTGTTTAATTTGTTTTATTGAAGGATTTATTTTCACTTTTGTGTTGAAATAAGTTTTTACTCTTTTCTGAGTTTGGTTCTTTACTTTTCGAGTGTTTTCACATTCTTTGATTTTTAGGAATGCTTTCCCATTCTTTAATTTATAATTATTTCTGCAATACCCAATGCAAGATGCTTTCGCATTGCCTTTTTTGTTTATTGAAAAATGTTGCGGGACATTTTGTCTTTTGAGGTTTTTTGGAATTTTGTTCTGGACTCTCATAATTTTCATTAGAAAAGGAAGTTTCTTTCTTTCTTTTTTCTTTTTGGGGAGGGATGTAATGTAACGACGCGCTCTGCGAACGTCGTCACACCGGTTTTAATTCTATTTTTGAACGAAAAGTTTCGGAGCGCGGAGTGAATGACATTTTGACGTATACCTGTCAAAGGACCTTTCTTCCTAACGTGGAGGCTGGATGGTCGATATTCATGGCTTCGTAACTTAATTTCAATAAATCTCATAAAAATGAGAGTATTTTGGCCTAAAGGATAATAGTTTGTGTCTTCACAACTATCCTCTTGTGGAATTATAGTTTATTTCTGGTGAGTTGTCATTTTTTAATAAGATTCATTTTGATGGATTCGCCACGCTCCTGATTTGAAAAATAATTGTTAAAATTCTATTGTTTCAGCTCTTAATCTGAAAATATTATGATTTCTTTTGCTATTGGCATTGTTCCAGCAAATTAAGGCGGTAAGTTGCACAAATTTATAAAAAATTAGGACCTCGTGCCCATATGGGAGTTTGTTCTAATGACATGCAATTTTGTTACAGGTTTCCAATTGGAACCGCCTTTGTCTTTGCATTTTCTCTTTTCTTTGGACCTTTTTCGGCGTTTCTTTGTCTTCGGTCAACTGCATTTCCTTATGGAGGGTTTGGACTTTTCACCTCAAACATGGATGTACCGCATGGGCTTAAACTGAAAACTTCGCCTGCTACGAGCTTTCCCGCTGCTGTGTTTACATATACTCGCCGAGGGATGCCGTGAGCTTACTTTAATTATATTTTAAATCTAAACTTCAAAATAACCTAAAAGTGCATTGGTGACATAGAATCATATTGACATAAGATCATTTTGACCTAGCTTTTAAAACTCTAATTTTAAATTTAAGGTTAGATATACATTAGGAATGTATCCTTGCAACTATTTCTAAATGCACACTGGAGTGGACAATAAAACCTTAAACCTCACAGTTTGGTTTCATTTAGCTCACCTCCGGAAGATTAAAAGTTTCCAATCTCCGCTGATTATCTTAGGCATGTGTATCTCCAAGGCGCCCGAACTTTTATGGTAATGTACTTACAAACCAATTTTATTTATATTTCTTTTAAATAGGAGATTACACACTTACTTCTTTCATTGTCATATGACACATATTTTTTTATTATTACATCTGACGCTTGCGAACCTATTTTTTTTTACTTTGTAATAACATCATATTATTTAATTATTACAGTATCCGTGGGTATTTTGCGCACGTAAAAAAAAACGATGGTATACAATGAAATTAGGTTATAAGGAGTGTTTAGGCATTCATACTAGGTGAACCATGTATCATCACGAATGCCCACACCTTCATACAGATCTGTGCAGTGTAGCATAGATTGTATGATTATCAGTGTTGCTTAGTATCAGGTTCTTCCCAATACTGTTTAGTATTAATATGTTGTTTTGTTCTAAAAAATTATGTCTTTATGAGATACTGCCTAACTATACTGAAACTAGGACTTTTTATTATTTGTAACTACCAAAGTAAGTAAAACTATAAACAATCAAATTCTGTCCCAGTTTTTAACTTTTTAGATTCCTCATTAAATTTTAAATTACTTTTATTATGAACTATTTACCTGTAAACTCAACATAGATATAGATAAATGCGATATTCTCTTGCTCTCCATATAATTGCACTTCGCGCAACTGGCGAGTGACGTCACCATCAAATACTATTTTGCAATACATCGTTTTCAGGCGGTGCGAGGAATAGATTTTTCAAAATCAAATAAAAAGTATAAAACTATTTGTTGTAAGAATATTTAACTTTAGCAGTTCATTATATTATTAAAATTACTATACAGTGGTAATTTAAAAAAAGTCAATTATTCTATTAGGAGATTGACTAAAAACAAAGAGACAAAAAAATTTAAAATAGCTATAAGTATGGTAGGTATACAGTCATACACATTTTTGAAAAGTGTTATTTTTACATTACAAACACAAATTTAAATTTTAATTAATATTAACCCTCTGTATGACAATGGGGCCTCAATGAATGGTGTGAATATTTTGGACTGATATAATACTTTGTATTTTAAAGACATTGTCTGCAAAAATCATGCAATCAATCCCACACTTTAAATTAAGAGAATATATTTTTGATAATTATTGTACTTATGGCCTTGTGTTTAGAATATTATGGACCTATCATATATGATTGTATGATTTGTCAGAGTTTAGTGTAATTAAACACAATAATTTATGTTTCAGGGAATCTGAGCAATTTTATTATAATAATATATTAATTAACTAGAGTGTCAGAGACATTGTTATAGCATACATCACGGAATAGTGAGGTAATATGATTACAATTACAACTACAATAGTTTTACGTGTTTGCGGATACAGCTATTCGGTGTGTCTCCATTGAAAATAATAATGATAGTTCTGTAATGGAATGGAAAGGGACTCTTTTGTCCAATCTTAGCCTCCTTTTTTGGGCCATTGTGCATGTAGAGTACTGGCTAGAGTAGCCTACCTAGCTCCGCCCAGAAACGCAGAAGCTTACTGGGGGCTCCATAGGCTTTGCGAAGTGACTTCACTGTACCGGGGATTTGTGATCGTTGATGGGCTACTGCCTCACATTCCAGTATTATGTGGGCAGCCATTTCCTCGCCTAGAAAAATACACCCCATGCAAAAGAATCTGTCCGTAACACTGATGCTTGTGGAGGGGACAGTGGCCTGTTATTGTCCCCATTATTGTTCTTAGACTTATTTTGTCTACTTTTAGGACGTTTCCTGAGCCATTTGTTTACCGATGGCATAGCATTTATTGACTGCCTGCCGTCGGTGGTTTGTATCTTTCTTTGGTTATGTAGTTCTGCAGAACTCTTGCATATTCAAGTCCGAAACTGTGAGAAAGGGATTGGTAGTAATGGTAGTAATTCAAAATGTCTGCACTCTGCAGGATGGTAAAGGAAGGAAGACCACGTCAAACTTATAAGGCAAAAGACTTTTCATCAAAGTTGTATAAAAAGGTAGATTTATAAAGGTATAAAAAGTACAAATAACATAGGTGCAAGTAACACTAGTTTCACTATTTCTCACCTTAAAGTAATGTCCTTAAACCTTAAAGTATTTGAATATGGACTTCAAAACATATGTAATGTTTTGAAGTCCATATTCAAATACTTTTATATTTGAATAACAAGTTCATTAAGATTATTTATACATGCTCATAATAATTAAGTATTAAATTTATTCACATTAACTAGGTATGTACATTTAGAAAAGTAATAACTTTACTGATAACACCAAACTGTATGATGCAAATAAACCTTTTTTTTTAGAAGCAAAAATTAGGTTATTTTAGTCAATAAATTAAGAGAATGAAAGATAGACAGAGAGAATAATAATTCCTTTTTTTATTGCACTTCATCAAATGACACAATTGATTTGAGGTTGTTTATTTTTGTATTTTGTACTCTGGAGTCTATATTAACACCTAAATTTAAGTTACACCTATAATTTTTACTTTTAATGTGAATGCTTCTGACTGTATGCATGATCTGCCATCAGTATGGACCATTTCATTATTTTCCCATTATTGACTCACTTAAATTTACATTATGGAATTAGAAACACTGGCATATACATGAATAGAAAAAAAAATATAGGAAACCCTTCTCTCTATTCTAATACCTACCAAAAACTAATTATTGTAAATATTAAAATATCTATTGTTATATGTTTTTGATTTGATTGTTGCTTTTGTTCACACAAAAGTAACCTAACAGATATTACTTCAAGTAATAATAGGCCCGATAATTATCTTGAACAATAATTATTCTGATTTGTATTTATTTATAAAAATATTATGAATAAACACAAATCAGAATAATTATTATACCGTACCTTATAATACTGTCGTGATTATGTCTCTAATAAGAAATAATATCTATTTTTTTAAATTTACTTACCATCTCCCCACCGTTGGGCTGCTCCTTTCTGATTCCCGCGATGGCTTCCTTTGCTTTAGCAATATCTCTACAAGCGAATATCACTCGACCCTTTCTTTTCACGAGAGACTTGGCCGTCTCCAGGCCTATGCCACTGTTGGCGCCGGTAATGAGGAAGGTTTTCCCTCTTAAACAAGTATTGGTGATGCATCTTGCTAAACTCCTGGACCTCCACTTCCGTATCAATCCTATCGCTACTAAAACCGAAATAGGAACCGCCGCATATAACACAGTTGTTGACACCATATTTAGTAATATTTCTGTTATAAAATAGATCTATAATTGGTAGATAATATTTGTAAAATTTTAAATAATATAATGCGTTTTATTTAGAAAGAATTTTGGCCGATCGCGTCCGTACCCGTGTTTCGTCAGAACCGAAGAGTGCCAGAAACAGATGTCATAATAATGTCACTCGGTCAAAGGTCAAAGACATTCCGTTCAGAAATTCCTTAACAAAAGTTAATGTTTTTACTGATATTCTCTTCCTCGTTTATTATTTATTTGCAGTTTTTTGCTTCCATTGAATTAAAAATATTAATTGTAGTAAAACGTCTTAATAATAAATATTATTTATAGAGTCGTACTTGGAATAACTTTAACTTGCCCAAAATTAGCGCCAAATTTAAATTATTCTGTACATTTTCTGCGCAATACGTACTCTTTCTATAAGTCAACCTTACCTGCGAGTTAATGTGTCTACTGATTGAAGGACAAGGCTTTGACGCAGGGTTTCCTCTCAGGGCAGGGAGGTTAGGTTGCAGTCACTCCTACAAACCGGTTTAAACCCATTCAGGAGGGACTAAGTGGGCCCAGAGCTCCTAGGTGAAAACCTCAAACACAGAGTAAGTAATATACTACGTGCCTCGACGATGCAGCCGGAAATAATGCTAAAATGATGGTGATGATATACAAGTACGTGGTTTATGACTAGTGTGATCTAAGTATGGTATGAGTTACGATGTTGATGCCCTATCCTAGCTTTAACACAGTCGGCGGCGGGAATCCGTCAACAAGTGTTTCAAGGGTTATTTAGGATAATAAAACAATTTTGTAGCTGGGCCGTTTATTTGAAATACATAAGGGACAACTAGATAAAAAATCTGGATTCCAGACTAAGAAAACAATTGATATGGCAACATTATGAATATAACAATGTATGAAAATCTTTTTATAGGCGTTTACAAGTAAGTAGTTATAGTAGATTAGTTAAAAACGTCTAAATTATAATTTATTATAGAATTATATAGAAAATGTTAATGAGCGTAAGTTTTATAAATACACAGATTTAGACATTTTTTGCATCATGGGTTTTCCTAGCTTCTACGTTTTGATATTGTTTTTAACATATTTTCCCAGACAATGATGACTATAAAAAATATTGTATTTGACACAAAAAATACTTTACAATTTTGGAGGAACAAGTTTAATAACAGTATTTTTTATTTTAAGAAACTGCGTTTTATAGAACAATGGTAGGTAAGTACGAGGCATTTTTATTTTATCGACAGTTCGGGATAACAACACAATGATACAAGTTTATAACTAGGGGCTGCTGCACTTTTGCGCACATTATAATTTTATATGTAGAAAATTCATTAAAACTTTAATAGTTATTGTGTACTTACAATGGGCACAAAATGTACTAGAGCCCTAAATATTAATGATATCATGTCTTTAAGTTACAATAACAACAATAGGTATAAACAATTTTTACACATTAGTCTTGATACCCTAAAAAACACCAATTAATCAGTGAAGGGCCAGCGCCGCAACTGAAGAAAAAATAATCAAACGTGTCCATTAAAAACACTGACCTCTATTAAACGACGAGCGAGCGAGTATTATTTCAGGTCAGTGATTAAAAAGTACACACTTTGGAAGAAAACAGTTATTTTTGCCATATTTAAAAATATATAATTCCGCTATTTGACGATAGATGGCGTAAATTCTTTGTATAAATATTTTATACACCCATAATATAATTATTTATATTAAGCAAGAACACTTATAATGTGCATCGCACGTCACTAATCGTGCTCTAGACATAAAAATAAATTAAAACTAACGGAATGAATAATGCAAAATAATTATGCGCAGACAATGTTTCGAATACGCTGCTATATGCGGTTTATTTTATGGTTGATATTATAGCTAAAATAAAATAATATCCATTAATATTGTGGAAACACTGATAAATACCTTAAGAATAATTTTATTGTAACATTCATGTTTGATAGGTATTTCATTGGCACTGTCAATGTTAATTATAAAGTTATTTGTGCCTGTGAAATGTTTATTAAAAGGAATGTAAAAAAGTTTAGGAATATTTTGACACATTAACCACCGTCCTTGCCCGCATCAGCCAATGAATTAAATCAGACACACATTGTCAACTGGGAGGAACTTTGTCATTGGAATAAGTTATCAGAGAAATAAACATATTTACATATTAAACTGGTTTGTGTTATTGTTCTTTGTTGTATTATTTTGTCAAGAAACAAAGTGATTTAAAATTCTCATAATAATTATGATCTCTACAAATAACAAAATGTTCCTTAATAAAATCATGGAATCATCTATTCAAAGACTAGACTGCTTTATTATTTATTTCTCACTAATCGCTCGCATGCATAAGCCTACGTCTTGTATAAAAATTACTTATTATTCTGAATATTAAAAGCATACTCCATCTTTTTTAATAAAAACTTAAATACTCTCTATGTGCCAATAAAGGCATTGCAATATATATCATTTAAAATTTAAACTATTGTCAAATTGCAGAAACAAGTTCTAAATCCTTAGAATAAAAAAATGTATTTCATTAACACTCCACGTCTCAAATATAATAGTTATCTAAATTAATAATTACCTAGTAACATTGATAGTAACAGGGAGAATAACAAATATATTTAAAGAATCTAGGGACCAACCAAAATCTCTTACAGCAGCATTGTTTAAGCACCAAAAAAGAGACTAGATTTTTTTCAACTTGTTCAATATCTGACACTTCATCTGCTTATTCCCAGTTCCATCCAAAATCCAAAGCTTTAATTTTGGAGCCTGGGCGTTTGCTTTCCTATTATTTCCTCTTAACTTCGCATGATGATACCGGTGACTACGTTCGCTCGCATTTCTTAATTTACGAGGACAAGTCAGCATTTTTGGGCATACCCTTCCAACATCTGATACTTCAATTTATGACTAAATTAATACTGCTATAGAGATGATGGCAGAATATTCGGGCATGTTCCGGTTCAGTTTTTATTAACTTTGTTCAAAACGTCTAAAAGCTCTTTCGGCCTTTAAGTAATTTTTAATAGAAAATATGTATTGAATTTCAAAACATTTTATAATTTTGGTATATTTGACTATAAGATTAATATTAATCTTTTGTACAAAGTTAGAAAAAACATGTATTAATATTGTAAAGATGTTTAGTTTACATATGTTCTGAATATTTCTGTGGATATTTAGTTGTCAATTACGCGCCATATTGATCCAAAATATGTACGCGTTACATGCAAGAGATTGAGACGCTAATCGCTATAGCATTAGCATAATAGATACTTAAAATGATGTCAATTTTAAGGGCACGTAACATTACTTCACACACGAGATTCTGAGATTTAAATTTAAATAATATTTTTGGATATATGATATTATGGTAAATATACCATCACCAATATTCAAAATGTCCTCTCATTGCTACCGTATCGGTAGGTGTCAACTGCCAGCCAAAGTGGCAAATTCTAATTGCCTACTTTTTATGTAACACTCTCACATGGGAGTCGACAGCTGATGTCGCGACCTGTCCACGCCGACGTCTACCGTCGTTACTTTACCGTCTACCGGCGTACTGCTCTCGACCTCACTATCTGGCATGATTATACACATGAACGACTTTCCACTTGTCACATCCTTAGGGTATATGGTCATAGGAATGAATCTATCACTCGTACCATCCACATACGCTCTTAACCTCGAGTATACCTCTGGAAAATGCTTCTTCAAACTCACCCCTCTACTTTCCAGTTCCTTAGATATATTATGAAAACATATTTCTCTAAACTTGTGAGCAGTGGCTGCGTTCTTTTCACCCGCATTAGTCAATTTGGACGTTAGAATCAAAGTTTCCCTATCCTCTGGTGTAGATTTACTGTCCCGTCTGTATCGTCTTCTGTTCTGTTCTTGAATCGCAGCAGTTACGGTTTTGCTGAGGCGTAGTTTAGCACATCTCGACACCATCTGACGTTCCCATTTGACGGCACCTTTCGTTGGCACTTCACTGATAATACACACAGCCACGTATAAAATTACTCTCGTCTCAGGGTTGTACGCTTTACAAAGCTTGACCACTTCCGTGTATAACTCGACTCCCATCTCATTCGGCTGAAGAGACGTCCATTTCATGAACTCCGGTTCGCTTAAGTGTTGGAAGCCGTGTGTAGTGAATTTTTCAGCTGATTCAGGGCTCGTGAAGAACACTTTGACGACGCCTCTACCGTGTGCCAAGTAGCCTTTATGCGCTATAGTGCTAATTTGATGCAAGGAATCGGCGTCTTCCTTGGCCGCTGATATGATCTGTTTACACAGGGTGCTCGCTCGAGTGTGTAAACAAACTTTTCTATGTTTCTCCCAATGTGCCCTTCTACATTCTTTTGAGCAATACATTGTAGTGCAGTTGTGACATGTTTTGTAGTGTCTTTTGGCGTCTGCAAAAGGTGCCCGGGAAGAACATTTTGGATATTTACATTTGACGAAAGCGTCATCTGTGCTATTTTCAGTTTGTAAAGAAACTAATGAAGTTCGAGAATCATGATGAGTTAGGTGAACATCGGCAGGGCGGAGGGCTGCGGCGTCAAGGCTTGTGCGGCGGTCGAGAGATACACTTGTTTGGGCAAAGGGCTCACTTCGACGTCGAGAGTGAGTGTGATGGTCACCCTGCGCTGAGCGCGGCCGTCTCGACTCTTGCATCTTCGCAGAATTATCAACTGTATCCTTGCCTGGAATGTTGAGCAAACGTTGTATTAGTTTTGCATATATCATAAAAATAGCAAGTGAATTAACATAACCATAGTAAGACTCAGAACCCACATGAAAATAATAACAGTTATTAATTTTGACCAAATGAACAATCATGCTACAGAGAATACCCATGCTACCGAGTGTACTTCGATATCAATTATTGAACACCGATTTATGTACAAAAATGACAGAAATAAGAGACAGCAAGCATTCTAATAACTAGTGCGAATAGTGTTGGCATTATGACCTAACCATTGATGTGTGTGATAAGGTAGTAAAAATTGGAACGGCTCGGACTTACATATCGTTCCTACCTGGTCGATCGTGGTCGGGGCTGTCGGTGACTGAGCTGGGCCCCTCGCTTGGGGTGCCGATGAACCTGGAGGCGGGGGACGCGCTGCTGTGCCCGCTACTGGCCAGTTGTTCGTACCGGGGACTCTGAGGACGGATTATTTAGGACTGGTAGGATATCTTGGGATGTTTTTGGTCTCATCTATTTTGTTACAGCACAAAATAGATTCTTGTAATATAATAATGTTGAAATTCTTTTGAGATATATTGAAAATATTTTTTTTTTATCTCAGTATTGACAGATATGACAAAAAAACAACTTATTATTTGTGTAATATCATCATGCTAATTTTGTCTATCTGTGAATAGTTTGGCGGGTGAAGTGAAGTCAGTGAAGCTTTGGTCAGCACAGCGTATCTACTGTTGGGTGTCCGTTTAGGTAAATAAAATTTATACTATTCCTACATAATCTTTTCTATATTCTTTTATCTGTACTTGCTAACTTTTTTGAGAACATGGTTCATTTGATTCTTAACCGCTTGCTTCATGGAATACTTTGCCAATCTTAAATCATCCTTATGTCCCATGCTCTAACCATCAGCAGACTTTTACACATGGTTTGACCAGCAACAGAATTCTAAAGAAGACTAAAGTGCTTTATTTTAGATAACATTTTTCGACGGTACAAGCCAGATCTTAATATCGGAGTAGTACCATAACAATAATAAATAATATTCATGTAAATGTCTCGGTAGAGAATTTAACTCGATGGTTCTCACTACTTTCAGTGTTTTTGAGTACTAGGATGGGTCATCGAATTTCTGTTTGGTAACCCTCAATTACAGTTAGTATGAATAAAGATTATTTAATTACAGTCAGTACCTACTCAAGTTTATAAGTAAAACCTTAACCTTGCGGCATCTATAGGATAACAGAGGATATTTGCCGGCTAGCACGGGTTGTAAATTTTTTTATCACTGAAGTTTGACACACGCGAGATTGCGTTTATTTATTATTCTTATGGTATTACTTAATTAGATTACTGTAATTCTGTATATGAAAAGCAGTGATTATAAAAAGATAGATCTTTAAGTACCTTGCCACCCATCAAATAATAAGGGCTCGAAGCCTTCCTAGGGCTGGGCTGAGGCGTGGGTATTCTGGCAGGCTGCGACGGCAAGCCCAAGAGAGAGTCCAGGACGTCCTCAAGAGTAGTGGAGCCAGGAGACGGTCGCGTGATACCTAAGTTCAGAGAGCGTTGGGACTCTTGCCAGTCTGGAAGTCACCAGTCAATGATGAATTAGAATATTTAGAGGATAGGAGCAGTTTGTACTGATGGACGTTCACTTTAATAACAAAATTTATGAAAACCTAATCTTACTTGAAATTGTTAGAAACTTACCTTAGTGCCTAACTTAGGAGTGTTAAAAAAATATGCAATATTTTTTTCTTCTGAAGAATCTTCCAGAATAGTGTGTCCATGGTAAATAATTCAAAGAAATGTGTTTTTATAAATAAAATGAATGTGCTAAAATTAGTCACAAAAAGCGCAGTGGTTTCCCTAAAATTGTTTAGCAAATATAAAACTTAACTAACATTCACAAAAATAAAAATAAAACAAAACACATAAAATAAAAATGAATATATTCAATAATCATTATGATTAAAACGTAACTAAAAGTACAATAAATTGAAATTATAAAGAAGACAATATTATTTTGTAGTCTTCAATAACGTGAACAAGGTACCGAGATTCTAACATACAAATATTAGCTTACAACTACGTATTTATATAATTATTACATTTTCTTTTAGGTACTGTTAATTTGGAATTTAGTAGATTTTAGAGAGCTGATCAGTAAACACTAAATGTACTGAATTTGGCGCCATATTCTTGTTGTAAAATTTTAAGGCGGCCATCTTACAAACTGTCATAGACAATAGATATTTTGTTTTCAAATTATAACATAAGTCGTCAGTTCGCTTTCGTAGTTCGATGGTGCGAATTCTGGACACAATATTTATGCTGATTTATTTTTCTAACCTAATCAGAACCTGTATAATTTACTTAGAGGTTGAACCCCAATATAAATTACGAGGTGATTTAAGTAGAAGGAACTTGAAATTTTATAGATTTCAGACTCATACCGTCACTTCTCACCACCACATTATGTTATGGTTCTGATAACTGTTGGTTATATTCTAAATATATGTATGTATATGTAACATGGAGGTATAAAATCATATGTGAACGACGTGGGCCGATTGTACCAACTTCGTCATTCAAATATTTTGTGACATTCATTAAAGCTTGCGAATACGAAATTAGAACAGGAAATGTTGGCATTTCAGTATTGAAAACAGATAATATTAGCACCTAAAATAAAACATAGCAACATAATATTTTATTTACACCGCTATTTATATTAACTAGCCATTAAACTAATTACTAGATTTTGCTTTAAAATAAACACACAAAACAAATAATTTAATCTGTACATTCGGAAGATATTATTACTAGTAGAAAAATTACTGGTATGTGTCAGATTACTATTGAATTTATAATTATGGCAATATTTAAAAAGAATAATTAATCTTAACTATGACTATTTTACTAACCATCATTAAAATATTTGCTTTAGGTATCAGAATCATTAATGTAAACCTTATTTTCGTAACAATGATAAAAATATGAATGAAATTTCTAACAGAAATGCATCAATAGCGAACATTGCATTGTAATAAACTTTAATAAATCTTATGATCACTGTATTATATTAAAGAAACACTTAGCGGGTATCGTCATATTTGATATGTTGGCACATTTCATTTAACATTCAAAATATATTTCATAGCCAAAGTTAGACTCCCCGCCAAGTCCCACAATATAAAGCTGCAAGTGACAAACACATAAATTATAGTTTTAAGCATCTACAAGCCAGTGCTTATTCCACAATGCAAAAAAATAAAAACACTTGTACACAATTTAATTGATATTGGGAGTCAAAAAATAGTGCATATATTGACACAAATAATAATTAATTAATATAATAATGGTCCTGAGTCTTACACACAGTCTATAAAGCTCTATTACACATAGATTTTTACAAAATGAAATCGTTCAGCGTCTAGAGCTGAACGAGTTCATTTCAAAAATAACCAAATACAGAGAACAGCACAAAAGTAACGCACAGAGTATTAACGTAATTTATTAATTAACAAAACGTAGACACTGCAGGTTTAGAATATCAAAACATAAATGCAAATTTCATGATTTTTTGCAATCGTCAAAGTTTTTATTGACGTTTGAATCAATGTGCTATTAAAAAATCACGCAATGCGTTCGTCGTATCGAATATTTCGGTAGACAGCGCGTACATGGCTGCTTTTAGACGGGAATGTGTCGTTAGGTGTGTGTGAAACCTGCAGTGTAAACCGAGGTGGTCACGCTCGCTCACCGGGCGCGGCGCGGTGGTCGAGGCGCAGGGACGAAGGCGGCCGCGGGTGCGGGGGAGGCAGCGCTTCCGACACCACCAGCGGCGTCTGCGGGGACTCTAGCGGCTTCGTACCTGCACACATACGAGAATTATTTTAATTTGGCTGGTTCTGACTTTGGCTGAACTATTTTTAAAAAGAAAAAAGTTTTGAGACTTATATTGTCAGTCTATGAAACCGAAAACTGACGAAACTGTAAGATATTATCATAATTGGGTTTAATTGTGAATTGAATATTATGATGTCACAATAATTTATTTCATACAAGTTTCCTTATAACATACCGTTTTGACGTTCAGTTAAAAGTAATTAATTTGACTAGTCAGTCAATTACACAGCTGTTTGGACAGTTGATCATCAACTTTGCTTAGAATTATACTCATCAATATCTTCTAAGCGTGGTAGCCGTTTGCATCCGTGATTTTCACCTCTGTTCCCTGGGTCCATTTACTAATTCTCTTCTTTTTAGTTTGGCTTACACGGGTTTGCCGGCTGACTGACCTCCCAAGCCCAATAGCACCGGTGTACTGGCATGCAGGTGACGTCAGACCCTAAGGCCTTAGTGGGCTCTATACACCCTTTCAAGTTATAAGGTTACTTACCAACAAAAGAGCTTTCGAGCCAGTAGAGTTTCTGGCTAGACCGCGGCGAGGGTTGTCGGTCGATGTCACCATTGGCCGGCTCCAACCCTGACACGTAGTGGACGATGGCTGACGTCACTTCCTTGATCGAAGTCTGGATCTCCTCGGACGCTTTCGACGCTTCTGATGCTTCTGACTTCGGGGTTGACTGAAGTAACGATGACGCTAACCTGCAATAACGAGATGATTTTTATTTTTAGTCTTATTGGACGGCATTAAATCAATAATCAGTTAGTAGTCTAAAAACTGGTGTATAGAAACATAGACTTGGAATTTGGATAAAGTATTTATCAAGTTTTTGTATCACAGGGATAGTTCCCTAAGCGGCGAGTGGTCTTTACAAAAAAAAAAAGTGCCGAATCATAGCGCTGTTTTAGGAAATGTTATCGAAAAAAAAACAAATACAAATTTACCCACGAATAAAGATTAGACTTGTACTAACTTACACAAAGTACAATTATCATATCATCATCTGACCGACAGCTACCTAACCTCGAAGCTCGGCACCAGCCACTCTAGACAAGCGGCAATTCGCTGGCCGGCGTTTTGTAGAATCGAATTATGAATGTATGCGATTTGACGTGTATGACATACGTTGACGACTGTCATAAACATCAAATCCCATACATATGTCATTCTATTCTACAATAGTTTTGGCGCCAACACGAAGAAGGGCGCGTAGCCGTATTTTTTTTTTCCAAATTGGTGTGAATTCGAGATCTCATGTATAAAAATTCGTCTGACAACGCACACATATAGGTGGAAAGTGGGATTTTACAGTGAATTGTGATTTTTCATGTTGGTTCCAAATCTCCCTAGGAAGCTTCTAGTAAAGTCCCCATAACTTTACTCAGCAATCATCTCATTAATCGAAATCATCATCATTGATATCATCAACTCATCGTCATCATCAACAAACATTTAAAAGGACCGTAACTTGAAAAACTTGACATTGGCGTCTCGCCATTAATAATTTTAAAGACATTTACTTGAAATTGGCAAAATTGCGGCGAATTGCTGCAGAAGCCATTAATATAAGAAAGAAAGGTTCTACAAGACGCCAGCGAATTGCCACTTCACTAGAGGGGCTGTTCGTTGACAGACGAGCACAAGCCTGTTGTAGTCTTTCCTCTCGGGGTTCAATGGGGCTCCAAAGGGCAAGCTTCGGATGCAAACGGGATTACCGCTCATTTATTTATAAGTAAATATCTGAGGACTAATTTCAGTCACGAGGTGTAGAAATCCTACCTCTCATGTGGAGTCCGTGGAGTGTTGTTCAGTCGCTCCTGACTCCTCCAGCCGAGGTACGGCTGCCGCGCGCTGAAGGAAGAACGCGCTGAGGGCGAGCACAAGGGGCTGGTGCCTCTGATGCTGCTCCGGGTCGATGAGCACGGAGACGTCTGGAAAATAGCAAAGACAACCGACTTCTATTATACCATATTTTAGTAATCTGCTGCACTAGTAAGTAGGTCTTTCTTTAAAAAGGCTTCGGTCTGATGGAGTTCCCGTAACCAGTGTGCATGTTTGAAAACAATTACGAAAGAAGAAGAAACGAAAGGTGTATGCCAGGATCGTAGCAAGTCTCCGCCCCCCATGGGCACAGGCAGGGCCGTCTTTAAACTATTTGAGGCCCTGGGCACATTAGGATCATGGGGCCCCTAGGACCTTGAGAAAACACTATTTAGTTACAATAGATAAAGAAATACAAACAAGGTTCTAAATTTATTTTTATTTAGTTACTAACTATAAAAAAATAGGAAATATAAAAAATAATCTACAAAAGTAACTCGCTTAACATAAAATCCTTAGATTAATTCTATGTTGATTGCAAAGGTACCCTTCTAGATTTAAGATGAGCAAAATCGTTAATCACATCTTCAAAATCTATGGTATTGAGAATATCACATTCTATGGACATCAGCGACAAACTAGTTAATCTCTCTTGAAGCATTGTACTTCTTAATTCATTTTTTATTCGTTTCAATTTGGAGAAGGAGCGTTCTCCGCTGCAGTTAGTTACCATCATACTTAAAAATATTCTCAATGCAATTTCTACGTTAGGAAATGTGTCTTCAATTTTGTTTTGCTTTAATAGATTATATACTTCCTGTACACTGTTAGATGCTTCATTTTCACTCTGAACATTTTTTAAGTATTCTTTTAAATGTTGACATTCTATTTCTAACTCTTTTTCATTTACATCTTCGTGATAGATTTGAGAAAATTCTTTGCATCCTTGTCGTATCTCTTCGGAATTCAGAGTTTTTAAGTGAAAAAATAAACTAAAACGTTGACTGACGGTCTCATATGAACTTTGTCGCTGTTTTAGATGAACACTCAAGGTATCGATTATTGGGAGAAAGGTTTCTACGTTGAATCGCTCTTTTCCATTCAATTGGACTGATGGCGCAGAGCCATCAAAAAAAATCAGCCGTGAGCTTCTACGTCTTGTTCTTTGAGATAGATCTTTGTAGTCAGATTCTGGGTTATTTTCTTTGGCAGATGATTCGAAGTTATCAAATTTATCCCTGAGGTTAGTAATAAAATCATAAAGTGAAGTCAACAAATTGGTTGCAACGTCCAGTGTTATTGTTTCTTTCTGAAGATAATTACTTGTTTTGTCTATTCTTTCCAATATGGTGCTCCAGATTTCCGTCAGTATAATAAATTCTAGATTTCCCATTTTTCTAGACAGACTAAGGGCTTCGTCTCTTGTTTCTCGTGCCTTTTCAGTATCGTTTGCGATGGTGATTAAAGCTTCTAATATTCTTTTATAACCCCCATGCAAAGCACTTACTGCATCAGCTCGGGCTGACCATCTGGTTTGTGAAAGACTCTTAACAACTTTTTTTGAACCTAAATGTTCTGTTAATATATTCCATCTGTGGGTAGAGCCCGAAAAAACGTTGTACACTTTCTGAACTATTTCAAAAAACTGTGATGCCTCCGGTACACACCCAGCAGCATGGACACCTACCAAGTTTAGTGAATGTCCTGCACATGGTATAAAGGTGGCAAATTCACATTTTTCCTTGATTCTTGTTTGTAGACCACTATACTTTCCCGACATATTTGAAGCATTGTCGTAGCTTTGTCCTCTGCAATCTTTTATGGGAATATCATGTATCTCTAAAAAATTTAAGATGGTCTCCGCTAAATACTTAGATTTATGCTCTTTAATAGGTATAAATTTCAAAAACCTTTCAACAGGAACACAGTCTTTTACGTATCGAATGATGAAAGTTAGCTGGTCAATATGAGACAGATCGGGCGTACTGTCAACGCTTATGGAAAAATATTTTGCTGATTTAACTTCATTTATAATTTTTTTTAGAACCTGTTTTCCCATTACTTCAATAAACTCATTACAGATATTTGCTGATAAATAAGAAATGTTACCCTTTCCAGGATTCCCAAATTTTTTTAAGTGATCTGCAAGAAATGGATCAAATTCACTCAATAATTCTACACAACCCAAATAATTTCCATTGTTTGGAGATCCTAGGATTTCATTGTCGCCGCGAAATGGAAGCCCTCTCGATGCCAAAAATTTTACAACAGCTACAATCCGTTTAAGTACGTTTCTTCAGTAATCCACTTCCTTTTGATGTTGAGATAATAACTCTATATCTACTCTACCAACCGCTTTACTTCGTGCCAGATAAGTCATCATAGATTGCTTATGCGCTGGGCTATTTTCATGTGTTAAAATTATGTGATTAATATGCTTCCAATCATTACATCCATTCCGAGAGCAAAGATTAACATCAGTTGGGTTAAATAAGCAGCATGAAAAACAAAATACAGAGCATTTGGAAGGCGAATACAGCAACCATTTTCTTTCGACGCTTTCATTGTTCTTTAATTTGCGAATAAATAATGCTTTGTTGAAATATCTCATCACTAATTTATTACCATCTTTGTAGGTTCTGGATGCCTCGGCAAAGTCAGAATCTTTATTTTGAAAATATACTGGTCCCTTACGAATTAAAATTTCGCGATTTATTTCAACAAACTTTTCGTGAAAATAATCGGCGGGATCGTGCGATATTAATTCTTCTGTGTTGGAAAACTGCTGTTCAATTGACACAGTTGGAGTTGTCGGTTTTAGTGAAGTTACTGAAGTCGTTGCACTTTCGTCGTAGGAATAGTCGCTTTCTGATTCAATCTCTTTTTCAAAATTGGAACATGAAGGTTTAGAAATTCCCGCAATTTGTAATTGAGCTGAGTCATCATGTGGAACATTTATGAGTTGATTGCTACTTACAGAAGTTTCTCCAGTAGTAGTAGTAAAATATGATGTTAATTTTGGTAACTTTTCAATTACTTCTTTCTGATGTAGAGCTTTTTTCCTTTTTTCAGATCCACTAGGATATGACCGTTTCGACATTTTATATTATAATTCAGTATTTAATTAATTTTATAACGAAAATATTCGCTAACACAAAACAGACAAACGACGATTTAATCAAACAATACTATTTTTTTGTCTGAGCTCAAGCACAGTCAGTAACAAACTAACAACTACAAACAAAACAAACGCCACAACATCGCAGACAAATACTTGAAGGGAATTCCCGTTCGTCAAGTCAAACGACGATCGGGAGTCGGGAATTCCCCTTTTTTGTCTTTGGTATTACGAATGACGTTCGAATAGGTTTCTTAAAGACATAAACCACACCGCATCAAATAATTCTTCTTTTTTTAATTTAATAATTTTTCTTTTAATTGTATTCTTATACTTACATATAGGTATTTAAATTAACCTAAATATACTAATATCGGAAAAACTCATTTTTGAGTGAGAGTGGAGTACTTATACCCTGTTTATTTATTAGTTTGATCTTTCTTTTTGACGGATGTCAAATCTGAAATCGATATAACTTTGCAACGACGAACAATATTTTCTTATTTTAATAATATTAAAAATTGATAATAATCATAAGAATAGACACACAACATAAGAGTACCTGTTAAGGACTCAAGCATTTTCCGAAAGTCTTAAGTGGTTTTTATTGCTTCGAAGTAAAATTTAAATAGAAAAACTGAAAACAATGGTACCTACCCAATGTTTTTATGTCTAGTGCAATAAAATTGATTGACGAATGAATTTATTTATTTTGAATAGTTTAAAACATACATACAGCCACATATTTAGCCAACACATTTTTTACACCAATAGATATTTTCTGTTTCCCATCACTGACCCATCTGTCAAAAAGTTCAAGCTATGTTGTACAAGGTATAGCTATCCGCATGCGGCAAACTAAAGCTAATATAATAAGCGTAGGTATTGTAGTAAGTCATTATCATCAGATTTTTCAAAATTAATGTTTTTCGGTAATACCTAAATATCGGTTATCATTTGGTAATCTGGCAGGAACTAGGGGGCCCCATTCGATCGCGGGGCCCTGGGCACGTGCCCATAGTGCCCAGTGGGGAAGAGGGGCCTGGGCACAGGCCTGGGAGTGACTGGTAGAGTCGCCAGTCACCTTGGCAGAAGTAGGCCGCGGCGGCGGCGCGCCTCCCTGTTTCCGGGGACGAGTTAGGGACTCTGCAGTCCCCACACCCGAGAAGAGGGCCAGATCGTAAGAGATGGTCCTGGGTCGGCCGGGGTGCGAGGGATATGCCTGTCAACCTCACCTTCGGCAACCAAAAACGACCCACAGGCGGCGTGCGTTTTGGTGGGTTCGAATCCGACATAACCTCTTCCACCGGCTCCATTGGGGGGGTATCCGTGGGGATTATGCGCACGTAAGAAAAAAGGATAGTAGCAAGTAATGGAAAGACGTTGTCTCTGCTTACCCCTACATATGTAAAGTCAACGACAAAAATAGCACAACTAATTCTAATTTATTGATCACTGTGACCCCTAAACCTCTCATAAATGAACAAAACGTTAAATATATTAACTTCATCAACTGGGGATGGTAAAACTACTTAGATATGAATTATTGATAAATAAATTAATAATATATAAATATTCTACAACATTGTACACAACACTATCTAGACCCATGGTAAAAATAGTTCAGGAATGTAAATAAACATATGTACTTAAATACTTTTTTTTAGTAAATACATACATATTATACATAGAAACACCCAGACCAATGCAAATACTCATATTCATGCATAAAAATATTTGCACTGAGCGGGGATCGAACCCGCACCTCCTGTGTAGCGGTTGCGTTCACTACCGCCACGCCACTGAGGCTGTCGAATGTATCCCTGGTCATAGAAAGGTTTGTAAAAATATTAATGATAATCAACTTATGTCGACTGTACTTAGTAAAGATACACAAATAAGTTCAAAATACTGAATCCTTATCGATACTATAGAATGAAGCTCTTAAATGTGAATCGATTAGTACGAGGTCCAAAGGTTTGTTTGTATCCTCATCATTTATCATTCACCACATTGAACGTTAAAGAACGTAATTCAATATATTCCAGGAAATATTTTCCATGATAACAGATGTCGGGATGGACTCCCCAGTGGTATACCGCGCGCTGCTCTTACGGCTCTCCCGCGGGACTAAACAGGAAATTAAATTTAACTTAAAATGAAACCGCGAAACGATAAAAAGCCGACCTGAAATCTTCAAACACTCCAAGCCGTGTACTTTTTTACCAAGTTGATTTCGAAAAAGTCACATGTTTCAAGTTTTAATATTTTTTTATACCACTTAGGTGGCAGACAAGCACACGGCCCACCTGATGGTGATGCACTGCCAACCCTGTAAGCAAAGCAGCGTAAAAGACGAAGC
Source organism: Eilema griseolum (assembly GCA_963662185.1). Taxonomy (NCBI): domain Eukaryota; kingdom Metazoa; phylum Arthropoda; class Insecta; order Lepidoptera; family Erebidae; genus Eilema; species Eilema griseolum. The sequence continues at coordinate 7,155,748 of OY759232.1, forward strand.
AGGACAAAATTTTGGTCTTCCTACTGACAGCACAAAAATTCTCTAGTGAGCTCTGGCTACGCTACTCACCACCGGGAAAACAATACAAGGTTATTATGGCCGCGGTATTCTATAGGGCGGAGGTACTTCCCCAGTCGGACTGCTCAATTGGACGGAAATACCGTCGTGTCCTACCTCTATGAAAAATTAATACTATACTATAAATTCGGTAAATGTGCTGCTTTTTCTTTGCAACAATATATGTTTATTATGTATATACCCTATATCCTATATCCCCGAAGGGGTAGGCAAAGGTGCTAGCACCCACATTTCGCCAGTTTATGTTGAGGTCACAATGTAATAGGTGGCGAGCCTATTACCATTAACCGGGCACTTATAAACCTGCGATAAATATATACATAACTTCGAAAAGTCATTGGTGTGTGCCGTGGTAAAACCTGGGATCGTACCCGAGACCTCGTCACAGCAGTCCATTACCCATACCACTAGGCTACCGCGGTTTTACAGTACAGAGATAGACATATATAACACAACCCTGAGAGGAAGGCATGCTCCAGAACTTCGTCTGGCGGGTTATCAGGTGTACCAAACCGGTACACCTGATAACTGAACGAGATACACAGAATATTAACGGGGCTCCATCCACCTATCACATTATCCGAGTGGTGACGGAGAAAGAATACAAGCCCCACCAAACCATCTCATCCGAAGGATGTCGTAAGAGGCGATTAACGGAAAAATACGCAGACGATATCACTGCGAGAGAAGAAAAACTCGAAATAAATCTCTGTACCAATCCGTCTGAAAAAATGGCGCACATTGGGAGAGCCCTATGTCCAGCAGTGGACTGAGGTGGGCTAATTGATTGACCAATCCGCCGGGTCAGCGTGGTAACAGTGTAGCAGACCGAAGCCTCCCTTTTTTTTTTTTTTTTTTTTTTATACCACTTAGTTGGCAGACAAGCACACGGCCCACCTGATGGAAAGTAGTTACCGTGGCCTATGGACGTCTGTAACACCAGAGGAGTCACAGTCGCGCTGCCAACCCTGTAAGTACAGAGTTTCTGTGCCGTCAGTAGAAGATAAATCAGGACAAGCCTTTAGTCTTCCCACTGACGGCACAAATTCTCCAGTGAGCTCTGGCTACCCTACTCACCGCTGGGAACACAACACGAAGTTATTATAACCGCGGTATTCTGTAGGGCGGAGGTACTTCCCCAGTCGGACTGCTCAATCGGGCGGATATACCGCCGTGTCCTACCTCCTTAAAAACGTTAGGAGAGGCCTATGCCCAGTAAATCTAAAACTTCTATGTATGTAATCCCCGGAGGTGAATTAACACCCACATTTCACCAATCTTTAAATTCGGACCGACGTAAAAGGAGGTGAGCCTATTGCCGTCTTCTGGGCACTATTGTTGACTCAAGCTGAGTCTGGGCTGTATATATCTGTCTGATGTTAAACAGCCTTATCCTTTAATCCTCTTGTACGACACCGCATGGGAAGAGCTGGTGTGGTCCAAATTCTACTCTGCCGGGAACCACGTTTTATTATTGGTCTTGAATGAAGATCTTAAGATTCATGACTAAAAAGAAAAGCGTACAGAACCATTGTTGGTAAAATTTATTTAATTCAGTCAAATTAACATAAAAACTGAATAAATCACGTCGTCATTACAAGGAAGTGACGTCACACTTCATAACCTCCAAGATTTTTAACTGGTCATTTTACAGTCGATTGGCCAGTTGTCATTAAAATTTAAATAGCGCTAGCCACTGTCAGCACAATGGAGTCGTTTACATAACAAGTATAAACCGGTGAATGAACTGTTACCAGGAGGATAGAGAGGATACACCTGAAGCCGTACGAAGGCTCAGAGCAATTGAAGAAACGTCGAACAGATAAAGATAAGTCTTGGGGTGACAGGGCTGAGCATTGCTTACTACTTACACCTTTTGAAATACATTTTAAAGCATTTAGTATGCTATTCAAATCGATTAAGATTCAGGCGGGATTAGAACCCGCGATTTGAATGGTATCGGGCGAAGGTTCTGTAGCTTAGTGGTCAGAACATTCCCCCTGTCACGGTAAGATTGCGGATTCGAATCGAACCGATTCAATTTTTTTTATATCTTTATCAATACTCACACCTTATATGATAATATTATCGAACATTTACATACACACAAAAAACAAAAGTCCTTTTAAAAGTCAATTTGTATGGTACAGTTTTATTTAATAATGTTTTCAACGAATAAGTGCCGGCACCTACCATCTGCGCGTCACGGTACAACATGACAGGGAATGCTGCTGCATGCCAATCCCAGCTACTCTAGCATCAGTTTTACTCTTTGTGAATTCGAAATTGGTTGTGTGATTGTGTCGTTATGGTTGATAGGGATTTAGTACTAATAGCACTTCTAGACGAAGATGAAGAGAGACACATAAGAACTGCTAATTTGACGAAAAGACGATCCTGGGTGCATAATTTGTGGTAAACAAGATCTACAAATGATGAATTCAGCAATGGCAGGGAGGCATCGTGGTGGCGAAATAAAGTAAAATCAATTCTAAAGCAACTGAAATAAGATTCAAAATAACTTGATTGGTAAGAAAATCCTTATTAAAGTGTGTTAGGAAGACCTAAGGGGATATATATGTATACTTTGTCAAAGATGATATAGTTAGGAAGAAAAGTGAATGGCGAGATGACTGCAACCAGAGATGAGTGAGAAAAGCACACATGTTGCTCCGACCCCAAATAAATATGGCGGAAGGATGATGTGTTCACACACGTCGTGTTATTGAGTTTTTCGTTACAATAAGGAGTCTGGAATCGTATCTTATAAATATCTCTCTCTCTATATATGTCTAATGAGAGAGATGGAGAGAGAGATATGTAGCATCTAAAAGTAAACCTAGTAAATCGTACTAAGCTATATATATAGATAGGAAATAGTTAATGTTCAGACGGGACTTGAATCCTCGAGCATGTCTTTACAGAGACAATGGTTTGACCACAGAGTTACTGAGCCACGTGTTGAATATTCGACATTCTCCTATAAAACCATCATGAGGCGATGGTATTATCTACTAAACTTTTGTCAGGTCCTTCCAGGATATACGTCCTGGACTAACATGTTTGTAAACTTAGGCTAACATGTTTGTGTCCATAGATTAGAAGGTAGGATCTTCTAAGAGGTAGGACACGATAGTATTTCCGTCCCATTGAGCAGTCCGACTGACGAAGTACCTCCGGGCTACAGAATACCGCGGCCATAATAACTTCGTGTTGTGTTCCTAGCGGTGAGTAAGGGTAGCCAGAGCTCACTGGAGAATTCGTGCTGTCAGTGGGAAGACTAAAGCTACTGCTTTGTCTTCTACACTGACGGCATAGAAACTCTGCTTACAGAGTCGGCAACGCGAGTGTGGCTCCTCTGGTGTTACACAAATCCAGAGGCCACGGTAACCACTTTCCGGGTGGGCCGTGTGCTTTTCTGTCACTTAAGTGGTTTAAAAAAAGAAGGGATATCAGTTACAGAAGTGTGAAAAAACTCACTTGATTAGAATTAAGCCGGCTAGTAGACCACCGCCCGAAGCTGGTCGTGTGCGGGCTGAGCTGAGGCGGGGGTGGCTGCACGGTCCCGCCGAGGCTGCCCAGTGACGTGGTCTTCGAGTTGAGGCCACTCCAGCGTGCCGCCGAGGCGGACGCGTCAGACAAGCGCTTCCGTAGAAGAAATCCTTCGCGCGGCGTTGGCGCGTTCTTATACCTGGAAATAAAATAATGTTTAATAATGTGTGTTCATTGGTATTAATAGGTAGTAATATATACATACATACATATAATCATGCATTTATCCCCGGAGGGTTAGGCAGAGATGAATTAACACTAATATTTCACCAAATTGAGTTCGGTCCCACGTAATAGGAGGTGAGCCTATTGCAGTCTTCCGGACACTATTGTTGACTCAAACCGTGTATCTGAAGCTGAGTCTGGGCTGTATATATCTGTCTGATGTTCAACAGCCCTATCTCTTAGTCGCCTTGTACGATACCACATGGGAAGAGATGGTCCAAATTCTACTCTACCGGGAACCACGCGGCATTGCTTGTAGTATTAAAAATTTTAGCCATTAGTGGCAAACGTGTTGAACTTGGAATGCACTTGTATCATACTATTCCTGGGTGTCCAATGGGTTGATGTTGATGTGAGTCAGATGGTGGGAAGCTTCACGAAAAATATCGAAGATCAGCCGCGTCGCGATTGGACTTAAAGAGGTGTCGAGGTACACCTCCGAGGAAAGACCTCGGATATAACTGGGATTAAAGTAAATGTGATGATAATGATGATGATTCAGCTGTAAGTTTAAAATAAATGGTTCTCAGTAGAGTAGAATTTGGGCCACCCCATCTCTTCTCATGCGGTGTTGTACAAGACGACTAAGGGATAGGGTTGTTTAACATCAGACAGTATGCAGGTCAGACTCAGGCACAGACACAAGCTTTGAGACAACAATAGGCTCACGCCCTAATACGTGGGACCGAAAACAATGATTGGTGAAATGTGGGTGCAAATTCACCTCTGACTAAACCTTCGGGGATAGGGGCGTGATCATATGTATGTATGTAGTCAGTGGTAATGTCTGAAAGATAACCTAACCATTGTCATCATAATCATAATCATTTATTTGCGAAAATGGGTACATAAGGTGTTTACATGAAATTTTTTTTTTAAACAGCCAACTTCCGCCTCAAGGCATGCAAATATAGGTACTAGGTAAATAATAAAATGAACTAACATTTAAATTTAAATTGACACAATCACTTCAACTTTCATAATTAGGGATTCATAATAATGTCTCCAAAAGTTTTAAATGTTGTACCTACCTACGAGCAGTATACGCACATGAAACCAACTTATTTAATTGAAGTAAAAACAAAATGTAAATGACAGACCAAGTCAATAGGTTAATAGCCGTGTAATTAACTAACAGAGTCGGTGATACTAATGAAGTGACATAGGTATTGTGAATAGTAGCTGCGTGTTCAGTAGAATAATTTATGTGGTACCGTCACAGGCTAATTCAACCCATATTTCAAGGCTTACTGACACAACGGGATATGGCTGGTGACTGTATTTAATTAACAAGCAATTCACAGAAGTTAATAAAACTTTTTTATATTCAAATCAGAAAGTTATTTATTTATACTATGTACATATATATGGTGGTGGTTCCCGGCAGAGTAGAATTTGGGCCACCCCATCTCTTCTCATGCGGTGTCGTACAAGGCGACTAAGGGATAGGGCTGTTTAACATCCGACAGATATATACAGTCCAAACTCAGCCACAGATGCGGGGCTCGAGTCAACTATGGTGTCCGATATACGGCAATAGGCTCACCACCTATTACGTGGGACCGAATACAGTTATTAGTGAAATGTGGGTGTTAATTCACCTCTGCCTACCCCACCGGGGATAAAGGCGTGATTTTATGTACATATACTTAGTACTGTAGTGTTGTGTGAAGTACAATCCGTGTGGTGACGGAGAAATAATAGGTACAAGTATCACCAAATCGATTAAGAAATAGAAAACATTGGATCGGTTCAGGCGGCATTCGAACCTGCGATCTTTCCCTTACAGGGGGGAACGCTAGCTAGTGCTAGTGGCTAGTGAGCCACAGAACCTTCGCCCGAAACCACCCAAATTCTTCTAGACATATATCCGTCTTACGGCGACGTCGTCGTATTCCGCCTGAACCGAACCAACTTTTTCTATTTTTTTTTTTTTTATACCACTTAGTTGGCAGACACGGCCCGCCTGATGGAAAGTAGTTACCGTGGCCTATGGACGTCTGTAACACCAGAGGAGTCACAGTCGCGCTGCCAACCCTTTCTTAATCGACTTGAATAGTTAGCATACTAAAAGCTTTAAAATTTCATTCAAAAGTATCACCAAGTCTAAGTCTAAGTCAAGTCACTCGAAGAGTGTCGTAAGAGGCGACTAACGTAAAAATACGCAGACTATATCACAGCGAGAGAAGGAAAACTCGCAATAAAACCCTGTACCTACCCGTCTGATCAGCGTGGCAATCCGAAGCCTCCCAACATCGGGAGAGGCCAGCAGTGGACAGCGATAGATAATTAATTGATTTGACTGTCGTTTTAATCAACATACTGTCATAAATTTTTTGTTAGTCTCCCTCGCTTTCATTGCTCTTGAGAGGTTATGTTATAGTAGGCTACAATAATGTGGTATTTTGTTTGTAAATTATTATTTTTTACATAACATAACATAGACTCACGCCTATATCCCCGAATAGGTAGGCAGAGGTGCTAGCAACCACATTTCGCCAGTTTATGTTTAGGTCCCAATGTAATAGGGCGAGCCTATTGTCATTAACCGGGCACTTATAAACCTGCGATAAATACACACATAACTTGGAAAAGGATCGAAAAGTCATTGGTGTGTGCCATTGTAAAACCTGGGATCGAACCCGAGACCTCGTCTCAGCAGTCCATTACCCATATCACTAGGCTACCGCGGTTTTGTTATTTTTTTAACATATTTTTTTTTGTAGAATCGCATTGCGATTCCTGCGCCAAACACTAACTTAGCTGTTAGCCTGATGGCAGGCTATTTTTCTAGGTACTACAAATATACTTAATTTAATAATAAACAATAGTCTTTCGAAAGTGGTGCTCCTCTCTTCGTGTACAAAGGATGTATGTTCATATCACTATCACGCAATTAAACATTCATAAGTGGTGTATATCATAATCTTAACACTTTTTAAAAAAAAATGCTAATCGTTCGCCACTAGCAGGGTTAGAATCTCAGCAGATAGAACGTCAATGGCTTAGTGGTTAAGGAGTTGGCCTTCTGAATGAAAGAAATTCTGGCCATTACATTATCGTCGTAATCTCACTCACGGGTATAAATGTGAATCTTGCCGTCAATACAATCAATCAAATATCAATCAACTTGTCCGTCGCATTCCACTGCTGGCCTAGGCCTCTTCTGCTTCTACGCTGGCCAGACGGGTTGGTACAGGGTTTTATTTAAATTTTTCCGTCCCTCGCCATGATATCGTCTGCGTATTTTCCCGTTAGTCGTGGTACTTGTACTCTTTCTCCGTCACCATACAGATAGTCAATACAAAACACACAATAAATCGAGTATTTTCCTCAAGATACAGTATAATTTTCGTATAATCTGAACGATTTTGTTATAAACATGAAGTCATTACCTTTAGAATATTCTAATAGAGTTATAAAACGTATACAGGAAATCAATATGGCGACAGTAGCCACATCGGAACTATTTGGATGGCCACATAAACAGAATAATAGCGAATGGTAGAGAATGGAGTGCGGAATTGTCGTAAAAAGACCAATCTACGAAGTGTGTGAAGCACAAACATAATATAGGTAGCTATATTATGTTTGTGCTATGGTGTATGGGAGGTATGACTACCTAGGAGTTAGTCAAAGGTGTACTTAAAGCCCACAATTCTCTAAGTTATTCTCCGGTTGCCGTTAACTGGGCAGTTTATCATGGGCTATTTGTTTGCTGTGAGCCGCGTGGTTCCCGGCAGAGTAGAATTTGGACTACCCCATCTCTTTCCATGCGGTGTCGTACAAGGCGCCTAAGGGATATGGCTGTTGTTGCAGATACCTACATACAGCCCAGACTCAGCCTCAGATGCATAGCTTGAGTCAACAATAGTGCCCAGAAGACAGCAATTGGCTCATCCCCTATAACGTGGGACCAAAATCAATGATTGGTGAAATGTGAGTGTTAATTCACCTCTGCCTAGCCTTTCGGGGATGAATACGTGATTATATTTATGTATGTATATGTTTGCTAGATTTACTTTATTTTCGTTTGTTTACTTGCGTTTGTTATCGGGTTATCGGGAGAATGTACCCTTCATAAAAATAATAACACTTCTTCTTTATGCTAGCGTTAATCCCAGTGGCATTCGATGCTTTCACCTGGGAGTCTGTGGTCCGTTTTTTTCAATCTCTGGGGGTTTGGCTGATCTTCTATATTTTCCGTGAAGAGAATACCATCTAACACTGACAGACACTCTTGTAAGAATAGTATCGATTTCAGATATGTACTGGATTCAGATATCTTTGTATTGGAGGACAGGCGCACACAAAATGTTCTCCGTATACCTCTCGACGCTTGCAAGCCAGTCAAGTCATGGCCACGGGTGCTGCAACGCATCTGAGACGTTGGCAAAAATAGTAAGTTCCAAGATTTAATCGCCAAAAGTTCCGTATCGTTATCTAAGTTATGTACCTACAATTTGTTCACAAATTTCTTTTACTGTGCATTTAATTTAGCCTTATTATTTTATATCACTTGGTTGACAGCCAAGGACACGAACCACCTGATGGATAGTGGTTACCGTGGCCTATGGACGTGTGCAACACCAAGGGAATCGCACTCGCGCTGTCAACTCCGTAAGCACAAAGATTCTGTGCTGTCAGTGTAAAAGATAAAGCAGGACAAGCTTTAGGTCTTCCCAATGACAGCACAAAAACTCTCCAGTGAGCATATATTTTCCACTATAAAGGTTAAACTAATGGATTCATTTAAAATACTGGCTCCACCTACTAAGTGGCACTAAGTCCGGCTAAACAAGATGCAATTAGACATTGTTAATTAGAATAAGACCAGCCGAGTTGGTTCATTATCGTGTGCATGGGAGACAATTATGAACATCATGCCTGGCTTATGTAACATATGCTACTTACTTACGTGGTATGTGGATGTTTGTCCTTTTAGTATGTGCATATTTGTAAATGCATCGAAAAGAGACTAAAACTAGATGGGTTTAATATATAAACTTGAAGGGTGATACAGGGAGCGGTGTCGTACAAGGCGATTAAGCGATAGGGCGGTTTAATATCGGGCAGATATATACAGTTCAGACTCAGGCTTAGATGCATGGCTGTAGTCAACAATAGTGCCCAGAAAACGGTAATAGGCTCACTCCCTATTACGTGGGACCGAATTCAATAATTTGAGAAATGTAGGTGTTAATTCTCCTCTGCCTAACTCTCCGGGGATGGGGGTGTGATTTTATGTATGTATATATGTAAAGGGAGATAAACAAATCAAATACGGTCTTTATTATGTACATGATTTGTGTCCGAAACGATTTTCTGAACTAAAAAATGTTGACGTTTTTGTAGTTTGAAACTATACCAGTGTAATATCCGCAATTGCATAGAAATTGGATATGGGAATTTAATATTTCAGATGGAAAGTAAAGTGCCTAAACCTCCTCTGGTGTTACAGACGTCCATAGGTCACGGTAACCACTTTCCATCAGGTGGGCCGTGTGCTTGTCTGCCAACTAAGTGGTATAAAAAAAAAAAAAAAAAAACCTACCTACTTCATAATAGGATGTTACATGATATTCAGTCAGTGATTAAATTAAAATAAAAGAAATAAATACAATTAACAACTGAATGAAACGGAGAGAAATAGAACATAAATTAATATGTGTTTGTGTCAAATGATTTTTTTATTCTTAAAGGCATGATCATATATTACTCATGCTGATAAAAAGTTGTCTATCTTTAATAGAACTAAGAACATGTCGAAATAAATCGTGATATACTGTATCGAACGCCTTTCTTAAAACCTTGACATAATTGTGAGTGAAGCGAGACGTCGCTAAACTTTAATGCTCGTATTTTTAAGCTACTGCGAGAAAAGGCCTGGGAGAAAATTCAAGTAAAGCGTGGATTAATGGGGGTCGCGAGCTCATATAATATAAGATGTCTACTTACCATTCAGGAACATTGAGCTTCTGTAAAGATCTCTGGACTCGCAATTCGTGCTCCGATAGCACACGGTCTGAGTTTTTCTGCAATTCGTTCTCTGGAGGCTGTAACAAAACAGTTAAATAAATGATGTAGTCAAAACTAAGTGTTTGGAAAATGTTGATAAGCGATAAGCGCATTGTAACAATAAAAATACTTAGGTATTTACCTATATGTTTATGATAATCAATATTATCTACATAATATAGTTATAATAAGCTTAGTTTAGCAAGTAAATTTAGTTTACACAGCGTATTGATAAGGGAATACACATTAAAAAATGCTAATTTTAGGATATAGTTGGTATTTATTCAATGACTCTTTTTTTTTACAAAATTTCAATAAACATTTGATTTACGTACTTGATACATTATATACGGATTGTCTTACATCATCTATCGAATTAGGAACTAAACGGTACATTGTGCCGAAAAAATCAGAGTTTGTTGATGGTTCGTTCAATAAATTATCTTCAGTTTCAGTTAGATCTTTCATTGAGGATGAGTCTAACATTTGATCACTTTGAATTTTTAATGTCCGATGTATCTTGTATATAGCAAATCTTGCATAGCAGGTTTCATCATCAACATCATTCTCGATATCAAGGTCTTCTATTCTTGTGTCTACATGCGACTGACTAATGATAATTTCTTCAGGAGAAATTAATGATCCATTGTTCTGTAAGTCCTTGTACATATTACTGCATTCCATAAATATGTCAGACCAAGATGGGAAGTGATCCGCTATGTCTGGATCATTATCCAGATTATTACAATGTTCTTTGATGATATTCTCTTCTCCCGATAATAAAATGAGATCAGTAACACCGTATATTGAGTCATACCATGACTCAAAATTTGTGAAATCATCTTTAGATGTGTTCAGATTGAAATTCACTTTTTTCTTAGTTTTCTTTAAAGTAGAAGTTGTAGGTAGTGAGTTTCCTTCTTTTGGAATTTGTTGCATTTTGTTGGTTTCGAAATCTTCATAGTCAGGTAGATCAAGGTCATTAAAGTCAACACATGGTTTTGGTGATTCTATTGAACCTAAGCTTATGTCTCTTGGAGATTGCATATTATCTATTGGCGGAGGTGGTACATTGTCTTGTATGCGTCTCAAAAAGTCGAGTACTCTTTCATTGTGGTCTTTAGCAGAATGTATTTTGTTGATAGTAACGAACGGAACCAATTCTTTACATCGTTTTTCATCTAGAGATGTAATTCTTCTAGTATCATCATTCAATGAGCCACTTCCAGTTGATCTCCGGCGGCTGTAGCTTGTGTAGGATTGGCTTGAATTACGCCGTTGCGCATCGTAACTCCTCACGAAGATCTTGGATTTCCACTCTCGATGTTTAATTTTAAATCCATTTAAATTCAAAGAATTTTCGTCATCTGATTCACTTCTCGGTATATCGGGATACTTCGCGTAGTAAAAATCTCTTGAAACCGGTTTCACAAACATGTGTTCATATCTAACTTCTTGAAATGGTTCCAATTCTTCTGTGATCCACATCGTGTCCAGGCAATACCAAAAGCCATTTCGTTGGAGCACTTCCTCAGTGGTCAGAAGCACTATCGACACCATAATATACTTAGCACTTCTCCAGTTGCAGTTTCGAAGTTAACTGATTTTAAAACTATCACAGAGTATTAGAACAGCAGTACAGTGCAAATATTGTTAGCTTAATTGTTTTGTTTTGGAAACACACCCTAATTACATAATCACAAAGCAATTACCGTAATGAGAACTCGGAGAAGAAATACACAATAACAATTCTAGTAAGTATGTTATTTGTGTGTTTAGACGAATACTTCATTAATAGATATTTCAATTACAGTTAATATTACAGATTAGCTAATATATGTTTTTATTGTCACAATTATATAGGTTATATTTAGTAAATGGCTCAAGTATTTTAATATTGTTCTACTATTGAGACAACTTATTGATTCAAAAAGGAATTAAAAATCAGTTGAGTAGCTATTGTAAGATTTCAGCAATCTATTTTTTGAATATTTTGATAATAATAACTATCCAAATACGTAGGGACGTTGGTTCCTTGGGGTACAGAACTCACCCTGACATCAGAAGAAGCTAGTAGCGCGCATGGGCCCAGCAGTCCTACGCTCTCCCAGCAAGTCATGTCCACTGACAACTGTTCACTCGCGACAAGTGCCCGCTCAAATGTACACTCGCATACTAAACTTACAGTAGCATCGTGATGCACCAGTGACTCCGTAATACAACGTTACGTAAGTATAATTTTCTTTCCATACATATAAAGCAGCTACACATAAAGCTACAGGAGTCTCAGAGGATATGAAAGAAGCAAGCTGTAATATCGAAGCGGAAAGCGTTCGCCAATCAAATCAGAATAACGTTGCTTATCGAACGACAAAATCCAATTACAAGACTGAATCGGAGCGACCGCGGGGCTTCTGAGCTTAAGGTCGCTCTGCGGGCCGGTGCCGGAACAAGGGCTGGGTCTGGCATGCGGTGGTCGGGTCGGACTTACGCGTGGGCCACTGCGGCACTCCGTATAGTGGGACATAGAGGTGGTGTCCGAGAGGGCAGGCGGCCGCGGCGCTGCCACCCGCCAGACTGAGGCGCGGTGCGTGTCCTTGGCCACCGCGCATGCGCCGTTCACACACCCTTACTATCAGATTCTAGTGGTTTCAACAATCATTTTATTACGATGACATATTTCTTCGCTGTGTTCGACATTCGTTTATTAAGATGAAGGTATTTATTGTGAGAATAACTGTCACGTGAAGTTAATGAAAATACATTGCGGTTTTAGGATTTGATTAGTTTTTAAGTGTGTACCTAATAGTATCGGTGGAGCGATGGGTGGGTGTCATATCAATAGGCTCGTGGTGTTCGAACAGCTGATGCGAACCTGTTCGGCATTTGTTGAGGTGTTGTTTGGATGTGGGTGTGGCATATCGTGACAGGTTGGGTAAAGTGCTCCTGGAGCGTAAGACTCTGCTTAGATCCTACAAAAAATAAATTATGTGTATAGGAATTGGCTTCAAAAAGTTTTAATTTATCTTTACTCTTCTCAGTTTATAAATAAACTATTCTAGTATGCATTTTCCTCGAAGTAAAAATAGTATATTTAAGTTTAGTAGCAGAGAGATGATATTTATTCAATTCGGTATTTTCCTGTAGTTAAAATAAATTATTGAGCTTTTTAAATTAGGAATGGTAAAAGAGCGGTAAAAGTTGCGACTGTTCTTATTTTATGCTTTTTACTTATTTTCAATCATACACCCAACCTATTACAGTAAATTATTTGACTATTGAATATTATGACGTCACAAACATTTATTTCATATAAGTTTCCTTTTACCGTTATGACGTTTAGTAAAAAGTAACTAATTTGACTTGTCAGTCAAATACCCAATTATGTTTTTAATAGTTATAGGTATACGAATCATATAATAACCAAATTTGCACCTGTCCACCCGGGTGATTGAAACGTAAGTGAACAATTGACACTAATAATGTCAAACCCGAGTCATATCAGAATAAATGGTACCATGGTGAAATAAACATGTAAAACATGAAAGTGGTATGGGTAATGGACTACTGAGACGAGGCACACATCAATGACTTTTCGACGCTTTTCGAAGTTAAGTGTGTATTTATCGCAGGTTTATAAGTGCCCGGTTAATGGCAATAAGCTCGCCACCTATTACACTGGGACCTAAACATAAACCGGCAAAAAGCACCTCTGCCTACCAACTCGGGGATATAGGCGTGAGTTTATGTTGTGTTATGTTATGAAATAAATCGATTGTTCAACTCAGAGAAAAAAGTGTTGTTCATTATTTAGAATATAAATCGACTTGTAGGTGAGTGAGGTTATTTGGATCTCAAGGGTATTGATATGGCCCTGTATATCAATTTTTGCAGACGATATTTAATCTATTCTGACAAAAACAGCCTACAAGAGATGCTCATACAAAAGGGTATTGGAATTTTTCAATGACAAGTTCCTAAAAAATTTAAAAGTACTTTTCCTGTTTCTTGTTCTTTTGACATTTTAATTTAGAATGTGCCTTTTTGACAATTAATTATTTATATTATTACTATTAACTTCTTTTGAATTAATTAAATATCGAATTATTTTATATTATTGACGATGAATTTCAGATGCTTTATTTTTATTGAATAGTGTATTGTGAATAATGTAATATTTGCATGCCATTACTGGTGATAATACATTGTACTTATTATTTTTAGTGACCAACTTATTATGACTGTATAATGCAAATTATTGTAACTATAAATAAATAAATAAATGTATTAATTTACCACCTGTGTGTGCCGACTCTTATATAATTTTCTTGACTTTCCAGAGCCATAGGCAATGTTCTATGTAATCTGTGGGCTAGCTAGGGTAACCAGTTTTCTATCAATCAACTTACTGCTAGCAGGCCCTTACGGTATGCGGATGTTAGCATACTTACTTAAGATTTTAGTGGCACAAAAAAGTAAGATCGACTTTCTTGATGACATGTTGTAAGAGCGACCTCTTACAACATGTCATCAATGGGGGTTCGATTCCTCAGTGCTAATATTTGTATGGATAATTAGTTTATCTATATGCATTGATTTGAGTGTTATATGTAGATACGTATTTTCAAAACAAATTAAATAACATAGGCCACGGTAACCACTTTCCAACAAGTAGGCCGTGTGCTTGTCTGCCTAAGTGCTAGAAAAGAATAAAAAAATAAAGGTTTATCCCCATTCTCCTATTGCATACGGCATATATCGCAGACGGCCACTGTGGCCGCTAGAACGTTCAATTGGGAGGCGGGTTCGATTCCCGTTCAGTGCAACATTTGTATGCATGAATATATATGTGTTTTTATGTATAATATATGTATGCATTTATAAGAAAAAGGATCGAAGTATGTTACTCCGCCTTTTAGATTCCATAACACAAGCTAGTTAAACTATGTTTACCATTGGTCTAGATAGCGTTGTGTCGGATGTTAAATGGTAAAAATTGTGGTAAAATATTCTAGACCCCATATTAGGTAGGCTACAAGGTATGTCCAGAAGGCACTCCTAGAATATTTATTGAATATTATTCATAGACAAAGTAAACTCAACAAGAAAACCAGCATGTCCGAATATGGGACATGACTTTCCCGCTACTGTCTATAATCGGAACAAAAGGAAATTAAGTACGTGTGACCTTACAGTGACCAAACCCCTGTCAATACTAGGGACGCGTTCTCAATTCGTTTGTATTGAAATAAGTTAACATACATACATAAAGTCACGCCTTTTTCCCAGTGGGGTAGGCAAAGACTACAGTTTTCCACTTGTCACGATCCTGGCAAACACCTTTCGCTTCTTGTACTTTCATAATTGTTTTCATACTTCTTGCCGGTTTCGGGTAGGTACTCTTGACATTTCCTTTCTTTAAAATGCCTTCGATCTGATTGACATACGTATGTCTACGTCTACCCCTACGGGGTTCTCCACCACCCCTAAGGGGTTGTAAGTTAAAAGTGTATACAAATATAATCAATGGACTCAAATACATGGCCGACACCACCGGCACTTGGAATACGAATAAGTAAATATACTACACATATATTCACGCTTGTATATCCCTGAAGAGTCAGAAGCTTATTAACAGTTCGTTGATTATGTGTTGGACCCTAGTAATAACTATTACTTATATAAATCTGCGTTCCTACAGTCAATTTTTAGCATAAAATTCAATAACATTTATCTCAACCGGGAACTACATAAGATGATAATGAAGAAATATACAATTAATTCTGTGAAAAATAAATATATAAGTTACTAGCATATCAGGATAAAAAGTAGCCTATGTTACTCACGAAGAATGTAGCTTTCTAATGAAAAAAGAATTATTAAAATTGGTCAAGTACTTTTTGAGTTTATTCGTTACATACAAAAATACAAATCTTTCCTCTTTATAACATTAGTATAGATAACTAACGCGTGTACATGAACTCTCATATCTAAATAAAAATAACTTAAGGGAGACGAGCCCTGTTTCGAAAATAGAAACACCAAAAGACAAATGTACGAAGAAAGCGATATGGATCTCATTCAGGAAGGGTTATAGGACACATGAGAAATGTGGCAATATTGTCTGATTTAGAGAAACGATAGCAACTATCCTTTTACATTTGTTAGAGCGGGATATGTATACAACAACTGGCAATAAATATTGTTTAATAAACTACAGTATTAATAAATACACTTTTTTATACTACGTGGTTGGCAGACAAGTACACGGCCCACCTGATGGAAAATAGTTACCGTGGCCTATGGACGTCTGTAGCACCAGAGGAGTCACAGTCGCGCTGCCAACCCTGTAAGTACAGAGTTTCTGTGCCGTCAGTAGAAGACAAAGCAGGACAAGCCTTTAGTCTTCCCACTGACAGCACAAATTCTCCAGTGGCTCTGGCTACCCTACTCACCGCTGGGAACACAACACGAAGTTATTACAACCGCGGTATTCTGTAGGGCGGAGGTACTTCCCCAGTCGGACTGCTCAATCAGGCGGAAATACCGCCGTGTCCTACCTCCTTAACTTTAAAAGAGTTAAAAAACCTGATGGAAAGTGGTTACCGTGGCCTTTGGACGTGTGCAACACCAAGTGAGTCACAATCGCGCTGCCAACCCTGTAAGCACAAGAGTTTCTGTGCCGTCGGTATAAAAGACAAAGCAGGACAAGCTTATCAAAATTGGACTTATTTGAAACACTTAACAATGATTTTGGGGTTAAGTAAAATTTATTAATATGCATGTACTATGTACCGACTAGATGTGCGAACAAAGAAATCTTTAGTCGCGTATTTAGGAATTGGGTCACAATTTTTTAATACGCGAATAGTGAAAACGCGAATGAAGTAAGTGTGAATAAGAAGTTTTTGCGGTATTTACAAATATCTACTCAAAATATGGTTAGATTTTCACAAATGTTATTTTAGTACTTCACAAATGTTATTTTCTCTTTTAAAGTTACTTGGACGTAACCAGAGATACTTAATGGCTTATTATTTACAAGTATTCCAGTAGGTAACAGCCTGGCAAGGGAATTTAAACGTCACGATTATAGATATATTTAGCCAAACACGTTCATTGGTACTAAATATATCGTACGGGGCTTATTTAAACTAATCTAATGAGATCAAACTTGATGATTTTACTAATAATCATTGAAGAGTTCCATTGTACAACGGCTTCATCATCAAATTGATACAAGTTCCAAAATATACGTCGGAATATTCAAATCGATGCAACAATTACTAGCAGAAGCATTTAAAAATCGATATTAATAAATTTATCCATGAATTTGTCTATATATTGAGGAAATGTGATCAGTATTCCACGTGTTACGGAATCACGGGCAGTAGCTAGTAGGTTCATAAGTGCAGCTAATATGAGCGTGTTAAAAACACAGGAATAGGTCGGCAGGTCCGTTAGATTGGCATTATTAAGACTGATGACCATATAGGAACGCGGTAGTGCACAATTTCCTTCACTTGTTGACACAATTTGTACCTACAGGAAGAGACAATTGGAACATTACGATTCTTTTGATTTCAGGATCCAGGAAGACGCTATACCGACGTACAATAATTCCTATAGTTAGGCCTGCAGTTTTTATTAGCATTTCCATAGTGGATACTATAGTTGCGGCACGCTATGATGGCCGTTTTGACACAACTGGTTTGCTTTTTTTTTTGATCTGTGAAGTTTATTTTCTTCTGTGCCAGTCTCGCCATATTTTTCTTTGGTTATTATTCTAACAGTTCGTTGTCTAATATTAATCGCACCACAAAAGATTTTTATTATTATTTCGTTCGAGGTTTTTTGTTACACAATAAAGAACTAGCTTTTAAACTGTAAAGAATTGCCTGACGAGCAAATCTGCGATTGCAGAACATCTGCTACAAGCAGACACCAATCATTGGATTGATTTCCACCATACGCACCTCTCCACCGAACGTCACTTAGAGAGAACGAAGAGCTGTACGTGAAGCGATTGCAATTAAGAAACAAAAAAATTTCAATCGGGAAGATGGGTTTACATTATCTGCAACATGGAATCCAGTGATTCAAAACATACAACCTCGCTTTTCTGCGCAGTCGGATAAACACAGCACAGTTTGCTTTGGGTAGCTTACAAAATAGGGATACTGTAAGTGCGGTATGTGACAGTACATAGCGAAACGAAAATATCGTAAATGTGCGGATAGATGAAGAACCTACGGACTCAAAGATGGCGGGCGTGTACCACTGAACCAGCCAGTGATCACGGCCGGGGTAGTCAAAACGTCAAGTAAATCACAGGTATGTACCTACACCATGATCGCGTTAATTCCCATAAACATTATTGTAAATTATATAGAAGTTGCGCCCCACACGCAACTTTGACTGCCCTTTACGTGATTGTTATAAACTCATTTTTAGCACAAGCGTGGGTTGTAAGAATATAAGTACAGCATTCTTAATTCAAAAAATAACATGACAGTTATATTTTTTTTTTATTTGGCTAATGAGTACCTAGTTTGACAGCCTATTTGTTTTGAAACTACATTAAACAGTGGAATAATCTTGGTTTTAGTGTGAGCTGAAATTGAACTAATAAATAAGTCCGGCGCGACATGCCATTTATACATAAATTACCTCACACTATGCGTGTTAGCCATAAAATGGTTAGGACTCGTAATTAAGATTATTTAGTGATGTTTGTATTATGATAATTGAATTGAAGATTAATGGTATACGTGAAAGAGAATATGACAAAGAAAATTGTAACAGAAAAGTTTATGTGTGACAGCAATGTATGAAAGATTATTATATGATGGGCTGACAACAAATATTTGGAACAACAGCAGGCAGATAGACGATGATTACGAAAACGAAGCACAAGCACAATATGGCTATTTATAGTATTATTAGGTACAATTCTGCCTACCCTCTAGAAAATGTACAATCGTGAGTATATGTACCTATAATTAAAACTGCGGTCACTAATGTCAAGATATTATTTATACTTGGCTTCATGAACACGCAGTGATTCAATTTTAAATTAGTTAAAATGTATAATTTCAAGACACAATACAAATTACCATATAGAATAGTAGTAGATATCCACAACTTAAGTAGGTATTATGTAAGTAGGTACACCTACTAGGTACCCACTTTATAGTATAGTACGCAGTTTCTATATTTACGTACTTAGAGTTATAAGCCCAAAAGAGTGAGAGTGAGTATTGACCTGCAGGCACATGCTGTAAGAACGAACGCGACAGCTGAATTCCAATTTCGCATGATGTATGCTGCATGGTGTGTCACATTGTCGACCACAAGTCGATAGTGATATTATGATATGCTCGACAACGCGACGTCACCAAATTTAGAGCATGTGAGGAGATAGGACTTGACGGTATTTCCGTCCAATTGGGCAGTCCGATTGGGGAAGTACCTCCGCCCTCCAGTTTGTTCGTTCGTTCGAAACGTTCTAACAGCATGTGCTTGCTGCACATTGCTGGTATGGTGTGAGTTGCTGCATTTTCAGTAGAGTACATCCAGTCAACATCCTTCTAGCCTTTTGAAAAACAGTTAGAATCGGTTTTAGTTCGAACTTTGATATTTTCAGTGAAGCAACTGCCGTGAAGAACTTCTTTTCTATGTGACAAGTTCTGTTCTGACTCCAATCTAACTACCCGTAACGAATGTCACACATATTCATAAGACAATTTCGACCGACGACGAATTAACATGCTCCCCGAGGCACGGAGCGGTCTCAATGTGGTCGTCAGTTCTGCCAGTTTCAGCAGGTATGTACCTATATAATTGTATTTCTTTGACGAAGCGGGCGAAGCGAGCGAAAGTCTCCGTTTCGACAAGGTGGCCGATTTTGCTTTTGTCCGTATCTATGTCAGTATATTATAGTTCCGGTTTAGAGGGCGCATTTCTTAATCGATTTTCACCAGTCACACACATGTTCTTTGATTGAAAACTCTACGTTTCTCGAGAGCTTTTAGAGAGAGAGAAAATGGAGGATAAAAGTGGGGGAAGTTTGGAGTCGCGTTATTTATGAACGTATCTTGATGATTTTTGGCTGAAACATCAAGGACATGATTCCACAGGAGTCACAGGACAGGTTGTTATGAAAAAAAGCATGCCTCATAAAGATGAACTTCATTATAAATAAAACAGATGAGAAAAAAGGGGGAAGTTTAGCTGTAGCTAGATTTTTTTTTAAAACGGGTCATCATTTTTTGATGAAATATCTAGGGCTGTTAAAAATAAAAAAATACTATTTTTTTTAAAAAAGGTATTATATTTCTTTTTTTTTAAGGAAAAAAGGTTGTTGTCACTGCCAATCCCGGAGGGAAATAGACGTGAGCGTATGTATGTATAATTGTATTATGGGTACCATAAAAATGTGGCAAAGGGTGCTCGCGAGGTCTACTGTTCACAGAATTACTAGTTTACTTACTACTACTAGTTTATAATGTGTGGTTCGGCCGCATGGTTTCCGGCAGAGTAGAATTTGGACCACCCCATCTCTTCCCATGTGGTGTCGTACAAGGCGACTAAGGGATAGGGCTGTTTAACATCAGACAGATATATACAGTCCAGACTCAGCCTCAGATGTATGGCTCGAGTGAACAATAGTGCCCGGAAAACGGCAATAGACTCACACCCTCTAGGTATTGCGTGGGACCGACTACAATTATGGTGACATGTGGGTGTTAATTCACCTCTACCTAATCTTCCGGGGATAAAGGCGTGATTATATGTATGTATGTTTAATATGTAAAATTTGTTTATTAAGTCAATTACGAGCGTATATCGGTATTTATTTTTGACACTGGTAGTTTACGTAAATCAAAAATATATAAGAAACCCTTATTACACCGTTCACACAATGGTACATAGCGATTTCTTTGAAATATACAAAAAAATGGTAACATCCCAAATCGCGACACGAGGACCAATCGTGCGCCACTGTTTACTATTGCCAATGCTATTGCCCATTTTACACAATAGTGATGGCTTACCGTGGCCTATCATGGCATAGAGACATAGACCATTGTGTACTGGATGCTTTAGTTAGAATATACGCATATGGACTAAAACAACCCAATCCACGAATCTGTCTTACGCTGGGTTTTTTTTTTGAGTGTGAGGCGGACGCGGACACGGATGCTTTTACTATGGACAAATGTGTCTGCATTAGTCTGATAGATGAGTTTCATTCCACGGTGCGTAGTCCGTGATATCACACATGCGTCCGTAAAATCCCAGGCCGTGAATAGGCGGCTTTACACCGAGCAATCGGTGTGGTGTAAACTGTGAACAACGTTTTATTTAGTGTCGATGTGCGAACACAAACTACTGTTCTACGTAAGTAAAAACTTAAGAAAAGTATAAATAAATTTACATGAAAGTGTTATCATTGTAAATACTTCAAAAAAAATAATGCCCACTATTTTATGTCTACCACAGAACAACTCAAACTGCCAGGCGAAGGCATTTATCGCATTCTGCCTACGTGTTAATAGCAACACATTTGCGTCTACCTGCCGCTAATGGCTGCTGTGTGACTCCTAATTGGCATGAGTTGGTAGAGTAACTCGAGTTCGCACCTCACTCGCCTTGTTGTTTCAACGTGTTAGCGTCGTAAAAGTCTTGTAAAACAAAAAATTAGGTCGATCCGGTGTTCCGACGGATATTAGTTAAGTTCGGAAATTGCTTAGGGTCTGTCAAATCTCAAGGGCGTCGTTGTTAATCAGAGAGCGACGGACCGTATCTGTTGAAGGAAAATAAACTGGTTTGTTTTACTTTTATGGTACCTATTTAATTATATAGTTAGTTGTTGCCCGCGGCTACGCTCGCGTGGTTGTCGGTTATCGCGGCCAGACATAGCCTACGTCCTTTAGCAAGCTCTAATCTGTCCTTAGATGAATTAACAAATAATAAATCTAAGAATCTGTCAGTGTACCAAATTTCATCATAATAGGTTAAACGAATAATTTCGGGTGAATTCGAATAATTTTCACGATATGAAAATTATTCAACTTCAATGATTACATATAATCGCGCTTTTATCCCCTGAGGGTTATATAGATGTGAATTATCACCCACATTTCACCAACAATTGTATTCGGTCCCATGTAATAGGGGGTGATCCTATAGCCGTATTTCGGGCACTATTGTTGTCTCCAGCCATGCGTCTGAGGCTGAGTCTGGGCTGTATATATCTGTCCGATGTTAACCCTTTACCGCATGGATTTTTTAAAACTTATAAAAAAAATATATGTTGTATATTAGTCATTTAGGCACTTAGGAAAAATATGAAAAAAAAAAATGAGGATTCATTAAAATATTAATAAAAAACAGTTGGTTCCGAAATTGGAACAACATGCATTCAGGACAATAAATATACCGTTACCATATTTGTCACACTATGCAATAAAGGTTATAAATAAATTGGAAGTATGTATATATAATTCAGTTTACTAATCATAATTACTAGGTACATATTTTTATAACGTTTTGGTAGTAAGACAGAAAAAGTTTATGTTCAATTGATTTAAGAAATTAACGTATGGAATTCTTTATAACAATTGCGATCCTTATTCAAACACAAGTGGCATTTACATTTCTGACACATAATTTGTGATTTTTGACCACAACCTTCTGAGAAGTGCATACTGTTTTGCCTGCAATAAAATAAATTAATAATTAATGATGTAGTTATTAGTGCATGATGTGACAAATTTGATCACAATGTTTTTAGAACTTGAATGCATACTGTTCCAAATTTGTACAGTAAATTATATCTGTTATTGCATACAGTTCCAAATATGGAACAAATTAAAAACTGGTCATATAAACGAACTGATGGAATAATACTTACGTTTTATTCCATAGAAATACTGTGGATCCATTGTTTTTATAGAAATAATAATGGTTATGGCCAAAATGTCACATAAATCACGTAAAATATGGGGTACAACTATCACAAACTCAAGCGCACGGTAAATTGTCAACTCGACTACTTCACTGACCGATTTTAATCAGTAACAATATTTTATTTTCAGTCTACCCACATTTTACAAAATTGTTATAAGTTAAACAAATGAATTAAAGCCAAAACAAGTCCAAAGATGGCATTAGTAGTCTTTTAAAAGGAATATTATGTTAATGTTCCAACTATGACACGACATGCGGTAAAGGGTTAAACAGCCCTATCCCTTAGTCGCCTTGTACGACACCACATGGGAAGATGGGTGGTCCAAATTCTACTCTGCCGGGAACCACGTGGCCTGATTAGTGAAATGTGGCTGTTTATTCACCTCTGCCTAACCCTCCGGGGATAAAGGCGTGATTATATGTATTATGTATGTAATGACCTAATTAAAAAGTTTTAATGTGTAGGTACTTGGTCTCTTCCCACACGATTTTGCAAATTAATTTCTGAAGATTCTTGTATTTTCTTAAAATAATGTTTATGAAATTATTTTTATGTTATTATAATTTGATTGTACATTTCGTATACGACATACGTCACAGTATATTCCAGACTATAATTTACCCTGTGCCAACCCATCCAGCTAGTATAACAAACATCCAAACATCTTCAAAAACTTTTACATATTAATGCCATGTCATTGCCATATCAGTGTAAGTCCCACGTAATCTTTCTTCAAACACAAATTACAACGAAAATTCTCGTTAACTTTAGAACGATAATTATGAAGGGGACCCTCAAAATGTTAAGTGGGTCAAGGGTTCTGACAAGTAAAGGGTAAAGTGCACGATATTAACTTGACCTTCGACAAGGGGGTACAGCGGGGCCCACTTCTTTCGAGAAGCTCTCTGCTTCAAGAGCATTTTAAAAGTTTTGTCTCTTTCAGCACTAAATTTTTTTGTTATTAAATTGGTGCTGATTTTAAGATTAAATAGAAGTTCTTTTTTGTGTTAAACACTAGAATTACCCAATAATTCATTTGTAGAGCCAGTGATTTTTTAGATAAAAAAGATTTTAATTTACACAAGCAAATATTAAAATATTTTAAAGCGACATGTGCTGACGTCCTTGCGCAGTAGCGGTGCGGCACAAGTATAGTAATATAAGTGGTAATTACATATTTGTGCCGTTTGAGGTCCGTCCGTCTTTTGTTTAGAAACATTCCTAAACGTTTAATTAACGCTTCCGTAACCAGAGGGTTGGTTTATTCCTTGCCCAAAGGATTGGTATTGCCATTGCCGCCAACCTTCTGGCCACCCTCCCGGATGACATCGGTTGACATCTATGATGCCCGAACCTGCAGGATTGAAATGAAAATGAAATGAAAATGAAAAATGAAAATTTATTTATTACTGCAGCAATACACAATGAAATACAAAAATTCTCACACTTATTAACTAGAAGACATACAAGGTATAATAGGTATAACATTAGTTTAAGTAAGACATTATGCATAAATGTTGCAGACTAGATTTGGTAAGGTTTAACTATCTGATGGTTTCCTCACTAGGCAAAGCCTGTATCGAGGAAGCCTGTATTCAGTTTACATTGTACATTTTTTATGATTGTTTAGGTATATTCTGTATTGCTTTTATATTAATTGTCACATTCTCTCATTTTGCAGCATAATAATTTTGTCATTGTGCCATTATAACGTTAAATAAACACGCTAAATAAAATTTTAGTGTAACTTTTGGTCTCTTTAACCGATTTACGAAAGTCATTGAGAATTGTTTTTTGTCCGCCTTAATTGTTTTAAAAATTATGAATGATTGTGACATTTCGACTACTGGAGGATCCATATTAACTAGCTTGAAACGTATAACTCTGTAAAGTGATCATTATCAAAGTGTACGAGATACCGTACCGCAAGGTAATCCTGTCAAAATACTAAAACTCAAACATCATAGTTTGGTGCCTATTCGCGAAAGTTTAAACTTAAACGCGTTACGTTTTAGCGGGATTAGTGTCGGGCCTGTCGGATTGCGGGTAACCGCAGCGGATAGTGAGGCAGCGGATAGTGAGGCAACACTGCAATGGAAACTGGCGAACTTTGAGAGATTTATGTCAAATACCGTAATTTAGTTAGAGATTACCAGCAGTTGGATAATAGCCGATTAGACAGGAAACGGATACGGGTATTTAGTTCTATAATAGTTGAAGTAGTGGGACATAAGGTTCAATTTAGTTGATTCCCACAGGTTTATCCCCTACTATAAAGAAGAATAGTTCTCAATTTATGTCTCTGACAGATTTCTAACTCTTTTGTTGGAAGTACTTACTTTCTTTTTAATACAAGTTAAGTGGCAAACAAGCATACGGCCCACGTGATAGAAAGTGGTTACCGTGACCTATGAACGTGTGTAACACCAGCTGTGCAGTACACAAAATTAGGACAAGCCTTTGGTCTTCCCACTGACAGCACAAAAACTCTCCTGTGAGCTCTAGCTACATTACTCACCGCCGCGCCGGGATCACAATACGAAGTTGTTATAGCCGTGGTATTGTCTACACAATACCACATTCTGACTGGGGAAGTACCTTCACCCTACGGTGAAGGTACTTCCCCAGTCAGAATTCTCAATTGTGACCGATATACCCTCGTGTCTTACCTTCTACAACTGCTTTTGGTTACTATTGTCGTGGGGAATAATTTACGTCAATTGGGCTTTATTTGGCTTGTTAACTAATCAATACATTGCATTTAGCAAATCGTGTTACTTATATAATATTAATAAACAAAGTAGTTACCTACCGAAAAGCAAGAGAAAGCGCGTTTCTAAACAATATAATAATTAAACATAATGTTTTATTTTAAATTTCGTAACGGTAATTTTTTTCTACATTCAAATGCACAGGCCATGTGTCAGCGCAGCCTGTGAACTTGTTCTATTTTTATGAATTCATTTCATACTAAGTATCATACTCATTCATGCCGACATCATGACAGACAGTTACTGTTGTCTATGCGTTAAAAATGAACAGCTGATTTAATTTTTGAAATTGGAATACCCAATTAAATATGTTTGAGTTTGAGTTTTAAACAGTCATGTTTGTTGTTTTTGTATTTTTTTTTATACAACTTAGGTGGCTATGAACGTGTGTAACACCAGTGGAGTCACATCCGTGCTGCCGACCCTGTAAGAACAGAGATTTTAAGTGCCTTCAGAGCAGAACTCAAAATCAGGACAAGCCTTTGGTCTTCCCACTGATAGCACGAAATCTCTCCAGTGAGCTCTGGCTACCCTACTCACCGCCGGGAACACAACACGACGTTATTATAGCCGTGGTATTCTGTAGGGTGGAGGTACGTCCCCAGTCGGACTGCTCAATTCGGACGGGAATACCGTCGTGTCCTACCTCCTATAAGATATTAGAATTAGAATATATTGATATACTAAGTAAGAATATACTAAGAGATATATTGTATATTAGAATGTGTATTGAAATTATATTTCACTACGTAGTATAAATGTGTTCTGTGATTCTACTTTATCTTACCCAGAGCAGTTTTCAGTCGGCCCCACCAAGGTCTGCAGAGAGTAAGTTCATAGTGTAGGCCCACTTAGAAGTTTTAGACCTCCTTTATTTATAAACGTATTTCTATCATGACACGGAAGTTGTTAGTTCAGTAATCTCTCAATAGATTCAAAATAGATAAGTGAACAAAACGTTTAGTAAATTCAGTCGTAATATTACTTTATCTATCTAACATCGCTCAGTGGTACGGTTTAAAAGCTTTGTAATGTTACAGCTACAGCTACGAAGCTCAAATAAACGGGAACTTGATCAATTGGAGAAGTAAACTACTGTTACAATTATGCTTAATCTATGTTTAGTGGGTGTATGGGTAAAGGAAATTTGGGGTCTAAGCTGGTACCATGTACTGATCAAGCAACAGTTTAAATAAAACCGACTTAGTGTGAGTCGGAATGCCACACGAAGGGTTCCGTAGTGTTTGTTGTTATTATTGCAAGCCGCAGTAGCCTAGTGGTATGGTTAATGGACTGCTGAGACGAGGTCTCGGGTTCGATCCCAGGATTTACCATGGCACACACCAAAGACTTTTCGGTGCTTTTCGAACTTATGTGTGTATTTATCGCAGGTTTAAAAGTGCCCGGTTAATGGCAATAGGCTCGCCACCTATTGGGACCTAAACATAAACTGTCGAAATGTGGATGCTAGCAACTCTGCGTATCTCTACGGGGATATAGGCGTGAGTTTATTATTATTATTATTATTTAAATATATATCATCTGTTGAAATTTTAACTGTCTAGCTATCACGGTTCACGAGGCAGACAAACCAGCCTAGTGACAGACAGACAAACAGACGGACAGCGGAGTTTTAGTAATAGGGTTTCGTTTTTACCCTAAAATAACAAGATAAATAAATTCATAAGGTAAGAAAAAAAAGAGCGGTTCCCGGACACCCAAGTGTAAACTTTAACTTTACCACAGAATAAATATTACGAATAAGCACAAAGAAAGAAATAAAAAAGTTTGGTAACGTTAACGAATTCCTCGTTATTTTTATGAAATGCATATCAGTTGAAGTTATCACGTTATAGTGTTGTAACAAGAAATGTTTTGTAATACGCAAGATAACGAGAACAAAGGTGCCGTTGATTAAGTAGTTCGTTATTCTTGATAAATTTATTTAATTTATTACCTACATCCTGTTAATATTATAAAATGTGAAAGTTTTTGAGGATAAATAGAGGTTTGTTAGTCTTTTAGGCGAAAACCGTTGGACGGATCGATATGAAATTTGGCATTGAGATAGATTATAGTCTGGAATAGCTGATATGTCGAAAAGAAGCTAAATAATTAAATTAATTAATTTGACACTTATCAGTTATCAGGATGGGTGTCAATAGGCTATTTGACAATATTTTTTTACAGTCGATAACTGATCACTTTAGTATAATGAACGGCTAAAGAGAAATTTTCTTCAAACAAACAGTTTTAAAATATTTGATTTTGAAAATTCAATTTCGGAAGCCGGCCGAAAACGCTGCACACATAATGGTACCCGCGAGTGACGTCACGCGCCAGTTGCGCGCAGTGCAAATGTATGGGTTGCAAGAGAATATCGCATTTATCTCGGTCCATGTTGCATTTACATGTGTATAGTTCACAATAAAAGTAATTTGAAATCTAAAAAGTTAAAAATTGGGACTGAATTTGATTGTTTATATTTTGACTTGCTTTGGGAATTAAAAATAACGAAAAGTCATTGTCTCAGTTGGGCTAGGCAATATCTTATTTTGCAAGGCAAATTTTTCCACCAAAAACTAAAATATTAAGCGGTATTGGGAGGAATCGGACGACCTTGACAAATAGCCTTTTGTCCATAACGCCCTTTTACTATATATAATATAGGCTACAACAAGTTTCTCATTATTGCAGATCAAGTGGTCTTTTTTTTTCTTTGTTATTTTGGATGTATTTTCTCTAGGAGTATTCATAAAAGTCTTCGAACTATATGTTTACCTGTATAACACTATGAACTATAAACATAATATGTATGAAACGTATAGGCATCTAATCCACATGTATCCTGCCGTCTGTCCGTACCAATCTAGCTAAAGTGGCGACGGCAATACCCCACAAATTGGATCAAATTGACCGGGCGATTATCCAGCCAATCCCTTTGTTATCTAAATCCCCTACGATTCTAATGATGACTGATGGCCGTTCAACTAGAATCGCATCACCTCTTTCAAAATTCGAACAGGGGATCATGCTCTAGAAATCATAGACAATTTATTTTCAGCCTGTTTGCGTTTTAAATTATTCCAATTTTAAACACAGTAGGTACGTAATTTGAAATAAGAAATTCGGTATGTAATAAAATGTAATATATTTTATTCAATATTTTATCTATGCTAATATAATATAGCTGAAGAGTTTATTTGATCGGTTGGTTGAATGAGTTTGTCTCAGGAACTACAGTCCGTTTATCGAGGAACGCGCTTTCGGCAAGAGAGCTGAGCAGTAATCATGAAAGTCAGGAAATCCGGCAGTATCCCATAATGTTATTATGCACTAGTAAAAATAATAACAATATCAATATATATAGAGTGCACCCTAATATTTTACTAGTATATTAAGAAATGTAAACAACGTTACACGTAAATAAACAAATTCTTGTTACTGGGTCCATTAACATAATAATCTGTCATCGAAACTACAAAATTGCTACAAGAAAGCTACTATAAACCACTTAAAATCGGGAATATGTCGGGGAAGTTCATTATTACATTTTAATAATCGACTACAATAATAGATAATTTTTTATGACGTTTTTACCCGACTGCCAATATAGTTCCTTTTGTGTACCATACAATAAAGAATGTTTTTAATTTAATTATATTTAATCGTTCATTTCAGATAATATCTATAATTTGGTTTCTGATATTGTATTAACTAAATAGTTAACAAAAAGGGCCATTCGACTACATAACGCAACCATAAACAATTAAATACTACTTTTAATCTTGTTAGGAATTCCTGACGTGTTAATTAAGTCTCACTTATCTAATAATGGCGCCGTTTTTTTACTTATTAGTGACCATTATTACTTTATTCAAGACAATGGGAAGAACTTTGAAAGTAATCTCGACGATTTTGACTCTCGTAGCTAACTTATGCCGCACAAGCACACTATTCATGATAAAATTTGCTCCTAATCTTGACCTTTTGATCTGTTTGATGGTGTTATGTATGGAAAGGTTAGCAATAATTACGTGCCCGTATAGTACATTATACTACAAAATACAATATCGCGACTCGAAGTCTGGAAGTACTTCACATAACAAAGCTTTCTAATTTCAAAAACATGTCAACAAGGCTATTTAGTTAGCTCACACAATTTACCTTATGTTAATGAGTTTAGCACCTCATCAACACGAAACTTGTGTTTGGCCGTAAACGGAATTAATTATTTTTGATAGCATTGCACGGATTAGCACAACATGTAATATTTTTAATTTTCTAGCGCCAAAATTTCATGGTTTACAATCAAAATGCTGTCAGTGGGAAGACTAAAGACTTGTCCTGCTTTGTCTTTTACTGACGGCACAGAAACTCTGTACTTACAGGGTTGGCAGCGCGACTGTGACTCTCTGGTGTTACAGACGTCCATAGGCCACGGTAACTACTTTCCATCAGGTGGGCCGTGTGCTTGTCTGCCAACTAAGTGGTATAAAAAAAATGTATCTAATTTGAAGCCATACTTTTTGGGTGTTAAGTGGGGGCTAAAGTGTTAGTTCCATTTTTAAAAACTGTTTATTTCTATTCATACTTCGCGCCAAATAGCAAAAAAAAAAAAGTATTTCGATTGTTTAGGATATCGATTATGCTATTTTTGGTCATTTGTAAATCGTTCGGACACTCGTTCCGGGTCGTTCCTGGTTCATCGCCATCCAATGTGGCAACGTAGCAAGTTGCACCGGGAGCGATCAGTGGCAGGTTACTTGATTAGTACATGGACTAAACATAATTGCTTGTTGTACAATTTTGACATGTTGCATTTGTAAATTAAATCCATTTACTATTTCAGATATTCCAGTATAAAAGCAAAGGTAAACTGTAAATACCGAGGTCAAACTCGTTATTGTTAGTGCAAGTTCGAGCGTGCTAAGAGGATTAGCTACGAGTACAATTGCGTTTGCTAACATTAGATATGATGGGATTAAAAACAAAATAGTTTAAAGTCCTTTAATCCGTCGTCGTTGCGCTTGTTTCAAAGAACAAATACCCACAGATTAACAGCTAACAGTAAGTACAAATAACTATTATACGTTTGTCGCTGGCTTTGCCTAAGGCCTGAAGCTCATACAGAGCTTTTATTCCTTACATATGGCGGCATTGAAAGCGTATCCTTTCAGGACAGGCTGCCTCTGCCGTTGGAATGAAAGCGCTGTGAAATGGACGTAGTGAATGGCTAATGCCTCACTTAGATGAATGAGACTTTTAGGGTTGGTGGAATTTATCAGCGCATTGCAAAACTTAGCACAATTTTAATGTAGGTACCTATCTGTGACAAAAACGGAAAGGGCATTTCAAAATGCAGTTCACTCTACTCTAGAAGTGAATCAGCAATAGCCGTTTTTTTTGGTTCGTTTAATTTTATTATTTATTTATTTGTCATTCATTGTTTAATTTATTATTTGTCATTCATATTCATTCATTCATATTTGTACAATACGTACTTGTTATACATACTTTTTTCAAATGTATTATGCACTTTCACTTTTATATTTTATTTACTATTATTTTATTTATTACTTATGCATTTTTATCACTATGTAAGTAGAAAGTACATTAGTCAGTGATGTGCTAAAAGCACGTTTGAGCATGTATTATTTGGGCACCTGTAAATGAACTCTTCGAAGTTAGAACCAATTCTTGATGTGTATTACTTTTCTTTTCTAATTGACTTTAGTGGCGTAGTGGTATCTTTGCCAGCAGTGTCGATAACATGGAAATAGGTTCTCGCAATTTGTTTTAAAAAATCCCCAAATCTCTTCGGACATCTTGTGTATTTATAAAAGAATGTCGTGTTAGTTACAATATTTATAACTCAAGAACGGCTGTACCGTTTTGGCTGAAAATTGGTGGGGCTGTAGCTTAAAACCAGGAGATGGACATAGGATTTTCATCCCGTTCGTGTAGAGTGATATAAAACCTCAAAGAGAATCCAATCACTATAAAACGTGGTATTACAAAAACGCATCTAACTTGGAACAACAAAACGCAAATGACAGTTAAATTTAATTTAGTCTATGGTTAAGTATGGTTGAATATTTATGATAATTATAAATTTTGTCAGAATTCGATAAAAATAAGAGTAACCAATACACACGCGGGCGGAGCTGCAGGTAACGGCTAGTAAGACTATACAAAAAATGTAGATCCCTGAAAGAACTGAGCAAGTACCTAGAATCTATGAAGCTTTTTAGGGTCGAAAAAGGTCTCCAAAAACCTAGTTTAAGAGACAGTGTTCACTTTCTTGCCATGCATTTCATCCATCAATGCAGAACTACTACATAAAAAGTATCAAGAATCGAAGCTGTATAAATAACGAAACTATTTGTAGCGTTTCATCGTTGCAGTTATTTAATTTTAAGCGTTGATAGCACAGAAATATCGTAGTATAGTTGTTGACCCGCTTTTTGTTTGAAATTTAAATGAATGATGTTTTCAGAGAATTGCGCGTCAAACGTAATAGCTGCACTATATTGCACAATGTGCAAGTGGGTGACGATGACGATCTTACTGTAACCTCAATTTTTGTCTCGATATAGAACGGAAAATTTATTAAATCTACAGTAAAACAGAGTGAAATTTTGACTTACGTGCAGATAAAACAGAGTGCAAGTAGATCGTTGCTGGAGATTATATGCAGACGATTATTTGATTGTGGTTGGAGTTTATTATAATAATGACGAGGAAGCGTCGGTAGCTTAACGGTAAAGGAATCGGCCTTTCGGTCGTGCGAACCGCATCTTGGTCATTACAATACCGATGTGAACTCAGTTTTAACTGATACAATTTAGGTTAGGTTAGGTTAGGTTAGGGTGGTTAGCGGGAATATTAGTAATTTCGGTTACTGATATTCTTGACAATTTTTTTTGTAATGGAAATTCTAAGCAATTACTAATAATATAATAATAATAATAAATAATCAATATTCTACAATATTCTACACAACGCTATATCTAGACCCATAGTAAGCATAGTTTAACTAGCTTGTGTTATGGAATCTAGAATACGGATAAATATACTTAAATACCTTTTTTTTTTGTAAATACATACATATCATACATAGAAACACCCAGACCAATGCAAATACCCATATTCATGCATACGCATACAAATATTTGCACTGAGCGGGGATCGAACCCGCGCCTCCTGCGTAGCATTCGCGTTCATTACCGCCACACCACCAAGGCTGTCGTAGTACGCTAACTAATAAAATCGATTAAGGTAGGTAAAAGTGAAACGCCTTAGACGGGACTTGAACTCACGACCAGTCCCTTAACAAAAGGATCTGACCACTAAATATCTGACTCTGAATAAAATCCAAGAATACTTGGATGATAAACAAGCTTGGAAATAAATGGTTCGCTCAACTATGCTACTCAAGTAAATTTTTGTATTTAGATTAAGTAGACTAAGTGTATGTTCGTAAATAGACCAAAAAAAAAATGCCCGCTGAGTTTCTTGCCGGAGTCTTCTCAGGTTGGGGCCGCGTTTCGAACTGGTGGTCCATTTACTAAACGGGTTTTAATGTTCCTTTTTTATTGACGTTTTGTAAGTTCCGATTTAATGGTCATGCAGAATAAATGATTTTTGACTTTGACTTTGACTGGGCTACCGAATCACGCTTTATGTGCATCAAGTTCTTCTATACAAAATATAATGGGAATTCAAGTGATTATTTATCTAAGTATATGCAGCGGAACAAAACTTGCTACAGCTACTAAAATTCTTATAATATTGGTTAGGTCTTTCAAACGTTCCGTAACTAAATAAAATTACGCTCCCGCACTGAAATTCAGTTAGCGTAAATAAATCTCTCACCCTTAGGTTAAAAGATGTAGCTTTAATGTATGCAGGCAGGTAATGATATTAGCTGTGAGCGAAGTTAATTGAATTGAAGAGCACTCGGTCACAGCTGATACAATTGCCTGTGCGCTGTCGCTCGGCGAATTAGGAAAAAAATACCTTTGTAAAATGGAGTGTCAAAGCTTCGAGAGTAAACTGCGATAGAATATTACCTGAAACAAATGAAAGGATTTATTAGTAAAATATAAATGTGTATTGTTAAATATATTTCCATATTACAATTGTAATTTATTAATATATATTATATCTGTTACAAGTAGCTCAGCCCGCATGGAAAGCAAAAATAGCCGTTAGGTACGTTTTCTGATTTTTTTCAATTTTTTGTGATCAATATTAGAAGTTTTACCAAGTACAAATTAAATCAATCATGGTATCTAATAATTGCATTTGAAAAAGAACAAAGCTAACTTTTATGCAATTTATTTTTGTATCCACGATTGATTGATAAGTACATGATTTATTTTATAACATACAGAAAAAATATATGCAATTACTTATAAATTTGCCGCGTAGTTCTCGGCAGAGGAGAATTTGGACCATTCCTTCTTTTCCCATGCGGCACTCAGCCTCAGATGCATGGCTCGAGTCAATAATAGTGCCCGGAATACGGCAATAGGCTCACCCCCTATTACGTGGGACCGAATTCAATGATTGGTGAAATGTGGGTATTAATTCACCTCTGCCCAACCCTCCGGGGATAAAGGCGTGATTATATGTATGTATGTTATAAATTTATACAAAACTATGCTAACTATACAATACATACAAAAATGAAATAGAGAATTTATTTGTAGCGTAAAAACACAAACTTACGATATTAAACCCAACTGGTATCAAAACGGAACCACTGTGTATCGCACAGATGTAATGGAACTGTTGAAGAATGAGGAAATTCTAGAGCCGTATCGAATGCGCTTTCATTATGGATGATACATAAGAGTAATCGAATACTTCCTTTCTAGAGAGATCGGTTTCAGAACTGCTAATGACCAAGATGGTTAAAATACAATATAGTGTTATATGCACGGATATTTTGACTAGTGGGTTTTCTAATACATTCAGGAGCCCGATTGTCAATAGCCAAAACGGCCGCATTTTCAAAATACGTGTTTTTAATTCGATTAGAAAGAATAACGTATAAATCTTGATATTCTATTCCGTATCATAAAACAAAATCTATCAAGTTTTCTGTGAGGCTATTAAACCATCAGAATCACTTATAGTTTTATTCGTTTTAGATTTTAAAATGATTATTTTAAGTACAGTTATAAATTAGTTTTAAATCACACGTTGTATAAAAGAAAATTTACTGTAGATTGAGCAGGAACCAGGAGCCACGGGGGTGATTTGCAATATGTCATCTGTTATAGCTCATGATTTTTTTTTAACGTGTAGAAAATCCCCCCGTAGCCGGTGGGAGAGGTTGTGTCGGACTCGAACAGACTAAAATGCACGGCGCCTGTGGGTCGTTTTGGTTGCCGAAGGTGAGGTTAAAAGGCATATCCCTCGCACCCCGACCGACCCAGATAGCTCATGGTCTGTCAGTGTTTAATATCATATTCTAAAAAAATATGACTAAACTGCCCATCACTGCATCGTATGACAACTGGAAATTTTCGCATTGATAAACACATTAACATTTAGCCCGGATATTTATCTTTTTCCTATCGAACTGTACTTTACTCAACATTAAGTGGGTCACACTAGTCTATCAATCTGTTTAACGGAACAGCCCGGAAATTGAATCTGCTACCTCGTACGGCGCAATAAAAAATACGCAATATAATGTCACAGGTATTTATGTCTGGATTTCTTATGTTTTGTGATTTTTAATAGGTACTTGAAATATCTATAGGTATAAATAAACTAAACTGAAGTATGTATCTGCAACACGAAAACAATACCTCTGTGATTAATGTAAATGGTATAGTGTTATGTTGTGAATGAGCACTCAAAAAAGTGGCAGTTGGTATAGCTATCATTTAAAACATTACGCCATCTATACAGTATTCAATTAAACTTCGTTATCTTCCAAGACTTCAGGAAGCTGAGGGAGAGCCAGGTTCGGTACAACTTTGATTGATTGTCATAGTTTCATTCAATTTACAAGTTATATAACTAAATAGTTGGAAATATGTTACCTAGGCAACGATCTATTACTAAGTTTCAAATAGACAGTAGTGTTATCAACAACAAGAATCCGTCAAGAAACTTGTTTTATACAATGGAACAATTTCGTCGAGTCGAGATCGAGGTTTGCATTCCAGATTTAAATTTATATTCAGTATTGTTACAGTTTATTATGTTTAGCTCTATTTTATGGCTGGCAACATACTTTAAAGAGTATTCGTTTTGAAATTTTCGTAAAAAGATTATTTATTCAAACTTTTATGCAGCTTTCAGCAAACTAAATCGAGAGCTATTATAGCCATAGCTTTCAGAACAATTAAAACATAATCTCAATGATTTGTACAAGGAGTCTATTCAATAATTGTTTTCTGAGTAAACAGAAGAAATACACTTAAACTGTATAAAAAAAAAGAAACAGTTTAACTCATACGAAAATAGTCCTTCAACTATTTCACACACAAAACTCAATTGCATTCTGAGTATGTATGTAGACCTCTCGAAAATTATACTTAGACGATTTCTGAAGTCGTCTGCAATCATACTGCGAGTAACATTGCGATCGTTACCTTATATTCATTTATTGTTATTGTCGATACAAAGACTCATATAGTTCACTGAAATTCCAAATGAAATTCGATCCAATGATCAATGTTCCAAATCTAACAGTTATAACGTAGCTTTGTCACTTTAAAGGGACAGATTGTGGCCCGCCCTTTTGAGTGTCTTAATTAATTCATAACTAGCGACCCGTGTCAGCTTTCAGCATCCATTATTTCCACTTCTTAACTTCGTAAAGGGATAAATAGAGGTATTTTATATGTATCTAATATTTCGAGTAAAGATTTTAAATGTTGACAAGTGTCCATGTATGGATCAAACATATCACAACAATTGTAATAGATGTATGCTACGCCAAGTGTTATTTATATAACTATTATGTAGTAACATAACATAACATAACATAAACTCACGCCTATATCCCCGAAGAGGTAGGCAGAGGTGCTAGCACCCACATTTCGCCAGTTTATGTTTAAGTCCTAATGTAATAGGTGGCGAGCCTATTGCCATTAACCGGGCACTTATAAACCTGCGATACATACACACATAACTTCGAAAAGCATCGAAAAGTCATTGGTGTGTGCCATGGTAAAACCTGGGATCGAACCCGAGACCTCAGCAGTCCATTACCCATACCACTAGGCTACCGCGGTATCCCTATCACTATTATGTATCGGTATCACTATTATGTAGTAGTTATTTATATTCATTATCTCGAACTTAATAAAATGTTTTAAATGTCAGATTTGATTGTTTATGTATTTCCGTTTGTAGTTTACAGATAAAATAAAATGTCTCTTAGCGAGGAATGAATTAAAACCTCTCTCTCGATAATGGCATTCGAAGTTTAAAAAAAGCACAATGCCCTTCTGAAATTTGATTTCTTTCCACCGGGATTGGCGCACGGATGAACAGAAGAAACCCACTGTTCTGTTGATTCAAGCGTCAATTCCGCCCTGAGGAGGGCCAAATCGATGGAGATGGCCTTGGGACGGCCGGGATGCGAGGGATGTGCCTGTCAACCTCACCTCCGGCAGCCAATAACGACCCACATGCCGTGCGTTTTAGTCGGTTCAGGTCCGTCATCATTCCCACTGGCTCCGGCGGGGTGAGGGGTTTCCACTGTGGTGCCAGGGGTCCGCTCCCCTTCCATGATTTGTTTTGATTAGCTATTGCAAGAACGACTGCTGTCTTACTGTCCCTTATCACGATAGGACAGCCTACACCATCGCCGTTTCCTCCAATAAGGTAGGTATGTATCGGCTTGCAGAAGAGGTTGACGGTGGGAATCTCGTACTCCCGTGACATCAATCTTGTATGGCATTACTCAAAAACGTTGTTGTAACTTACCTACTTGTGTAATAAATTATACGTAGCTAATAATATTAATTATATTTCAGATACTTATATAGACATTGTACAGAGAAGATATTATAGCATGAAGTATCAATCAATCAGTAGCTATACATAATATACTTTATAGCTTCTTAATACACCATATGGCGTGCTTGCAAAATAGTTTATTATTGGCAATGTAAGACTGACGTGGGCAGTAAGTGAACGTTTAGTTTAGTCTTGCCAAATACAGGTGTTCGTTAGAACATGTTCGGTTATTCATGATACTTGAAGTCTACTAATAGAATAGAGAAGTCAATGTCCTTGTGTATTCAGGACTATGACTAATCTACGCCTGTGGTTCTGCCCTTGTAGACTACTAGTCCTGTGTCCGAGAGGCAAAAGAACATATTTCCGAAATAAAAAGCGTTTTTACATAATTCTGTATTTAATCATGTTCGCATCTTATTATACTTATATGCGTTTGGATGGATGGATGAGTGGATGTTTGTTACTCAATCAGTAACAATATAAATAAATGAATCAAACCAAAAGCGCACAGACAGATAGTCTTTTTATCGCGCGATTAGGAAGATACGTGAATGGGTTCAGCTAGTCACTCTTATTAATATTAGTTAAGCTACAAATCGCTGTTATAAAAACAGAACTAAAATCAGATTTAAATTCAGGTCACTTGTGCATTGTTAGTGTTCTTATTTTAAAAAACGATTACGTCAGTTATGTTTTTTTTTAAACTCCTGAAAGCTACATTGGGTTGCCAGTAAGCGAGCGTGATGTTTGAATTAAACTATTTTGGTTCAAATGCCTTATTTTACCGATTCCACTTCGTTAGGATAAATTACTGCAATATCGAGTTGCCTGTTTGTTCACAGTATACTATATCAATCAACCTACATACTTGTGTTGAAATAGTGGACATTTTAGGGACTTTATTCATTGTTTGTTCAGCCAGGAATTTGGGGGACGAAAATATTCCTGTTAAAATTGAGTTTAACATGTGAGACTTAAGTCTCGCGAGTCTCATCGACTATGAAATATTTGTTTTATTAAAAAGGATAGGTAGAAAATCTGCTACCTTGGGTCTTGACAACCATGAATGTTTGGAGTGTTTTCCTCTTTAATATATTCTATAGTCTAAGAAGTAAAATGTAAAATGCCTAAGAAGACATCACAATGTTTTAGAAAGAGAAAATTGCCGAATACCCACACGTATTCAAACATGCAAAACAGAAAACCTTTTACATTAAGAAATTAATTAAAAATATCATTGTTTTATACCTGATTCTTAACTCGAAAAAAAATCAGGTTTATTGTCATAATTATAGATTTTGTGTTCTTTTAATACATTTAAATTTTGTATTGATTCGAGAACGTACAATAAAAATGTATTTACTGCGGTTTAATAGGTAATAAAAAGTTACAGTCACCGACAAAAGTAGTTTAACACATTTCAATTTACAAATGACCCAGCTATAAAAACCTTGCATAAAGTAATAAATAAACCATAAAATATTATTTATTTAACCTTGTCTACTGAGTATCATAAATATAGTTTTACATCAATTTATTTATTAATATAGTTTTTCTATGTAAATATAGTTTGTTTATTAGTCATAGTCAGTGTCCACTGTAGAAACATATTAGGACAGAACGGCCATGTGAGCGACAAACGCGTGGTAACTTTTCACACAGTTCCTGTCCTATGAGATAGCAACACTCTCAGTACTGTTAAAACTTTTTTTTATACCTCTTGGTTGGAAGACAAGCACACGCCTAAGGACGTGTGCAACATCAAGGGAGTCACACTCGCGCTGCCAACCCTGTGAGCACAAGAATTTCAGTGCCGTCACGTCCTTGTTAAAGAAAAGCAAGACAAGCTTCTGGTCTTCCCACAGTATAAAAACTCTGCAGTGAGCTCTGGCTATCTTACGTGAGTGTTCCCGGGGCTGACCCCGGGAACACAACATGAGGTTATTACGGCCACGGTATTCTTGTAATACATACAATAACTGCCTTGAAATAACATCGTTAAAAATACACGGCGGTATTTCCGCCCAATTGAGCAGTCCGACTGGGGAAGTACCTCCGCCCTACAGAATACCGCGGCTATAATAACTTCGTGTTGTGTTCCCAGCGGTGACTAGGGTAACCAGAGCTCACTGGAGAATTTGTGCTGTCAGTGGGAAGACTAAAGGGTTGTCTTGCTTTGTCTTCTACACTAACGGCACAGAAACTCTGTACTTACAGGGTTGGCAGTGCGACTATGACTCCTTTGGTGTTACAAACGTCCATAGGCCACGGTAACGACTTTCCATCAGGTGGGCCGTGTGCTTATCTGCCACTTAAGTGGTAAATATGAATAATAGAAGCATTTCTTATCCCTAGTGAATTTTTATTTACAGTGAAAAAGTCGCTACACGCGACTTTGATGTGAACAGTGCTTATAACCGTTCTATCCTAATATAATTCTGTGGTTTAATTGTGTTGGCGTCGGTAGGTCAAGGTATCGGTCTTACGATCGATAGGTCCTGGATTCGAATACTGACCATTACATTATCGATGTAAACATACTTATAACACAAGCAATTTAGCTTACCTCGAGTACTATTCATACAACTCGTAGTAATTATGAGTTATGAGCAGTGTTTATGAGACTCATACTACCTACCTATCTCGTATATATTTTTGCTTTTCAATAGTCATATAATCATCCCAGGCAAGCATTATCAGATTGTAAATATTATATAGTTTCTGTTATACGTATTCGTAATTATGGTGCTATGTATTTAAAGTTGGTATTTCCAACACTATTGTATTAATTTATCTATATTTTAATAGTAAACAGGTTTAAAACAATACATCATAAATATTTCACTGTATAAATAACGTCTTGGAGTTAACTTGAAACGATAATTATGAATTTCAAATTAAAATACCGATGTGTATGCTTACCGGTATATATTTTTCCCCAGTCACGTCGCAAACTGTGCTTTTTATAAGTAATTTTTGGGTATTTGTTTAAGATATCACGGTCTTATATGTACATATAGTCAAGATCAAACCTAACATCGACCTTCACCCACCTGTTTACTTCATGCTCCGCTTAAAGGATCAGGGACTGTAAGAAGAAGGAAACACGGGAGCTGGTAATGAATTCCAGGCCTTAATGGTGAGACAAAGGAAAGAGTCTCCGAACCGCTTGTTTCTTGTTCTGCACCATATGCGGGTGACATCTAAGCCCTGCGCGTGTTGTCCTGTGTAGAAAAGCGGAGTGCGGGACTAATTGCAAGAGGAATGTGTTCAGCAACACATTTTACTTGCTAAAACATATTTTTCATTTGGTAAATAGATGTGTAAAGGTCAATGTCACGTCAGATCCTGTACTAATAGCTACGACGGCAGAGAAGCTCTAATCTATCAATCATAGATTTCATCAAACCAATCTGCGGGCGCATAAGGCCTCGTTTCTTTCACGACTTAGGGTCAACATAAAATTGTGCCGGTAACTATACTTCCGTTTTACAGGTGTAACGAAGTCCTGCCAAGATCTACGTAGCGCTTATCAGTGTATCGTTAAGTGTAAGAAAGAAAAGTCCATACATTATTCAATGCTTACAATATGATATTGCCAAAGCGACTCATTCAAAAAAGTCAGTAAAGTTGATGAAATGCAGTAACAATTTACAATATTATAAATAAAGAGAGTCGAAATCGGGATGCTTTTTATTTATGTATTAATTTATTACGGTACATCAACAGTATACATGTTATACAGTTTCTATAATAGTTGCATCCGTGTAATATTCCAATATGCATACCTATTAGAGACGTACTTTCACTGTATTCACTGCACCCTTCACAAGATAAAAGACAAAAATATTTAAAAACACACGCCATCACTTCATCACATCTACGTAGGTATTAAATATACATAGATGCTTTATAAGTCTTCATTATCATGTCGTCATCAGTGCCAGCGCACGGAATCTAATCCCATGGAATGCATTGAGATAACAGCATGGGAGGTCTTTACTGAGGGCGAGAGATTACTATGAAGATTATATGTACATTGCAAATGAGTTATCACAGGATTAAACTGGTTATTGCAGCAATTACTCTTTGATTTTGTACTTCAACTCTGTTTGCTAGTTTGTGTGATCACAACATAAGATGATGATCCTTTTTGTATTTCAAAAGCTTTATAAACTTAAAAACTGATAGGATATCTGAGGACCCTTCAAGGTTGGTAGGTAAATAGAGATATGTTTTTTTTTTATACAACTTAGGTGGCAGGCAAGCACACGGCCCACCTGATGGAAAGTGGTTACCATGAACTATGAACGTGTGTAACACCAGTGGAGTCACATCCGTGCTGCCGACCCTGTAAGAACAGAGATTTTGTGCCGTCAGTATAGAGGATAAAGCAGGACAAGATTTTGGTCATCCCACTGACAGCACAAAAACTCTCCAGTGAGCTCTGGCTACCCTACTCACCGCCGGGAACACAACACGAAGTTATTATAACCGCGGTATTCTGTAGGGCGGAGGTACTTCCCCAGTTGGACTGCTCAATTGGGCGGAAATACCGCTTACCTCCTCAAGTTGTGTTGTCCTCAATATGTGTTCAGAGGAAAAGTATGTGATGGTCAACAAACACCATGGTAGAACTACGCGGTAACATAGAGATCACAGATAATATAATATAATTCTAATAGAGATACAGTACTGAAAGGCCTCTGAAGAGTTTTAATCATCATTGTCTTAGCATTGGTTGCAATCAAGGCTTTTCTTTCACGTC
This sequence comes from Eilema griseolum, assembly GCA_963662185.1. NCBI lineage: Eukaryota > Metazoa > Arthropoda > Insecta > Lepidoptera > Erebidae > Eilema > Eilema griseolum. The sequence continues at coordinate 7,198,133 of OY759232.1, forward strand.
GTTTATTTTATACAAGTTTCTTTATGATTTGCTGTTTCGACGTTAAGTCGAAGTGACTAATTTGGTACCTCAATCTCGGTATTATTATTACGTAGTACGTATTGTATGTACAATATTCTTTTTTTACGAGGAAGTAGATGTCATATGCCAAGGATCGTGTGCTGAATGATAATTTTCCCGTAGTATAGAGGTACTTGACACTCAGCGGACTGGTACAGAATAAGTAATAGATAGTACAAGTAGCGGTGTTACTCTGACCTTATTTTAGGTACGTCAAGAATTTATTTTCAAATAAATAAATTTTATTCAAGTCATGTGCATCTGATTCGATCTAGAGAAAAATTAAATCGTGAAAGAGTTATATTTTTGTTCTATTTGTATAATTAACAGTAACTAGTTGGTTACCACTACCCAGAGGATAAGGAAGCCGAAGTCGAAGAATCAATTTCATTTATTCAGTGTAGGCACATAAAGAGAACATATATAAACGTCAAAATTTTACAATTATGTCAAAAATTATATAAAAATATTGAATAATGTAAAAATAAACCATTGGAAAATGATTCTTTCGCTGGTTCAGTAGGTTAGTTCTACTGTCTTTCTGTTTTAGAACTACTTACATTATCTTTCTGTTTTAAATTTGCTTTAATTTACAATTTATTTTGTGCGAGCAAGCAAGAGACTTATGTTGACCACGCATTTACATCATCAAGATACTTAATATCTTCTTTATAGTAACCTTTATTCATTAAGTCTTTTTTACTTCTATTTTAAATTTATTTAGCGGCATGTTAATCAAATCCTGAGGAATTTTATAAAATATTAAAGTACCTAGGTAAAAAGTACGTAATGTACGTATACCTTTCGGCGTTGAATTAGGGGTAAATAATTTAGGGTAGGGGGTAACGGACCCCACGTTATTTGGTATTGTAATAACATGTAATTTATTAAGTAGGTAATATATGGTCAACTAATTATAATTTATAATTGATTTAATTGAATTTGACTTGATTAACATTATTTCAATACTATAAAAATATATAGGTATACAAATTTTGATGTTACGAAAGTTTTATATAATCAAAAAATAACATTGTATGAAAAATTAAAAAACACTAGTGTAGACTAAATTTTTACTGAGTTTGAGATTAGAAAATAAAGTGAACTACATTATACCAAATAAATACAATACGCTGCCTTTAAACGTGATATTTGTAATACTGTGATTTAAATCGTAAATTGATACGAACGTATGTTTCAGAAAATTGAACCCGCAGAATAAATCATAATTAAAATATAGCATGAATCTTTCTACATGTTAACGGTTAAATAAAAATGTCGTACAGGATTACTTATCCTGTACTATGACATGTATGCTACACATGTCGTATGCTACGTTTTGTGATGTCGTATACCCTTTTCAGGTGTTGACAGTCACCTGTCCCTTATCACCGCTTTTCAATCGGATCCTTTAACTTAATAGGACAAATTGCTTCCACTTTGTGATACAGGATTAACGCTCTTGATACATTATACAACTTTGATGTTCGGTCAAAATGATGACGCTTTTGTCAACACGAGCTATGAATAATTTTCAGTGTTAAAGAAAATGCTTTATCCTACAAATATTATGCTATGTGAGGCTGTATTTAGACATACCATGACGTCATATGAGAGGGAGTGGGATGGAGTTATTCATGTACAGTACCCTCCCAATTACCCTCTATCTCTCCCTCTGGACCGCGACCCAACACGCGATCTTATAGCATGTCACGCTAGACCCTGATAGTTCAATTCAAATAATAATTTGAATAATAAATGATAAGGGTTGACTATTGCCTGAATATTTACCAGTAATTTGTGACTTGCATGTAAAAATAATATTCACAATACAATATGTTACGTTATTGCGTTCCCAGCGGTGAGTAGGGTAGCCAGAGCTCACTGGAGAATTTGTGCCGTCAGTGGGAAGACTAAAGGCTTGTGCTGATTTGTCTTCTACTGACGGCACAGAAACTCTGTACTTACAGGGTTGGCAGCGCGACTGACTCCTCTGGTGTTACAGACGTCCATAGGCCACGGTAACTACTTTTCATCAGGTGGGCCGTGTGCTTGTCTGCCAACTAAGTGGTATAAAAAAAAAAAAATTGCTTTGAAGTTTTTAAGAGAGTCCATTACATAACATAACATAAACTCACGCCTATATCCCCAAAGGGGTAAGCAGAGGTGCTAGCACCCACATTTCGCCAGTTTATGTTTAGGTCCCAATGTAATAGGTGGCGAGCCTATTGCCATTAACCGGGCACTTATAAACCTGCGATAGAGATTCGTAGAAAGCTTTCAATTTCTCACTGTTTTGATTTAAATCGATGTCTACACGCGAAAAGGGAAAGAGCCATCATCATTACCAGAAAGTGATGTACCTACACAAATGTCTGTTCTTGATAGATTAATTAGTTTGTTGTGGTGACTACAGACTACGGAAATGGACCAACATTTCCCGTCGCAATTTTTTAGAGCGTTATACAATTTATACATATTTGAAATATTAAGCCCTTTAAATACACCAGATACCAAACACGATATATTTATCTCAATTTTATTTTTTAACACAGTACTTTATGGATAGAGGGCGCCACAATAAATTCAGAAACACATTAAATATAGCCTATAACCGGCGGACAACTAATAGGTACCATGTTTCATATAACAATGGAACATGGTAAATATCCCGTTTATTTTGATACTGATGTGAGTGACCATGATAGTTTAAATACCAATACCTCAGTTGTCCAGTTCTAATAGGTGGTTGAGGAGCTATGAGGGAACAGAGGAACTACAACATAGCCCATCAAAATCATAACCCTCCTTTTGCTTCGTCGTAGTCGATTAATGATAAAAACCGAGATCAATCAATACTTAACTGCTGTATGCGAACGGTTGTATAACGATTCATTCGAGGAATTTTATTGTTGAGAGTCTGATCAGATTTTCATCTAAGTCTATATACCCGGGAATGAAGGAAGTTAATTCCACGATGTTGGTGCAGTTTCTGAGAACAGTCTAATGCAGGATAAACGCAAAAAGGTCCCAAAGAAAGCGATATCACTCTACATGTTGTGCTGATTTTGTGTTAAATACGACAAAAAAGCAAATGTTAGTATAAATTAGTTACAACCTCCGCCCCCCATGAGCGCCGGCCTGGGGGTGACAGGTGGAGCTGCCTGTCACCTTGGCAGAAGCAGGCCGCGGTGGTGGCGCGCCTGGGGCGCCTTCCCGTTTCCGGGGACGAGTTGGGGACTCTGTAGTCCCCACACCCGAGAAGAGGCCCAGATCGTGAGAGATGGCCCTGGGTCGGCTGGGGTGCGAGAGATATGCCTTTTTTTATGCCTGTCAGCCTCAACTTCGGCAACCAAAGCGACCCACAGGCGGCGTGCGTTTTAGTCGGTTCGAGTCCGACATAACCTCCTTCACCGGCTCCGACGGGGAGGTATCCGTGGGGATTTTGCACACGTAAAAAAATGTATGAATTAGTTAGATTATTATATCATCTTAGTAAGACTTAACGGCCATCATAATTAGTGCATAATTAGTGTAATCTCTAATTATGTGAGAAGACATTTGCTCATACAAAGTTAATAATGTGTTCACACTCTCACTTTCTTATATGTGTCGGTTCGATTACCAGGTGTGGCAAGCGAGTTTTAGATTTTTTTTAATGAAGTTATGTTTCTTTTAAAAAAAAACTTAAAGATTTAAGGTAGTTTCCCTCCGGGGCCGACTTATTTTTCCAGCCTGTAACGATACAGTGGATAACATATTCAGACATCATTAGGTAGGTAGATACAGCTGAGTATTCCAGCAGCCCACATTCCGTACCTCTTTTGTTTTTAACTTCCAATTCCAAATTTTATTACGAAACACACTCCTAAGTGCACAACACGTAAATGTGAAGTTATTCCCGCTTAGATGTCTGAGACGGAAACCGCAGATCACTATAGCCGCCGACTCCAGCTATAAATACTTGAGACACACGTGCACTGTTCACATAGTAGGTCACCCATGCTGAACCATGTTTTGTCTGTGATGGAATCTCTTCCGTGAATCGATAGATTATTTGGAAATTTTATGTTTGATGTATTACGTACGTGATACCTACGGTAGCCTAGTGGTATGGGTAATGGACTGCTGAGACGAGGTCTCGGGTTCGATCCCAGGTTTTACCATAGCACACACCAGTGACTTTTCGAAGCTTTTCGAAGTTATGTGTGTATTTATCGCAGGTTTATAAGTGCCCGGTTATTGGCAATAGGCTCGCCACCTATTACATTGGGACCTAAACATAAACTGGCGAAATGTGGGTGCTAGCACCACTGCCTACCCCTTCGGCGATATAGGCGTGAGTTTATGTTATGTATTCGTTATATATCGGAAAGTTTATGCTTAATACTTTTATTATGTACAAACTATGTTTTCTACTTTCGCCTTGCATTATGAAAAATACAGAGTTTGAGAAGATAGAGCATTAGTAGTTCGGTTGTGAAATTAATTAGCATATCGCCCTCTTCTGCTGGACACAGGCCTCTACCAGTGTTGGGAGACTTTGGCCTACTGTTTTGACGCTGGCCAGACGGGTTGGGACATGGTTTTATTTTGAGCTTTCCTTCTCTTGCAGTGATATCGGGTGAGTATTTTTCCGTTAGTCCGGTTATGAAATATGTATTAGGAAAATAATTGACCAGAAAAGAAGAACGTGAGTCCTCAGTCTTCATTAATTATTTGCTTTGTAAACTGTGCTGGGTTTATTTCTTGCTCCATTTAAGTTTTCAGTACATAAGTAACTACCTAATGTCTCTATACTTTTTACAAATAGGACAAAAACGGATTTTAAGTGACGGTGTCAAGAGATGCATGTACTATGAAATCCTTCACCCGAAAACATCCAAATTCTTCTGTACGTTATCCGTCTTACGACGGGCTAAGATTCTGTGGCTTAGTGGTAAGAGCGTGGTAAGGGAAAGATCGCGGGTTCGAATCCCGCCTGAGACAGTTCAATTTTTTCTATATCTTAATCGATTTGAATAGTTAGCATACTAAATGCTTTAAAATTTCATTCAACTACAAATACATTTCAAAAAAAATCTCTATGTATATTTATACTAGCTGACCCACCCCAGCTTCGCCCGGGGTATATTTTGAAGCTTCATATCCCTTTGAGTATGAATTTGTTAACATTTATTATCAATGCTCCGCTCCCTTAAGAAGTAGCGTGATGATATATAGCCTAAAACCTTCCTCGATAAATGGACTACCCAAGACTGAAAGAATCATTCAAATCGGACCAGTAGTTCCAGAGATTAGCGCGTTCAAACAAACAAACAAACAAACTCTGCAGCTTTATAATATTAGTATAGATTATGCTATTTTGTATTAAATACGATAAAATAGTTAAAAACATACAGATAAATAGATGTCAGTAGATATCAGTAAAGTAGTTTTTATTTCTTATACAACAATGGCGGCTTGGCGGCATAACTATAAATCTTGATGACTCTTTGCAAGGATATACTGTTTTGCTCTATGGAACGTTCCAGGTAAATAGTTTCCAATGACATATGCGCATTATTAAGTTAATGAGAGTCTCTCATGGTTAAAATAAAAAACTAAGTAGGTATTTCTGTAACCGAGGTGAGATAAATTTGGCTATTGTTGTTTTGTTCACACATTTAGTTGTTTTATTTATTTGCTCTTACCGGAGGTATACAATGGCATGAAAAAATTGTTATGTCAGCAGCTACCGATGTTATTATCTTGCTATTATGTCTCGTTAAGCTTACACTAATTATAAAATTTAATTATCTTTCACCAAGATTGGTCTGAAAGCAACATGATGGATCTTTGGGTCAAACTCACCCGGTATATTAGCTGGTGTGCCTAATGACAATGACAGACAAACGAAACTAAAAAAAAAATTAAAAAAAACTTCTAAAACGTACACAGTTACACTATGAAGTTGGTTTAGGGACTAACTAGGCTTTCGCCGTATTTTAAAAGTCAATGCCCTTGCAATTGCCATGCAATTTTTGTTACTGGCTAAATGTGGGTGCTAGTACCTCTGTCTAGCCCTTCGGGGATATAGGTGTGCGTTTATGTTATGATTTTTGTTATTATTTGCGAATGCGAGTGTACAATTTCGTGGGAATGTGTGTGTGTGAGTGTGTGTGCGTGCGTGAGTTCATGCGTTCGTGCGTGTATATGAGTGTGTGTGAGTATAACTCTCATGTAGGTGACCCTTTTCGAAGGTCCAACCCAAATTAATTAAATGCAGGCCCTGGCCCCGGATGCCATCGGGATCAACGTTAGAAAATTAGTTGCATACTTTTTGAGGCATTTTCACAAATATGATTTTTCCTTAATAAGCGTTTTCTTTTATTTCGTGTTAAGGAGGTCTAATATCAAACCTGTGTACTATAAAAGTCTATACATTTTTTCGAAGTTTATATCCGTACTCAATTTCTTTACAAACGGTGAGAAAAACAGCATTACATGAGAGTTCTCAATAATGTGCCAAACCACAAGATCTGTCAACTCGCACTAGGCCAAGCTAAACTCTCTCACTGAGAAGAGACCCGTACCGAATCGACCGGTTTGTAAACTCAGCTGATATCATATGTTATTATTGACCTATCCGACAAACATCAAACATTGTTGGTTGATGATCGCATCTGCAATTACATAATACATACCTTAGCTATAATGGCGTATTAATTGTAAGATCAACCTTTATTTTTTGTTACCGCATAAAATAACGTTACCTCAGCGTACTAGAATATTTTTGCATAATTATCCCCCGTGATTACCCCTATGCAAAAAACATTTCAAGATAACAGAAAAATATATAATAGTCTCTATGGTTTTATGTTGTATCTGTATATTTCAGTGGCCTACGCCGTTGTTTTGTAATTTAATGAAAACTACAATCTTATCAGCAACTTCTATTAATATTTGACGAATATATCGATAATAAACCATTAATAAACTAATAAAATATTACGATAAGTCATGATAACTTAAAATAACCTTTCTCTCATTTCTACCATATTGCGAAAGTTCGTATCTCACGAAAATTTGTAAGAGGTTATTCAATAATATTATTATACTCGTAATATACTTCTTTATAATAACTATGAAGATATATTAACGTCGTTGACACAATACCATTATATTAATTCGTCAGAAAAAAATATACCTGCTTTGTATATTTAATACGTAACCTAACCTAATCTGTAACTTAATCTGTAGCCTAGTGGTATGGGTAATGGACTGCTGAGACGAGGTCTCGGGTTCGATCCCAGGTTTACCATGGCACACATCAATGACTTTTCAATGCTTTTCGTAGTTATGTGTGTATTTATCGCAGGTTTATAAGTGCCTGGTTAATGGCAATAAGCTCGCCACATTGCCACCTGCCACCAGCCATTGGGACCTAAACATAAACTGGCGAAATGTGGGTGCTAGCACCTCTGCCTACCCCTTCGGGGATATAGGCGTGAGTTTATGTTATGTTATGTTCTGTAATTAATACAAAACTAACCGCACCTATTTAATCTGTATTCTCTAGTGTTGTTATTGAGTCATCTTTGCATCGATTAATAACGTAATCGAATTCGAATCTATGTCTTGAGCGGAGTACAGACAATCGTAATTTTGCTAGCTGTGAATTTGTTAACGACATTAGTCGGGATACCACAAAAATCCCTATAAAATTTGTAATAAGTTCAATATTGATTATTGTCTGTTTTTATAGGAAAAATTAAATTAAATTTTTATGTTTATTCCCCAAAAATAAATGAAAACATACAAACGCTCTTCTGTTTCATTGTTATTTAGTTTCCATACATTTGATTGAATTGAGTGAGTTAATTTAATTAAGAAAGTTTATCAACCGGTAGCGAACGTGGAGGTCCACCTCATTGTATAGATTTGAATACGAATGAAGAGGCATATGTCCAGCAGTGGGATAATATTGATAATATGCTAATCGATAATGATGAATGTATATTGCTCTATTGGCATGCGTTACGACATATTGGATCAAACAAGCATAATTTGCTCTCGACCTTGAAAAATATGCAAATATAAACATGCGAATAAAATGCCTACGATGACTAAGTTACGCTCGTTTAAACTCAGCCTAATGATGTTTTGAATAAACTTGTCATACGTGACAAGAAAATAAGGAAATAAACATTTTTATTGGAATTATTCATACAATTAAGTTATACAGCCTCTGTGGCATAGCGGTAGTGAACGCGACTGCTACGCAGGAGGCGCGGGTTCGATCACCGCTCAGTGCAAATATTTGTATGCACGAATATGGGTATTTGCATTGGTCTGGGTGTTTCTATGTATAATATGTATGTATTTACAAAAAAAAAGTATTTAAGTATGTTTATCCGTATTCTAGATTCCATAACACGAGCTAGTTAAACTATGCTTACCATGGGTCTAGATAGCGTTGTGTAGAATGTTGTAGAATATCTATCTATCTATCTATTTATATATCTATCTATTCTTATTAATATCTTCTTTTTAGAAAAGTAGTTTGTTTGTAAAATCACTAATAATGAATACTGAAAAGGACGATACGAGAAGGCCCACTATGAACTGTGAATGTTGTGAAAGAAATGTTACCAAGAATTTCTCAAACAATCTTATTGACTGATATATTATTGGCCTATGTTTCTATCATCACTTCATACCGAGTTTAGTATTTAAGTAGTAACATATGCTACTACATAAATAAGTGCTAAAGCTGCTGAAATTAGTCATTTGAAAAATATTATTTACACAGAAAACTTGGCATGAACTAAGTATTTTTTGGTTGATAGAAAACTGAACAACGTATGTTCGCTTTTAAAAAACTGGAACATATTTTTCTTGAACCTTATAAAAAGTAACCTTAAAATCAATGAATTCAAGCGTCGAATAGATAATATGCAATTGGAATATAAAACACACAAAGACCTAAAAACTTACAACATAGGTACAGCCACCACGCCTGTTCATAAATAAGCAATTTCGAATTCCAATCAAAGAATCGATTCGAATGCTATTCGGACATTAATCGAGTGAGAGCGTGCTGGCCGCAAATAGATGAACTACTCGCGATCAAGGTGGCCATCGAATCATACGAAGGCCGAAACTTTGGCAAAGGCAACAACAACATACATTTGTATAGGCCGAATGAAATGTTTTCATTGCACTTTATTTTTATACTTATTGATTGAGGGCGGGAAAATGGTCATTGAAGTATTTTAGTACTTGAAAAACGTTTAAAAAATAATGTAAATATTACGTTAAACTTGTACGGTAACGGTTATAAAACTTGCCTTTTGTTACCAGCATAAAAATATACAGTGATTTGTTGACATTAGAAAACGCTTCAAATATGAACAGTGATACTGACCTAAATGTTATGCTTTTTATTGCCTCTAAGATTGCAAGTGAATATGACGAACTTCTTCATATTTAGACGCGATATTTAGCAAATATTGAAAAAAAAAACTGTTTACGTTAAACTCTTTCATACGCTGTTTATATTACCTTCACATCAGCCGATAGTTGGAAATTGAACAGAGTGAATTCGTAATGTAAGCCTCTTCCTGATAAATATAAAATTGTATTACGAATATGTAGATTTTTGGTATGTGTAAGCTAGACTCCCCATGATGTTATTAAAGACCAGCATATTTCAGGTAGTCACTACCAAATAATTTAACATTAAACTATTATAATATACAGAAAAAAATATATGCAATTATTCATAAAATTTATACAAAGCTATGCTAATTATACAATATATACAAAAATGAAATAAAGAAAAAGAGGGAGACTGCAACTTTGGGCATCGAAAAATTCCTCCCCATCGATCGCTACTGGTACCGTGCCCAAAAGGCTGGCTATGCCAATTCTTTGAAAGTCAGCCCTATGGTCACTTACACATTTATTTTAGCATCGGCAAAAGGTGTGGTTTTTTTACGTGCGCAAAATCCCCACGGATACCTCCCCGCCGGAGCCGGTGGAAGAGGTTATGTCGGACTCGAACCGACTAAAACGCACGCCGCCTGTGGGTCGTTTTGGTTGCCGAAGGTGAGGTTGACAAGCATATCCCTCGCACCCCGGCCGACCCGGCAAACACTATGGTAGTATCAGTTAATTTTGTTCAGACGTAAAGTACAAAACCATGTCCCCCAGAGCATCATGTTTCACGCTAGTTACTCATTACTTAGTAACTAATGACTTCCTAAGTGCTTGCAGACCACTGCAACAAAGGCGTGACCATTCTCTCCGCGATGTTCATCAGCTTCAGCATTAACATCAAAGGATTTTCACGCATGTGCGGGCAATTCGACCGGATGGCTCAACTTCAACCGAGTGGACGCTTCACGAAAGCCATTAGCCTTTCTTCTGATATCCACGTAAATAGACGGGGCTATTTCTAATTCATTGACAATTTTTCAGTCAGGAGATACTTTGGAAAAGCAATTAAGTGTGAGATATTTTTGAGAAAAGTAGCATTCGACTTTTCAATGTCCGTCGTTTTGTTTTAGTAATTTATTACGTATTTATTCAAGTTTTGTTGAAATGAGCCGCGTGGTTCCCGGCAGAGTAGAATTTGGACCACCCCATCTCTTCCTATGCAGTGTCGAACAAGGTGACTAACAGAGAGGGCTGTTTAACATCAGACAGATATATACAGCCCAGACTCAGCCTCAGATGCATGGCTTGAGTCAACGATAGTGCCCGGAAGACGGCAATAGGCTCACCCCCTATTATGTGGGACCGAATTCAATTATTGGAGAAATGTGGGTGTCAATTCCACCTCTGCCTAACCCTCTGGGGATACAGACGTGATAATATGTATGTATGTTTCTTGAAATATTTTCTAAATTTATGCAAAATTACAGTCACCATCAGATCGATCATGAGTAGTAAAGTACTCAATATGATCTTAATACCTTGGTATTCCTCTCTTACTGTTGATTGATTGTTCGGAAATTTAGTATACGCATTTATTTTGGACGATAATATATTTATATCAATAAAACAGTTTTTTTACGTGCGGAGAGGTGGGGGAGGTTATGTCGGACTCGAACCGACTAAAACGCACGACGCCTATATGTCGTTTTTGGTTGCCGAAGGTGAGGTTAACAGGCATATCCCTCCAACGGCCAACTCAGGGCCGCCTCTCTCGATCTAGCCATCTCCTCGGGTGTGGGGAGCACAGACCCCAACTCGTTCCCGGAAACGCCGCCGCGGCCTGTTTCTACCAGGGTGACAGGCGTCTCTACCAGTCACCCCCAGACTTACGTTCATAATTAATAAAACCGTTTGATATTTATCATAATCATAAATGTAAGCAGGTATTAAGATAATTTTGAGTACTTTCCTAGTCAAGATCGATCTGATGCTGACTCTACATCATGTGCATAAGTTTTTTTAGTTCAATATCTCTTTCTAATTGAATTAACCTTAGAAAGTTTTTAGTCTAATTACAACACAATCACATACATTGATTCAACTTTTAATGAACGTACTTCTAACACTTACCTCACGTTCAGAAATGCCTATGTTAATATGGCGGGCATACACTAACTGGTGGAATGCGCCCGACCAACGTTTGAAACTATTTTTGGTTGGACACGGAACTGCACTGTTTGGCGTTCGGAGTCTATGGTTGCACATGGAATTGTTATGTGGGATTTATCACGTTTTTTTATAGCATTTGTGGGTATGTAGGTCGGATTGGTTAACAAGATGTATGTCTAATCTGTTACCGGGTATTCGTTTTACGATGAAGCGGAAGATATGCACGAATGATTTAACATCGTAAATATAAACTAAGGTAAACAATTATTTATCGCTTAATATAATTATATTGTTAACATGATAATACGATTGAAGAATTGAGAAGACAAGTACAAAGGACGGTCTTAACGCTTTACGCAATTTCTTCCAGGCAACCTTAAATATATTTTTGACTAATTTTGTAACAGTAATAATGGTTTCTTATAAAGTATCTATCAGAGTTTGTGTTTAATTTAGATTCAATTCAATTCAATTTATTTATTTGTGGATCATAGGTTAGTGTACAGTTCTTATTCTAGGTTATATTAAAGTGCGCTATGTCCTACCATGGAATATGGTGTACAAATTAAATTTACAGTAACATTAATATAAATATGTCTTCTCAATATAAATATGTCTTTACAATGTCATGCGAGAGAATTAATAGTAGATAGTCTTAAGCTAGATAAATAAAAATACATTTGGATATAACAATCAACGAGAAAATTTGATGCCCGGTTAATGGCAATAGGCTCGCCACATTGGGACCTAAACATAAACTGGCGAAATGTGGGTGCTAGCACCTCTGCCTACCCCTTCGGGGATATAGGCGTGAGTTTATGTTATGTTTACAACAGTACAACTATAATATTATTATTAATTAAATTGTGATGGATGGTGATATGACTTCCCTAGATATCGTTTACAAACTTCCTTAATTTCCAGCGTTTGTTTTAAATACCCTATATTTTTGACAACTTATCAGGGTTTATAATCGCTCCAGAATATAATATAATCCATATGTCTGGCACTTCTAGGGGAGGAGAATTCGTGTGATAAGTTTATATAACCAGAAAAGTTATAGACGCTAGCCCCGAATCTAACAAGTTTGTAAATAGTGTTCAGTAGTTACCGAAATGCAAAAAGTTGGCAGTATGCCAAAGAGGAAATTTGTTTTCGTCTACGAAGCGCTTTCTATAATGCAATCCGAGATTCAATTTTCCAGTTCTAAGCGCTCTCTTGGCGAAGTAACCATAGAGTTTTCTCAGCAATAATTCAGAACTTTAACATATTTTTGAGCTGTTGGAAACATTTTTATTTTATGACAATGAATCGGGATTTTTCATTACATTTTGAAGATTTGAGCAGCTCCCAAAATAGAATGATAAAAGTACGAGATTGATATGTATTTCACATACATACATACACATATATAATCACGTTTTTATCTCCGAGTGGTTAGGCAGAGGTGAATTAACACTCACATTTCACCAATCATTGTTTTCGGTCCCACGTAATAGGCAATAGGCTCACCCCCTATTGCCGTCTTCCAGGCATTAATGCTGACTAGGTAGGACCGACTAGGTTTTGGATTATCAGATATGTCATTGTGTTTTATTTTAAATGTACGATGTATTTTATATTTGATGTTCTGTTAGTTGGGGTTTCTTTTGTTCCTTAGATTGCTGGTATAGACTTTAGCTTCCACCATCAACTGCAGTAGAAGGTTTAGCATTAAAAGCCAGTTTACTATGGCAACCAATAATCCTTGTCGGTTGCATTGATAAGAAAATATTATATACCGACCGCAAAAATCACTAAATTTTTCATTTCAAACATAGAATCCTTAAAATTCAATATCGTAACCGTTTTCCTCGGCTTATCAAATATTCAACGAAGATTTTGACATCTTCGTTGAATATTTGATAAGCCGAGCATGATCATGAGCGCATGACTATGATCAAATAAATCTATCAAAATCAAGATTATTCCAAACGTGGTGAAATTTAGGAGTACGCTTCTTTTTCGAACGAAGCATAGATTTATATTAATTTGTTAGTAATTGTATATTATAATAGAATATTTTATGTACCTAAACTGAATAAAAGTTGTATAATTATGGAAAAAAAAAACCTAATTCTGATTATTGAAATTTAATTTTTATTAGCTGTCTGTAAAATTACTGCATATCAAAATGATAATTGGATTTGTTGAAAATCTGTTAAGCTGCTTTTTTCTGTGATTTATTATATTGAATAACACTGCTCCCTTTAATCTGTCAGTTATACAACAAAGCTTTGCTTGTTGTATAAATTCAAAGTCTTTCGTTAGCATATCGTACTTTTCTTGTGTATTTGTGAGGTAATAAAATAAGGGAGGCGAAATTTGGGACCAGACAAGGCGAGCCAGGCAGTTATTGTTTGAGATATTTTTCACAATTACCGTCTCTTCCGAATTCCGACCGGATTTTGGAGTAATACGGTACAGTAAACATCATTTCACGAGGGTTATTTTTTAGACTAGAAGGATTTTTATATTTCGTTTAAGAGAATGGATAGATAATGTAATCTTTAAGTAGGTATATTGAAATGTTTGTTTTTTTTTTTAAGAAGCTGGAAGTCGTGCGTAAATAGGTACACTAATATACAGGATTACACATTCATTAGATGGGTACGTGGGACAAATAAAATAGATAGTAAAATATTATACATGTATTCCTACTGCACAGTACTGCTAGCATTTTTATTTAATATTTTTTAATCTATCATCATTTTGACGGCCTCTGTGGCGTAGCGGTAGAACGTTCGACTGCTACGCAGGAGGCGCGGGTTCGATTCCTGCTCAATGCAAATATTTGCAATCACAAACATGTATATTTGCATTGGTCTGGGTGTTTCTATGTATAATATGCACGTATTTACAAAAAATAAAAATCTAAGTATGTTTATCCGTATTCTAGATCCATTAGGTACAGAAGCTAGTTAAGTTATATTTATCAGGAGTCTAGATAGCGTTGTGTAGAATGTTGTAGAATATTTATTTATTATTTATTTGACTTCAAAAACTTTGAAGGTGAATGTAAGTACCTACAGTCATGTTGGCCGCGTGCTACTTCTTATTATAACTTTTTATACAATTAATAAAATAATAAAAATATTTGTAAGTAATCTGCCTGCAGGCCATTAAATCAACTCTTACCACTTTCAACAACAACATATTGAAAGTAGTTGATCAAACGCAACTAGTTACAAACATATCAATCAATATTTTAATTTTGTCTAGCAATTACTGGCGGGTCTCCGACGTATATTAATAATAACTAATATGGCTAACAGAGTTTCTATGAAACCTTTTTAACTGCACAAGATTTCTGAAGGCTTTTAATTTTAATGATTCTCTATTGTATAAAGTTTATAATACCCACATGTTTGGTTAGTTTAATGGCCAAAATAATAAATAATAATTATCTAGTGGAATATTTTTATATGTGGAAACTGACTCTAGTTATGTTAGACGCTTATGTTTAGTAATTAATTGTCTTTCTAATGATTATTACAAATAATATACATACCTACGCCTTTATCCCTGGGCGATAAGCATAGGTAAATTAACACACACATTTCATCAATAATAGTATTCTGTCCCACGTAATAAGGGGAAGACGACAATAGGGTCTATTGCCGTCTTCCGGGCACTATTGTTGATTCGAGCCATGCATCTGAGATGGAGTCTGGGCTTTATATATCTGTCTGATGTCAAACAGCCCAATCCCTTATGGTTGTTTAGAATGTATTTATGTACTATGTTTATTTAGAAATAAATAAATTGAATTGAATAGTTTTTTTTAATACCACTTAGGTGGCAGACAAGCACACGGCCCACCTGATGGAAAGTAGTTACTGTGGCCTATGGACGTTTGTAACACCAGAGGAGTCACAGTCCCGCTGCCAACCCTGTAAATACAGAGTTTCTGTGCCGTCAGTGTAGAAGACAAAGCAGGACAAGCCTTTAGTCTTCCCATTGACAGCACAAATTCTCCAGTGAGCTCTGGCTACCCTACTCACCGCTGAGAACACAACACGAAGTTATTATAGCCGCGGTATTCTCTAGGGCGGAGGTACTTCCCCAGTCGGACTACTCAATTGGGACTCAATTACGGCATGGGAAGAGATGGGGTAATCCAAATTCTACTCTGTCGGGAACCACGTCTTCCTAATGATTATTAGTATTATTACAATGAATAATGTCTAATAAAAAACTAGGGATTATTATGTCATATTCGATATTCAAATATTGAATAAAACCTCGTAAAAAAGTTATAAACTTTCCACTTACATGTACATAGACTTTTATTTGCACAGACGAGTTTTCCCGGGAAGCAAACACGACTGGCCTAAATACAGTGTGCGACGTAATATGGCGCTTTGAAGGGTTGTTTGTTGTGAAATATTTTTTGTGACTTTACGAGGATTATAAATGAGAAGAGTGTTACATATTTACTAATCTACCGTACTCATCCAGTGGCATTCATACAAACGTTTTAGTGAGCGTTGAAGAAAATCAACCATTATGTGAGTATCTATTTGAAGCGCTAGGTTTTACATTTGCAAAGTGAACTCTAGACATCAAAAATCAAAGTATAGGGCTAGAGATGTTTTTTTTTCAGATTAAATATAGTCATACTGCGGATACATAATTATACAAGATGTCTACAGAAATAGTCAGTTCCAAGATATAAGTCGTGAGAAGTCCCGATATCTTGTATAATTATGAATTCACACAGTAAAAATAACATACTGCGGATAATTATCATTTTATTATAATTAATACTACTAATTTTCGAACCTGCTATCTTTCCCTTATAAGGGGAATGCTATGACCACCATTTAAATGTGCAATAAATAATAATACATGATTTAGTGCATAAACTAAACTAACACGAAATTGATTTACATACTTATATGTTTTTATTTAAGCAAACATGGACTTATAACATAATTTTGCCCATTTTTACTTAAATTTAATTATGTATATTCCTCTAACACTGAAAAGCTAATATTACCAGCTCATTAGTTTGTCTTTTAACGTACTATTTGTACGTACGTAGTGGCTATCCTGTGAAATAGCTGACTTAACTCCCATACTCATGGCGCGAACGTAAAAAAAGGTGACGCCGCTGATATATTGTATGTTTATATCTACGAGTCGAAGAAATAGTATTTTGTCGATAAATCACCATCAACTATATACTTATTGCTGTCAACAGAAAAATCTGAAAACAGATAATAAAATTTCTCTACTAAGTATATATTTTTACCTGTGTTCGCATCGTTATATAAAGACAAGGCAAAATATGACATACAGGGTTGTTCACTGTTCCAAGGCATGAATAAACTCTTACATTATGCTGAACCATTAAAACCTCATTACATCAACTGTATTTTTTCTCATGAGTTGACCCAATTTCATTTCCTTTTTAACATTTGAAACGATGACTTTCGCAAAGGAATGAAATGAAATTAGAGACAGAATTAAGATGCTACATCAGTAAGCAAGCGTAACTGGATCCCGGTGTACCTACCCGCTGTCCGTCCATGACAATGCCTAATGCAATTTGAAATGGACGAGCACTAAATTGAAAAATGGCTTCCGACTACTCGCCGAGTGTGTTGTAAGCATTTTCGAGATTATAATATTTATTATTTCATGAGAAGCTGAAATGATAGCAAAAAATACGCAATAGGAATTGGAATTCAAAACGACGTGATTATTAAAATATTTACGTATTTAATATAGGTAACCAATTAAAAAAAAAAATAGAAGAAATATAGTAAAAATGTGTAGGTATTTAGAGATTCCAGTAAATTTTTAAATATTTCACATCGCTCAAAAGACTATGTAACGATAACGGTCTTAGTCGACCGTCGAAATGGAATTAGCATTCCTCTATGGTCTGCACGGATAGTATGTTATTCCAAATTTAAATCAAGCTTCCGCTTCGTACGCTTGTAACTCATAAAATGCCTGACGACATTCTACAATGAACTCGTGACAAGAAAAATAGCATTGAACTAATCTTTCCTGTATCTATTGTATGTAATCTTTTTTATTGTTTCCAAAACCTCGATGCAACCGGGAATAACGTTAAGGTGATAACGATATAACTGCAGAAGTATCAAATAATAGGCAAAACGAACAAATATCGAGTTCTATTTTTAAATGTAGAAATTGCAAGTGACTTTGGTATGCGTAACCTATGTTTTAATTTATTTATTCAGAACACAGATAACAATAAAATTGAGATAATGATGAATATGTTATTATATAATGTATCTACTTAAAATAAAAGCGATAAACAGAAATTATTACCTACAGTATATTTACCTACTACTGAAACATTTAGCTCAGTGACTACTGCCTGCAGCTGCAGCAAACACATATGAGATGAAAATATTAGGTGTTAAAACTCAGAAGTAATGGTCCACATGAAGGAGTTTTCGTCAATAAAACAAACGGTTGAATTTAAACGTGTTTTCGTGGGCGTTTTGTAAGTACTCATTTATCGAAAGTATTTTCTACGAAACCTATTTCTTTATACAACGCCGCGCGCCGTATGATTCACGAAAAGTTTTTTACCGATGGGTTATTTGATACTCTAATAATATTATCCCTACACATCAATAGATTGAAGGGGTCATTTTTGTACTAGGTACACCCACGGGAAGAGTACTTCGATATCATTTACTTAATCTAGGTACCTACCCTTCATAATAAAGTTGTACTTACAAAGTATAGGTAGGTACTTTTACATTTTAACCATACCATCTTCATTTATACCTAACTTCATTAATGTAATGACACATACAAAAGACTTGATGGTATACTCAACAAAGCATTTAGTCATATATGACCATTCAAAGATGTTTCATTACAGGAAATTACATAGATATTGTTTTCCCTCCATTATAATGATGTGTCAAACGTCATAGACAATTCCATAGTGTATATTGTTTTAGTTTTTTTAATTAGGCACAGACAGCATAATATATCAAGCAGCATTGGTGAGCAAAAATTTAGTATCGAATGTGAAATTTTGTGTGCATAAATAGAACTGCCTCTACAGGTGGAAGAAACTCGTAAAATATTTCTTATCGATGTTTATGGTGTAATATTTACATTCAGCTTTGAATTACAATGAAGTACAGGCAATTGAGCTTTCAAAAGACGTCCCACGCTGGCTCGAAAGGATATTTATAGGCTTGTAACAAGTACGATATTAGGAATACCCAGAACCCACGACTTCCTTAAGAATAGTTAGCTGGCCCTATGTAAGGATAGTGTAGGCGCCCTGTTGTATTGAAATGCTTATGTCTCTAGACAGATCAGTAGTGTACTCTAAAACATTTTTATAACCCACTAAACTTATTTGAATCTCAAGACTTTATTTAAGTTTTCAAAAAGAAATGTGTCAAGGGAATATTGACTTTTAATATTGGAGTCTTACTTTGTATACCCATGTATGTGCATAGAGTGTAAATGAGTGTAAATGCATAGAAACGGTTTTTTACAACTTCAATTAGATTTCGCTTCGCCTGATGGTAAGCTGAAGGCAAAGTCTCAGAAAAGAGAGTCACTTTTACATACATCCATGTTACAATGTTGACACTCAGCTTGACGGCCTCATTATAAGCTTTTTCACGCCCCACTTAGACTCGGGACTGTAGGAAGATGGAAACACGTGAGTTGGTAATGAATTCCAGGCCTTTATGGTAAGGCTACCAATTCAATTTATTCTATTCAAGCTATTAACATTATTTAGATTTCTAAGATAAGCACTACCACGCACTAAATAAGATACCAAATACCTAGGTTAACGTACCTATCGAAAATAATTGCATAACTTAGATTTCAAAATAAAACGATACTTTAGAAATTGCTTTAGTAATAATTCCCGTGGAGGGGTTCACGGGGTCCTTCGGGGCCCAGGTCAACCTCATCGCAGGTTTCCTTCTTGGGTCAGATGGCAGTCGCTTCCAGAACAATCGACATAGGTACAAAAATAATAAGCGGACTCCGCGTTCCAAATTGTAGATATTGGTAATTAGTGTTTATTCCTGCACTAACAACTGTGTAAAGTAATCAAATAGTTACATATAAAGGGTTGAGTGACAGTAATGCAATTCATAATGAACATAATTTGATTATCCTCGTTGCTGTTAGGAGAACCTAAGAAAGAACACGTAGAAACGTGGGAAGCGAATTAATACAAGCAATATAGCTCGCACTGTGATTTGTAATACATGGGTGTCCAAAATATAGGTACTTACATACGCGATAATGAGGCAAATCTCGTAGGCAACGCGAGTATTAATTTTTCCAATTTTTTTTTGAAGTCTTTTTCCAAATTACTTTCAGGGTCGGCAGTACGAGTGTCGTCCAGAGGCCGTGTTCTTGTCTGCCACTTAAGTGGTATAAAGAGGTATTGTATTTAATAAATTCTTAAAAAAGGGATTCCTAATTCCTTTATACCCAAAAATGGCGGTTTCATTTCACACAAAATAGCTGTAGGCTGAGATTTAACGCCATCACTTTTCATTCATATTGCCATTGCTACCTAAACACAACTAACAGAGACTTAACAAACCACTACATAATATTTGTACCTAAATATAGAGAACTATAAGACATTAAAATATACTTATATCTATATTTGTGCATCAAGCAACGTTTTATCTTTAATTTTCAAATCAGTCGCTGCTCCTGTTTAATTCAATAAGGTCTATTTTTAAAAATAAATTCAAGAACGTTCCGTAGGTTGCACGTGTTTTATCAACATAATCACTTTTTTAAATAATCGATTCTAAAATTGAATTTAAAAATGTTTATCGTTCGCTATTACAACAATATTGCATTATTCTTTGGATATTCTTTCCTTCAATAGCAGTAGAAAAGGATTCAATGTCTCTATTTATTGATATTATTTCTGTGTTCCGTCATTTTCTTCACTTATTTAATTAAACTCGTTTATTTACCCGTTCATAACAGACTATAAAAAGTATGTGAAAATCATGCACGATGCAAGTATCCAATCTAGATTATCCAGACATGGAAAATTGGATTATAAAAAAAATTAAATTAAAAAAAATTCATTATTTCATCTCGTCAGTTTTGAAGTTACCTACTTAATTCTGTCAATATGCCAACATCAATAGCAACAATGCATCTATAGGTATCTCACAGATTCGAACGTTATATAATGAATAAGTTATAATTATAACATCCAAATTGATACAGGGGTTTTAGTGCTATTTTCAATCAATCAGCCCATTGCAGTCCACTGCTAGACATAGATCTCTCCTGATGTGCGCCATTGGTATTTATTATAATAAAGTTCATTGTACATAGGTATTGATCGATAACTACGTTCGGTAGCCGGATGACCGGTTCAGTGGACCGGGCTGGATAAGCCCGTGCTATATCTGGAAATGGGACGCCTAGACGCACGTATTTTCATTTTGGCCTTCTGCACATTTAATATTATTATGTAACTTATGGAGGCCTTAATTGGATTGCTCTTTAATTAAATTGCTTTTATTTGCAATGTTGGTTTTCTGTTGTATTTCTGTAACTTATATTTCGATGACCCAGTTTTTAAATTAATTGTAATCGCAGAGTAAATATATTCTATAGATATGGCGTGAATCGGCTAAAATATTAAAATGACAACGATGCTACAGGCAATAAAATATTTATTATATATCTACGTAAAAGCATGTTAAATGAATTGCATAGCATATTTTGCTACCATTTGGTCGCGCGTAATTATCTTTGCGATACAAACAGGGCCGTCTTTAAACTATTTGAGGCCCTGGGCACATTAGGATCATGGGGCCCCTAGGACCTTGAGAAAACACTATTTAGTTACAATAGATAAAGAAAGACAAACAAGGTTCTAAATTTATTTTTATTTAGTTACTAACTATAAAAAAATAGGAAATATAAAAAATAATCTACAAAAGTAACTCGCTTAACATAAAATCCTTAGATTAATAATTCTATGTTGATTGCAAAGGTACCCTTCTAGATTTAAGATGAGCAAAATCGTTAATCACATCTTCAAAATCTATGGTATTGAGAATATCACATTCTATGGACATCAGCGACAAACTAGTTAATCTCTCTTGAAGCATTGTACTTCTTAATTCATTTTTTATTCGTTTCAATTTGGAGAAGGAGCGTTCTCCGCTGCAGTTAGTTACCATCATACTTAAAAATATTCTCAATGCAATTTCTACGTTAGGAAATGTGTCTTCAATTTTGTTTTGCTTTAATAGATTATATACTTCCTGTACACTGTTAGATGCTTCATTTTCACTCTGAACATTTTTTAAGTATTCTTTTAAATGTTGACATTCTATTTCTAACTCTTTTTCATTTACATCTTCGTGATAGATTTGAGAAAATTCTTTGCATCCTTGTCGTATCTCTTCGGAATTCAGAGTTTTTAAGTGAAAAAATAAACTAAAACGTTGACTGACGGTCTCATATGAACTTTGTCGCTGTTTTAGATGAACACTCAAGGTATCGATTATTGGGAGAAAGGTTTCTACGTTGAATCGCTCTTTTCCATTCAATTGGACTGATGGCGCAGAGCCATCAAGAAAAATCAGCCGTGAGCTTCTACGTCTTGTTCTTTGAGATAGATCTTTGTAGTCAGATTCTGGGTTATTTTCTTTGGCAGATGATTCGAAGTTATCAAATTTATCCCTGAGGTTAGTAATAAAATCATAAAGTGAAGTCAACAAATTGGTTGCAACGTCCAGTGTTATTGTTTCTTTCTGAAGATAATTACTTGTTTTGTCTATTCTTTCCAATATGGTGCTCCAGATTTCCGTCAGTATAATAAATTCTAGATTTCCCATTTTTCTAGACAGACTAAGGGCTTCGTCTCTTGTTTCTCGTGCCTTTTCAGTATCGTTTGCGATGGTGATTAAAGCTTCTAATATTCTTTTATAACCCCCATGCAAAGCACTTACTGCATCAGCTCGGGCTGACCATCTGGTTTGTGAAAGACTCTTAACAACTTTTTTTGAACCTAAATGTTCTGTTAATATATTCCATCTGTGGGTTTCAAAAAACTGTGATGCCTCCGGTACACACCCAGCAGCATGGACACCTACCAAGTTTAGTGAATGTCCTGCACATGGTATAAAGGTGGCAAATTCACATTTTTCCTTGATTCTTGTTTGTAGACCACTATACTTTCCCGACATATTTGAAGCATTGTCGTAGCTCTAAAAAATTTAAGATGGTCTCCGCTAAATACTTAGATTTATGCTCTTTAATAGGTATAAATTTCAAAAACTTTTCAACAGGAACACAGTCTTTTACGTATCGAATGATGAAAGTTAGCTGGTCAATATGAGACAGATCGGGCGTACTGTCAACGCTTATGGAAAAATATTTTGCTGATTTAACTTCATTTATAATTTTTTTAGAACCTGTTTTCCCATTACTTCAATAAACTCATTACAGATATTTGCTGATAAATAAGAAATGTTACCCTTTCCAGGATTCCCAAATTTTTTTAAGTGATCTGCAAGAAATGGATCAAATTCACTCAATAATTCCACACAACCCAAATAATTTCCATTGTTTGGAGATCCTAGGATTTCATTGTCGCCGCGAAATGGAAGCCCTCTCGATGCCAAAAATTTTACAACAGCTACAATCCATTTAAGTACGTTTCTCCAGTAATCCACTTCCTTTTGATGTTGAGATAATAACTCTATATCTACTCTACCAACCGCTTTACTTCGTGCCAGATAAGTCATCATAGATTGCTTATGCGCTGGGCTATTTTCATGTGTTAAAATTATGTGATTAATATGCTTCCAATCATTACATCCATTCCGAGAGCAAAGATTACCATCAGTTGGGTTAAATAAGCAGCATGAAAAACAAAATACAGAGCATTTGGAAGGCGAATACAGCAACCATTTTCTTTCGACGCTTTCATTGTTCTTTAATTTGCGAATAAATAATGCTTTGTTGAAATATCTCGTCACTAATTTATTACCATCTTTGTAGGTTCTGGATGCCTCGGAAAAGTCAGAAGTCTGGTCCCTTACGAATTAAAATTTCGCGATTTATTTCAACAAACTTTTCGTGAAAATAATCGGCGGGATCGTGCGATATTAATTCTTCTGTGTTGGAAAACTGCTGTTCAATTGACACAGTTGGAGTTGTCGGTTTTAGTGAAGTTACTGAAGTCGTTGCACTTTCGTCGTAGGAATAGTCGCTTTCTGATTCAATCTCTTTTTCAAAATTGGAACATGAAGGTTTAGAAATTCCCGCAATTTGTAATTGAGCTGAGTCATCATGTGGAACATTTATGAGTTGATTGCTACTTACAGAAGTCTCTCCAGTAGTAGTAGTAAAATATGATGTTAATTTTGGTAACTTTTCAATTACTTCTTTCTGATGTAGAGCTTTTTTCCTTTTTTCAGATCCACTAGGATATGACCGTTTCGACATTTTATATTATAATTCAGTATTTAATTAATTTTATAACGAAAATATTCGCTAACACAAAACAGACAAACGACGATTTAATCAAACAATACTATTTTTTTGTCAGAGCTCAAGCACAGTCGGTAACAAACTAACAACTACAAACAAAACAAACGCCACAACATCGCAGACAAATACTTGAAGGGAATTCCCGTTCGTCAAGTCAAACGACGATCGGGAGTCGGGAATTTCCCTTTTTTGTCTTTGGTATTACGAATGACGTTCGAATAGGTTTCTTAAAGACATAAACCACACCGCATCAAATAATTCTTCTTTTTTTAATTTAATAATTTTTCTTTTAATTGTATTCTTATACTTACATATAGGTATTTAAATTAACCTAAATATACTAATATCGGAAAAACTCATTTTTGAGAGAGAGTGGAGTACTTATACCCTGTTTATTTATTAGTTTGATCTTTCTTTTTGACGGATGTCAAATCTGAAATCGATATAACTTTGCAACGACGAACAATATTTTCTTATTTTAATAATATTAAAAATTGATAATAATCATAAGAATAGACACACAACATAAGAGTACCTGTTAAGGGCTCAAGCATTTTCCGAAATTCTTAAGTGGTTTTTATTGCTTCGAAGTAAAATTTAAATAGAAAAACTGAAAACAATGGTACCTACCCAATGTTTTTATGTCTAGTGCAATAAAATTGATTGACGAATGAATTTATTTATTTTGAATAGTTTAAAACATACATACAGCCACATATTTAGCCAACACATTTTTTACACCAATAGATATTTTCTGTTTCCCATCACTGACCCATCTGTCAAAAAGTTCAAGCTATGTTGTACAAGGTATAGCTATCCGCATGCGGCAAACTAAAGCTAATATAATAAGCGTAGGTATTGTAGTAAGTCATTATCATCAGATTTTTCAAAATTAATGTTTTTCGGTAATACCTAAATATCGGTTATCATTTGGTAATCTGGCAGGAACTAGGGGGCCCCATTCGATCGCGGGGCCCTGGGCACGTGCCCATAGTGCCCAGTGGGGAAGAGGGGCCTGGATACAAATGAATGATACAATGCCGTTCAAAATCGATCAAAAAAAATTTTGGTAAACAATTTGTCTGAAATCGAAAGTGCGCTTCGAAAAATCTGGCGCGAGGCGCGAACACTATAAAACACTAGTAATATCGCATGAAAATGCTTGCTGAATTCTTTTATTGAAAACGCTTTAAAGTAAACCATAGACTAGATTTTCACATCCTCTATTATTTTTTCTTATTCTTATTTTAAAACTTGAAAGTGGTTGAGAACACTTTCAGTTTGTATTGCCAATAACAATTTTTTATAGCGTCGATGGTGATGTATGAGTAAGCCAGTGTTTATGTGGGTTCTGGATAGCGCGCGGTCAGTGAGTCAGCACGCAACGATCCCGTTCCTAACATGTGGCGTTTGTTTCTCTGCTCTTTTTAGCTCCGCATGTGTATTGTCCGTACATACAGCTGTAGGTCGATGGCGTCATAGTTCGTAATGTAAGCTTCGATTAGTTATATTTACGAGACGGATTTCTGCTAAAGTATTTTGCGGTAAGTACTCAGTAGATCGTTCGTACAGTTAAGTATTTTAGTTTTTTATTTGCAGTGCGTTGTAAATATTATGTTCTGAGAAACGAAAGAGTCTGAGTATTTGAAAAGTTAATTAACATTAATAAATAAGATGATATAAAAAATAAAAATAAACTTATTTACTTGTCTATGGAACCATAACAAAAGAAAGGTTATTGCATCACAAACAAGTCGTTGAACTTTTAATTAATACAGACTTACATTATTCAATTCATTATTGTTATTCAACCTCTATAATAATAGTAAAATAAACTACAGAATTCATTTCAGGCAACAGGATATGTCAAATTTAATTTAACCGTCGCCGTCCGGGCAGGTACTCGGATATCCGCAGCTCGGACATATCCGCAATCTGCACACGGATGATTCTGCGTGATATGAAAATCTATGTTACATATCTATTGAATACCACATGTGGTAGAGTACAATATTATGGAATATTTTATGGTAATAAAAGTGTTATGCACACGAAACCAATAACTTCGAGTCTGTTACATCCATATTTTCTGTATTAAGAACAAAACATTTTTTTATTCTATTCATAAATAAAATTAAGCGTGTCTCAGCTAAAAGAAAATTAGTTCTCTTGTCTGTCATGTTGTAAGGACAGAAAAAACCAAGCTGTTGTGTGTTAAAAGAGAAAAATATAATATTTATTTTGCGATATTCCGTAAAAAAAGTTTATTTTAGAAGAAACTCATGTGCTTGGAACAAAATAAATAAGTTTTAGAAACTGATAGCAGTATAAAATTCCGTTCTAGGAATACTAGCACAGTTGTTCAAAATATAAACATTCGACGATCAGCCTGGGTATTGAAAACGAGTAAACTAGGGCGAATCAATAGAAGGCCGTGCAGACTGTATGCAGTAAGCAAATATTTCTATGAGAGAAACTCTCGTAGACCTGTGCCGCTGTGCCGGATATTAAATTTGTTAACAAAACCGATTACAAAGGGATTCCTGACCCATCCCGCCTCGTTGCTTCCGTGATATGAGATAGCTCTTTTCTTTGTCAGATTATTACTATCCGTTCGTACAGTGTCCTAGCGTTTTTAACCGCCATATGCCACTAACCTTCCGCCCACGTGGATCTCATATCTCCATTTGAAATCAATCGATTACAATCAGTTAAACGTAAGATTTTAAGTTTGTCCAAGTCCTTTCTAGAAAAATCCCGCATCAAAATCTGTTCAGAAGTTTTTGCGTCCATTTCCAATGTATAATTATATTGTAGTTTGCAGGACAAATTTTTAGGGTTTGGATTTTTTTATTTTTTTATTATGAATCTTTATTAACGAATAGTTATATAAAACTTACATATAAACAAGGCCCCACAAAACCGTTTGCACGGTTTTACTGTGGGCACAGAACAACAGATTTTGCTACATTTGCTACATGTAGACATTATTATACATATACCTGTTGCGTATTAAAAAAAAAAAAATTATTACAGTGCGTAACGGATGGCTAAACCTGAAACTATAAGGAATAAGCGAGATTATGTTCTACTTATATTATGCCTACCAGAATAATTCTGAGCATAATTTGAAACACGGAATATTTCGAACGAAACAAATTATGATATTTAGATACATGTGAAATATGAATTTTATTAAAATTTCAAATTTACCTTAAATTTGCCGTATATAATTACTTCGCAGAATTTGATCCTTAACAGCGACACTATCGTATGGTGTAATACGTAAAGGTCGATCCCAGCTAGATTTATTGGATTTTCATTGGATTGGTACCTAATAAATATATAAATAAAAGGTTAGGGATTACATATATTTGTAAGTACCTACATAAATATTATATCGAATGTACTTAAAAGTAAATCAGTAAGCTACCGCTACAGAACGTGATGTTTGTACTGAGAAACCGACAGCTGGCCGGATAAATTGACTTTGTAATGAAATTTGTTTGTAAAAAAACTTCTTCCTGTAGCTTTGCTCACGTTAATGTCCTTACGACTGTCTAAAAATACATACATACATACCCATCCCTAACGAACAGCATTTTTTGCGGGATGGACGACACCTTATATTCTGTAGCTACCCTTAACAACGTGCACGTGCACGCATAATGCATTTCATGACTAAAATGCATACTTACACATGTGAAGCAATATTTTTGTATTCAAACTTTAAGTAGCAATATGCAATATTTTCGTACTATTTTTGACTGTTAGAGGCGTATGTTGGCGAGTACTGGACGTCATAATGATCTCGTTTTGCAGTAGAGAACTCATACGGAAGTGGAGAAGAATAGGCCGGCAAGCTAACCTCGGGCTACGAGGTCAAAAACTTTAATAAACGCTAAGATGATGTAAGTGCAGGCAGTCTTACCTCCTATGCCTTATTTTCATTTTCTCATACTCATTTTCCATCCATTTTATAAGTAGATAGCAACACTTACAAAACCACCAGTGTCTTATGCCTGTTTATTGTCTAATAATAGTAAAAAACAGTTATTTCTGCATACAGCGTAACGTGACGACCTGTTTGACCTTTGACGCGTTTCGTTTTTGTGTGTCTAATCTTTGACGTGATAGTCAACATTCATGCTTAATTTAACATTTTTTCTAATAATTGAAATACCAAGACCAAGCCAATGATTTAACCCTTGCATTACGTACGTCTCTTTGCGTAATTTGTGATGAAATAATGCAAAAAGAACTTAATAAAATAAATACAAATATTATATATTATTCCACTGACGTAAGTAGTCAAATTAAAATATGCAACTAGAATATCAGATAAATATTTATTTTATTTGTTATCTGTGGCATTAATAAAACGTTTTACAGATAACCTAAATAAAGTAGGTAGTATCTATTATCTATGGATAGTAATTTAAGTGTTCGTTAAGGTGAGATGTAACGTGGGAAGATTGCAACATAACAAAAAAATTAACTGCTCGTTACTGCCGAAAGTATTATGTTACCTATTTGTAGCTCAAGTACCGTAATCGAAATATATCTTTCATTACTTAATAACAACATAACCTTTTGTTTCTATTCATCGTTGCAATTACTAAGGCTGTCCGAGAATCTCACGGCTGTCACGAGCGCATTGCAACAAGGTCGATAATATAACCTGGATGTGACCCAACCGGTTGTAATTTAAATCCTGTCCTGTGTGGCCTGTAGACATAACGAGCTGTGAAATATCAGTATATCACGTACTAAAAAAATGCTGGCTGGAAATAGCTGCGAAAGATACAGATAACTTTTTTATATAGAGTTCTAAATTTCAAAAGGCACCATAGACACAAGGTCTAGATGCGGACGCGTGAATCTTTAATTTTTTTCAATCTATAATAATCTATGTTTATTTTGTTTGTTTGTCTGTTTGATATTTAATGACTTGCCGTTGCCGTTCATTCGATTGTGATAAAACTTTGTTATCTTACTTTCTATTTGTCTGTGGATGATGAATTCACTTCGTAATAAAAATTACAACTATATTAATTGCCTATTAATTACATTGCCTACTGTGAAAAGAAACCGCCATAATTATAACGTATCATAGGGAATATTAGTAACTACAGGTGGAAATGAATTATTTCATATTTCATCGCCAAGTTCGTTAAAAGATTTGATGACTCAAACCTTAAGATTTAGAATCTTTAATAACATAAATACTAATAAACAATTGAATTGTAGACTTTGTTTATTTTAAAATTCGGAATCTACTTAAATTATGCAATATGATTAAATACTTATACTTTTTACTTACAGCCTAGTCCTTGAGTAATGTTATAGAAGTTATATTCTGGCCATAAAACCGAAAACGTTGCATGAAACCGTGGGGCGCAGCTAGTTAGTTAAAAAGCAATTGATAAGCGTGATCTGTACACACAAGTAAATACAGATAAGATAAGAATCCTAGACAGATAAACTTTAGAAGCATATTTGTAGTTATCACGTAACTTCCAAACGGCTTGACCAATTAGGGTCACTTTCACACAATACGAGTAGTTCTTCTTCATAAGGCTATGAAAAACTGGTCGCACTACCAGATTTGCTGATGATCGTTCGAAGATGAAGAGAAAAATCTGAAACAAAACTCTTGACCGATGAAACTCCGAAATGATAAAGAAAATTGTAAAACACTAATTATTTCCGCTTGATGTAAAATAATTATTATGTCAATCAGATTATCTCGATTTCCGTAATCAACGAACGGCAACAGAAACGCAAGTCTGTAAATATTTAGTGGAAACAAACAAAATAAAACATTAAGTTCTATCGAAAATTTATTTGCATTCCTCTTTTGTAAAACCTTCGAGGCACAATAGAGCTGCCAAGTCAAGAGCACTGCATAAATGAATATTTGGAGAGCCAGTTATCACAGACGAGGTCAGAATTTTATCAAGTCGGACAAGGTCACGTGACATTTGACTGGAATTCTCATGAATGAACAAATATGCCACTGCCTCTCGACCATAATGGCAATCTATTTGAGAAATAATAGATAAGTTTCACTTTTAGCTTAAAAAAATATGACTTCTAGGTAGGTTCTTGACTTTTTGTGTGTATTATTAAATTCCAATCAATGTGGGTCACAATGTTTGACTGCGGTTTCGACGTATATCTCTGTTCTTTTATTTTCATTTAAATGTTTGTATCATAGACAATTTTGAGTACTAGAAGAAGTTTCTGCCGACAAAAATTTTATAGTTTTGGAAATCTATGCTCAGATGGGCAACATAAAACAATCACTTGAGTCAAAAAAGGGATATTGTGATTACGTAATTGCCATTAGTCGTTGTAATGTATAGGGGTTGAAACACTGAGCTTAGTTATTAATAGATTTATTGATCGCCTTCGCGGGACAGCCTGGGCACGGGGCTCTTGCCACATCTTCGAGCTTACGACTTACTAGCAGCCTGGTCGAAATCAGGCTGTTAGTTCTTTAAAATACTACGCCTACAGAATAAAATTGGATTGCAATTTCTCTGTGCACTCCCGGGTTTACTGGAAGAGAACTTAACATTGAGTTTAACTCTGCTTTGTACCTACATAACATGCTTAATTTTGAAAAAAAAAATGTTCTCACAAGAATTGACTCATTTTGAGATTAGTTACGAGAATTTTCCTTCAGGAATGTTCCGAAATGTCAGTGAAATGAACTTCCAATGAATGTAAATAATGTTTATCTTGATTTTTATCACTGAATTTACACAAATAAATGTGTAAATTTTGCAAAAACGTCATTTGCTTTTTGCTTCTATAAGTCTGCGCGTGACAAGTGATGTTTGACTGAGTTATTAACATTGACGTATAAGCTACCTATCCGAATTCTATGAATCTGCAGCAGGCGTACTCTCACGTTGCTTGATTTATATTTTTTGATAATCATAAGTAAGTATCGCTATTCAGCAGTGGTTTTCTGTAGACTTACATTCTAACTTTAATAGGCAATATTAGAAGCTACAGGTAGAAAGTGGATATGAACAATATTTCATCGACAAGTTCGTTAAAAGATTTGATGACGATCGTAAAATTATTATACTTAACAATCTTTAGAATCTTTAATAACATAAATACTAATAGACAATTGAGCTGTAAAGTTTGTTTGTGTATATTTTTTGATATAATCATAAGCAAGTATCCTATTCAGCTGTGGTGGTCTATGAACCACGTAAATATCAGTCGGTCGCTCACTGAGAGAACATATTTTTGATCTAGCTATTGTAAATACATATATTTCTCTAAAAGTTAGTTTTATTACTTGAACAGTAGTTGGGAGATAACGCTAGGTGTATCTATATATATAATAGATATTGATCTTCAGAGCGAAAGGTCAAAAGCCATTGCACAGGCGTTTGATGTCGATTATCTGAAGCCGCGCGCTAAAAATTATTTACATTTGAATGCTTCTCAAACACAGTTCACTTATATAACCCACAGTGCTGTGTAGGTTAGTAAAAGTAACAGACAAAACAGCAAGTCGTCGATATAAGAAAGGCTAATGTTGATTTGTTGTCGCATGTCACGACATTTCTCATGAATTATCAGTGTACACAATTGCTTAGTATGTTTGATAGGCGTAGCACACGCCGCTCACGATTCTTGGGACATTACTATAACCCAAGGAAATATACTATAAGATTTATTATTCACGGCGGTGAAGAGTGACATCATGTGCAAACGAATAGTGTGTCACGGACGATAATTACTTAACAAACTGAAGCTCTAAATACGCAAATAGGGGCAACAGTGCATGTGCAAAGGTTCCTTTTTCCAACTACGCAAAAGTACGTCATTTTTCGTTTCGAATATAAGCACAGTGAGGATTATGTCACTTGGGTTAAGAGGTACGTAATTACGTCTGATTACCGTGAGAAATGTATAGAATGGCTTTTGTACAATGCTCTTTTGAAGTACACTGAGGATATTGTCGTGTGCTTAATAGGATTTATATCTGTTTAGCTAAGATAGCATTCAATTGTAATGCTATACCAGAGATTACGTGAAACGTCACAATCGAGATTGCTTTCGTATAGTTCTCTATAATGATGTACTTAACAC
The DNA here is from genome assembly GCA_963662185.1 of Eilema griseolum. Lineage (NCBI taxonomy): Eukaryota > Metazoa > Arthropoda > Insecta > Lepidoptera > Erebidae > Eilema > Eilema griseolum. The sequence goes on from OY759232.1 coordinate 7,230,467, forward strand.
ATAAATAGCGTATTTCAATTTGCAAATACAAAATTAAAATATACATTACATAATAGCATGAATGAAAATAGTTAAATAAAATTACATTTTTGCACAAGTTATGTGACTGCTGACATAATAAACTAAATTTTAGTTTCATGATACGCACCACGATTAAAATGAAAGCCGCTGTTATCCGCAGCTTTTATGCGTTCCTTTTGTTATCTTATCTAGAAGCTATTGAGCCCCCGAAGCTCTTCAACTGTCTATATATATATAACTTTGGTTCATTATCTTTACGGTGACTGTAGGGTTGATAAATTGAGTTGAGATACATATAACGTTATTCTAGACTGAAAATGGGTTGGTGATCGCATGTTGCGGATATCTGCAGATGTCAACACATTTGGTAGGTACATTTACATAGAGCTACGCCCACTGTTGTTACTGTGACGGATATGGTGTGCGAACATAATGTACGATGTGCAGATGTGATCATGAGCGCACTTTCACCTCCGCCCCGTTCAAATAGATCGCGTGTGAACTGCGAGTGCGGCCCGCATGGTGTCGTAACTCGTCCCTCTTGGGGATACCGAGGGCTATTCATTTATTACGCAGTTAAATTTAAATGGACTTGATGCATTGTGATTATTAACTCGATTAGTCATTTCGAGAGCTCTTTTTCAAAGCGACGTTTTATGATTATTCGAGACAGGCGTACGCGGCCTACATCGTAGCTGTTTTCTAACACTTACCGCAGAACGTGACGGCACGTACCTACTTAAGCTTTCGCTGAACCTTTTTTTGAGTCAAAGTGCCAATGACAATGGTGGCCTGTTCTGTGTACCTACATAGTTATATTTTGTGGTGTCGCTAAGGAGCACTGTGCGCGTCGTCGCCGGCTGTCTGCCGGCATCGATCGCGCTGTTTGTAAACATTGCATCGGGTCACCGGTGTGATAGAATTATAGGTCGATGAATGAAAATTGACTCACCTGTACTGTCTGTGCGCTGTCCTTGTCGAGCAGGAACTCCATAGACTTGTGAGGTCTTGCAGTTCGCTGGTCCGGGGGCGCGAGCGCGAGCAGGGAGCGCGCGTGCAGTACGGTGCGCTGGGTGTCCACATCCGTCTCCAGCACCCCAGGCGCCGGAGCGGGCGGCGGGCGCGGCCTCGGGGGCTTGTGCGCCACGCCGCCCGCCGCGGGGGGTGCAGCTGCCCGCGACACACCCTCCTCTTTCAGCGGGATGCGCACATACTGCGGCCCGGCGGCCGCCCCGCGCGGTGCCTGCCCCGCGTCTGCCGCCGTTGCCGTACCATTTGTAGAGGGTCGCGCGTTCGCGCCTGCGCCCCTTGTTTTTTTCTCTTTGCGTCCCGAAAATCGGAAGTTAGCGAATCGCGAGAGGAAGCCGGCTATGCGGCTGCGCGGCGCACGCGCGCCCGCTTCCGTCATTGCGACGGCGCGCTCTGTGACCGGCGCGCGCGGCTCGTCGCCTCTCCCCTCCACGACCTCCACCTCTGCGTCGTTCGCGTCATCGCTCGCGGTCGTTTCGCTCTCGGTGGTACTCGTACTCGCCTCCCGCCAGCTGACTTCTGCAACTACCGGCGAGAACGTCACTCCCTTGGAGCCTGCGGACACGGAGCGTACCGGCGGGCCGGCACATGGGGGCGGCGGCGCGACCAGTTGTAGCGACGCGCGCAGTTCTTCGGGTGTTTCTCGCTGCGGCGTACTTCGAGAGCGTAATTCTGGTGTTGATCTAACGCGTGCGTCGTTTGGTGATCTTAAGGGTGTCGATGTGAAAGAGGGTTCTCTTATCGGGTCAGGAGAGGGTGTTCGCGGTGGGGAGGGGGACGGTGAGGGTGGGTCCATGCGGTGCCGCAATTCTTCGAGCACGTCATCCCACGCACCCCACGAATCATGTAAACGTCTCGCAGTCATCACAGATAGTTCGCGGTCATAGTCACCACTGTCGGCGAGCGCCCGCCGCGCCGTCTCGTCCAGACGGCGCGCCGTCGCTTCCATTTCACGGGCAAAGGCGCGCTCCGACTCTGTGGTGGAATCGCTATCCGCACTAGGTTCCCGCGCGGGGGATTCGGTGGTAGGTTGCCGGACGACGATGGCAATCGGTGGGGGTGGAGGAGGCACATTTCGGTGAGCGCGCGGCGGTGGAGGTGGCGGAGGTGGGAGCCGCGGCCGCCGCGGCCCTCCTCGGTAGTCGAGCGCCGTGAGGTCGGCCACACTGACGGTGAGGCTGTCGGACACTTCGAAGGTTTGTCGGAAGCGCGCGCGATGCGTGGTATGGCGCCGCGGCTCGGCACACACGTCGAGCTCGGCGGGGAGCGATAGAGCGCGAGCAGCGCGTGGTGGGCGCCGCTCGGCACTGGGCGAGGCGACGAGGCAGGGCGCGCTGCCGGCGGCGGCCGACTGATGCGCTATTTCGGGCGGGTGACACGGTACAGATGGATGCGGACGCCGAGACCGCTCGCAGTAGCCGCTGTCCTCGCTGAGGTTTTCGGCAGACAGGTGGGTGCGAGGCGCCGGCACACGTTTTGGAGGTGGTGACGGCGGTGGGGACTCAAGCGAGTCTGGCGACAGGCTCGGCGAGGCGGGCGCGGCGCAGGAGCGCTCCAGAGACTCAAACTGCGCCAGGCTCGAGGAGCGCGAGAGCGAGCCCGTGCTGGTCGGCGAGGACGCGCGCTCGCGCCGCCGCCTCTTCGCCGGGCACGCCCATTCGCGCTCTGACTCGCTGTCGCACTCCGAACCTGATGGAAACGAATCCCGTGAGGAACTGTTTAAAATTCACTATTTGCGCAGTACGTCGCTTCGATTAGACGACGACAATGACAGTGACATGAAATGGGAACATTCTCTGTGATTCTTGGATACACTCCAAGGCATTAGGATAAACGTCACTGTAGTTGCCAAAACGGTCCAGCGTCTATCAAGGATTGGAATATTGTTTCTGTTAACATTTTCTTTTTCATAAACTAGTAGATATTAGGACGAATTTTTTTCTTTATTTATTATTATTTTTACCAAATAAGACAAATTTTGTCTTATTTGGTAAAAAGGTATAGAAACTTAGTAACTTCAGTAAAATTTCTTTTCAATCATTTAAATTTGGAAAGGAGTAAGTAAACCAATGTAAACACTGAAATAATTTACATTGTCACCGTTTTTTGGCAATTGCGCCATCTATACTTTTATAATGGAACCATAAAACTTAACGCTTCTGTTTAAGTACCGCTACTGCTCACTAGATGGCATTCGAATATGGTAAAATTATTTTTATTTTTCATTCATCAGTGGTTTCTTTTTATTACGTTCTGATAAATATCATTAATGAATTAGGTATCAGCTATTAATATGAACGTCTTCAACTGTGTAATGTATCACACATTAGTGAAAATGCAAATATTTGAAGGGTTTCTACTTTACAGATACCTACATGCATTGGTTTCATATTATTATACAGGAAACGGTTCTATACCTGCTGTTCCCCGTACGTGTATAACGGAGTCTGCGTCTGAATCGGAGAGCCATGTCGCAGCAGACGAACGTTCGGACCGCAAGTCATCGCTCGTTTCCTCGACTATCGTTTCGAGATATAAAGCGTGAGTGCTGCCATTGTCACCTGCTAACAAAGAATAACTATGTTATTTAAACGTAAACTGGTAAATATAAACGTATAATTAAATTAATAAAATATATATTCATAGTGGTAAATTAAATCGTTTAGCACACCGATACCAGATAGCGTTGTTGTACTCAGAAGTATAATTTATTACAAAAGAACAGCGCCATCTAGTATATTTTTAAGGCAACAAAATACAGTTTACTAACAAAATAAACAGGATATTTACTGTGTTTCATTGTTTTGAGTTTCCAACAGCAACAGCGCCGAAATTTCGGAAACTCAAAACAACGAAACATGGTAAATATCCCGTTTACTTTGATACTGGTGTGAGTGACTATGATAGTTTTAATACCTATAAAATCCACAATAAAGTCCACAATAAAGTTTTTTATAATTCGTCTATTTAGTTTAAGCTTATATTACCCAACTATAAATAGCTACCACCTACGACAGCTTTCTCGTAGCGTACGCTGTAGGATTCGGTTGTTACGTGCTACGCGAATTCGATTCCCGTTTTTTGCAAAAGATTTATATCCATGATCATCATAATCATAAAGACGTGTTCTGATTGCATCCTTCAACTCGGCACCGAGCCTAAGTTTTATATGTAAATGAGGTAAATATTAACCCCATAATAATTCATGCATATCTCCGCTCGGTCCCGCCTCAATAGAAAGGCACCCTAACCATACCCAACCTAATGTGTGAGGTCATTGTTCTACCGCCCACACTAAAGCTGGCCACACACACGAACCGTCTCTCTAATTCATATTATTAATTCAGTATGCCCGGAATTGCATTAACAATTTGTTATATCGCTCTGACAAAATTCTACTGACGAGCGTTTTGAATTTCGAACGTGATTTCTTTTTATACTACTTAGGTGGCAGACAAGGACACGGCAATTTTTAAAAGTGGTTACCGTGGCCTATCGACGTAAGCAACACCAGAGGAGTTACACTCGTGCTGCTAACCCTGAAAAACACCTTGTAATCTTTTATAGTCGTTTGGGAAAACCTCAGCAGGGAGTACATTTCACAGCATATATATTTATATTTTCAGAATGTAGGTACATAAATTCGTACATTTGAATACTAGCGACACGGCATATAAATTCAAAATTCAAATTTATATTTTTTTTTCTTATATTGCTAGAACCAGACTAAGAACAATTGTTGACTATAATTCCTCCTAAATAAAACATTTTTGCATTGACCGTGTAGTACGTGATTAAGCGATCAATCAGAATGTTTAAGAGTGTGTTAACTTACATGCCGGATTTTCAGAATATGAATTCATTTGAGGAGGTAGGACACGGCGGTATTTCCGCCCAATTGAGCAGTCCGACTGGGGAAGTACCTCCGCCCTACAGAATACCGCGGTTATAATAACTTCGTGTTGTGTTCCCGGCGGTGAGTAGTGTAGCCAGAGCTCACTGGAGAGTTTTTGTGCTGTCAGTGGGACGACCAAAGGCTTGTCCTGCTTTGTCCTCTACACTGACGGCACAAAATCTCTGTTCTTACAGGGTCGGCAGCACGGATGTGACTCCACTGGTGTTACACACGTTCATAGGTCATGGTAACCACTTTCCATCAGGTGGGCCGTGTGCTTGTCTGCCACCTAAGTTGTAAAAAAAATTAAAAAAAAGACACTTCGGAAGCGCGCGGCCGGCCTAAAGGTTGTCACTAACACACATAATTTGACGCATAAAATTATAATAACAAGCAGACATGATATCATGGCAAGCTGGCAAGTGGTAACCCTCACAATAGAACTTTCTCTGGTTGCTTCATTTAATGACGAAGGTACCTTACACGATTAGAACGAGAACTTTGTATATGAGTAAGGTACATTTACGTAATTGTGAAAGGTACCTTATTATTTAGGTGTTAAAACAGTAATTTAAGAAGTTTATTAAGTTGTAGTACATACATACATACATATAATCACGCCTTTATCCCTGGAGGGTTAGGCAGAGGTGAATTAACACCCACATTTCACCAATAATTGTATTCAGTCCCACGTAATAGGGGGTGAGCCTATTTCCTTATTCCGGGCACTATTGTTGACTCGAGCCATACATTTAATGATTGATTCTGGGCTGTATATATCTGTCTGATGTTAAACAGCCCTATCCCTTAGTCGCCTTGTACGTCACCACTTGGGAAGAGATGAGGTGGCCCAAATTCTACTCTGCCGGGAACCACGCGGCAATTAAGTTGTAGTGATAAGTATAAAATGTAATCTATATTAATTGTACACGCCCATAGGTCACGGTAACCACTTTCCATCAGGTGGGCAGTGTGCTTGTCTGCCACCAAAGTGGTATAAAAAATATATTATAAAGCTAAAGAGTTTGCATATATTGAAATAAATACACTTGTAGTTTTTCCACAGTATTGCTGCTGAAATTATAAACCTTTGAGGATGCCGGAAGGTGAAACCAGCCAGGTGTAATAATAAAAAATACTGTGGAAAAAGTACATGTGTATTTCAATATGTATATAACAAAAAATTTCACCAAGTGCCACCAATCAACAATATAAATAGTTTAAAGAGTTTGTTTGTTTGAACGCGGTAATCTCAGGACCTACTGGTTTGAATTGAAAAGTTATTTTTGTGTTGAATAGTAGTCCGTTTATCGACGAAGGTTATAAATCATCACGCTACTATTTGAGGGAGCGGAGCAGTGTACATAAATGTCAACAAGTCAGTCAGATATCCATACATTATTTGAAGATAAAAAGATTAGGGGCTCAAAGGGGTTATTTGAAGTTTCTTTATATTACACGGGTGAAGCTGGAACATATTATATACTAGCTGACCCGCCCCAAATTCGACACTGGCATAAATATTTCTAGGATGGTTGATATGAGAAGTGTTTGGTATTGTTGATTGTTGCTCACTGCTCACTGCAAAGTTTTTGTACTGTCAGTGGGAAGACCAAAAGCTTGTCCTGCTTTGTCTTTTACACTGACGGCACAGAAACTCTCAATGCTTACAGTGTTGGCAGCGCGAGTGTGACTCTCTTGGTTTTGCACACGTCCATAGGTCATGATAACCACTTTCCATCAGGTGGGCTCTGTGCTTGTCTGCCACCTAAGTGGTATAAAAAAAAGTTGAAAAAGAAAAAATAAAACCAGCGTTCAATAATTAACCACAGGTGGCGCTGATAGATTAAAAGATAACGGTAGGTATGTAAGTTTATATTTTTTATAATACCTACAGTCAGGGAAGGTGAATAACCTACAGAGCGCTCAGCTGATGCGAGGTACGGAGGTACGGAACCACGCATGCGTGGACGTGAACAGTTCGTCGTACACGTGTAATGTGTAAACAAGATAATTACGATGCCAATGACATAACTGTTTCACTATTGAAGTATTGACTAAACTAGGGCCCGTATTCTAGAATGATACTCTGAATATTGACTTAGCTGAAGACAAATTCAGATTCTTTATTTCTCAAAATAGTGCAACGTAATTACATCTTTTTGACGTTTAATTCTGATTAAAACTAAGTTTACCACCGTTTCCTAGGCGCTAGTGGAGATGAAACGGCACAATAAACTCCACTGTGGCATTTTCGAGACGTCAGATTATAAATAAAGATACATAGCTAGTGATTTCTTAAGATTAAATATGGACGAATGTATATTTTTGTCTCGTGTCAAAATAATTAAAGGTATATAAAAAAACAAATAGTGAAATCATAATATGGTAAAATGGGCCAGTGCGTACAACAACATTATGCAGAAGTTCTAGCATTTTAGAAGGGGCCTGCTCCAGCTCAAGCCAGATATTGCTGTCTGTAAGGTAATCATCTGTCCTATAGTATGCTTTTTTACATAAGGAGGTCTTAACAAAGGTTTTAACTTTATTGTCAGGCATACCAAGGACCGATTCAGGCAATTTATTATAAAAGCGACAGATTGTACAATCTGTCCTAAGCTAAAGCAAGATTCAGATTGAGTGTCATTCTAGAATACGGGCCTAGTAGGTATAAATGGCCCTACCAAAAAGGGATAAGGCTGAATTCTCCACCTGACAGTAATAATACACCCCATGATGTGCCTTTTTGATGGTGCTATGATTTTATGTCACTACTACGTGGGACTGAAAATCATAGTTGGTGAAATGTGGTTGTTGATTCACCACTGTTTACCCCTCGCAGATTTACAGTTGTGTATATATAAATACGTATGCATAAACACGAAGCTGAATGTTCCTTCGTAATTAACTCACGTTACTGTTACAATAAAATATTTAAATGTGACTGTACATTCAATGAATTAATGCCGTCACGATGAGTGATTTTTCATAGATAAAACATATGTTGTATAATACATACATACAATCACGCCTATATCCCCGGAGGGTAAGGCAGAGGTGAATTAACACCCACATTTCACCAATCGTTGATTTCGGTCCCAGCCACGTAATCCCCTATTACGTGAGTCTATTGTCTATTGCCTATCCCTTAATCGCCTTGTACGTCACCGTATGGAAAGAGATGGGGTGGCCCAAATGCTATTATGCAGGGATACACGCGGCAATAATATGTCTATATAATTTTGCTGAAACGAGGTCTCGGATTCAATCCCAGGTTTTACCATGGCACAAAAATAAATGACTTTCCGATGCTTTTCGAAGTTATGTGTGTATTTATCGCAGGTTTATAAGTGCCCGGTTAATGGCAATAGGCTCGCCACCTATTACATTGGGACCTAAACATAAACTGGCGAAATGTCGGTGCTAGCAACTCTGCCTACCCCTTTGGGGATATAGGCGTGAGTTTATTTTGTTAAGTTGTCGCAGTAACAGTCACAGTCGGCAGTTACATTGACCGTGGTCTTGGGCTTGACGGACCGTGGTAATTAGAGTTAATGAGCATTAGTTCCTTTATGTTGTATTGTAGTTTTAATATATTGCTTTCAATGTTTTAAAGCCATTGGTAGAAGTCAGTGGAGCAAATAAGTAGTGTGATATTTCATTCTTGTCATATTGTTGTTTTTTTTTAAAATTGTCGGTCTTGAAAGGAAGATATGACAGTAGATGAAACTCGAGAAACGTGTAAAGAAATCCACCCGTAGAGCGGCAAATAGGAGGCAGGACACGGCGGTATTTCCGCCCAATTTAGCAGTCCCACTGGGGAAGTACCTCCGCCCTACAGAATACCGCGGTCATAATAACTTCGTGTTGTGTATCCAGCGGTGAGTAGGGTAGCCAGAGCTCACTGGAGAGTTTGTGCTGTCAGTGGGAAGACTAAAGGCTTGTCCTGATTCTGCACTGACTGCACAGAAACTCTCCGTTTCTACAGGGTCGGTAGCACGGCTGTGACTCCTCCAGTGTTGCACACGTTCAAAGGTCACGGTAACCACTTTCTATCAGATGAGCCGTGTGCTTGCATGCCTCCTAAGTTGTATAAAAAAACAGCTTGATAATTTACACACCCAAGCTACGCAAAAAGCGATATTTAGATCTCTTTGGTGTTAGAGCGTTTTCTCATTATCTGATCCTATATATATCCTACGGCTATAATAACTTCGTGTTGTGTTCCCGGTGGTGAGTAGGGTAGCCAGAGCTTACTGGAGAATTTGTGCTGTCAGTGGGAAGACCAAAGGCTTGTCCTGATTTTGTGGTTTGCACTGAGGGCACATAAAATCTCTGTTCTTACAGGGTCTGCAGCACGGATGTGACTGCACTGTTGTCACACACGTTCATAGGTCACGGTAACCACTTTCCATCAGGTTTGCCGTGTGCTTGTCGGCCTAAGTTGTATATAAAAAAAAAATTGTCCAGCCCGATATTGGATATCGGAGCTGACACAGCTGTGTTCACACGATATCGGATTTCAATGTCAATCAGTCACCACAGCAACAAAATAACAATAAAAAAAATATAAGTCATATTCAATGGTAACGGTGGGGAAGTACCTCCCCGCTACATAATACCGCGGCCATAATAACCTCGTGTTGTGTTCCTGGCGGTGAGTATGGTAGCTAGAACTCACTAGAGACTTTTTGTGCTGTCAGTAGGAAGACCCAAAGCTTGACGTGCTTTGTCTTTTACACTGACGGCACAGAAACTTACAAGGATGGCTGCGCGAGTGTGACACCTTTGGTGTTGCACACGTCCATAGGCTACGGTAACCACTTTCCATCAGATGGGCCGTGTGCTTGTCTGCCAATCAAGTTGTAATAAAAAAAAAGAAGGAGTTTGTGGTTGAGCTTCTGGTTAAATATTATTGAGCATGTGCTATCGAGCAAATGGACGTATCCTTGACGTATCTGACCGATATTATCGGATATATGCGAAAACAGCACATGGTGTCGACTATTGGATATCGGTTATCGTCGTCCGACACCGAAATGTGACCAGACAATGTGGAAACAGCCTTAGTGCGGGGCGCAACGGTCTAGGTGTGTCAAATAACCAATCATAGATTACATTAAACCAATCACAGGCTATAAAGGCTCGTATCATTGGTTAAGTGATGCCCGGCAGTGCAGAATTTGGACTACCCCATCTCTGCCCATGCGGTGTCGAACAAGGCGACTAAGTGAAAAGGCTGTTTAACATCAGGCAGATATATACAGCCCAAACTCAGCCTTAAATGCATGGCTTGAGTCAACAGTAGTGCCCGGCAGACGGCAATAGGCTCACCCCATTTTACGTGGGAGCGAATTCAATGATTAGTGAAATGTGGGTGTTAATTCACCTCTGCCTAACTCTCCGGGGATAAAGGCGTGATTATGTGTATGTATGTGTGTGTGTAATTCGTTAACCAGTTGGTTTGTATTAAAACCAGGCAATATATGTAAGGTAAGGTAACTGCAAAACAAAAATCACGATTGTATTAAATTTGTCTATCTATATTTTCAAAACAGAATACTGAATTAATTCATACGGCGTGGGAACAAGATCTAGGGTCAGACGTGTACCGGCGCACCTGACGGACACATGTTCTAACGGTTGGCCTGGTTCAGGGTTCGATTCCAAGCACGTTGCGTGTGCGCAGGAATCCGTAATGCCAGAGAATGCCAACGGCAAATTACATGATAGACATAATCGGGCTATAGACAAAACTGTGTCAGATATAACGGCTAATGCATTTCTGTGCAATCTCTGCAATTTTGTGCAATATTTAATGACGTACTTTTTATGTTAGTTTCAAATTGTGTGCAATAGTTTGATTGACTTATTTGTGGTTTGAAGATAGTTCTGGGTTTTTTTTTTCATTGCACAATAGGTACTGAATAAAGGTCTTTGGAGTAAATGTCGATAGAAAAACAACAAGTTTTTTATTGTACGGCACAGATGGCGCAATGTAAATAGTCTAAATATAATTGGATACTGGAGGTCGTATCCTTCTAATAAATGTTTTTCTATGATCCCTTAGTCTTACGTAATTTTTATTTTTAAAGTCTATTGATGAGTATTTTAAAAATAATATAATGAAAATATAGAATCTCACTTACAAGGGGGGTGTATCTGCAAAATTGGGGATGAGGCTCCGACGTAAGATTTCCTCTCGGGGTTGAGGGGTCAGAAGGCAGTTCAAAAGCAGCTCTCACAAAGTCGACATACAATAAAACGCAAAAAGGGAACCTCAAACTGCAGAGCAGCAAACATTGGATGCAACTGTGAAATCACAATGAGGATGATGACGTCACACGTTACGTCAGTGCTTTTTGTATAAAATGAAAAAAGAAATATGTGGGGGGATCTATTTTCAAACAGCTGTCAACTGTACACCTCATTTCTTGTCGATAATATTGTAAAATTAGAGTGTAGTTTGATTTATGCGTCAATTTCTATAAATAATTTTCATGTAAGAATATTGTTTACATCTATTTTATTCTATTTTTGAATTTCAAACGAAAATCAGTCACTAACCCCTCGTTTTGACAAGTGCAATATGTCAAAAGCTTCAGTGTGAACGCAATTGTGTTACTTGTTTACAACTTGTTGGCTATACATACTTTATGAACTAAAATGTCTGAGACAGTCTCAATACCACATGTATAAAACATATGTGTTGTGTTTTGACTAATCTTCAACAAGTTTTGTTTCAAACATGTTTACAACTTGTTTCTTGGTCAAACCAAGGGGTTAGGAACACAAATATTGTCTGTACAGTCAGCATCAGATCGATCTTGACGTACAACAAAGTACTAAAAATGATTTTAATACTTTGGTTATCCCCTTCCTGTATACAGATTGTCCTGATATTGGTTACACACCTTTAGTTCGAATAAAAATATAATTTAAATCGATAAAACAGTTTGATTCGAGAGATACGCCTCAGGCAATCTCACCTCCGGGAACTTTCGACCCTCAGACAGCGTTTTATTAGGTTCGAATCCGACATAACCTCTCCCACTGGCTCCATCTCCGGGAACTTACGACTCTTAGACAGCGTTTTATTAGGTTCGAATCCGACATAACCTCTCCCACTGGCTCCATCTCCGGGAACTTTCGTCCCTCAGACAGCGTTTTATTAGGATCGAATCCGACATAACCTCTCCCACTGGCTCCATCTCCGGGAACTTTCGTCCCTCAGACAGCGTTTTATTAGGTTCGAATCCGACATAACCTCTCCCACTGGCTCCATCTCCGGGAACTTACGACCCTCAGACAGCGTTTTATTAGGTTCGAATCCGACATAACCTCTCCCACTGGCTCCATCTCCGGGAACTTACGACCCTCAGACAGCGTTTTATTAGGTTCGAATCCGACATAACCTCTCCCACTGGCTCCATCTCCGGGAACTTACGACCCTCAGACAGCGTTTCATTAGGTTCGAATCAGACATAACCTCTCCCACTGGCTCCATCTCCGGCAACTTACTACCCTCAGACAGCGTTTTATTAGGTTCGAATCCGACATAACCTCTCCCACTGGCTCCATCTCCGGCAACTTACGACCCTCAGACAGCGTTTTATTAGGTTCGAATCCGACATAACCTCTCCCACTGGCTCCATCTCCGGGAACTTACGACCCTCAGACAGCGTTTTATTAGGTTCGAATCCGACATAACCTCTCCCACTGACTCCATCTCCGGGAACTTACGACTCTCAGACAGCGGTTTATTAGGTTTGAATCCGACATAACCTCTCACACTGGCTCCATCTCCGGGAACTTACGACTCTCAGACAGCGGTTTATTAGGTTTGAATCCGACATAACCTCTCCCACTGGCTCCATCTCCGGGAATTTACGACCCTCAGACAGCGTTTTATTAGTTTCGAATCCGACATAACCTCTCCCACTGGCTCCATCTCCGGGAACTTACGAACCTCAGACAGCGTTTTATTAGGTTCGAATCCGAAATAACCCCTCCCACTGGCTCCATCTCCGGGAACTTACGACCCTCAGACAGCGTTTTATTAGGTTCGAATCCGACATAACCTCTCCCACTGGCTACCTCTCCGGGAACTTACGACCCTCAGACAGCGTTTTATTAGGTTCGAATCCGACATAACCTCTCCCACTGGCTCCATCTCCGGGAACTTACGACCCTCAGACGGCGTGCGTTTTAGTCGGTCGAGTCTGACATAACCTCTCCCACTGACTCTGGTGGGGGGATATCCGGAGGGATTTTTCGCACGATAAAAAAAAGGTATTAAGAACATTTTGAGACTATGTAGTCATGAGCATTCTGACGCTGACTGTACGTTTGATGTCCTAATATAATAGCTGTTTATTGCAATATAAATTATATTACATAACGCTTATAACGTTAATCTTATTGTATATTTATATGATGCACTAAACAGTTATGAAGTCATAAACGCACTTCTCTTGTTCATACATTTTTTTATATGGCAATAAAAAATACTGATATTATTATTATTTTTACGAAATAATAATAATATCAGTATTTTTTATGAACGAAAAATCGTAGTGGGATACTTTTCTTTAATGTATGATTTGAGATTAAAATGGTCATTCACATTAAAAGTGTAAAGCTCGCCGGGATATTTACCATGTTTATGGTTTTTTCGGAAAAATACAATAACAAGAAAGAAAGAAAGAAAGAAAAGAAAGAAAAATATTTTATTCAGGCCCCCACACAGCGGGCACCCCACCAAATACAAACAGGTAGGCATTACTACAGTTATGACATGGTAAATATCCTAAAATACTTTTCTATAGTTCAAATAAATCATTTATCTGAGCTTTTTAAATAAAGAATAGTAAAATAGTGGTAAAAATTGCAATCAATATCTATTTTAATTTAAATCTTAGTTATACTATTCCATACATACATATAATCACGCCTTTATCCCCGGAGGGTTAGGCCGAGGTGAATAAACACCCACATTTCACCAATCACTGAATTCGGTCCCTGAAGGAGGTGAGGCTATCGCCGTATTACGGGCACTATTGTTGACTCAAACCATGCATCTGAGGCTGAGTCTGGGCTATTATAAATCTGTCTGATGCTAAACAGCCCTATCCTTTAGTCGTCTTGTACGACACCGCATGGGAAGAGATTGGGTTGTCCAAATTGTACTCTGCCGGGATACAATTTTGATGTTTAATAAAAATACACTGTTTTGACTCAATAGTCAAGCACTGTAGTATCTAACTGATAAGTAGTATCAGTTATTAATATATCAGTTATAATATAATATAATGCACCATTACCAGAAAATTATTGCAATGTAACGGCTGTCTAAGTGATTTCCATAAGATGATTGCGAAACCTGATAAGCAAATCAATGTGTCAAACAGGCTCAACCCATAACTACAATTGAATTATTGCACAATTATTCAACATTAAACACGTTATGCAGCCCTGTGTTTTAGCTCCTAGGACTCGCACATCCGGAATAACAAAATATTATATAATTAATTCGGATCATACTGAATAAACCAGATTATACATTTTTATGTAGACCTAAAAATAATACCTACTGACGACATACGCCCTACAGAATACCGCGGCCATAATAACCTCGTGTTGAGTTCCCGGCGGTGAGTAGAATAGCCAGAGCTCACTGGAGAGTTTTTGTGCTGTCAGTGGGAAGACCAAAAGCTTGTCCTGCTTTGTCTTTTACACTGACAGCACAGACACTCTGTGCTTACTAGACCTCCATAGACCACGGTAACCACTTTCCATCAAGTGGGCCGTGTGCTTGTCTGTCAACCATGTGATATAAAAAAAATGCGCCTTGGTCTCCAGACCGGAATATTTTCAAGTATTGGCGTTCCCGGCCGGGGTGCGAGGAATATGTTTCAGATAATCTCACCTGCGGCCCACACAGTCGGCGTGCGTTTTAGTCGGTTCGAGTCCGATATAACCTCCCTCACCGGCCCCAGTGGTGGGGGTATCCGTGGGGATTTTGCGCATATTAAATAAAAAAAAATTGGCGTTCCGTCACGGAGGATCCACCAAGTACAGCATTACAGGCACTTTTCGTGATAACAGTGACAACGCTTATATTATATGCATTTACTTTTTCCCTTTTGCATTTGAGCGTCTTTGATTATCGAAAAAAAAAAAAAGTTTTCAGACTAATTACGAGTAACCTAACTGAACTTTAAATAATAGAAGTCTACTTTTCTGAATTCTCTTATGTAGAGTTATTATGACGCGAAGGTCACTGTACTAGTCGTTCATATTTATTCATTTCAACTTATCTTTGGAATTTAATGCCTAATCTTCTTGTAATTCTGCCGTAACATGCATAATTATCACATTATTTGCATGAAATTAACTCTGACGTAATTGTTACTTAGCCGAATGGCATGATAACCGCCTATTATCAATATTATGCAGAAATTGTGTGTAAATCCATGCGCATAAATAAGTTATGATTACATGCGGACTGGGGAACCTTCAAACTATAATAAGCTCACGAAAATTGAGTGTCACGAATATGCTCATGAGGCCATGAATCGTTTTTTTTAATTACACCAATGTAATGACACACTTTAATCTTGATTCAATATGTACAGAGGCGGATTTCCTATAGTGCTGTCTAGTGGACACTATGAGAATATGAGCGGTCTAATATTCATCCGAGGGTCAGTTTTCTAGAGGTGTATTTACTGTATGCATTTCGGAAATTTTGTCATCAATTCAAACACTGCACGGCAAGATATTTAGCTTACTTTACTTAACTGGATTGTATTTTAAATCTATGCTAATATTTACAGTAATAAAAAATAATAATTAAATAAAACAAAAGTATTTTAACTTTTATTTTATTTAATTACTAGCACCGCGCCGCGGTTTCACCCGCGTAAATCCTGATCCTATGGAAACATCGGGATAAAAAGTAGCCTATGTTACTCGCGAAGAATGTAGGTTTCTAATGCAAAAAGAATGATTAAAATCGGTCCAGTAATTTTTGAGTTTATTCGTTACATACAAAAATACAAATCTTTTCTCTTTATAATAATAGTATAGATTATTTGTATTATTATTTGTGGAATTCCTCCGCATCGCATGCATCTTGTGGTAGCGTTCCCAGAAGACTGGCAGCATTGCCACGTTGTATGGCAATGCTTATTCTCTGACCTAAGAAGAGGCCAGCCCTCTGGTCACGAGAAGCGTCGACCATACGCTTCGCAATCTCCCTGAAGAGATTGCAGGCGCTCGGACCCCACGGCTTACTTTAATTATATATCAAAATTCATAAAATTAACATTATTTCTCTCATAGCAGCTCTAATTAACTAATATTATTATTGATATTATATAGAAATTAAGCAATTTATAAAATTTAACCCCTGTTAGAATCTGACATTCGTAAACACCGGTGTAGAGTTTGTGATTACTTAACAAACAAATAGCTGACAAAACGAAAGTTAACGAAACACTTCCTTTTTAGGTACCTACTTTTTTAGATCCAATGCTGGTGTTAAGAATTAACGAATTATCCGCAACGCCACCATTGAGATAATTATTATAGAAAAGGCAGATTCACGCTGCACTGTGTTGCATCCGTGCCGGGCAATCATTCTTTATCATTCGGCAACACCGGGCCGTTTCCGTGTATTTTTTGCGCGGCTGTGTGTATTTTGTTTGGTTTTGCACTGTACTGCTACTTGCCTCGCAAAGAGTCGTGGTAACTGCTTACCGGACGCGTGTTTTACACACAGTGATTGTTTGACCGCGTCCCGTCCGTGGTTCGGTCACTACATGGGTGTCGATTTAGATACAAAACATTTGAATCGGTTCAGGTGGGATCCGAACCCGCGACCTTTACTTTACAGCCACCGAACCTCGCCTGAAGCCATACAAATTTTCCTATATATATACACTTTGCGCCGACGACGACGGTGGGCGCCATCTACCATCTGCTCGGAGTACTTTAAATTGGCCTTTATCCAACCTTTGTCCTTGAACTCTTTACTATTAAGTTTCAATTAATTTACTATGTCAAGTAGAAGCTATTTTGGTTTCTTAGATTCTTGTCAAGAGCCGTACCCGCATAATAAGTGGCTACCGTACCCTATGGAAAATTAATTAGAGAAGAAAGGAAGGCAACTCGCGGTGTCTGCTTACATTAATTAATTAGTTCATTGGGCATAGCTTCACGTGTGATGGATGATTGCCTAACACCACACATATCCACAATGCTATGTTTGTTTACACTTAAAGTAGGTAAATTATTCCAGTTGACGCTGTTATGCTTGTATTTGTACATATTGTCAATCACTAAACAGTCCACAACTGAACATAGGCCTCTCCCAATGTGGGCTGATGCTGGACGTCCTGTCTACCCCTGTAATCCTTTTAAGGTCGTCAGTCTATCTGGCTAGGGGGCGTCCCGCCTTCTCGCGATTTCCACTTTCCACCTAGGACTTGTCTGCTCCAGTGGCCATCGGTCCTTTTACAGATGTGGCCAGCCCACTGCCGCTTCAGCTTGCTTATTCTGCGAGCTGTGTAACTTTAGTTCTTTCTAGTCCTGCAAGGAACTCATCGCTTGTATGTATAAAACATTATTATGATTCCGATTAATCGGTCCTGCCAAGACCTACAGGGTCCAAGTCAACCTTGTGTGCACGCCTGCATGGGGTCTCTAAAGTAGGCTTTATTCTCGGTATTAAGGGGATAATGGCTACGTAAATCTAAGATAAACCAATAGAGAATGGCCCCAGGGCTCCAAAGTGCAAAATTCGAATACGGTCACTTTTACAGCTCAAATAATGTTATGACGGCCTCTGTGGTGCAGCGGTAGAACATTCGTTGCTACGCAGGGGACGCGGGTTCGATACCCGCACAGTGTAAAAATTTGTATGTTTGACTATATTTGCATTGGTCTGGGTGTTTTATGTTATAATATGTATGTATTTACTAAACAAAAGTATCTAAGTATGTTTATCCGCATTCTAGATTCCATAGTTAAGCTAGCTATGTTTACCATGGGTTTAGATAGCGTTGTGTAGAAAGTCGTAGAATATTTATTTGTATCTGTTTTCTTTTTATATCGTTAACCAAGGCTCGCGTTTTCATAATTACAAAAAAAAAGAATGCCATGTGTTTTAATGTAAATTAGTAATATAATATTAATGAGTAATATGGTGTTACGGTGTCGGCAGTAGACAGCGTCTAATGACGTCATCGTATTATTTAGCATGACAAACAACAGGTGGAATCGGATACATAATTATCACAATATTCATTGACAAACCTTATTAAAGACTTTCATCAACGTTCAATGGCGTCTTCCAACTTTAAGTGAGCTGTCAGCTGTCGCTTCATTCATTTATTATCTACAGTTAAACTAAAGATTCCGTGAAATGGCGAAAACGGGAATGAAGGTTATTATATTTGTCACTGTGAAATGCACACTCTTTTATTGAGAATTAAATACTATTTAGCATGATTTGATATTATTGAAGAGAAATTGACTACGTTCAGTTCATGGGCACTTTTAATGTCTTACTAGTGTAATACTCGCAGGGATATTTACCGTGTTTATTATTTTTGTTGAGCAACCGATACTTTATCATGCGGAAGGCAGAGGATCGGAAAAAATGGCGCACATTGGGAGAGGCCTATGTCCAGCAGTGGACTGCGGTGGGCTGATTGATTGATTGATTGATTGATTGATTGATTGAACCGATATTTCAGCGCTGTTTTAAAATTTCTTCTTGTATCTTAAGCTTGAGTTATTTACTTGCAAATCTGACGTTCATAAGTGTTAGGTTGTGATGTCCATGAATAAACATAAAATAACATAACATAAACTCACGCCTATATCCCCGAAGGGGTGGGCAAAGGTGCTAGCACCCACATTTCGCCAGTTTATGTTTAGGTCCCAATGTAATAGGTAACGAGCCTATTGAAATTAACCGGGCGCTTATAAACCTGCGATAAATACACACATAACTTCGAAAAGCATCGAAAAGTCATTGGTGTGTGCGATGGTAAAACCTGGGATCGAACCCGAGACCTTGTCTTAACAGTCCATTACCCATACCACTAGGCTACCGCGGTAATTTGATGAATTAAATATTTGTTTAATGGTTTTTCACGTCAACAGAATCATATATAATGGTTTTGATAATCATTAATCAGAATGACATTACCACTTAGTGGTTTTCGGTTAAGTATTTCTTGAATATCATAGATACTACATTATGATTTCGATTAAGATAGAAGAAATTGAAACGGTTCAGACGAGATTCGAACCCGCAATCTTTCCCTTACAAGATAGAGAAAGGTATGCTTGGATGGGATGGACATTCGAATATGTGGAAAGGATGGAGAAAGGAAGAATGACTGCCAAATTTAAGTGGCGAGGGTGAATAGACAATGCGGTAAAGGTGTAAGGCACTAGGTGTAAACACCAATAGGAATATATAAAGAAACGGACACAACCACAGTAGCCTAGTGGCATGGGTAATGGACCGCTGTGACGAGGTCTCGGGTTCGGTCCCAGGTTTTACCGTGGCACACACCAATGACTTTTCGATGCTTTTCGAAGTTATGTGTATATTTATCGCAGGTTTATACGTGCCCAGTTAATGGCAATAGGCCCGCCGCCTATTACATTGGGACCTAAACATAAACTGGCGAAATGTGTGCTAGCACCTCTGCCTACCCCTTCGGGGATATAGGCGAGAGTTTATGTTATGTTATGCAAAGAAACGGAAAGGAAATGGCAGCACTAAATAATATTGGTACGAGTCTACAGTTGCCTGATGTGGGATTATCTGCTTTCAATTGTGTTGTTTTATCTAAAAGTTGACCATATCTTATTCTTTGTCACCGTATAATCGCCCTCAAGTTCAACTAAATAGAGCGAGCAATATTCTTTATTGGTGGGAGCGAGTGAATTAAAAATGGCGGACAACGAATTTATCATTTCCATATAGCGTTACAAATAACTAAAGTATCGAAATGTATATTGTAATGTCGAACAATTTCACAGATTGCCATCAAAATGAGAACGATGTGAAAATTTATAATTTATTGGTGCATTAATACTTATTTATTTTTTAATGTAATTCACACGGAATACAGTAGTAGGTATTCCCGGAGACTAGACCAACTCTCCAAACCACCACCTCCCCCCTGTCATTCCCTCCCCCCGCCATGCCCTGTCTCTCGGCTTCAGGGTGGCCGTCGCGGCTAAAAAAAAAAAAAAAAAAAAAAGTTTGGTGTCTATTCGGGGGTTTTCGGCCATGCTGAGTCGATTGCGCTAATCCGTTTTCGCGTACGACGCACCGTTACAAAGTTACAGAAACGTAATCTGAGGTAATTGACGAACAATTGATAACGGCCGACCCTTGATAACGACCAGCCGTCGTCGCTCAATGTTATCTCGGGTCTGTTGTCTTTTTTGTCAATGTCTGCGTCATAGCCAATGATGACTAAACCTATGATGTAAACGGGTATGTATATGATTTAAAAAAAAGTCCTTTCGCAGTACTAATGTTCTTTATTATTTTCAAAACAATATTTGAATAACTTACTTAGTATGATATCGTTATACAGCGTATTGTTAGTGAACAGGTGCTGGAAATCGGCTAATGACATACCATAATGTTTATAGTATAAATACATTAAACAATATTCCCCACATACTGGAGTGTAATCGTTTTGGATTCGATTAGTGTTGTAATTCCATACTCTGCAATTTCGATCTAAAAACGTACGATGGAAACCTGTGGGTGCTCTACCATAGGAATCAAAGTACTGACCAACTCCATTCGCGTCTATGTGTATAGCAACCCAGTGAGAACCAGGCTTATTGTCGCTATCTAAGTTGCTTATGATATATGTAGGCATATCTACATGAATCGGCAAGCGATTTGCGGCATAAACATTACATTCACTTTTTGAATCCACTTGTCTCAAGTATCTCCGTATTTCTAATGTATTCATGATCGCGTTACGATGTTATCAGGCTCGTAGATTATAAGCAAATAATGAGATCAACAATAATTTAACATATTATAGGGTCTACAAAAACTTTTGTTTTAACTGTAACATGACGTACGAGCTCCCTTTGCTCGCTCCCGCGCATAATAATTTCACTCATAATGAACATTGACCAAATTGGTCTGGTCTATGACAGAGTATCTTAACATACACTGCATTTCGAACATTCACGGTAACATAATATATACAAACACATTGTTAATAAAACAAAGAAATACTTTGTATGAATATATTTTATTGAAAGGATCAATATACAATAATGCAGACTAATTTCTAAAACATATTTAATTCTAATACGCGCTTAATTCTAATACACACTTAATTTTAAAACATTTAAGTTTACTTAACTACTATAGTCAACAGAAATGTTACGGTTTTTATCGATTTCTATAACATTATCAAATTCTGCATAGACAATACAATTAATAGTTTGTGTTAAAGCCGTATCAAAGCGAACTTCTATTCTTACGCTACCATGTTTTATAAGGTTCCAGTGATTAGAAGCATTCGCTGATAAGTCAGGTGTTAAATCGAACGCTAGCAGACAAAACCCTTTGGAATATTGATCTCTAGATATCCCGTTGCCTTCCTTAAGGAAATGTATACCTGTACCCGAGAACAACGTATGATAACTAGAAGTAAAAATATTATTCCCAAATGATGGTTGTAAAGCTTTTGAAGGTATTTGTTGTCCGTCTATGTATAAACAAAATGTACTAATATCAAAATTTTCAAAGTTAAATGGGTTTTTAGAGAGATTTCCATTGAATGCTGCATTATTCACAAAACCAACTATACACCGTTTAGGTACTTGACCAAGGAATATGTTATCAAGAGTTTTACCCTGAACACCTGATGGTATCGTCAAAACTTTAACTTCAGCTCGTGTGATAGGATATTTAGCTGTCGTAGATGATAACACTTTTTGATGTGCAAGTAACACAGTTGGATTAATTCGTGCTCTACGAACAATCAGGGTTGCATCTGTAATAGTAACTTTAAACTTAAGGTCATGCGAAGAAGCCATTAGATTAAAATTTTCCCTGGAGCGAACTAATTTTACACACATATCAACACCATTAATCAAAAATTTTTCTTGATTAAATATATCACCATGAAGATGACCAATCATTTCTATTTCTCTACTTTCACTAGCCATTTGTTGTCTCTTTGTAAATCCCTCATTTTTATCATCCATCTCGTCCATTTTCCCAGCTACGTCTTCATACCAAAGACTGCATGATAGATGCGAGTTTTTAGCTGCAGGTGCATAGTTCAATAGTGTTTCTATGTAAGCTCGATAAGCATATGTATTATTTGGAGGTGATACAAGTTTTTGGTTTAAGTACACATCGAGTTGACTAAAAAGCGAATGTAACCAATTGTTAACTGGAGCAACTACTGCACTAGTAGCAAGTTTTGTATTATCCTGGGTTAATATTTTCGCTTTTAGTTGAAGTAAAGTATGAGATAAATCAACGTAGTCGTCGCCTGCTCCGGGTATTTGAAATTCAATAGGTCCATCGTCAGCAAGGGACGAAATGGGCTTATAGTGTATCCATATTCCACTTTCAATACTAGTTTGAGTTGTTGGTAATGCAAATAAATCTAGTTCAGACTTAACACATTCACAAGATTGACTATGTAAAAAAGACATAGTTAATTCGAAAATATATCTTTAATATGATCACTTTTCAATTTTTTTGCGGCTTTCACTCTCGCGGTTATCGAAGGAATGAATGTAGAAAGACGTTTCCGTTTCGTTATATATCCTGATCCAGACATGTTGATGCTATTTATTTTCTTATCAGCTCTGCGTTTCAAATTGGTACCGACCTCTTTGAGTCGGGATTTAATTGATTCCTCCATAGGACGTGCACTGACCATATCCGACAACAGACCAACGCCAGCATTTAAGGCTTCTTTACCAATTGCTTTAGCTCCACTAGATAGTAATGGAAAAACAGATCGAAATAATCCCCCAAGAAAACTTCCAATACCATGTCCTTTTTGATATGGTGCTCCCCTATAGATCACTCCTATACCTGATCCAGCTTGATGGGAATAATAGTGTTGGTAAGGACATGAGATATTATCATGTTGAGAATACATTATAATTTTTGAAAGTGAAGTTTAATGCACACTGTCCCGAATTGGAATGGTATCTTTTGACCAGTGGTTGATCTTATATCTATTTCAATGGTATCAAATTCTCTACGCATAACAGGCAAATAATGGGGTGGAGAAAAAACATGCATTTTATTAGCACCATAAATGTATTTCGAGGGATCTAATGGTATAATTCGTAGAAGTGGAGTCATCACATCGCCAACAATTTGTGGTTCAACTATATCACAATAAACAAATATTTGCGATGGTAAGCCTAAGTGTAAATTAGCCGGACATTTTCCTATATTTTTTTCTACTAAGTTTCTATTTGGTTCAAAACCTAATTGAAGGGCTAATCTGGATGATAATGTTATGGATTTTATATTTTCATCTGATACACTAACCACAACAAACTTTGATATCTCATCATAACGAAATGTTATTTTTTCTCGAATATTATTCATTGCCTTTAAAATGTGATTAATATTGTCATAATTCGTTGCTGGAATGTGTATTTTGTAATATATTAGAGATTCTTTTTTTTCATTAGGCATTTGTGCTAATTTTGCAATGTATATAACATTTTCATGTTCTTGAACCGTAAACATGGTGCATGGATACTGGAATTCCACAACGCCAACCTTCCATTCTCCTTCTAGTATTATTGGTTTTGGTAATTTTGTGGAAAAAATTGATGTTTTGTTATCTGGAAAGTATTCCATGGAACTATTACTTAGTAAAGTTAGATAAAAGCTTTGTTTGTTCATATTTCTTTCAAATTAGTAGCCAAGACCCAGCTATTAAATTTGTCTGGATAACCTCTCCACTTGACTAACACTTCTTTTCTAACACCAGAATATCGAGAACGTATTATTTTATCTACTTTAAAATTGGCAGTGGGGTCAAACATGATTTTCTGTAACTCTTTTTCATAGAAAGTTCCTATTATCTCTTCGCCCTCTAGGTCTTTAAGAGTGTATACTAACAACGGAGACCGGCGAATTACGGAAGATATTATGAATATTTCATCACTCCAGTTAGATTCATAACCTTTTTGAAATATATGTTTATGTCTCGTTATTCTGACAAACTCACCAACGCGAAACTTCGATAAAGCGATGTTAGAAGGTTTGTCTTTTCCTTTCTTGTAATATAAATTTTCCCATACAGTAATGATATTATCACGATTAACTTCAGATGGACACATTTTGATACTAGAATGATAACTATGATTATACGAGTACAGCAAATCTTGTAAAACATCAATATATTTATGCGTGTTCTTATGTGTGAAATACCGCCACATTTTCATCTTTAGAGTTCTCTGGAATCTTTCTACAATGCTTGCTTTAATATCAGGATTATTAGTAGTATAATAATTAATATTTTTTGAAGTAAAGTATTTTCGTACATCTTTGGATACGAATTCTGTCCCTTTGTCAGATTGTATATGTGTAGGTGTAACTTTAGCTTCCATGAATATACTCTCGAAACATGCTTTGATTGTTTCAGAGTTTTTCTTTTTCATTGGTCTCGCAAAGGCATATTTACTAAACACGTCAATAACACAAAGAATATAGTTGAACCCATCATTATAATTTGAGTAAGTTCTCATATCACTCAAGTCAGCCTGCCACAGTTCGTTAATATTAGATAAAATATATTTATTTCTTGAAAAGTTTCTTTGTACAGGTTTATGTAATGTATATGTTTCTTGTGACTTTAACCAGTTCTTCACATCATCTCTTTTCAATTTACCTTTCATTGCTTTGGTTAATTTGCTAAGGCTACTGTACCCTGCAGGATGTGAAGAATCATAATAAATCTTATTTAATTCTAATATGGGGTCCATTTTTCCCAATCTATTTTTCTTTTTATCTTTTTACGAAATTTACTTTCAGTTATTGGTGTCGAAAATAATTCATCTGCTGGGATTGAATCTTGATGCTCTTGTGATTGTAGCTTTTTAATATATTCAGATCTTTTTGTGTTACCAATATATATAAGCGGTACTTTGATTTCCTTTAAAGCTGTAGCGAATTTTTGCCATCCAGTAGGTTCACTATTTTTAAGTGTCCTCAATGAATCATTTACCAAATCAACAATATTACTTTCAGGAACTTTTTGACCATCTATAACCACAGTGCCTGTCTCATCCCAATTAATCTTATATTTATTCAAAGAGAGTAAGTTCAACAGTGATTCCCCCTTTTTTATATAGGATTTTGGTATAAGTTTTAAAATGTAATTAGATGTGTATGGTCCTTCATTAGTTTCTTGCAAACTTACTTCCTTTACTGATGTGTTAGAATGAACTGTAGATATATTATCTTCATCATCAGTAATATACTTCACCGATCTTTTCGAGTCTTGATTTATTATTGGTATTTCATAGGGTTGTCGCTCCTCTTTAGTGAAGTTTAAATATCTTTGTAGAGTTTGTAAATATAAAATACACTTCTTTCGATCATCCATATCGCTATTTAAAATGTTTTGCATATCTGTGTCTAAACGAGATAATGGAGTATCAACCGCGTTAGGTTGTTTTAACTTTTCTAATAGAGATGGATCGATGAGTAACATTTTTTTAGCATTATCCATTTTTCTTAGACAAGTGTACTAACCAAGGCACTTAGAACAGAACCCAAGATTAGTGGTAGAAATGCACCACCTTTTTGTATTATTAAATGTTTTCTAATTTTGTGTGATCCCTTCCGTACTATTTTTCGTAGAATATTTTTGTATTTTTTCAATTTTGATCTTTCTTTTTCTTTCAATTCTATTTTTCCTTGTAAAACGTTATGAATACATTCACAAATACAATTTATTTCTTCTTCATCGCAGGCTTTTAAAAGAGCTTTTTGATATTTTGGTTTAAGTGTAATCAGAGCGCTTAATAGGCCTTTATGCGTCTTTGTGCTTCCATGCATTGTTAGTAACTAATGGATATCTGTTGATTTCTACTATATTTAAACCCTTTTGATGGTATGTAAACAGTGCAATATCCATCACATGGAAATATCTTTGTTTTAATACGACACATGTCATTTGTTTCTTGTTTTAAATCAATCATAAGATATCCATGTGCATTGTTAGTTGCGTCTTTGTAAGAATCTTCCAAGTATTTTGGATTTTCTGGAAATACTTGTCGTGCCAAGTATCGTATTTGTGTTTTATCTCTTGGATTTTTAAAATAAATTATATAACTTGAATTCAGAGATATGTCTCGTTGACCTTTTCCCTGATGAAATAAATTTTGTGATATGTAAAACACACTTAAATTTCTATGATGACTTCCTTTTGTGAATATATCAACAATACGTCCATCAGACTCTCTCATTAAGTCATCAATTATTAGGAGTTGAGGATCCTTTCCACTAAACATAGTTAGATCTGGTATGCCTTGGATGTAATTAACATTTCGTATATTGTATAAAGGTTGCATTTCATCAAAACACCATGTTATTTGATCAAAATTTGTGTTACAAACATCTTTAACAAATTTTATAAAATTTGTTACAAAGACTGACTTTCCACATCCACTTGGACCAGCAACTATCGCAGTAAATGGATGATTGAAGTGGATCATTTTGAAAAACGTCTAAGTAAGTTAGGATATAGACAAAGAATGAAACAATTTGTTAAGAAAATAAGCATTTATATATTTTATTTAAAAAAAATATTACTTAAACAGACTTATAATGATAAACATTTATAACACAACCATAAAAACAAATTTACTATGTATATTTTATACATTTATTATACAATCTTATAATAGACAGACTTATAATGATAAAAATTTATGGCACAATATTATAAACAAATTTGTTAAATTTTATTTTATATAATTATTACACAATCTTATAATAGAGAGACCTATAAGGACAAACATTTATAGCAATCTTAAAAACATATTTATATTACAATTAAAGCACGAAGCAAGCGTGTTGCGGCAGTAGATTGTAGAATATTTATTATTTATATTTACAACATACATAAAAAGTTAAATGTTCTTAATTTTATAGTGCCCCCAAGCTAGGGTATTGATAGCGTCTTCCAATATGTATCGTTTAGTGTCATTGTGCGAAAGAGATATTTTATTAACTTTTTGTGTGTATATAGTATGTTTTATTGACTTAAATCTTAACATTTCACTATAATGTATTTTTTCTTCTAACAAACAGCTCTTATAATCATTTAAAGTAAATTTTTTTGTAACACATTTATTAACACCCTTTGCTTTAGCTATAAATTTATTTTGTACGTCCATAGCATACATTTTTGCTCGAAGTCCTACAAACTCTTTAAGAATTTTGCCATTGTTTTCGTCTTTAAAAAATCCTAATCGCTTTTTATTTATTAGAGGTAAACCATATATATTGTCAGGAGGATAATCGGATGTATCAAAGTAATTTTCTAAATTTTCTTTAATATCATGATAAAAATTATTGGTAAATATCTGGTATACTAAACTATCAGTATCTGTATATAATAGTTTAATATTTTCCATATATTTTTCTTTCATAAAATCATAATGAAAGTCATACATTAAAGTTTTTGAAATATCTAAAATACAAAATCCAAGGTAAATCGGTTTGTTGTATAAAACTTGTGTTTTGTTTAATTGTACAGCGATTAAGTCTTCTGAAAATACAGATAAACTATGAAATTCAGGTCTTGCTATTAAAGTTTCAGCTCCCTGAGTTTTCCCACAATTTGTCCAACGGTTCACTAATTTTACATTTACTCGTTTTAAAACATTTTCCATTGTTTTACCAAAAACAGAGTTATTCATTAATTTAAAGAAATCTTTTTCAAAATCTGAAGTTGCCAATGAACGCATGCGAGTGTTCAAATCTATATAAACTTTTAACCACGCTGATTGATTGAACTTAAGAATTTTGTGAACTTTAAGCAAACGAAGTCCTCTTTTCAAACATTGTTTAAGATTCCTATAATGAATGACATAGTTCTTTTTATCATTTAAATTTGGAATCAATTTTTTGTCTTTACTACCACCATAACATATATTTTCAGGACATAACGGCAGATCCGAATGTAAATCGTGTAAATGTTTTGGATATTCTAAGTCCACTTCCAAAATGAAACCATAATCAGCATCGTCAGGAACATGAAAGTTAGTATTAACATCAACCCATTCAAATTTTCCAGTAGGGAGACATTGAGACATAGCCCAACCGTAAAGGTTATTTGCATCCAGATACATTAGAAAAGAAGATGGTACAGAAGGATCATATTCTGACATATAAGAATTATTTGCTTTAGCATGTCTGTTACTACATTGAGATATACCACCGCGAATATTTTTTGCAATAAAAGTAATTTTGTTTATATCAGTTAACAACTCTAAATTTATTTTAGTATGTACTAACATGGCATCCCAACTCAAACCCGGTGCTGTATAATAATGGGCTGGGTCTAATTCATATGTTTTAAGACACACATCTCTAAAATTTTCAAATATATCGGCCAACAATAAAACATCTGTTTTTAAATATAAATCAGAGTATTCTTTCATATTTTTACAATGGAAATGATGCCATACATCTTGAGCATGCTGGTAATCATTTTCAGTAACATGCATATCAGTTAACGAACTATGAAATTTGTCAGGAGTAGGCAGACATGTTAAGTTTAAACATTCGAATGAAGTCATATATTCATAAGGATAAATACCTTTACGTATTAAGCGCCGAAAGTCTTCCTCACATGGAAAATTTAATTTGAGTTCTTTGAATTGTTCCAATAATAAATTTTGAGCCAATTTTTCTAAACTACTAGACATGAATTTAAAAGAATCAAGAAATCTTAATTTCATAACACGGTTATTAATATTTAATATTTTTGAAAAAGAAATGTACTTTTCTTTATTCTCAGGAATGATTTCTATATTACCATCTTCAAAATTGAGACCATGAACAATAAAATGCGAATCATAGTTACCCAAGTTATGTAGAAATATGGGTACGAAGTTTGGTACTCTATACTTTTTAGAACAATGTGTATGTCCAACTCCTTCATATAAACCAGTAAACCAATTATAACAAATCTCAAAATTTTCATTTAAACTATGATTACAAATATAACAGACTTTAGTTTGATTAGACATATTAATATTTTCTTCCGTTAATGGTAACGGACTTTTAACAAATGTATTTTTTTTACAGATATTAACTAAATCATCTTTTATCATTTTCATAAACATAAGTGCACAATCTTTACCAGTATGTGACCTATACTTTGAAAGCCTATCATCATATGAACATTTAATGTAATAGCCAAAGCTATACGTTTCATGTTTTTGGATGTTTTCGGTTGATGAATTATTTGGGTTATTAGAACATCCGTTAATAGGATTCAAAAAAGCTTCAAAGTCAGCGTATATTACGAAGGGTACTCTTAATTTTCGTTCATAATTGTTAAATGATATTTGGTTCGAAGGTGTTAACTCATTAAACCAATTACTTTTTTTATTAGATTCCGATGGTAGTTTTGTTGAAATATGGAAACAATCTTTTTCTTGATGTTGTTTTAAATTATTATGCGATGTAAAGTTTAACAAACAACCATCACAAATATGAACTGCACATTTACTTGATGAAATTTGTTGAGCGACTAACCTTGAAATATTTTTTATATAACAATAATGACCTCTGTTAGCCTGAGTTATGTATAATAAGTTTAAATGGATGTTTTTTTTTTCTTTTGTAAAATATAACGGGCCAACCACAATATTTTTCTTTTTTCTAGAATCGTAATCTAAACCAAAAACATTTATACTAATATCGTTAAGTTTTTCAAATTTATTAATGTCTTTCAATTTTACAGGAAATGAAATATTACCAAATTTTAATTTATTTTTATAAGGAATATAACATGTTACCCTGTCAACATGGGTTTTAGCTGGATATAATGCTGATAAAACTGCCCATCGAAAACATTCGTTATCCCTATTTTGCACATTTATTACTGCTTTTTTAACTTTTATGTCTAATGGTAGGTCTATGTAGAAAGAGCCCCGCAATGGGTTAAATTTATTAACATTCATATCCATGTAATTTATTTTTAGTAAACTCCAACCACTATCTTTTTTTTCAAAATTTGAAATTTTAGTACTTATTTCAGAAGTTATTAAAGAAAAAATCATATCTTTATCATCACCACGACTGAAAACGTAATTAGTTATTTGGAAGTCGAACGTGTTACGTAAGTTTTTAGTTAGCTGTATAAAGTCTGCATTGAGGATAAAATTTACTTTTACAATAAAAAGATCTATGATACATCGTTCAAGTAAAGTAAATACGACATCTTTGATTTCTTTTAAAAATAATTCAGGTGTTTGAAAAGGTCGTGGATTGTTGTCAATAATGATATCAGATTTAATTCTATACGTAATAACTCTATTTCCGAAAGCACTTTCAACTATTTTAACATTTCTTAACTCTGAATCATTCTTTAAAGAATTATTTTTATGTGTATTACTTTTCAAATGGTTACTCAAAAATTTTTTTTTTATCGACACATTGCACTGTGAACATTTAATTGTATCATAACTTTCTGTACTCACAGTTTGAAAAAACACTGATGATGTGGATGGTGCTTCAAGATGTATTCTTTTTGCAGTTGAGTCTTCTTCTGTTGTTGTCACAGATTCTGATTTTCTTTTTCCTTTTCCAGTTTGTGATATATGAAATTCCTGGTTGAATTCAGATGACATAAAATCTAACGACACTTCCTCAGCAAGCACCACGAGTTCCGAATTATATAAGTCACAGTTTAATGTATCCATGGTGTATCACTATTAATCTTTATATTTAACACAAGGATTCTTGAATACGCACTGTTTTACTAGATAGATTGTACTACACAATAGTTCATACACTATCAAAACTAAATTAAGGTAGAAGTCTCTGTGTATCTTCACTACTTCAATTATTCATGAAGTATTTAGCACAATCTTCGGTAGCAGCGAGCTGTTTAGTTATATCGTATATGATATCACGTACATTGTTTAAATTCTTGTCCCCATCGTTTGCTGTATAATATTTTACACGCAGCTCGGCATGTTTCCATAGCTCCGTCGGTGCAATTTCTTTAGTCTTCTTCAGATCGTAAATTTCAATTTTTACGAGGTGGGATGCATTATCTCCATCGTCATTGTTTGTAGAGATATATGCTGTACCCCCGTTTGATAAGCGTCCAACAGTAGATGACTTTTTGGAGGCCTTCTTCTTCTTCGATTTCTCAAAGAATTCCTCTATGTCTTTCTTCCTTTTTAGTAGAATGGCGTTCTTTACTTTGTACTCCAGAGTACCTTCTTCATCACTGCGCTCATCCTCTTCCCCTGGATAGTAAAACTGTTTATATGTATTATCTAGAAACTGAAACAATATAAAATATCTTTTTGAAAAATTTGACATGGACACACGAATAAAAAAGTATAAATGTAATTAAGAACACTATTTGAAATATGATAATACTTACAGCCATAGTAACCACAACGTATAAACAGCACACTGTAATGTATGAAGAATACTATGATATTCAGTTATCAAACTTGTACTTTGGTCTTTTTATTATAGTGTACTAACTTATCCACTGTTGACGACGTTTTAACTGAGTTTAGTGAGAGAGAGGGCTCTCTTTTATACACAGCCCGTCTCTCGTTGCTTTTAGAAACGTAGTAATGATATCCTCAGATAATTTACCTTCAGATAGCAAACCAATTTGTTTGAATTGTAAGCTAAATACCTCAGATAACTGAACTTTTTTGTTGTATTCGATAACCACAAATCCCTACCTACTTAGTCATATTCCCAGATAACAGAAATTTTGCTTATAACGAGTGGTCATTACTTTAGATGACACATACATTTTTTGTTTTGGTAGCGACTGACTCGTTCTAATTGTTTGCTGACGACCTTAAATTTAAAGTTACTATTACAGATGCAACCCTGATTGTTCGTAGAGCACGAATTAATCCAACTGTGTTACTTGCACATCAAAAAGTGTTATCATCTACGACAGCTAAATATCCTATCACACGAGCTGAAGTTAAAGTTTTGACGATACCATCAGGTGTTCAGGGTAAAACTCTTGATAACATATTCCTTGGTCAAGTACCTAAACGGATACACCGTTTAGGTACTTGACCAAGGAATATGTTACACACATTCCAGCAACGAATTATGACAATATTAATCACATTTTAAAGGCAATGAATAATATTCGAGAAAAAATAACATTTCGTTATGATGAGATATCAAAGTTTGTTGTGGTTAGTGTATCAGATGAAAATATAAAATCCATAACATTATCATCCAGATTAGCCCTTCAATTAGGTTTTGAACCAAATAGAAACTTAGTAGAAAAAAATATAGGAAAATGTCCGGCTAATTTACACTTAGGCTTACCATCGCAAATATTTGTTTATTGTGATATAGTTGAACCACAAATTGTTGGCGATGTGATGACTCCACTTCTACGAATTATACCATTAGATCCCTCGAAATACATTTATGGTGCTAATAAAATGCATGTTTTTTCTCCACCCCATTATTTGCCTGTTATGCGTAGAGAATTTGATACCATTGAAATAGATATAAGATCAACCACTGGTCAAAAGATACCATTCCAATTCGGGACAGTGTGCATTAAACTTCACTTTCAAAAATTATAATGTATTCTCAACATGATAATATCTCATGTCCTTACCAACACTATTATTCCCATCAAGCTGGATCAGGTATAGGAGTGATCTATAGGGGAGCACCATATCAAAAAGGACATGGTATTGGAAGTTTTCTTGGGGGATTATTTCGATCTGTTTTTCCATTACTATCTAGTGGAGCTAAAGCAATTGGTAAAGAAGCCTTAAATGCTGGCGTTGGTCTGTTGTCGGATATGGTCAGTGCACGTCCTATGGAGGAATCAATTAAATCCCGACTCAAAGAGGTCGGTACCAATTTGAAACGCAGAGCTGATAAGAAAATAAATAGCATCAACATGTCTGGATCAGGATATATAACGAAACGGAAACGTCTTTCTACATTCATTCCTTCGATAACCGCGAGAGTGAAAGCCGCAAAAAAATTGAAAAGTGATCATATTAAAGATATATTTTCGAATTAACTATGTCTTTTTTACATAGTCAATCTTGTGAATGTGTTAAGTCTGAACTAGATTTATTTGCATTACCAACAACTCAAACTAGTATTGAAAGTGGAATATGGATACACTATAAGCCCATTTCGTCCCTTGCTGACGATGGACCTATTGAATTTCAAATACCCGGAGCAGGCGACGACTACGTTGATTTATCTCATACTTTACTTCAACTAAAAGCGAAAATATTAACCCAGGATAATACAAAACTTGCTACTAGTGCAGTAGTTGCTCCAGTTAACAATTGGTTACATTCGCTTTTTAGTCAACTCGATGTGTACTTAAACCAAAAACTTGTATCACCTCCAAATAATACATATGCTTATCGAGCTTACATAGAAACACTATTGAACTATGCACCTGCAGCTAAAAACTCGCATCTATCATGCAGTCTTTGGTATGAAGACGTAGCTGGGAAAATGGACGAGATGGATGATAAAAATGAGGGATTTACAAAGAGACAACAAATGGCTAGTGAAAGTAGAGAAATAGAAATGATTGGTCATCTTCATGGTGATATATTTAATCAAGAAAAATTTTTGATTAATGGTGTTGATATGTGTGTAAAATTAGTTCGCTCCAGGGAAAATTTTAATCTAATGGCTTCTTCGCATGACCTTAAGTTTAAAGTTACTATTACAGATGCAACCCTGATTGTTCGTAGAGCACGAATTAATCCAACTGTGTTACTTGCACATCAAAAAGTGTTATCATCTACGACAGCTAAATATCCTATCACACGAGCTGAAGTTAAAGTTTTGACGATACCATCAGGTGTTCAGGGTAAAACTCTTGATAACATATTCCTTGGTCAAGTACCTAAACGGTGTATAGTTGGTTTTGTGAATAATGCAGCATTCAATGGAAATCTCTCTAAAAACCCATTTAACTTTGAAAATTTTGATATTAGTACATTTTGTTTATACATAGACGGACAACAAATACCTTCAAAAGCTTTACAACCATCATTTGGGAATAATATTTTTACTTCTAGTTATCATACGTTGTTCTCGGGTACAGGTATACATTTCCTTAATGAAGGCAACGGGATATCTAGAGATCAATATTCCAAAGGGTTTTGTCTGCTAGCGTTCGATTTAACACCTGACTTATCAGCGAATGCTTCTAATCACTGGAACCTTATAAAACATGGTAGCGTAAGAATAGAAGTTCGCTTTGATACGGCTTTAACACAAACTATTAATTGTATTGTCTATGCAGAATTTGATAATGTTATAGAAATCGATAAAAACCGTAACATTTCTGTTGACTATAGTAGTTAAGTAAACTTAAATGTTTTAAAATTAAGTGTGTATTAGAATTAAGCGCGTATTAGAATTAAATATGTTTTAGAAATTAGTCTGCATTATTGTATATTGATCCTTTCAATAAAATATATTCATACAAAGTATTTCTTTGTTTTATTAACAATGTGTTTGTATATATTATGTTACCGTGAATGTTCGAAATGCAGTGTATGTTAAGATACTCTGTCATAGACCAGACCAATTTGGTCAATGTTCATTATGAGTGAAATTATTATGCGCGGGAGCGAGCAAAGGGAGCTCGTACGTCATGTTACAGTTAAAACAAAAGTTTTTGTAGACCCTATAATATGTTAAATTATTGTTGATCTCATTATTTGCTTATAATCTACGAGCCTGATAACATCGTAACGCGATCATGAATACATTAGAAATACGGAGATACTTGAGACAAGTGGATTCAAAAAGTGAATGTAATGTTTATGCCGCAAATCGCTTGCCGATTCATGTAGATATGCCTACATATATCATAAGCAACTTAGATAGCGACAATAAGCCTGGTTCTCACTGGGTTGCTATACACATAGACGCGAATGGAGTTGGTCAGTACTTTGATTCCTATGGTAGAGCACCCACAGGTTTCCATCGTACGTTTTTAGATCGAAATTGCAGAGTATGGAATTACAACACTAATCGAATCCAAAACGATTACACTCCAGTATGTGGGGAATATTGTTTAATGTATTTATACTATAAACATTATGGTATGTCATTAGCCGATTTCCAGCACCTGTTCACTAACAATACGCTGTATAACGATATCATACTAAGTAAGTTATTCAAATATTGTTTTGAAAATAATAAAGAACATTAGTACTGCGAAAGGACTTTTTTTTAAATCATATACATACCCGTTTACATCATAGGTTTAGTCATCATTGGCTATGACGCAGACATTGACAAAAAAGACAACAGACCCGAGATAACATTGAGCGACGACGGCTGGTCGTTATCAAGGGTCGGCCGTTATCAATTGTTCGTCAATTACCTCAGATTACGTTTCTGTAACTTTGTAACGGTGCGTCGTACGCGAAAACGGATTAGCGCAATCGACTCAGCATGGCCGAAAACCCCCGAATAGACACCAAACTTTTTTTTTTTTTTTTTTTTTTAGCCGCGACGGCCACCCTGAAGCCGAGAGACAGGGCATGGCGGGGGGAGGGAATGACAGGGGGGAGGTGGTGGTTTGGAGAGTTGGTCTAGTCT
Organism: Eilema griseolum; assembly: GCA_963662185.1. Taxonomy (NCBI): domain Eukaryota; kingdom Metazoa; phylum Arthropoda; class Insecta; order Lepidoptera; family Erebidae; genus Eilema; species Eilema griseolum. The sequence continues at coordinate 7,266,319 of OY759232.1, forward strand.
CCGGGAATACCTACTACTGAATACATTCCTTTCATTTCCTAAGGTTAAGATGTGAAAGATGTTATTTGTGAATCGAATTCTATGATAGCAGATTCTATGATTCAGAATCTATGGTAACTTCTATGAAATATAGAAGTACCTATGACGTCACACTTCTTCTTTTTCCAATAATTTACCATTTAGTGAATGGGCGTATGATAAAATATGGAAAAAGAAACTAAAAAATAAGGACAGACATAATTTTTCCCGCTTTTTTTACTATTTGTATTAGTTGAATTAAGTAATATATTTTAACTGTCATTAATCGTTAGGTGGACGATAAAAAACGAATAAAAACGAAAAAATAAGAACTGACGTAATTTTTCCCGCTTTTTTACTATTCTTTATTAAATAAGCTCAGTTAAGTAATATCTTTTAACTATAGGTAAGTAAGCAATTGAGGTAACTATTAAACTCTTTGATAGGCCTTATGCAATTTACAAACAAAGGCACAAAACTCACACACACTTTCCAACTATTTCTACGAGCACATAAAGGCTCATTTGAGAAGCATTTCTTTATTAATATAATCGTTACGAGTAATATGAATATATTTACGGATCGGATGTCCGGGTGTTACATAGCAGATGTATTTCAGGCCGTGAGTACAGCATTCAACTTGTGATTCTCATACACTTGATAATGATAAGCAATTTCAGAAGTGCTTTTTTTATACAACTTAGGTGACAGACAAGCACACGGCCCACCTGATGGAAAGTGGTTACCATGACCCATGAACGTGTGCAACACCAGTGGAGTCACATCCGTGCTGCCGATCCTGTATGTGCCGTCAGTGTAGAGGACAAAGCAGGACAAGCCTTTATTTTTTTTGCTTATTGCTTATTATTGCCTTTCGGGGATAAAGGCGTGATTATATGTATGTATGCATCTGTGTCATTGGGTATATTGCAGCAATTCACTACAGTACCCCTAGCACGAAAAGCTATTGTTATCGTATCGTTAACGTATCGAGAGAACGGAGCATTGCGATTGGCCGGCTTCACAAACACACACACACACACACTCTCTCTCACACACACACATACACACACACACACATACAGGTTCGTAGAAGGCAGGCGGCCAATCGCAATGCTCCGTTCTCTCGCTACGTTTACGATATCTTTTCGTGCTAGGGGCACTATTAGTGAATTGCCGTAGGTAATATGACCAATGTCAAGTAAAAACACACGTACATATAATCACGCCTTTATCCCCGAAAGGTTAGGTAGAGGTGAATTAACACCCACATTTCACTAATCATTGTTTTTGACCCTACGTAATAGGGATAAGCCTATTACCGTTTTCCGGGCACTATTGTTGACTCAAGCCTTGTGTCTGTGTTCTCTGCCGGGAACCACGCGGCTATCTCAAGTCAAGTAAATGTCTATAAAATTATTAATGGACGCCATTGTAAAGTTTTTCAAGAAATTCTACCAGAGCCACGTTAGCCACGCCAGTAATATTCTTTCCGTTTGACATCCGGTGGTCGATCAGGACGTGTGATTGATTGAATTTTAGGGGACATGGCTTATTCTGAATATGTATGTAGTTCTAGTAGTAGAATGTAGTAGGCATTCGTCATGCTACTCCACAATACAAATAAATTGCCAATTGTCCAGGAGGGCAGAGGTTTATTTCCTACTCTTTATCTTGATTTTGTGTACTTCACTGCTATCCACTGCCGTCTATCGTCTCAACCGGAGTAAATCCAGCGTCAGAGCTTTGTCCTTCAAAAAGTTGGTGTATCGTGTTGCCGTTGAGATTCACCAGGACCCTGAATATCTTGGGATACACCCTCGATGTAAGTACGATCAATAACCTTTAGCGCATTGGTCGCATCGCAATAAATGACGAATCTTCAGTAATGACTGTATTGCGAGAAAGTCCGTTTAGATTCGGAGTCAACAGGTGCTCTTTGATAAACTGTGGTTATCTGTTACTATAACCCTTAAGGTTATCTGTACCAATTAAAGTATTAAAGATATCAAAAGTTTTATTTTTAATAAAGGACGGTACTTATGACATGTCATGTAAATGTCATTGTAAACCTTTGAGGATGCCGTAAGGCGAAACCGGTCAGGTGTAATAAGTAATGTGGAAAAGTACAAGTGAGTTATCAATATGTGTAACAACAAATTCCACCAAGTGCCATCAATCTACAGTATAATAGTTATAAGTACCGTGGATCATTCACTTTGCTAATGCTCTGGTGAACCCATCTAAGATAGACGCTTGTATCTATTAGGAGTGAGTAAATGGACTATTTTTGATTGTCGATTTTTTAGAGCTTGTTTATTTTTTTTCCGTACCTAAAAAACGAAACCCTTATGGGAGGATTACTTCGTTGTTCGTCTGTCTGTCTGTCTGTCAAGACTTTTTTCTCAGGAATGCGTGGAGGTATTAAGTTGAATTTCATACCACATACTTAAGTCTGTAACATATTAAAACTGTGCAAGAATCAAATTTCAAATAAACGCATTCAAAATATATTACAGTTATACAGCTAAAGCTATTTGGGTTCACACAGTGTGAAAATTGTACCTAACCTGTGTTGCATTTATTGTACTTACATATTGTGAGGATCAAAATAAAATATTTTTCTTTCTTTCTAAAGTTACGAAACCCTCGATGCGCGAGACTAGCTTGTTATAATTCTGATGAATCGAGAACGTGATTGAGCGATATTTGTTATAATTTCCGCGGTACTGATCCGTGGGTTTTTGTTTTCCTCGCACCCCGGCCGAGCCAGGGCCATCTCTCACGATCTGGCCCTCTCCTCGGGTGTGTGGGGACTACAGAGTCCCCAACTCGTCCCCGGAAAAGGGGAGGCGCGCCGCTGCGGCCTGCTTCTGCCAGGGTTGCCTTCGTACGCGGGCAGCTTGGCTTGCGATCCTTCGTCGCTCCCGCTGCCGCACTGATCCGTGGGTTGAATCAAAGTTTAAAATGAGAACGTCTGCGATGATTTTGTATTAACGATAAATCATATCAAGCTTTATTGGCACCGTTGAGCCCTTTGTTTATAGCTTAACAAAGCAAGGCCTACGAGTTTATTAATTTGCATTACGTAGGGACCTCCATTTGTTAGTAGAACCCAGTGGCTTTCTTGTTTATTATTCGCGAACCACATAAATAAATATTCTATTGGGGACGTCATGTATATATCTTCAATATATAAGTTTAAAACTAAAACCCGATTACTGAAAAATCACGTTCTAAAAAGTAATAAGTAAGAAATATCAAGGATAGCCATGGTCATATACCACTTTACCCCAGAATGTATTGTTTTGTTAGATTAAGTTATACCTTTAGTTTTTGTAAAAGCACAAGATTCTTTATGAAAAATCGACATAAAAAAATCTAAATAATCCCAAAATAATTTACACATGAAAGAGCCCAATAATGCTTATTTGTGTGGTGTGTGCGAAAAGGGAGCAAATAGCACGTATCTAAACAAAATGGGTGTGGGGTTGTACAAGGCCCTGCCAATGTCCTTGAGGTCCAAGCCGAGCTCACTTGCAAGTCAGAGACCTGCTAAACAACAACCGGAGCTTTGGCTCAGGCTTTCCTTTCAAAATTCGACCTCCAGAAGTTACTCCTGCTCGGAAAAGCTGACATAAAAATTAAATACTATAAGTGTGCCTCAGGACCTGAAATGCACATATTAGTAGTGAACGCAGCCACTACGCAGGAGGCACGGGCTCGGTCCCCGCTCAGTGCAAATATTTGTATGCATGAATATGGCTTCAGAGAGCACGTTAAGCCGTCAGTTCCGGTTGCCATGCGAACATCTATGGCAGTTGTTACAGGTAGTTGGAGCCCTAGAAAGTCTAAAAACTGGTCTAACTGCAATAATTGGGTTGTGGAGGTCAGATGGCAATCGCTTCATGGAAAATATCGAAGTTCAGCCAAATCCGCAGTACGACCCGAAAAAGCGAACCCCAGACTCCGGGGTGAAGGTTTCGGATGCGATTGCGATTAACGCTAAGACCAAGAAGAAATTAAGAAGAAGGCTCTGAAATACAAACTTTACAAGCAACGATATCATGACGACGAAAAGCCTCTAAACGAAATATGAATACAGTATACAGTCTTTTCCATACCAATTATCATTTAAAAAAACTTTGAAACAAAATTAAAACTACTCTTTTAAATATAGATAGTTAACACCTTGAACAAAATCAAATCGAATCACCGTAATCAACTTTGTACGTATCCAAAAATAACATTTAATATTTCTGTTCACACCAGAAATTGTAATTTACCGATACAATCTTGTAGCATATTAATATTTCGAAATAATTGCTTCTACTATCATAAAGACGCATCTTCTGTACGTACATTAAAATATAAAAATAGAGGAGGCTGTAATAAAATTGAATAAAAAATGGAAGCGATGATGAATATCTCGCAAGATTGCTGTTTACAACGTATGTATTCATGAAGCAGGCGGCCATTTGAAACTGTACAATAAATAGTATGGGAACGGATTGCATTATTTATCTGTGGTTCCGTATATGTATACTTTTTATTCAACCAATGAGGTAAAAGTGGCTATCCACGAATCACCCGTTTCATATTAAGCAGGTAAAAGGCAGTGGTCATGTAAACCGTCTGTAGGTTTCAACAAATCTCCCCAACACCATTATAACATCGAAAAAAGTGTAAATAAAAGAGAAACATTTAGATATAGTTTCCTTGCAATGTGCAAAATATTATTGAATTTTCATAAACTTACACAATTAAGAGGTATCCGAGTTTTATAATATCTACCTATAGACTAAGCTAGAAATAGGTATTTTCTTACCGATAGTACGAAGGAATCTTATAGTTAAAATATAGACCCGTGTTCAACAAAAACACTGTAATATCTCAGTCCAATGAACTCTTTCCTATATTATTTACACTGTGGCATTATCTTATATTTGTCGTGATTCTCAGAGATGGTCCTTCTCTAGACAGGCAGTTCCTATTTTAGAACCAGCTGTGTCATAATTCGCCTTTAATATCGTTCAGTTTGTTATTTGAAAATCTATTCCGTATGTTTTGACGTCTCTGGGATGAAGTCTTGAAATGGCTTTTTCTAATGCGGACATGGAACACCAAAAAGCTAAACTATTTCAGTGAAGAATGATGCAATGTCCCTTAACCTAGTAATTTGATGTGAGAGTTTTATAACTTCCCTTTTGTAATGCCCGGTACAGACCAACCGTGCGAATGTGAACTTTAGTATGTAAGTGAACGAAATGAACGAGAATGCATACGATTAATAGTGGATTTCATAAATGACCGTGATCAAGTCGAACTAAATTGAGTTCTTACATTTTTCATTGAATAAATTATTTTTCTATTGAAGAAATCAGCCTAATATACAGAAGTTTTACTGATGAAATGGGGAAACGAAACGAAAATGTGGTTGGGTATCTATTTACAAGCTTGTTATCATTACAAGCTTCTATTTAACTGATTTATGATTTTAAGCTACATTGTATGAGTTTGAAAGCAATGACATGATACCCATTGATAATCTAATGAAAAACGTGTTTCTTAATTGTTTGCTCACTCATCTCACAGAATATCATAGGTTGAAATTCATAAGCGGCAAGCGACAATAACTTTTCATACAAAAAATCCTAAAGGACATCAAAAATACTTTACAGCACTGTGATTTTCCTGTCAACAGTCGTTGTCACTTACACTTTTTAGCTTTTGACAGTCGATATTATGTTTTTCTTGTAACGATTAATTAAATACATACTTTCAGATATATTAACGCAAATTACTAATAAGTAAGTACCATTAATTCGTATTACAGCTATCGTTGACAGGTTGGCGTGCTTTACTTAAGAAAGAAAACGTTCTTCATTACCAATATTACAAGAAGCGTAAAAAATTAATTGCTAACTTGCAAGTGAAAAAAAAAATTATAACGTTGCAAAAAAGATGGAATTTTAATGGCACGCCATTGTCGTGTTTTAGTTCTAATATATAAAATTCTCGTGTGTGTGTTTGTCTGAAAACTCCTCCGAAATACCCGACCGTTACATGTGATATTTTTTTACATATTTGGTACCTAGGTCTGAGAATCGGTTATTAACTATTTTTAAATCTTTAAGTCCACCCCAAAGATTTTTTTTTCACTTTATAGACTAATTTTTTCATTTTTTATTTATTGTGATTTGGCATTGACAAATATCAAAAAATAAATATTTACCCTTCTGTTAATTTTAATAGTGACAAAATAACATTTGCCGTGTCACCTAGTATAATATAATATAATTTATTTAGCTTGCCTTACCCACCATAATATCGTGAAGATTTATAGTCAAAACGCGAATTCTTAGATGGGTGAGATTAGGGATGAGTTCATTACCTCTCAACCCTAACGTCAGTCTCGTTTAACAGGTGCACTTGCAGGTGAGATTAAAGATGTATTGCCACTTCCAAGACAGTAGGTATCTGATTAAAATGTGAATATGTTCTGACATTTCATCATAATTGCACGGTATTCTACTCTAACAAATTGTAGCATCCATCAATTATCCAATTGTAGCATCGTACGGCCATGAAGACATGAAGTATGTGACTGCATAATTAATGGTTAAGTCAAGTGCACATGCTAAAGTGTCTTTAAGTGCCTTGACGCTGTAAGTAGATTTGGATGTAAAATAATTGATACATATATTATTATCATATCAAATAATATTGTCTTTATGTGGTCTGTGTGTGTAGTGTTATGTTGCCATTGTTGGTGTATATGGTTGTGGTTCTACAAAGAACTTCAGGGCCAATTTCACATGCAAGCTGTTGCATCTGAACATTGATGAATGAAGCTATGGCGTGGGATTTCGCTCTCGAGGTGGGGGTCAAACAGCAGTGTATTTCGCGTAATTAGTGTATAAATAGTAAAATTACACATGATAAAATCTAATAAAAATAGTTCAATTGATATGAACAATATTAAAAATTATAATTAAATTTTGCTTTACAATGCATTTCATTTGGGAGAAAAAAAAAGCCAATGAGGCTAGTTATTGAATTCGTTTCCCTTCGTTCACGTTCGTTCGTATAGTCTGTCCCCGGCTTAACACCAATCCATCTATTGTTGAAGTTAAAATGCTTGGCACTCTATTGCATTCCTCTTGTGGCTTATTTTTAGCGCTGAATCGGCGTTTAAATGCATTGTCGTAAATGAAATAAATCAACAAAAGTGAAGGAAGTGTCAAGAGAAATATGTGTTCGAAGGATGTTAATCTTGACAAACACAAATCGATTAAGAAATAGAATCGAAATGAATAGTTAGCACACTAGATGCTATAAACAGAAATCGGTCAAACTCACACGAAGGGTTCCGTAACTTTTTAAATATTTTTGAGAAAGAAATAAGAACAATTGTTACATTTTTTTTAGTTGTAATACTTGTAATTGTAATAGTTGTAATACCTACTTGTAATCGGTCAAACTCACACGAAGGGATCCGTAACTTTTTAAATATTTTTGAGAAAGAAATAAGAACGATTGTTACATTTTTTTTTAGTTGTAATACTTGTAATTGTAATAGTCATATATATAGTATGTCACTGGACTTCATAAAGAGTAAATTCGATTACCAGGATAAGTGATCAGTCCTTGAAGTTGAATGCTGATTGTGCCATGAGTCATGAGACACTAAACAACGGTACAATCACAATGACCGGGCTGCGTAACAAAATCTCAAGTAACAATATTTATTTGCGTGATTTAAAATCGAAAGTGAGCAAATTGTGCAAAGATAATTGCGCATCAAACAAGTAGCCGTTGATTATTGAAGTTTGTTATGGTGTACAATGGGCCAACTAAGATGGCTATAAGCAGTCGTTGTCTGGGCGAGGAAGAAGGATGGATTATATAGTGTGTGTAGCGTGGTAGACCTCAGGAAATATTGTGTCTTTCTTTTCATGGAATTTATATGACCAATGTTTGACAGTTGGTCTGTTACGCAAACTAATCATAGTAGATCAACATATCCGTATGAAATAGCGATCTTCTTTGTGAAGGTGTCTTACCTGATGAAATGCTCCAACCAAATTAGTAATTTGGTACGAATTTCAATTTTTTTTTTGTATAGGACACGTCAGTTAGACTTCGCCTTGCCTGATGGTAAGCTGAAGGCAAAGTCCCAAAAAAGAGGGTCACCATTACTTACACATACCGTGTGACAATGGTGACACTCAGCTTGACGGCCTCATCATATGCTTTTTCACGCCCCGCTTAAAGGACCCGGGACTGTAGGAAGAAGGAAACACGTGAGCTGGTAATGAATTCCAGGCCTTAATGGTGCGACAGAGGAAAGAGTCTCCGAACCGCTTGGTTCTTGATCGGATGTTTTGCACCGTGTGCGGATGACATCTAAGACCTGCACGTGTTGTCCTGTGTAGGAAAGGGGAGGGTGGGACTAATTGGAAGAGCTCATCAGAACACTCCCCATGGTACAGACGGTAAAATACAGCCATGGACGCAACATCTCTACGCATCTGTAAAGGTTCTAGGGTGTTCGTGACCTCGGGATTCCCAATGATGCGGACCGCACGTCGCTGCAACCTGTCGAGAGCATCTAATAAGTACTTTGCTGAACCATCCCAGAGATGCGAGCAGTATTCCACACAGGAGCGAATATGGTGGAATTAGTGTTATTTTATGATTGTTTCTCAATCACATATATGCTTAGCTTTCGTGGCATCCTACGCGGCGTGGCGGTAGTGAACGAGCCAGCTACGCAGAAAGCGCGGGTTCGATCCCCTCTCAGTGCAAATATGCATGAATATGGGTATTTGCATTGGTCTGGTCGTGCCTTGGAGAGCAACACACGTTAAGCCACCAGTCCCATACCATACCAATATCTATGGCAGTCGTTACGTGTAGTTGAAACCCTAAAAAATCCAACAACTGGTTTAGCTCCAATGCTTTCGATATCGCCTTTGGGTTGTGGATTTCAGATAGCAGTCGCTTCACTATTTTTTTATACCACTTAGGTGGCAGACAAGCAGACGGCCCACCTGATGGGAAGTGGTTACTGTGGTCTATGGACGTGTGCAACACCAGGGGAGTCACGCTCACACATGCGTTCACTGAATATGCCGAGGTTTAGCCAAATCCGCAATTAGACTGTTAAAGCAGATCCCAAACTCCAAGGTTCGGACGCGACTGGAATTAACGCTAAGATGAAAAAAAGAAACTTTTTTTTTACGTGCGCAAAATCCCCACGGATACCTCCCCATCGGAGCCGGTGGAGGAGGTTATGTCGGACTCGAACCGACTAAAATGCACGCCGCCTGTGGGTCGTTTTGGTTGCCGAAGGTGAGGTTGACAGGCATTTCATATCCCTCGCACCCCGGCCGACCCAGGGGCACCCAGGCCGACCCAGGGAGAAAAAGATACTTAGCCTTCGCGATATTTGTGAAATCCGTGCTCCCAAAAACTGTGATCTTTTCGATAACTTGTTAAATCATGCTAGAAGCGTACCAGCATGACTTTGCAAGTTGAACACTGGCAACATTATTAAGCGCTGGGTCATTTCACTTGTACATTCGCAAAATATACGACTGTAGAATAGTTTTTTTTGGTAGAATGACGATGATACCTGCCATTATTATAAATGGCTTACCGTTATTATAAATGCGAAAGTTTGCATGCGTGAATGTTTGATGCTCAATCAGGAAAGTAGGGTATGAATGAATGAATATAACTTTATTGTACACCAATAATCAACACAAAATAAATATCAAAAAAGTTCACAGTAGTAGGTAGCCAGTTCACTGGAGTCTTCTACACTGACAGCACAGAAAGTATCTGTTCTAACGGGGTCGGCAGCACGAGTGTGACTCTCTGGTGTTGCACACGCCCATAGGCCACAGTAACTACTTTTCATCAAGTGGGCCGTGTGCTTGTCTGTCACCTAAGTTAAAAAAAAATTACGCCAGATCGGCTGTACGGATGTAGATAAAATTTAGAGGTAGCACAACGGCTTTTGTCTAAGGAAATAGGTTACTGTGGGTCGTGACGTAATTCGATAAGTAATTTCATAAAATAATAATATCGATGGTTCTGCTGTAGAAACAAGTATCAATGAAAAAATGAAAATTGCTGTCTTTTTTTATCTAAGACACACCAACTTGACTTCACCTCGCCCGATGGTAAGCTAAAGGCAAAGTCTCAGGAAATAGGCTCACCATTACAGACACTTAGTAATGTTACAATGATGGCACTCAGCTTGGTGGCCTCATCAGTTGCTTTTTCACACCCCGCTTAAAGGATAGTTATAGTTTCTCAGTCTACATATTTTCCATCCAAGTTTGTAACATAAGAAAAAAAACGTCATGATCTCTTTACGTATACTTCGTGACACATATATTGACCTAAGTAGCGGCATAAACGAGACCCTGGCGTGTGTGGATGTTTTGTAATAAAATATAAGCTTGGGGAATTTGAACCACGCGATGTAGCACCATGTTATCTTCAAAAGACACCCAAGAACCATGTACTCACGTATAGCACTCACACATTTTGAGCACATTTTAGGTCCAAGATATATGCCTCTAGATATATACCGCACTGTTTTGCCAGTCTAGACGACCGCTATTCCGTCACGGTTGGCAGCAAGTCTGCCGTTTGCGGTCGACATAACCCCACGCTTCGTAACCGTAAAGGTTATGCTCTTTTTTCCCCTGCCTTCACCATGTTCGAACAGTGAACGAGGCGAATAGAAAGTTCTTTTGCATAGCTATGGTGATTATAGAATCATGCTATGTAGATTCTATGATGCAAAATACGCAGGAAGTTGGTTTATGCTCATTTGATTTGACACCATGATTTGTCAATTTTTGTGCTTTAGGTAAACAGTCAATATGAATATTAAGACGATTGATACTGTCATGTCATGAAACGCTATTAAAAATATATGTACTTTCTTCTTTAAAAAAAAATCTGTTTATTTCAGTAAACTTATTTCTAGAACAATGCTGAGTCTTCCCAGTGAGTGATCTAATGATACTCGTGTAAGGATTGACCCGCTACTTCCCTTAGTTTTGAAAAAACTCGTAAATTACATACAATTTAGGATATATTATATATAATTAGATTACATGTAGTGTGTGAGGGGGTGTGTGATGTGTGTGAGAGGGTGTGTAATGTGTGTGTTTGCGTGCGTTTTAAGAGGTCGCCAATACATTTTATTAATTTCAGAATTGGTATTTTTTAGTTTATTATGCCATATGTTGTGTTGCAGGCACATCATTCTGTATTAGAAGAAATTATTTCGTTGTCTTTTTTTTCCTTCCCAATTAAAACTTCTTAATTATCCATTTATTTCCAACATTTATAACTTAAGTATCTTTTTGTTCGAAGAGTCATTCACTTTGATTTGGGATTGGATCAAATAGTTCAGAATTATATTTCATTTCCGATTCACGAGATTATGTTGGCTGTAATCCTAGGGGATATGTGGGATTAAGTGTAATTCCAATTCCAAATTCAAGGTATCAAATGGCTCTGGATCGCGAGAATGGAATTCCATGCAGTCGGCTCTGGTTAATGATTTACACATATGGAACATGACTTCGAACAGAAACTCTCAGATCTATTAGTTATTTTCGTAGTGCATGCAGCGTCACGTGAATCCAGTCGAATTGAATTCACCTTGAATCGATCAGTAAGTCGATCGATCATGTGCGCTCGCGCAGCCCGCTGTTAAATGCGTCAAACGCTTTAATTACTGGGCGTGTGTGCTTCATCACAAGAATTGTTTTGTTCACTTCGTTTCAATGCTAACATATCTTTGCATAAGTTAATAGTAATAGACTTCTGCCTTGAAGACGTGAAACCGAGTTTGAATAATAATAAATAAATAATAGGTATCACTGACGGAGGGTGAATATTTTTAAGCCGGTGAAAAAGAATACTTACCGCGATCTAGTTTCTCATGTATCACGCGATCCATTGGGAAGCAGGTGGGAATCGAGTTACAGGGGCTCCCTGTAACTCGATTCCCACCTGCTTCCCAACTCGCTACTGGTAGGTATAGATAATAAGAGAACACTAAAGAGAGAGAGGGACGAGGGAAGACCGGACGTCTTGCCAGACTTACATATTCTTCTTCAGGACGTGCCAAAATAAAAGCCGTGTATTGTTCTTATCTTACTATTGTACCACTTAGTACTGGTATTTTTATACAACTTAGGTGGCAGACAAGCACATGGCCCACCTGATGGGAAGTGGTTACCGTAGCCTATGTCCTACGTGTGCGACACCAGAGGCGTTACACAGGCGCTGCCGACCTTGTAGAAACCATATTGTAGGCACTTGGGAAAATCGCAGCAGGGAGTTCATTCCATAGCTTGAGTGTGCGTGGGATGAAGTTTCTTTCGTACCGCAAAGTGCGCACCGTCTCAGGTGGCAATGTGTTAGGATGAATTCCCTGCCTATGGCGAACGATGCGATGATAGAATTCATATTATAAAACCGGTGTGTAATCAATAGTGATTATTGGGTAAAAGTGTTTCCATTTAAATGCAGAATGATTGCATTGCAATGCAATGTGTGTAACGCAACGATTTATAGTACAAAGTAATTTTGTTGTACTTAACGCAGTTGCACAGAATTAGAAACTAAATTACACAATAGTCAATTCAAAGAACTCTATCATCATAAATGTGTAATATATACAACAAACAGAACAGAATTTTAAAAAAGCGTCCAGTATCTTCTTCTCTTTCTTTTTGATGGATTCTGACAGCGAACCGCCACAATTTTGGTAATGTCAAATTAATGTCAATAAAATTAATATTAATGGGGAGACGCCAAATGTCACGTTTTTTCAAATTCTTCAAGTCCTTTAAAATGATTATTGATGATGACGATGATAATGTTGATGATGATGATGACGATCAATGAGATGATTGCTGCCTCAGTAAAGTTGTGGAAACTTTACTAGAAGCTCGCTAGGGAGATTTGGAACAAACACGAAAAGTCACAATTCACTGCAATAGGCCACTTTCCTACACCTATGTTCGTTGTCAAAGACGTTATGTTTAAAAAATCTCAATTTTTTTTAAAATAATACTGCGATGCGCCCTTCTTCGTGTATCCACACGAACCACCAAAACCCCTAGTCCAGGATAGTTAATTTAACATAACCCAAGTACCTACTAGCTAAAAATTGTATTACGGTTGCTGAGGAGAGGTAAAAAGAATTTTGAATTTGAACATCGAATTTGGAAGGATTTAAAAATGCCATTTGTTGTGTTATGTATGATCACAAAGCTGTTCAACCCATCGCGTGCCGTACGATCGATTTGTACGATTATAGTGATGTGCCAGTATAGTATCACTACCTATCACCCTAATCTAGTATCACCGGTTCAAGTTGCGTGCTTAATTCGATATCGTTTATTATTCTATATTCGTACTCTATGATATAATCGATTAAAGACTTAATATTTCAAAAACACCAAATAGCGTGTACGAATGTGCGCAGACGTTTCTCGAGTTATTTGAATATTAATGAATTTATATTAATTAGATAAACAACCTGCAAAGATTAGTCAGTAAATATTTGATAATCTAATGGTACGTAATCGTATACTACCTATTGCTTAGGTTAATATACACTAGAAGTTTATTTTTATGTGATATTTTTCTTTCCATCCGAGAGCTAATTCTAGTTATAGCCAATGTTCCAGCACTTACGGTCCGCTCTCCGACTCCTCCCGCCCATGTAAAGCCGTGGAAGAATTGACTTCGGGCTACGAAACGCAAGCTTTGGTTGCAACCGGGACTTTACTGAGATTTTATTTTACGGGGTTTTACCAATTTTCATTTCAATTTCATTTAACCAAATGTAATAAGTTGGTAAAAACGAATTTCCTCGATTTCTGTCACGTTTTCAATAATTGCATTTTTTTACGATTTAATATAACCGCTCTTACACTTTAGGAGTAAATACTCAGACATTGTGTTTTATCGTTTACGAGTGGTAACACAAAATAAGAGACCATTGTAAAACGACCAAGCTTCGAGTTCATGATAATAGTGATGTTTACCAAGCGATCGCATATCATAGTGTTGGTACAATGCGAATATTGTGCCCGTATCCGCATTGTCGATTGTTGATATCAGGAAGTTTGTTGTTACATTTGTTACCTATACTGCCTATACCCAACATTAATCATATTACATTATTATTTGTTAAATTTGCTTTAGTAAGATAATGCCGGCAGTGTATGATTCAATGTACGCCACTGAATATTTAAAACAGTGGTATGAACGAATGAACTGTTATTTTAATTTAATGGGTTAGATATTAGTTGTAACAATGATAACAACCTTTATATTTAGGGTTGGCAGCGCAAGTGTGACTCCCAGTCGGTGTTGCACACGTCCATAGGCCACGGTAACCACTTTCCATCAGGTGGGCCGTGTGCTTGTCTGCCAACTAAGTGGTATAAAAAAAATTATAAATATTTAATAATGTTTAGGGGCAAAGGTTTCGTTCCTGGGGCAAAGGTTGGCTTTTGCGATTCAGCGGGGCAACGCGGCCAGCATCATGTGCGCACCTTTGCGCCGGGAACGATGCGGAGTGGGTTGTTTGACGCAACATATTGTTTTGTGCATTTATGTTTTAATTATTTTGTATGTTTTAAATTTGGTTAAATTGTTTAGTAATATGTATAATTAAATTGTACCTACTAACTAACATAGAAAAAGTAAAAGGAGATTGTAACTAACCGTAAATATGAACCTATGTTGCTTTTAAATAAATAAATAATAATTATTATTATTAATTCTACAAACACATATCCACATGCACAATCACATAAGTGTAAGTCCACACGTATTTTACAAAGAAAAGAAATATTGTTACTTCAATATTTTGATTTATTATTAACATACAACAATTTTCAATAACAGAGCTTTCAATGTTAATAATAACTTGAAATTCAAGTTAAGTAACCTGTTGTTTAGTATTTGATGCCGGGGCAATTATAAAAATCATAGAAATAAAGTACCTATTCCTTAATCTATTAATGGTCTATTGGTCAGAGAATTCAATAATATTTTTCACGTACTAATTCCTGACAAGATCAAAAAACTTGATAGCGTATGATAAAATATATGGAACTCTTATAGCAACTGTACTTTTTGCTACTGTAATGAAACCATTCATCAATGCCCACCTGTAATTAAAGAACATGGCATCCTCCATTAGCTCTGGCAAAAAAGGTGAATCGATTTGAAAATCGAGTGTTAGCCGCAAGTCGCAACCAATCGAGGATGACGGTTGCAACTGCGTTCAAGAATTCGTTGAGAAATCGCCGCGGTTTGAATAATTTATAGAACTTAGAACGTCAATGTGTCTAACACTCAATAATGTGAGTTCGTCGAGCTCGTGTATATTAAGTTTTATCGAAGCATCAAAACAACGTTAGCGTCATCATTAGTCCTTTTATTTACCAACCACCAGACTCGTATCTATTCTTCATTCGTTACAGAATATTAATATCGGAAAGTTTTAGCCATTCAGAATGCTTATACTTCCATAGTTTGTCTATGGTAAACCATAGACAAACTATGGAAAGGTTAAATGAAACGTTGTAGTCATCATCTTTGATTTTCTGTAGTAGTATTGTACTCAACCATCATGATTTGGAAACACATACAATGCACTTTTTATAATATATTATTATGTTTGTAAAAAGATGATAATGGTCATGGTTAACATCTTATAATTGACACACGATTATAATGTTTGGTCAATATGGCTATTCGATCTACAACTCCACATCCATTGCAGATGCAAGAGTCGATTAATTATTCGAGTAGACGTGCTCGAATAATAAATCGATTCTTTCGCTTTGCAGGATTAGCGGAAGTAGGAAATGTAGTCGAGAACAATATTAATTTAAATGATTCAGCTGATTCACTAAACATGCATGCATAGCATAATAAATAATAGACTACACACGGTCCACCTAATGGAAAGTGGTTACCGTGACCTATGAACGTGTGCAAACACCAGGGAAGTCACACCCATGCTGTCGACTCTGTAAGAACAGAGTTTCTGTGTCGTCAGTACAGAAGTCACAATCAGGACAAGTCTTTGGTCTTTCCACTGACAGCACAAAAAATCTTTAGTGACCATTTCATTAAACCAACAGTATGGATACCTAATATCTCTTTATTCCATAATTTGGTTTGGATAACTTCTATGGCAGGCAGTACCATTTGACCCCTTACCCAGCTAGAAAAGCCTGCGCCGGAGCCTCGTCCCATCGATCAGCAAGTATACTGGCTTGCAGATGAGATTTACTTGGGCCTAGATGAGCCCTAGTTCCAAGTGTTTCAAATATCTATTTACTCTACAGTTTGTTAAGGCTTAAAATCCCAATGAATATAAAAAGTATTAGTTTAATATGAAAAATAGCTTCGAGCTTTCGCAAACCAGTAAAAAGTATTCTATACAAAACACAAAGATACGGCCTTAAAGGATGTAGAACCGGTTCGTTACAAGTAATGGCAACTGATTCGTGATACCGCTCGGCATGCGTGGAATGCCGACGGGCATTGCTAGTCGTTTTTATGATCACAACTGCATTTTAAGATAACATTTTTTTTTATTGAATAACATTTAGTTCGTGCATTTAATAATAGGTCACGTTTATATTTTAGAATGTTACGTTTGAGCTTTTATAGTTTGTATACAAAAATAATGTTTTGCCAGAATACTCGGAAATAAACTTTAAAGATTGCTATTTAAACTGGTGAGGCATGCTGGTGATTTGAACTCTTTTCCTTATTTTCTTACCGATTTGGTATGTTATAATCATTAAACTATATGTAATATCATAACTAAGTATATGATAATAATACATATAACTATGTAATAACTGTGTGGTCATAATAATTACATAAGAAAAAAATTATGCTCAACTTAACAAGGTTTAATAAGGCACAATTGTTATTGTGTCGCGTCCTGTCACAGACATAGACAATCCTCTCGTTTATCAATCATGTTAAAACAAAATGAATCGATTTGAAATTCGACTTGCCTATTTTGATCTTCCGATTCGACATTTATGTTCACAAACATATCACAGCACTAGTAACATTTCACCCGCGAATTCTTACATCTTTTCGATTTTTGAATTTAGATTTCGAATTATGATTTCGAGACAAAAGGCGAGCGTTCCTAGTCATACCTCGCGTCCGACTCATAAAAGTAAATGGTAGTTACTTTAGTGATGTGAATCACTTGAGTCTATTAATATGCGTGGCGAGTGACCGTATGTCAAGAGCAAGGCTCGACTGTTTGTGTTGTGTGAATGTGGACTAGTGATTGGACGTCCGTCACTGGACACGTAAATCTTTTAGTTTAGGAATGTGTTCTATATTATGTCATGTTTGTAAATTACATAAGTTGGCACTCATTACATTACACAATTAGCAATACGTTCGAGTGTTTATATTATTTAATTAAGAGATAATGTGCTTTAGCTAAATTTGTCTTTAAGTATGTGAATTCATGACTACAATAAGATTTTTGTCACAAGATTTCACTTAATTCATGAACACACATCTACAATTAACTGTTTTAGGATTTATATCAATGTGTAAATAAACACATCCTGGTTTTAACGATCTGGTATTATACTTATAATATTATATATACATATATCTAAAGATAACAATTTTGAAATTAAATAGATACAGGACAATAAAGGAGGGAACAAGGCGTGAGTGTATATGTGTGTGTTTGTGTGTGTGTGTCTAATTTAATAGACACAATATCATCTCAGCGTAGTTCCCAGTTGCATCCGGAGCTTGCACCTCGGAGCCTAGGGTCCGCTTATTCTTTGTCTGCCTCTCAACAGCAAGATGAAAGCCTGCTACAGAGCTGCAAAGAGTTTGGCTTAGGTTCAAGATCTGGCTGACCCCGCGTGGGCCCCAGTCTATCAGTGGTCTCCAAATAACTGTCAAGATTTGACGAATATTTTGCACCTCAAATTTGCATTCTTCACTCGAGTGAAAGAAAATAATGCAGTTTTGCGGTTTCCTGAGTCGTAACAGTGAGATGCTTGCAAAATAACAGTTTGGCCTCGCCAGAGTCACGTAGCAGTCGTTCAAATTATGCTAGGCAATGATGATATTATGTTATTTTTATTTCTGTCTTTTGCATTCCAGTTAGCAATGGTATCTACATTGTGAAGGGAAGGGAACCGTCGGGATATATGTATATCTGTCTGATGTTAAACAGCCCTATCCCTTAGTCGCCTTGTACGACACCGCATGTGAAGAGATGGGGTGGCCCAAATTCTACTCTGACGGAAACCACGCGGCGGATAAGTTAAAATAAATTATTTAACTCAGCTTATTAAATTAAAAATGGTGAAAGAGTGGTAAAAGTTGCACCCGTTCTTATATTATCGTTTTTATTTATTTTTACTCATCCACGCAACCTGTGCTTGATTTGATTATTGAATATGATGTCACAATAATTTATATCAAACAAGTTTCCTTATAACTTACTGTTTTGACGTTTAGTAAAAAGTGACTAATTTGACTAGTCAGTCAAATACTCAATTGTACCTGTTAAGAATTGTTTGTTAAAAATGTAAAAATGTCGTTTACTATGTTAAAGAGTTGCTTTGGCCGCGAGAAAACATCCCTAGAAGAGATCTGGCGCTAAAAGTTTAAATACAGTTAGACGGCGCGGCGTATAATATAAATCTAATAAAAAAAAAAAATCGGTGGCTAAAGGGCAATATGGATGCGAAGAATATACCAGATGGCTACCTCTCCGTGAACAAATGACCAAAGTCGGCGTGCGGTTTTATCGTTTCGAGTCCAACATAACCACGGGAATTACCGCACTTAAAAATAAGGTTCAATAATTTCTAAATTTAAAATAATTTATATTATCTAATATTATAAATAAGTCTGCATTGCAATTATTTCTAAATAACACAACGATTACTTGTGCGCGTTTAATTATTGCAATAAACAATATCGGTTACGTCTATAATATGAAACAAACTCGTAAGATGTGCATGTATAACCTCAATTATATTTGTGTAATGTCACTCGGTTCAATGAACTCACTTTCTCTTCGACCATACAAACTTTTAGCAATACGTTATGTTAAATTACACTTTATAAGGCAGTGTTATTGTTTTTAAGGAGAATTTACACAGCGAAAGTGATGATTTTATCTTATTTATACTAACAATGAAGCTGTTTGTTTGTTTGAGCGCACTAATATTTTGTATGTCTCCGTGCCGTCAGTGTAGATGACAAAGCAGGACAAGCCTTTAGTCTGAGCTCTGGCTGTTGAGCTCTGGCTACCCTACTCACCGCTGGGAACACAACACGAAGTTATTATAACCGCGGTATTCTGTAGGGTGGAGGTACTTCCCCAGTCGGACTGCTCAATTGGACGAAAATACCGCCGTGTCCTACCTCTCTGGAATTATAAGTGCGATATGCAAAATTCATATTTTATTAGATAATCCAGTTCTTTGGGAAGGTTTTAAGCTATATAACATCACGCTACGACATTTAGGAGCCGAGTTTGAAGACAAAAACGTTAACGGCGTTTAATGCTATGCGTTGAAAGAGAACCAAGTACGACGGGTAAAACCGTGAGGCACAGTTAGTTCCTAATATATTTGTATAATATCCAAATATATTAGGAACTAGCTGTTAGAATGTCGCCGCGTGGTTACCGGCAGAGTAGAATTTGGGCCACCCCATCTCTTCCCGTGCTATGTCGTACAAGGCGACTAAAGGATAGGGCTGTTTAACATCGGACAGATATTTACAGCCCAGACTCAGCCTCAGATGCGGGGCTCGAGTCAACTATAGTGTCCGATATACGGCAATAGGCTCACCACTTATTACGTGGGACCGAATACAGTTATTGGTGAAATGTGGGTGTTAATTCACCTTTGCCTAACCCTCCGGGGATAAAGGCGTGATTTTATGTATGTATGTTATGTATGTTGTTTGAATCTAATACTAAAAATATGTTCGCGCCAATAATGTGCGAGTTCCAGTGTCACGCACTCGATTTCAAACACTTCATTTGGCCTTTACCTTGGTAATGGAAAATGTAACAAAACTTTTAAATATTTTGCGATTTTTGTTAGAAAAGCAATGGCAGGAGGTAGGACACGACGGACTACGAACTATTCCTGTCCCAATTGAGCAGTCCGACTAGGGAAGTACCTCTGTCCTTCAGAATACCGCGGCCATAACCTCGTGTTGTGTTCCCGGCAGTGAGTAGGCTAGCCAGAGCTCACTGGAAAGTTTTTGTGTTTTCAGTGTGCAGACCAAAAGGTTTGTCCTGCTTTGTCTTCTACCCTGACGGCACAGAAACTCTCTATTCTTACAGAATCAACAGCACGAGTGTGACTCCTCTGGTGTTGCATATGTCCATAGACTACAGTAATCACTTTCCATCAAATAGATCATATGCTTGTCAGCCACCTAACTTTTATAAAAAAAAGTACGCCCAAAATATAAATTTGTGACTAACTAAGCTGTGTGGGTAACACAATGGTTTGGCTGAAGCATGTGTGCCAATGGCCTCGATACCATGGATGCCGAAGACCCTGCGGCAGACCCAAACTCCGAAACGTAGAAAGTCTTGGATGCGACCAGGACTAACGTAAAAAGGACGGTACTAATAAGTAACCTTTTACACTTCTATTCTTGTGGATAACGCACTGCATAAGTGGTTATTTAAAAAAAAATAAGCACCGCGAATGCGTACCAATTACCAATTGCCGATATCACTTTTGACCTTAGCCGAGTCACGCGAAGTGGTACATTTAAAGACATTCAGCATTAAATTGAAACAAAAAACAAGATTTAAATGAAACCGCTACCTCCTCATATAATATTCTGAACTTCCTTCCTATAAAGTCGTGTCCAAACAAGAACATGTTTAATAATTTTTTATGGGAGTGGATTAACCAGCTCGCCCACACTTCCGACTTAAATGGCAACATGACTTGAAATACATATTTAGCTTCATATTGAGATCCACTGAATGTCATCATACATATTAAAGGATTAGAAACTTGGAACCAGATTTTTGCATACACAACATTATTTTGACTGTGATTTCGTCCAAATATTTTACTTGTTTTGCGCGAGATCCTAGTTTTACGGAAATAAAAGTTAGTCTGTTACGTCTTATAATTTCAACTATCTGTCACTGAAAGTCGATCAGAAGGGTAGCAAGAGCTCACTGGAGAGTTTTTGTGCTGTCAGTGGGAAGACCAAAGGCTTGCCCTGCTTTGTCTTCTGCACTGACGGCACAAAAACTCTCTGTGCTTAGAGTGTCGACGGCGTGAGTATGACTCCCCTGGTATTGCGCACATCCATAGTACTTTCCATCAGGTGGACTGTGTGCTTGACTGCCACCTAAGTAATTTAAAAAAAAACAGACAGCTTAAAGTTTAAAATAAATGGTTCCTTGTTGTAAGTGTCGTATTTTGCATCCAATGAAAAACTATTATTTTAACATTAGAAACAGACGCTAAAATATTTATTTGTGTAAATATTCTTATTCAGTTAAGTTGAAGTTATTTTAGTAGCATTCCAATGTGCACAAAGAACGTCCAAATTTCAGTTCGTTACACTTCATGCTCTTATCTTTTTTCTCTTTTTAAAAAGGGGAATTGTGTTGTGGGGTCTTTATAAGAAACAGTAAACAGGCACAAACAAAAGAAAACGATGACTCAAAGAACGGCTGGAATGTCGCTTTTGATAGTGTAGTCCTGTGATGTTCCATTCAGAGATGTCATGACTAGACAACCCAATCAGGACTGTAAAATGAATTTAAATTTGGAACAGAGGAGGAGAAACCAAAATGAAGTCCGATTTATTTATCTGGATAACACTTAATAGAATAATTTAAACGATATCGACTGTTCAAAGGGAAATGTTCCTAAACGACATCGTAAACACTTTACTGAAAAGCTATTTTCTTGTGAATAGTTATTGTTCCTTACACCCTTTAATATTATTACCGTTGATATGATGTGGTTCGGGTGTCTTGGGTTCCACTGAGATAGATATACCTACTGATTGACGGGTGAGGTCCTGTAGTGATTGAGTTTGATCGAAAATCATTCCTTTAAAAAATCTCTAGGTCAAATTAAAAGGATTAAGCGGACTCCGACTGAGGTGATAGTCTCGACACATCCGAGGACAATTCATCATCTAGCATGATAAATACCAGTGGCGACGGTTCCTTAGAACTCGATTTCTGTCGGTCGCATGGTGTATAATAAACTAGATCAAAGTTTCTTTTTTTTCTATCGGATTCCCTTTTCTTGACAGTGATTTCGTCACAGATGAAAACTATTTTGTGTTGCGTAATATATTTCTCTTAACACGATCGTTATAATTGTGAAACAACGTGACAGATATGTCAAGTAAGTGTTGAATAGTGAATGACGCTTTCGAGTGAAAGTTAGGTGACAGCTAGATTTACCTGAGCTACCTCGCATCACTCACGACGCCTGTCATTTGTGCGACGTATTATTTATCGTTACTATACACTTGAATTAAGGATTCATTGCAGGATGTATAGTACTAATAACACATACACTCCACCAGCGGGAGCGACGAAGGATCGCAAGTCAAGCTGCCCGCTTACGAAGGCAACTCGTACGTCAGAGGTCGATGAATGACCTCCACCCCCCATGAGCGCAGGCCTGGGGGTGACGGGTGGAGCCGCCTGTCACCCTAGCATAAGCAGGCTGCGGCGGCGGCGCGCGTTACCCATCTCCCCGTTTCCCGGGAGGAGTTGGGGACCTTGTGGCACTCTCACCCGAGGAGGGCCAGATCGAGAGAGATGGCCCTGGGTAAACCGGGGTGCGAGGGATATGCCTGTCGCACGTGAAATAAATACTAATATCACTGTTATTCAGGTCACATGCCACTGAAATTTTGCCTATTCTAAAATAACTAAGTAACACTTCTTGACATGAGACAAACATCATCTTAAATGTTGAGTAATTCAATTGATTTTGAACACATCCATTTTCTGTAATAAAGTACTGAAATGCAACTAAAACATGAATGATAGTGTAAAATAAAATAATTGACAAAAGAACTTTCATCGATGATCGCGATTCAGCGAGGCAATGCTGCCAGTGTCATGGGCACCTTTGCGCCGGGAACGATACGGGGCGGGTTATTTGATTAAAAAAGAAGTAAAAAAAGAACTTCTAAAAACAAGTTTCT
This sequence comes from Eilema griseolum, assembly GCA_963662185.1. Taxonomy (NCBI): domain Eukaryota; kingdom Metazoa; phylum Arthropoda; class Insecta; order Lepidoptera; family Erebidae; genus Eilema; species Eilema griseolum. The sequence continues at coordinate 7,289,647 of OY759232.1, forward strand.
CTTTAACGAATCTGTTGTACTAAAATGATAATAATAATTTTATGCAAGGGTTGTGCCGATATGTAAAGCTTGCATCGTACAAGTACTTTCTCTGTTTTCTGTTCACGCTACAAGCATTTTAAATCTTTTTATAATCACAGTATTTCAAAATTCTTAGTAGATTCCCGCGTGGTTCCCGGCAGAGTAGAATTTAGACCACCCGATCTCTTCCCATGCGGTGTAGTACAAAGCGACTTAAGGATAGGGCTGTTTAACATCAGACAGATATATACAGTCAAGACTCAGTCTCAGATGCAAGGCTCGAGTCAACAATAGCGCCCGGAAGACGGCAATAGATATCACTTCCAATTACGTGGGACCGAATTTAATGATTGGTGAAATGTGAGTCTTAATTCATCTCTCCCTAACCCTCTGGGGATAAAGGCGTGATTATATGTATGTATGTAATTGAATGGTTTAATCAATCAATCAATTAGCCTATTGCAGTCCACGGATAAACACAAGCCTCTCCCAATTTGTTTAAGGTTGAGAAGTTTTAAACAGTTGTGTAAATATATCAATAGAATTTCCCACGAACATTACGTCTCTTGTGACTTGTGACCCGCTGTATTTGTAATGTTTGACCCAATTAATTAATTACACTTGGCCATTGGTACATCTACAACAGCGGAATATTATTCAATCAGCCGTAATGCTTATTATACCTTACGTGAATGAAAGTGTAACCAGAGCGTATCAACCATCGTGCTCTTGTGTTCTGCACAATAGAAAATAAATTAATATTACTTCAACCTCTTCGTAGTAATCAGTTTTAAATCATTTTCATTATTAGCTAGCTTGATTTGGACCAAATCCGTTCAGCGGAATCTCAATTATAATCTGTGTACTGAGTTTTACACACAGTAAATAAAATTATTGTAATAGTACATTTCGATATTATAGTGTACAAAACATTATTGCGAATCCGGCGCATTCTGTTACTAAACACAAATTCGTTAGCGGGATTTATGTTTACTTTCTATAGCAAAAGTATAACTTAAAGGATTTTTCAACTTATTATTGTCTACTTACTCCTAAATTATAGTGCGTGAGTCTCAGTTTTCTTTCAAATATTTACAAGTCACGTGTTATATTAAAAATAATAGGCATCTCCAATCTAAACAAAGCATGAGAAAAATAATTGTTTGTATGATTTGAGATTGACATGGTCATTCACATTACTAATGTATAACTGGCCGGGATATTGACCATGTTTATTATTTTTATTGAGCAACCGATATTTCGACGCTGTTACAAGTGCCATGATCACGGTGTACAGTACAGTAGTTTTACATTAGTAATTGTTTGTAACCCACGTGTGTGTTGAATTGATAAACAAAGCTGATATTGATAACGTTTTAGACACGTTAGGTCTTCTCAAAACGAGTATTAGAATGATAACAAAGCTCTTAGCAGTATCGTTTTCCATGACTTGGTTTACTCTAAGGTGACGTTCAGCAAAGTCTCTTACATACATAGAAGTGTTTGACCCGACTTTTCTTCACTCTAACTATTCATTTTATCTCACTCATTCGTCATCTTAAATTCAACATGTCATATCACTCTACAAGAGCCAAGTGAAATGGCCGCACACCTGTCGTTGGCACAAGTAAAGAAAAGTGCATTGCTCAATGTTTTCCCTTTAACATTAGATAATTAGAAAGACGTTGCATAATATGTAGAGAATTATTCTAGAGAATTATGTATGGGAATGTTGGAACAGTCACGCTACGTGCACACAATACTGCTTGAGAATCTTCGTTGAGAAATTGTAGCTTATCGGCGGAGAGCACGGTAAATTATGATTAACTTTTTCTTCGATAGTATTAATGCTAAGGTTTTCATATGAGTCAAATAAGTTTCATCTATCGGCAACATCACATCTGTATAGATACTCTCGCGGTTCCGGGGACGAGTTGGGGACTCTGTAGTCCCCACACCCGAGAAGAGGGCCAGATCGTGAGAGATGGCCCTGGGTCGGCCGGGGTGCGAGGGATATGCCTGTCAACCTCACCTTCGGCAACCAAAACGACCCACAGGCGGCGTGCGTTTTAGTCGGTTCGTGTCCGACATAACCTCCTCCACCGGCTCCGGTGGGGAGGTATCCGTGGGGATTTTGCGCACGTAAAAAAAAAAAAAAAAAAGATACTCTCGCGGTCAAGTGGTTAGCACATTGCAAGGTTAAGCAATACTATCCACGTCCATCATAGGTGAATGACCATTCATAATACAGTTAACCCCTCATTGCCTCGGTAAGCATGTGAATCTGTTGATCCATGTTGTCATAACCCTATGACAACAGTTACCGATGCCAATAGAAGTTCGATATCGCCAGTGCAGTGGGTCGATCGCAACCGTGCACCTAAACGTAAATATCAAAGTTAAACCGTTTACTTGGACTGAATAACGACCCCAATAGGCTATAGGACAAGGTCGTCCGATTCATCCCAAGACTGCTTAATACGTTAGTTTGTTATCATAAAATAAACATAACATAAACTCACGCCTATATCCCCGAAGGGGTAGGCAGAGGTGTTAGCACTCACATTTCGCTAGTTTATGTTTAGGTTCCAATGTAATAGGTGGCGAGCCTATTGCCATAAACCGGGCACTTATAAACCTGTGATAAATACACACATAACTTCGCAAAACATCGAAAAGTCATTGGTGTGTGCCATGGTAAAACCTGGGATTGAACCCGAAACCTCGTGTCAGCAGTCCATTACCCATACCACTTGGCATAAAATATGCTTTGCCAAATAAAATATTGCCTAACTAAATTGCAACTATAACTTTTCATTATTTTTAATTCCCAAAGTAAGTCAAAATATAAACAATCAAATTCAGTCCCAAATTATAACATTTTAGATTCCTCATTAAATTACAAATTACTTTTATTATGAACTATACATGTGTAAACGCAACGTGGACCGAGTTAAATGCGAAATTCTCTTGCACCACTCGAGACTGGCGTATGACGTCACTCGCAAGTACGATTTTGTATAAAGCGTTTTCGGGCGGCGCGTAAAATTGAATTTTCTAAATCAAATATCTTTAAAACTATTTGTCGTAAGAATATTTCCCTTTAGCAGTTCATTATATTATTATAGAGTGATCATTTTTCTATAGTAAAAAAAAAATAGTCAAATAGCCTAGAAAAACATTCTGTGAGATTACCTAGCCTATATCAAAATAATACAGAGGTAAATTGGTATTCACATCAAAAGTGTGATAAAATTATCATATTATCTTGTAGGCGTTGTTCTGAAGCTAGTTTCTACTCCCGCGGTCATGTAAGCTTAGCCTTCTTGACATCGAATCGGTAGGCCTTAACGGTTTTCTATTAATAACGTGGGCTTGTTTGTATTAACAAACATTTTCTATGTATATACTACTAGACAAACTTTAGTATTAAAGTTATCTGAATTGTTCTGAGTTTCCGATATTTCGGCGCTGTTGCAAACGATCACGGAGGAACTGAAACGCAACAGCGCCGAAATATCGGAAACTCAGAACAATACAACATGATAAATATCCCGATAACTATAATAATAATGTGAGTGACCATGATAGTTTAAATAACTAGACAAACTATTTCGTATGGGCTTATAAAATTTCGTTACGGTTTCTGGGAGAAGTGGGAATGAATTATTGAATTTTGTATTTGGAATAAGACCGAGAAACTAGTTAAATGAGTTTATGAATTTTCTCTGACGTCATCGATTCATCATCATCTTTTATCTAAAAAATTAAGTTTGAAACTAAAAGCCGACTACTGAATAATCACGCTCTAAAAAGCACTAAACAAGCAAATTTCAAGGACAGCCGTGGTCGTATGCCACTTTTCTCTAGAATGTATTTTTTTTTAGACTTAAATAACCGCGGTAGCCTAGTGGTATGGGTAATGGACTGCTAAGACGAGGTCTCGGGTTCAATCCCAGGTTTTACCATGGCACACACCAATGACTTTTCGATGCTTTTCGAAGTTATGTGTGTATTTATCGCAGGTTTATAAGTGCCCGGTTAATGGCAATAGGCTCGCCACCTATTATATTGGAACCTAAACATAAACTGGCGAAATGTGGGCGCTAGCACCTCTGACTACCCCTTCGGGGATATAGGCGTGAGTTTATGTTATGTATGTTATGTTACTTAAATAATATTTACATACATACATAGCCTGTCAAAATCATAACCTTCCATTTGCTTTGTCGCAGTCGGCTAAAATAGTTTTACATTGCTGTGAGAATGGTAATAGGAGGTAGGACACGACGGTATTTAGCGACTGATACGCTACTATACCTATCGAGTATATTACCAGTGTCGGTAGCTTAGTGGTTAAGAAGACGGCTTTACGATCGAGAGGTCCCGGGTTCGAAACCTAGCCATTACACTACCGATGTGAACCCACTCCTAACAAAAGCAATTTAACTTAGCTGGAGGGTTAGAAGGAATATTAGTAATTTCGGTTCTAATGTTCTTTTAAAAACTAAACATACCTGTTCAGTTATGATGTTACACTTGATTACATATGTTTTTGGCCGCGTGGTTCCCGGCAGAGTCCAATTTGGGCCACCCCATCTCTTCCCATGAGGTGTCGTACAAGGCGACTAAGGGTTAGGGCTGTTTAATATCGAACAGATATATACAGTCCAGACTCAGCCTCAGATGCATGACTTGAGTCAACAATAGTGCCCGTAATACGGCAATAGGCTCACCCCCTATTATGTGGGACTGAATACAATGAATGGTGAAATGTGGGTGTTAATTCACCTCTGCCTAACCCTCCGGGGATAAAGGCGTGATTATATGATTGTATGTATGTACATTTCTTTAAGCTACGAGATATATCTAACATTGTAACTATTGTGAACAAAACTTATTAGGTTCTATCAACAGCGTAAGTTCCAGCTTACTTTAATGGGCTGGATGGGTTAAATTATAGTAATTATTCCCACGTAAAACAACTCTCTAATCTAGTAGTTACTGAACCCTTGAGGTATTCAACGAAGACAATATAATTAGCGAATTCCCTGACGCCTACGTGTGTGTCTTTAACTTTCTAGCGATACGTTGATTCACTAATTTGCAGTTTACAGATTTCGATCTCGTCGTTTTAAACAAAGGCCCACCTACATGAACTTCTCGTATTTTGTTAAAAGTAGGCCAAAACAGTACAATGTAGTTTACGCACAGTTACCGCCAAATGTCTTGAAGGTTTTTCGAAGCAAAAAGTTTTTAATGCACGTCGTAAAACCGGTCTAGTGTTTTGGTCTATTTTTAGGAAGAACAGATGAGATACGCGATCATTTTGTTTTTTGATGTTTTTAACATACCTGAGTGTTGTTTTCTAATTATCCTTGTGGATCATAGATTATAGATTTCATAAGATTTGATTATTTTATAAGATCTTTATATTTTCAGCCATAAAAGCGAGTGCATTAAAACACATTCTGGTTTTTCGTTATTAAGTCAGCAAAAGCGGATTATAATTTCACATCCGACTACACATTCCGATGATATTTTATTTCGCAGAATTAATGTAAATAAATTATTCTGTAGGTAGATTATTTTTATTCATCAAGGATAAGCGTAAAATTTATATTATAACAATTAATGAATGATGCTTTGCGTAGGGCTGCTGTTTAATGTTTAACATAACATAAACTCACGCCTATATCCCCGAAGGGGTAGGCAGAGGTGCTAGCACCCATCTTTCGCCAGTTTATGTTTAGGTCCCAATGTCATCATCATGTCAAATCATAGGTGGCGAGCCTATTGCCATTAACCGGGCACTTATAAACCTGCGATAAATACACACATAACTTCGAAAAGCATCGAAAAGTCATTGGTGTGTGCCATGGTAAAACAGCAGTCCATTACCCATACCACTAGGCTTCCGCGGTTTTTTTTAAATTAATACATTTTGCATATTATGTATCCTTATGTCTAAATAGAACAAAGGCATTTTCAAAAAAAGGACATGACAAGCAAGGTACCCGAAACCGGCGAGCATGTATGAAAATAATTGGATCACAGCAGCTGGAAACATGTAGTCTCTACCTACCCCACTATGTATGTCTGAATATTTCCGTTATAAATTATTACCAAACTAATTTTAAATTGTTTATTGTTAGCGCGGAGGACCAAATATATCATTTCCTTCTCTATGGTTGTTAGAATTTGTGGTGTGGTTTAGTGTTATGTTTGGAACGTCATCAAAACTTTCGATAAGTGAATATTAAACTAAAAGCATTTCAAACGTCGCAGATTAGATTATATAAATACCTCTGAAGCTCTCTTACGTCATCTGTAAAAGATATGGGATTAGATTGTTTTATTTTTTGTTATGGCAATACCTAAGTAACACAACTGATAAATTAATAATGCATTCTAAAAATGTACTTAAAATTCAAAATATTTATCGAGTTTAGATATACCTATAATCTAATAGTAGGTATATTGTAGGTAAGTACTTTTTTTGGGATTACATATCACATTAACGTTCTATTGCCAAACTCTTAGTCGCTATATTATATTGAAACATTCAAGCTGTGGAATGACCTCCCTGCTGCGGCTTTTCCAAGCGCCTACAATATGGGGTTCTTCAAGAGGGGCATCAGAAGGTTTCTTCATGGCCGGCAGCGCGAGTGTGACACCCCTGGTGTTGCATACGTCCATAGGCCACGGTAACCGCTTCCCATCAGGTGGGCCGTGTGCTTGTCTGCCAACTAAGTGGTATAAAAAAAAAACCAAGTTGTATTGAATATTTACTCTAAAATATGAATGTCATAGTGAAAGAAACTTAAAAGTCCATTAAATATTGTAATTTGTTAGGTACAAATATCACACTTTTTCGATCACATTTGGACTGTCTGCGAACTCGAACCTCTGTGTCTATCGATCTCTAGACATAAATTCTAACTGAATGGAAAGTTACCATAAACAACAAACTACAGATCCTCTATAAGTCTATTATAGTCTATGGATCTATTCACAGGTCAAAATAACAACAAATATTAAAGAGCATAGCAAATTTCTGCATAATCGGGAACACTGGTTGAACAAAACTAAACAGTTATGGCATTTACAATGAACCCGGTATACGTGCCAATACTGCCAACCGCATACCGGTTAGAAAACAATTGTAGCCATGACAATTAGTTTCACGGGTGTTTGGCGCCAAAACGTAATGTCAGGCGTTTTTTTACCACTCGCAAAAGTGTTCACCCACATTCTTGTTTTTTTTATTACACCTGTTACTTAATTGAGTGAGACGATTCTTTAATCGAATCAGTAATGCTGTTTTGAGTTCCTATAATCGATTAAAAAAATTTTTTTTTATTGCTTGGCTCTTAAGGGTCATAGCTTGATTTTATATAGCCTATTACCTTCCTTTAGGACTGGGCTATCAAAATTCAGAAGGTATTTCTCAATAGCTTTATAGCCGCGTGGTTCCCGGCTGAGTAGAATTTGGGCCACCCCATCTCTTCCCATGCGGTGTCGTACAAGGCGACTAAGGGATAGGTTGGCTTGAAGGGATGGTTGGTGTGTAGACGGTGGATTTCAATAATGTTAACATAGAAGATAGAACTTGCCTACAACTGAACCAACTTAATTGCGTCGGCTAATACGAACGCTCGTAGTGACGATACGGTTGGCAAGGCTAATATTTTTTTTATACCACTTAGGTGGCAGACAAGCGCACGGCCCACCTGATGGAAATTGGTTACCGTGACCTATGGACGTGTGTGACGCCAGAGAAGCCACACTCGCGCTGCCGACCCTGTAAGCACAGATTATCTGTGCCGTCAGTGTAGAGGACAAAGCAGGACAATCCTTTAGTCATCCCACTGACAGCACAAATTCTCCAGTGGGCTCTAGCTACCCTACTCACCGCTGGGAACACAACACGAAGTTATTATAACCGCGGTATTCTGTAGGGCGGAGGTACTTCCCCAGTCGGACTGCTCAATTGTACCGCCACCGTGCGAAATACCGCCGTGTCCTACCTACTAATAACAAAGGTCCCCTGCACCAGTATAGATTTTAATATGTATGCATAGTGTACGGGGCCCCTGGTACGCAATTAGTACATTACAGTATTGCTCAACTGGTAATAAATTTAAAGGCAAACAAACAATAGCACGTAGACTACAGACAGTTCTGTTGTAAATCGTATCAAGTTCACACAGCGCGCTGACAGGCCAAGGTTCGTTACAATTTATCCTATTGTCACTTTTGTATAGGCACTTTTGTGTGCTTCGCAACTAATTATTGTTTTTCTATCAACTTAAACAGGATGTAGACAGAGGTGCTAGCACCCACATTTCGCCAGTTTATGTTTAAGTACCAATGTAATAGGTGGCGAGTCTATTGCCATTAACCGGGCACTTATAAACATGCGATAAATACACAAATAAGATCGAAAAGCATCGAAAAGTCATTGGTGTGTGCCATGGTAAAACGTGGCGAAATATAGGTGCTAGCACCTCTGCCTACCCCTTCGGGGATAAAGGCGTGATTATATGTATGTATCTATGTATCAACTTAAATAGGATGTTCACCTGTGATCGCGATTTTGATCCGATGACGGAGCAAATATACTGCAGAGATGAAATGAATCGTGAGTTACAAGCGATTTTTTTCTTTTAAGAGACCTGCGCAAGGCGTCGTCCATTAATCAGTACATATATCTGTTTGCAGGTAAGGTTGACTTCGGACAGTCTTAATGGGCTCCAAACAATCAGTAGCAGCTTGAGTCTGCAATAACATCCCATTTAGAAGAGATTAGGTTTGTCTTCTGTTATGTACATACATACATACATACATATAATCACGCCTTTATCCCCGGAGGGTTAGGCAGTGGTGAATTAACACCCACATTTTACCAGTAATTGAATTCAGTCCCACGTAATTGGGGCTGACATCTATTGCCGTCTTCCGGGCACTATTGTTGACTCGAGCAATGCATCTAAAGCTGAGTCTGTATATATATCTGTCTGGTGTTAAACAGCCCTATCCCTTAGTCGCCTTGTACGACACCGCATGGGAAGTGATGGGGTGGCCCAAATTCTACTCTGCCGGGAACCACGCGGCTGTTACGTAGAATTAAAATAAATAGCGATAACACTTCTGCTTACCCTTTGAAAATACAGGGTGTAATAAAGTTAATAATGTATTTCAAATGCAATATCGTATGAACGTATTGGGTATACTCGCAGGTTATCGATAAGCCATGTGTTGCCGTGCCGCATAGCGCAATTACCCGATAAATTTTTATTGAGAAATGCAGAATGCATGCCATGTTGGCAATAAATGTATGTCATAGTTTAAGGGAATTATATTGCTTTAAACGTGTCATCGTTAACGATAACAATTATTATAATTGGTAATTCGGGAGAATACAAAATATTGCAACAACTTTTAGTTGAACACATACGAAATTAATATTCACAATTAAAAGTGTCCCGATGGAGTTAAATAGGGCCACTCTATCTCTACCTGTGTGTGGGTCGTAGTCAAAGGGATAGGGCTGTTCTCTATCGGACAGCAAACATGCACCCCAAGACTAAGTGCCCGCTTGACGGCGATAGGCTCACCCCCGATTACGTGAGACCAAAAATCATAGTTGTTGGAATGTGGGTGTTAATACAACTCTGCCTATGTTGTATGTATGAGGCTCATCAAGATCTTCGGAGCCCAAATCAACCTAACTTATAACCGGTACACAAACAGTCACTGGTTTACGCTTTCTTTATGGGTAATGAGCGTCAGATATACTTAATAACCAATCAAAACATACAATGGAAAGGAGGAATAAGAGCGGACTACGGCTTGAATTTGTATTATAAGCTTTGAATGCAGTAGGTTTAAGGGCACGCCATAATAGCGGCGGTAAGACCCATCATGGGGGAGTCTTTCGTATCGGCTGACGCAGTTCATCGCCGGGCACGGGTGTTTAGGAAGGAGTCAACGTCTGAGTGCCATCGCCGTGACGCAAGCGAGGACTCGGAGTTGCACACGCTTGCCAAGTGCCCGGCATGGGAGACGCCGAGGTGGTAGCTAGTGACGACCCTGCGAGTGAGAGTTCTCTCGGTCGCCGTTTTGCTCACGGCGATGACTTGCTCATGGTGTACCCGGGGGGATTTTTCGCACGATAAAAAAAAAGGTTATAAAACTTTGATATGAAGGTTCAAACTAGTCCAAACTGTCCATGGACGTCATACGGTACATATTTATTGAGAGGGTCGAAATTTTGAGATCGTATACGGATACGTAGCTAACTTATTCTTCACACGGTCAATAACAAGAGGTTGTACATCGGCACATGATCAAATTCACCACTTATCTTGACTGCAAGCATGTCAGCATGCCCGTCAGCAGGCACATCATACTGTAAGAACGTTTCGAAGGATCGAACGTACTCGACAGCTGAATTCGCGGTGAGATTGCAATTTCGCATGCTATATGCTGTAGAATGACGTCATCTTGTCTAGCACAAGTCGATAGTGATGTGTTTATGTGCTGGACAAGGTAACTTCACCATGCAGCATCCAGCATGCCAAATTTTAATCTCACCGCGAATGCAGCTGTCGAGTTTGTTCGATCGTTCAAATTCAAAAAAATCATTTAATCCATGGTTACAATCTAATGAACACATTACAATACGATTTGATGATAGTTTAACCACATAGTTTGATGAAGTCTGGTACCCAAATTAAGATTAAACTTGTGTTCAGGGTACCAGGGTTCCTGAAACCAATCTTAATCAACAAATATTATATAATTAATTAGGACACATTAGTTCAAATTTCGAAAAGTTCTTAAAGCATTTGCCTGCAGAACAGACTATAACAAATTATAAAACGTGTACTTAACTGTCTCCGTTCACCTTTAAGAGCGTAAACATACCGAACAATGTCCTAATGGATCACCGGACTCTTGAACACGAGTGTTATTTATCGATGGTAATAAGTTTCCAATGTGCAATCGTCAAGGTGGCGAGAAGGACGTATTGCAATTGTTAAAGAACGGTGTCTTATTCTCAAGAACACAATACATAATAATGTTCTTGAAAGTAATACATTATTATAATAGTGTCATCGCATTCAATACATATATTATCTTTCAATACATACATACTCGTGCGCGCTCATGTCCCTCCGGGGTGCGCAGAGAATACATCCCGCCACATAAACATACATAACATAAACTCACGCCTATATCCACGAAGGGGTAGGCAGAGGTGCCAGCACCCACATTTCGCCATCCCGCGAGTTTCTTCTACTATCGATCTGTCTGTACTGCAGATGGTTTATTGCTGTTCCTATCTCTAAGCCTGTAAATATGCACTGTGGAGGCTAAACTAAGATACATTTGGGTTTTGTCAAACTAGCTAATTACCTTTGGGTTTTGTTAGCTAATTAGCTTTTGTGTATTAACAGAATCGGCAACATATTTTTTTAAATACGATTGTACAGTAGCCAGACAATTCAATTGATAACGAGCTTACTATAATACTGTTTCACATTAGTTGATTAATGTAGGATTGCTGTACCCCAAACGCGTCCCGCTCGACACTGCGAACAGCCTTTTTTTACGTGCGCAAAATCCCCACGGATACCCCTCCACCGGAGCCAGTGGAAGAGGTTATGTCGGACTCGAACCGACCAAAACGCACGCCGCCTGTGGGTCGTTTTTGGCTGCCGAAGGTGAGGTTATCTGGACGACTCTGGAATCTGGAATCTGGACGTCATCCGCGTATATGTGAAACCTACAGTGCTTTATGACTTGAGCTATGTCCGCAGTATAGAGTATGAACAGCCGGGGTCCCAAAACCGACCCCTGCGGCACACCCCTACCCACTGTTGCCAAGGTTGAATGCAGTGTAGATCCATCGCTGTTTTGTGTCTCTACATACTGAGCCCGGCCATTTAGATAGGAATGAAACTACTGCACCGTTTCACTGTCAAACCCATAATAAGCCAATTTAGAAAGCAAAAGAGAAACGTGGAGCCCATCAAAAGCCCTAGAGAAGTCCAACAGGACCAAAACCGTCGCTTTGCCCTGCTCTCGAGCTGAAAGAATATGTCCGTAACGTCTAACACGGCTGTAGCCGTGCCACGATTCTTAATAAAGACACGGGCAGAGCAGAACCTACTTCAATTAGAGGAACAAGAAGATGTCTGGATTACCTCCTAAAAATCTGTGCCTAACGATAACATCTGACAACGCCTAACACAATAGCTGGAAGTAATAAAACAGCTTGTTCAAATCCACGCACGTTGCGTTAAACATGAAAACTAAACGGTACTGATAAAATCAGTTGTTCGTTCCGTTGCCGACGCATAATCTACTTACGTTCTAGTATGTTCTTATACCTACTAAAACAAGAGAAAAGCATTGTTTTTTTTTAAATTTATTTTTATCTTTCAGAGTTATGTTGTTGTTAAGTTTTGTTTAAACTACTTGGTGGCAAACAAGCACACGGCCCACCTGATGGAAAGTGGTCACCGTGGACTAAGGACGCGTGCAAAACCAAGAGAGTCACACTCGCGCTGCCAACCCTGCAAGCATTGAGAGTTTCTGTGCTGTCAGTGTAAAAGACAAAGCAGGACAAGCTTAATAATAATAATAAATATTCTACAACATTCCACACAACGCTATCTAGACCCATGGTAAACATAGCCTAACTAGCTTGTGTTATGGGATCTAGAATGCGGATAAACATACTTAGAAACTTTTTTTTGTAAATACAACATATCTTACATAGAAACACCCAGCTGTATTTGTATTTATTTTTAATTATAATTAATGGTGTTTTTTTTCTGTTGTGTGTGTTTGTGTGTATGTGTGTGTGTAATAAACGATTCCTTTCTTTCTTTCCTTCTATTACACTTGTTGTAGTATATAGTTTAGGGTATTTGCTGTCAAGCAGGATGTGAATGTTCCGTTTTTAAGCTCAAACATGCTCTACGGTCTCATCAAGATAGAACCAAAACAACATTATCTGGAAACAAGTTCACCTATTGATTGACGAACAAGAGAGTATGAGACTCTGGCGCAGGAGGAAACTCACTCTCGCCTATATCCCCGAAGGGGTAGCAGAGGTGCTAGCACCCACATTCCGCCAGTTTTGTCTGTCACCTTAATAAATCAAAACAACGTAGTTAATATAGTTGTCTGACGCCTGGATTTTCACGATATGTTATTCTTTGAATTCTATTTACTTTCTTTTTAGATTATAACTATTTTATTGAGTTTTGATTACCCATAAAATGGAATTTAATGTATGGATATAGCTGGGCAGTATATTAGAAAATGTATATTAAAATCAACAAAATTAATGGAGCACACGGTTGGCACTTGGCATACTTTCAACACAGAAATCAATCACATTCACTCACGCGACATACATTTACGAAAGTTGTTGCAGTCGGCATTTTTGCTGTTGTGTTAAATGTATATGTATTTAAAAGATCATTATTAAACGCAAGCGCAAATAGACAGTGTCTTCAGTGATAATAATGCATTTAACTTCCTATAAACGCCGAATGAAAAGTAATAATGCCGGCACATCCGTGAACATATTGAAGAAGATCTTAGAATAGAATAGAATAAATTTTTATTTGCTAGAACATTGTGATAAGGATGTTACAAATTATGTCTTAGGACTAGGTCCATTAGAAAGTTTTATTTTTATACAACTTAGGTGGCAGACAAGCACACGGCCCACCTGATGGAAAGTGGTTACCATGACCTGCTATGAACGTGTGTAACACCAGTGGAGTCACATCCGTGCTGCCGACCCTGTAAGAACAGAGATTTTGTGCCGTCAGTGTAGAGGATAAAGCAGGACAAGTCTTTGGTCGTCTCACTGACAGCACAAAAACTCTCCAGTGAGCTCTGGCTACCCTACTCACCGCCGGGAACACAACACGAAGTTATTATAACCGCGGTATTCTGTAGGGCGGAGGTACTTCCCCAATCGGACTGCTCAATTGGGCGGAAATACCGCGCGTGTCCTACCTCCGTAAAAACGTCTCAAAATGATCTTAATACCAAGGTTTTAAGAGTATATCGAAGTGTTTCATTGATTCAAATTGTATTATTGTACAAAATCCTTCATTTTGTACAATAATACAGTTTGAATCAATGAAACCAAATATTACTACAATCAGTCAACAGGAAGGGAGAGAAATCAAGGCAAAAAAAGATCATGTTGAGTACCTACTTTGTTTGTCAAGATCGATCTGATGCTGACTGTACCTACTTACATTGTCAAGCTACTATCCGATCATTACAATGAAGGCGAAAATCAACCGAAACTTCGGAAAACAATGTAAATAATAAAATACTACAATATAATATCATGATAGAATGCGTTAAAAATAGATGTTTTGTGGTTTTATTTCAACTGGAGGTTGTTTATATTTAGGTATGTTTTGTGTATTAAATTGCATATCATTGGAGCTATATAGCAACAATTAACGGAAAAGGTAATATCGGTTACTAGTAAATATATTGAAAATAAACTATGGTTAACTATACTTCTTACAGTTACTGGCATATATCTTGACCTGAGTTCTCTGAAGAACAAGACTTCAGAAATCGCAAGAGAAACGAGGTCTTGGTGCGCTCAAATTTGTTTGATATAATCTATGATTGGTGATTGAACTCCTCTGCCACCATAGCACTCCATGCTATTCTTAAAAAAACATCCAAAACACGCATACTGCACATAATAACTTTAGCAGCGGGAGCAAAGGAGGATCGCAAGCCACGCTGCTTGCGTACTGAGGTAACTCGAGCGTCGGAGGTCAATGAATGACCTCCGCCTGGAGCGCAAGCCTAGGGGTGACAGGTGGAGCCGCCTGTCATCCTGGCAGAAGCAGGCCGCGTGGGCAGCAACCTCGTACCCGTTTGCGGGTACGAGTCGGAGACTTTGTCGTCCCCACACCCGAGGGGAGATAGTCTTGGGTCGACCAGGATGCGAGGGATATGCGTGTCAACCTCACCTTCGGGAAAAAAAAAACAATCCACATACGCCGTGTGTTTTAGTCGGTTCGAGTCTGACATAACCTCTTCCATGTATCCGTGGGAATAAAAAAAGGTCTAGATATATGCCTTTAACTAACCTAGTCTTAACATAAACTAAACACTCCCAAAGAGCGTAACGCAACGCTAATTAAAATATATTTTTTGCAAAATCTCAGTAGAGTAGGTTAAATCAGATAAGATTTTTTTTACCACGGTTTATTTAAACTAAAATAAAGAGACCTTGAATTTAAATCTCACAACAAAATAAACACAACGAATGCCAATCTGACACAAACTGGTGTTAGGTAAAGTCAGTGACCCTTTAAAACATGACTACACGAGTATAAGCTTTAATCACATGAATTTTAATGAATAGTGTCTGGTTCTTCTGCTGATAATGATACAGCTATTTGTACATTTACATACACACACACACACATACCTACAAATACAAGACGTTACAAATTCTATAGTTGTATTGAAGACATGTGGTAAAATCATCATTCAAATTCTAGCTCCGGCTGCATCAAAAGCTTATTCTTAGTTACCTTACTTGGAATTCACCGCCAATTGACTAAA
This sequence comes from Eilema griseolum, assembly GCA_963662185.1. Taxonomy (NCBI): domain Eukaryota; kingdom Metazoa; phylum Arthropoda; class Insecta; order Lepidoptera; family Erebidae; genus Eilema; species Eilema griseolum. Next base: position 7,305,307 of record OY759232.1, read on the forward strand.
AGTGGCTCCAAAGACCGGAAGACGAAGGAACCACTAATATAAGGAACTAGGAATAGAAGACATACATACATTACATATATATATATAATCATGCCTTTATCCCCGGAGGGTTACGTTAGAGGTGAAGTAACACCCACATTTCACCAATAATTGTATTCGGTCCCACGTAATAGGGGGTGAGCAAATCGCCATACTTCGGGCACTATTGTTGACTCGGTCCATGCATCTGGGCTGTATATATCTATCTGATGTTAAACAGCCCTATCCCTTAGTCACCTTTTACGGCACCGCATGGGAAGAGATGGGGTGGCCCAAATTCTACTCTGCTGGAAACCACGCTGCAGAAATAGGAGAGCGGACTTTAAAAGACATAGGAAATGGATACAAAAGATGAAGATGTCATTTTATATTAAGATATCAAAGTCCAGCAGATGGTAAATGGTTACCGTATGAGCTATGAACCACAGACACGTCACAAAACATAAATAGCCATTGAAGATCAGCCGCATAGTTCCTCGTATAACGATCGAACAAAGATCGAGCCGTGGGAACTCACAACTGGCGAGACGATTGTAATAAGTTGAAATTGAGGCAAAAACGACGTAAGCTTCCGTTTTCGGATGTGATATGAAGCTGACCTTCTGTGTTATGACCGGCAATGTTCTTGGCAATCGCTCTAGCTGCGCAGAAAGTGTTTTTTTTTGTTTGGTGGTAGTAGGTACTGGTAGTTCGCGGGGAGACGACTGAGGCCACGCCATTCCCACCTTCTATGTCTTTTTTCCATTCTTTGTTACTTAATGTTATTAGTCTTCTGGGAACGCTACCACAAGCGGCATGAGATGCGGTTATAATAACTTCGTGTTGTTCCCGGGGCGGTAAGTAGGGTAGCCAGAGCTCACTTTAGAGTTTTTGTGCTCTCAGTGGGATGACCAAAGGCTTGTCCTGTTTTGTCCTCTACACTGACGCCACAAAATCTCTGTTCTTACAGGGTCGGTAGCACGGATGTGACTCCACTGGTGTTACACACGTTCATAGGTCATGGTAACCACTTTCCATCAGGTGGGCCATGTGCTTGTCTGCCACCTAAGTTGTATAAAAAAATAAAAATGCGTAGGAATTCCACGACGCATTTTAACTTTTGTTTAATTATTATTTTTTATTAATTTATAACAGATTTAATTAAACATCATATATATAAAGTAGAGTACTTATAGAATTTTATATATTAGAGATTTATATATGTGCGTTTAAGTTTTTTATGTAAATAATTGTTGGTGAACTTTACAAATAAAAAATGTTATTCATACATAGAAAAAAATAAATTTAAAAAGCTACCTAGTACGTAATCTAATAATAATTGATACTTCTAATAGAAATCAAGAAATCTCCTCAAGTATGCGAGACAGATATTATCTGTGGCGCTCATCAAAATATTCATATCGTTCAAACAAGTCTAATAATAAAATCGATTCTAACCATGTATTCATATAATGCGATACCGTGTAGCAATAAAATCGATAATATACATATATGGATAAAAAACTCCTTTCACATCTGCCACTGGCATAAAATAATTCTTTAGCTTTTTATTTACGTCATTAACCTCAGCTGTGAGTGACGTCGTTAGACCTTCACGTGCCACAGCTCACAGCGCGTTGAACATTACATACCTACCTGCCTACTGTTAGTTTTCATTCTAAGAAAAAAAATGTAACCGTATGCGTCATTCATAAGCATAAGTTACGGTATTCGTAATTTATCGTTCATTTCTGGTGCTGACTGACATCCTTTCTCTTGAGAAATATCGCAGTTTTGTGTAAATACCGACTATTTTAAGATTATTTAGTATTCCGATCTCATTTTGGCGATACGACAGCCATATACAGTGTGACGCTCCTGGTGTTGCACGAGTCCATAGGCCACGGTAACCACTTCCCATCAGGTGGGCCGTGTGCTTGTCTGCCACCTAAGTGGTATAAAAAAAAATATTTAGGACGTAGGACTCGACGGTTTTTCTGTCCCAATAGAGCAGTCCGACTGGAGAAACTCCTCCACCCAACAGATTAACACGGCAATAATAACCTCGTGTTGAGTTCCCGGCGGTGAGTATGGTAGCCAGAGCTCACTGGAGAGTATTCGTGCTGTCAGTGGGACGATCGAAGGCCGGTCCTGATTTTGTGTTCTGCACTGCCGGGCACAGAAAATCTCTGTTCTTACAGGGTCGGCAGCACTATTTATCTGTTACCTAAGTTGAATAAAAAAGCCGCTATAACACAATTAAAGCTTGAATTTAATCTTTTTTAGGACCCACCTGGTCTAAATTGGAATAAAAAATGCTCCAGTTTTATCAGTTCAGCACTACTAAGTGCAATTGGAATAGAATCCTCTTGAATGGGAGAAGGGCTTTCCAAAAATGCCAAACTCTTGTCTCTCTACAATAGAAGTACTACCAGTAATTATTATTTCTTAAGAGGTCAAAGGTACGAAACATAAAACCTTTTTATGCATCATTATACTCGAGGCTTGAAAAGTGGAGGTTTGATTCTCGATACTAATTTTAACTGACTTCATAAAAAGAAAAGAAAATGGTAACGAATGTCCTGTGGAATGTAACTATATAAAATATAGTAAATAAATATAGTAGCCCCGACCAGAGAGAAGACTTTGGTAAGGGTCAACGTCAACAGGTCTCCTTGTAGACAAAACTCTTTAATCCAAACCTTTTGTGTCTGTTTACTTCATTGATCTTTATTCAAATATGACACGTCGCGGTTATATTAAGATTTCCTTTATAGGCATATTTATAGAGTGGCCTTTATTTTTAACAAGCTCCCTAATGAAATTATTTGCCTGTGTGTAAATTTAAAAATATAGTTAAAAGTAAATTGTGGCAGAAAGGCATAATACTTGGATGATAAACAAGCTTGGAAATTAGCTATTCGCTCAACTATGCTACTCAAGTAAATTTTTGTATTTAGATTAAGTAGACTAAGTGTATGTTTGTAAATAGACCAAAAAGAAGAAATGCCCGCTGAGTTTCTTGCTGGAGTCTTTCCTTTCGGGCCGCGTTTCGAACCGGTGGTCCATTTACTAAACTGATATTCATGTTCCTTTTTTTGACGTTTTGTAAGTGCCGATACAATAGTCTATACAGAATAAAATGATTTTTGACTTTGACTTAGATTAGAGATACGAGGATTAAATGTATTGGTCATATACATATAGTTGTAATTTGTAACAATCAGTAGCAGTGTTACATTTCTAACCTTTTATCAAAGAAACTGTCTCACGTACAATCAGCGTCTAGATGCTGACTGTACCATCAACTGCGTAATTTATTTTGAAATTGTTTTTTTTTAAATTTATATTCAGGCTACGTACTCCTTTAAAATGTACTCCAATTTTTTTACTATGGCTATCCAAATGATAGCCATAGTAAAAAAAAGTATAAATAGCATTTTGGTAAAAAAAAGTTGGACACTAAAAAACCTTGTAAAGTTTTTCCGTAATTCCTAATATATGTCAAGGTTTTGAAGTTTAAAGATATAATTAAAAAATTAATTAAGAGGCCGTTACCCATTTTGATAGTTATTTTGTGTTATTGTATGAAATTTATTGACTTAAGTTCCTGAAATTAATGTGTTTTAAACACCGCGCGCCGTATGTGTACAGATAAATTTAAAATATACTACGAGTATATTTTTCTTGTTTTATATTATCAGATGAGATTGTCATCTCAGATTCAAGGTTAAAATCGAAGATATTTTATAAACTGTAGATGCGTTGTCCGTACTACAAAATGGCGACAAAAAAATGATGACGTTTGTCATCATTTTATGCACCAAACAGAGAGGCAACAACGGAACTGACGCGATGCGGAATAAAATACCGTATTTAATAATAAATTCTTGATAATGATATTATTATAGATAAAAATAATTATATAATTCATATAAATTTATTATATTGGCGCATTATTAGTAAGTAGCTATAATTTTTTATACTTGCTAATATTTTTGTGCGCTATTTTTGAAAGACGAAATGTTCAGAATGACGTATCAATTAATTAATACGTTATTGGTTGAAATCAGCTAAATATTATAACTATCAGATATCGCCTTAATCGACGTATTAAGTCGTATAAGACGGTAATATCACAACTTTTATTTCATACAAAATAACTCTTGAATTTCTAAAAATCCTAGCCAAACTCTCACTAAGGCCTAATCCAATTTTATATTTTATGCAGCAGAAAATATTGTAAGAATGAAGGAGTGAAACTCTTGTAGAAAAATTCATTCATTCATTCACTAATAATTTATTTCATACAGTGGCATTCGTTCTTCATGATGTCGTTTAGAAAGACGCACAGTTGCTTGTAGCGACGCGCGACGCACACGCAACGTCTAAGTAGTTTGATTTTCATACAAGTTTAAATGAAAGTATCTACTTCCTTTAGTACTGCTTCCATCCGCTTTGAGGCATGTACCTACTGTCTAGTTATAACAGCTCTCCTTTTTTAATATAACTATTTCATTAGGTTTAGATTTTACCACTGACACTTAGGCCCGTATTCCAAAACAACGCTCAGTTGTGAACATAGAACTGTCATCTACAAAACAATCTACAAACATACATACAGTCACGCCTTTTTCCTAGTGAGGTAGACAGAGACTACAGTCTCCATTTCCTCCGGATCCTAGCATACCTCTTTCGCTTCTTCTGCTTTCATAATTGTTTTCATATATGCTCGCCGGTTTCGGGTACTCTTGACATGTCCTTTCTTCAAAATGCCTTCGATTTTATTCACATACGTAGGTATGTCTACGTCGACCAAGGGCATCGATGTCATCCTCACACTGTGCAGAATATAGGAGCAAGAACCAAGCGATTTAGAGAATCTTTCCTTTGCCGCACCACCAAGACCTGGATTGCATTACCAGCTTACGTGTCTTCCTTCTTCCTACACGTTCCAGGTCCTTCAACTGGGGCGTGAAAAAGCATCTGATGAGACCGCCAAGCTGAGTGCCAACATTACTTAGTGTCTGTAATGGTCTTTCTCCTGAGACTTTGCCTTTAGCTTACTATTAGGCCTATTAGGCGAGGGGAAGTCAAATTAGCATATCCTAGATAAAAAAAAATGTTCTCACGTTTTGCTCAATAGGTACCATTCATATAAGAAAACGTGATAATTCTCAGCGTAAACAAAATCGTATCAATCGTAACATTATTTTAGTAGGTATAGTATTTACTTGTAGATTGCTGATTGGGATGACCCGCACGACTCTTAACATCAAATCCGTATCTAACAGGACTTTCCGCTTTTCAAGTCATGCACAAACATCATGTCACGCCAGTTTCTCCTTATACCTATCACTTGACTTCGTATCATTGGGCCTTGAGTTAAGTCCATTAACACGCATTATTCACGATTAACAACAGATTGTAAAGCTATTGGTTTATTAATAAATGCATGTTATGCGATAATTATGATGCGTGGCAGTTACGATGTCAAGGTACAAACAATCACTTATCTGATATACTTTATTAACGTAGCATTTATTAATGTAGCAATTTGTTTCACGAATAGTGTAAAACTTATTTATATCCGAGAACCGCGGTAGCCTAGTGGTATGGGTAATGGACTGCTGAGACTAGGTATCGGGTTCGATCCCAGGTTTTACCATGGCACACACCAATGACTTTTCGATGCTTTTCGAAGTTATGTGTGTATTTACCTATCGCAGGTTTATAAGTGCCCGGTTAATGGCAATAGGCTCGGCATCTATTACATTGAGACCTAAACATAAACTAGCGAAATTTGGGTGCTAGTACCTCTGCCTACCCCTTCTGGGATATAGGCGTGAGTTTATGTTATGTTATGTAAACAAACTTAACTACGTAGTAAGCAATATATTATAGGCTAACCGCTTCTCCTCAAGTCCAAGCACAAAAAACGAGCACGTCTCGCCTCCTAACGGGTGCTCGGCAAAAATAATAAACATGGTAGAGTTTTACACTATTAATGTGAATGACCATATCAATCTCAAATCATACATTGTTTCACGAACTCATAATTAATCGCACTAAATGTATTTCCCAGCCGCGTAGTTCCCGGCTTAGTAGAATTTGGACAACCCCATCTCTTCCCATGCCGTGTCGTACAAGGCGACTAAATGATAGGGGGGTTTAACATCAGACAGATATATACAGCCAAGACTTAGCCTCAGATGACTGACTTGAGTCAAGAATATTGCTTGAAAGACGGCAATAGGTTCACTCCATATTACGTGGGACCGAAATTAATAATTGGTGAAATGTGGGTGTAAATTCACCTCTGCCTAACCCTCCGGAGATAAAGGCGTGATTATATGAATGTATTTACTACATCGTAAATTCCAACGATATAAGATCGAAAAATCGCTATTTCGTTCACGCAAAACCGTACCTTTGATTCGATGCGATTCGATACAGGCACAATGATCGATTAATAGCTCAATCAGAGATATTCTTCGCTTTCGAGTTTTGACAATCGATAAGTTTTGCGTCATTGGTTTTGATATAAATGATGAAATAATATAATCTAAGATAAGGGATTTTCAGATGAGCGTATGTATGAATGCGTAAATAGTTTTATTTCGATCAAAAAAAAAAGTTATTTTTAACAACAAAACTAAATCCAGTCCAACCACACGTGCTTCTTGACAGACTAAAAATACTATACAACTCTTTACTTTGTGATGATTATATTATTTGAGTAGGTGACTTGAATATGAAATCGCAAACACTTTCGAAAGAGTGATCCTACTAATATTCTAAATGTGACAGTTTGTGAAAATGTTTCCATTCTACTGTCGAAAGTTTTGTATGCACATTCATTCCTATATTCCCTCGGGATTACAAAACTATTGAATCAATTTCAACAAATTCGTTTCTACAATATTATAATATGACATAACTTAACATATAAACTCACGCCTATATCCCCGAAGGGGTAGGCAGAGGTGCTAGCACCCACATTTCGCTAGTTTATGTTTAGATCTCAATGTAACAGGTGGCGAGCCTATTGCCATAAACCGGGCATAAATACACACATAACTTTGAAAAGCATCGAAAAAGTCATTGGTGTGTGCCATGGTAAAACCTGGGGTCGACCCGAGACCTCGTCTCAGCAGTCTATTACCACTAGGCTACCGCGGTTTATGAATTTATTATAAATATTAAATGTTAAGTAGCTAGCCAAGCTTTTGTCATGTAAATAACCCGCTTCGGGCCGTACCTGATGCAAAGGAGTCCATAACGCAGGCTGCATTTCTGAGCTTGATCGCAATACTCGTAGCCTTTGCAACAGGTACGATACGGAGCGAGAGTCACCTTTTTCAAATTAAACGAAACGTCAATTTAATGGCACCTAAATGTATTTCTTCAAAAAGTAGGCAGCACAGCTAAATCACAGTTAATATTTTTTTTTACTTTTTGTGATTTTTACTAGTTTTATGAACGGTAAAACCTTACCCTACCTAAAAGAAATAGCCTAATACAAGCAAAAATTATATTAAGTAATCTAAAGAGCTCAGCGCGCGTATACAGCACGTGTGTCGCTGACGTACCTCCGTACGTACACACAAAACCATGTATTGTAAATATTGTACCCAAAATAATGTTTGTTATTTTGTTAGTCATTAGCTTGAGTTCACCTTAACCCTGGCATTGAAAATAGCAGTGCAAAAATATGTAGATTGCTCGTAACCGCGAATATAATTTAGGTACACTCTACGCTGATAAAGTCTAACAATGTTATCTACGGTCAATTACACGAAAGTCACTCTGCAAGGTGGACGATAAGTAGTATCAGCTACGAAGAAATATAATTACTTATGCATATATTCACGCTTGTTTAATACCTCAAGGAATAGCTAGAGGAGAATTTGACATTAGTATTTTATGGAAAAATGCCTTAAAACAGATATTTCTTCATAAACTAGTACAGTTTGAAACATACATCGTACTAAGGCAATTTAAGTTTAATTACTGATTAAATTGTAAATCTGTTCAACTATTTTCATTGATACTAACTTTAAAATTTTATATAGTTAAATATCGTGAAGTAAATGATATATTGGCTAAGGAGTTACAATTTCAATTTCATTCATTCAAACCCTACTCGACGACAATATTGCCAACGTGATTGCATCCCCTAATAAGCCAGCTTAACTGGAAAGGTTAGCGAGAATCCTAGCGATTCCCAAGTTACTACTGGTCATTAAACAAACTACATATTTAAATAAAAACATAAGTAAAAATTTAACATTACTTCACGTTACTCTTACTAGTACCTAGTCAAAAAACAAAACTGTATATCAAAATAAACACATAATAACATAACATTAAAACCAAAATTTATTCAGGTCCCAAACCACATCCTTGTGGGACCCTACCGCTTTTTAGAAGCTGTCGCCATGTCCTCGCAAGCGTGCGATTCGCCTACGGATAAGAAATGACCTTTACGGCGGCGGGGGGACTGGTCAAACCGCATGCTTTGCACTCGGGCCCATGTGGAATTTACAACCGAGCAACGTCGCTCGCTCGAAAGTCTGTACGTGGTCATAAAATCCGAAGTTAAAAAGTTTATTTATGTTTTAATTGAAATCCTCTTTGTTATCGTCAGTTTAAATAGTTATGGGGTTAGTTTTATTGTATATTAGCGTTAGTTGTGTGAAAATTTAATTAGTTGATCGGTAGATGTTAATTACGATTTTAGTCCTTGATAAAACGAATATAGAAATCTTTTAATTATACTGCTGAACACGTCGTAGTTTAAACACATTACGAACACAAATTATTAGTTATTTTTTACTCGACTGCGCCAGCGAGCGTAATGTGTTACGGCCACCTTGGCTGCGGTGTTGGTTCGCTGCGCGGATGCGTGGGCTACCAATGCCTCCGTCTGCGAGCAAGTAATGCTCGAGAAGGAGACGGTGGAGCGCAAGCAAAGGAGACTTCCAACACCTTGCGGCCCGCGAGCGAAGGAGACTCGGGCGTTGGTGGTCGCAAAAAAGCCCCCGTCCCCATGAGGATGACAAGGGTGGAGACACTTGTCACCCTCGCAGAAGCAGGCAGCAGCGGCGACGCACGTTGCGCGACTCCTCAACCCCAGGAAATCCGTGACACGCACACACGAAGAGGGCCATCGCAAAAGAGACACCCTTGGGCCGGCCGGGCTGCGAGGGATTAGTCTCAGATAATCTCACCTGTGGCAACCTAGGCCCACACAGTCGGCGTGAGTTTTAGTCGGTTCAAGTCCGACATAACCGCAGTATCCGTGGGAATTTCGTGCATAATAAGAAAGGTGTTACATGCATTAATTATTTTTTTTTGGGTATGATTGGCAATGGGTACCGCGTGCTGTCAACTTGTTTCGATCTTTTGGACAGCACTCGGGATTTTTATGTTTTAATAATTTATTTTATCTTATATTCACTACCATTGTGCTCATTGCAAATATTTGTATGCATGAATATGTATATTTGCATTGGTCTGGGTGTTTCTATGTATAATAAGTATGTATTTACAAAAAAAAGTATCTAAGTATGTTTATCCGCATTCTAGACACAAGCTAGTTAAGCTATGCTTACCATGGGTCCAGATAGCGTTGTGTAGAATGTCGTGAAAAATTAAAAATATTAAATATTAAATGTTAATATTATCCTTTCAGAGTGCTGCACTTCTAAAGGAAAAAAAACAGAACCCTTATAGGAAAACTTCCATTTATTTCCGGGACAAAGGAACCTCTATATCTATATCTGTGTGACATTTATTCAAATCCGTTCAGCCGTTATTACGTGATAGAAATATCACAATATTGACGCACATATAATACGCGCATATAATGTATTTGTTTGTGTATATGTATATATATGTAGCTTATGACTACACTAATAATTACCCATTGGATGAAATATATAATTGATTTAAATTGTTTTTAGTAGACAAATGCTGGTAAAAAAGATTTATGAATAAAGACTATACGGAACTAAATATTTGATTATAACTTCGCAGTTATGGTTGATTCTCATTATTTTGCTAACGTTTAGTTGTTATCTGTAAAACCGCGAATATCCTTATCTGATCTATATTTTATGAAATATACCCATAATTTAATATATAAGTGCTAGATAAAAATCAGTTTTTATAATTTAATTACACTTATTGGAAGCTCATTTTCCGCCACATCTGCATACGCATCAACTAAGGTCCCGTAGTTGTACCTTCCCGTATTCAGCCTACGCCAGACGGACGAATTTAAGTGGGTTCGCAACGAATCTTCCGTATAGTGTGTCTGTTATTAGTTATTTATCTGCTAAATAAATGTTATGGCGGAATATCAGCTGTGAATCACCCGAACAGTGGCATCACTAGTAATAATAATGAGAAATCTTTGCCTATAATGCAATTCATTTGCGTGTAATGTGGTGCAATATCTTTATTATAATTATTTCTATGCACTATATCTAATATTATTTGCCTAGCAATTATATTCGAGTCAATTACTGATACAGTGAAGGGCACTCTAAGTCCTAAACAAGTTTGATAAAACAACTTTGGCCGGAATAATAACTAACGAATTGGTACATTAATAATGAATTTTGCCAACTCTGAAGGATATTCAGATAAATTGCAAGGTTTCTTAGTAATTAGTAAGCAATTACTTCTTATATAATAGCTGTAGGGACAAATAAAATTGAGTAACGAGAAAGACGACAAATCGTAAAACGCTATTTCTTTGTTGTCATACAGGTGACATTACAATAAATAAGACACATACGCAAAAAGGGGGGGCATACACCAAAGCAGTAAATGCACCAAACGAGCAAATTGCCCTACATTTAGCTGCAAATGCTTTCTGAAATCTTAACATCTCTTGCTTGCTTTGCTGTGTGCGCAGTAAATGCTGTATTTGTGTGGCCCCCTAACTTTCTTTTTATACCACTTAGGTGGCAGACAAGCACACGGGCCACCTGATGGAAAGTGGTTACCGTGGCCTATGGACGTGTGTAACTGTAAGTACAAAGTTTCTGTGCCGTCAGTGCAAAAGACAAAGCAGAACAAGCTAGTCAGTTAGTCTTCCCACTGACAGCACAAACTCTCCAGTGAGCTTGGCTGCCCTACTCACAGCTGGGAATACAACACGAAGTTATAATGACCACAGAATTCTGTAGAGCGGTGGTATTTCCCAAGTCGGGCTGCTCAATTGGACGGAAATATATTAATACTGTGGAAATACCGTCGTGACATAGTCTGCGTTCTGTACCAAATTCTAAATTCAAAATGTATTCGTAACTCACTCAGTAAACGCGACATATATTACTAATATTCCCGCTAAGGTAAATGTTTTGTATTAGAAGAGGGTTCACGTCGGCAGTATAACGGCCAGGATTCGCGGTCGGGAGCTCCCGATCGTATGCTTGCCTAGTAGTAGCTAACATAGAAGTCAATGTTAGTAAGGCTGTACTAGCTCAAACTTAAGTCTTGTTCACAACCGTCACCGTTTAATCACATTCACGGTTAGTAGTTTATCTAACTGTACTTCGTATTCGATTGCAGACGGTGAATAAAAAACGTCCTCTGTCTCTTAGCCTACAACTTTTGTTTTGAACGAGTGCCTTACTCACTTTTAGTCACCATCACACACACACCATACAAAAAAGGCATAAAGCGAAATCGACGCAATTGCAGAACAAAATCGCGTTGATATTGATTTTGCGTTTTATTTATTACGCACGATTGCCTTTTCTGTAGTCCAGGTTGCATTCAAAGGTTGCATTTCGGAGCCCAGGATTTGCTCTCCTGTTCTTTCACTATCTAGATTCAGACAGATCTTGGTTTTTGTGGGAGCGGCTATAATTGCACCGGATAGGGATCGTATCTACTACTAGCTTTTTTGCTTAAATTTCATCAGTTTAATATATATTTAAAAGGAAATTTCCAAAGAAAATTCACGTCAATCACCTATTGCAGATATTATTGATGACAAGAACGTATTGATGATAAGAAAACGATAGCTGTGCATCATAATGATAATATTATACACGTGTTTTTTGTTATATTAGTATCAACTATTTTACATGTCATTTGTTATAACGAAAATCTCCCTATAAGATGTCTACATACCTTTTTTTATTGTGTACAAAATTCCCACGGATACCCTCACCAACGGAGACAGTGGGGGAGGTTATGTCGGACTTGAACCGACTAAAACGCTCGCCGATTGTGTTGGTTGCCGGAGGTAAGATTATCTGAGACACATCCCTCGCACCCCGGCCAGCAGATGTCTACACCCCCTTATTTTTTAATTAATGGCTTCTGTTATCGACAGAATTGCCGCAATTTCTTTTTGTGTAATGTTTATAAAATTATTATTAATGGCGGAGACGCCAATGAAATGTATCGTCGATTCGTCATACTCTATGTATAACGAAAGGTAGTGCCACAATAGTAGCAAATGCAAATATATGCACTCTGCCTACGCCAATGGGAAAGAGGCGTGATTGTATGTATGTACTGTATGATGATAAAATGTACTTTGGTATTTAGATATCAATAAAGTTGTCGTGATTGTTATAGGTTGACGAAACTCTTGCCAAACATTTGTTATGGTGTCGAAATTTCTGAGAAAATACCTTTGTTTAGTTTTGAATATGTTTGTAGAAGATTAACAGATGTGGACCAATGTTTAAAAGAAAGGCATTGTGAACTTATTGATGAAAAAGTATTCGTACCATTCATCCATGGGATAGGAAACGCTTGGGACTGAGTCCATTCATAGAATGCTGGATGAATGACTTTTTAGAATAAAATAAAAACAAAACTATATTTATCAATAAATATTTCCGCGTGGTTCCCGGCAGAATAGAATTTGGACCACCCCATCTCTTCCCATGCGGTGTCGTACAAGACGACTAAAATATAGGGCTGTTTAACATCAGACAGATATATACAGCCCAGACTCAGCCTCAGATGCATGGCTCGAGTTAACAATAGTGCCCAGAAGACGGCAATAGAATCACCCCTATTACGTGGGACCGAATTCAATGATTGGTAAAATGTGGGTGTTAAATCACCTCTGCCTATCCCTCCGGGGATAATAGCGTGATTATATGTATGTATGTATTTTATGATTATCTACCATTTCATATTAAAAATGTTGGTGATTACTGAAATTCAGCTGCTTTTGTTTTCTTTCGTCCACATAACGAATCACTCGATGTAACAAAAAGCACTACAATATTCTGATTTGATTCGTCCTATCTAATGTCTCTATAAACTATTTTATAATGCGATGATAGTGACGTCACATGCCCAAAAAAGAAGTTAAACTTTAATTCCTTAACATGTTTATTATTGTCTTTGCCAAATACCACACGCACAATCATTCCGATTGTGGATAATTAGTGTAATTACAGGATGATTGCGTTGCATATTCACACACATCAATCATTCTGAGTTTGGTATAATTCCTATAAAGAGCATCATATTCAAAAAAATGCTTAAATACAATAACAAGGACGGAAGTAAGTTGTGTTTGACTGTACGGGTTTAAATTTTGAGGAGAATCGAGAATAAGCTGACGATTTAAGATTATATTTTTTTAGTTTGCTTATATTTACTTGAGAACAAAATAATCGGCCCACTACTATATTTTCCTATTCAAAGGGCTCTAGCAATTATACGGAGGTAGGACACGGCGGTATTTCCGCCCAATTGAGCAGTCCGACTGGGGAAGTACCTCCGCCCTACAGAATACCGCGGTTATAATAACTTCGTGTTGTGTTCCCGGCGGTAAGTAGGGTAGCCAGAGCTCACTGGAGAGTTTTTGTGCTGACAGTGGGATGACCAAAGATGCTTTGTCCTCTACACTGACGGCATAAAATCTCTGTTCTTACAGGGTCGGCAGCACGGATGTGACTCCACTGGTGTTACACACGTTCATAGGTCATGGTAACCACTTTCCATCAGGTGGGCCGTGTGCTTGTCTGCCACCTAAGTTGTATAAAAAAAGCAATAAAATTAAAACCTAAATTTTACTTACAAGGTCTTATATTCCGTAAGTTTCAAGTTTTTTTTAATAATATTAGAACTGAAGATTACTAATATTCCCTCTAACCCCTCCAATTAAGCTAAATTGCTTGTGTTAGGAGTGAGTTCACGTCTGTAGTGTAATGGCCAGGATTCGAACACGGGACATCTCGATCGTAAGGCTGACTCCTTAATCACTAAGCTACCGACGCTTTTAGTTTAGCTTGCACTCGTTTTCGTTTAAAACATGCTTGTAAACTTTTAAGTGAGGTGACTTTTTTGCTCTCGAGTGTAGTTTGAATTCTTAAAAAAGAGAATAAATTAATATGGATGGTAATGGACTGCTGAGACGAGGTCTCGGGTTCGATCCCAGGTTTTACCATGGCACACATCAATGACTTTTCAATGCTTTTCGAAGTTATGTGTGTATTTATCGCAGGTTTATAAGCGTCCGGTTAATGGCAATAGGCTCGCCACCTATTACATTGGGACCTATACATAAACTGGCGAAATGTGGGTGCTAGCACCTCTGCCTACCCCTTTGGGGATATAGGCGTGAGTTTATGTTATGTTTATGGAAAGTATCAAGAATATGATATCACGGTGTAACTTTATCCGCGCGGTCTCGTCTGATTCGATGATTTGTGATAGCAGGTTTGTACTTCATACGTCTTTCGTTACTAATTGTACACTTTCACTGCTTTTCTCTAAGACACTTGTAAAAATGTAATAATAGGTAATCTCTGCTATTAAAATGAATGATCGCCGCTATTGCTCCAAAAAATTGAAAGTTTCCGTTTTGTGTCGAAGTGGCCGTTCTGATATTCCTTTTCTATGTGTTTGTATGATATTGAAGATTGTATCTTTAAAAACTTGTTCCTAGTGGGTAATAACAATCACCCGTCTTCGAGTCTGGAGTCTGCTTTTTTTTATCTAAGATAAGCCAACTTGACTTCACCTAGCCAGAGGCAAAGTCTCAGGAAAGAGGGTCACCATTACAGATACTAAGTAATGTTACAATGGTGGCACTAAGCTTGGTGGCCTCATCTTTTTCACGCCCCGCTTAAAGGACTCGGGACTGTAGGAAGAAGGAAACACGTAAGCTGGTAATGAATTCCAGGTCTTGGTGGTGTGGCAAAAAAATAGCTTTAATTGTAAACGACGTATGACCTCCCAAGAACTATGACGTTGCCACCAAAATAATTAATAGTTATTATTACAAAATGTACTATTTTTATTCTAGAGTATTCCCTGCTATAACTTCGGCACGTCGACTGCTATGACCTCTGTATCCCTAGCACGAAAGACTATCGTAAACGTATCGAGAGAACAGAGCGTTGCGATTGGCCGCCTGCCTACTGTAAACTGTTTATATGTGAAGCCGACCAATCGCAATGCTCCGTACCCTTAGCACGAAAAACTATCGTAAACGTAACGAGAAAAGGGAGCGTTGCGATTGGCCGCCTTCCTACTGCGAACCGGTGTGTGTGCGAAGCCGGCCAATCGTAATGCTCTGTGCTCTTACGATAGATTTTCGTGCTAGGGGTACTATACAGACTGTTCAGTTCTCCAGAATCAACAGTAGTAATCCCTGATGAACACTTGGTATATTTATTATTTTATGGAACTCGGGAAGGAAAAGTTAATCTGTCTTGGAAGCCGCAACGAAATTAATGAGAAATAAATTTATAATGGATATTGATAACATGTCTCGATCAATAAGAGTAGACGAGGTCGCCATAATGATTCCTACAGCCTTACCCTCTGAATTCTTAATAAGTGATCAGTACAATATGTGATAATTGACTGTAGGTTACTTTTGATTTATTGAATAGGTTACCGTTTTTAAATGTTCCGTCTCCATTACTTGAAGCTTGAGATAGATCCCTTTGGTTTAGAAAATCCTATAGGACGCGAGACGTGGACGTATTTTGAAGAGAAGCGGTTAGCCCATAATATACTGCTTACTACTACGTAGTTAAGCTTGTTTAGATTACTCTAAATAAAAAATTAGATTCAATGTAAATAATGTACTTATTAGCATCATTTCGGGTGACAAGTGTCAAGATTACTTTATTTGTTTTGTAATAAAAACACGCGAGTTAAATAAAATCCATTTAACTTAACTGGAACGTTTTACTTCAAGTAATTCGTGGAGTAAGATCGTAATGCCTATCAACACTTTAGGGGCTGAAGTTTTATTTTATACCACTTTTAAAGCAGACAAGCACAAAACTTCTACTTAATCTCACCTGCTAGTCGGTGCACCTGCGAAAAACATGATTCTGACGCAGGTTTTCCTCTTGAGATTAGAGGATCAGAAGGCAGTCGCTCTCGTAAAATTAACTAATCACACACACTCAATAGCGGTTCCCTGTGGTACTTGGATGCAAACGGGAAATCAATAGGAGTGATAGTGAATACAGCCTCAATGATTCAATAAAATGACTAGCTCAGACTAAGCAAGAGTTTAACTAATTTTTAAACCCTCGCGTTCCATGATAAACAATAATATTTTCACGGGAATTACCGTGAGCTGGTATTTGATTTACCTGGCGTTTCGATCAGGTTACACCAGTCGTGGTCACAGGTTGAAGGTCAGTGATTATGGCCATCGCGTTAATTCCCATAAATTATTGTATAAGCAAGAGTTTAGTTAGTCTTGACTGGTCACCACTGGTTCCTGACGAATCCGCTCTTAGATTTTGTGTATGCAAATATTTCCTTAATCACTTTGATAATCTCAGTTTACCACATCCACCCATAGCATCCATTGTTGTTTAAAATACATTAGAGTAATTACTAGTTTCGTTAAGACGCTCTTATCTGAGATTAACTAACAATGAGTTACTTCACTCAATGTATTCGTATTGTTTTGGAAACAACGCGATTATTAGATTGGACTGGTAAGTGGTATCTAAGAACATAGGTGTATTTAATTCAAGTGCAGGCTGCATAATAAAAGAAACAAATTGACGACTTCTTTTTTACGGGTGTTAAAGAGGTAGCCATGTTGGTTTGAACGCAGGTACAGTCGCTCTGAAAAGTAGCTTACACATTTCAGGTTATCGATCACCTCTCAAATCTTTCATATTTCATAAGACATGAAATAGACTTCTCTTCTTAAGATTCAGTAATTTTTGAGGGCGACTGTACATAATCATTCTTTGACCTGTTTAATGTTTTGAGCAGAGAAGGTAAGGTTACTACACAAGGGATCTCCTTAGGGTTTATGATTTGTGCACTATTCTATGTGCATATTAATAATATAGTAATATTAGTGTGGAAGAGCATAGTCAGTGAACTTTCAGCACGATGCAGGTGAGTCAACATCAACACAAAAAGATTGCGAATAAACGAAGCCATTTTTTATGCTTGCCAGTCACAACCACGACTCAGTTAGCTAACACTGTTTTAGAGTAGATTGGGTCAACGACAGATCAGATAGCGATCCAATTTAATTGAGGGAAACAAGTTACGAAACTCGCAGCCAGCGTGTGCCAACGTAAATGTACATTCTTAAAGTGGTTCAGACAAGGCAAGGTAATGACAAAAGTGACTTCGTTCGTTCATTAAACTTGTACACAAAGCAATCTGCAGACATTTAGTATAAACGAAAACAGCTTGCTTCATCACAGGCCACGACGCAGTCACGACTGTGCTTCAAATTAACGACATGACATTCAAATCACTCTTAGAAGCTCAAAAGGTCTAGGTTAAACAACTGGCTCTCACCATTGGTGCCAAAATAGTCATCCTTATCCATTAAATCATGCTGGAAACCATAAGCTGGGAGCCATGCATGGGAGCCCGGTGGCTCAGGCCAATCCGAAATCCGGACCTCCTCCATTGGTACATCAACACAACACTGCACTCCACGGGTAAGTTAACACAAAATTAGCACAAAAATGCATGGACTACCTCTTCGTTCGTCCATTAGCTGGTCATTTAGGGCGATAACGGTCGTTGTCTGATCACCGGCAGGTGTAGGATCGTGTGTTTGCACGGAACGCGCGCGCGCGGCGGGGAGCGGCGACTGACTGGCGCGCGTTCGTTCGAGCTCTGGCGCGCGCGCTCAGATCTCTCCAACTGATATTATTGCTGTAAAAAATGCAGACGCCATACCATTGCCGCGCCTCAGCTGTGCTTTTGCCTGGTGTCCCTTGAACGGAAACTGAATCGACAAACGCCAACTAGATTTATGGACTGGGAACCAGTTCTGTGGTGAAGATGACAGGTGACAGACTTTTTCGGTAAGTAATAATAATAATGAGAGGCCGTAACTAAAAGTTGCGCCAAACCAGTAAAGGCAGATGTGGTTGAGTGATCATTGACCTGTTTGTTAGGTACCTACCTGTTCTATATGTTATCCGAATCTCAGAGATTTAGAGCTATCGGTTTTGAGTTGCATAACCGGTTATTGATGGTGTCTAATGTGTAGGAACTAGGAACTTAATAATAATTATAAACTGCTAGGCACAAGCCTCTTCAGCATGGGTTAGACATATTCCGCCCGGTTTGCCTAAGTGCAGGTCGTTGGTCTTTAAGAATCTTTAATTATATTATCAACCTCCAGTGTGCCTTACCTGGACGTGGTTTTAAATGATAGTAAACAACAGGTAGGTATTCTGATTTATGTAATGGAAGACACTGTAGGACAGCTGTTCACGGGATCCAAAGGTAACTAAAGATGCATGCTGGATAAACTAGGATTAGGATGATGTAAATTGTAAATAAATAAACTATTAAATGAATAAAATAAATATTCTACAACATTCTACACATCGCTATCTAGCATGGTAAGCATAGTTTAACTAGCTTGTGTTGATTCCATCCATGATAATATTATTTACGGGAGTTATAATTTAGTTTAGCAAGAGTTTAGTTAGAATCCGCTCTTAAATTTTGTGTAAATATGCAAATAAACACCTCAACAAAGTCTAGGGAACAAGATGACCCCAATATTTTTTTTGTGTAAATCTTGTTTTGCAAATAACTGGAGGCAAATAAATAAAAATAGAATAAAGTAGATTACAGAGTTGTTCGAAATTTAAAAATAAATTTAAATAAGTAATGATTTTCGAATATGGAGGGAAAACTTTTAAAAGTGTTTGATTGTGCAGTTTCTCTGAGGCAAAATAAAAATTATTTTCTTTGATTGTAAATAACGTTTATTATCAATAATACGTCTTTTACGTATGGTTTGTGCATTTTTGTGACTGTAGTCATTATGTCACGTCGTCATTTGAGTCGCGAAGAGATGTTAAGGGCTGTTGGTATGCTGCAAGCTGGACGAACTCAACGCGACGTAGCGGATGCTGTCAACACCCAACCAAGCGTAATTTGCAGATTAAGGGCACGCTACAGGTCTACAGGGGATATTGCCGAACGTCACAGGGGACGAAATAGGGTTACTACCCCGTGACAAGATCGTTTCTTGCATAATTCCGCAAGGTGGCAACCCACGATTACTGCTCGTCAGTTGGTCGCAGGCCTCCAGTCTCAGCATCAAGTGGTTATTAGCGATCAAACTGTCAGGAGAAGACTACACGAAGCCAATCTTCATGCTCGCAGACCGCTTAGGGTTCCAGCTCTTCGACGTGGAAATCGAGGTCGTCGCTTATTGTGGGCTAACGCACATTTACAGTGGACCGACCATCAATGGGCACGGGTTCTGTTTTCCGACGAATCTCGCTTCGGATTTCATCCTGATTCGAGAAGAGTGCGTATATGGCGAGTTCCTGGATGTCGGAGTCGTCTCCAGAATCCGCAAGAAGTTCATCCTTACCAAGGTGAAACAATCATGGTATGGGCTGGAATTCGCCTTGGTGGAAGGACCGACCTCGTTTGGATACGGGGCAATTTGAATGCAAACCAATACATTCAGGAGGTTATACACCCCATGGTAATCCCTCATCGACAGCAGTTCGGTCAAGATTTTATGTTCATGCAAGATAATGCACGGTCACACACCGCGAGGGTAGTGGTCAATGCGTTAAGCGAGCACAATTTTACGACGTTGGAATGGCCTGCTCAGTCTGGCGACCTCAATCCCATAGAGCATGCCTGGGATTTGCTTGGGAGAAGAGCTTTCAGTGATTCTTTGGAAAATCTGAACACTGAAGAACAACTTTTTTTACACCTTCGCAGTGTATGGAGCCATATTCCACAGACGATGATTGACAATCTCATACTAAGTATGCCACGCTGTTGTCGAGCTGTTGCTAATGCTTTAGGAGGTCCTACAGATTATTAAAAACGTTTAAAGTACGGTTAATTACTGTAATTCTTACTACCTCGTTATTTTTGTGCCTAATCATAGAAGGTTGTAATACTCAATATTGGCACTATTCAATTCTTGCTTAAAAAAAAAAAAATTTGATATGAGAATGTTTTTATTAAAATTAAAATTAAAAACGGTATAAAAATACCCTTCTCTTGATATAAAACACTCACTATTACAAGAAAGGGTTTTTAAATAAAAACTAGAAATGTCCTTGTTCCCTAGACTTTGTTGATGTGTGTATTTCCTTAATTACTTCGGTGAGCATAGTTTAACTAGCTTGTGTTATGGAATCTAGAATGCGGATAAACATACTTAGTTTTTTTTTTTGTAAATGCATACATAAATTACATAGAATCACCCAGACCAATTCAAATATTTGCATTGAGCGAGAATCGAACCTGCGCCCTCTGCGTAGCATTCGACCGCCTCCCCGTAAAGTCATACTGCTAACCGGTAAACCTGCTGATTTCCGGACGAAGCTCTGCCGCAGACTTTCCTGCCAAAATTGTGAGGACATGGCAATCGCTGCCGCAATCGCTTAAATAATCCAAATCAATCGACAGATTGGAAAACTGACTCCGTACTCCAAAGCATGTACCAACCGAGATTAATGCAGTAAACGATAATGGGGGTTAACCTTCAGGTACAAAATTTAATTCTAAAGTATACCTTGTTGATATTAAAATATTTGATTCAATTCAACCGATTAAGTGCGGTCACGCTTATCACATTAATTTCATACTGACCTTTTATAATTGCCCTCGAAGCAGGTGCAATCGCACCTGGTCTCGAACAAATGAGGCATACCTCGCTAATGAAGGAAATATTATGAATACCGGAGAATATCTATGTTAATTTGAAATAGGGATGGCACGAACTCGGATAAAATAACATGGAATCAGTAATTACACACGTTGCGTCGGAGATTAAACAACTATGTAATATTGTTCTTTAATTTTATTGCTGGTATCTTCTCAGTGGAACTAGCCTACCGAACCAGCGAAACCAGCTTGGTTTATTGGTGGTGGTTCATTTACATTACTTATTATTTTTATAACATACCTTGACATAATTGTAAAATTTTGACGTTTATATGTGCTCTTTATGTGCCTAAACTGAATAAATTAAAATTGATTATTTGATTCTGTGACTGAAATTTGCAAGTAAGTGAGATTGTAGTTAATCTTAATCGCTAGATAAGAAATCGCATAAAGGATACTAAGAATATAATCTTTACGTCATTGAAATCCGATGTCTAGGTTTATCAAAATATATACTTTTATGATACTAAGGCCGACGCACATACGAAAAGTCAAAACTCAAAACCACTATTTATAAAAAACTTGATAAAACATTACACGGAGGAACAGAAGCATATTTAAATTAAATATTCTCAATGAACACAAGCATACACTGTGGCACTGTGACACAATTTACCTATACAGTTTTGAGTATTTCTCCTTTTTATTTATATGGTGTAATATTATGTACTTCCAAAATTTTTATTACTAATTTTAGTTTCATGTTATAAGTTAAAGTACTTAAGTGTATTTTAATGAATCGTTTTTATGTGCTTCAGTTATGCAAAAAAAAAACGCATTATTCTTTTTCTTTCAAAAACTGGCGAAATGTGGGTGCTAGCACCTCTGCCTACCCCTTCGGGGATATAGGCGTGAGTTTATGTATGAGAGAGAGTTCAAAAACACGGCTGAGAAATATCAAGTCGCTGAGAAAAGTCAACATCCAGAATCCAGAATCCCATCCGCGGTTAGTCAGTCCATTTTAGGGGAAATTTTATATAATTAAAGGGGAAATACTCTGACTAACAGAGCTACTTGTAGAAGTCCGGATCCTCGAATTCATTTTTTTTTTTATACCACTTAGTTGGCAGACAAGCACACGGCCCACCTGATGGAAAGTAGTTACCGTGGCCTATGGACGTCTGTAACACCAGAGGAGTCACAGTCGCGCTGCCAACCCTTTAAGTACAGAGTTTCTGTGCCGTCAGTAGAAGACAAAGCAGGACAAGCCTTTAGTCTTCCCACTGACAGCACAAATTCTCCAGTGTCAATTTCCGTTTGCTCGTAAGAATTATGGTAGAGTGTCCCCCAAGACATATGAAGTATAGGAGAATTTCGAATAATCAGGACGCGTTTAAGTAGCTCAGAGTATTTCACATAGAAACAGCCTTCATGGTGTGGCGGTAGTGAGCGCGGCCGCTACACAGGAGGCGCAGGTTCGATCCCCGCTCAGAGCAAATATTTGTACGCATGAATATAGTATGCATTGGTTTGGTTGTGCCTCGGAAAGCACGTTAAGTTAATCTATAGCAGTAAACGGCTAAATGGAGCTCTACTGGTCTAACTGCAATTCTTCGATTTCACCTTTGGGTTGAGGAGGTCAGATGGTAGTAGCGGACCCCAGACTCCTTGGTGAAAGCATCGATGCAACTGGAATGATATGATACCATGGTTGCCTGGTAGAGATTGCCTTGTGCAATAATGCCAGCACTTGTAATGCCATAAAAATGTACCTTTTGTATTTTTTCTGTATCTGTATTCTTTGTGTACATACAGTAAAGATATATTATGATACGAATGGGATGATATGATGCGATAATTTGAAGAAGAAGTATTTCCCATCCCATAGAAAGGTCGCGGGTCTTAGTACCGTCCTGTCTCCCTTGATTAGAATTTGCAATTGCCTGCTTTTTTTTGCAATATATAAGTACAAGGCCGACGTATTATAGAATAGAATGATGAATGTACAGAATTGATACATATATTATGAGGTTTAAACCGTCGTCAACGTGTGTCATAAACGTCAAACACCATTCTACAATACACTGGCTAACGAATTGCCACTTGTCTAGGGGCCTGGATGTTGGGTCGGCCGGGGTGCGAAGGATATGCCTGTCAACCTCACCTTCGGCAACCAAAACGACTCACAGGCGGCGTGCGGTTTAGTCGGTTCGAGACCGACATAACCTCTTCCGCCGGCTCCGGTGGGGAGATATCCGTCGGGATTTTGCGCACGTAAAAAATAAAAAAAGGGGCCTGGATGTTAGCTTTTTACGATCTGAACCAAAGTTATGAAGATCATTACTGTTTGACAATTTAAAATACTATAATTTCCCTTTCACTAAGTTCATTTTATTTGTAGCAGTTGAACGCGTTGGTGTATAAAGCATGAAGCCTCATCAACACTCGTGCTATCGCTGTTGTGACCTATTTGAGCTCACAAATTCATTTAAACGCTTTCACTGCCCTCATTGTTAGTATTATTTCTAGGACAGTGTCATTGGTTAGAATCCAAGGGCTTACACAACCTCAATCGATAGTCGGTACACCTGCTGACTCGGGGTTTAGAGGCCGGATGGCAGTCACTCTAATAAAGTCAAATATGCACAAATATGTAAAATCTATTTTAGATTGCAGGAGACCGGTCCTCAGCCTCCCAAGCACAAGTTTTGGATGTACCCGGGATTAACTCATGATGATGATCATTGCGGCATTGGAAATTTCATTCTGTTCTTGCGGGAGTGGCAGACGTTAACGTGTATTTAAATTTATATACGAGAGTGGATGCTTCGTAAGAGAGCATGGCTCATTCAAAAAAAATAATGACGATATCAACTCTAGAGTAAAGAGCAGAGTTCCATCAAGATTGGTTCTTCTAAGCCGAAAAACGGCGCTACGTCACAAAAATTGCTACATTATGACAATTAGAATTTACAATCGTCTATCTAAAACATTTAAGGAAGTTGACACTCATTTCCTAACTTAACTATAACAAAATAGAACTAAGTATTTATTAGATATGTATAATAACAACAACGAATCCCAGCTGTGTTATCTAAATAAACAGAATGGCACGAGTAAATACATAAATAATATAGTAAAGAGGGATAAATCCACTCCAAAATTTCAAATTTCAATTGATTAGTTGATATAAAATCCACCCAAAAATTTCACAAAAGGGGAAATGCTGTCAAGTGTCAACTAACGTTAAACATCAATGTCAAATTGTGCATGTCATGCATCATTCCATCGGAGTATGTGAAACGAACTATCAGTTTATACCAACTAAAATAATAAATAAATATCCTACAACAAAGAGGAGAAGAGAACGACTCGTATGATAATTTTGGAATCTTCTTCCTAACCTGTAACAGTAACAGCTTGCGCGCCTCCCCGATTTCGGGTACGTGTTGGGGGAACTCTGTGGTCCCCACATCCGAGGAGGGCCAGATCGAGGGAGGTGGCCCTGGGTCGGCCGGGGTGCGAGGGATATGCCTGTCAACCTCACTTTCGGCAACCAACAACGACCCACAGGCGCCGTGGGTTGTAGTCGGTTCGAGCCCCGACATAACCTCTCCCACCGGCTCCGGTGAGGGGTATCTGTGGGTATTTTTCGCATATAAAAAAAAACAGTATTACTCACTGGATGGAAATACACCCCGGCTCCGAGGTGAAAGAGCTTCTAATAAAAACGTTTCTTTCCCCTCCAGCCATGACCATGGAGAGCACTGAGATCCGACTGTTCTTAACCATCAGGTAGTTATGACCTTTAACCTCATTAGCACGTTACTCGTATCAATTATTGAATGTGGAATCCCACGCTACAGAGAAATTACGCAATCTATAAGTAAATCTGAGGGCGTTGAACTACCGTAAAAGAGAATTGCAGTCAGAGAAATGTACTAGAGAGATGAAATGTATACTCACCGTGTGAGTCGGCCTTAAGGTCAAAAGTAAGGTAATCGAGATATCAGGAGTCAGGAAGTCACTATTGATACTTATGCGAAATAAACAATAAAGTCCTGAGAATTGTTTTAATTTAATTTTTAACTAATCGTGATTTGTGTTGTATTCTTTGGCTGTGTTTTTGTCATGTATTTTTTTTTTAATTTTTATTCTACACTATTGCATTGGACACATCTGTATTCATAATGTATGATGTGTAATAAAATAAATATAACTTCTGTGCATACCAATAGCACAGATAACTAATAGACTGACCGTATGGAACAAAAAATGTGTCGATCGATTTTTAATGGAGCTATTATATAGATGATGAGTTGACGATGAAAAGGCCCGCTTTGTTTGAATGTACAAAGCTGTCAGTGAGAAGACTAAAGGCTTGTCCTGATTTTGTCTTCTGCACGGGTATGACTCCTCTGATGTTGCACACGTTCATAGGTCACGATAGCCACTTTAGGTGAACCGTGTGCGTGTCTGCCACCTAAGTTGTATAAAAAAATACTATCCTATAATTCGATAACAGCAATTCCTACTGGGTTCAAATTGTACCTACTACTTACTAGAGAGCCTAAGGTGCACGCAATGTAAGTAGAAAAGGTTTTGCAATGGGATTAACTATAAAATACGGAACATACATACATACATACACAGATTTTTCGATATTAGATGTGAAGTGAGATATTGTGTTTGTTTTCACGTCAGTATCATTATCGTTTATTGGTAGACATAGGTACACAATTATAATTAGGTATTGTGACGTCACGAATCTTCAACCTAAAGCAGAATCAGTCGCATTTATAAAACTTTGATAAATACTCTAAATAGAATGCCTTGGTCCCGGTTTCAATGCTCGGTTTGGTCAAAGCAATATTAAATTTTTCAGTTAAGATATGTTCAGTCTATAGTCAGACAAAGTAGCAGCTGTTTAACTAATGTAGTTTAAGATATAAAGCCGAACAGACATACATACAGCAGAGTCTAACCAATAGACTTCCATTGGTTACCGTTCGGATACAGAGGCACTTATTACAGGGCACTTCATAAACCTAAAGATATTTTTCGAATTTCAACAGCGTCAGAACATAATATTGTAACCTTTAACCGCAATAAAATTAAGAAACATGGAGCAGCCATTCAAGATAGTCTCGACTCTCGAGTCTTGACATAACAACAGAATTAATAGTTACACAGATCACGATTACCTTACTTACGTGTATCCGAACGTGTTGTAATGCAACTGTACCGTACAATAATCTTCATGTTAAACATTAGAAAGTTTAAAAAGAGAGCGCGTGAAACTATGCCCATATCTATTTTTGTCTATGATTTCATTTTATCTAAACAATACTATACTTGATCATGTAGTAAATTTTAATATAACAAATAATAACACAATCATTGTTTTGTTTACGTAATTTTGATGTAGAAAGTGAAATATTAGATGGATTTTTTCGTCTTTTAAATTTGGAAATTCGTTTTAGATGTTGGTAAATTGTGGCGGGAGAAAGCATGATAAACAATTTAAATGGAACTTTGAATTAAAGTCATAGGTCTTTGTTCTATTGATAATATTATTCTGAGCTCCTTTATCCTTTTCCCCAATTTTCGTTCACCACTCTGAATAATTTTGCTTTATAAACGACTCTTTCGGACAGCGACCAATATCATTCATCGGTCATCTTTGAATGATTTCTCCAATATGGCTGTTCAAAAAACTATAAACGAGGCTTAAGGAATTGATTCTCATGCCGTTCCCCATTCAACGTAGTCATTATATGAACATTAAATGATTGCAATATCAAGATGTCCACAAAACAGCATTTCTATTGTAAAAGTTAATGTAGAAATAATGTCTGGGTGCCTTAACGCTTTCTGTACTATATGGTTTCCATATCGACGGTTCAAAAGCAAAACGGTGCAAGTGACATCGACTTTTCAAAGAAAAAAGGCTCTAAATAACATGAATACACTTTAAAGGATAGTGAATTTCCTATCAACTGACATTGTCGATTGCACCCTTCGGTATTTTAACCGACCATATCATATTATGTAGTTAAACAACGGTATAACATATAAAATGAAATTATGTTGTGATAAAATTAATATGGCTGACTTTATATGACGAGAAAACTTTGGAAAAATGGACTCGGTAACAGAGATGATTAAATCATGCTGGATGCTAACTATTCAACTCGCTTAAGATAGGAAAAATTTTGAATCGGGAAAGCGCAAATCCTGGCGGAACCGACCCAAAAAACAAATCCTAGGCTAATCCACGTGTACTATGCCTTAGGAGTCAAATTTTTCACAATACCCATTATAAAAGCTGTTTTGTAACACGGAACTGCATCCCATCTCTCCGTGTTAATGGTTACTGATATTCTTCTTAGTGGAAATTAGAGTGCGAGAATATAAACAGACGTTTTGGCCGGTCGCCAGGTGCCATAAATATGCTGTTATAGTTACCAAATCACTACTAAATTTAATAAAAGATGAATTACAAAATCTGCGTTCATGTGTACCTAAATACGTTGTACAATGTCTTGCCATATTTATCCTGTGGTATCATGTTATGAACTTTATGGCGCCGCGATTTCGACCTTTTAGAATAGATAATCTGTGCTCTTAGTCGCGAAAAACGTTACTAATCCCTAAGAGTGCCTGGAGTGAAGGTATATTGTAAACTATGTGGTGCGGGGGCTGAAGTGGGAATTGGGGTACGGAACTAGCCCGAGATGGCAATCTCGAAATCCAGAGATGGCTCAGGGTCAGCCTTGGTGTGAGGAAAATACCTTATGGGCTTATGCTAATATTCCCTCTAACCCTTCAGCTAAGCTAAATTGCTTGTGTTAGGAGTGGGTTGACATTGGTAATGTAATGGCCAAGATTCGAACCCGGTACCTTTCGACCGTAAGACTGACTCCTTAATCACAAGTTACCGACGCTTCTAAATTTACCGTGACGACGGCAACGCGGCTTACAGATTTAGTCGGTTTGAGTCCGACATAACGACCAGACTAGTGGGAGGTGCCCGAATGTCCCCGGGGGGTTTACTTTTCGTTCTATAGATTTCCCGGTTGATTCGTTTTGATTGGATTATCGGTTTTTAAGAGAGCGAGCCTTTCTGCTACAAAAGCTTTACATCAGTTGGTCGTAAGTGACGTCAACAAAGTGACCAAAAGTTGTGTTTATGTTCCAAACAGCCAGTCTAGTAAATAGAGCACAAATTTTGTTCAGATACTATCATCTGTAGTAAGTACGATGTGTAGATTTTTATTACAGCTATTTACAAACACTAAGCGAATATATCTTGCAAAATTGGCACTAAATCTGGTTGCGCGTGCCTGTTATTTATCTGTGGTGAGATAAATTCTACACTGTTTACTATTTCAGTCGGCCCCGAGCCGAAATATCGGGACGATCATGATTGATGATTCCTACAATTGAAATGTTCGTGTTAAAAACCTATGGTAATAGCTCAAATGTAACGTAAACACCGTTTACCTACTTATACATACATATAATCACGCCTTTATCCCCTTAGGGTTAGGCAGAGGTGAATTAACACCCACATTTCACCATCGTTGTATTCGGTCCCACGTAATAGGGGGTGAACCTATTGCCGTCCGTTCCGGGCACTATTGTTGACTTAAGCCATGCATCTGAGGCTGAGTCAGGGCTGTATATATCTGTCTGATGTTTTTTTTTTACGTGCGCAAAATCCCCGCGGATACCTCCCCACTGGAGCCGGTGGAGGAGGTTATGTCGGACTCGAACCGACTAAAACGCACGCCGCCTGTGGGTCGTTTTGGTTGCCGAAGGTGAGGTTGACAGGCATATCCCTCGTACCCCAGCCGACCCAGGGCCATCTCTCACGATCTGGCCCTCTTCTCCTCAGGTGTGGGGACTACAGACTCCCCAACTCGTCCCCGAAAACGGGGAGGCGCGCCGGGCGCGCCACCGCCGCGGCCTGCTACTGCCAGGGTGACAGACGGCTCCACCTGTCACCCCCAGGCTCAGGCGGTGCTCGTGGGGGGCGGCGGTCGTTCACCGACCTCCGACACTCGAGTGGCCTTCGTACGCGGGCAGCTTGGCTTGCAATCCTTCGTCGCACCCGCTGCCGCTTCCGCCCCGCCTCCTCCTTCACGAGCATTACTTGCTCGCAGAAGGAGGCTCTGTCTGATGTTAAATAGCCATCCCTTAGTCGCTTTGTACGACACCGCATGGGAAGAGATGGGGTGGTCCAAATTCTACTCTGCCGGGAACCACGCGGCTTTCATTTCCCTTTATTCAAAGTTTCGTGAGTCTAAAAAGGTTTTTTGTCTGCGGGCAAATACATTTTAAATTCAACCCAAACATACGATAAATTATTATCTATATATTACATTATCTATATATTGATAATAATGTAGACACTAGTTGCTACAGCTTGATGTTATGCCCGATTTAAATTAAGAACATATAAATCCCGCCAATTTTATGAATTTGAGTTCTTAATCTTAATATTAGTTTTTCTTATGACATTAAATATAAAATTACTCGGTTCCTACCGCCAACCACAATGGACTGCTGAGACGAGGTCTCGGGTTCGTTCCCAGGTTTTTCCATGGCACACACCAATGACCTTTTGATGCTTTTCGAAGTTATGTGTGTATTTATCGCAGGTTTATAAGTGCCCGGTTAATGGCAATAGGCTCGCCACCTATTACATTAGGACCTAAACATAAACTGGCGAAATGTGGGTGCTAGCACCTCTGCCTACCCCTTCGGGGATAAAGCTGTGAGTTTATGTTATGTTAGTCGGTTCTTTCCCATTGGAAATTATATAGGTATTATAAGCTGGTTCTAACTCTGATTCTAAACTCCAGAATTTGGTAGCAATAGCAATTACCGTGGACATTAAGTAAACTTGTTGTCACCTCAATTTCGTGGGAAATAATCTAAATTCTTACAATTTGTATGGTGACTAGATTCTAAAAGAGGCGCTTTTTCTCACAACCTGTATTTCTTATTTCATTTGTGTTCACTGTGTTCAGTGGTCGACACTCTGAGAATTGTGCAGGAACAGACAGGTATCTATTCTGTGGCTATAGTTCCTAGGTATCCCTACGTAATTCTATTTTTTTTAATACATAATATTTTCTTGTTTTCATTAACTTCTAGATAGAGTAGGTCAAGTGTGATAGGTAAGTGAGTATTTCATTTTGCGCTCGCCAAGTTGTTAGGTACAACTTAAATCTTTTGTGATTTTAGGTACCTAGATTTTTTTATCAAGAATTTACATCAGAACTGAACAAGGAACATGTACAAATTGAACTCCATATAATATGACTGACAGCCGTAGGACAAAGTTAGTGGTAAGGTACTAATTTAAACCGCAAAATATTTAACCTTCACATAGTAACCTATAAATTTTGCAAATAAAAGTTGCTTGCAATAAAAAATAATTATTAGACGTATAATGCGAAGCGGCAATGTTATATTAGTTTCGGAAGCATTATTCTGAAAGATATCCATTATGAATTCATGATGCTTTATAATATTCACACACGTACCTAAAGTTCTGGCGCCACGCCAATGAAAATCTTGGCTTTTTTAATGGCTGAACTCTGTCAAAACATTATTTACAAGATACAGATAGTATAGACAAAATAGTTAGCGCTCCAAAAACATTTAAAAATAGAACTTGTATTAATCAACCAAACACCATTGGAACCTTCATAATCGGCCTATGCTGTTTTTTTCACGAACTATTTGCTGTAGTTTTTGGCAATAGTGTGCCTTTTTCTAATGTCATCTATTTGTCAGTTACAAAAAGTTAGTGGCCGTGTTGTCGTTTTTCGTGATATATTTTTTTCCGGCAAAGTAGTATTTAGACCATCTCTTCCCATGCGGTATACTTAGTACAAGGCGACCAAGGGATAGTGCTGTTTAACATCAGACAGATATCCCAGACTCAGCCTCAGATCCATGGCTTGAGTCAATAATAGTGCCCGGAAGACGGCAATAGACTCACCCCCTATAACGTGGGACCGAATTCAATGATTGGTGAAATGTGGGTGTTATTTCACCTCTGCCTAACCCTCCGGGGATAAAAGCGTGATTATATGTATGTTTTTTTTTCCTACTCGGCCACACGAGTGTGTCTGCGCCCTGATTTTGCACATACCCGTAGTAGGCCATGGTGACCACTTTCTGTCAAGTGGGCTGTGTGCTAGTAATGGTATGAAAAGTCTAGAAGAATTAATTCATTGTTTATAGTACACCAATCAAAATATGCATATGAAGTACTGGCTGACTTACCCCAGATTCGCCCGTGGCATATTTTAAGATCTCATATGACTCCTTTGAGTCCCTAATTTTTTATTATTTAAAAAATGTATGGAAATCGTGCAGATTTGTTGACATTTATTATGACTGCTCCGCTCTGTTAAGTGAAAGCGTGATGATATATACCTTAAAACCTTTGTCGATAAACGGGCTATTCAACATAAAAATACTTTTCCAATTCGGACCAATAGTTCTTGAGATTAACACATTCAAACAAACAAAACTCTTCATCTTTATAATATGTTTTAGAATATGAATTCAAAATTAACATTTTTACAAATAGCGATGTAATAAAATATAAATAACTAGTTTAGTTTTTATGTATTGAAATGAACAATATAATGGGTACTTCCGCATTTTAGCTTGTAATGTAATCTCATTACACATTGAAGCGAAAGGTCTAGCTCAGAGTGAAGCAACCCCGCAAACGTGCAAGCATTACCGGTAAGCCTAGATACACTGCGGTCGCGAATCACGCAGGAAAGTTATCGAGACATATTCTGAACTTTATGAATAGGAATTTACATACACATAATCACGCCTTTATCCCCGGAGGGTTAGGCAGAGGTGAATTAACACCCATATTTCACCAATCATTGAATTCGGTCCCAAGTAATAGGGGGTGGGTGAGTCTATTACCGTCTTGCGGGCACTATTATTGACTCAAACCATACATCTGAGGCTGAGTCTGGGCTGTATATATCTGTCTAATGTTAAGCCCAATCCCTTAGTCGCCTTGTACCGCATGCGAATAGATGGGTGGTCCAAACTCTGCCGGGAACCACGCGAGTAATATAACCCACCATCTCCTTTCCTACATAGGACAACACGTGCAGGCCTTAGATGTCACCCTCACACTGTGCAAAATATACGAGCAAGAACCAAGCGGTTCGGAGACTCTCTTCTTTGCCGCACCACTAAGACCTGGAATTCATTACCAGCACACGTGTTTCCTTCTTCCTACAGTCCCGGGGCCTTTAACCGAGGCGTGAAAAAGCATCTGATGAGGCCGCCAAGCTGAGTGCCACCATTGTAGCACTTAGTGTCTGTAATGGTGACCCTCTTTCCTGAGACTTTGCTTTTAGCTTACCATCAGGCGAGGTGAGGTCAAGTTGGCGTGTCCTATATTAAAAAAAAATATATATTTTCAGAATTGCTGAATGTAGTGAAAATCTTTGTGGACCAAGCAAACATTACATGCAGGTACACCTGGCTCTCGATTTCGCTAATTTTATATCTGGTCAAAGCCACTGTCATGCTACAAACTCTGCAAAAAATTACATGTAAATTTAGACTTCACCATCATGTTTTTAAAATCTAAACTTAAATGGCTTCTTGTAGAGTGAATGAAAAATGTTTGAACTTTTTTCATTTAATTTTTAACTTTAAGAGTATGTCTATAAAGTTTAAAATTTAAGGATATTTTCTGCGGTGTCAGTGGTTTTGTTATGACCATTAACTTAGTAGAATCAAGGTCCTGTTAATAGAATGCGTCTCGGGCGCTGACTTTGCTCTCAAGGTTTAGAGGTCCCATTAAAGTCAAAAAGAATCATATCAGGAGGGAAAAGCTTAGGAGAGCGGTTCCCGAACTCCGAAAAGCAAGCTGTGTATAGAATCGGTGTGATGCTTGGATGAGTCATAACATAACATAAACTCACGCCTATGTCCCCGAAGAGGTAGGCAGAGGTGCTAGCAACAACATTTCGCCAGTTTATGTTTAGGTCCCAATGTAAATAGGTGGCGATCCTATTGCCATTAACCGGGCATTTGTAAAAACTGCGATAAATACACACATAACTTCGAAAAGCATCGAAAAGTCATTGGTGTGTGCCATGGTAAAACCTGGGATCGAATTGTATGAGGATAATAATAAAATATTACATAATAGTAGTTATAGAAGTAACAAGTAATTGTTGTATTTAGTGTTGTTAAAACATACATTATGTGTGCATAAAACTAGAAACTTAAACATATAAAAGTGCGGAAGTGAAAGTCAGCGTTATTTCTCACTGTTACGGTATCTTAGACATCTTTTAATCTCCAACAAATTGCCCCCTACTAAAGTCATAAACCTTCATACATTCCCTAAACAGCAAAAGCACTTAAGACTTCTATAAAAAGACACTGCTGTAAATACTATCTTTGTTTCGTGCGGAAATCGTCTCAGATACCAGCCCCATCGACTATCGGGGGTGGTATTGTCGAACTCGGACCGACTATAACCGCAAATCATCTCGTACAGGCGTCTCTGCGGAAGAGAGGCCGTCTCCATTGCCCACGTACCCCACTACAGTTTCGAAGAATCGTTGATAAAAAAAAATCAAATTGACGTGTCCTAGATAAAAAGATAAAAATGTTCACGGTTTTACAGATTGCTTTCATTAGATTGCCACAGTCAAGTTGAGCAGCAATAGCCA
Organism: Eilema griseolum; assembly: GCA_963662185.1. Classification (NCBI taxonomy): domain Eukaryota; kingdom Metazoa; phylum Arthropoda; class Insecta; order Lepidoptera; family Erebidae; genus Eilema; species Eilema griseolum. The sequence continues at coordinate 7,339,179 of OY759232.1, forward strand.
CATGCTGTAAGAGCGTTTCGAATGATCGAACGAAATTGACAGCTGAATCCACGGGGAGATTTCAATTTCACAAAGGTAGGACACGGCGGTTTTTCCGCCCAATTGAGCAGTCCGACTGGGGAAGTACCTCCGCCCTACAGAAAACCGCGGCTATAATAACTTCGTGTTGTGTTCCCAGCGGTGAGTAGGGTAGCCAGAGCTCACTGGAGAATTTGTGCTGTCAGTGGGAAGACTAAAGGCTTGTCCTGCTTTGTCTTCTACACTGACGGCACAGAAACTCTGTATTTACAGGGTTGGCAGCGCGACTGTGACTCCTCTGGTGTTACAAACGTCCATAGGCCACGGTAACCACTTTCGATCAGGTGGGCCGTGTGCTTGTCTGCCACCTAAGTGGTATAAAAAAAACGCTAAATTGTCAAGCTGCTGTGGTCGAGCACATAAACATACGTCACTGTCGACTTGTGTTCGAAAACGTGACGTCATCAAATTTACAGCATTCGAAATTTCAATCTCACTGCGGATTCAGCTGTCAAGTTCGTTCGAAGCGTTCTTATGTACTTTTGCACTCTTTCTTCGAAAGTCTTTGTGCGGCCCGTACTGTTAAGGAATCCATGCTATAATAAAATACCATTCCAAAAATCTAGATTGGTACACTTCTAAACTAATATTGTCTAGTACCTACTCTCTAATCCATTTCACACATTGTTCACAAATACTAACAATTACTTAGTCCTAGTTATCGAGACGTTGTGGAATGTCACAGAATACGCCACAGTCTCGTTTGCGTCATGTCGTAAGGCTTCCGAACGCTGTTAAAAAAGCACGACTATTTAACGGGAAATGAGGAAACTAAACCATGTTACGATATTTGTCGCATACTTATTAAAACTGAGTTTTATTAGGTATTAGATGTGTGGTGTTTAGAATTAGATTTTTGCCAATACGTCTTCCGGATGACTTCATTATGTCATATTTTTTTTTATCTTGCACAAAATCCTCAAATAATGCACGCTGTCTATGGGTTGTAGGTTGCCGGCAGTGACAACAACCCGGCTGACCAAGGACTCCTTCGAGCTGGCCCTCTTGGGGTGTAAAGACCACCGAATCCCCTCACCCGTAGCCTCCATGTTCGCGCACTTCGCTCGTTCTCCTAAATGTCAAAAACGGTATATTCGAAGTACAATTTTAAAGAAAGAACATTGACTTCTTGCGTCATTTATTACAAAAAAGATTACAATGTTGCCCCATTATTGCCCCGATTATACGAATTCGTCTTCGCAGCAACAATAGCAATAGACTCGCTTATCCTAGTACAGTCGATAACGTAATGTTACAATTTATATTAAAGATAATTACAAAAAACATATAAATTTCAGTACAGCACTAAAAAATTTGTAATGTAATGTAATGTCCTATTTTGCATATAAATATGACTTTCAGTTGAGCATGTATACCTACATTCAATATTTAGACGCTTCTTAAAAATAACATAACTTGTTTCAATGACGTTTCCTTTTTACAAATTAACTATTTAGATGTCTGTTCTGTTGAAATATTTCACGTGAAAATAAATTGCAGTATATAAATCTTGTTACATGACAGCTGGTCTACTTTCACGTGGCATAATGATGCGAAATCACCAGCATACACTGTCACCAGCAAAGTGATGGATCGAGAGTGCCTTCTAAAACAATAGTGTTCACATTTCTGTTGGGTTAGTGTATTGACTATTGAGGGAGGTCGAGATCTTCGGGGTCCATGCCGATTTCACCTGCTCACTGCTTGACGAGACGTTGGCGCAGGATTTCCTCTCGGGTAGGGCTTTCAAACGGAGGTCACTCTGTTATCAACCCGTGGAAAGATAGAGAATATTGAATACTGGGTACCGGGATACCGGTGTCTATCTCAACAATTTTAGAGTTGCGTACCTCAAAAATAAAAACGGATCACTTATAGGATCACTTCGTCGTCCGTCTGTCTGTCTGCCTGTCTGTATGTCAAGACCTTTTTCTCAGGAATGCGTGGAGGCATCAAGTTAAAATTCGTTACCACATACTCAGGTTTATAATGTCTTGAAACTGTGCAAAAATCAAACTTTTGAGTCAACGCATTCAAAATATATTGCGGTTATGTGGCTTAAGTTACGGAACCCACGGTAAGCGAGCCCGACTCGTACTTTTTTCTCTTTGCTTATCTTCTAAACGCCATAGTCTAACAATTCCTTAAAACAGTAGGTTAATCAAATGTAAAAATCAACTTACTTCTAGAACTTCCTTTCTGACATAATTACATTTAAACAATTCGACAAACTTACAGTCTTCAGCTTTATGACTTGCCTCCTACCTCCGTGTATCCCTCTTTTATAAATTAAGTTTTACGTCTGATAAATGCGTACTTAAAAGTTACGTACCACAATATACCACAGCCTGGAGAGAGCTTATAGATTCGATGAGGAAGCCATTATCATATACTTACCGTAATGTTGTTTTAGATTTATTCCGCAATATCCAATCCAATCGCTAACTTGTTCTATCATAATAACTAAAGAGGCATTCATACAGGGATAGGAAACGTAAGTAGATAACATTATTGGGTAGGCCGGTGTGCGAGGGATATGCCTGTCAACGAGCCAGAGGCGCCGTGCGGTTTTCGTCGGTTCGAGTCCGACATAACCTCTCCCACTGGCTCCGATGGGTGGGATATCCGCGGCGATTTATCATAGACTAGCTGACCCACCCCAGCTTCGCCCGGGGTATATTTTGAAGCTTCATATCCCTTTGAGCCCGTATGTTTTAGTCTTTAAAATATGTATGAAAAATTGCCGGATTTGTTAACATTTATTATCAATGCTCCGCTCACTTAAGTAGTAGCGTGATGATATATAGCCTAGAACCTTCCTCGATAAATGGTCTACCCAACAGTGAAAGAATCATTCAAATCGGACCAGTAGTTCCAGAGATTAGCGCGTTCAAACAAACAAACAAACAAACTCTGCAGCTTTATAATATTAGTATAGATTATATCAAGCAAACACGCGTCAGCCAGGATCATCCATGGCTGTTTTCATGGCTTGAGTCTAAATATATGCCGGAAACTATACAACAGTGATATTTATTACATAATTCGCAACAAGCGCGGGAGAAAGCTCAATTGAGCAGTCCGACTGGGGAAGTACCTCCGCCCTACATAATACCGCGGCTATAATAACTTCGTGTTGTGTTCCCAGCGATGAGTAGGGTAGCCAAAACTCACTGGAGAATTTATGCTGTCAGTGGGAAGACTAAAGGCTTGTCATGCTTTGTCTTCTACTGATGGCACAGAAACTCTGTACTTACAGGGTAGTCAGCGCGACTGTGCCTCCTCTGATGTTACAAACATCCATAGGCCACGGTAGGTAACCACTTTCTATCAGGTGGGCCGTGTTCTTGTCTGCCAACTAAGTGGTATAAAAAAAACTTATCTCCGTCCTCTAGAAACACACACCTAATCGACTTGTAAGGAACCCCTCTGTCTCGCAAAAACAGATCCGAGACAGTTTCGTGATTCGTGACATGTTCCACGCGTGCCTCTCTAATCATTGGAGGCTAGGCACCCGCATTCCAAAACAAGGCCGCTTACGTGTGACAGAACCTAGGTCGGCAGTAGGGCGACATCCTATCTGGGTTATAATCCGACCAACAAAAAGAGAGCGAGATAGCGCCGCGAGTGCTGGCGGCGGTGTCTCGCTCGCACTCGTCTCATATTTTTTTCTTCACCGTGTCCCCCGCCACGCCGCGCGTATCATAGGAGAGCACAGCGCTCGTGGTCCTATAATTAGAAAGAAAGAATGAAAGAATCATTTGTTATACACACACTCACACTACACATTAAACTTAAAACAAATAACACGGAAATTGCAGTATTCACGACAAAGGCGGTGACTCCCGCTCCGGCTCGTTCCTGGGGCAAAGGATGGCCGTTGGGATTCAGCGAGGTTACGCGGCCAGCATCATGGGCATCTTTTGCACCGGGAACGATACAGAGAGGGTTATTCGACACGACATAAACACGAATCTATTTAGTGTATTTTTGTTTTAATATTGATATTTTGGACTAAATAAATAAATACTAATTATTTTGTTTGACATATGTAATAAAAAAAAAACAAATAAATAAGATGTAAAAAAAACAGGAATTAACAGGTACAACCTATAGGCGTGCCGCGTTCGGTGCTCGCACCAACCCGACCGCACCCCTACTTTCGATATCCCAACCTATTTTAGCTCTCATATCAAATTAAATAGGATAGGAGAAAATCTGTCATACGATAAAGTACACTTAACCAATTAGAAATAGATTAACTTGAGACTTTCCTTCCCACCTTCCCGCTGTCGTGCACGTGTGACTAGTGAAGTGTTGTTACTTCGTAAATTATCATTATTATCGATAAATTGACAAGAAAGGAATGGATGTCTAGGCGGCTAGACATCGATTCCTGTCTAGTCAATTGTTCTAAGTGTTATTTTAGTGAAAGTGTTTAGTGATTGGCAACGATTACAGTTTTGTAATCGCTTTATTGTGTAATCTTTAATTCATCAATCAGTAATTCTTTTATGAGTTATTATTCTGTGATCACAGATCAACATTTTCATCTCGGTGTAGTTCTTGATTGTATATGAAGCTTTTTCCTCAGAACCCGACGTCCAGACTTCCGAGTCCAAGACTTCAGAGTTGGCAGCTTTCATTGAGCGACGATATTTCATTACAATAATACTCTGTAAGAAGTTGTGTTCCTATTATATTGTTTAGGTAAGACACTGAACGAGGTGGAGAGTACGAATTCGTCACACTTAGATCTCAGCCATGTGTCTTTTTAACAAAATGTCACCGTCGTAGACAAGACAATAGCACAGATAAGATAATATAATAAAGATACAATATTAACAATAAATCAAAACGAATTCGGAATGTTAGTATAATTAGTCTGAGTGCCATCACATTCTCTCGTTCAGTGCTGATGTAGAACGCGATTGCGTGGGCTGTCGCCGCCACTCTTCTGCGAGCAAGTAATGCTCGAGAAGGAGACGGGGAGCGGAGCCGGAAGAAACATAGTTATGCGCGTAGGCAACTCGGAGAGCGTCGGAAGTCGCAGAACGACCTCCAGCATCCATAAGCGCGTGTCTGTGGTTTCATGTGGAGTCGCCTGTTACTCTAGCAGAAGTAGGCCAAGATGGTGGCTCGTTAGGTGCCCCTCCTTTTCTCGGGAAGATAGGAACATTGATTTCCCTGCCATATTTTTTGATTTTCTTGGTCCACATAAATTTAAATTGATATAACTTCTTAATGACCCGTACGAAAATGATGCATATTTCAAAAAAATGTTTATAATTAAGTAAAGCTTAACGACTTCTGGTTATTGGAAAAATCTTTAAAAATAATCTGTACCTACCAGGAGGACTAATTGAATACGAAGAGTTACCCGTCTACGTAGTACAAGAATTATATTATATTATCTGTGGTAGTACGTACTTATGCTGCAGAACCGTACTAATCCTATCAATGTGACAATGCTCAAAGAGAAAGGACGTTCAATGGCACAAATATAATGATTCGTTTTAGCTCCCAGCTTATCATAAGTCATTTTGACACTGACAGCTGTCTTAGATAGCGAGGAAAACAATACGCGACTTCAAGAATATCGCATTATCTTGATGCGAAGATAAGACGGAACGTCCATAGGGATCCGTACATAGAAAGCAATGTCTTAGTAGATGTTATCTAGTATTATTCAAACCGGTTGACTAAGGTAAACGCTTATAGGCTATTTACCTTAATCAACTCAACTGCCTCTCCCAATTTTGGGAAGCTTTGGCCTACTGTTTCCACGCTGGTCCGACGGGTTGATACATGGTTTTATTTCAAGGTTTCCACCTCTCGCAATGATATCGTCTGCGAATTATTTCGTTAGTCGCCTCTTACGACACCCAGTATCTGAATACTCCTTGTATTCTTTCTCCTACACCACACAGATAGTTTACCTATTTGCTAACTTAGCCATAATTCCGAAATGTGTTCAAAATATTTTTTTTTATACCACTTAGGTGGCAGACAAGCGCACGGCCCATCTGATGGAAAGCGGTCACCGTGGCCTATGGACGTGTGTAACACCAGAGAAGCCACACTCGCGCTGCCGACCCTGTAAAGCACAGAGTTTCAGTGCTGTCAGTGTAAGGGACAAAGCAGGACAAGCCTGTAGTCTTCCCGCTGACAGCACAAATTCTCCAGTGAGCTCTGGCTACCCTACTCACCGCTGGAATACAACACGAAGTTATTATAACCGCGGTATTCTGTAGGGCGGAGGTACTTCCCCAGTCGGACTGCTCAATTGGGCGGAAATACCGCCGTGTCCTACCTCCTATAGAAATGTTAAAATATCCGATAGCCTCTGTAGCATGGCGGTAATGAACGCAACCGCTACATATGAGGCGTCTCGATGTTGTTAAGCCATTGGTCACGGTTGCCATACAAACATCTATGGCCGTCGTTACGGGTAGTTGCAGACCTAAAAAGTCCTACAACTGGTCTAACTGAAACGATTTGATATCCCCAAAGGGTAGTGGACGTCAGATGTTAGTGGCTTCACGGGAAAAATCAAAGTTTACCCAAATCCACAGTTAGACTGGAAGAAGCGGACCCCAGACTCCGAGATTAAAGCTTCGGGTTAACGCTAGAATGAAGTAGAAAAGCGTTCAAATATACGTACATACAATCACGCCTTTATCCCCGGAGGGTTAGGCAGCGGTGATTTATCACCCACATTACACCAATATTTGTATTCGGTCCCACGTAATAGGGGGTGAGCCTATTGCCGTATTTCGGGCACTATTGTTGACTCGAGCCATGCATCTGAGGCTGAGTCTGGGCTGTATATGTCTGTCCGATGTTAAACAGCCCTATCCCTTAGTCGCCTTGTATGACACCACATGGGTAGAGATGGGGTGGTCCAAATTCTACTCTGCCGGGAACCACGCGGCGAAATATTCAAAGATCAAATCAAATATCCAAAGAACACTAATGGGTGAAAATCATTTAAAATGACCATTGTGACAAATATGAAACAAAAATGAAAATGTAACAAAAATGAACGGCGTAACAAAAAATAACAAAAATGAAATATTAGGGCTCGTTTACAATGCACATTATAGTCTGACAGTTATTTATTTTATTGATTTCGTATAAGGTGTTCCGCAATAAAAACACTTTTTTTTACCATTTGTTTTATTAATTAACTATTGGAGATACAAGCCTCCGTACCTTTATAATACCTAACTCTCATAAAAAAAAAAAATTTGTTGGAGACAATGAAAGGAGATCAACGTAATATAGTTATCTTATCAGACATTATTCTCAGATTAATCGTAAGCTACATAGTTAACTTTTGTAGTCTACACTGATCCAACCTATGAATATATCAAAATAAATACTTTATACATATATGTATACATATATGTATATATAAGCCGGCTAGTAATATGCATAAATTAACAAACGAATAAGAAGCTAGACAAACTAAGGTGATGATTGATGGCGAGCATATAGTGAAAGATTAATCGAAGGATAAAAGATAGTCAGACAGACAAAAGAATTTGATGAAAACAGAAAGCGAACAGAAAGACAAAAAAGGCCCATACCCATATTTTATAAAAAAAATACACTCAAATATAATTATAACATTATAATCTCTAATAATAACATTTTACCAGCAATGTGATTGCGACTTTAGTTCTTTTTTGTTATTTCATTTTTGTATTTTTGTTATTTCATTTTTGTAACGCAACTAAAATCATAACAAAAATGAATAACCGTTATGCTTTGAAAGTAACTTCAAGTATGATAAGCCAAACAAAAATCTCAATTAGTTCCAACCACCTTTCATTTCAATAAATGTCAGCAATAACATGCTTAATTGGTTAATTAAATAATGTAAGTGCTCACTTACCTGTGTTGTTTCGAATAAAACAAAACTGATGTTTTAAAATTGGAATTTTGCTCGCAACTACGAAACACGCGTCATTCACCTATTTCTACTCGGAGACAAAATGGCCGACTCATATTAGATTCTGGTATGTGATTGGCTCGTTATAGTTTGAGGGTTGCCATTTTACAAATTGTAAATAATATACCAAATTTTGGTGTTACAAAATCGAATAACAAAAATGAACAAAATAATGGACATTACTTTGTACCCAAAATTTTAAAATTTTAAATAATTAAAATAAAATATGTTTTACCGTAATCAATGGGTATTAACAACGTTTTGGCAAAAAGTTCATCAATATAATTAAATACCGTAGATTAGATTTATTTAGATAATTTTTGTTACGCAGCCCGTGAAGAGGACAAATTATTTTGTATGAAGATTATCCGAGTTCAATGAAAAAAGAAGAATATATTGTGTTTATTATAGACAAAAGTTATATAAATCTGTGTATTATAGCTAGATAATATATATCAGAGTACTAATAGGTACTTCTTACATAGTAAAAATAATGTTATCATCAAATATCGGGTGTGGACAAATTTTGCAATCAAAATGGTCATTTTAAATGATTTTTACCCTAATGTAGCCATACAATTTCCATTTGACGATTTTCATAATTTCGATACCTTATCGTGTTCGGATGTCGTGTCTGACGGTCGTATACAAATCAATCATCTTTTATATCGATGATCTCATTTCTGAACAACCTTACCTGCCTGAATGCTTATTTATTTATAGACCAATATCAGAAAGCAGGTCTCGTAAATGCCGTTAAGTATCACACGCTACATTGAAGGATTCATCATCAAATTTTGTAAATTAGAGCTATCTGATTGTCTCGCCACACAAATTTTATATAGGACACGCCAATTTGTCTTCAATTCACCTGGTGGTAAGCTAAAGTAAAAGTCTCCGGCAAGAAGGCCATCATTACAGACAAGTGGCATGTTACAACAGCGGCACTCAGTTTGACGCCCTCTTCAAATGTTTTTTCACGCCAAGCTTGAAGGATCCACGACTGTAGGAAGAAGGCTCGCTTTGTTTTATTTATATTTAGCCCGTCAAATTATTGCACCCCAGTTGACGGTAAGAAGCTACAAGAGTGAAGTCCAGAAGATACAGGCTCTTCCAGATGCTGACGATCCTATGATAGTGGTGGCCTATGGACGTGTGCAACACCAGGGGAGTCACACCCGTGCTGCCAACCCTGTAACAACAGAGTTTTTGTGCCGTCAATGCAGAAGACACAATCAGGAAAAGCGTTTGGTCTTCCCACTGACAGTACAATACTCAATCAACCTCAGGACTTTTGACGATACAACATAACATAACATAAACTCACGCCTATATCCCCGAAGGGGTAGGCAGAGGTGCTAGCACCCACATTTCGCCAGTTTATGTTTAGGTCCCAATGTAATAGGTGGCGTGCCTATTGCCATTAACCGGGCACTTATAAACCCGCGATAAATACACACATAACTTTGAAAAGCGTCGAAAAGTCATTGGTGTGTGCCATGGTACAACCTGGGATCGAACCCGAGACCTCGTCTCAGCAGTCCATTACCCATACCACTAGGCTACCGCGGTTCAACGTGACGATACAAACTGATTATAAACACATTTATATAACTTCCAATACTTGTAAGCTGAAGCGTGTTTTGGGTTTACACAAGGCTCTGTCACGATCTTCTGGGCAATTGCACCAAGGATTGCTGCTAACGAATGATGCTGCGACATTCTCAGCAAACATCATCGATAATTTATGCAATGTCAGTTTTTTTACATAAATATTCTACAGCATTCTACACAACACTATCTAGACCCATGGTAAGCATAGCTTAACTAACTTGTATTAGTTGCTGAAACAAAGAATATTCTAGCAGTATATTGTCCCCAATACTATTTTATGTGCCCATGTCGGGAACATCTGGTTTAAAAGTGATTAATTTTTAATGTCTCTCCTAACTGTTGAAATCCTATAAAAAGTATGCCATAGTTGCTTCATAAGTGCTCTAAAATCTCAGTAATAAGGGTATCTTAAGACTATAAACTATGGTTGCGACACCATACGACCAGGAGCGTCTTTTGTCATAAATTTGCGCAAGCGCATACTGCAATGGTGGCCTATACTAGTTAAGTAGCACTGTGACATAGTTTACAAAGAACGCTACGACCTGAAATGGGATCGTTTGAAGATATTAAATTGGCGCCTCTTACAAATCAATTTATCGATTTTATACGCGTTACTGCTCTGATTTTATTGGTCAAAGCGTGAAATTATACTTTTTGAGAAAAAAATTGCCTGTATGTTTTGGCTATAGGTAAGTAATGAATATTATGAAGAAACGTTTTTTTACGTTTTGGTTTTATTGGACCACACGGTATAAGGTGGTACTTACTACATCTATTGATTGACAAAAGAAGTTCTGGTTTGCCTTTCATAACTGAAAGTTCTGACGACTATTTATTTTTATACCACTTAGATGAGAACGAAGAACAGAAAAGAAGAGAAGTGGTAACCGTGGCCTATGCGCGTATGGAACACTAAGGACGTCGCTCATGCTGCCATAACAAAACTAGAATAGAATAGAATAACAAAAATAGAAGAAGTAGTGAGCGGACCCCGTGCTCCGATGTGAAAGTTTCAGTTGCACCTTGCAACTAGGAACAATTCTAAAATGATGATAGTGATCATTACATAATCAAGTAAAGGGCAAAGCCAATCAAAGTACGTATATCTAGCATGCTCACCACTTTCACAAATAAGTTATCAATCAGATATCGAAGAGATGCCACCGTTGGAGCACTTACATCAGGGAAGACGCCGGTGATTGTCCGATTGCACGCAACACCTGATTCGTCATAGCCAGCACGCTCATGCGGCACGCAAATGCCACGGTGTGCTAAAACAATCGAAAATCGTGACCAGATGGGTCAGGTCGCATCAACTGGGTTATGACGTGACTTGCCAAAATGTCTGTGCGGGATTTTTTATTCACTAGTTGATGGACGCAGCTCCGCCTGTTAAACCTGCTAAACCTGTTCTGGGGTAGGATTTACTCTAGGGTTTGGAAGGTTATCAAAAATTATAAGTGGCTCCCGGGCTCCAAAGTGTAAACTAATAAGATCCCAGCACTTACTTACGATGATAAATATGATGGATGATACTCCGAATGTATAATTGTAGTGTAAATTGATGCAACTTATGTGACTAATAAATAATATATTAATATATAAATGTAACAGAAATGAATAGATTTAAAAGAAGACAAAAACTTTGAACACTTCTGGGCAATTACTATGACGATGATGATGAGACTACGAGGAAAAGTCTGGAAACATTTGTAGTGCGCCTGACGTTGTTGTTTGCTTTTACTGGAGCGGATTCTTCGAGCTCCAATTGTATGATTTTGTTTGCGGTTTTATGACGTACCCTTGCAAGATTATATTTCTGCATTTACATATCAACCAAACTCAAAACATTACCTTATCACCAACACAATCCTATTTATCAATGTCGCCTGATATTTTTACTGTAATCTATGATAACAACTGCACATCGAATTAAATCGAAGTGATAATAAACATATGAGTAACTTATCTCCGCAATACAGTTCCAAAGGTTAATATTTTTACTCAGTTCATTAACTTACCATGGGGCAACGATGTGCTATATATTTAGTTCATTCAAAGTCTTTCTCCCGGGAACCCGGAGTCTCCTTATTCCTCTCTTTGATTTAGCTTATACGGCTTTTATGGGGACGACTTCCCAATGCTTATACTATAGGAAAGCCTGGGCTAGACCCTCACCGTTAATCAGCGGAAGTATCGTACCGTCTGTGTAATCTAAACCTCAAGATTTGAAAATTATTATAAACAAACTACCTTCCAATGATAGGTCAAACGAAGCGGACTATTGCTGAACGAGTCAAAGAACACATCGCTGCTATAAAGAATCGCCAGACGAGCAGATCTGCGATTGCAGAACATCTGCTAGAAGCAGGCATCAACCACTTGATTGCATTCCACCATACGCAAGTCCTCTCCACTGAACGTCATTTCTATTCCAGAGCTGTACGTGAAGCGAAACACAAAAAATTCAATCGGAAGATGGGTTTAAATTCAGTGATTTCAAACATGCAGCTTTTCTGCGCAGTGAGATAAACACCGGACAGTTTGCTTACAGAATGTGAGTGTGGTATTTATGTGACGGTAGGTAGGTACATGGCGTAAAGAAAATACTAAAAGTATCGAGAATGTGCGAGTAGAAAAAGAACCTACTACCTCACGGACTCGAAGATGGCGGGTGTGCACCACTGAGTCAGTCAGCCTGTGGCCAGTGTAACCTAGTCGCAAATTCAGCCAAATCAAAGGTATGTTTATAACTAAACCATGATCGCGTTAATTTCCCGTAAACATTATTGTATACCTTCCAATGAATTGTCCTACTTCTACTAACCCACTACGGACTAAGCCTTCGCCCCACCCATTGTCGGTGCCCAATGACCCGCAACAACTACCTACTCGTAACTACAGTCGAGACTGACCGACTTGCCAACATTTCCTGGTAGCGGTACAGACGCAACCGCACCGGACCCACGGCTGCAGTGGAAACGCTTTGTTCTAACTGTTGTAAAACTTCCGCAGATAAACTTTATAGGTGTTAACCGGGTGCAAACTGTATAGTTGTTTTGTAAACAAGCCCGTTCAAGAACGGTTTTCAGTTTACTACTTTCTTCGATTGTTTGTTCATTCAACAACGATTATATTGTTCTTGACCAACGTAAGAACACATATTGCAAATGAAAGTGTAACGCACTAAATTGTGTTATGGCGTACATATACGTGCTATTGTTCCGACAATGGTTCAATGGTCATATGTGGACTGCTAAACGTGACCTTCCTTTTTGTCGTAGGTATTTCAAATTGTACCACTACCCCGACGCGTATAAGGAACAGTCCCTCCAAACAAGTGGCAATTCGCTGGCCGGCGTATTGTAGAATAGCTACCACTATTGCTGACGTTCTCTTTTTTTCACATTCGGTAGTGAAATGGCCAGGATTCAAACCCGAGACCTCTCTCTCCATAACTACTTAGCCTCTGTAGCCTCCAAACAAAAAGAGGGCATAAAAAAACTTTCCAACATAATCCGACTAGGAGCCCAGTACAACCGAGAAGTTAAGTGCAGTAATTAGTATGTGAAAGGCCACTCATGCCACACTGTACTGTAGGCATTGTTGTAACATACGAGTACACTACCGTGATTGTCTAAGCGCCTGGTACTTCTGTTGCAGCGTTTACTAACCATAAACGATTTCACGCAAAGTGTTCATTTGTCACAAGTGAGCAAGTATAAGCGTATGTTGCTTTCTTTTACTTTTCTTTTAATTACCTTTTAATGGATATGTTTTGACTGGGAATTTTAAACTGATATGTGTTGCATAACATACACGCATTATATGAAAAGACTGCGAGATTTTATTATTTGTTTGTAGATACGTGGCAGAAAATCTCCTAGTAGATCCTTTTGATGATGTATTACCAAATGGGAAGGTCAAAAGCATTCGAAACCAGCTAGTGGAAGCTCGTAAGGTACATAAAGATAAAGACAGGAGCAGGTGGCGGGCTGTTGTTTCTACGCACCCCTGAGGGCAAATACGCCCAGTGCCAAACCTAAAGTCTAACTTTTTATTAGCTGCAGTAAAATGACGTTTTGTGGGTTGCCGGTTTTTGAAGAAAAATAAATAGGGATGTAGCTAAATGAGTGAATCATAAATGAATGAACAGTTTGGTTTTGTGTTTGAGATTTAATATTAAGTTGTAATGTATTTTTTTATTCTATTATTGTTACTATACTAGAGGATTGATCTTTTTTATTGGAAGTATAGGGAGGTACATTTAAAATGAAACAAAAATGCCATAATAATGTACTTTAATCAATCTTTTTCGGAATTACTGTCACTGTCGCTTTCGGTAACACTAATAATAAATCTATCTGTCACTTCATCTATAATATGATCGAGGTGGCACATTTTGTCTTCCACTTTTATAGTGTGTCGTCTAATTGCAGTGAATGTGAAATTATCAAGTTTATCTTTAAAGGTAAGTTTTGGGCCAGTTTTTTCGGGAGGTTTTGGTGATTCGCTGTCGTTCTCCTTGTGCTCCTTTAAAACAGAATAAACAGTGCGGACGGATATTCCCAAGACTTCAGCCACCTTGTCAACGCATTCACTTGTTTTTGGTAATTCAATGTTTGGTTCTGAACATTTCACTTCAAACACATATTTGTAAACGTTTCTGACCCAAAGTTTTTCTGTTGCACTTAGAGCTACACGTGGCCTCTTTTTCTTAGGAGATAAAAACGTGTCTCCATCTTGCGATGTGCCCGGCAGAGCATCCATGTCTTTGATGTATCAAACAAAAAAAACTAAAACTATTAACGAAAACAGGCAATGAAAAACAAACACAACGTAACATAAACTTAACAATAATGATAACAAAAACAACGCGCAGTGGGCAAATCAAAATTATTCGTGTACTCAAAACAGAAGTTAGAAGCCGAATGAGCGAATGACAACCGAAACAAAATGGCGGCCAAGCGTCATCGTAGCACCATAACCAAAAATCAGTACTACCAACTTGAGAGAGCGGTTGCTTGAGTGTTATCTTGCTTAATGCGTAAAAGGATCAACGTTTATACAGCCTTTTATTTACATTAATATTAAATAGAATTTAGCATGATCATTATGAGGCAAATTATGGAACGATTAGATATTCCGTAAACTTTTGTGAACTGAATCACATCACTATTGAGATTAAGCTGTCAACATTATTTTACGGAATGACATTTAGAAACGTCATTTTACTGCAGCTAATAAAAAGTTAGACTTTAGTGTCAGTTTATAACCAATTCGATATTTTGAATGACATTAGATTAGCAAAAATTTGCAGAAAAAATACACGAAAATGCAATTGATGTTTATCTACAGAATTAATTGGAACAATTCTTTGGAACCCGCATTTGGTGCAAAAATATATAATTGAGCTAACTACTTAGCTTTTGACGAAAAATTTATCATAGCGAAATATATTTCAAACGACGTGATGATAAGCATTACATTAATTATATTTTCACCGTCAACTCCTAATTCTACATACACATTCCATAGCTCTCGTTACGTCAGTAAACTCTCCATTGTTACCATGTGTACAAAAATGTATCTCCATGCACGTAAGGGAGTGCAGTAGCGTAATTACTGGTGAAATGGTAACATGTTCGGTACAATGGGCATTGTTCGTGCGTCACACAGTCGCAGGAAGCCTGCGACCGCCTGCCATTGTCTGATGGCCTGGTACTTCGACCGCTGCGGGGTTACCGTAGCGGCTCTTTATTACGTAAATTGTTTAGCTACTTAATTAATCTAGTTTTAAGAAAAAGAATATAACTTAATACGGTTTTGGACGTTAAATAAACATTCAAATGTTTACTTGTGCTGCTGCTGCAGTGTGCTATTCTCACATTTACCTACGCAATAAAATAAAATATGATATCGTAGGACTTCAATGCAGTTCCTTCCTGTCTTTGATGAAGGTCTGAATCAGACAGTTTAGTAAGATTTACAGAATGTCCATACAATCTGTCCTCAGATAAATCGAGTTATGTTTACTTTTTAAACTTTTTGGACTCTACAACTGGTTTTACTGGTGAGAAAAACTACAAGCTAAAAACTTACATTGACAAGTCAAACTGAATACTATTACGTAGGTATATTAATATTAAAAAAAATAAAGAGTTTGTCTGCTTCACGGTACCTATCTACCTATATATATATAATCCAAACAAATTCTCAACTCAGTCATCTTTCAATCTAGAACATTCACTTCTAAACAAGCCTAAAATGTTTGCAACTTAACCCATAACAACCGGTGACACCACTACAGTTATAACTATAAACACTGAGTTTAAAAGGCAATGGTGTAATTTTCCAGCATCGTATAGCAACAGGCAATGTTGTCCTAAAGTGCCGTACCACGTGCAGGGTACTGAGAACTGATGCACGAGGACTGTAATCCAATATTATTATGTCGAATGTACGACGCATTACCACTGTGGTGACCAGGCAGTTGGATATATGCAGGATTATTCAGTAACAATATTGCTGAAAAGTAGTGCTACGTAACTTTGGTACTGATAACCTATCTATTTTACTTCCGGGTAGCACCTCATCCTTGATAGCTGTGTAGGGTAACTGGAAAACCCCGCTGTGTCTCTAACATCAGTCCTAACGCGTAGAAAGTGCTCCATGAGAACTTGTCCACCATTATCGTCTACTTATAGTATACTCAGTCCACGCTCCACCTTCTTCTTTACGTAGGAGAGCAAGCTTTTTCGAAAAGATACGGGCCTTCAGTTTGTAAATAAGATGACAGTCTGCCCAACTTATCCCCATCAGATCTAAGAGTTCCGAGAAATCTTTGATTTCTTTTTAATGAAACAGCCTGTTATAAAAATGCATCACATGTTCTGTAACGCAGTTTTGCATTTTAAAATATTTGCCAATCAATCAATTAGGCTATCGCAGTCCACTGCCCACTGCTGGACATAGGCCTCTCCCAACATCAGGAGGCTTTGACCTACCGTTTCCACGTTTATACTTGGATTACAACTTGCGTCCTGAGACGGTGTGCACTGTGCGGTATGAAAGAAACTTCATCCCCCGCACACTCAAGCTGTGGGATGAGCTCCCTGTTACGATTTTCCCAAGCGCCTACAGTTCAGCCTAAGTTCTGAGAAGATTTCTTCAGGGTCGGCAGAGCAAGTGTAACGCCCGTAATGTTGCACACGTCCATAGGCCACGGTAACCACTTCCCATCAGGTGGGCCGTGTGCTTGTCTGCCACCTAAGTAAAAAAATATTTTTTGTATTTCCATCCTTTTCGCTTCCCTTGGTCACCCTACCGGGATCATCGCACCCGATTGTCACAACACACAACACAGCTTTACATCATCCATCGGCTTGTTTGAAACATCGATACTCGATACGTTCAGCATATCGAGTGCTGCACTACTCGATATAGAGGTGTGTTATGCAAATATCACTTGTAGTATGAATCATTCATTGTCAAGTGTCAAGTGAGTCTCAAGTAAAGTCAAACCTCACGAGAGGAATTTGTACTGACCGTGTAGTCACCGTCTTATTTATATTTAATCTATTTAATATTTTTAGGTGATTATTTTATCTAAGATGGAGTCTTTGGACACTTCGAAAGAACGTTAGTAGGTACTTCATCAATAGTATATGCATCTCTTAATTCATTAATAGCGGCGTGCTCCAAAACAATATTTCAACACCTGTAATGTAACCATGTTCTATGGAAATAAAGTTTGAGTTTGAGTTCCCGGCAGAATAGAATTTGGGCCACCCCATCTCTTCCCATGTGGTGTCGTCAAAGCTAAGGGATAGGGCTGTTTAACATCAGACATCAGATATGCAGCCCAGACTCAGCCTCAGATGCATGGCTCGAGTCAATAATAGTGCCCGGAAGACGGCAATAGGCTCACCCCCTATTACGTGGGACCGAAAACAATGATTGATGAAAGGTGGGTGTTAATTCACCTCTGCCTAACGCTTAGGGGATAAAGGCGTGATTATACTATGTATATATCTCTTAATCTATGTTTGTATAATAAAATATATGGTTTTAACTTATTGTTTGATGGTGATGGTCCACCAGCTATCTATTTGATTAGTTATTAGTGAATTAGCTGGTTTTAAATCCGAAACTGATCTAAATGAGTCCATCCGTTTCGAAGCTACGGTGCGATAGACAGACAAACTTAGGCCTCTAAAAATCATAGTTTCCCAACACCGGAGATTAATAAGGCGTTAGAGGCAGTTTAATTATAGGTACTCTGGCGGAAACAGCTCAACGAGGTTTCTGTTCTTATCACTGTGGACATATCTGCCACAGATTTGGAATAGGCTAGATGACGCATGTGACTTATAGTCGAATCAATAATTTCGTGAACTGAAGAACTGCGTACTTGCAGTTGTCAAATCGTGCTAAACAGTATGCATTTGACAGTTATATTCGCAGTTTCGGTTTAAACCGTTTCGCGGATTCGTCGGTAGGTACAGTCAACATCAGATCTATGTTGACTAGCGAAGTAGGTACTCAAAATAATCTTAATACCAAAATTCCAATTTTATATTATCTATCACAAAGCTTAAATAGTTATCAAAGGTCAAAATATCTTAGCAATCAATTCTCCATAATAATGTAAGATCAAACCGCGGTAGCCTAGTGGTTTGGGTAATGGACTGCTGAGACGAGGTCTCGGGTTCGATCCCAGGTTTCACCATGGCACACACCAATGACTTTTCGATGCTTTTCGAAGTTATGTGTGTATTTATCGCAGGTTTATAAGTGCCCGGTTAATGGCAATAGGCTCGCCACCTATTACATTGGGACCTAAACATAAACTGGCGAAATGTGGGTGCTAGCACCTCTGCCTACCCCTTCGGGGATATAGGCGTGAGTTTATGTTATGTTATGTTATGTATTTCAGGATCGGTCGCTCAATGGTATCTAAGCGAGCAGAGTGTTCAGAGTTATCTTATAAAATGTCATTTAATGACATTTGTATCCGTATTAATATGTAATTATGTAAAGATAATTGCTTGCTTAATGCTTACAACTATTTGAGCTTTGTGATAGCTAATATAAAATTGGTATTAAGATTATTTTGAGTACTTTGCTAGTCAACATAGATCTGATGCTGACTGTAACATCTCTAATAGTATGAAAACCGAGCTTGTCATTTAACACCACCGATGCAATTATGTATCACGTTTAGGGATGTACCTTATCTTCATATAAATAATCGTTTCAACGGTTGCAACCGCAATGTGGAATAACAAATAGTTATAATAATTTGGCATTGTTAATTTTTACTCAG
Source organism: Eilema griseolum (assembly GCA_963662185.1). NCBI lineage: Eukaryota > Metazoa > Arthropoda > Insecta > Lepidoptera > Erebidae > Eilema > Eilema griseolum. The sequence goes on from OY759232.1 coordinate 7,358,159, forward strand.
TGTAACTAGGTACTTACTATTGCTTGGCAATGGTGAACTCCCTTTTTCTTCATCCGAGCGTCCGGTTGCATCTAAAGATTGAATATAAAAGGGTGTAAGAATAAGAAGGGTATAGGAATACGAGTATAAGAACACTCCCCCTTCCTATCTGCCACAATCATTTTTGTTTTGACTTTTGCAGGAGGGACTACCTACTGATCTCCCAACCTCGAAGAATAGCCTTTGCGAAAGTCCCGTTCCTTAATAAACAGGTAACATAAATACGAAAAGCTTTACTCTGAAAGTCACAATCACGAATTTATAATTCCGAATTTCATAATTCCGAGTGATTCGATATTTCCTAAGTCAAAACTCCAATGTATCATAAAGCCTATTCATTAAAAACCTATTGTACGTATAAAGTTCAAAAATACAAATGTCAGAATGCAGAATTTCAAGATACCGAACCAATAAAGTTCTGATTCAATAGTAAGTAATCCGAAATATCATAAATACGCATTCTGATTATCAATTTTACTGGTTCACCCGTTTTCGCGGAACTTTTTATTTCATAATTTTACTGAGGGTGGACCTCCTGTTTCTAGGTGGTTATTAAAAAAACAACTACGAAAGCTATCCAAGTTGGATTGAGCTGCAATTTTTAACAATGAATTTCCGAAGATTTGAAATTGAAATAATGTTTTTGGATCAATAACTATACAGATTTTAAATTATTCGTACTACTTAAAATTAAATTAAATCGGAAAAATAAATGATTCATATCATTTATGATTTTTGGAAAAATAAATGTCGTGTTTTTGAATAATCGCAGGTTCCAAAAAAACAAAACTTTTAACAGAATTTTTAAGTTCGGTATTTTGAAAATCGGCACGCTTAAATTCGATATTAAATATTTCGGAATATTTGGGTGTTCCCGTTAGGGCGACTTTATGTCATCTACCTTTCTCTAAATCTGTGGTATCTACAATAATTATTTGTACAATGTTGCATTCTACACTGTTATTAGAACCGAACGTGTTTGCCCGTCAATGTCGAGTTATTACTTATAGCATTTTTATTGCAAATACTTCGATTACGTGAATGTAAATAAGTAGGTAGCACAATGCCCGTAAATTAGATTACCTTTCTAATAATCAGAGACCTTTTCATGAATTATGTAGGTACACGAAAGTTTTATAATGAGTGCCCAGTTAATTATGGTGTTATTGCTATGCTTTCACAATAATATACCTCAATTTGATTAGTTACACCCACAGAACTAATAAATTTATTAGTTCTGTAACTAACTATAATAGTCGCAACAATTATTTAATAGTGGCTACAGAATTTTATTTAGTTTCCAATTGAGTATTTTCCTGTAGTTGATTTTACTGAGCTTATTAAATTAAGGATGCTAAAAGAGCGGTAAATGTTGCGTCGGTTCTTATTTTACCGCTTTTATTTATTTTATAAAAGCGATCTATAATAGTAAATTATTTGACTATCGAATATATGAATGTATAATATATACGACACAATAAATAATTTCATACAAGTTTCTTTGTAACTAACCGTTTTGACGTTTAGTAAAAAGTAACTAATTTGACTAGTCAGTCAAATACCCTATTGATTACCATTTCATATAAATTTCATATTTACAATTTTTATATTTATTTGACGTTATTTGACGCAGAGTCAGAGAGAGTGAGAGAGAGAGAGAGAGAGTCCTGTTCCAAATTCGAAATTCAAAATTAATTGCCATATTGGAACAAAGATTGTGTCGCAGATTGTAACTGGATGAGCCATGAAGATGTGTACATAGCGGTAAAATATAAAAGTTAATAGTATAGTTATAGAAATCATATACCCTCATACCATGAGATCAGAAACTGTGCTATAAATATCGAAATAAATGGTGAAATATTCTTGTGACTGAACTATTAAATTCTCATTTTTGTAAAATGAAAGCAAATGAATGTGAAAGTACACTTGAAGCGATGATTTTTGATATAACACTGATAACTAAAGACGCAACATTAGCCTACATTCAGGTATTTTTCTTTGATGGCCACGCTAGCCTCGCTGGCCACGCTGACCACGTAGCTAATAAGCTAAAATATACGAAAAAAGAAGAGTAAACAGAGAGTAAAAGAGACGAATTAGAGCAATAAATAATAACGTTATAATTTTGAATAACGATATTTATAACAACGTAGAATTAAAAAAATAATGTAACGGAATTATACCATTATAATTTTATAACGCCTTATCATAATATCGTTATTTAATATCGAAATTTTAAATACCTACCTATAACGTTATTTACTACGCAGATAAAGTTACCGGATTTTTACAGGTAGGTATTCAATTTCCCGTGTTAATGGTCAATACGGCATAAATATTTTTTAGCTTTTGACTTTTGAAATCATGAATTTGATCTTTGATTTCCATATCATCCAATAGAACTAGAGAAACAGTTTTGAATACCTATACCTAAGTCTCCCAACATTAGGAGAGACGTATATCCAGCAGTAGACTGCGATGAACAAATTGATTGATTCATAGAGGAAAATAAACTATACAACAACTGAATAACCACTACTCTCAAGTGAGCATATTCAATAGAGATCTTTTCAAGTAACAAGGACCTCTTCAGACCAATGATAATAATGACTCTGTAATCAATCAATAGATACTTGTTACAAGACTTATGAGATATCGTAATGAAGGCGCCAGTTTTAGTCTTGTGTTTGTTCTCTATATGTGTGTATGTATCCGCAAAAAGCCGGTACAAGACTGGCTGAACCGAACAGAAATTGAAGAGAATTCTGTGCGAATTTTACTTTATGCAATGAATAAATTTTCTTTTTCTTTTCTCTTCTTTTTCTTTTCTCTTCTTTTCCAACTTCATCTTGTATAAGCATATACGAATACTTCTTTAGCAAATACTTCAAGCTATCTGTGAAAACTTTTCATTGGCCAACATTGTTTAAATCAGCTATAAGATTTCCGAAATTCTAAAATACATAAACATAACATAAACTCACGCCTAAATCCCCGAAGGGGTAGGCAGAGATGCTAGCACTCACGTTTCGCCAGTTTATGTTTGGCCCCAATGTAATAGGTGGCGAGCCTATTGCCACTTACCGGGCACTTATAAACCTGCGATAAATACACACATAACTTCGACTACCGCGGTTAGGTTAAAATAAAATAGTAGATATCACTAAAAATTACAGGCTGTCATGCATTTTTGTGGTGACGAATTCAATAGCTACGGTACCAGATAAACAGGCCGAGTGGTGAAGCGATAAGCGCCTCCCTTGATTGGGGCAAGATGGAAACACTTTAACAACGGAGATGGCCCAGAATCATCCGGATTCGAAGGAAATGCTAGGGTCTTACATCTATTTGGGACCCGAGCGGTGTCAGCACGATAGAAAGGTACCGTGTCAAATTCAACTTCGAAATTCATTCCGGTCAGGGCGGTCCGACCCAAGAACCATGAGATATTTTTTGTTTTAAACAATTTTTCAAGCTGTATATATTGTACCTACATAGTAATGTAGGTATTTACTTTAGGTACTAGCAGGTACAGTCAGAATCAGATCGATTTTGAAGTACTCAAGTGAAAGTTCTCAATTTTTTTTTTATATAGAACACGTCAATTAGACTTTGCCTTGCCTGATGGTAAGCTGAAAGCAAAGTCTCAGAAAAGAGAGTCACCATTACTTACACATACCGTGTGACAATGGCGACACTCAGCTTGACTTATCTTAACGCCTTGGTTTTCCCCGCTTCCAATTGACTGATTGTTCTGGTATTTTGTATACAATCATGTATTTCGGACAATATTATAACTTAAATCTATTGATCAAACTTTTAATAAATCTGTTTTATTAACAGTTTGGTCATTTTGAGACTGTAGTCACGATCATTTTTTTTTGTACCACTTAGGTGGAAGATAAGCACACTGCCCACCTGATGGAAAGTGGTTACCGTGGCCTATAGAAGCGTGTAAAACCAAGAGAGTCACACTCGCGCTGCCAACCCTGCAAGCATTGAGAGTTTCTGTGCCGTCAGTGTAAAAGACAAAGTTGGACAACTTTTGGTCTTTCCACTGACAGCACAAAAACCCTATATAGCATAGCCCTGGCTACCCTACTCACCGCCGGGAACACAACACGAGGTTATTATGGCCGCGGTATTCTGTTGGACGGAAATTTGATCTTAATTTTCAAAGGTGTAATTATTCTTCAGTCACCTGAAGAAACTAAAGACTGTTGATGATTCTAATGCGTATCGCATCAAAGTCACTGCAGCAGTTTAGGAGGGTATAAATTTAATCTGCCAAGTAGTTTATCTCTCATAGTTTATCTGTTAGTAGGACTAATAGATGTAACTTTCCATAAAACAGATGAGGTAATATCTGTGATAATATGTAGATAGCAAACCTATGCGTCATAAGAATTTTAATCATCGTCTCGACTACAATTATAGCAAATTATATATTGGGTATTGTCCGCGGTACCAACGGCGCTGAGGTCGGGTAATGCGACCAAACATAGCATTTATGAAACATATCCTTTCTTAAGGTCTATTCTATCCCTGTACCAAATTTTATCAAAAATAGTTCAGTGGTTTAGGCATGAAAGCGTATTACTTTCGCATCTATAAATATCGGTATAAATAAATAAATAATCCACAGCATTCCACACAACGCTATTTAGATCAATGGCAAGCATAGCTTAACTAGCTTGTGTTATGGGATCTATAATGCGGATAAACATATTTAGATACTTTTTTTTTAAAGTACAGCAAACACCCAGACCAATGCAAATATACATATACCTACATATTCGCTCAGTGCAAATATTCAAACAAATATTTGCACTGACCGGGAAAAATTTCTTATTTATGTAGAATTCCTAAAAATCTACCAATCTTGAAGTTAGATGATTCATTGATTCTCCCCAAACAACCCCTCCAGTTAAATTAAATAATTTGTGTTTACATCATTAGAGTGATTGCCAGAAATCGAACCCAGTATTAAGGCCGATTCCTCAAACACTAAGCTAGCGAATCCTATATCGACTGACTGTTACACTAAAATATGATCTCTAAACTTGAGATTATGAAACCTTTACCTCAGACTAATATTATTTAGTTTCCTTTTTTTAAGACACAGCCACGTCTCACGGGAATTGTTTGGAGTTGCTGGCTGTAAAGAAACCTGTCGCTAGAAATTTTAAAACAATTACTATGCTAATTATTCAAATCAATTAAGATATAGAAATATTTAATCGTTTCAGGCGGCATTCGAACCCGCGATCTTTCTCTTACAGGGGGAACGCTTTGACCACTAAGCCACAGAACCTTCGCCCGAAACCATCCAAATACATGTATAAAAGAATTTGAATCTATGTATAGAAGATTTTTTTTAATGTAGGACACGCCAACTTGACTTCACCTCGCCTGATGGTAAGCTAAAGGCAAATACTCAGAAAAGAGGGTCACCATTACAGACACTAAGTGTTACAATGGTGGCTCATCAGATGCTTTTTCACGCCCCGCTTAAAGGCCCCATGCCCCGCTTAAAGGCTTATTGAAGAATCAATCGGATTTTTTTTTATATCTTAATCCATTTGAAAATTCTGTTGCTGACAAGAAAGAGCCTGTATTATCAAAGATTCCATATTACACTTAAAATTGTATTCCATCATAGCAATTGCCATGTTGTAAAATAAATTTTCCTGTGCCAATATCCATCCATATAAGAAGTAGAACAGATGCTATCGCGGGCACGCTCCGTACGCACGTGCATAGCTAATCGCTGATTGATACATCAAAAAGCGGTGCTTATATGAGCAGCTACGATGCGTTACATTGCTATTATATATACGACTATTTATAGGTACTAGCTGACCCGGCAAACGTTGTTTTGCCATGTATATTACTTCTAGCAAACATTTTTTTAGTTTTGTGAATAAATAATTATTGCACTGGAAATTCATAATAAATTTACGATGAGAGTAAAATTAACATGATAGATGCACAGATAAATTAGTTTCTGGAGACGTTTGAGGGATTAAAACGAACAGTACACCCTCCTACTTACCTCCTCAGGCAAGCATGGAGTCGATGTACACGCCTAATTTTTTTGCGCTTTTTGAGTGATAAATGGCCACAGAATCATACATTAGGTACTGGAGAAAGAGAATCATGATCCAGGAGGCGCAGCATGTATCTACCACCAACAATAAGCGCTTGAGATTTTTGAGCAAGCATGGATGTTGTCAAGATCATTGTTAATGGCAGCCACAGTCAGTTATGGGGTTGATCGTAGAGGGTTGAAAATTCAGGGTTGTATGTATTTTCTAATGCTGTATCATAAAAAAAAAACTAAAAATTAAAAAAAGTAGTGGTGTACCTACTACCCTTAACATTTAGGGGTTATTTAACTTAACACTTATTTTAACTTCCTACAGTCCCGGGTCCTATAAGCGGTCCGTGAAAAATCATCTGATGAGGCCGCCAAACTGAGAGACACCGTTGTAACATACTACGTGTCTGTAATGGTGACCCTCTTTCCTGAGACTTTAGCTTAGAAAAAAAACCTTTACATTCGTAATTACTTATGTACCCCTCAGAACTTACTGAACACTAACAAATATTTATCCCTTTATATTGAAAGAATCAACTATGTTTGTACTGCCGTTTGAACTCCAAACTCTGAGAGGAAAGCCCAAACAGTAGAAACCGACTACAGGTGAGGTTTACTAGGCCCCAAGGATCTTGTTGAGGCCCTATATACCCTGCACCTAACAGTAAGTACCACACATATAGCAAATAAATAAAACTAAAATAAGGATTACATAAACATTCTAATCTACTTTCGATCAGTTGTATAAGACGTCGGGATATTATTTATAAATAATGATCTTCGCTCAAATCAGGTATTGCGGCAGGTCCCTTCTCTTTGATACTTATCTTGTGTAAAAATGATTACTACAAGATTATGATGCCTCTCTAATAAAACAAAAGTTGGATAAGCGTACGCAAGTAGCCGTGGTTGCAGAATTTATTGAGTAATTAAAAGCTCATTCACTGATTCATCTTACGGTCACTTTTTATATTCTGGTACTTACATCTATACAAGTAAATAAAAAGCCATCTAAGTGCCAGTTGAACTCGCGCTCCGAGGGAAAATTAGATATAGAACATAACATAACATAAACTCACGCCTATATCCCCGAAAGGGTAGGCAGAGGTGCTAGCACCCACATTTCGCCAGTTTATGTTTAGGTCCCAATGTATAATGAATAGGTGGCGAGCCTATTGCCATTAACCGGGCACTTATAAACCTGCGATAAATACACACATAACTTCGAGAAGCATCGAAAAGTCATTCGTGTGTGCCATGGTAAACCTGGGATCGAACCCGAGACCTCGTCTCAGCAGTCCAATACCCATACCACTGGGCTACCGCGGTTATTTGTTGTTATGTGTTGTTGTGTAGATGTAGAAATGAACTTTAATACATAAACCGCAATATATTTTGGTAACTTAGAAGTTTTTTTTTTTTTTTTTTTTTTATATAGGACACGTCAATTGGACTTCGCCTTGCCTGATGGTAAGCTGAAGGCAAAGTCCCAGAAAAGAGGGTCACCATTACTTACACTTACCGTGTGACAATGGTGACACTCAGCTTGACGGCCTTATCATATGCTTTTTCACGCCTCGCTTAAAGGACCCGGGACTGTAGGAAGAAGGAAACACGTGAGCTGGTAATGAATTCCAGGCCTTAATGGTGCGACAGAGGAAAGAGTCTCCGAACCGCTTGGTTCTTGATCGGATGTTTTGCACCGTGTGCGGATGACATCTAAGACCTGCACGCGTTGTCCTGTGTAGGAAAGGAGAGGGTGGGACTAATTGGAAGAGCTCATCAGAACACTCCCCATGGTACAGACGGTAAAATACAGCCATGGACGCAACATCTCTACGCAGCTGTAAAGGTTCTAGGGTGTTCGTGATCTCGGGATTCCCAATGATGCGGACCGCACGTCGCTGCAACCTGTCGAGAGCATCTAGTAAGTACTTTGCTGAACCATCCCAGAGATGCGAGCAGTACTCCACACAGGAGCGAATTTATGTCTTGTATAGAAGACACCGCTGCTCCGGCGTGAAAAATCGTTTCACTCTGTTCAGGACTCCGAGTTTTCGTGAGGCTGTTTTGATGATGCTTTCGATGTAGTTTTTGTTATTCAGGTTGCAGCGAACATCCATACCTAGGATATTGAGATTGTCCTGCAATGGCAGTGGCGTGCTCTGAAGAGTGGGGAGGGGAAGGAAAGAAGATACTTTTGCTGTAAACGCACATGCCTGCGTCTTCTTGGCATTGAACTCAACCAGGTTCTCAGAGCCCCATTGAGAAATGTGATTCAGGATCCCGTCAAGCTCAGTGACAAGAAGCTGCCTTTTCTCTGCGATATCTGACTGTTTGGCCGTAGGATGTCCATGATAACTCCCATGTAAAGTACTATCATCTGCATAACAATGAACATTGCCGGTAGACAGCATGTCGTTGATATGCAGAAGAAAGAGAGTGGATGATAAGACGGACCCCTGGGGCACGCCAGCATTTACCTGCAGAAACTCCGAAGCTCGTCCGTCACAAAGGACGCGAATACGGCGCCCCTGCAGGAAGCTAGCAACCCAGTTGCACAGCCTAGAAGGCAGACCAAAGGCAGGTAGCTTGGAAAGAAGCGATTTGTGCCAGACTCTATCGAAAGCTTTGGCGATGTCAAGACTAATTGCCAGTGACTCGCCGTGCTTGTCCATAGCCTCACCCCAAAGATGGGTAACGTATGCTAGAAGATCACCCGTTGACCGTTTCGGTCTGAAGCCATATTGCCGGTCATTAATTAAGTAGTGATCCTCTAGGTACCGCATGAGCTGTTTGTTAATTATGTGCTCGAACACTTTGCACAGCACTGAGGTGACGGCTATGGGTCGATAGTTGGCTGGCTCCGAGCGATCCCCCTTCTTGGGAATCGGCTGAACATTCGCCTCTTTCCAAGGCAAAGGCACTATACCCGAACTGTAGGATAGCCGGTACAGGCGCGTAAGCATTGGAGACAACTCCGCTGCACATTTTTTCAAAACTACCGCTGGAATACCATCCGGACCACTGGCTTTCCGGAGATCGAGTGATTGCAGCACTGCACGGACATCGCGTTGCCTGATATCCATATCAGGCATCGCGTGGTCACTGTCGGGTAGTGTGGGTGGCTGCGTACCACAATCATCGATTCGGGAGTTGGCCGCAAAGAGATTAGCCAGCAGATTTGCCTTCTCTTGCGGCTCATGGGCCAGGGATCCATCAGGGTTACGCAGCGGAGGCAGCGAAGGCTGACAGAAGTTGGCTTGCACGGCTTTAGCCAGTCGCCAGTAGCCACGGCTTCCCGTGGGATGCATCACTAGCTCTTGACCAAGCCGCGCTATGCGCAGGGCATCCGCTCTGACGTAGGCCCTTCTACAGACCTTTGTGGCTCTGTTGTACGCCGCCTTGAAGTGGCCCAGATTGGGATGGCGCGTGGCGCGCGCCCTTACCCAAGCGCGGTACGCAGACTGTTTTTGTTCAACAGCTTCCGCGCACTCGCGCCCGAACCAAGGGCGCACCCCGCGGTTACCGGTGACATCGGTGTATGAGATATAGTATTCCATACCCAGACCGATCTCACCGGCGACAGCAGTAGCACAATCCGATGGGTTCTTACCTTCAAAGCAGCGCTCAACCCACGGGATGGACGCAAAATAGTCACGAAGTCCATCCCAGTCCGCTGACGAGTAGTGCCAGAGACGCCGCTTCCCCTGCACGGGTCGTGGGGGCGCTATAATAGGCACCGTGGAACAGACCAGGCAGTGGTCGGAGTTGCCTAAAGCGGCTCGCACCGATACACTGTACTGGTCCGGATCACTCGTCAGCAGAAGGTCTAGCAGAGAAGGTGCTAGGCCCGACCTTCTTGGTATCCTAGTGACCTCGTGCACCAATTGGGTCAGGCCGTGCGCCAGAGCAAATGCGTGGGTGGCTCTTCCCGCATGGTCTGTTTTGGAGGAGCCCAACCAGATCTCGTGGTGGGCGTTAAAATCCCCCAAAAATACCATTTCGGCATTCGGAAATCGCTCCTGCGCATCATCTGCCGCCTGACTCAGATATTCAAAGAGTCGAGTTGTCTCAGCATCTCCTGTATGGGAACGGTAGAGGCACACATAGATCTGACTCGTAGGGCCATGGTCTACGTGTACCCAAAGGACGGAGAAGGATGGGTCCTCTAGGCAGCGCAAACGGCGACAGCAAACATCCGCCCTAACAAACACGCACACCCCGGCTTTTGCACGAAAACTTTCCTCAAGAACATAGCCAGGGTAGAGCAAGTAGGTCGTGTCGTCAGGGCGGTGTATTTGCGTCTCCGTTAGAAAAAACATGGCAGGTTTCGCCGTCTCTAGGTGTTGGTGGACGGCGTTGAGGTTTGCATGGAGCCCACAGATGTTAGTGGACTCCACCTCAAATAGCAAGCTTTTGGGAGTGTGACGAGCCGCTGTGTTGCCTATTTCTCTTAATTGCGCTGCCATGAGTTTGGGTGGGAGAAGGCGTGAAAAAAGAGGTGATTGCCGCCGCAGCACCGTGTGACAAAGCGCGGGATATTGGTTTTATCTATGAATGTGAGGCATGGCGAGAGCCGACGCGCCGAACGGAAGGGCCCCCGTACCCCCCCGAGTATGGTCGCCGGGCTCCCAAATCCGGTCACCAACCGGCACGACGAACCATATCGGGATTATGCGCGGCCTGGTGAGGCAGCCTCCCAAGGTGGTTAACCCCAGTTGGGCCCCTGTACTATACCGCGGGCGGCCAGCGGCACCACCGTTTCTACAGGTCTCCCTGTTCGGCGCATCGCCCCGCGCCATCCCCACTAGACTACGCCAAGACCCACTGGTCCCACTAGTGCTGCGACAACCACCACCTCTGCCCGGCTATGCACTTGCTGACCCCTGAACACAATCCAACCGAGATTGAATTGCTATGGAGGGTTTTTCGCAATAGTGCACGGTGGTACCTACCCGGTCGAAACTTGAGACAAATTTGTGCCACCAAGTTTCTACCACCAGTGAAGTTTAATTTTTGCACAGTTTCAAGACGTTATAGACCTAAGTATGTGGTATGAATTTTAACTTGATAGGTACCTTACGCATTCCTGAGAAAAAGGTCTTGACAGACAGCGGACGTACAACTAAGTGATCCTAGAAGGGTATTTAAACTATCATGGTCACTGATGACCATGATAGTTTAAATGAAAAATGAAAAAATAAATGACATGATTGAACTCAAAACCATGAAACATGGTAAATATCCCGTTTATTTTGATACTGATCCTAGAAAGGTTCCATTTTACGAAATGAAGAGGATATTTTTGTAATGTTAAACCGCTTTAAATATATTTCGCCTGCCTCTTGTCTGCTCGAGGTGTTCTTGGGATCCCACCAAGATGGCAGTGTATTTACTGATACATGAATAATACTCCTGCATGCTTTCCTCTAGTGGTTAGGGTGTCAGATGGCAGTAACACTATTAAACGTCGTATAAGCGAAACTAAATTGATATGAAGAGCTAAGCGGACCCTTGACTCCGAGGGGAAAGCTTTCCATGCAACTGGGAAGAATGGTAAGATGATATATTATATATATATTATATTTCACGACATTCTACACAACGCTATCTAGACCCATGGTAAGGATACTAGCTTGTGTTATGGAATCTAGAATGCGGATAAACTTACTTATATACTTTTTTTTTGTAAATACATACATATTATACATAGAAACACCCAGACCAATGCAAATATACATATTCATGCATACAAATATTTGCACTGAGCGGGAATCGAACCCGCGTCCCCTGCATAGCAGTCGAATGCTCTACCGCTACGCCACCGAGGTCGTCATGATGGTGATGATATTTCGCCTGTCTTTAGGTTTCTACGTAGGGAGACGAGAATTTGCCATTGGTTAGGCTCACGGAGTGTAGCTTTTAAAAAAAAAGAATATTAGAACTGAAGTTACTAATATTCCCTGTAACCCCTCCAGCTAAGCTAAATTGCTTGTGTTAGGAGTGGGTTCACGAAATGGCAAGTTTTCGAACCCAGGACCTTTCGATCGTAAGGCCAACTCCTTAAACACTAAGCTACCGACCCTAGAGTAAGTAATCAGGTAGGTAGCTACTTCCTCCTGACTTTATTGCTTATTATGTATTAACTGTATCGAGGTTATCAATTATTTCTTATCGAATCAGTAACAATACTAGTATTTTCAACCAGAGGGCTGGTTTATTCCTTGCGCAAAGGATTGGTATTACCATTCAACGTAGCAATGCCGTCAGCCTTCTGGCCACCCTCCCGGTTGACATCGATGGGGAGGAATTCTTTGACGCCTGAACCTGTAGGATTGTTTAGGTATATTCTGTTTTTTATATATTTTAATTTAGATAACTTCCGTGTACATTATGTGAATATTAATATTGATAAAGTGTAAAGTATTTCTCAGGATGAAGTTACTTGTTAGTAGCAAGCATTTCATCATCCTCACACATTGCGAACTGAGACGGTGTGCACTGTGCGGTATGAAAGAAACTTCATCCCACGCATACTCAAGCTGTGGAATGACCTCCCTGCTGCGGTTTTCACGCACCTACAATATATTCTATTAATATATTCTTCAAGAGGGGCATCAGAAGGTTTCTTCGTGGTCGGCAGCGCGAGTGTAACACCCCTGGTGTTTCATACGTCCATAGGCCACGGTAACCACTTTCCATCAGGTGGACCGTATGCTTGTCGGTACCTAAGTGGTATAAAAAAAAGCAGTTCATACGATTACGGTTCTGTTCTCATTCCAATTGTTACGGCAGACATGGTCCAATTAACGTTATAATGAAAACTAATATCAGTCCAGCGATGTTGTAAATCTAATTATATATACAAGTGTTAGCTCATTGGGTAGTAATAAACTCCTTAAGAAGGGGGATGGTATCTGTATGCATGCAACCACTATCGAACGATCTCCACTGTGATGCAACCACAGATATCCGAGCTGCAATCGTAACTATGATAACTTTTTTTTGTTTTTACGTGCGCAAAATCCCCACGGATACCTCCCCACCGGAGCCGGTGGAGGAGGTAACGTCGGACTCGAACCGACTAAAACGCACGCCGCCTGTGGGTCACTTTGGTTGCCGAAGGTGAGGTTGACAGACATATCCCTCGCACCCCGGCCGACCTAGGGCCATCACTCACGATCTGGCACTCTTCTCGGGTGTGGGGACTACAGAGTCCCCAACTCGTCCCCGGAAACGGGGAGGCGCGACAGGCGCGCCGCCGCCGCGGCCTGCTTCTGCCAGGGTGACAGGCGGCTCCACCCGTCACCCCCAGGCCGGCGCTCATGGGGGGCGGAGGTCGTTCATCGACCTCGTAACTATGATAACTAATCAAATCAAAGTTCATTTATTTTATAACATTACTGTCCATCCCAAGGTTACCTGGAAGAAATCGCTTCAGCGATAAGGCCGCCCATTATACATTGAACTGTATACATGCTACCTACATGTACTACTGTAAATCTGTTGGTGTACAATAAAGAATTATATATCTATCTCTTTCAAGTATCAGAGACTCATTACATATATTAAAGTTCATATTTCATCTATTATCATTTGTCTAATGACAATATTCAGGTTTGTTTCCCTTCCCACTTCAGCAGGCTGAACTTCAATATTTGTATAATGAGCCGCAAGTACTTTGACAATGACCTCGGGCTGCGCAAAAAGTGATTTTTAAGTTTTAATATTCAATTTACACATACATACACATACACACACAATCACGCCTTTATCCCCGGAGGATTAAGCAGAGGTGAATTAACACGCACATTCGGAATTCGGTCCCACTTAATAGGGGCTGAGCCTATTGCCGTCTTCCGGGCACTATTGTTGACTCATAGAGAGACGTAATATAAAATATTAAATTAATGCCGCGTGGTTCCCGGCAGAGTACAAGCTGTATATAATTAAAATTGTATCACAGTCGCAGTTAGAGGGTGAGGTGGGAATGAATTTCGATTTGAAAAAGAATACAGAAAATAAATGACTTATTAAATTATAACACCTATCTGTATAACCCCATCTCTTCTCATGCGGTGTCGTACAAGGCGACTAAGGAATAGCGCTGTTTAACATCAGACAGATATATACAGCCCAGACTCAGCCTCAGATGCATGGTTTGAATCAACAATAGTGCCCGGAAGACGGCAATAGGCTAACCCCCTATTACGTGGGACCGAATTCATAAAATGTGGGTGTTAATTCACCTCTGCCTAACCCTCCGCGCATTATAATGCCCATGCGCTAGATGTTTGCTGTTATCTACAATTGCAGGGTAATTGCCATATTTTGCAGTTACTCTCAGAGTACCTAGAACCCCTAATCACCACCAATTATTTACTTCCGTTCCTTAAACAACAGTTCTTAAGTATTCCTTCCTCATATTACGGCATCGGTATTCACTAACTGGACAATTATAATCACTATTCGATATTCGTCGTGCCGATTCTCGATTACCTCGCAATACATCGGACGTTTTGTCATCGATTGTCGACAAATTATTCGATTTGATATAATCGATTATAAATCTATCTTTGCGTAGGATTATGTAAACTTGATTTATTGTGTATGTGTGTAGAATTTACGAGTTCAATTATGTTAGTTTTTCTTCCGATGTGTTACGAAATAATTCAGCAGTACGGCCACAATAATCTTCCAATAGTCAATTATTTTTAACGAAACTGACCTTTTTATTTCATGAGTAATAAGAGTAGTGAATATTATTAGACTTGTTATAACTACGGAACAAAAACTTGGATATCGCGAATGAAAACTAATTTGAACATGAACTGTGCTGTGTGGAAGTGTGGTGGTGGACGAAATGTGGTACGATCTATGATATATCCTTATTATTGCCATCACATAAGTAGATGATATTACAAAAAGGCGCTCTATGCGTATACAGATAGGAGTTATAATTTAATAACTCATTTAGTTTCTGTATCCCTTTTCAAAACGAAATTCATTCCCACCTCAACCTGTAACTGCGACTGTGATACAATTTTAATTATATACAGCTTGTTTAGAGGTGTACTATATTTTTTACAAAAGTATTCGCTTACAAATTTTCTTCTCATAATGGTGGTACATCAACAACAAAAAACAACCGTTTTGATATATATTTGAAAAAATAAGAATACGACAGTTCTGCACTACCATAAACAATACCAAATGCATATAACCGTATTCTTGAAAGCAATAATTGACTTATAGAGTAAACACAATAAGTACCACTTAGAGAAAGTAAAACTATCAGGAAACGAAAAGGCAGAGATACTTTCCTTGGTATAAGACTGGAATATCTGCCGTAGAAGGTTTCTTGTTATGTACACTGTCAGTTACTAAGAAAAATGTACGCCGTCCGCATACCACACGCCTCATATTAGCCTTACAAATATGCTAGTGGAAAAATTGCGCCTTGTCGAGTTTACAAAAATATATGTGCACTTGCAATATGGAGCCCTTAGATCTTCAGGGCCCAAACCAACCTGCAAGTCAGCACTCAATTCTACTTTTTTTTATACCACTTAGGTGGCAGACAAGCGCACGGCCCATGGATGGAAAGTGGTTACCATGGCCTATGGACGTGTGTAACACCAGAAAAGCCACACTCACGCTGCCGACCCTGTAAGCACAGAGATTCTGTGCCGTTAGTGTAGAGGGCAAAGCAGACTGAAGCAAAGTAGACGATAGCGACTGCCGTCTGACCCCCACAACTTCGAGAGGAAATTCTGTGCTAGAGCCTTGTCCGTCACTTAACAAGGCCTCGATTCTGTTAAAGTAAAACCACTGTTATGCCAACGGGCACTGCTAAAAAATACATTTCATTTTAGATTCAATAGGAGGTAGGACGCGACGTTTTTCCGCCCAATTGAGCAGTCCGACTAGGGAAGTACCTCCGCCCTACAGAATACCGCGACTATAATAACTTCGTGCTGTGTTCCCAGCGGTGAGTAGGGTAGCCAGAGCTCATTGGAGAATTTGTGCTGTCAGTCAGAAGACTAAAGGCTTGCTTTGTCCTCTACACTGACAGCACAGACACTCTGTGGCTCTCACAGCGCGAGTGTGGCTTCTCTGATGTTATACACGTCCATAGGCCACGGTAACCACTTTCCATCAGGTGGGCCGTGTGCTCGTCAGTCACCTAAGCGGTATTAAAAATAAACTAAACTGACATAGTTTCTCTTTTGTTAATTGCTCTGGCGCCTACACTATATTGGGTAATAAATCCTAAATACATAGCAGACATTATCCTCTCCTTTAGCCGAGACAGCGAGACGAACAAAATTAGGCAAGACGTTCCAAATAAATTAAAACTGCAGCCGAAGTGTCTGGATGCTTATTTAAAGACGTACTAATAAAGGAGATCAAATCTCCTGCGCCGGTCACGCCGGTGCTTCCTTAGATCTTATTCAGTACAATTTATTACTTGTTTTAATAGTACAATGTCGAGTAATGATGATATTTTTGTCTTTTTCTATCGGATTTCACTAGAGAATTAGTAGCAATTTAATCACGTTTTATTAGTGGGCTTATTTATTCTGTAGGTACTGTGGTGTGGTGACGGAGAAAGAACACAAGTATCACCACCCCATCTCATTCGAAGGATGTCGGAAGAGGCGACTAACGGACAAATACGCAGATGGTATCACTGCGAGAGAAGGAAAACTCGAAATAAAATCCTGTACCAATCCGTCTGGCCAGCGTAAGCACACTGGCCTTCCGTAGGCCAAAGCCTTCCAACAATGGAAGTGGCCTATATCCAGCCATAGACTGCGATAGACTAATTGAATGATATAGGATAAGAATTATATTATTGTTACGTGCACGGGGTACAATTTAAATGCCGTTTACTCAACGAAGAGATTTATTAGCTCACCACAAACTAGACAACTTAATCACTAGTACACATAGTACTCTTCAACAGTTCCAGTCGCTCAGTAGTTCACAGTAGTCCACAGTCGTTGCTCAGGTCGCAGGTAGAATCTTCTTTGGTCACTTAAGTTCGCTGTGTTCGTTATTAATCGTTATCGATCTCAAAGACAGAATGAATCGTGTCGCTATGTCAGCATGTTTTTATACCTCTCAATTAGGAGGATCGAATTATCTAGAAAGTTCGCGAGCGATAAATACCTATTCTTTTGATCTTGCCGCCGTCGCTGACCTTCGAGTACATTCTCGATATTTACCTATTGTTTGTTTTTATTCAAAAGAGTGTGTAGGTACTCGTAGGTCTGTAGGTTGTGACTTTTTGTTGATGATTCTAGATTTTTCTATGCCAATCGGTAGAGTACCTCGTCACTAACAATGCGTTTTTATTTCTTGAAGATTCGATTACTTATTAGTTTTCGAGACATCGGCGTCTGTCGTAACATTATATTATCCGTGATATAGGTAAGAAGGAATTAGTATTCCATGAAAGATTCAGGTAGTGCTAAATTGATCCAAAATCGGAATTTGATTAGCTACTTTTATTGCTGACTGTACAATATATGAATACAAATACCTAACAAGTAGTTATGTTATGCCTAACAGGATCATGTTGTCGAAAATAAATCTATAATAATGAAATATTTGTAGCTGCATTCTCATAACGATAAACCCAGAAGCGATCTAGCGAGCGGAAGAGCTGCAATAACAATCGACTTGATATATTATTCATAAATAGGATATAACCCCCTCATGCGATGGTATTCCTAAATCTTTTATATCTATAACAGCTACTAAAGGTTTAGATTTAGCTGAGAGTAGGTACTAGTAGATAACGAGCATTCTAATTTAACCACAGATAAGATTAATAGCAGCATTGATGTTTTGTACTTACGCAAGTAATTTAAGAAAAATACAGTGGCCAGGAGTGCCGATAGAAATGAAAAATTGACCCATATGTTGTAAGTATATGTAGATGTTGTATATGTCTCAATTTTTTCTAACATATTGAATTTTATATAGAATTATAGCATTGCACTCTATGGTTGTGAGGCGTGGATTATGACACGGGGGACAAAGACAGGATGGAGGCGTTCGAAATGTGGTGCTGGAGAAGGATGGAGGGAATAAACTGGACTTCTGTCCACGACCGAAAGACCGACGAAATAGTACTAAACTAAGTACAGGAAAGAAGGTCGATACTGGAAAAATAAGAGAACCGAAGAGGAAAAATGATTGGTCACCTGATAAGATATGATCGTGTATAATCAGGAGGTCAAAGGATTGGTGGAGAAGAGAGAAGAGTGGTGATTACTTCACCGACAAGAGCACAGCTTTTAAGTTTTAGAGAGTTTTAGAAAGCTCAAGTGGTTACCTATACGTCTTCGCCGGTATGTTCACTTTCTCTATCTACTGTATAATATTCTATTTCTCTCACTCCCATCTACCTAAAAGATCGCTTCGTATTTCTTCGCGACTCGCATTCTCGGGTCTTGAGATCGTCAGACATTCAGAGTCTGGTAATGTCAGTGCACTCCACGAGATTCATGTATAAATCATATGCTGTCCAAACTTTCCCGTTGTGGAATGCCTTACCTTTAGACGTGCCTGTTTTTAATATAATAGTTACATTGGGACAAGCCTATGTCCAGCAGTGGACTGGGATAGGCTGGATTGATTGATATAACCAGTTACCAGCGAATAATATACTAGATAGCGTTTCAAGGCGGTGGTGATGTCATGACAATTTTTGTTTCAAATTATCCACGGACTTCTGCAGCCCACTGTACCTACATAGAAATCATTGCTATTATCTGGTTAACTCAATTATAGCAAATAATCTTAACTAGCTTGGACTATGATCCAAGATCAGTCGACAGTATCATTGACAAGATGATTACATCGCTCGCTTCTCAGCCGAAACAATCGTGTATACCAGCGATAGCATGTAGAACACAAAGCCAAAACCAGGCATCGTTCACACGTTTGACAGTCTCCATTTCACTGAGCATGTGTTAACAGAGTTAACAGCCCGTGAGAAAGTACTCACGACTGGAACAAGATGTTTTCACTCGTGATCATTCAGCTTCGAGCAGACCAAACGACTCTTAATAATAAGAAGTTAGTTCTATCACAGATAATATAATAGTTATATGGATCAAATATACCAAGTGATGTTATACGAACTAATGTTAACATGTGCTAACCCAGATCGAGTTGTGTGCTTGTCAATATAGCTAAAAGACCCTCGTAGGAGGTAGGACACGGCGGTATTTCCGCCTAATTGAGCAGTCCGACTGGGGAAGTACCTCCGCCCTACAGAATACCGCGGTTATAATAACTTCGTGTTGTGTTCCTAGCGGTAAGTAGGGTATCCAGAGCTCACTGGAGAATTTGTGCTGTCAGTGGGATGACTAAAGGCTTGTCCTGCTTTTGGCTCTACACTGTCGGCACAGAAACTCTGTGCTTACAGGGTCGGCACCGCGAGTGTGGCTTCTCCGGTGTTACACACGTCCATAGGCCACGGTAACCACTTTTCATCAGGTGGGCCGTGCGCTTGTCTGCCACCTAAGTGGTATAAAAAAAAAACTAATGTTAAACAGCCCTATCCTTTGGTCGCCTTTTACGACACCGTATGGGAAGAGATGGGGTAATCCAAATTCTGCTCTGCCGGGAACCACGCAGCATGTCACGACACCGCATGGGAAGAGATCTTTATTGTCCCTTTTTTTTAATGTGCGCAAAATCCCCACAGATACCCCCATCACCGGTGCCGGTGGGGGAGGTTATGACAGAACCGACTAAAACGTTCTTAAATTGTACGAATATCACAGTTCACAATGTACAAAAATCAATATGGCGAATTTTACTATTCTTGTCTTCTCAATTTCGGTAATATAAATATTGTAATTGGCGTACAATAAAGAATATAATAAATAAATAAAATTATCATAAATAATAAGTATATAATCGAGAAGTTTTCTTAAGTTATTAGTTAATTATTTTTTACGTATATATCTCAACCATGCTCATGACTATAGTTATTATGAATCCTGTGACTATAGGTACAACCAGTTAGGCTAGTTCACTAACAATTCATAAGTTCTGCACATTGATCGCAAATGACATATTCAGCTGAGCAAGAATAGTTCAGATTTTAACAGTATACAACTGAGTGTAGAATACGTTCTTACAAAAGTCATTTATTTTCAATATTGAACAATACAATTGTTTCTTATTGACGTCAATAATAATTCTACTTAAGCTAACTCCTTGAGGCTAGTGGAGAAAAAAGCGCCGCGGCGCTGCAAACTCCACTTACTTCATAAGAGCATATTATTTGCGAATTAGTTGCTTTGCTCGTTTGTCTGATCTGTAAACGACATTACACCTGTCATGCGAACCGCACCTACGTGAAATTATAGCACAGAAGTTAAATACAGACACAGGCTAGTTATCACAATACAGTTGCTAATGTGGCACATAGATATTGTGTACTTACTACCAGTCACTTAATAGGTATTGGTAGGAACATGTAGACTAGACTGAAGAGGTTTCGCACCGACATTTCGCCACCTATGATTATCTGTACCACGAAACTTTTTATGTGGTACAGATAATCATAGGTGGCGAAATGTTTGTTTACTCTCGTTTTTCGTTCGTTGGAGAACCGCCCTATCGTTTAGACGTTTTCTACAAAACCTACGGGACCAAATGGGGTGGATATTTAAAAGTCATAGTCATTATATATTTAGCTAAACTGAATCACCACTTATAAATAACATACATAATTTGAAACATTACCTGTCCACCGCCATAAGTTGATTTCGCCACTAGTAAGCTCTGTTTGTAATTTTGTCAGATGTCCCGGTTTTCTAAGATCGCCCCATTTCTAGATGTCGCAAGTACATTCGTGACTCAAAGACAAACACTGTGTATCGAATAAGATATATTGAAATTGTTATTGCTAGTAAGCAAAGCACGACCATCACCACTCAGTTCAACAGTTTTCACACACCGGTTACAACACTGACTTTGCAATTTTGAACTTCAGAATCGATTAAAGATTGAATCGCAGTTTGACATTACATGAATGTAGGTACCTAGGTAGGTACATTGAAACCAATAAATCTGTGAACTGACTCCCTCACTTTCTTTTCAATAATGTCAAATCAACTAAATTATCTTTGATTCGTAATAAATCAGTACGTATGTGACCGTGACAACCGGAGTTCCTATTTTTGTTATTTCACGGAGTCGTTGGTTTTGCTGTACATAGAATTTGACATTAACTACCTATGTACCTAACTGCCTGTATACCTAGTAGCTTACATGGCAGTTCCTTCACGGAAAATATGAAAGTTAAGCCGAATTACAGTAGGTCTAAAATGATCACTTTATTGGAATCGTATTAGGATATTATTATGTCATGCGACAATATTTACACGAAATTAGAAACTGGTTAGTAGATTAATTGTTGTGATTCTGCTGATATAAGTAACCATTTTACGAGTTTCTGAAACTCATAAAGTTACACGTTTTTTAGCGGCATCGATCGAAGTGGCCTTATCAGACCCGCAGTTAGTACCGGGCCTCGATTAAGCTAAAGTAAAACCAATACATTTAATTTTCCAATGACATAACATTACATAAACTCACGACTATAGCCCCGAAGGGGTAGGCAGAGGTGCTAGCACCCACATTTCGCCAGTTTATGTTTAGGTCCCAATGTAATAGGTGGCGAGTCTATTGCCATTAACCGGGCACTTATAAACCTGCGATAAATACACACATAACTTCGAAAAGCATCGAAAAGTCATTAGTGTGTGCCATGGTAAAACCTGGGATCGAACCCGAGACCTCGTCTCAGCAGTCCGTTACCCATACCACTAGGCTACCGCGCCGCGGTTCCAATGACTTCATCACAAAAGAATGTTATGATTTTGAAAACAATACCACTAGCGTGGCACTAGTTATCACAATTTCAGTCACCATTTATGATAATAGTGACTGTATCTTGAGACCTTTGTCTGAAGATAGTGTCAGTGAATGTCGCTCGACTTTCTAGATAAAAATGTATCGATTATGAATTGTCATTGCTGCTTTCATATTGCCATATTGAACGAATAATAATGTTGTACATACATTAGGTAAGATAGACTTCATGATTAAAAGCAAAGATGTTTTTTTTCAACTATCGCGGTGTGAATTCATAATTATACAACGGTTTGGGACGTCGGCAGAAATAGTAAGTTCCATGATTTTATCGCGAAAAGTACCGAGCCGATGTATAATTATGAAAGGAAAGATGTCTTCTACTTTTTTATTGCCGTACGTGATGCCAGGATGAACATAACCCAAAGAGTACTATTATCTGTTGTGTAGGTACCTAAAGTGAGATCGATTGACCGAGTTTTTTTTTTTTTTATACCACTTAGTTGGCAGACAAGCACACGGCCCACCTGATGGAAAGTGGTTACCGTGGCCTATGGACGTCTGTAACAACAGAGGAGTCACAGTCGCGCTGCCAACCCTGTAAGTACAGAGTTTCTGTGCCGTCAGTGGAAGACAAATCAGGACAAGCCTTCGTTCGTCAATCAGTACATGTTGGTATCGCCTGCAGGGACAGTTTTGGTCTCGTGTCTCCCCATATATCCCCCCTAGAGGAGACACTAGGATTTTTTCAGTTTTGTTGTCTTCCCTAGACTGGGGAGATAAACAGAACTTACCATTGAAATTATTGCCATCTTCCGGGCACTATTGTTGAGCCATGCATCTGAGTCTGAGTCTAGGCTGTATATATCTGTCTGATGTTAAACAGCCCTATCCCTTACTCGCCTTGTACGACACTGCATGGGAAGGGATGGGGTGGTTGCTAAATTCTATTCTGCTGGGAACCACGCGGCTATGTATTTTTTTTATACCACTTTGTGGCAGGTCCACCTGATGGGAAGTGATTACCATGCCATTGGACGTATGCAACACCAGGGGTATTACACTCGCGGTGCCGACCATGAAGAAACCTTCTGATACTCCTCTTGAAGAACCCCATATTGTAGGTGCTTGGGAAAACCGTATGTTGTATGTATTATAATCTCAATTTATATAGGTAATGTATTTGTATCGTTATATATGTTTTAAATATTAGTTATTTATAGTTATTATATATTTATAGTTCGTTATTGTTTATTTCTTGCTATCAATCTAAACACAGCTCAAAGTCGACTGTTGCACATGATTAATTTTGCCTGTAACGGTACATGAAATTAATTAGAATAAGTCACAGCAGGCGGCTGATAAGGTTCTAGACAAAACCTAAGCGCGTATATACACAGTACTATAAGATGTGGAGGCGTATCATTGGGACTTTAGGAGTCTAGAGGTTACTAACACCTTAAAACTTTTTTAACCTCTACCGTTCCTTTTTTTTTATACAACTTAGGTGGCAGACAAGCACACGGCCCACCTGATGGAAAGTGGTTACCATGACCTATGAACGTGTGTAACACCAGTGGAGTCACATCCGTGCTGCCGATCCTGTAAGAACAGAGATTTTGTGCCGTCAGTGTAGAGAACAAAGCAGGACAAACCTTTGGTCGTCCCACTGACAGCACAAAAACTCTCCAGTGAGCTCTGGCTACCCTACTCACCGCTGGGAACACAACACGAAGTTATTATAACCGCGGTATTCTGTAGGGCGGAGGTACTTCCCCAGTCGGACTGCTCAATTGGGCGGAAATACCGCCGTGTCCTATCTCCTCAAAAAACCGTTGAATGAAACCGTTGTCTCTCTAACTGTATTTTACCGCATGTACCAAAGTGAGTGTTCTGAAAAGTGTGAATTTTTAAAGCATTTAGTATGCTAACTATTCAAATCGATTAAAATGTAGAAAAACTTGAACCGGTTCAGGCGGGATTCAAACCCGCGATCTTTCCATTACAGGGGGAACGTTTTGACCACTAAGCCACAGAACCTTCGCCCGAAACCATCGGAATTCTTCTATAGATACATATATACGTCTTACGGCGACGGTTAAGCGCCATCTACCGACATTCGTTCGAATTACGCCTGAACCGATTCAATTTTTCTATATCTTAATCGAGTCTTTCAGCTGTGGACTGGACTGCGGTGTCTCTCACATGCGATACAAACAATACTGTTCGTACTTCCAATCCTACCTGTACACCACCAGTTTAGAATCGTCAGCATCTGGAATGGAGACCCGTATCTTTTGGACCTCACCGTAGCAACGCAAACTGGTACATTCAAAGTAATGAAAGCATTCTATTTATATAGAATGCTTAATATACAATAGTACTTACTCAATGTTTTAGTTTTAATATTTGTTAAGATAATACAATATGTACTAGCAGGGCGACATATACTTATTGTATAAAGTCCTTAAATAAAGAAAAAAAAAAAAAGTAATGAAAACACTACCGTTTATATATACCCCAATCCTGAGAAGAAACTCTGTGCCAGAGTCTTCCTCCAATCAACACGTGACCTGGCTTACAGGTGAGATTTGTTTGGGTCCCTTAAATACTAATGGTGTTATCTGTTATGATAAAAATGTGCACCGTCGCACTGGCAATCGGACCATAAAACGTAGACCTTTTTCCTATGTATTTTTTTTATATTACACCACTTAGGTACAAGCACACGGCCCACCTGATGGAAAGTGGCTACCGTGACCTGTGAATGTGTGCAACACCAGAGTAGTCACACCCGTGCTCCAGACCCTGTAAGAACGGAGAGTTTCTGTGCCGTCAGTGCAGAAGACACAATCAGGACAAGTCTTTAGTCTTCCCACTGACAGCACAAAAACTCTCCAGTGAGCTCTGGCTGCCTTACTAACTGCCGGGAACACAAAACGAGGTTATTATTACCGTGGTATTCTGTAGGGCGGAGTTACTTCCCCAGTCGGACTGCTCAATTGGGACGGGAATACCGTCGTGACCTACCTCGTCTATTAATTAAAAAATAAACACTCAGTCATCCTTAGATTATTTAGGCTGAAACTTTAGTATATCTTGTAGCAGTAGACAATACATTTAACGCTGAAGAAAACACTTTTGTTCCGGTGTCGTGTACACGCGCACTTATACGAAATTCATCGCACAAAATATTTTGAGCCGCCATTCACCAGGATATACGTAATTAGTTGTACTCACCATGCAACTACAATCGATTTTGAATTACGACTGTTAGGTACGTATTGAAAGTTTACTTACTAAGATAAATGGTAGTTTGATTACAACACATTGCTGAAATACAACAATAATTTATTATTTATTATAGAAAGGAAGTAGGTAGGTAAGTACCTGTGTTGATTCAATTTCTGTTAGAAAATGACTGGTATGTATTTTTAACAAAGCGTTGGCTGTATCTTCGTCCACGTATAATGCTGAGCCTGTTTCCGTGAACTACAGTTACCTATATTGCGGCATAAAAGAAAAACTAATATATATCCTAATTCAGATCGATTAAGACAGAAAAAATAGAAACGGTCCAGGCGTGATTTGGGCCCGCCATCTTTCCCTACATACTAAATGCTTTAAAATATCCTAGTTCTCTACTGGTCGTACTCTGCCTGTGTGCAAATCAGCTAAATCTTTCAAGCCATGAAATAATGATAAAAAGACTGTCAATCGCTGATTGGGTCCGGTCTTCTACTCCTTTTCATAATTAGGTTTATTTTATTATTATTGCGGGAGTGACTGCGGTCTACCGTCTGTACCGTCAGGCCTAAGCTCGTTTCTCTCGAGATTAGGTCAGACGGTAATCAGTAGTCTGCGTCATAGTCGTATATCCTGAAAGGCCATTTTCCAATGGCTTAAGTTTCTTAGGGATTTGGGCCGAATAAAAATGTGTTAACAGACACTTTGAAGGGCCCAAGAATTGTACTTTTGATCTCAAACACTGTACGTAGTAGATACAACCACTGCGCTACTAAAGCAGTCTTGTTTTGTTTTAGAATTTGATTAATTAAGTATACACACGAATACGTAAAAACACCCTATTTTTAGTTCCTTTGAGTATATCACCCGGAACGGCTTCCGTTCACACGACTACAGTCACAAGAATAAATACATCTGCTCACACCGTGTAACACCTGCTTGCACTTTTAACTTGGACAAGCAAAAAACAGACGCTTCGAGAATGATTCCACGTTCCCACGTAAAAAGGTCATGCGAAAGGATCATTAAACATTGTAAAAACAGTTTTTGGTCATTTTATTAACGCTCAAACTAGCTTGTAGGGAAAATGACATGTAATTATTTTGTTTTATCTTTTAGTTAATTAGGTGCCCTGGTAAGGTTTGTATAGTAAGCATATCTCGTCTAATTTAATGGGTTATTCAGGGTTAAACTTCATAAATTGGGGTTATGGAGCACCACAAAGAATTCAGGGTAAAAGCCAACTTCACCAAGAAGGAATTAACGGAGGCCACTTTGACGCAGCTTAAACGTCAATGAGTGATAAATGTAAGTACGCCTAGGTCAACCTTTACCAGCTTGGCCGTTCCCCGCATAAATCTCTTTTGTTTCGACGAGTCCGAACGTCACCTACACGGAAGTGTTTTCTTCAGAGTTAAATGCACTTCTTTCGTTGTGTCGACGGCAAATCACTTGTCAGATTTTGATTGCCCAATGTACAGGAACCTTGAAAGCTTAGATGAATTCTTGGAAGCGTTATCAGTGGCATAATATTTATGTATATATATGTTCCTCACTTGGT
The DNA here is from genome assembly GCA_963662185.1 of Eilema griseolum. Lineage (NCBI taxonomy): Eukaryota > Metazoa > Arthropoda > Insecta > Lepidoptera > Erebidae > Eilema > Eilema griseolum. The sequence goes on from OY759232.1 coordinate 7,385,017, forward strand.
CCATCAAACATCATATCTGCCTTCTCTATGTTTATTTACGGTTTTTGTTTCAGTATTAACATAATGACTATGTTGGTAGGTATATTATTTTACTTTTGTGTGTTATAATTAGTATGTTCTCGCCGTTTCTCCCCAAACAACTTGAACTATTAACGTTAAGTTAATTAAAATGAAGTAATAAAAAAGGTTTCGTAGTCATCAAAACAAGATAAGCGTGCTTTAATTATAGCGCAGCTTCGCGAGGTTTATAATCTGTGCTCAAAATAATTCACTGCTTATTGCCGTCTCACTACGCGTCAAAAATGACGCGTTAAGATACTGACAGACTTGAGCATTCACTTATAAAGGCTGTTTTACATCAGACGAAGGAATTCTCATTCTAACCTAACCGACAAATTCTTTTAATACAATCAGTACAACATTCGTTCGTTGCTCTTTCGTTGAAAGCAAGATTTCGTTTACACTAAAATAATATGAAAGAATTATCTAAAGGTAGAGCTGAAACAAGAGCATTCTGTCTCTGTTTAATACTTAGTAGAATTTGACGCAGAGGGGAATGGGGATTGAATAATACAATATGGGATTCTTCAAGAGGGGCATCAGAAGGTTTCTTCATGGTCGGCAGCGCGAGTGTGACACCGCTGGTGTGGCATACATCCATAGGCCACGGTAACCGCTTCCCATCAGGTGGGCCGTGTGCTTGTCTGCCAACTAAGTGGTATAAAAAAAGCATTCGCTCGTTTGGTGTAAATCAGCCTTTACAGAACATCAAGCATTCGCGCTTTTTTAAATTTAACGAACTGAACAACGAACTGAGCCTAGCATAGAGTCTAATACCGCTACGAAATTTTCTTTCCTTTCGTGAGAATGCTCAAAGGAAAAGTCGATAGAAAGTTCACTGAATCGTCTCGTTTTTTTCCTGTATAATCAATGCTCAAGTTTGTCAATACCTTTAAATTAAATTAAATTAAATTAAATATCATTTTATTGATGGCAACAGGGCCCAATTTGTTAGTAACAATATTTGTCTTACATCTATGGTTAACATACCTTTAGCTACACGCTTATGCACTATTATTTTGTTATTCGCCTACTAATTATAAATTATGTGATTGCAAGCATAATTTACACACACATATAACACTCTGTCCAGCCTTCACCAATAGGCCTGGCAGAAACCACATGTTACTTCGTGCTACGATCCTGGCAGTGTACTTTTCGACAAAAAGACTGACACAGAAGATAAAATACGGCAAGAGTGGAATTATTGTGGACCCAGGCTATTAGGTAGCATGTTAATCAGATTGCAGACAAGTATAAACATAATGCCATCAATTTATAATTCATAATTTATTTGGAACCTTTGAAAAATTTAAAAGCGTTGTTTTTTTTATTTTTTCATTTCTAAGAAAAATCTTAATTCTCTCAAAAATCTTAAGGTAGCGCTGATACTGATGCAACTCGCAGTTTTACGTAACGAGCAGGTAGTTTACAATTTATTTAATTAAGTATTAACTACTTAATTGTAAAGTCTGGCTATTTATGTTTTATGTTTGTTTTATATAGGTAACCATTCATCAATTATTTTGCTAAGTATTTATTGTTTAACTATCTTGTTTATGTTTTAGACCTCTTTGACGTCGCAATCGGAGTCGTTAGATCATTGCAAATATTGCTTTATTTCGCGAATTGGTTCAATCGCAGGCATCCAAAGTGTGTAAGTGACGACACTAGCCTGTTTTATCCGACTTCAAAAAAGGAGGAGGTTCTCAATTAGATTGTTTTTTTTGTATGTTCGTTTTAGTCGTGTTTAGTTCTTGTTTAGTTCTAATTTTAGAAATAGTGAATCTAGACGTTCATAAGCGTTGCCTAATTGAATGAAGACAAATGAATTTGATATGCAGAGAGATGAGAAATAATGGCATTTTAAATAATTATTCACGTACTAATAACACGCTAGGTTTCAATAATTTCTGCGGAAACGATTAGCAGCTAGTTATTCCGCTATTAAATGAAAGTATGTAGTTATTATATTATATTATTTGTTTGAAGTGTGACGGTTTTTATTTGTGCCGTAATGTTAGTACCTATTACGCAGTTTCAATGAACCCAACCCGTGACGAATAAAATTATTTGAGTTTTAACAGCAAGATTTTCCTGATCTAAAAATTTTCCGGCCTGCTCTGGGATCGAGTTAGGCTCAATGATCCCAGAGGATTGAGATGAACACCCACATTTCACCAATCATTGAATTCCATCCCACGTAATTGGGGGTGAGCCTATTGCCGTCTTTCGAGCACTATTGCTGACTCAAGACATTTATCTGAGGCTGAGTCTGGGCTGTATATATCTGTCTGATGTTAAGCCCAATTCCTTAGTCGCCTTGTACGACACCGCATGGGAAGAGATGGGGTGGTCCAAATTCCTATCTGCCAGGAACCACGCGACTAATAAGAAGCATCCTCTCAAAAAGTTTGTGTCTGCCACAAGCGTGAAATCGATACCAAGTAAAAGCTCTTGGGATCGTCGATAAGTTTATTTGATTTCACTATATTTTTTTTATACCACTTAGTTGGCAGACATGCACACGGCCCACCTGATGGGAAGCGGTTACCGTGGCCTATGGAAGTATGTAACACCAGGAGTGTCACACTCGCGCTGCCGACCATGAAGAAACCTTCTGATGCCCCTCTTGAAGAACCCGATATTGTAGGCACTTGGGAAAACCGCAGGAATATAAATTATTTCCTTTGTTTTTGGTTTTTAATGATCTTTATTGCACAATAAATAGATACACATGTACAGAGCAATCAACTGCTATGTAAGTGCAGTTGATTACAAATCTTATACTTAATACAATAATCACTTTGTCAGACTGGAGCGCCTATAAAAGTTTACAAAATAATAATTCAACTTACCGGTTAAAACACAAATTATAAACACTATTATATTTATCTGCAACTCAAAACTTATGAACTTATTAGACCTAAATTAATTTTTCACTAATGTAGGTAGTTGGTAAATAAGTAGTAGGTACCGCCGCAGTCAGCAGCTGGGAACAAAACGTAGTGGGGAAGCGATATGTACCGTAACTGTCAATATAAGGCAAGTCAGAGACCTCCGATCAATACTTGAGATCAGTTTATTTGAATGATTTCTATGTTTACGCCTATAGAAACACTGATATGGTTGCTTTATTAAATATGTTTTTTTAAATAGTATAGTAGGTAGCCTAGTGGAATGGGTAATGGACTGCTGAGACGAGGTCTCGGCTTCGATCCCAGGTTTGACCATGGCACACACCAATGACTTTTTGACTTTTGATGCTTTTCGAAGTTATGTGTGTATTTATCGCAGGTTTAGTGGTAATAGGCTCGCCACCTATTACATTGGGACTTAAACATAAACTAGCGAAATGTGGGTGCTAGCACCTCCGCCTACCCCTTCGGGGATATAGGCGTGAGTTTATGTTATGTTTTTTTAATAAAGGGAGGTTAATAGTGGAATGTAATTGGTTAACTTTGTCCGAAATGGTGTGTTGAAGGATATTTTAACTGCTTTATTTTGAATGGTTTAGAGTACCTAGTTTGTAATTATTGTCACACTTACTTCCAAGTTGGGCATGAGTATGTTAGACAGGGATGAACTTTACGTTTACTTTTCATGTTCATTACTGGATGTAAGGCACCAAATGTTTGGGCACCTTTAACCCGTAGTTTGGTTATGTGTTTAGTCCAATTAGTTGTCCATTGTTAGCCCAAGATATTGTACAGGCTGACTTCACGGTATTGAGTACCCATCAATATTAAGAAACTTGTCAGGAGCCTGGCGTTTCCGAGTGGACATTAATGCTTCAGTTTTGCGTCCGTTCAACTTGACGTTCCACCTCAAAAAGATCAAGTGATAGTTGAAGTCTGCCAATAATAAGGTCAATGTCATCTGAGAAGGAGTACGTTGCTGTGTCGTCGGCAAAACATGCCAATTGTGTACGAAGCTGGATTTGTAAGTAAAAAACCCGTCACTGCAGTAGTGGCGAGGAGTCCCTATAACCCGATTCCTGCGGACTTACCAATAGCTCGCATGGTGCATGACAAACTAAATCAAGATAAGCTTTTTTCCAATGGATTCCCTTTTCAAAATTTTCACCCTTCGCCAGGACTTGAATTGGTTGGATATACATATAGTGACATCTAGCGATAATAGTCAAACGTAGTAGTTTACCTACTCCACACTAGATGTCACTTTACTACTGGGCAACAGATGGCGCTATTTTACGGGTCACTATTATATTTATGCTCTTTTCGGTCTACCTGCTTTCGACTGATACATGACTATTTCTTGTAAATCAGTGCCTCCCTCATCCCAAGCAGTGAGAGTTTGAGAGGAAGTGGTACTAATATAGCTATTCTTTATACCGTTTAGGCCGGGTTCACACGGCATTTTCCTGCACGTTTTTTGCGGTATGCGACTTTCAATAAATGATGGACATTGTACACATAGCCGTTCACATATCGCCGCTTATGCGTTTAAACTAATACTCAACGGACTTGACTTGACATGACTCGAAAAATGCAGTAGCGTATAGTGTAGTTAGAATCGTTGCAGATAACATTATAGTATTGATCATACGGCACGATGTTCTTACGTTTTTAATTGTACCAAAAATATAAAGAGCTGGCTCGGCTGGCTTGGCTGTAAAGCATGATTCCATCATTACCGTCTATTCACTGTGACAACTGTGTGAAGACTGACTGTAGTGGCTATCCGTTTCATACATGAATGAAAATCTATCATATGAACGCCAGGGTGAGAGTAAGTTAAAACAACGAATATAAGGAAAACGCGCAGGACAATGCCGTGTGAACCCGACCTAAGGTGGCAAACAAACACACGGTCCATTTTATGGTAAGTGGTTATCGTGGCCTATGGAGGTACACGCCCCAGGGGCTTCACACGCGTACTACCAACCCTCTAAGAACCTTCAGATGCCCTCCCTCATACGTATTCAAATAATAAAACTCAAATTATCACTTTGTAAAATGTTTATTTCCATAAATGACAGACTAAAACAACATTTCTCAGCGATTACAGCTCACTCTAGACTTTGCTTCATTATCTAATGCTATTGGCGTTATTTATAAAGCTTTTATGTAACTATCACTAAAACAAAATCAACTACAACATTGCCAAGCTGACGTACATTGTATGGCGAAAATCACAAAACACTCATACTATCAATATATTTAAGACCTAAACAGTGCGACGCTGATAACCTACAGACGAGAAAATACACTAAAATTATACAGTATGTTCATTGCGTTGCGATCTTTCCGCGCGCGGAATACCGGACTGAAATCCATTATTGTACAGTCTATAAATGAAATACGGTTGCACCTTTACATTTTTTTTTATACTACTTAGGTGGCAGACAAGCGCACGGCCCACCTGATAGAAAGTGGTTACCGTGTCCTATGGACGTGTGTAACACCAGAGAAGCCACACTCGCGCTGCCGACACTGTAAGCACAGAGTTTCTGTGCCGTCAGTGTAGAGGACAAAGCAGGACAAGCCATTTGTCATCCCACTGACAGCACAAATTCTCCAGTGAGCTCAGACATATAACTTTATATGAAAAAGCACAACCTATTTGCCGACTGTACCAATCCGCTATGCGCTGAATGCAATCCAATCGCCATTGATAGCGTCCGCACATCCGCGAATTCGCGTCGCACTGTTTAGGCCGTTTGCAGGTGTTATATAAAGCAATTAAGTTTTCATATTACTCCAATAAATGCATGACAACGCTATGCTTTTAACACGAGTATATTACAAGTAGCAAATAAATAAAATTATTATCACTATTATCTGTATCTCACGCTAGAAAAAATGTCCCGTATTTTATGTGTGGACAAACGTAAAGTTGAGTCTATGTTTATCACAAAATAGTTTGACTAAAGAATATTGAGGCTGAAATACTGGTAGAATATCTTACATATTATTATCATAGAGTATATTATTAATATCAACAGGAACAATGTTTTTGTTTCCGTCGCTCGTTTAATCAGAGAAAGCAAATAGTGAATATATTTTTGATATATTTTGGAATTTTGTAATATATTTTCTCATTTTATGTATACTATTAGACAAGCTATACGGAACAAGCAATCTGATTTCGCAATGACAGACATCAACCAGCCATCAACTACACGTAACTGTCATAAAGAAGATATTACCAAAAGGTGCTCTACATCCATCACCATAAGAGTCAAAATACAATAACTCATTTATCTAGAGTTTCACTCACCCAAAGAACCGCGACACAATTGTTGTTCTAATCAGCTTCTCTAGTAGTATACATAAAGTATTTTTAAATCAAAATTAATTTTGTACAATAATACATTATAGAGGAACTCTTAATTATATATTTCTAATTATGTAGTAGATTTGAATATATACAAGGTATAAACGAGGGCTGTGAGCGCAAGGACGGCCTCGCCAATATTTTATCTGTCAGTTAGGTGGCCCATTCGAAAATGACCTAAATCAGTTTTTTATTCTGCATCTCTAGTTGGTAGAAAAATCTGTTAGGCCATTTTGTTTTATGGCAACCCATTTGCGGATTGTGTGTACTTAACTCTTTTCTTAATGCTGACGACGCAGTGGCGCTCACCGCCAGGGGCCCGATACAGTTAAATTACTGCGTGTGCTGATTTGGAAATTATTTTTTTTTTTCTTTATTTCCAAAATGTGAAAATCTATCTAATTGAATAGAAATCATTTGTTGTTTATGTCTCTTGCTAATTCTAATCGAAATCACATATTAAGAACGTGCCGTTACTGAAACCAGGGCCCTGAATTGTTATCGCATAAATCAGATTAATAATTTATTTCATAAGTTTCATTAAACCGCCAAAATATTATTGCTTTTAACTCTTCATTAATAAATAACATGGATCTGTCTGTTGTCCGTTCATCGGAACTAAATATCTAAATTCAAATAAAAAAGAGAGTAGAAGTTGTTTTATGAAATAAATTATGTTTTAATAAAATTATTTAATGAATTTCTTTCGTTCAGTACACTAAATGACAATTGAAACGAGGCTTAATTTTAACTAAAAGACCAGCAGTCTAAGGCCACTTTATTGGAATCGTATTAGGGTATCGTACACGAAACTAGAAGCTGCTTAGTTAATGAATTGCTGTAATTCTGCCTATATGAGTGATCATTTAATGAATTTTATAAGAATCTAATAAGATATCCCAGAAATTCATAAAGTTACTCGTGCTTAGCAGAATCGCTCAATGTGGCGTTTTTAGACCCTCAGAATTTGAACATAATTGGATATCGACACAATGAAAGAAAATCAAATAAATATAGAAATAAATTAACGTTTTTTTTTATACCACTTAGGTGGCAGACAAGCACACGGCCCACCTGATGGAAAGTGGTTACCGTGTCTTATGGACGTGTGTAACACCAGAGGAGTCATCACACTCGCGCTGCCGACCCTGTATGCACAGAGTTTCTGTGCAGTCAGTGCAGAAGACAAAGCAGGACAAGCCTTTAGTCTTCGCACTGACAGCACAAACTCTCCAGTGAGCTCTGGCTACCCTACTCACCGCTGGGAACAACACGAAGTTATTATGGCCACGGTATTCTGTAGGGCGGAGGTACTTCCCGAGTCGGACTGCTCAATTGGACGGAAATACCGCCGTGTCCTACCTCCTACACAAATCGAACTATTGTCATATATACGCGGCATGTTATAACGAGAGAGCCATACTTAATTTACGAGTAAAGTAATACAATGTTCATAAGATAAATACAGGAAGTAACTTACTTCCATTTTATGATGTATGCGTAATATACGATGCGAGAAGTATCACATCTGTACCTGCATCATATCAGCGAGGGTTACCACTTAGGTGGCAGACAAGCACACGGCCCACCTGATATCAGCGAGGGTTACCAGCTACATCGATTGCAGAATGTACCGATTTTGGGAGCAGATTTGATGTAGATTTATCCAATTTTATATAAATATAGCATATATTATGGCCTAACATACAACTGACTATCGGATATCACTTAACGGGGTATACCGTATAATAATATATATATTTCAAAATAATGAACGTAGTATATAATATATATATTCATAATGTACTTAAATAAATAAGTTGGTTAAGTGAGGAGGTTCAAAATTAGTGACTATTCATATAAAAATCTCCCTTTCATAAATCTTTCGGATATGTTGCAATCGCATATTATAAATATCACAGTCCTCATCATAATCCCAGCTACAAGAAGTCCACTATCAGACAGAAAGCTGTTCTAGACGGCGTAAGACCGCGTATTTTAGTAACTATAGTGTTCAACAGAAAAACTTCAAGAGCGATGCTTTCACTGCACATTTACATAATCTTGGTAGGTCCTGCTGCTCTCAAGGTGAGCGTTTTCAGATAGTACATCCGATTTCGGTGTAGGATGACGATATCCGACTGTCGATAGCCGAGAATCTCAAGTATGTAATATTAATCACAAACACCGTTGTGTTGGCGGCCATAGATAAAAAGCGCCGTTTCATAAGCGCTAGACCAGCAAATAATCAACAGCATACTAATAGCAGAGTGCCCTGAACAAGTTATCCACCTTTAGTGCAGTAACGCTGCAGTTGATTTTTATCCACTGCAGCGTGTAAATGTGGGCATAGTGGGTCCTACGGCAATGATGCCGCAGACGAGCCCGCGAGAGACTCTGGTACGACCGATGCTGACCCGCTATAATTACTACTGATCTCTTTCTCACAGTTCCGCACTTGGACACGTGAGAGATACGCTGTAACATAACCAAAGATGGATACATATCACCGACTGTAGGCATCGGTAAACAAACGACTCACGAAAAGTCTAAAACTAGACAGAACTAGTCTAAGAACAATTATGGGGATAAGTGCCACTGTCTCCTCAACAAGCATCTATATACCATCGGTGTTACGGTCAGCCCGCTTTGATGGGGATGTTTCGTTGCCGAGGAAACGGCCGCCCACATAATACTGGAATGCGAGGCAGTAGCCCTTCAGCGATCACACACACACAGCGATCCTCGAAACAGTGAGATGGCTCCACGAAGCCTGTGAAGCCCCCAGTAAGCTTCTACGTTTCTGGGCTGGCTGCGCTAGCCAGTACTCTGCACGCACAATGGTCCATTAAAGGAGGCTAAGTGCGGACAAAGGAGTCCCTTTCCATTCCACAGCTGTGTTGGCATCCGACAATGATATCGGATCGGATAATCTGAAAACGCTCTAAAGGAAGCGATTTTCTTTCGCACCAAACTAAATACGATACTAATTAAAATTCTGAAAAAAAATGGCTGAATACCTCTACGACAGACATGACCGTCTTGTGCACAATATTCTAACCATATTAGTAAATGAAATAATTAGTAATAATCTACTTCAAGTTAGGCAAATATCTACAATGCAAATACGAATACACGTTCATCCAAGCAGATTACAATTTTGCAATGATATACGATTTTATAATTTACATCATAATATTTTCTTTCACTTAGCTGAGATACGAACTACAATAAATCTTACAACTTTGAATACATTTTCTAATATAAGTGTATCCATTCTAGACTGTTCACTAGACAATTTAATTTAATAGTAAAGTATTATAATATTTTTATTTATACATTCATAAGAAATCATAATGGACAAACGAATAATCAAATAAAAGCGTTAATATAACAGCAATCACTTCTTTAGGTCCCAATACTTTCTCGTTCAAAAGACATTTCTTCATAAGTTATATATTAAATTCAACGATTCCTCTCTATACTACTAGACCATAAAAAGTATCGCAAATGTCGTCAACCATGTACGTGCAACTTTTTGCAGCTGTATGACATTACAAAAAGGCGCGCCATGTATACCATAAACAATAAACTTAACATACACAACGCTAGTATATATTATGTCTATGGTCTGTATTGGAATAGGCGCCAAAATTCAAACATTACAAAAACGTCTATACGTTCTTCATTCCATTCCAAATTTGAAATTCAAAGAACCGTGACACAATTTTTGTTCTAAACAACTCGTCTAATAGTATACATAAAAATCATTGATTAAATCAGATTAATTTGAACCCATTTTGAGAAACTTACAACAAATAAAGAGGTTTATAATCAAGCTATTTATAAAGGCTTACCGAGTGTTTCCATTCCGTTCTACTCTGAAATGGCAAGCGAGAACGAGACCACAGAGTCAGTCAGTTTTAGAAATATATAGTACAATGGTTCTCAACCTTTCATAATGTAATCGAAAAAGGGGTAAACATTAGTACAACAGCTGCTTTTATGTTGAATACTAAGGCGAATCGATTCCACATTAGAAGTAGCCGTAATAATTATAGACAGAATAGAAATAAATTAGTACTCGATAATAAAATAATTGGATTTAAATTGCTATCATATATTCAATCGACGATAGCGCTCTTTTTCCATTTCGCATTAAATGTCATTATTATTTACTGTGATGATGCAATTATATTTCCTGATATATTAACATTATAAAATTAAATTAAATACGAAGACACAAATAACTAAGCATCAAATCAAAATACTGAAAGTCTCCAATAAATATATAATATCTATATTACTTAACCTAATCCGGAAGGCACTCTCTATCGCGTACATAATAGAGAAATAATTCAAATTTTGAATTCATTTCAGAAGTATGGCATACCAATGTACTTAACTATGACAGTACCTTCCCTTCATAAGAGAGATTCAATTTATCATTAAACTGGAATGCTGACGCAAACTCTAAACGTGCCGTGATTCCCTTTTTACTGGCTCCCATACTGACATTAACGCAAACCAATAAAAGAACGTTTTTAAAATACTATTCAATCGATAAACAATATAAAGTGCTCGATTATATTACATTATGACTAGTGTTACGGTTATGTGCACTTCATACAACCTGCGCAAGAGGTTTCGTGTATTTATTTTATTGAAGGTACACATGTAGTACACAGTTGGTGACCAACCTGTTTTGTTGACTATACACAACATTTGGATAAGCGTGTCCTTCTTCTCACACCGAATATGACAAATTAAAAACGAAATTTAATACTTCGGACTAACGTGTCCAAATTGTAGTTTGGTGTCAACCCATCGAGAGGTTTTTCACGATCGTGACGTCATGGCTCCGTCTATTAATTTCCTTAGATTCTTTTGACAGATTCGACTCAACAAGCATTGAGTGCCTCTTAGCGTTGAGGTCTTTCTTCCTCCTGACGACATCTGGACTGTATGGGTCGGAGACACGCCTGTCTAGGTTGCTTTGGCTGTTTGTTGCTTGAATGTTCGATAAAGAGCCTTGTCTGTGTAATGGCGTTGCAACTTGTTCCGGGGTGGAGTTTGGAAGGTAAGTTTGGAATGAGGGTCTGTTCTGTGCTGCCTCCATGATGGAACCTGTTGAAGAAGAATTTTAGAATTTATTTTCTTCTTACAAAGAAATGACTACTTTATAACCCCTCCCCCATCCGCCATGGTGATACGTGGAGAGGTTTCGACTACCCCCTACCCAAAATCACGTCTATTTTTTTGGTACAAGTAATTTAAAGAACAGAATATTTGATTCACGTGATTAATGGACAGCCCCTAAGAATAGAGTGAGCAAATATTATTTACGTAAAGCATTTATTTCCACACTGCTAACCTAGCATTTCTGGTTCATGCCTACAATAGGAAATGTTCTTCACATAGAACATATGGGTATAGCATCAACATGCATAAATTAAACAAATCATTCATCTCCACATTGCTAATGGGTCTACCACACACACACACAAGCTTCACCTTGCGTGTGCAGGCTGGTGGCTTGTACACGAAACACCGCGTGTAACTGTATCAGTTTTACCAACTACACGCACGGCTTTCCTTGTTTAATACACAACAATTGCAGAATTTGCTAAAATTTCATTGGGGGTGATTGCCGTAGGATATCATTAACAAACTAATCGATAGCATGAATAATGGGCGCCGACAAATTTTAAACAACAGAGGAATACACACTTTGTATTAAATTAAAGGCTTCATTAAGAATAAATAAATTTGGGTTAAGAATATAATCTTGTTTTAAAAAGTTTATTTTCTTAGGTGCCTTGTTTTCTTCTGTGCATGATTGAGTAGGTACACTTTTGATAAAAAAACAAAACACAATCGAGTTTTTTTTTCTAACCAAGCCAGTAGGTAATCTGGTACCAAAAAGGTTACATAACTACCCAAATATGATAAAAAATTAGACTTTATTAATGTGTGTATAAATCAGCCTGCGCAAGCAACACTGTGGTGAAGATTGTGTGTGTGTTAGGCCTATTATTTAGTAAATCAGTTTAAAATTTATCAACAAAATAAACCACAAATAAAGCATGAACATACATAGCTATGCATAAACATTGTCAAGTAAAAAAAGCATCTATAATATTTAAATAACCCAATGTGAAAGTATGATCCAAGTTTTCTGACTGTCTCAAATATATCTATTCATAACTTTTTTCTCATACTACAATGCAATGTAAAATATTAATTCTCCATAAAGTTTCAATAATTAGACAATAAATACAAATAATTATGGCATAAACATATATGGACACATATATATATATAAGTAAAGCATTCACCTCCACACAGCTAACTTGATATCTCTTGTTTTAATGACCTACATGGGGCAAACAAACCATAATTAATCAAACCAATGAGTATATTTACCACAGATGTACAGTGCAAATAGTATATGCAATATATGTGTATATAATTAGAAAGCATTATACGTTGGGTATATTCGGCAGTGTTACCAAATCCACTGTCTAAATTCCCAAAAAACCCGACTGAACCTACCCGATTTAGGGACAATTCTCCTTAAATTCCTCACATGATGAATTGCGATAGTTAAGGTATATAGTAATAGTACATACTACATTTTTGATCGTAAAGCTGGTTATGTCTGATGAACAATGTATGCAAGGAAAGTAATTTCAAAATTTTCAAGAGTTTGTGACAGGCATAATATAAATACCAGACACAAAAACAATCTTCTAGTCTTTGAAATTTCGTAATTCTTTCAAGGGCAACTGTATACAATTACAAAACGTCGTCGTAAGACGGATATATGTTTAGAAGAATTTGGATGGTTTCAGGCGAAGGTTATGTGGTCAGAGCGTTCCCCTATAAGGGAAAGATCGCGGGTTCGAATCTCGCCTGAACCGATTCAATTTTTCTTTTCTATATCTTAATCGATTTGAATAGTTAGCATACTAAGATGCTTTAAAATTTAATTCACAATGTAAACAATTTTTAACAAGCTCCCTAAATGAATTGAGGATTTGCCTGTGGAAATGAGCTGTTCGCTAAACTATGTTACCCAATTTCTTGTATTTAGATTAAATAGTAAATGTTTATAAATAGACAAGAAAATGTCCGTTGTGTTTTGAGACGGAGTCTTCACAGGCCGGGGTCGCGTTTCGAACCACTGGTAAATTTGCTAAACTTGTTTGTAAATATATATTTTAATATATACTACAAAGAAATAATAATTCTGACCTAGTTAATGTCAAACAGTAGGTACAAAATGCCAAATATACAGCCACATACAGCATCACACTCGTACATAAGCAAACCCACCGATGCATTTGACTGCCACTTGATCTCCTAACCCCGAGAGAAAGCCCTGCGCCAAGGCTTGCAAGTGAGGTTGATTACGGCCCCAAAGAGCACTTTTAAAAACATGGAGTGATAGATGTTCGTACTTACTTAGTGTGCGTACTAGCCAAGGAGTTACCGTCTGCTTCTGGTTGACAGCTGCTTGAACCTCATTGAGGGCTAGTGTCAGCTGGTGGCTAAGCTCCTGCAATAAAAGTAATTCAATTGATTTATAAGTTCTCGTAAAATGCCATATTTATTTGTATACGTTTTTTTGTACACCATTTAAATACATGATGTATTTAAATAGTGTACAAAAAAGTGTTATGTATGATTACAAAATATAGCTAAGTTACTAGTACAATGGGCGGTCTTATCGCTTTAAGCGATTTCTGCCAGGCAACCTTTGCCTGTGCCACGATGCGAGCGCCTCTCTTAATTAGTTTCTAGAGAGGATCCTTCACCCATTGTGGTGTTAGAAATTAAATTATTTATGAAAATTGGTTTAAAAGTTTGTATGTAGAAAACAATATATATATACAATTAGAACACACTTTTATTCATGTTGTTTAATAAAAACCGTGTGGTTTCCGGCAGAGTAGAATTTGGACCACCCCATCTTTTCCCATGCGGTGTCGTACAAAGCGACTAAGGGATAGGGCTGTTTAACATCAGACAGATATACACAGCCCAGACTCAGCCTCAGATGCATGGCTCGAGTCAACAATAGTGCCCGGAAAACTCTATTACGGAAATGCTCTATTACGTGGGACCGAATACAATGATCGTGAAATGTGGATGTTAATTCACCTCTGGCTAACCCTCCGGGGATAAAGGCGTGATTATATGTACGTATGAATGTAACAAAAATTAAAGGTATACTCGTAGTAGGCAGATGAAATTACAAACCATACTCAACTCTACCTATACTAGGTTTAGAGCCAGTATTTTAGGAAATAGTGTTCGTCCTAATAGTGATTAGTTTATTTGCAGTAACAAAACTATGATATGTCTCCTTGATCAGTCATTTACTCACATCGCAAGTTTGTACACAGCAAACCTGCCCGTTTCGTGCTGAACAGGTAAAAAATAAGGGGATATCGCGCGTACCTGGTTGCTGCACTGCGCCTGCACATGAGCCAGCTTGACCTGCGCCAGTTCTAGTTCCAGATCTCTGACGCGCTGTCTGAGCCTGGCCTCCGTCTCACTGAATCCTTCCTTCCCGTCATCTTTCTGTTCGGATTCTGAATAAGAAAATGTAAGTGCTATTAAAACTGTGGAGTAGTAAAGACACTATCTTCTACATGCAAGTCTTATTTTTAACAATTCTTAACTATGTTAATAGAAAAAAGAAAATAAGAAAGAAAAGAAAAGAAAGAAATTAATCACATAAAAAGAACACTTAAAAAGAATGTGGTAGTGTAATGCAGATATCGCAGGTTTTCATAGACAGTCAAATGGTGGGTGTGATAATGATGGCTGAAATGGATGAAACTTATAATACTAACTCAAAACAAACGGCGAGCATGTGTTAATATCTGATCTCTGCCTACCCCATTGCGAAAGAGGCTTGACTGTATGCATTTGCGTTAATCAACTACAGTCCGTCCAAGGAATAACGTTACCTTTGACAGTTTATTTTACGTCAAATAGTTATGTCCCAATGCACTACTTATTCGATTTCAAATAACAATCGACTTGTTTATTAAGGAAGTCTCATTCGATTTTACATATTACACATTGAACTAAGACCATCTTTAACGGATTAAATCATGATTTATTTTATATTATCTTATTATTTACAGTACTTTGTGTAAACACTCGTTTACACCTTAGTTTAAAACATGTATTTGACAAGTTGCAATATTTCACAGGCTACATTGTGAACGCAAATGTGTTTTATACTTGTTTACAACTTGTTGGCTATACATCCTATGTGAACAAAAAAAGTATCTGAGATACATGTATAAAACAAGTATTGTGTTTTGATTAGTCTTCTACAAGTCTTTTATAAACAACTTTACAACTTATTTCATGGTGTAAACGAGGGGTATGCGTATGTCATACAGCTGAAAGGTTGAAACATCGATTTGGACCTATAATGTACTCTATACGCGCACTGCCCACGTTTCTTGGGTGTCTTTTGAATACGAAGTGAGCTCAAATTATAATAAAACAATTCGCGCGCGCCAGGGTCTCGTTAGTCTCGCGAATTACGTCCAAGATATGTGTCCCAAGGTACACCTAGAGACGGTGACTACATCATGAGCATAACCACGAGCTTGGTGGCAGCTTTATAATCATGACTAAATGACGGGGCCATCATCAGAATTCAGTACGGATAGAGTTTAATTAAATAAATAAATATTGTAGAACATTCTACATATTGCTATTTAGACCCAAAGTAAGCGTAGCTTAACTTGTGTTATGGGTTCTAGAATGCGGATAAACATACTTAGATGCATTTTTTGTGAATACATTCATATTATACATGGAAACACCCAGACCAAGGAAATATTATTCAAGAAGGGCATTAGGTTTTTTTCAGGGTCAGCAGCAGGATTATAACGCCCCTGGTGTTAGGCCACGGTAACTCCTTTCCATCAGGTGGGCCCTGCGCTTGTTTGCTACATAAGGAAAAAAAAATTATTCAAATTCATGCATGCAAATTACACTGAGCAGAAATCGAACCCGCGCCCCCTGTGTAGCAGTAAAACTTTCTACCACTACGCCACCGACTCGGCTATATTTTTATGAAGCATTCAATAACTTGCAAGTTACTTTGAATGGAGGTGATTAGAAAATTACTGAAGAAGGAAAAATGAGCAATAATTATATAATAGACCCCAATATAATGAAAACGAATATACAGGTTACTAAAAATTTATTGAACTTCTTTACAATTATAATAAGGAATGAATGATTGAGGTTACAAAGACAAGAGTAATAATAAATAAATAAACTTCTATGTATACCAGTGGACTACCTATACGGAATTAGGAGGTAGGACACGACGGTATTTCCGCCCATTTGAACAGTCCGACTGGCGAAGAACCTCCGCCCTACAGAATACCCCGGCTATAATAACTTCGTGTTGTGTTCCCAGCAGTGAGTAGGGTAGTTAGAGTTCACTGGAGAATTAGTGCTGTCAGTGGGAAGACTAAAGGCTTGTCCTGCTTTGCCTTTTACACTGACGGCACAGAAACTCTGTACTTACAGGGTTGGCAGCGCGACTGTGACTCCTCTGGTGTAACAAACGTCCATAGGCCACGGTAACCACTTTCCATCAGGCGGGCCGTGTGCTTGTCTACACTTCAGTGCAGAACACAAAATCAGGACAATCCTTTAGTCTTCCCACCGACAGCACAAAAAATCTCCAGTGAGCTCTGGCTATCCTACTCACCGCCGGGAACACAACACGAGGTTATTATAGCCGTGGTATTTTGTAGGGTGAAGGTACTTCCCCAGTCGGACTGCTCAATTCGGACGAGAATACCGTCGTATGCTACCTCCTCCTCCTTGAATAAAAAGGTTACCATCACAGCATCAGTTAACAAATGGATATCAGTTACCGTCTTTATTGTCCTTCTGAGCGAGCTTGACGCTGCAGTTGACGCAGTTCTTAACGTAGTCCTGCATTGTGTGGAGTTGCTTGTCCAACCGCGCACATATCTCGCGGTAGTCTCGCGCCACCGCCTCGTGGTGGGCAGACTCCTTTAGATTCTCCTCCGCAATTGCACGAGACTGTTGAATAAACGAACAAATGTATACACCGGGACATATATTGTAGACCTAAAATGTGCTATATACGTGCAGTACACGTTTCTTGGGTGTCTTTTAAGGAAAGCACGGGGTGCTACGGCGGTAAATGAGCGAGAGAAATTCACCAAGTAGAGATTATTACAAAACATTCTTCGCGCGTCGGAGTAGAAGGATAGGGTCAGTCTTCTCCATCCGAAAGTAAACATATACACTGACGGACTCATAAACTGCATCAAAGTTCAGGTTTACTCTAAAAGGATTTTTTATAATAAGTATGCAAACTTTTTAGATTAAATTATATAAATATGGAAAGACTGGCTCTTAATCTTAAAAAAAAATTAAATTTAAAAATAGAACTGCAGTAAAACAAATGAATATAGCCGGGAAAGAAAATTTACTTGTAGTATCAGATTTGCGTGTTATTTATAGCAAAGTTTTAAATTGATTCTCATTGATTTTTTTTGTTTTGTCAATTGAATTATTGTTACCAGCATAATTGTTGGGTTAGTTTTTTAACACATCGAGAGTTTTTGAACCATAATATGGATACTTCGTCCGAACAAGCGGCACAAATTGTAGCATTGGTGCGGGAGGGCTTGGATCAACGAACGATTGGTAGAAATTTAAATTTAAACCAGTCTACGGTTTCTAGAATATACAGAAGGTTTGTAGAGACAGGTTCTTACAGGAGGAGACGTGGTACAGGCAGAACTCGAGCAACCACAGGTCGTGATGACCGATTTATTGTTATAACTTCCCTGCGAAATCGTTTCCTCACGTCAGTTAACATCAAAACCGAGCTTAATGAAGTGCGTGGAGTAAACGTGTGTGCACGAACAATAAGAAGAAGGTTAAAGGAAGCGGATATCACCCCTTTTAGACCAGCAAATGGTCCAAAGTTGTCTACAGCTCACAGACAAGCTCGCTTAAGATTTGCGCGTCATCACCTGAATTGGACAGAAGAGCAGTGGGCCTCTGTATTGTTCACGGACGAGTGTAGGACATGTTTATATGGTGCAGATGGTCGCAGAAGAGTCTATCGTCGACGTGGGGAGCGATATGCTCAAAGTTGCATTGAGGAGCGTGTTCCTTTTGGAGGCGGTTCATGTATGGTCTGGGGTGGCATATCGATGAACGGGCGAACCGAACTTGTGTTCATAGACATGGTCCGTCAAAACGGTAATAGAGGGGGTTTGACAGCACATCGCTACATAACAGAGATATTAGAAGATCACGTGGTGCCTTACATGGGATTCATAGGCGAAAATTTTACTTTAATGCAGGATAATGCCCGGCCGCATGCAGCTGCACAAGTTCAACATTATTGCGAAGAGGTTGGGATACGTACAATGAATTGGCCAGCACGCAGCCCGGATCTTAATCCCATCGAGCATGTTTGGGACAATTTAAAAAGAGCTGTATATGCGAGAAACCCTTCGCCCACGACAGTGGCAGCACTAAGAACAGCACTTTCAGAAGAATGGGACAATATTCCGCAAGATCTTTTAAAAACCCTTATAAAATCTATGCGGAACCGATTAGGATCCGTAATAAGGGCACGTGGGGGTAATACACCTTATTAAAACACAAATAAACCCTTGCATAAAGTTTGTGTCTATTGTTAAAACCAATTTTTTAATTAAACCAATTTTTCTTAAATTTCTGTTTTTTCTTCAATAAAAGTCTTAAGGTCCTTTCCAGTACATAAACTTAAACTTAAAGATATGACCCTACGCTGTTTTAAAGTTCACGAACCAATCTAGAGGTTTCAATTTAAATCTGCATAGAAAGTATGCATACTTGGTTAAAATATTTATTTCAAAGTCGTCTATTACTTTGATGCAGTTTATGAGTCCGTCAGTGTAGCTCATGACAAAGTGTGCGGTTACCGACAATAGGTTCGCCCCCTTACGTGGTACCGAAAACCATACTTGGCGAAATATGGGTGTTAACACACCTCCGCGTACTCCTTCGGAGATTTGCAGGCGTGGATATTAAATTTTTTTGCTCGACATTTTCAATGTTACAATATTTCAGGAGATTTTGAATGAAAATGTTGTTTTATATATATATTATGTATACTGTTGACTATTAAATTTATATTATTAATATTATTAAACGTCTAAAATTAAATGGCATTTTTTTGGATCATCTGTGAAATGACATAGATTTGCCCTAAGAAAAATTAGCAATAGTAGCCCAGTTCATAAACAAAGCTAAGATATATTGCAGTCAGAATACTCACGTCCGTCAACTGTGCTTCAATGAGTTCTTTCTCCTGTAGTAGTTGTGTGTTCAGCATCTTCAACCTCTCCATTTCTACGTTTATTTTCTCTTTTTCGGCGGATTCTAAAAATGTATTATTAATTAGTGAGAGGAAGGTCAATTCTTCCATCTTAAACTATCACAAAACGGGCAGGGATTGAATTGACTGAAAATAGCAACCTTGGAAGCGATTTCTTCCAAGGCTGCCTGGAAGAAATCGCTTCCAGCGATAAGGCCGCCCATTGTACATTTAACTGTATGCATGCCACCTACAAGTTTTACCGTAATCTATTGGTGTACAATAAAGAATTATCTATCTATCTAAAAGATTCACTACCCCGCCTCATCCGAAGGGTGTCGTAAGAGGCCACTAACGAAAAAATAACCAGGATGGTATCACTGCGAGAGAAGGAAAACTCGAAATAAATCCCTGTACCAACCCGTCTGGCCAGTGTGGAAACAGTAGGCCAAGTCCTATGTCCAGCAGTGGACTACGATAGACATTGATTGATTGATTGATTGATTGAGATATTCCGCTCATAGCAAATTATATGGTATCGCTTTATTTTAATCTCAGTTCAGTCACATGATGATCGCTTAAAAATGACAAACTTAACTAATAAAGAGGGCAGATAAAAAACACATTATGTTTCGTTCGCATTACAGTACCGAGTAGCTGTCACTTTTTCAACTTTCGTTCACAATTCTATAGAATCACACCACAGTCAATATTGGACGTTAAATAAGTAATATCGTACCTTTGATGAACTTCTCATATTCCTGTTGGTACTTGGGCAGACGTTTCACTTTGATACTGCACGCCAGCTTCACAATCTGACGAGACGCTTCTTCTGCACGGCACTTTTTAGGCAAGGTTACTCTGCAATAAACACATTACAAATAAACATAAAGCAGTTTAAATTATGCCGAACTGTCGGTTTATTCCTAAATTGATATTTTTTTTATATAGGACACGCCAACTTGACTTCACCTCGCCTGATGGTAAGCTAAAGGCAAAGTCTCAGGAAAGAGGGTCACCATTACAGACACTAAGTGTTACAATGGTGGCACTCAGCTTAGCGGCCTCATCAGATGCTTTTTCACGCCCCGCTTATATTAGAATCTAATATAAGTATCGGCAAACTTCTTGAAAAATATCAGAAGTTTTGCGAATGTGCGCTATCGGAGAGTAACCAATTCTACCAATATTATACATTTGTCACATGTTTGGATGTTCATTATTAAATCACCTTAACGGTTGTAAAGAGACCTTTCCCTGAAGGAAAGTGGCTACCGCGGCCCATCGACGTATGTAACACCAGGAGCGTTAAACTCGTGCTGCCGACCCTCAAGAAACCTTCTAAAGTCTTTCTTGAAGAAGCACATAACCGCCCACAAGCTATTTCATAGGTAAAAGTTTGGAATAACATAATTATAGGCTTTTTATGCGAATTGGTTCACATTGTTTGCGGGAAAGAGATTAAAATTTCACGCGGCTTCCGCGGGCATTAACTAGGAAACCAATGAAAGGATTAATCAACAGAAGATGCGACGCCGTGATTGATTTAATTAATGTAATCTATAACTGGATTGGTTATCGCATGGATATCGTTCCGGTCTAGTAGCTGTTCAAAGCTACCCAGGACAAAATATACACACCTAAAATATTTGAGAATGCCTTCAAAGTCGTGTTGCAACAAGTCCTTGCGAGACTTCGAAAGCAGCGCCACCGCTATTTGGAACAACGTGTCTATGCCTTGTAGAAGAAACACGTCCAATATGTGATAGACCTGTGAAACAACGTCACAAATTATTAAGTATATTAAAGTGAAAACTTGTTATTGGCTTTCTATGACCTAGTCCAACGCTATTCATGTTTTTATGCTGTAAGTTTTCCATGTACTAAATAAATAAAAAATAAAATAAATAAATAAAAAAATATGTAGAACAGTTCTGCGGAGTCCCGCGCTGTTTTCACGTGATATGGGGAAGTGTGCGAACTGCTTGAGAAAGGAAAGATAATAAAGTTTGGATGTATATGATCCGCCTGTGAACTTAGAAGTAGGTTGCGGCGGCGTCTCCCCATGGCCGGGGGTTTGATGGCGACTTCGTGGTCCAACTCCGACAACCAATGACCCACAGACGGCGTGCGTTTTATTCCGTTCAAGTCCAACATTCACCGACTCCGGCTTCAGACTTCAGAGTGTAAGCTTTGGAAGCGAATGCGATTATCGCTCGAAAGAATAGAAGGGGTAGGCAGTGATGTTAAGAAATATTTAGAGTTGTTAAAAGTACTTACTAATGGCAAAGGAAACCGTGCGGTAAACACAGTCAGGAACCACTGTGATGCGAACATGTGCGGCTCCACGCCTAATTCTTGGAAGTGTAATCGAAGGTCGTGCAGTTGCTCCTATAAATAAAAGAAAAACAACATTAAAGTCATTATAAACGTTAAGATCTGTATCCGACATTCATGTCCCCGGATATTTATTTAAACAATTCAGCACATCACTAATTATAATATTTTACAATTGTGGTGTAAAAAAAGAAACATTCCCAAAGAAGACTCCTTTCTCTTACTGATCAAAGTTATGGTTTGCGTCTCGAAAAAACCTGTAAAACTACTAAGTCTTACAATATTTTATTGTGTTTTTTTATGTAAAAATACCGCAATAGCCTAGTCGTATGGGTAATGGACTGCTGAGACGAGGTCTCGGGTTCGATCCCAGGTTTTACCATGGCACACACCAATGACTTTTCGATGCTTTTCGAAGTTATGTGTCTAATTATCACAGGTTTATAAGTGCCCGGTTAATGGCAATAGGCTCGCCACCTATTACATTGGGACCTAAAACATAAACTGGCGAAATGTGGGTGCTAGCACCTCTGCCTACCCCTTCGGGGATATAGGTGTGAATTTATGAGTTTATGATGATGAGTTTTTATAAGTTTAAAAACATCCCGCTCAAACCACAATGGTTTTTGTGCGAGCGGGAGTTCGTCTATTGAATGTTGCAAGTACCTATACTCCACTTGTTTAGGTACTTAACTGAACGTAAACAATCTTGATATATCTTTTTAATATATTTTATTTAAAAACTCAGTTATTAATATTTTTCGCCTTAAAAACTAATTTTTAAAGACTAAAAACAGAAGTAAGTCCACTCGTTAGTCAGTTAGTTAGTCGAGTTAACTAGTTTAAAATTTGTATTACAAAAAGTTGCTACAAGATTGTTTATCTTTAATTCAAGACCTAACCGGTTGGAGTATATATCTTTTTATATAACTATTTACATAGTGCTGACAACATCACTAAACTATTTACCTCTATAAGTCTATCGAGTTGATGCAACCTCAGGTACAGAGCTTCAAATCCATCCTTGTACAGCTCTCGCAATCCATAGCCGTACATGAGTTTCACTAGCAAACAAAACGCTTGCTCCTCTGGCATCTGAAAATAATAAACAAATTAATATGCTATTAATGTGTGCTAATTTCACTCATTTTTATAAATATATTCATCCCATTATTATTTTAATGCATGCGAATGTTGTGCACGTCTCTAATGGGTACGCATATTGGAATATTACACGGATGCAAACTATTATAGAAAATGTATAATATGCATACTGTTGATGTACCTTAATAAATAAATAAATAAAATATTGAAGTTCGACCGGTTCGTCGTTAAGACTGAGAACCGACCCAAACTGATAAGACCCCTAATTGGGAAGAAGAATGAGGAGACATTTGTTCTAATTGAGGGCAAACTTGTACGATAATAAAAAATATACATATATTCTATTACAAATAAAATTAGAACGGATGCTTACATGCAATAGTAGCGTAGCAGCCAAAAAGCTCAGTCCCTGGCAGTATCCGACTTCATGGTCGTACACGGCGTACGCTCTCGCCATACGTAACAGCGAGTCCTGCCCGAGTCCGCCCGCCTCGCGGAAGAAATCGTGTGCGGGGAATGTGCGCGCTATGTCACGTTGGATGACTTGCTCGAATGGACAGTCCTGAGAAAAAGTGTTTTATTAAAGAGGCAGTAGTATAAAAAATATAAAACATTATTAGGACTGCGAATCGTTCATGACTATTTGCCAAGTATCACTTTTATGTACTTTTTTTATAGTGGAGAAATCCCTACAGATATCCCACCCCGGACTCTAACCGACTAAAACCTCACGTCTCGGATCGTCATCAGTTGCCGAAAGTAAGATTGTCACTAGCATAGCCCTCACACCCCGGCTGACCAAGGGCCATTTCAAAATAGGCCACTCGGGTGTTGGACCATGGTGTCCCCATCTTGCCCCGGATAGGGAGAGGCCGCACCGCGTTGCCACCTCGACCTGGTTCTGTTAAAGTGACAGACGGATCTACCTGTCAAAAATTATTTTTAAGGTTCCTCAAGAACAGCATTAGAAAGTTTCTTCAGGGTCGGCAGCACGAGTGTAATGCCCCTGGTCTTGCATACGTCTATAGGCCACAGGAACCACTTTCCATCAGATGGTGTGCTTATGGTATAAAAAAAACCCCGATTGCACGCTATAATACTTATGAATAAATACTAACTTTACTAATAAGTGTTCTGTAGGTCTCCATGAGCTTGTCGTTCTGGTCGACGTTGGCGAGCCGCAGCCAAACCTCGCCACGGAGCGCCTCCGGGACTCCCACGCGGACCAAATGACTGAGGGCGCGAGGTCGGGCTCCGGTCCAGCTGACAATACACGATATTTTTAACATTCCGACATTCCCAGGTCTTTTATTTGGCTCGCGATAAAACATTTGTTGAGGCCATCAAAGTTGGGACCGCCATACGTAATAATATGTATAATAATACGTAATGGTGGCCACTATTCTTCGGACTGCATCTCAACTTATCAAGAGACTGAAGTGAAATCAATTTGATGAACTAAATGTAAAAAATTGAAAAAAATAATCAATCCGATATGTTTAATTTAGGTGCATGGATACAAGAATTTAAGGCCAAGCGAATCTCAACTGTAAGCCGATACACCCACTAGCTGACAGACGGGGGGCACAGGATTTTCTTTTGAGGTTGAGAGGGTCATATATCAGTCGCTCCCGTAAAAACCAAGATAAGCCAAATCAAGTGAAAGAGTAGGAAATTGAACTACTAACACTGCGATGATGTGAATGTATTATATTTCATTGTTACCTGTATTTTTTCTGTATGTTGATTTAATTGCGTATTTTTATTTTGGTTGAACATTCTTAATTTAATGGGTTCAGTTAAGTATCTTATTAAAGAATATTAGAATCGAAATTACTAATATTGCCTCTAACCCCTCCAGCTAAGCTAAATTGCTTGTGTGGGTTCACACCCTCCCCTTTCCTACACAGGACATCACGTGCAGGTCTTAGATGTCATCCGCACACGGTGCAGAACATCCGATCAAGAACCAAGCGGTTCGGAGAGTCTTTCCTCTGTCGCACCATTAACGCCTGGAATTCATTACCAGCTCACGTGTTTCCTTCTTCCTACAGTCCCGGGTCCTTTAAGCGGGGCGTGAAAAAGCATATGATGAGGCCGTCAAGCTGAGTGTCATCAATGGTGACCCTCTTTTCTGGGACTTTGCCTTCAGCTTACCATCAGGCAAGGCGAAGTCTAATTGACGTGTCCTATATAAAAAAAAACAAAAAACATCGATAGTAATGGCCAGGATTCTAACCCAAGACCATTCGATCGTAAGGCCGACTCCTTATCCACTAAGCTACCGACGCTTCTTTTCTCTTCTTCGATTTTAACTATAGCAAAAAACCCAATATATCATTTCAAGGAAAAATATCGGATGATTAGCCAAATCCGCAAGTTAGACTGGTAAAGCGGACCCCAAACTCCGCGGTGACAGCTTCGGATGCAGTATTGGGATTAACGCCAAGAAGGTCTAATGAAAAATGTCTATGTTACTTACCTCCTAAGAACTTGGGCCCAATTGACTAGTACGTCTTCATGACAATCTTTGGACACCTCGCCGGTGCCACTTAGCAGGGGCTCGTCACCATCTACAACAGAGAAAAAGGTTGCTTGTATAGTTTTTATACAAATAGATTGTAAACAAACTATGGTATTAATATTAAAAATGTGAAAATTTGTGAACATGTTTGTATGTTTGTTATTCATTCATGCTCTAACGGCTGAACGGATCTGGTTGGAATTTAGTACAGAGATAGGATAGATTATATGGAATAAGACATTTCATTCTAACAGCTAGTAATGCATAACTATCTCTTGACTGATGAAATGAAGTTTCTAATCTATGTCAACTCATTCCATATTTGAACTTAGAACTGACCATAGCGAGTAATGTAAATAATGTGTTTTTGGCTATAAAATAGATTATGTACTATTTCAGGCTTTAATCCAGATACATTTAGCAGTTCTACTCATCATCCTCCTAGCAACCTAGATACATTTAGCCGATCTATTCACCGTCCTTTTAATAGTCCAGATACATTTACGACGACCTCCGTGGCGTAGCGGTAGAGCATTCGACTGCTATGCAGGGGGTGCGGGTTCGATTCCCGCTCAGTGCAAATATTTGTATGCATGAATATGTACATTTGCATTGGTCTGGGTGTTTCTATGTATAATATGTATGTATTTACAAAAAAAAAAAGTATCTAATTATGTTTATCCGCATTCTAGATTCCATAACACAAGCTAGTTAAGCTATGCTTACCATGGGTCTAGATAGCGTTGTGTAGAATGTCGTGGAATATTTATTTATTTATTTATTATTTACCCGTTCTACTCATCATCGTCTTAGCAATCCAGATACATTTAGCCGTTCTCATCATCATCGTCTTAACAATCCAGATACATTTAGCCATTCTACTCATCATCCTCTTAGCAATTCAGATACATTTAGCCGTTCTAATCATCGCCGTCTTAGCAATCCAGATACATTTAGCCGTCCTACTCATAAACTTCTTAGCAATCCAGACACATTTAGTCGTTCTACTCATCATCCTCTTAGCAATCCAGATACATTTAGCCGTTCTAATCACCATCGTCTTAGCAATTCAGATACATTTATCTGTAGTACTCAGCATCCTCTTAGCAATCCAGATACATTTGGCCGTTTAACTCATCATCCTCTTAGCAATCCAGATTTATTTAGCCGTTCTACTCATCATCCTCTTAGTATCCTGTAAATGTGTTGTGTGTTTAATTGTGATTATTCTGTAGCAGTTGCTTGATTTTGTTTATTTATTATTGTGTCCTGTCATATCACACTGTCACTAATCTTGGCACTATATGGTTTTATTTGGCTTGTTTACCCCTTATATATGTGAGCACTGAGGTTCGTGGAACATCCTATGATGTACTTTGTTTATGTTTCTGTTTTTTTTATACCACTTAGGTGGCAGACAAGCACACGGCCCACCTGATGGGAAGTGGTTACCGTGGCCTATGGTCGTATGCAACACGAGGGGTGTTACACTCGCGCTGCCGACCATGAATGACCATTTGCTTACACACTGTCACGCAAATAAAAAAAATATATAGCGGCAGTGTTGTACTATGAAAGTTAAAAAAACGTTCTTTACTACAGGCCAAATAAAGCTGTAGACTATACCATGATCGCGTTAATTACCGTTAATATTGTCGGATGTTGTAATTGTTTATTTTAACATGTATTATTTTGTGTGTTACATAAAATAATAGTTCTTTCTTTCTTTTAAAATTCAGAGATATTACAGGAAGAATAAGCAATCTTACCGGAGTCCGGTTCTGAAGGCGACGGCGGCGCGGGCGCACTCGACAATGGCGACGGCAATAAACTCGATAGAGATAAAGGGAGATTGAGCCGCGACCGGTCCAGTTCATCCGAAGTTTCGATGCTCGCCACTTCGTATTGTAGTTGACCAAGAGCGTCCACCGACTGAAAACAAACTTCTATATGAATATACATACAGTGGGGGCGTCGTTTCGTAAATATTCAGTCACAAAAGTGATACAAGGGCATATAAAGTAGATGATGATGATGAGTATCTTGATGGTGGAAATGCGTGGACAACCTAAGTCCAACAACACAAATTGTAAAAAAAAATAAAAAAGATAATCTAGTTCTAATTCAGTTCTCTAACTTTCTTACTGGTATTTTCTCAGTAGAACTAACCTACCTTACTAGTGAAAGAATAATTTTCCAATGGTTAATCTACTTTATTTAATATTTTTATAATATATCTTGACATAATTGTAAAATTTTGACGTTCATATGTCTCTTATCTTTATAAGCCTAAACTGAATAAATGAAATTGATTCTTTAAATAAGACTGGCTACTCCTAACTGCCATTCCTGGTGGACGACATCAGGCCACCATCGATGGCAAGCGGAAGATCAAATCTCAGGCTAACTAAAATAATAAGAATGGACTAAAACTAACAATACATATAAGTGAACAGAAAACCGTAAACATTTGAAGTGAAAGTATTACAAGTTCTCACCTCTTTCAGGTTAATATAAAATTGTTGTACGAGCGGCCTCTTTGAATAATACCAGAATCTTTCCGAAGGCGGGTATATCTTGACGGGGGTTTCGATTATCAATCTGAAAGAACAAAGTTTCTATTAAGTAAGTTAGTATCTACAGGAAATAAATATTATATATAAAATAATTGTAAATATTGTTACGTGCACGGGGTACAATTAAATGCCGTTTACTCAACGAAGAGATTTATTAGCTCACCACAAACTAGACAATTAGATCACTAGTACACACAGTACTTCTTCAACAGTTCCAGTCGCTCAGTAGTTCACAGTAGTCCACAGTCGTTGCTCAGGTCGCAGGTAGAATCTTCTTCGGTCGCTTAAGTTCGCTGTGTTCGTTATCGATCTCAAAGACTGAATGAATCGTGTTGCTATGCGAGCACGTTTTTATACCTCTCAATTAGGAGGATCGAATTATCTAGAAAGTTCGCGAGCGATAAAAACCTATTCTTTTGATCTTGCCGCCGTCGCTGACCTTCGAGTAATTTCTCGATATTTACCTATTGTTTGTTTATATTTGAGAGTGTAGGTACTCGTAGATAGGTAGTGACTTTGTGTTGGCGATTCTAGATTTTTCTATGCCATTCGGTAGAGTACCTCGTCACTAACAATGCGTTTTTATTTCTTGATGATTCGATTATTAGTTTTCGTGATATCGACGGCGGTCGTAACAATATATTGTCACTACCTACCTACGAGTACCTACTCTTTTGAATAAAAACAAACAATAGGTAAATATCGAGAATGAACTCGAAAGTTCAACGACGGCGCGCGGCGGTAACATCAAAGGAAGTAGGTATTTATCGCTCGCGAACTTTCTGGATGATTCGACGCTCCAATTGAGAGGTATAAAAACACGCTCGCGTAGCTACACCATTCATTCTGTCTTTGAGATCGATAACGAACACAGCGAACTTAAGTGACCGAAGAAGATTCTGCCTGCGACCTGAGCAACGACTGTGGACTACTGTGAACTACTGAGCGACTGGAACTGTTGAAGAGTACTGTGTGTACTAGTGATTAAGTTGTCTAGTTTGTGGTGAGCTAATAAATCTCTTCGTTGAGTAAACGGCATTTAATTGTACCCCGTGCACGTAACAATATAAAATTTTGTACCTGTACTAAAGGTATTATAAACTCAAATACACTCGAGAGCAATGAATCCGGGTCACTTAAAGAATGTTAAAAATCTCGGAAACTAAAAATGATAGGTTAATGCAATAAATTGTATTTAATAGACAATGTAATACTCCTTAAATGAAAGTAAAAAAAATATGAGTCACCATACATTTTATTAACACAAAATTACATAAAGAAAAAAACTGCTGATCTCTCCTTAAAACAAAAATAGGAAACATGAAATTTTTGAACTTTATTACGATTTTCTTGAATTTTAATACTTCGTATTGCCTCCTCGTGCTTCCATTACTGCGTTTACGCGGTTTGGCATGCTGTACACCAAGTTCCTTATACGATTTTGGGGAATATTCTCCCATTCCTCTGTGAGAGCAATTTTGAGCTCACGAAGCGTGATTGGGGGAGGGTTTCGTTGTTTTACGCATCTGCCTAGCTCGTCCCAAGCATGCTCGATCGGGTTGATATCCGGGCTGCGCGCTGGCCACTCCATACGAGTAATGTTCATCTCTTGAAGGTAGTCATTCACAATCCTACCTGTATGAGGTCTGGCATTGTCATGCATAAATATAGCATCCTCACCTAAATTGACCATAAATGGACCAACGTGATCATTGAGGATTTCTTCCACATATCTTACGCTAGTTAAAGAGCCGTTTTCTATGATCACCAGCTCTGTGCGACTTTCAGAAGAAATTCCGGGCCACACAAGTACAGACCCACCACCGTAGACTACTTTTTCTTCGATGCATGCTTGCTTGAATCTTTCCCCTGGTCTTCGATACACTCTGTGTCTTCCATCGTGCTTGTAGAGCATAAATTTTGATTCGTCGGAGAACATAACTTTTGACCAATCTTCAATACTCCAATTTACGTGGCTCTGGGCATAACTTAGTCTCGAAATACGATGCCCACGCTCCAGTTTAGGGCCGTTTGCAGGTCTAAGGGGTTTTAAGTTAGATTCAGCAAGCCGACGTCTTACTGTCCATGCACTTGGGTTACTTCCTCCGAGGCGTCGAAACTGATTGGTGAGTTCAGTTCCTGTGAGAAAGCGATTTCGAAGCATGGTGTTCACCAAGTATCGGTCTTCTCGTGCTGTGGTACACCTGGTTCTGCCCGTTCCTGGTCTGCGTAGGTTAGAACCAGTTTCTTCGTAACGTCGGAGAACTCTTTGTACTGTTGACAGCGACACACCGACAGTCCTGGCTGTATCGCGCTGACTCCGGCCGGTTTCCAGCATTGTAAGTATTCTGGTGCATTCTTCAGGCGTAAGCGACATAATTTCAGCTTGATTAATGAATATAGAGCACTATCAACATGGTTTATGTACCCACATAAATGACAGATTACAAACAAAAGCAACACCAAATGCTGTAATTTCGTAGTTCCATCTTCGAAAGTGGCCCTTTTTCAAATTTGATTTTTTTATGATATAACTTTACAATAACTAAGAAGTTTTAATACCTTCATTTAAGGAGTATTACATTGTCTATTAAATACAATTTATTGCATTAACCTAGCATTTTTAGTTTCCGAGATTTTTAGGATTCTTTAAGTGACCCGGATTCATTGCTCTCGAGTGTATTTGAACAGTCAGCTTTAGAACTGATACTGATTGTTCCCAGTTGTGTCCCAGTCGCATTCGAAGCTTTCACCTGTCTAGGGCCTGCTTTGTCAGTCTAACTGCGGATTGACTGAACTTCGATATTTTTTCGATTATAATAATAATAATAAACGTCTTCATTGTACACCAATAACATATTAATATTCCACGACAAATAAATATTCCACGACATTTTACACAACGCTATCTAGACCCATGGTAAGCATAGCTTAACTAGCTTGTGTTATGGGATCTAGAATGCGGATAAACATACTTAGATACTTTTTTTTTTGTAAATACATACCTACATATTATACATAGAAACACCCAGACCAATGCAAATATACATATTCATGCATACAAATATTTGCACTGAGTGGGAATCGAACTCGCACCCCCTGCATAGCAGTCGGATGTTCTACCGCTACGCCACGGAGGTCGTCATTACATTACAATATGAGATACAAGTTTTGTGGTACGTACAGATGGCGGCCTTATTGCTCTGCAGCAATTTCTTACTGGCAACCATTATTATACCCACTATTGAACACTGAAAATTATTTACCTATTTTATGTACAACGGCGTATATGAAATCACAACGATATACACAAAAAATTTTGAAAGGAAATTTCACCTCAAAGGGTCCGGAATCCCTCTAATAACGAGGTCCAAAGCGAGCGACATGTAGGCAGGCGCGCCGTCCCCACTCGCGACGTTGAAGGCAGCGAGAGCTGATTCCCCCGCGTTCCACAACGCGCAGACCGAGCAACCAGAGCCACCTGACGAACCGCTAACCTGAAAATTTATGTATAATATAATAAAAATGATTTTATTTATTTATTTACACTTTATTGTACACCAAGTAAGTAAAGAATACATGATACTTAAAAAATAATAATAAGGAAACAGTACAATGGGCGGCCTTATTTATCGTTTTAAGCGATTTCTTCCAGGCAACCTTTGGATGGTGACTATAGCTGCAGGATTGAGTGGTAGTTGTTTTGGCGTGTCGCCAAATCATCGCGTGCCGACAGGTATAAATCATTTTTTTGGACATGTTTCTCCACACAGGATGGGGTTGTTTAAGAAAATATACGCAGATACATCGATAGGCGTACATCTAAACACCTCAACAAAGTCTAGGGAACAAGATGACCCCAATTATTTTTTTTCGTGTAAATCTTGTTTTGCAAATAACTGGCAGCAAATAAATAAAAATAGAATAAAGTAGATTACAGAGTTGTTCGAAATTTAAAAATAAATTTAAATAAGTAATGATTTTCGAATATGGAGGGAAAACTTTTAAAAGTGTTTGATTGTGCAGTTTCTCTGAGGCAAAATAATTTTTTTTTTTTTCATTGTTAATAACGTTTATTATCAATAATACGTCTTTTACGTATGGTTTGTGCATTTTTGTGACTGTAGTCATCATGTCACGTCGTCATTTAAGTCGCGAAGAGATGTTAAGGGCTGTTGGTATGCTGCAAGCTGGACAAACTCAACGCGACGTAGCGGATGCTGTCAACACCCAACCAAGCGTAATTTGCAGATTATGGGCACGCTACAGGTCTACAGGGGATGTTGCCGAACGTCACAGGGGACGAAATAGGGTTACTACCCCGCGACAAGATCGTTTCTTGCAAAATTCCGCAAGGCGGCAACCCACGATTACTGCTCGTCAGTTGGTCGCAGGCCTCCAGTCTCAGCATCAAGTGGTTATTAGCGATCAAACTGTCAGAACAAGACTACACGAAGCCAATCTTTATGCTCGCAGACCGCTTAGGGTTCCAGCTCTTCGACGTGGAAATCGAGGTCGTCGCTTATTGTGGGCTAACGCACATTTACAGTGGACCGACCATCAATGGGCACGGGTTCTGTTTTCCGACGAATCTTGCTTCGGTTTTCATCCTGATTCGAGAAGAGTGCATATATGGCGAGTTCCTGGACGTCGGAGTCGTCTCCAGAATCCGCAAGAAGTTCATCCTTACCAAGGTGGAACAATCATGGTATCGGCTGGAATTCGCCTTGGTGGAAGGACCGACCTCGTTTGGATACGGGGCAATTTGAATGCAAACCAATACATTCAGGAGGTTATACACCCCATGGTAATCCCTCATCGACAGCAGTTCGGTCAAGATTTTATGTTCATGCAAGATAATGCACGGTCACACACGGCGAGGGTAGTGGTCAATGCGTTAAGCGAGCACAATATGACGACGTTGGAATGGCCTGCTCAGTCTGCCGACCTCAATCCCATAGAGCATGCCTGGGATTTGCTTGGGAGAAGAGCTTTCAGTGATTCTTTGGAAAATCTGAACACTGAAGAACAACTTTTTTTACACCTTCGCAGTGTATGGAGCCATATTCCACAGACGATGATTGACAATCTCATACTTATGATTATTAAAAGATTATTAAAAACGTTTAAAGTACGGTTAATTACTGTATTTCTTACTACCTCGTTATTTTTGTGCCTAATCATAGAAGGTTGTAATACTCAATATTGGCACTATTCAATTCTTCCTTAAAAAAAAAAAAAATTGGTATGAAAATGTTTTTATTAAAATTAAAATTAAAAACGGTATAAAAATATCATTCTATTGATATAAAACACTCACTATTACAAGAAAGAGTTTTTAAATAAAAACTAGAAATGTCCTTGTTCCCTAGACTTTGTTGATGTGTGTATATATGACAATCTCTATTTTCCGATATACAATATCGAAATCTGACTTCACTTACCATTTCGAGTAGCCTCATGTCTGAGTGCTTTACACTCCTTCCAGGAGCAAGCAGGATTCCAAAGCATCGTTCTATATATAATCCGCCGGTATATGTAGTCTGAAACATCAATAATACAATATTGTATACATGTGTAAAATTATATTTATAGAAGGTAGGACACGGCGGTATTTTTTCCGCCCAATTGAGCAGTCCAACTGGGGAAGTACCTCCGCCCTAAAGAATACCGCGGCCATAATAACTTCGTGTTGTGTTCCCGGCGGTGAGTAGGGTAGCCAGAGCTCACTGGAGAATTCGTGCTGTCAGTGGGAAGACTAAAGGCTTGTCCTGCTTTGTCTTCTACACCGACGGCACAGAAACTCTGTGTTTACAGGGTCGGCAGCGCGAGTGTGGCTCCTCTGGTGTTACACACGTTCATGAGCCACGGTAACCACTTTCCATCAGGTGGGCCGTGTGCTTGTGTGCCACCTGAGTGGTATAAAAAAAAAAATACAACTACCAACATCAGGTGTTTAGGACTCATCAGTCCAACGGTCAACATCAGTACTGGAATGTTGGTAACATTCCATAGGAAATAATATTCTACAGTATTCTGCGTTTGTTTCAGCACGTCGGAAAGAAGAGTGAGATTCCGATTAAGATCCGTTTATTCCAATTTTGTAGAGCGTTCCATCAATCGATCAAGCAATTAGCCCACCGAAGTCCACAGTTCGACATAGGCATACACCTCTCCCAATGTGCGCCATTTTATCTGATCCTCTACCTTCCGCATCTAGTCTGTCCCAGCTACCTTTTTCAAGTCAGAGAGTTATTAGATGTATGAGGCCCACCAAAACCATCGAGACCAAACCAGTCTCACTTGCAAGCCGATACACCAGCTGATTGACGGACAAGGTTATAGCGCAGACTGGAAGGTCAGTCGATAGTCGCTTCCACAATAACGTATAAACAAAATTAAAAACGGACCTCGAATTGTAAAGTGACATACACATACATACATATAATCACGCCTTTATCCCTGGAGGGGTAGGCAGAGATGAATTAACACTCACATTTCATCAACAATTGTATTCGGTCCCACGTAATAGGGGTGAGCCTATTGCCGTATTCCGGGCAATATTGT
This sequence comes from Eilema griseolum, assembly GCA_963662185.1. Taxonomy (NCBI): domain Eukaryota; kingdom Metazoa; phylum Arthropoda; class Insecta; order Lepidoptera; family Erebidae; genus Eilema; species Eilema griseolum. Next base: position 7,419,887 of record OY759232.1, read on the forward strand.
TGACTCGAGCCATGCATCTGAGGCTGAGTCTGGGCTGTATATATCTGTCTGATATTAAACAGCCCTATCTCTTAGTCAGCTTGTACGATACCGCATGGGAAGAGATAGGGTGGCCCTAATTCTACTCTGCCGGAAACCACGTGGCAAAGTGAACGTCTTGAAAAAACGTTAAATTATGATTAGGATGATGAATGATGATGCCGACTAATCAGTATGTATGATATGAGATTGTCATGGCCATTGACATTAATAATATAACACTTCGGGATATTTGCCACGTTTTTACGCTTTTCAAACTTATCTGTAGTCTTATTTTGAATATATAACCGCGGTAGTCTAGTGGTATGGGTAATGAACTGCTGAGACGAGGTCTCAGGTTCGACCTCAGGTTTTACCATGGCACAAACCTAAGACTTTTCGATACTTTTCGAAGTTATGTGTGTATTTATCGCAGGTTTATAGTGGCCAGTTAATGGCAATAGGCTCGCCATTGGGACCTAAAGATAAACTGGCATAATGTGGGTGCTAGCACCTCTGCCTACCCCTTCGGAGATATAGGCGTGAGTTTATGTAATGTAATGTATGATATTTTTAAATTAACACACCTGTGGATCATCTGTATCCGGTTGTATGTTACTGGTAACTTGTTTCACGTTGATAGTAACTTGTTTGTCTATGCCTCCACGCAATTTGAAGCCCAGCCTTTCTTTTGGTACGTGACTGAATGTGCCCTGTGGACAAAATAATGTCATAACGTCAAAAAATGTTTTTAACAATTATTTCAGTATGGGATCTAACTACAGTTCTGTATCTTGGATATCGCCAGCGGATTGTGGAGGTCAGTTGGTAGACCTCTCACGGCAAATGTTAAAGATTGACCGTTTCGTAATGAGACTGAAATTCTCGACAGAGTTGAAAAAAAAGACACGTGTTTCCGTAGAGAAAGGAAAGTACTCTACAGTCTGCCTTCTTTTCACACAACTGTCCAAAAAGGAGTGTAATTTATTCAAGGTAATAAGTCGATGCGTAAACGAGTATTTTTTTAAGTCTTCTTAAAAAGAAATAGCTGTCTATCAGAAAATAATTTCACTTCTTCAATAATAAATGCCCGCCCTTTTTCGTGCGGAAACTACCCCTCAGGCTTCACCTCACTGAAAATAACGATTTCTCGGGTATAAGGTACTCGAATCGACTAAAGCCGCACGTTGTGGCTAGATAACTGATGTGTCTTCAGTTGGCTAGAAAAGGAGGTAGGACACGGCGGTATTTCCGTCCAATTGGGCAGTCCGACTGGGGAAGTACCTCCGCCCTATAGAATACCGCGGCCATTATCACCTTGTGTTGTGTTCTCGGCGGTGAGTAGGGTAGCCAAAGCTCACTAGAGAGTTTTGGTGCTGTCAGTGGGAAGACCAAAAGCTTGTCCTGCTTTATCTTTTATACTGACGGCCGACTGGGCCGTGTGCTTGTCTGCCACTCAAGTGGTATAAAAAAAAACATTACTGGTAATATTTACCTTAGCATCTGTCTCCTTGATATCGACCGTGCATTCTAAGACGTGCATCAACTGCATCGGGGGCACAATCGGCCCAATAGCTTCGGTCAAGGAGCCTGTCATTGATGGCGCCGCGCTCAGGTCACCGACTAGAGATGAGGCCATAGAGCGAGGGATACGCTCAAATGCTTTTGCGAAACAACCTGGAAAGAAGATTTATATTTTAAATGTAAGGTTACATATGAACATATATACAGGGTGTATTTTTGAAACGGGGCAGTAAGGGCAAGTACCTTAACCGTTGCAGTTACAGCAAAACGTTCTTAAAAGACCTTCCCTAACTTTTTGGGACATTTTGAACTGCATTCACAGATTTTGTAAAAAACTTACAGTTAGCAAAAAAAATGCAAAAAGTTCAATTTTTTTTTATGCCAATCGATTCTATTTCATGTGGGGATCAAAAAACTCTATGGGACCATTTTAGCTTTCAGTACTAGAAAAGACAGAAATCGCCAAAAACGTTTCCCATACATTTCGTACGGAAATATGATAAATCAACTCGAAACTCATAGGTCAGGTAAAATTTAGAACTTTTTTAAATAAAAAAAATCATTTAAACATTTAAGAAATTGGTTTATGAAATAAATTGCTCAAAATGATTTCCATTTTCACGAATACATAAGTCTATCCTTTTTTGCACTGAACGAATGGCGGCTAATAATGTTCTGGGATGAATATTACGTAAAATGGTCATTAATGCATCCTTGAGCTCTTGAACACTGGCGTACGTCGTCTTATACACCTCGATTTTCACGAAGCCCCATAAAAAAAAATCAAGTGGTGTTAGATCGGGGCTACGAGGTGGCCACTGTGTTGGACCATGTGTACCTATCCACTGTGTACCGAATAGGCGGCTCAAATTTGAACGTGAAAGGTGACTGTTATGTGGCGGAGCACCATCTTGTTGAAAATGAACTTTTCGCAATTCCGACAGGGGCCATTCGTCCATCTCGTTTTCAAGATGGTGTAAAATGACTTCATTATACATGGCAGAATTCAGTTTCCCTTCATAAAATTCCACCATTATGACTCGATTGGACATTATACCATACCAACAGTTGAATGAGAAGCGAACCTGATTATGATTTGCCGTAACTCTTAGTGGATTTTCTTTGGACCAATAGTGGTGATTTTTTCTGTTGTACATACCGTTATTGGAAAAATTCGTTTCGTCTGACCACAGTATGTAATTTAAAAATTCATGATCTCTGCTTATTTTTCCTCTTAGCCATCTGCAAAAAGTAAGCCTTCGAACATCATCACTCGGATGTAACACTTGAACTGTGCGCCCATATCGATAGCACTTGTAGCCGTATTTCTTCCATATCTTTATCACAAGGGAGTGGGATACACCTACTTCAAGGGCGACTTGCCTGGACGATACCTCTGGATATGCTTCGACATAAGTCAAAACCGCAATCTCCGTGTCCATGTCCACACGAGGCTGCCGCTTTCTTTTGAAAGAACCCTGCAATTCCAGGTTTTTCAAAAGATTTGTAATAACCTTTCTTGTTGGCACATGCCGCAACGGATACTTATTGCGGTACCACACTAATGCAGCTCCCGCCTTTCGATTATTGACAAAATACGCTTCTAATAAGTCAATTTTTTCACGATTAGAAGACATTTTAGCGAAAATCCTTAATTAATAACTCATACGAAGTTTCTCAGCTGAAACTAAGTATAACACACAGATTTTCGAATCAAATTCGAAATTTGAGGGTAAAAATTCTTTTTATTTACTTTACAGTCAATTCCATCCATTTCCTGGCCATAACAAAAAGTTAGACCATCGTAGAAATTTGTTTCTGTTGCCGAATGTATGGGAAACGTTTTTGGCGATTTCTGTCTTTCCTAGTACTGAAAGCTAAAATGGTCTCATAGAGTTTTTTGATCCCCACATGAAATAGAATCTATTGGCATAAAAAAAAAATTTTTGGACTTTTTGCATTTTTTTTGCCAACTAAGTTTTTTACAAAAAGTTAGGGAAGGTCTTCTAAGAACGTTTTGCTGTAACTGCAACGGTTAAGGTACTTGCCCTTACTGCCCCGTTTCAAAAATACACCCTGTATAATACATGTAATTTGTCTTGTAAATCCTCGAAAGGGTAGGCCTATTGCCGTCAAGCGGGTAGTTTGTCATGGGCTATATGTCTACTGTGAGATGGAAAACAGCGCCTCGATTCTACTAAAGCCAAACCACTGTCATATCAAGGACACTGCCTAAAAGTCCATTTGATTTTAAAGCAATGAAATTAAAGTCCAAAATTCAAAGGCTTTTTGCAGAGTGAATGAAAACGTGTAATGAAACTCTTTTCATTTAAATTCGGACTTTAAGGTCATAGAAATAAATTCTAAAATTTAGTGTCATTTATTGCAGTGTCTGTGGTATGAGTATGACAGTGGTTTTGCTTTAGTACGGTTAAAGCATGACTGACACAGAACCTAAGCAACTGTTAACCGACTTCAAAAAGGAGGTTCTTAATTCGACTGACTTTTTTTTTCATATAGGACACGCCAACTTGACTTCACCTCGCCTGGTGGTAAGCTAAAGGCAAAGTCTCAGGAAAGAGGGTCACCATTACAGACACTAAGTAATGTTATAATGGTGGCGCTCAGCTTGGCGGCCTCATCAGATGCTTTTTCACGCCCCGCTTAAAAGCTACTTATTATTATTATTGTGACTTATGACTTATTATTGTAACGCTGTATTGACATAAAACTATTTCTAACGGATTCCATTGCGATTTATTTGGAATTATATTCACTGATCCCGACGTTTCGATTGCTTTTCAGCAGCCCTTTAATAAATAATATTGTTAAGAAGAATTGGTGCACGTATCGTATCGTATACATCGATTAAAATTCTCGATTGTAAAACGGATGCCGATCAATTTAAATCACTGAAGGCCACAACACTAAATTTATACGCAACAGTTGTTCTTTACTGGTAACAATAGTAAAGTGATCCTAATTGATACACAATATGCACAACACGATCAATTCATACGTTCAATCGTTTGTTGCGTAAATGACACTATATAGTGATTTGTTATTGAGAGATTTATGTAATCTGAGTTAGGGTTGATAACCGTGTAGAGATGACCTGGCTCGGACATATTGAGCTATCGGAGTTCAGAGGTCACCGACCATAAATGTCACTTTCGTTTACACTTTGTTATTGTATACACACGTATACACAATGTTGGCAGGCTTTGGCCTCTACAGTTTCCACTCTGGCCAGACGGGTTGGTTGCTTTTATTTCGAGTTTTCTTTCTCTCGCAGTGATATCGTTTGCGTATTTTTCCGTTGGTAGCCTCTTACGACACACATCATATGAGATGGAGTGGTGATACTTGTATTCTTTCTCCGTCACCACACCGATTTCATGTTTTTGTATGTTTACAATATATTGTTCCTACTATTAGTTCAATATGATATCATTGATATCATATGCGAGTTATTTTTACTAGACCGTGGTGAAGCACCTCAATACATGGGCTACGTGAACTTTGTGTTTGCCCCGTATGGTCGTACATACGTATGTCTGTCTCTATGTTCATTCGTAACTATAAAACGTCTGCCCCGATTTTTAAAGAATGATTGGCATGTACAAAAACCGCAATTTTTCTTTCATGAAGAAGAGTGTTACATTATTTTTGCTAGTGTAAATTAAAATCTATCTATCTATACATATTTATTAGCGATTTTTACAATTTATAATATGTACATATAAAATATTCTTCAAAAATTATTTTTAAAACTGTGATAAACTCGTTGATTACGGAAATCAAAGTCAAGTAATCAACTCATAGCTATATCAAATTAAGGGGCGGAAACGGCTGCATTTAATTTATATTGTTAGGTACACGTGAGAAATTCACACAGAGATATTACTGGGTCACACAAGGCGAGTGCAATTCGTTCCACTGGTGAGGCAGTGCTGGGAGGCAGAATATGCTTATTTTGAAGAAAATAGTGACATTTAAAAGAACGAGAACGCTGTAAAGTGAACTCGTTTGAATATGTAAATAGTGATCGAAATTAAGGCGGAGGATCGGAATCGATCGGTCCAGCAATGGACTGCTGTGGGTAAATTGATTGATTTGAAATCGCAATAATGTTTGCCACCAAAATCCGTGTACTCAGAATGTACAAAATATAAAATTCATTAAACTATTAGTAAATATAAGTTTTTGGTACTAACTATAATTTACTATTACTATTTGGGTATTTTGTAACATCTTCAAAGCGCGAGTGATTTTTTTAGTTTTCTCTGTAATTTACTGAATCAAACACCTCACAAGTTGTTTCAAACAAATAAATACATTAATAACATCTAAACTTGCACTAATTTACCTTGAAATTAGTAATCCAAAAGCAAATATAAATCACTTGTTCACAGAACCGCACGTATTATCAGCGCTGTCCTCTCAAAACAACTGAATTGAATGAATAACAGAAAAACTAGAACACTCGTGATAACGAGAGGCAGTCATATTCTGATATTTTCAATATTGCATTACATTTCATGTAGGTAAGTACTTGTTAGAGATAATACCTACTATAAGAGCTACAAAATACTAAAAAGGACATTTGTTAAGTATTTCTTACATTTGTATATAAAGTTTCAAGTCAATCAGAACAATTGATTTATCAGTTACTTGAATATTCATACAGATATTCAGGCACTGGCCTCAAATCGTCGGTACGTATCAGGTCATTGAGTAGCCTTGGAGTCACAGACGTTCAAGTCCACCGGCTTCAGTGATGTAATACCATCGATTTTACGATAATGCCCAGTATTTTATACGAAATTCATTTGGCACGTATGTTGTACCTAATTTAAAATAAAACACTAAGTAATAATCATAAGAAGAAGAAGAAGAAGAAGAAAAGAAATCATATTTCAATTATCATATTGTTTTGTAAAAGAAAGTTTTCTAATTGACACAGATTCCTCAAACGTGATTCTGTCCATTGGGTATTTTTCTGTAGTTAAAATAAATTATTTAACTGAGCGTCCATTCTTATTTTTAATCATTCACCCAACATTTAATAGTACATAAATGATTTGACTATTAAATATTATTACGTCACAATAAATTATTTCATACAAGTTTCCTTATCACCTACCGTATTGATGTTTGGTAAAAAGTAATTAATTTGACTAGTCAGTCAAATACCCAATTACTGCTTCACGCAAATAAGGCTGAATGAATTAGACTACACACAGGTAGACTACGACGGCCAGGAATTTACATTACATTGGGACCTAAACATAAACTGGCGAAATGTGGGTGCTAGCACCTCTGCCTACCCCTTCGGGGATATAGGCGTAAGTTTATGTTATGTCTTGTATCCCAGGAATAAGTTCTTGTGAGTCGCAAGAATGGAATAAGTATTCCATTCAGGGACAGGCATCTCATACAAAAGTATCCTTTCATTCAGACAGTAATTCAACACGAAAAATTACATAGTTGCTTGCTGATGTTGCTTTGTCATAAACTTGCCAAGAATTATGATCTCATATTATATTCAAGCAACATTAGCGTTCCTTTAAAAAAACAGAATATATTTTTAACAGAATAGGGCAGCAATAAATAATACAGCTTATCGGAAACCCTCTATGTCGATGATATGACTGTACAACAAATATGAACGGTGAGTCAAGTAATATATAAAGGCATGGGACCGTCCACTTACAAAGAACATTGTCATTTGTCATAGAACGATACACTTATCATTCACAAGATTTATAGAGATAAAAGAAGATTATTTTCACTGACATTTACAATATGTCAGTTAACAGCATCCGCTGCCTTATGGGGGACTACGGGCGCCCGCACTTCGTGACTACCGTTTCATGCAAATCGTAATTTTGCACGAAATTTCGTACAGTACTACGATATGCACGACATTTTTATATATAACATATTTTAAGCAAAATATATAGATTACATTATTACAGCATATTAGGAGACTAAGGTCGCTCTCGACCAGATAAGCTCGCGATGCGCAATAAACTACGTCCTCCATGAGAGCAGCCTTGAGGGGGACAGGTGGAGCTGCCTGTCACATTATCAAAACCAGTTGTCTCACAATCGTAGGGATCATTTCGATGAACTAGGGTCAATCGGGGCGCGGGGATAATCACACCCTCGGCAATTAATCACCCAGGAGGACAACGTGCGGTTTTATTCCAACAAGCTCAAGTCCAACACACCGGCTCCGATAGAGGGAATCTGAGGGGATTTCCGCAGGGAATATTAGGGTTACATTATTTGTATATCCACGAGACTCCTTCCGGGATACACTACAGACATTGATAGGGTAATTGACAATTATCGGTACAAGGACAAGCATCAGTAGCTTAATGGTTAAGGAGTCGGCCTAAAGATCGTGAGGTTCCACGTTCGATTCTGGCCATTACACTACCTACGTGAACCCACTCCAAGCACAAGCTATTTAACTTAGTTGGAGGAGGGAAAATTAATAATTTCGGTTCTAATATTCAATTTTTTTTTTATATTGCAATTGGTACTTACTCTTATCTGACACACCGCCACTGTACAAAGTAATCACACATAGTCACTTTATCTTATATTTTTCTATAATAACACACTCTATACACACAAGAACACCTGCTGCAAACCGTTATACAACTAAAATAGTAATTGTTTATCTTTGTAGGAAAATGTGTTGACAGCAGGAAATACTTATGTAGTTAATGTTTATAATGGTAAACGTTCTTAAACAATACTAACTGTGCATGTGACTTCACCTGCATGAAATATTATTCGCCCGCATAAGATATAAATATATTTCGCGGAACTTTTTCGGAAATAAGTAGCCTAGTTATAGCAGACACACAAAAAATAAGAAATTGCGGTTTTGTTATAGCTATCACCCATGTATTCATATACATTATATAAAGCTGTTATTTTAACGTTACAAACAGACACTCTTTATTTACTTGTATAGATGTATAGATGAGTGTGTCATTCCGCGGTTATTTGCACCCACTTATGTAACAGAAAAGGAGACACAAACAGAACAAGTTATAGTATAAATGTTCGAATTTTAAACTTTTATTTAAAGGTTTATTTAGTAACAGTTACTCATATTTTGCCTCGGGGCGCAGCGGTAGCATGTACAACTGCTGAGCCTGGCAGTGAATGAGGACCTGGGCCTTGATTCTGCTAAAGCAAAACCATTGTCATACCACCGAAACTGATTAAAATCTATTTAAATTTAAACTTCAAAGCAATACAGTTTAAGTTATAAATTAAAAACCTTTTTACAGAGTGAATAAAAAGTGTTATCAAACTCTTTTCATTTCATTTTGGACTTTGAATAGAAATAAAGTCTATAATTTAATGACATTTTTTACACATTTGACATAGTAGAATCGAGCCTGGCAGTGTCTCTTTCAAACAAGTACTACTATTCTCAGAAAAGCAATTAGAGTTTTAATACATGCCAAGTTTTATCGAGTTCCTATCAGAAAACGTTCACCAAACACCATTGGGACCTGGTTTCGATTGCCATGTGGGATTAAGATTTTTGTTAAGAAATTCACAGTAGAAATATGGATACTAGTGAACAGGCTTAGGAATACAGTTTGCGTGAAGTGGTCTTCAGTGATAAACAGACTAAACTGGCGTTTGTAATATAAAAAAATAGAATTTTTCATAATTGCCACAACTACAGAAGAGTACAAGCTCTGCTTACATCAAGTTAGTATAAAAAAATATTTAGAAAAATCTTGGAAAAAAAACATGCTTTCATGGAAATTCACATTAGGATATATTTAAAACATTCTTTAAAGAAGACGAAATTAAAAATAAATTACGTTTAAAGGGTGCTTTAAAAAAATATACCACTTAGGTGGCAAATAACAACGGTCCAGTGATGGAAAGTGGTTGTCGTGGACGTGTGCAAACACCAGGGGCGTCACACTCGCGCCGCTGACCCTGTAAAATCCTTCTACTGCCCTTCTTAAAGAACCCATATTGTAGTCGCTTGGGAAAACCATGGTAGGTAGTTCATTCCACAGCTTAAGCGTGCGGGGCATGAAATTCCTATCATACCTAACTGTGCGAATTGTTTCAAGTCGCAATGTATGGGGGTGGATTCCCCACCTGTGGCGAGAGACATATTGTGGTTTGTAATTGACTGCTTTGTTCACTACATATGAAACAAACTTTAACATATAGACATTTACATTTCCATAAACTCACGCTTATATCCCCGAAGGGTTAGGCAGAGGTGCTAGCACCCACATTTCGCAAGTTTATGTTTAGGCCCCAATGTTATAAGTGGCGAGACTATTGCCATTAACCGGGCATTAACATATAGACGAAGTCAATAAAAGCGTATTAAAAATAATACTTACAATTTTATCACCACGGTCGTAAAATAAAAACTCTCACTCATGTTCAGAACCACAACAGTACAATATTTGTTACGAGAGGTAAACTAAACGTACACTGTAATATTACGTAATTGGTGTATTACAAGCGACTTCCGAACGCAAACTGTCCTACATGATTCATTGCAGTCTGGCTAATGTCTCGTAACTGTTACAACAAACACTAATAAGTGGAAGGACACGAGCGTTTGTTTAGCCAACTTGTTTTTAGACAACAATCATCAACTATTATATTATGCACTTGTTATAGACAGAAATCTGCGAAATAAAAATAAACTTCTTATTCCAAAGTTAGTGCTTCATTTAAGGGGAAGGTATACGCTTCTATAATAAATTGCCTGAAACGGTAATAAATTTAAATCATTTATAAAGACCACCTTGTGTAAAAAAAGAATACTATAGAACAGACGATTACCTGAAAGAAAAAAATTAAGGCTTGAGCATGGTGCAGGCCCCTCCTTAAATACTTTTATTACGGCATAATATGTATGTATTAGGCACGCGATTTTTTTTTGTACTTTACTTAGGTTAATAATTTTATTATAAGGGGGTTTTCTTTTTTATAAAGTTTTCTTTTATAAGTATACTTTTTAATGATCTTGACACGAGATCATTAAAAAGTATACTGTAAGTGTGACCCTAGAGTGTATGGAATGGAATGGAAGGGGGACTCCCTTGTCCGCACTTAGCCTCCCTTTTGGGCCATTGTGCGTGTGGAGTACTGGCTAGAGTAGCCAGCCTAGCTCCGCCCAGAAGCGCAGAAGCTTACTGGGGGCTTCACAGGCTTCGCGGAGCGACCTCACTGTACCGAGGATTTGTGATCGTTGGTAGGCTACTGCCTCACATTCCAGTACTACGTGGGCGGCTGTTTCCTCGGCAGCAAAACATCCCCTGCAAAGGGGACTGTCCGTGACACCAATGGTGTATAGGTGCTTGTGGAGGGGGCTGTGGCCCGTTATAGTCCCCATTATTGTTCTTAGACTTGTTCTGTCTAGTTTTAGGAGACGTTTCGTGAGTCGTTTGTTTACTGATGGCATAACCACTTTTGACTGCTTGCAGTCGGTGGCTTGTGTCCATCTTTGGTTATGTAGTTCCGCGGATCTCTCGCGTGTCCAAGTGCGGAGTTGCGAGAAAGGGATTGGTAGCAATGGTAGCGGGCCATCGACGCTCATACCAGAGCCTCTCTTCGCAAGTTCGTCCGCGGCATCATTGCCGTAGGACCCGCTATGCCCCTTTATCCATTGCAGCGTTACTGCATTTGGGGTGGATAGCCTGTTCAGGGCTGTTTGGCACTCCGCTACTAGTGTGCTGTTGGTCATTTGCTGTTCCAGCGCTTGCAAAACTGCTATGCTGTCGGTTAGGAATCTTATATTTAAGCCCTTCACCTTCAGTTCGCTTATTGCTGTCGCAGCAGTTGTTATGGCAACACATTCGCATTGAAAGATCGAGCTGTGCTTGCCTAGTGGTAGGTGGATGTTCAAGCCAAGGTCTAGGGAGTGTACGCCGGCTCCTGAGCCATTTTTTGTTTTGGAGCCGTCAGTGTATACGCGTACCTCTCCAATACCGGAGTAGTCCTTTTCCTCGGCCTGTTTTGTTATTTGGTATTTTTTGTTCCAGAAATATTGTTTAAAAGTTCTATCGCAGGGGGCGGCCATCAGTGGCCGATGTTTTAGGGCTCGTCCAAGGATTGTGGTATGGGGACTGTCGTAATAGTTGCCCCAGAGTCCCAGGTGCCACAATCTAATAGCGTTGATGGTGGTCTCCTGTTGGATGAACAGGTCAAGCGGTACTATGTTGAGGGCAATCTCCATAGCAGCGGTAGGAGTGGTTTTCATGCATCCACAGATTGATGAGCAGGCCAGCCTCTGGAAGGATTTTAGCCTGGCAATCACGGTAGACAGCTCTGTTCGAGTCCACCATACTAAAGCCCCATAGGCTAGCATGGGTCTGATCACTGCTGTGTATAGCCACAGAATTATTTTGGGTGAGAGTCCCCATGTAGTGCCCATCATTCTTTTGCATTGGTAAAAGGCTATTGTGCACCTGTTCAGCTTGTGTTCAAGGTGTTTGTTCCAGAGCAATTTGCTGTCGAGAATAACCCCTAGGTATTTGACTTCTTCCCTAAGTGTTAGTTCGGTTGCAAAGAGTTTTGGGAGCTTGTATGGGCCCAGTACTCTTCGGTTTGTGAACATTATTAGTTCCGTTTTCTGGGGGTTGACCGATAGGTCGTGCTTTTCACACCAGCTTTCGATTATTAACCCTAGAGTGTAAGTAATGGTGACCCTCTTTTTTGGGACTTTGCCTTCAGCTTACCAGCAGGCAAGGCGAAGTCTAATTGACGTGTCCTATATAAAAAAAAAACATACATTAAAGGAAAGATCGCGTGTACAAATCCCGCCTGGACCGTTTAAATTTTTTCTATCTTAATCAATAATAATTGTTTTTTCTTTAAACGATAACACTACTCTCTTACGTTTTGTCATTTTTACCCGACTGCCAAGGAAGGGTTATGATAGTCGTACGTATTTCGTTAAATATGTAGACATGACATACACGTCAGAGCGAAGCAACAATTGCTAATTCACTGAAGCTTGCATAAGTTCGACTTGTACGGTCTTATTACAAAAAACGGAATTAAGTCAGGTTTAAACCTGAACTATAAAGTCTAGGCTTAATCTCAAGACCACGGTCTAAACTTCTCCTTATTACAAAAGCTGAATAATCCGTAGACTACTTAGTACCATAATTTAAACCTTGACTTAAATAAAACCACAGATTACTCAAACTATTGTTCGTTCATTATGATACCATTCAATCGCAACGTTCCGTTTCCTTAGAAAACAAAAATTATCTGACATCATTAATAAATAATATATACTAAAAATGGTGAAAAAAAGATTTAGATAATACATTTTCATTAAATTCAATTTTATGAATAATAGTTGTACTTTATTTTATAATAAAATATCATTTTGATGCCTTTATTTAGCAATCATTGTTATGTATGATATTGGAAGATCTATGGACGTGAAATGGAACGAACTTTTCCGTTCGCGCTGACTTGGTATCAAATTTTTCCCAATTTTTATACCTACTTTAAAATATATTTATTGCAAGTTATTTAAAACGCTTAGTAAACCTATACTTTTGCATAAAAAGCTTCTTCAGATAGTTCAATAAAGGGGTTTACTGGAATACGATGTCTGTTAGGTAAGCGTGGTATGTTCAATGACTCCACGATATTAATATCTGCGATATCCATCAGATCAACTGCGTCAATATCCATTACGAGCATAGTATTATAAGAAAGTAAACGAATTTATCTGACGCTAACCGGCTAAGTTCAAAATATAAAAAAAAAAAAAAAAAAAATAATAGACGTAAATATTGATATTGACGCGCATATATTCGAACTAGTTTGTGCAATGGTGTATCAAAGTAATCGGTTGCAGTTTCTGTTATGTGTTGTTTATATACCTCCTAATAGCAGTGAAAACGATTATTTGTTATTATTCAAAATTTTTGAAGACTTGTGTAATAAGTACAAAGATATTTTAATAATAGGGGACTTTAACTTGCATTCGTGTTCGTTAAATGTTATTAATTATTATGAATACTTTATAACGTACTGTGGATTTACTCAGAGTAGCAATATAGGTAATAAAAATGATAGACAGTTAGACTTAGTGTTGAGTACATTCGCGGACAGTCGGGAAGTGAGTGTGCGAGTGGCGGCGGCGCCGTTGGTGCGGGTGGATGGGCATCACCCACCGCTGGAGGTGTCGGTGAGGTCAAGCGGTCACCGCTTGTCACCGAGTAATGATGGTTCACAGATGGACTCCGAGGCCAGTGCGCAGAGATCATCAGGTTGGAATTTTAATAAAGCCAATTTCTTATCACTATATTCACAACTTGCGTCTGTTGATTGGACTAGTATTTACAATTTTAACTTAGAAACGAGTTTAGATTATTATTATAGCAAAATTAATTCAATAGTAGATGACTGTGTTCCAAGAAAAAAGCGAAGTAGTGTACACTCGAGGTACTGTTACCCCGAGTGGTACACTATGGAAATAATTCGCGACATAAAAAAGAAGGCAAACCTTCATAAAAAATATAAGGCGACAGGCACTAGGGCTGATTACGGGGTGTTTGCTGCATATCGAACAAAGGTGAAAAATATGATAGCACTGGCACGGGAACAGTATCAGAGCAGGGTTCAGAGTCAACTGCAAAGCGACCCAAAAACTTTTTGGAGTTTTATTAATTCTAAAAGGGGTAGTAGAAGTTCGCAAACCATAATGAAAGACGGCATAGCTTTGAATTCAGAGGAGTGTGCGGGAGCTTTCGCGGAGTATTTTTATTCCGTGTACAGTAAAAGGCGGCCCGAGCTGAGCGTGGACAGGGCGGTCATGGAGGCGAGTGCCATGAGCGGAACCGACGCGGCGCGGGTACATATAGACAAGTTAGATTTGAAGGAAGTGCTAAGGGCGCTTCAGCAGTTGAAACCAAAAAAGTCGATTGGGCCTGATGGTATACCACCCTACATTTATAGAGATTGTCGATATGTACTCGCGGAGCCATTACTTCATATCTATAATTTGTGTCTGCAAACAGCGGCATTCCCCGACATATGGAAGATCACCCGTGTTGTGCCAGTGCCAAAAACGAGATCAGGTAGGAGGGTGGAAGAGTATAGGCCAGTGGCCGTGTTGTCCACTCCCGCTAAGGTGTTTGAGTCGGTTATTCAAAAACGTGTTCTAGCGCAGGTAAACCCGCAACTCACAGAAGCTCAGCACGGATTTCGACCGTTTCGAAGCACCACCAGTAACCTCCTGAGCTACATGAATGATCTAGTTCCGGCGGTGGACGGGGGAGTGCAAGTTGACACCGCTTATTTTGACTTCCGAAAAGCATTTGACGTAGTAGATAATGACGTGTTATTGAGAAAGTTAGCTGGTGTTGGCTTCACTCCACATCTGCTGAGCTTCTTTGGCAGTTACATGGCAGATAGGCGGCAGTATGTCGAGTACGCTGGATTCGTGTCACAGCCATATAATACCTGGTCAGGCGTTAGTCAGGGCAGTAATCTAGGACCTTTGGAGTTCATCATTATGATCAATGATTTGCCCAAAGTGATAAGGGATTCAAAGTGTTTGTTGTTTGCAGACGACTTAAAACTGTACCGAAGTATCGGAAGGGTGGATGACTGTGAAAAATTGCAGAGGGATATCAATAGGGTAGTGTCTTGGAGTAAGAGAAATAATCTACACTTTAACACCTCCAAGTGTCTTACTATCACATTCTCTCGAGCGAAGGCTCCAATTCTACACAATTACAATATCGAGGGAGATCCGCTGGTCCGGGTTACAGAAGTGCGTGATCTAGGGGTTCATTTTGACGTGCAGCTGACGTTTCGTGATCACATCATTGAAATATGTAAAAAAGCATTTAGAAATCTGGGTTTTATATTGCGAACAGTGAAGGATTTTACTAGTATCAGGGCAATAATCACCTTATATAATGCGCTTGTTAGAAGTCAACTGGAATGTAATGCAGTCATCTGGAGCCCACATGAAATTAAATATAGTCTCATGTTGGAGCGCGTTCAAAATAAATTTGTTCGATACTTGTATTTCAAATATTATGGGGTTTACCCTTTTTACCCCTTAATGTATCCAACACTGTTCGTACTGGGTATGGTCGGGTACAGTGAGCTAAGGGTTAGGAGAGAGCTTGCGTTGGCCATATACCTACTGAAGGTTATACGTGGAAAGATCCAAAATCCGGCCATACTCGAGAGTATCAATCTATGCGTCCCAGACGGATACGTGGGGAGGCGCCGGAGGCCACAACTGCTGCAAGTGCCGAGCGCGCGCACCAACCTGCTGAGGGAGGCGCCGCTGACCCGAGCCCTCCGGACACTCAACGTCATTTCAATAAATATTGACCTGTTTAGTTGCTCTCTGAGGGAATTCACAGATACCGCTTTAACAATTATATGCTATAAGTAAAGATGTAATTAAATTGCCTACTCTGTTGTATTAGGGTAACCTGTAAAAATAGATGTAGATGAGAGAATAAATAAATAAATAAATAAATAAAAAAATGGCAAGTTTGACATATTATTATTGTGATTTACACTTTAGACCAACTTTAAACTAGGGGTCACGCAGGTTTATCTTTAGACCAGAGATAGTCCATGGTTTAGTAATAAAACCCTTTTTGTAATAAAAATTTCTTTAGACCATGGTCTAAAAACGATTTAAACCTGGTTTTAGAGTTAGTCCGTGTTTTGTAATAAGACCGGTAGGGTTTTATTATATTTGGTCGCGGTTGGTATACCTTGGGACACATATCTTGGCCCGAAGTAGGGGGGGTGACAAACGTAGCCCTAGTGCGCCGGGATTGTTTAATAATAATCTATGACGGCCTCTGTGGCGTAGCGGTAGAATGTTCGACTGCTACGCAGGAGGCGCGTGTTCGATTCCCGCTCAGTGCAAATATTTGTATGAATATGTATATTTGCATTGGTCTGGGAGTTTCTGTATAACTGAGAGCCGAATAATAGAGTTTCTACACTTTCCACTGTACTGTATAGCATATCATCTTCAACAGTTGACATGTGTTTATGTAATGATACCGCAGTTAAAGAACGCTTACGCAATTTGTTGAGTTAAGAAGTATTAAGGAACGTTTACGCTATGACTTAAAAGGTTTCGGTTACATTTTGCAGATAGTCGGCAGTAATATATATAACACTAGCTGTTGTCCGCGGCTCCGCCCGCGTGGATGTCGGTTATCGCATAGTGTGGAGTCAATGCTATTGAGCATAAAAAAAATCTAAAATAAATTAGCCTACGTTACTCCTTCTTACATCATCAAAGTCTAAGCCCGATCAGTTTAAAATTGACAAAGTTTCATACAATCTTTCATCTCCTATTTTATCCCCTTAGGGGTAGAATTAATCAAAATCCTGTCTTAGCGGATGCCTACGTCATAACATCTACCTGCATGCCATATTTCAGCCCGATCCGTCCAGTGGTTTGGGCTGTGCGTTGATAGATCACTATGTCAGTCAGTCACCTTTGAGTTATATATATTTAGATTATATACATATATATATATAACATTATATCGCGGCAGCCTAGTGGTATGGGTAATGGACTGTTGAGACGAGGTCTCGTGTTCGATCCCAAGTTTTACCATGGCACACACCAATGACTTATCGATGCTTTTCGAAGTTATGTGTGTATTTATCGCAGGTTTATAAGTGCCCGGTTAATGGCAATAGGCTCGCCACCTATATTGAGACCTAAACATAAACTGGCGAAAAGTGGGTGCTGCTAGCACCTCTGCCTACCCCTTCGGGGATATAGGCGTGAGTTTATGTATATGTATGTATGTTTATTTATCTTGGATGTACGGGGTCCACCAAGTCGGTACACATACTGATTTACGATGAGGCTCTGTTACAGACTGCTCATAGGCTCCCTATCAGTTGGGGGTCAGACTGAAGTCACTCCCGTACAAGCCAAAATACACCAAATTAGAATGCGAATTTAAAGCTCAGACCTTGACACCGGAATTGGCGCTCAGACGAGAACAGAAAGTACCCTGGAAGAAATCGGCGTTAGAAATTAGTGGCTTTATGCCACTCATTGTAAATACAACTATACAGAGGCTGCTACTTATGTATGCGGAATCTGGGATTCCAATAACTTTTAAACGCAATGTCTGACCTCCATGCACATATTCGTTCTTTTTTTAAATACTGGCCGCTAATATTTTTTTTCTTATATACGTTAGTGTTTTGTTTTTGTTGGGTTTAAAATGTCATATCGCTGCTAAAATGGAACTCACTCGTGAAAATATTCGTGCTATGATTTATTACGATTTTCGACGTGGTTTAACGCAACAACAGTGCGTAGATCAATTAACTTCGACTTTTGGTGGTGAAGCTCCATCAAAAATGACTGTGTATCACTGGTTTAGTGAGTTTAATCGCGGGCGGAGTAAGCTCACGGACGAAGTTAAAGAAGGTCGCCCGAAATCGGTGGTTGTGCCACAAAATATTGAAGCTGTGCGAAAACTAATAATGCATGACCGTCATGTTACGTATCGCGAGATAGAGGCCAATCTGGGCATATGTATGACGAGCATTCATAGGATATTACATGAACATTTGTCTGTAAAAAAAATTTGTTCGCGTTGGTTCCCACACAACTTAACTGAGGATCAAAAAGATGCTCGCGTCGAATGGTGCAAGAAAACCTTGAAAAAATTCAACGGAGGCGACTCAAAATCTGTTTATAATATCTACACAGGTGACGAATCCTGGATCTACGCGTACGATCCCGAAACTAAACAACAATCAACAGTTTGGGTGTTTCAAAATGAGCCAAACCCTACGAAAGTGGCTCGTGCAAAAAGCACTGTTAAGCAAATGGTGGCCTGCTAATTCGGAGTGGTACACGACCATTTGTTTGCCAGAAGTATTTGAAGAAATACGCAAAAACAACCAGCGACGCAGAATCATACTTCACCATGACAATGCCAGCTGTCATACATCTCAGGAAACTACTACATACATTTTTGGATGGTCAAAAAATAGAATTAATGGGCCATCCACCCTACAGCCCTGATTTGGCTCCCAATGATTTCTATTTATTCCCAAATGTAAAGAATAAATTAATGGTCAACGATTTTCGGCCCGTGAAGATGCCGTAGACGCGTTCAAACAGCACGTTTTGGAGATACCTCAATCAGAGTGGAAAAAGTGTGTTAAAAATTGGTTTTATCGAATGCAAAAGTGCATCGATCATAGTGGAGAATACTTTGAAAAACAATAAAAGCATATTGAGCCATATGCATTTGTTTATTTTCTCTATTCCGCATACATAAGTAGCAGCCCTCGTATACTTAGGTAATTCAATACGCCTGAACCGATTCAATTTTTTCTATATGTTAATCGACTTGTATGTACATACGTCTATGCTGTGAATTTGTGATTTTTTTTTGGTGTACAAATAAAGAGGTATCTGATCTATGATCGCATTGTACATACACAATTTTATTTTTATACAATTTAGGTGGCAGTCAAAAGCACGGGCCACCTGATTGAAAGTGGTTACAGTGGCTTATGAACTTGTGCAACACCAGGGGAGTAAGACTAGTGCTGCCGACTTCGGTACTTAGTTGCGGTAATTACGTCAGGAGCTTAGTGGTTAAGGAGTCGGTCTTATGATCGGGAGGTCCCGGGTTCGAATCCTGGTCATTACACTATCGGCGTGAACCCACTCCTAGCACAAGCAATGTAACTTTGTTGGAGGGGTTGAGAGAATATTGGGAATTTCGGTTGCTAATATTCTTGTTAAAAAAAAATATAGGATAAAATAAAAAGTCACTTACTCGAAACTTGATTGACAGCCTCAGCGATGTGACATCTGAATACATGGCATCTATACACAGCGGACTCTTTAGTCTCTCCATGAGACCATGTGAAAGCGAAGCAAGAAGCAACTGGGGACCCTGCGGCGCCTCGAGCGTAGAACGATATGCGGTTGACAGCATACCTTGTCATTACGCTGTTGGAATCTGCTTGGTAGAGGCTGTGGAAAAAGTTATATATTAATGGCAATTACTACTAAGTATGGACGAGGCCTAAGTCCAGCAGTGGACTGCAATAGGTAATTTATGTATATTGTTATTTTTTATATACCACCTAAGTGGCAGACAAGCACACGGCCCCTGATGGAAAGTGGTTATCATTGCCTATGAACACCAGAGGAGTCATACTCGCGCTGCCGACCCTATAAGCACAGAGCTTCTGTGATGTCAGTGTAGAAGCCTTTAGTCTTTCCACTGACAGTACAAACTCTCCAGTGAGCTCTAGTTACTGTTAGAGGAAGGAGGATTTTCGGGAGGAATGGCGGACATTAGGAGAGGCCTATGTCTAGCTGTGTAGACTGCAATAGGCTTATTGATTGATGTATACTGGTAAGCCACTTCCACTGCAAAAGTGTAAAGAGTGATAAATGATAAGCGGAAAGGAGTCCTTTTAAACAAAACAGGTTTGCATTCCCATCAACAAAGAGTTATGTCTGTGCCGTCAGAGTAGAAGACAAAGCAGTACAAAGCTTTGGTCGTCTCACCAACAGAGCAAAAACTCTCCAGTGAGCTACATGATGTGGAGCAAAATAAAATAACTTTCCTTAAAATTATGTACTTAATCAATTAATATTATTTATCGAGGTCTTCATTTCCGGAATACTTGTCAGTCAACCACACATCAAAACAATCAGTTCGTCTTATCAAAATGTAACCACTAATAACTATCACTACAGAAATCAGTCTGTGAGCGATTCGATAAGATTCTCAATTCAGTTTTTCTTTATGCGAGTAGCGGCTAGTATCCCTAGATATACTAGCCGTGATATCGTGCGAATTCGAGCGAATGACGAGGCCCTGACGTGGATTTTTTTATTTTATAGCACTTAGGTGACAGACAAACGCGCGGCCTACCTGATGGAAAGTGGATACCGTGACCTATGAACGTGTGCAAAACCAAGGGAGTCACACTAGCGCTGCCAACCCTGTAAGTGCAAAGTTTCTGTGCCGTCAGTGTAGAAGACAAAGCAGGACAAGCCTTTTGGTCTTCCCACTGACAGCACCAAAAACTCTCCAGGGAGCTCTGGCTACCCTAATCACCGCCGGGAACACAACACTAGGTTATTATGGCAGCGTTATTCTGAAGGGCGGAGGTACTTCCTCAGTCGGTCTGCTCAATTGGACGGATATACCGTCGTGTCCTACTACCCCGACCACACTGGCCGATGTGATGTAACATTGTTCTAGATAGTCCTACATATCCTCATCGTTAGCTCCAGAAGCATGTTCTGATAGACTATAAATGTACTTACACGACAAGTCCCTGCGAGCATACAGGTATGGATATCGACACAGCAATCCCGTCTCTACTCTCTGGCATAGAGCTGAGTTCCTTCATGATGCGTTGTATGTCCCCCTCAGACTTGGGGTCCGATATGTTTTGCGCCCCCAGGTAGCTCACACCGCTGAACACCGTGCACTCTTGGTCTACGTCTGAAACTGATAAAATGTAATTTAGTAATCTATTTATAAATAAAATTCTTCGTATCTGCAAAAGTAAAAAACTAAATTTCATAGGTGTTGATCCTTAGATGGTTTAGTGGACGACACAATGCGGGAGGTGGCGGTGCAATTGGATTGTAGGATCTTTTTTACGAATTTATTCATGGACCAAGCTGAGAACCGGGCCGCTAGTTGTATTAGTGCTACAAGGAAGCTCATAAAATAGAACAGACCAAACCAATAGTTTGGTTTAGTCTCTAGGACCCCTTCTATAAACATCATCTGAATCCAAACTATCCTCACTTACAAGCTTGTACATCTACCGAACAGACAAGGCTCTGGCGCTAGATTTCCCCTCGTAGTTGGTAGGTCAAACGGTAGTCGCTCACGTATTAACCTATCATTGTCTCTGCTTACCTATCTACCCCGGCGGGAAATAGGTGTGAACATATGTATGTATGTATAAATTAGTAAGCGGTCTCCAGCCGTCTCAACCCTACGACGCAATCGAAATCATCACTTAGATAATTATGAATCAGAACTTAACATACATAACATAAACTCACGCCTATATCCCCAAAGGGGTAGGCAGAGGTGCTAGCACCCACATTTCGCCAGTTTATGTTTAGGTCACAATGTAATATGTGACGAGCCTATTGCCATTAACCGGGCAGTTATAAACCTGCGAAAAATATACACATAACTTCGAAAAGTCATTGGTGTGTGCCATGGTAAAACCTGGGATCGAACCGGAGACCTCGTCTCAACAGTCCATTACCCGTACCACTAGGCTACCGCGGTTACATTTTTTATTTTTTTGTTTTATATGCTTGGTTATAAATCAGACCAAGATCAATATCCTCACCTTCATCATCACTTTCTATAGGCTTCATGTGATCATGTTTCTCTGTTGGTGATGGTGTGGACGTGTCAGCGGCGGCTGAACTGTCCATCAGCTCATAGAATTTGGAGCCGCCGACCAAACGGAAAGCATCCTGGAACAAAATTAAAAATATTTTAATATACGGCACTATTTTCAGTAAATTTCTCATTAGTTCAGGACTGGTTCACATGATGATCGAAGCGCAAGGACAGTCAACTGCTGAAAAATAACATCGCTATGGCACTCGGTTTTATATGTTAAAACGACAGCATTTTTGTACAGACTGAGAATTAATAACAATTAAGTATTTAAAACGGAAAAATCATCATCCTAGACAGGACTTGAATAAGACCTGTTTCCAGTTCTAGGTGGAATACCAACTCATATCCAATTGAGCTACGTGGATATGTCCTGGATATTTGAAATTTCATTCAAATAAAGTATCACGTCCAGTCCAGTGTCCAGTAACGGTGGTTGATATGAAGAAGAGTACATATGATTCTGAACTATCCTTTTTTCCAAAGCCTGAACGATAACATACTGACGATAATTGAAAAAAGCATGCCGAGGTTGTTCCGGTATTTTAAAATGAAGTGTGCAGGCAAGTCAGGGTGCGTAGGTCAGAAGCTGTATTAAGTATGTATCTTTCAATTTTGGACCAAAAAATGTATGAAGAGTGAATTATGTCCTTTGTGAGAAACTAATGTCACATGAAATACTTGAGTGTTTTATTTGACAAGACCACTGGTATCTTAAATTCTACAGATTTGGTGTAACAAATCACAAAACAATGTTAACTATCCACCATAAAAACAAAGCTACAAAAAAAGGTAAAGCTAATTTCGGACGATCAGGTACCATTTATTTTCAATTTTGAGGATATAGTCCGTCCAGTGTCGGACGTCGACGGTGCATTTGTGTGTATTATTGAATGTATTACATTCACGCTGTGGAAGCAGTATCATACAAAAAGTGATATTTATGTAATAGTGATAGTACAGATAATATAATATAATTCTTGTGATAGTTATGTTTCTGATCTAAAAGGAAAAGCATTTCTTTTTTAAATATTCCATAATGACGTAGATAACTTATAAATACCCCTCCATCTAAACTAAACGGTCTCGATACAATACCAGCGAAAACTGATAAAAAATACACTTAAGTAGCTACATTATTTATCCTAATTAATATGTGAATCGAAAATTTTGGATCACTTTTTACGAAAATTGCGGGCACGTAAGAAGGTGAGATTTGGCATATTGATAGTGCATAAGTGTGGTCAACTTGATAATAAATAATATTACTTGTCTATAAGTCTTACATACTGAAATACATTGGCTCTTTTTTTAAATAAAATCTCAAGATAAAAAAAATGAAGTAATTTGCCTTGGTGAAATCTTAGATTATGGAAGTTTATGGCAATAGACCTTTAAATATGTAATGTTCAAAATTATATTATTCTAATTAATTATGGCTGAATTTGTGCACATGGCGACCGCTAGTTGTATTTATTAAGTATTTAATTATCTATAAGTCTACAAGTACATACAGCCTTCTTTATACTAATATTTTAAAGCTGAAGAGTATATCTGTTTGGTTGAACTCCCTCTCTCTCTCTTTCTCTCTCCGAAACTAGGTCTTCTTCATCCTAGCGTTTATCCCAGTCGCAACCAAAGCTGTTCCAAAAACAAAATGTGCAACATTCATGATACCCTATTGCCAAAAAGTTTGCTATTTAGCTGCCATTTCCTGCCCTTCTACATTACACACATTACGCCATTTCTTTTCAGAAACTCCACAAGGCATAAGTTAGACAAGGCAAGTAATGTGTTTACAACAATGGGCACGGGTATTTCATAAAAAAGGCATTTACCTGTGTTGGGTTCGATAGTCATTGTTAGGATAGTTTCCGAACAAATGTCAATCTTGTAATATCTTCAAATGTGGAATCTTTTGGACTGAATGTGCATGACTTCGAAAATGTCTTGCACTAATTTGGCTGTACGCAATATCTTGTCGGTTGGTAATTTTTTTTAATACTGGCCATACTTGGGTATAAATAATGGGTGATCATCTACCTGTCCTGGGTATTATTCATTACTTATACACAGGGCAGGTAGATGATCACCCATTATAAATATGTTATTTGCCTATTGGCAATGCTTTGTCATGAAAAACATCTTTTAACCTGATTGCAAGACAGAGAGGGTCCAGAAATAGTAATCTTTGAAGATAGCGAGGGGTTCCTATAACACGATTCCTGCCGGCTTGCTCTGTAAAGGGTGGGCATGATAGAGATGTTTAAATTGTTTATACTATAATAAATAATGTACATAATGCCTTATCTAAAAATAAACGTATCTAGAATTCAGTACTATCTGAAATTCTATAATTTAAAATTTAGTCCAAAAAATCCATGTAATAAGCTCTGCTTAGTCAAATCTAGGTGACACTTTGTATCATGTCCTATAAAATAAATTAATTTTTAAATTTAAAATATTCTTTCATAAATCTCACCAAAATTTTTTTTTGTGAATACTAATGGTAAATAGTGTAACACCCGTAGAGAGGACTTCTTCCTATCTTTTCAACTGATTACTTGGAATTTCTTACTAACTCAGACTGATTAACTCCTTTTCGATATCTATCTTATTTTTTTTATACCACTTAGGTGGCAGACAAGGACACAGCCCACCTGATGGAAAGTGGTTACCGTGGCCTATGGACGTGTACGCTGTGTGACACCAGAGAAGGGTCGCGCTGCCGACCCTGTAAGCACAGAGTCTCTGTGCCGTCAGTGTGGAGGACAAAGCAGGTCTAGCCTTTAGTCATCCCACTCTGACAGCACAAATTCTCCAGTGAGCTCTGGCTACCCTACTCACCGCTGGGAACACAACACGAAGTTATTATAACCGCGGTATTCTGTAGTATCTCTTCGTATACCATATTTCAAGTGCTTCTGATTCATCAGTATGCCATATACTCAAAAGTTTTTAAAGAGTACACGACCGATACTTTTTTTTTATGAAAAACTGAAAAGCAAGGTATTTTTTTCCTTGTGTGATTAAATTTTTCAAACCAGTATATATATTTTCCTTGTTATTAATGACATTATAACACTTGAATGAAATTTTAAGCATTTAGTATGCCAACTATTCAAAATTAATTAAGATAGAAAAACCTTCGCCGTAGGACGGCGTAGGTTAAATGTATGGAAGAATTTGGATGGTTTCGGGCGAAAGTTCAGTGGCTTAGTAGTCGGAGCGTTCCCCCATTAAGGGAGTGATAGCGGTTTCGAATCCCGCCTGGACCGTTTAAATTTTTGCTATCTTAATCGAATATATCACTTATTCCATATTTAAGTATCACAAATTAAAAAATCGACGATATATTATACCTTGCCATCTCTCTAGACACTAAATGAGCATAGCTTGTGATATGGACTTTAGTATGCGTAAACATAGAATAATTACATGCGTTTTGTTTTTGTAAATGCATACCTACATACATAATTATGCATAAAAAAACAACCACCCACTGAGGATGACATCCACGAGACGCAAGACCATTGTTCACATATATCATGTACCTATATTATTTATTGTCAGTTAGGTGTATAATGTTTAGCAAGCACAGTATTCTGAAGAAACATTTTATAGGTCGATGCAGGCTAAGAAGTACACGCCATTTTAGTGAAGCTAAGAAGCTCACCACACACATACTCGAAGCTGTTCTGCTGGAGCTGGACACCCGTTGGAATTCACGGATTCGAACGGTTGCCTCTACCTGGGTATCACTGATCACTTTGTTTTTTATGATGGGTTGTTTCCCATCTAGATTGCATCCCATTTAGAGTATAACAGTGAAGAGTTCCTGAGTACTAACCCGCTGCTTTTCAAATGCTCAAACTAAGTGCAATTTAAAAAAAAATGAATATAGAATATCAATAAACATTGGTTACGTAATCCCCTTAAATGAAATATATAAAATAAAAATTCGTTTATTTCCTCACCAGAGCAGAATAAAATACTGATTACATTGTTCTATTAGAAATTGCTAAGGTTCACACAGTAGAAATGATTTACAGCAAACTAGTTTGCTACCCCAGTCAGTAGGTAAGTATACCCTGCTAGTCAAAAGGTAAGTATACCATTTATTGTAAAATTTGTCCTGAAAGCAGAAGTTTGTAACGTTACCTATATTTTTAGTCCAACGAGAATGATGAACCTATTTTTGAAGGATCCTTCATTGCTGAATATATCTATCCAGGTCTTTAGCAATAAATTAGCCATATTTCTAACGATATCCGCGTAGGAATTATTCTAACAATGTTTCATTAGTAAAAAGAGAGCATGAATGATAAGGACAAATCCTGTCACGCCTGTGTATGGGCCAACCATAAGTATGGGTTTGAGACTCGGATTGCTGCAATACCAAGTCACATATTATATTTATTTTGTCTGTAAAATATACTACTGTATTAAGTGTAATGAAATAATAGATAGGAAAAGCCTTGCATATTATGTAGGATATTACAATCGTATTAAACCTACCTTTTCCACGATTTGAGAATATCTGTTATGTCCGAGCGTCATAATTGTTGTAACACAAACTATGTTAACAAAACTTAGCAATCTTTATAGTCCTGAAACCATGTTGATGAGTTTCAATTAATAAACAATATTGTTATATTTGACACGAGTGCCCACCACGAATAGAATATTAAACTGTATGAGGTACCTCCCAATGAATCATGCGACCGCAGTAAGCATCGCTACCCATATATATAATATTAATATGTAAATGCGGTAGGTATATAAACTTATCTATAATACTGCATAACTCGTCTGTACGTCCATAATATTAAAATTGGAATAGGTTATTTAAATATTAGAGTTTATTGAGCCCATTTTCATGTTTTAATCTTTCTGTCGGTTTTAAGTTTGAATACGATACAAATCGGCATGATAATTTTTTTTTAATTTTTTGCACGTCAACATCTGGCAATAACAACATGATTTCACCCTGCCTGATGATAAGTTGTAAGTAAAATAAAAAGTAGGCCATCATGCTAAAACAATCTCTGTAAGGCTAAATCGATAATTCGACAGCCTTGAGAGAGGCTTTTTCACCCCCCGTTCAAAGCACGGAGTTGTAGCAGAAGTGCTTATGATGCCACAATAAAATCTCAGATTCTTTTTGTCCCTGGCACCGTGCAGGGAGTGGCTACAATTACCGGCACAAAACTAATACGAATTGGTGACATTAAGAAAATCATCATCACCCAGTATACCTATATTTTAAGTGAGATTAGTCAGCTATTCTTTTTGTATATCACTTAGGTGTCAGACAACTACACGGCCCACCTGTTGGGAAGTGATTACCGTGACCTATGGACGAGTGTAACACTAGGAGCGTTACACTTGTGCTGCTACAGCGATGTGACAGGTAGAGCACGAATTAGCAAAATTGAGGATATGACGTGATCCTAACAAAGAAAAGTTACTCGTTCTTGTGTAAGTAAGCACGCGGGATAGCGCTTGTATAATATACTTCTTCACATAAGAGTTGTCGGTTTGCAGTATCAGTTATATAAAGTAAATATTTCTAACTTTTAGCGACTTTTGAGGGAAGATTAGATTACATTCTAAGAAGCCATACATGGCAAATGGGGACAGTCGAAATAAGGGCTGCCTTCAGAAGGATACAAAGATACCAAAGAAAAATACAAAGTTAGAAAGAAACTACAGTTGTGAAATAATGTATTACTACATTTTAAACAACTTTTTAGGCCGTTACTTTGTTAGGGCACGCTGAGACAGTGGCGGTAAGACCCATCATGGGGGCCTGGCTTGATAAGCCTCTCGTACCGGCTGATGCAGATGATCACCGGACACTATCCAGAATGAAGAAGGATCCAACGCCTCCGAGTCATCACTGTGACGCAGGTGAGGACACGGGGCTACACACACTGACTGAATGTCTGGTGTGGGAGATGCCGAGACGGGTACTTGTGACGACTCTAGGGATGGGCGTTCTCTCACCCAGAACGTCGTTGCTCACAGTGATGGTGCAGAGCGCAAGTGCGCGAGCTGCCGCCTCCGCCTTCTGTTTGGAAGTGATCGATCTCCGTCCTCCAAGAGCGCAAGCCTGGGGGTGACAGGTGGAGTACCCTAGCAGAAGCAAGCCGAGACGGTGGCGCGATGAGCGGACCCCGTCCCTCTCCCCTTTTTCTAGGGAAAGATGGAGACGACGTAGTCCCACATCCGAGGGGGCCTCTATGACTCTGGGTCAGTCGGGTGCACGGGGAATATGCCAAAGTCGCTCCGAGTCAAACATAACCTGATTTCCGCACGTTAAAAAAAAGGCTATTACTAGTTGAAAAGAACAATTTTATGTAATGTAGTTTCGTTTCAAAGTCGTACATATAGTAAAAATCTGATTTGATTTAAATTATTTGAAGAACGTGAAGCATGTACACTCTATCACAAAATTAAAAATAAATCAGGCAAGTAAATTTATTATTATCAAAATTTTAAAACTTTAGTTAGGCATTTCCTATCACATAATACACTGTGGGACATTAAAAACTAACATGCAAAAAGTTTTAAACAAAAGAATTTAAAAAATATATTTAGGGTGTGTTTAAGAGCAGGTAATTGGTGTAAAACATCTACTGAGGGTAAGTCCAACATGACAATATACATCCAACATAACCACCCTTGTACTCAATTCCAATTTTAAATTAAAAATGTGCCTGATCATTAAATTAATATCGATGCTTCACATCTGCCAAGGGGATACCCGGGATACCCAGCAGATGTGACGGTCACTTATTTCTGCGCGACTTTTCTACGATTTCTAGAGATATATGTATTATGAATAGAGAAATATACGAGAGAAGGTGTTCAATAATTGCTGTTTTCAGTATGATGGGAGAAATGCTTAATATATTTTAATTTATACATATGGAACCTATTCATAAGTAATTCAAATAATTCAAACAAATAATAAGTATATATGTATTTACAAAAAAAAGTATTTAAGTTTGTTTATTAGCACTCTAGATTCCATAACACAAGCTAGTTAGCTATGTTCACCATGGATCTAGATAGCGTTGTGTGGAATGTTGTAGAATCTTTATTATCATATTATATTAAAAAACACCCACTAATGGTATGTCAAAGTTACGTGTCAGATTTATCCAGACCAAAGAATCTGCAGATGTTCTGCACTCGGGATTGTAGGGCTTGTGCTTTACAGTGCAGCAATGTACATAAAACAAAACAATTGAAGGAGAAGCAAAAGAGCGAACTGCGAGCTTTGGATGCAACTGGGATTGGCGCTCGGGTGAAAACATTATAGTATTCGATTTTTAAATTGTTAATATACTTAGGGCATGTATGCCTTAGCTTTTTCACTTTTGAGGAGCCTTGAAAATTACAAAGTCAGACATAGCATTTATTCCATTTACCTTTAAAAATCACAATTATGCAATATAACAGTAAATGTCCTAACGTGGCGCTTGTACCATACGAGGTCTTACCAATTTCATATCTGTCTAGGAGAGATACCCAGTAGATGGTCACTATATTTTGCATGTGTATTTTCACGAAAATTTCTATTATGATGATTAAGATGAAACCCGTATCGGCAACATACGGCGAGAAGCACTAGAGCAGGCAAGGAAATCATTGGCGAAAAGAAATCAATGTGAAACAAAATATGCGTCTTATACTTAACCTTCACCTATATTGAAGTCGGTCAAGTGAACAATAGCTCAAATAGCATTGTACTTCATGCTTAATACAGCTATTACCGCTATTACATAATAGGAATTCACCGTAGCTCCTTTACCGCCGTAGCGCACTGTTATCAAATAGATAAAAAGCATTTATATAAATAAAATCCGTAGTATTGTTATAAAACCGATATTACCTTCCCTTTCACGACGACAGTAGTCGCCATGTCCTTCGCGTTATTAGTAAACGTTAGCCGTTGTTTACATATTCACTACAAATTACAACCAAGTTCATTGGCATATTTGAACAGCACTTCACAACTATATCACTGCACTT
The DNA here is from genome assembly GCA_963662185.1 of Eilema griseolum. Taxonomy (NCBI): domain Eukaryota; kingdom Metazoa; phylum Arthropoda; class Insecta; order Lepidoptera; family Erebidae; genus Eilema; species Eilema griseolum. Next base: position 7,449,949 of record OY759232.1, read on the forward strand.
ATTTACAGTCTACCTTATCTGACACACACTGATAAAGATATTGGGGATATTGTAGCGATTTTTAATTGTTTTTCAAATATGTAATTGATACAAATAAAATCTTATATATCTCATTGTTTAAATTGTAATTCGTTAATTTTAGTTGATACTTACGAGTTAAAATAGACAAAGAGAGTGACTTTTATAGTGAGTATGGAAATATTATTAAATAAAAAAATCTATTTTTAATTTGTTTTGTATGAAAAGGTAATAAAGCTATTATTGCAGTGTTAAAAGTATACTACTTATTCAACCAGAATTATTGATATTTTTTAAGAGTGGATGCATACCCAAACCGTAAACATGAAAAACAAAACTGATAACAGTGATAACACACAATATTAATATTTTTTTTAAAACCGCGATAAATGCTTTATATTACGATTTTTCACCAGCATGTTATAGAATGCCTTCACATAAACATTTAGAACGCGAGTATGTGGCCGAGGTGACCGTCCACGACGTCCACGCGCTTATAACAAGCTTAATGAACGCACAATGGGTTGAAACCAAAACAACCCGGACATAATTATCGTACATGAACTGAACACTGATTGTAATGACGACCATATGAGTAATAATACTTTAAATGCAACAACGCATCACAGAAATGGTAAAAAAGAGGTTCTTAATATACAAATGTGAGTTATTCTTGTTCGAAGTCAATCTGTAGGTATGTATCTATAAATATACATGTTGATGGACGTGTAAGGACATTTAAAAAAATATTTAAAACAAGAAAAATATTCGTTCGAAATATAAATTCCTTGAATTTATTATAGAATCAAAGAATCAATTTCATTTATTCAGTTTAGGCACATAGAGAGCACATACGTTAAAATTTTACAATTTAGTATGTCAAGAAATTATATAAAAATATTAAATAATGTAAAAACATACCATTGGAAAATGATTCTTTCGCTGGTTCGGTAGGTTAGTTCTACTGAGAAGATACCAGCGAGAAACTCAGCGAACTATTATAGAGCTAGATTATTTTTCTTTTTTAAATTTGCTTTAGTTTACAATTTATTTTGTGCGAGCAAGCAAGAGACTTATGTTGACCACGCATTTACATCATTAAGATACTCATCTACTTTATAGTAACCTTTACTCATTAAAGTTTTTTTCACTTCAATTTTTTAACTAATTCATAATTATACAAAGGTTTGAGACTTTTCGCGATTAAATCATGAAACTTACTATTTCTGCCGACGTTTCGGATGCGTTGCAGCACCCGTGGTCACTTGACTAGTACTTACATATTGTGGTAGCACAAACAATGGCGTCAATCTCATGCTTTTCATGGATTTTATTTGACAAATCTAGGTATTTTAAAACGTTTACTTTTGCGTTTCACAACCGACTACTTCAGGTGTTACCTATATAACTGTTAGAATTGGAAACTGTTATCGTTCCGATCAAAGAAAAGACGTAAAATGACGACAACACATTACACGTATTCTATGTGCGTCAATGCTGAAATAACTACTTCAAAATAGCTTATCTAAATCGATTAACGGTAGCTAATTATTTGGTAAATGTTATATATAGGATAAAATGCGAAATTAAACAGCAGGTACTACTTTTTCTTTTTTTTACGTGTGCATAGTCCCCCCGGATACCTCCCCACCGGAGCCGGTGGAAGAGGTTATGTCGGACTCGAACCGACTAAAACGCACGCCGCCTGTGGGTCGTTTTGGTTGCCGAAGGTGAGGTTGCAAGGCATATCCCTCGCACTCCGGCCGACCCAGGGCCATCTCTCACGATCTGGCCCTCTTCTCGGGTGTGGGGACTACAGAGTCCCCAACTCGTCCCCGAAAACGGGGAGGCGCGCCAGGCGCGCTACCGCCGCGGCCTGCTTCTGCCAGGGTGACAGGCGGCTCCACCTGTCACCCCCAGGCCGGCGCTCATGGGGGGCGGAGGTCGTTCATCGACCTCACAGCAGGTACTACTACACTACAATGACTGACTACTACAAAAATGTATTACTAACTAGCTATTCCCCATGGCACTGCCCGCTTGAATATCGATTATTGCGACTAAACATAACCTCTGTCCTTTCCCAATGTCTAATCTACCTCTGTACCACATTTCATTAAAACCGGCTCAATGGTTACTATCGCATTCGTAATATTAGTACAGAGTATAAATAATATGCTCTACTCAATTTCACTTAATTACAAGTATTTATTAGATTTTTCCCACCATAGTATAGGTATTTAAACTATCATGGTCACTCACATCAGTATCAAAATAATCGGGATATTTACCATGTTTCATTGTTTTGAGTTTCCGATATTTCGGCGCTGTTGCAAGCACCATGATCACGGAGGAACTGGAGTAGTGGCGGTGAACAGAGAAAAAGATTTTTCTTGAAGTAATTATATCGATCTACCCTCTTTCGAGTTCTTTTACTACGCGTATCTGCACTACCCACCATAGATTTAATCATTAACCCACGGGTAATTTTATTTGCCCGGGACTACGACTGGCAGCAAACATACGTTTATAGTGTCACCAAACTAAACGCACATATTAACTAAGGTGATAGTAAAGTAGGCTAATTTGTGGAGAGATTGAACAGTATCTAATACGGTTTACAAGTATTACATCCAGGCTATCTACGACGTTGAAGTAATCGAGTCATAGAATTATCAGATCAATAGCTACATCTAATAGTTGCGTAATCCATCTAATAGTTTCACTTTAAAAACCATTGCCACTACTATATGTTTAATTGAAATACAAATTGTAGTACAGGTTACATTCCAATGCACAGATTCCTTTAGTTCTAAAATCCAAATCCTAAATAGCCAATGATATAAATTAACCTTGTCCTTTTCAAACTGGATACAGTTATTTCCAGTCGCTATATCTACGTACCGTTCTAGTAGAAAATGTGTAATAATATCGAAATATGTATGTATACAATTTCAGTACGTAGAATAAAAAAAACTGTTTACTGAATTAAACCGAGGTTAAATGCTAATATGCGCGGAAGACAAAAAATGGTACAAGTAACTTTGTATTCAAAATTATAGTTCACAGGAGGGGAACAGAGTGTAAACTTAACAGATAAAAAAACTATTGTTTCTATTTATCAGTGATTAATCATGTTTTTTCTGGGGTAACCGAAACAACACCCTGTACCTGTTTGTGAATTCTAACAAACTTTAGGTCTTCCACAATATACTAAGAACACCATTTCACTATGTTTTTGCAGCTTGACACTCGTAGGTATTTCACGCTGTCTTTGTTTTTCTAATGTCACTAGGTCAATGGCCTAGTTTACTACGGGCGAAAGGTCGTAAAGCAGACCTTTACAGGAAATATATCCTAGCCTAGGTGTATGGCGCAACATAGTTTTATTTTGTATTCCACTTTAATCTGCGAACGGTCCTATTTTTTTATTATATGGTCAGCGGCAATGTGGGAAAAAGGATCTTTCCGTCACTAATCTAACTCGATCATGTGGTTCTTTTTTAGCGCCTTCGTGTACATAGGTAGTTTATTTTATTTTATTTACTTTATTCATATGTTCTACAGCCGGGAAGTTTGGATGCATAGCTATTCGCTGTTTGTAGGTGGCTGAGAATATCTTTATTTCAGCGCTGACTGTATTTATTTTGAGCTCTTTATGCAGTTCACTATTCCTCAGGAACCATAAAGCATTTGCCAAATTTCTCAAAATGCCATTCTGAGCTCTCTGTATAATTGCGGCATTAGATTTGCATGCGGATCCCAAGAGCTGGATGCCATATATTCAGACAGGCTTCAGTATGACCTTACAAAGGAGTTTGTTGTCTATACTCAGTACTGAGATTCTTTCCAGCCACCAATGGAGAAGTTGTCTGTCTGCTATATTAGTTATAGTCCCGGTTTCATCCGAGGCGTTCATGCCGGGCGGCGCGGCGTCCGGTATCCTGTATCCAGGGTATGTTTGACCGAACTAACTAATATGGCAAACAGAACAGCTCATTTGGGCTTGATATTTTCAAGCCCGAATGCGCTTTGCACGCAACCGAGAAATTGCTAAGAAGAAACTGGTGATAGACAGTGTGTAATATGTACCTAGTTCAGAGTCATCAATAAATGGTTCGTAATCAGTGGTACGGTTAACTACCACGTCACTTCCATTTTATGAGTAATAAACCGTATCGATAAACGACTAAACCAATTACCTACAGTTCAGGAAATTCCTTACATAAGAAGTATGGAACAGGTACTTTCTATAATAAATGACCCATTTCATGTTATGGGAGCACATAACCAATTTATTGTTAGGCACTGAACTATTGTCAAAATCGTTTGTAGTATTCATATTGGACCGGTCGCCATTGTAATGACGCCTGTGTTCCATTGATTTTCGGTTCAGTAATTGCTGTAAAAAACACACAGTTTTTTATATACGGACTACCAGATGGAATGTGTTTACCGTAGCCTATGGACGTGTGCAATACCAGGAGTTTCACACTCGTGCTGCCGACTGACTGTATTTGATTGATGATGCTTTAAACCTAGTTAATCTTTATTTTAAGATGAAGTAACAGCCCAATTTGATCTTTTCGATGGGCGTATTTCGAAATGATAAACAGTTCTAGCTTTTCTATGAGATTAGTACCTTGCGATAGCCTAATAAATGGAAGTTATGTATTTGGAAAGCTTACTATTTCATCTAATTGGTAATAATAGAATATATTGGGGTCACACAGTTGCAAATAAATTACGCTTACCGCGATCGTTACTATGGTTTCAGAGATAAGATACCGTCTTAAAGATCACCACAACGTCATTAAATCACCGTTTTCAAGAACATATCCCGTAACTAACCGTTAAAGTGATGTATTCTAGAAAATAAGCAATAGTTGTTATTTATGATACAAGTGTGGTATGACCAAACCTCACGTGTGTCATACGACGTTTTTCAACGCACTTACGAGTAAAAAAACAAATGTTATGGTTATTAATGTTTAATTATTAAAACAATTACTAAATGAACAGTTATTAAAATGATAGTTGACAGTCTCTTTTATGTTTCTCTTTTTTAAAAAAATAGTGTTATTTTTAGTTTTTTTTTATACCACTTGGTTGGCACGACCACACTTACCTTACCACACGGCCCACCTGATGGAAAGTGGTTACCGGGACTTAGATAGACTTAGATTACCTATGGACGTGTGCAACGCAAAGGGAGTCACACTCGCGCTGCCAACCCTGTAAACACAAGAGTTTCTGTGCCGTCAGTGTAAAAGATAAAGCAGGACAAGCTTTTGGTCTTCCCACTGACAGTACAAAATCTCTCCAGTGAGCTTTGGATACCCTACTCACCGCCGGAAACACAACACGAGGTTATTATGGCCGTGGTATACTGTAGAGCGGAGGTACTTCCCCAGTCGGACTGCTCAATTGGACGGATCGTATCTAAGTCAAAACTTTTTTCCGAAATTTAAAAATAAAACTATAACCCAGTTAAGTTAAGAGCAAATAGAATGCATAAATAATATCTTTCAGCGAGGTACAAACATAATTTGATGGAAATAAAATTAAACACTAGTGCGATCAAGAAAAAAAATCACAAGAGTAAAAGCCATGTGATAAAAACCAATTTATGAGCAAAGGTTTTAAAAAAAAAATATGATAGCACATGAAAACAACAACTTCTAAAACACCAGAATTTTCGAAGATCTATGATATGATTTGTAACGAAGACATATCTAGTGGAGTACCGATCTAATATTTAGCACACTCTGTATATACACTCTGTATCAGTATGATAATACATACACTCTCAAAAATATAGGAAAAGTATACCATAATTCAATTACAACACGGTGCCACCCCAGGACATTCCCAATTCGGAATTGACACTGACCTGTCTCACTCCGCACTTAATAAATAATGTTAATGAAATCAGTCACGTGTCACTACACTACACGTTATTAATATGCGCACTTTTCTGCTTATATAACAAATAATTGTATTATATCACTATGTATGAACATAAATATACGATAAGCTATATCTATTGTATAATATTTTGTTGCTTAACGATTAATAAATAATAGATCTTTTCTTTGCCGCACCACCAAGACCTGGAATTCATTACCAGCACACGTGTTTCCTTCTTCCTACAGTCCCGGGGCCTTTAAGCGGGGCGTGAAAAAGCATCTGATGAGGCCGTCAAGCTGAGTGCCACCATTGTAGCACTTAGTGTTTGTAATGGTGACCCTCTTTCCTGAGACTTTGCCCTTAGCTTACCATCAGGCGAGGTGAGGTCAAGTTGGCGTGTCCTATATAAAAAAAAAAAATATCTTCGCTCGATTTAGGGTAGACTGCCACTTGCTACGATCCTGACATATCTATTTCACTTCTTCTACTTTCATAATAGTTTTGATATAGCATACAAGCAAGCCTATTGAATTGTGATTATTTTAGCCTAGGGTTTCCTAGACTTTGGCCTAGGTCAATGTTTACGTTTCCCATTCAACCTAGCCACGTCAATCAGTTTCGTCAATCTTCTCTACTCCATTCTCTCTGCGTGTCCGAACCATTTAAACATTAACGGTACTGTTGTAGAAATTATCGCATTTTATGCAATAGAAAAAAAAAATATTTTCCTTATAATAATATTTATGACAAGCCTGGTAGCGCGTTATAATTTTTTTTGCAGACAAATTGTACTTTATTACTGGTAGTGAAAGTAGCTATTTCTTTAACTATAATCCAGAAGTGAAACCTGTCTATGAAATGCTATCATAAACGAATACGGTCACTTACCGCTTACTTCAACTAATAATTACATTCTGTGAACACTTATCAGAAACATTCCATATATGTTCATTCTAATTACTTCTGTAATAATGTCATTACAGTGTCATCATCTATACCAAAGTACCACTTGTTTACAATTAAAATAACAATGCAATGTGAGTATACTACGAATTAAAAAAATTATAGGAGGTAGGACACGACGGTATTTCCGTTCCAATTGAGCAGTCCGACTGGGGAAGTACCTCCACCATGCAGGATACCACGGCTATAATAACATCGTGTTGTGTTCCCGGCGGTGAGTAGGGTAGCCAGAGCTCATTGGAGAGTTTTTGTGCTGTCAGTGGGAAGACTAAAGGCTTGTCCTGATTTTGTGTTCTGCACTGACGGCACAAAAAATCTCTGTTCTTACAGGGTAGGCAGCACGGGCGTGACTCCCATGGTGTTGCACACGTTCATAGGTCACGGTAACCACTTTCCATCAGGTGAGCCGTGTGCTTGTCTGCCACCTAAGTTGTATAAATCAAACAATTGTTCAGTAACTTTTTGTAGCTGTCATACAATGAATTCCATGGATACCCAAGACGGTGCGAAGTGAAGGACATAAAACTGGCACGCGGACCCCGGGTTCCGAGGTGATAACTTCATTTTCCGAGGAGATATTTCGGGACAGGACGTCTTTATGATGTTAATGATACAGATAATATTACAAAAACTATGCTTGAAACAGATAGTTTCTGCATCCTATTTCATGATTTATTATTCTTTTCTTCTTCCAAATTCACGCCTCACAAATATTTCCTCACGGTGATGTAATATTTGTTCAGAGTGCCTAGTGTGAGTTTTCCCACTTGCCTAATCGATTGCACTATCACTATCTTAGCAAACAAAAAAAATACCAAGTGAGTATCCTGACGTACATGCCGAGTTAACTAATTTAGCGAATATACCCGTGGTGCGTCCGTGTGTCCCACTTGCTATTTTAACGGTCAAATGAACAGACGAAGACGTACGCACGTTGCGCATACGCACTATCGCTGTACGTTAGTTATATTTTATATGCACTTTAGCAACCCATAAAAACGCATCTACGTACAACACGGTGTGACGAACAATGTTGTTTAATTATAGGCAATATTGTAAATAATTAACTCATTAGCAATATTTTAGTTGCCTAGGCGATAAAAAAAACAACGGCAAATTTAAACTTTTCAAAGAAATGAGTGATCCCTCTGGGACGAGGATTATTTTCATGAGAGCACTAATCTCGGTTGTATCCAAAACTTGCACTTAGGAGCACGTGATCCCAATTTGTAACAATACATACAAAACTATTCTTCAGTCATCTGTGCCTCACGGTATCCAGTTAACTGGCAAGGACACGTCATGTTCATTGACATTTATTAAGTGACGACCTACTAAGGTTAAGAGAGAGAGGTCTGGAGTGAATTTAGGTCACAAGTTAGTGCTGGCACTTCACCATATTAAGATTCAATTATTTGTTAATACAAGAATAGCTCACTTTAGAGCTCGGTTTCCTACTTTTGGTCTTGGTTATGTTTTATCTTGACTTTAAGGGAGCAACCCCCCACAGTGAGTTAAGAGTACAGTAGGAAGACAAGCATCCAGTTCCGGCAGGTTTCATCAGACCAAGCGAAGACCTGCCGCCAGGACATCACGTCCAGTGCTTACTTAATTTTTTTAAATCGTCTGCGGAACCAAGTTGGCCGCTACAGGGAAAACATGGCAAAATGTTCCTTTATAGACTTTATAGACCGGTCGTAAGAATCCTGTGGCTGCGATTGTGGGGCCCAATCCCAGTCCATGTCACATTTGCTCTCCTGCTTCCTGTGCCTCTTCACCTGTATTACTGACGACTTTTGTAGAGCAACAGAAAAGCAGCTCTGTTGCAGTGGCCAAGTTTTAGGAAAACAAAATCACAACTGAATTAATATTTTGTTCTGTCAAAGGAAATCCACATACCGCGCGATGCAGGAATATCATGCGAGGATCTATTGTACAGTAACAACCTACTACAAATTTGTATAGAAACACCCAATATCAAGATATATGACTTTGAGCTATTGTTTTCTTTTGTTTCTTCGACTTGTCAAATTGTCTACACCCCTCCTGGCAAGCATTGGGGAGAAAAAAAAGGTTGGTATGTCGGATATGAATTTTAAAATGTATTATTCAGTTTGTAAGCGACGCATGATTTTATGCCCCATTTAAATGAATTCGGGGTTATAAAAAAAAGGAAGCGTGTCACCCAAATATGGAGCCAACATTACACTTTCGAACCAATCGGATCTGTATTTCCATTTTTGTCGCACGATATATAACTGGAATGATCTATCCGTACTCGTATTCCCTTCTTCTTACAACCCCGGGTTATTGCCGTCAATCTAACGAGCCTAGTTAGGAACCACCATTTTAAGAACGTCAAAATATGGAACTGTGATCCATATCTTTTAGATTTCCCCCTAGCTTCTTGACTCCAATCCAACTGACTCCACCCCACTGGATGTTCATTGACTGATTGTATATTAAAAAAAGATCAATATTTAGCTTTGAATCTATTTGACTATTGGGAAGACAATTTGGTTATTATTTTGTGTTAACTCATCGTCATCTTATAGGTAACATTCTACATTAGACCTTTCTTTCTACCATTCTTAGATTTTTCCTTCTGGAGGTTGAATTCGCAAAATGTTGAAACCCCAAAGAGTTGAATACGCAAAATGTTGAAACCCCAAAGAGTTGAATACGCAAAATGTTGGATCCCACAATGTTGAATCCAACATTCAACAAAAAATGTACAAATGTCTAGCGAGGATGGTCTAACGTAAGATCGATGACGTGTCTTCGTAACAGACGTTGGAGCGAGAAGCTTCACGCTGCAGACCGTAGTGGTGGCCACGGACACCAGTGATTTCGGGTGGAATGTAGTGTCGCTGATACGATTGCCGCTAAGTACTAATATTTCTATGCATGAAAATGTTGGTATGAGTTTACAAAAAAAAAAAATTCTGTGTGTTTATCCGCCTTCTAGAATTCACATGAAAAGCTCTGCTTAAGTTTAGATAGCATTGTGAGGTTTGCCTCAGAATATCTGTTTTATACGTAGTCCTTTGAATAGTAACGTCCTGACTTCGACTTTATCTGTGTACCTACTGCAAGGGCCTTTACAAATATAATTACGATGATAATTTTATAATTACACACGTATATAGAGAACCACTATCTCTTAACAATACAGTACTGAACAAATTCTAAGGATAGTAAAATCTAGAATATTTAATTACGTCATTATAAAAAGGTAGGTTGGTACAACAAGACTATATAACGTTTTGACCGGACTTCTATGTAATCATGTCATCAATGCCAGGTTCAAACTTTTTTTTTATACCACTTAGGTGGCAGACAAGCGCACGACCCACCTGATGGAAGTGGTTACCGTGGCCTATGGACGTGTGTAACACCAGAGAAGCCACACTCGCAGGTTGTACTTACAATAAAAGAGAGTTCTATGTAAATATTTTGCATTTAAGTGGGTTTAGCGCTGCCTGCTGTTCTCGACCGCAGGTGAACCCAATAAATTCATATTTTATATAGTTTTTATTATATACCTTTATGATTCGCAGCAAATAATTTCTGTAGAAGTGCTGTTTGGTGCTTCATATTCATAAGTGATTAGAGATATTCTTATAATCAACTAACAAAAATTTAAAAGATTTTAGTTGGTTCGTTTTCTTTTAAAGCTAAGCTGTGATAGTTTTTTTTTTAATTTGAAAAATCGTGCTCGAGTAATAAAACAACTGAATTTTTTGGATTTCAATTTAACAATATAAAACGTTAAATGACTGACTAATTTGTTTTATTGAGCTATGAAGATCGGAGAACATGGCGCACATTGAGAGAGCCCTATGTCCAGCAGTGTACTGCGGTGGGCTAATTGATTTATTGATTTGATTGATTGAGCTATGAAGAAAATTCATCCATATTAAACTTAAAAAAACAAAATGTCAAGTGCAACTAGACTCCACCAGCAGCACCTGTTCACAAGCATGATGCAAGAGCCATTCATCGAGAGCCTAGACACATCACTGACGGACTGACGGATAAAATCGTTCACAATAATCGTACAAATTTCAATCACTTCCATTCAACCGAAAATGATACTAAACTTTCTATTTATTTTAATCTATTACGCATGATAGTCCTATAAATCGAGACACAGATATACATACATACAGGCGACGCTTATAAAAGTGTGCAGTTGGGCATATAATAAATGCACTTTATCATGATGAAATGAGGTAATTGTTCTACATGAACTAATATACACTCGAGAGCAATGAATCCGGGTCACTTAAAGAATCCTAAAAATCTCGGAAACTAAAAATGCTAGGTTAATGCAATAAATTGTATTTAATAGACAATGTAATACTCCTTAAATGAAGGTATTAAAACTTCTTAGTTATTGTAAAGTTATATCATAAAAAAATCAAATTTGAAAAAGGGCCACTTTCGAAGATGGAACTACGAAATTACAGCATTTGGTGTTGCTTTTGTTTGTAATCTGTCATTTATGTGGGTACATAAACCATGTTGATAGTGCTCTATATTCATTAATCAAGCTGAAATTATGTCGCTTACGCCTGAAGAATGCACCAGAATACTTACAATGCTGGAAACCGGCCGGAGTCAGCGCGATACAGCCAGGACTGTCGGTGTGTCGCTGTCAACAGTACAAAGAGTTCTCCGACGTTACGAAGAAACTGGTTCTAACCTACGCAGACCAGGAACGGGCAGAACCAGGTGTACCACAGCACGAGAAGACCGATACTTGGTGAACACCATGCTTCGAAATCGCTTTCTCACAGGAACTGAACTCACCAATCAGTTTCGACGCCTCGGAGGAAGTAACCCAAGTGCATGGACAGTAAGACGTCGGCTTGCTGAATCTAACTTAAAACCCCTTAGACCTGCAAACGGCCCTAAACTGGAGCGTGGGCATCGTATTTCGAGACTAAGTTATGCCCAGAGCCACGTAAATTGGAGTATTGAAGATTGGTCAAAAGTTATGTTCTCCGACGAATCAAAATTTATGCTCTACAAGCACGATGGAAGACACAGAGTGTATCGAAGACCAGGGGAAAGATTCAAGCAAGCATGCATCGAAGAAAAAGTAGCCTACGGTGGTGGGTCTGTACTTGTGTGGGCCGGAATTTCTTCTGAAAGTCGCACAGAGCTGGTGATCATAGAAAACGGCTCTTTAACTAGCGTAAGATATGTGGAAGAAATCCTCAATGATCACGTTGGTCCATTTATGGTCAATTTAGGTGAGGATGCTATATTTATGCATGACAATGCCAGACCTCATACAGGTAGGATTGTGAATGACTACCTTCAAGAGATGAACATTACTCGTATGGAGTGGCCAGCGCGCAGCCCGGATATCAACCCGATCGAGCATGCTTGGGACGAGCTAGGCAGATGCGTAAAACAACGAAACCCTCCCCCAATCACGCTTCGTGAGCTCAAAATTGCTCTCACAGAGGAATGGGAGAATATTCCCCAAAATCGTATAAGGAACTTGGTGTACAGCATGCCAAACCGCGTAAACGCAGTAATGGAAGCACGAGGAGGCAATACGAAGTATTAAAATTCAAGAAAATCGTAATAAAGTTCAAAAATTTCATGTTTCCTATTTTTGTTTTAAGGAGAGATCAGCAGTTTTTTTCTTTATGTAATTTTGTGTTAATAAAATGTATGGTGACTCATATTTTTTTTACTTTCATTTAAGGAGTATTACATTGTCTATTAAATACAATTTATTGCATTAACCTATCATTTTTAGTTTCCGAGATTTTTAACATTCTTTAAGTGACCCGGATTCATTGCTCTCGAGTGTAGCAACTGGCCTTGCTGTTAACAATTTTCTCTAGCATTGAATATGCTTTGATATGCTATAAAATAATATGTTCATAATAAATTAGTAGGGACAAGGTTTACAAGTCTATATTGTATATGGCAGTGAATTAAGTAGTGTAAGTCTTCTTTGACTTATATCATTCCAGCTTGTTAAATTTTTGTCAACCCAGTACAGAGCCACAATAGTGTAAGTATTAATAATACTGTTTATACCTTTATACCTATAGCTTTTCCAAAAGGTCTTTCTCTTTCTCACAAATGTGCATAAAAACGCTAATTAAAATTCAAGAAGTGCTAGTACAAGACAATATTAATTAGAATTAAAAAAATAAAAAATAAATATAAATTAAAAAATTGTTTATTTCTCACCACAAACCAATAAATTCAAAATATGACACAAAAGGATTACTGTACGCACATTGGGTTATGGATCGCTGGTGCCTGTGGTAGGTAATAAATACCTGAATTACAGGTCACCAGAATTAGAAGGTTAGAAGGTCAGAATTAGACCACTGCTGGACAAACCACACCCATAAGATGATTTGTGGAAATAGATTATGACATATATGCCGCTGGTGTCACATCACTCCCATGGCCATACCATACCCAAGACATACAAGTAAATACAAAACCGGCCTCTGTGGTAAGATCCTCATATATGTAACTTGGGTTAATGGTCATGACACACAGGGACACATTGTGGGTGGTGACCCCATTGAAAATAATAATCATAATGATTCTTTCTCTCCATGATCCTGAATAAGATTATGTGGATGGTTTCACAAGATAGTAAAATGAAATAATACACAATTATAGGAGGTGGTAGGTAGTATCTGCTTACCCCACTGGGAAAAAGGTGTGACTGTATGTACGTACAATCACATAGCTTTGAATGTTATAAAAATAACTCAGTGTATTGCATTGTATGCAGTTACACAACACTACACACATTGTAGACAATAGATGATTGGCTCAATGTGTGTAGCAAATATGTACAGTGCAACAATATAATACAAGACTTTTGAATACTAACGTAACAGCCTCAAAACGTCATTCAATTAACAACAATTGTGAATCAGTCAGTTCAATGTGCAGCATTTTGGAACTATTTAAGTCATGCACTGATAACTTGAAAGATTGAACAAAAATTCTAATCCTAATTAATTAAAAGGCTCTTGTAGTGTCTATTTTTTTATTTTTTTATTTTAATAGTGGATTGCATTCTTGGCCTAAAGTTTAATAAATTATGCTTTGTTTCAATTGTAATTTCTCTGACTATATTCTGAGTATAATGAAGCAGGCTGTTATATTAAAATATAACAGACTGCTTCATTTTAGAGGTTTCTTCAATATGATTTGATGCAATGTTGTCCGAATTAAAAACATTATTATTTTAAGTTCCCTAACACCATGGAAATTCTCATGGTGCAACATGAGTGTACTTTTTAGTACAATTATATTGTATGTGTATTTCTTAATATTTAACAACTACGAGTTTTTCAGTTACTAATTTTGTTATGTGACTATGTTATGACAATAGATTCTCCATTTGCACCCATACAAAACTTATTAATCAAAATAATAATACAACCTGTATAAGGTGTAACATAATTAACTCTCAGAACTCGGTATGAAGTGGACATTTTAGAAAATTACTGCTCATACATAATTTAAATTTAAATATAATTTAAATAATAATTATATTAAGTTCAATAGTAGTAGAGTGTAGTTTAGTAATGTTGAGGGGTTTGTTTGTGTTGGAATGTAAATGATACATTAAGTTACTAGTAATATAATAATCTCAAGCACTCACCGGTTCACTCATTGTGTTATTTGGTACTGCAGCTCCATCGACATCACCCATTTTATCTTCTGTATCACTTTCCACCTCAAAGATTACGTTATAAAGATCTAATCCTTCAGGGACGTTGGCTACAATATTAGCTTCTGGTCTTATTGTCAGTTCTTGGGATATAAGCTGACTGCGGCTAATACGAAGAAAGCTTTGTGTTTCAGATATGGCCTAAAATAATAGATGTGATTTAATTTAGATTAAAATACAGGTATTTAAATATTTACTTCTCTAAATGCATACAGATGCTCGATAATATTTTTTTAATGATCATGAAAGAGACGTCTTTATGCTAGAAAGTTAGTAATGTCTGCTTTAGCTAACTAAAAAGGCTGAAAGCTATAAAGTGGATATTAACTAAAATGTTATATGACTGTTTATTAACTTTATACATTAATAATACAGTTGAAACCGGACATAGCGACATTGAAGGGACCTCACAATGAATTAATAAATGCTATATTTAACAGTTGTTATAAACAATACTAAAATTCATTTCTCAAATAAAACTCCACTTTGTTCTTAATATGAATATTTTTTTGCTTCTTTATTTTAAACATTTTGTGCTATTTGTTAAATTTATTTCAAGATTTCTTTATTATTATCAAAATTCAACTCTTACATATATACATACATACATACATATATTATTAAAAAGTAAAAAAGTCTATTGGAATTTTAACAGAGATATTAGGTTTACATAGCATTATTAAATACAAAAAATGATACTCTTGAAAAATGGTAAAATACATGCATTTCATCATAAAAATTAAGTGTTCAAGGCTGGCCATTCACACAATAATGTGGAAACAATCAAATAAAAATTAGGTGGTAACTACTACTATCTTGTTATCTTGATAGTACATGTATGATAGCATGGTTCATTATTACTATTGATGACAATTCTATTGATATTAAGTACATTAAAAAACTGTATATAACATTGTGTGATGGGAAAATAAACTAATTCAAAAAGTAATATTTTTTTTATAAATAGGCACTAACTAATAATGTGGATAACATTTTTCTAATTCAAACATATATAAAATTCATAATTGGTTAGCAGACCAAACAAAAACTCGTTACAATCTAAACATAAATAATACTCAATTCATTTTCGAATCGTTTGGTTCTAAACAAATATTCATTATCTCATTCTATTTCGACTATCCTGTTCTAGCGTGCAAACTTACACACGGACCGATGAAATACCGACTAAAAACTAACAGTGTGTACTTACGTCGCTCAAAATGTCTTCCAAATCGCTACATACATTCGACGAGAATACGGGCGTCTCAGTCGGTGAACCTTCAATGAAAAATTCTACATCAACCGTGTCCAATCCCTGGTTTCTGCTATATCCATTTAACTCCATACCTGCGCGCTGTTGGAAAATAATCAAAGAAGTCTTTAGTTAATAAACACTACATTTATGCACTAAGACTTATGTATAAAAACACAATGTTATTATAAATACTACAACACGTGGTAATGCCAGCTTACCCATTGAATTTTAGGTCCTCTTTCGAGAACAAAACATTTTAGTAAAAAACTTTATCTTTCAATTTTATCATGCAAAATTATTAAAATCTGCGGCAGGTATTTACCGATAGATGATTGATTGAAGAAAACAAAACGTCAAATTAAAAATGTCAGCCGAATTAGAAAATCCGTTCCACGTAATTTTTTTCAATAAGTACATCACAAATTATATCGTTTTGAAAAAAAAAATTTGCTTATTGGAATTATAGATTATAAAAGATTGAAATTATCTTTTGATGTCGGTTCATTTGTTTCATATAAGAATATTTACGTACCTATTTAGAATACTAGGCATAGTGGCATGATTTTTATAAATCCGTTAAATAGTGAAGTGCAGAGCAAGTGTATATATGTGTGGCGTAATGCCCACGAAATTTTTTTATATTTCATGGAACTGGAGATTGGAACTGACTAATGAGAAACTGGGAAGCCGCTAGCGGTCAGCAGATGTCAATCAATTCAACAAAAATTAAGATAGCAAAGCACCCCTTCGATTTTTATTCAACATCAATTCATTCGATTTGCGTCCGATATATTCTATAATATAGAATATCGATAATAATTCGTAGATTAAATTGGATTGACTAATTACAAAATTAATCTTACTTAGGTTAGCCTTACTAATGCCGATGTTTTATAATATCATACGTACTGACAAACCGTAATTATACTGGTATTACTTGGGAGACATATCTTGGACCTAAAAGGAGCTCAAAAAGTATATGCTGTTCACCGTACGAATGAACTTTTACAAATTTTAGATTTAATCTAATCAGAGACTGCATTTAATGAGAACCTAGAAATGCTTTTCATATAAGTATTTGTAAATTAAATGTAAATTAAACTACGTAATATATAAGTAAGTAAACAAAATGATAATAAAATATAAGTATATCAATACTGTTTTATATGAACAATAAGAATAAACCTCAGACATGATGTTAATTGGTGCAAATTCGCAAAACACTCTCCGGAACGACTGCTTGGCGTTGATATTTGGTGATCCGCTCATGGCTGTAGCTGTTAAGATGAAATAAAAAAAATATGATAATTAGCTAGTGGTCGTCTTATTAATAAAGTAATTATGATACTATTATTTACGAGGAAATAATATAAGATAGCGGTTACTTTTACTTGTAGGGGCTTATGTCTGGTATAAACTATGATAAATTTATGAAATATACTTTAAATTGCATTTGAACTTAAATTTATATTTTAATTATTCCTCAATTAACTCAAATTACATAAATTTGAATTTCATTTGATAAAAGCAATACAACTAGCTAGCATCGACACCCAATTTCACCAGCATTACTCATAATACCGTTGGAATATTAAGAAAAGTATTCTGAGTTACTTCTGCTGTGCAATTCTCTAAGTATTCAGTGTCGAGCGCAGCGTTGCGCCAGCCTTGATCGAGATTGTTATTGGTCGATCTCCAGTGACGTCACCCAGTCCAACCAATGACAAAAAGAATTGCTCAACTGAATGTGATAGATTTATAAAACAAGAAGAGAAAGAATTAACAAAATAGGTTCATTAGTTTCCGAGCTTATCGAATACAAACAAACATCTTCGTTAAAATATTAGTTTATGTGTCAATAGGTGACTATACATTATAGTAGAATTTTAATAATTAAACCGCCAATGACCACGTGCACTAGGTAGGCACGGGCTAATAATGTTGCCTCCACTACAGCTGAAATGGCGAGTTTTAGTCGTTCATTTTCAATTTTATTATAATAAAAGCATAGTTTCTAATATTTACTCGAACAAATTATGTCTAAAAAATATTGCAGTTTGTTTGGGTAGCTATAGGGGTTGAGGAGGATTTTAAGAATTAGGTTCTTCTGTGTTTACTGCTTGTGATATTAAGTTATTTTAAGTTAATAACCATGAATTATCTTAATATCACACCGGTGAGGAGACAAGTCCCATATTACGTACCTTATAGATTTTTATAGCAGTTTTGTTTCCGTATTTCAGAAAATCGTAAAGAAAAAATATTTAAAATACGCGCAGAACTAGAACGATGCATACATAGACCTCAAGCTCGAGGACACGAATCTCTCTTTGCGCACACGGCACTGACAGGATCACACACAAACAAAGAATATAATCCACTCAAGAGTACCCAATACAAATGGAACATGTTAAGGACCAAGGGACTTAGGGATGGTCATTGATGGTTTTTCAGCGTGATATATCGCAATGCTGTCTCGATACATTGTGATATATCGATATTTTCAATATATCGAATAATCGATTTAACTATCTCAATATATAATAATGTGATTTCTCTACATACAATTTGTAGATGTGTCTAGTATATTAGTTACATACTCTCTGGGTGTGTCACAAAAATATGCCTAATGGTAAGGTGGGAGTTAAACGAATAAAATTGTTCAAATAGCATGAATTGTATAAAACATATTAAAGTATATTACGTAAGTATTTTAACTCATAACTATTTTATTTTTATCCCATAAGTACAATCAAGTACAGCTTATATTTAATATTATATATTTTACTATGGGTATCAAGATCACCATTCTTTGCAAAAATACTAAGTATACTAAACATTCTTAGAAAGAAAGTGGTGGTCTCCTACAGTTCACAGAATTGTTGGTTTTTCTATAATGAATTATCAATTTGAAATAATTTACCAAGCGTAGATAGTATTTGTGTAGTGAAGTGGCATCCATTGATGCCACTTCACTGCACGAATACTATATATGGCATATTGTCATAACAACAATTTGAAAAATTTAATGGGAGATATGATAGTATACAAAACGAACTTAGACTGACGAAGGCCTACATCGTACTCGCACCTACATACATCATAGGTAAAATGAAATCATTACAATTTACAAGTACCTTTCCTATCTTCATTATTAGTTTAATTTACATGACTTTACGTCTTTTTCATGCGTAAATGCCATTGGGTAGGTACCCTAGCCGGCATGCGTTGCATTGCAACTTGCTGTCCGGAGTGTTTATTAAATTTTTTTTGTATTATTAGATTAAGTAATTTTTATTTTTGGATAATAAATTACTAAGAAATCGTGACTCGTGTTATTACAATTGTTTAAAAAATAAAACAGTCTTTTCACGTGTCACGATTCAATTCTCTTGAAAAAAGAAAATCCATTTAACATTGTAATTTCCTACTGGCATTTGCCCAGCTCACATGGTATTTAGATCCCGGAACCGTAACGCCACACCAAAGCGCCACACGGCCGTACGGCTGTTACGGTTACGAGCAACCTAGTCTTAGGTGAAAAGTAGTTTATTATTCCAGACTATAGTCTATTCCGGTACCACACCCAGATCCGTCCTTCGTTCAGCCGTTAAAATGTGATTGAATAAACAATCATCATTATAAACTTTCAAATTTGTATTATTATAGTTGGATAGTATTAGTTGAATTTCAAAGTTATTCCCCCACATTCCTCATTTCATAAAATAATTTACCTTAAAGCTAAAAGTACCAATGCCCCATATTGTTCCAAAAGTAAGTAATGACCGAATGGTACATTTAATTTTCAAAAGTGAAGTTTGATTTGTCCTCAAAGTGTAATTTTTTGGTCTCTCTCTTACCTTTCTTGGATGATTAAATCGACTTATTGCGTAACCCTTCCCTTATTTTACATTTTGTTACATTAACATTGTGCATGTATCCAAACCATATTCAAACGCACTTGTTAGTTGTTTATGGTTTATTTATGTCATTGTTGGCGTCCGTTTGTAACGTCATGTCATGTTTGATTTTGAAAAATATTTACCTACTTGTACTTTGTTGTTTAAAGTGAAAAAGAGTTCTATGAACTATATTTAAAGTGATAATGGAGAATTCTATGAACGAAAGTGCAACACAGCAATCATTTCGATCTCCACCCAGGAGGCGGCGGTCAACATTCTTTGAGAGAAGAGATTCAATAGGTGCGAAGTAACGCCTTCCCATTTAGACTTAATGAGAACCCAAAAATATTGACATTTAATATTAATTCTAAGAGTGAATCAGTTACTAATTATACATATTAGTTTATTAAAATATTTTGGTGATTATTCTTTATGATTACAGTTCCACATACAAATTCAGAAAATGTTAACCCAAATACGAAAGACGTGATCATAAACGAAAGACAGACTGAAGATATTAGCAGGTACAGTACTTATCGCTTTTATGGAAGTTCCTCATTTACATAAATTCGTGTTTATTGAAACAATCTGATTATTTGCAAATAAAAATGTGAGTAGAATATTTTGATAAATAATAAGTAGCTAGTAGGTGTGTTTATCTTCATTATAAAGAATACCAGATAGTCGAAACACTGGGAAATTGAATAGATATGTATCGGGTTGCTTTGAAAATTAACCAAACCAAAAATATTAACCAAAAACGAACTTAAAACTTTGTTTGTCCCTTGGGTTCGGGGATATCTCGGCCAGATGTGTCAGTATAGAGGTATAAGGGTGAGCGTTAAATGCTAATGTTGTTGTTTTAGATACTATCAGAAACTTCTAGCTGAAAAAGAAATGTGGAAAAAGGAAGTAAATGAGAGGCGAAACAAATATCATGACTTAAGACAGTAAGTGGTTTAATTTGTTTGAAATATTATCCACCTAAATCCTTAACCTGAGTATTGTATTATAATATGAATGTTTATTTCAGGCAATATCTGATAGCAGCCAAATCTTCAAGCAGATCAAGAATATCTTATTCAGCACTATCAAACGAAGATATAGAATTCTTGAAAGCGAAACCAAATTTATCCAAACTTGTTGACTCCCAACAAAAGCTTCACAAATGTGTAACGGAAACACGAGAACTCTCTAGACGAGCTAGTGAGCTAGACAATGTGCTGTTGACAAACAGTGAGGATATCATTGCCAAGGTCACAAATTATATCTTGGAGAATAGTACAGTTGAACAATTAGAATAAAAACACAAAAATTGTACATAGTCAATATTTTGAGGATCTTGGATTCTATTGTCTTATACATGATAAATAAATCACAAATGTAATTGCCATTTTTATAGTATGACAATACTTGATTGTAGAAAGCTGTTATAGGAGCAGCATCGTAATAATAATTGTAAATATAATATCGATTAATTGTGTACATATTTAAAAAATAAAAACACTAACCATGCATAATTTTTTTTTAAATATGAAGCCTGTAAATTTTTCATTCTTTTTTATTCCATGGTGACAGACAAGCACACTGATATGAAGTTGTTACCATGGTCTATGGACGTATGTAACTTCAGGGGTGTTGCACTCATGATGCCCACCCTGAAGAAACTTTCTAATGCCCATATTGTAGTCGCTTACCATATCGGAGTACACTCCACAGCTTGACCATATGTAGGATGAAGTTCCGGTCGTAATATGTGAGGATGAATTCCCTGCGTATGGTGAGTAGTGCGATGATAGAATGTAGCTACATTGCAATCCTCACAGTTATGGCATCATGTCAAACAATTCATCTGAGAATAAACCATTGTCTAGGTGGTAGAATACACAGCGAAGTTGTGGAATGACCTCCCTGCTGCGGTTTTCCCAAACACCTATAATATGGGTTCTTCAAGAGGGGCATCAGAAGGTTACTTCATCGTCGGCAGCGCGAGTGTAGGTAACACCCCTGGTGTTGCATACGTCCATAGGCTACGGTAACCACTTCCCATCAGGTGGGCCGTGTGCTTGTCTGCCATCTAAGTGGTATAAAAAAAGAATCCCTTCTAAGACTAAAAGGTTCCACATGATCTGCGAGTATGGAATTGTCGACGAGCCTCAACTTCCGTTTTTAGTCAAAGGGATCAAGCTGGTGTGCAGGCGTTCTGGCAAAAGGTGACAGTAGTACTCCATGTGGGGCCGAAACTGTGCCTTATAAAGAAGGAGTCGCTGCCTCACAGTGAAGTACTGCTTCGCCCTGTTGAGCAATCTTTAAGTTTCTTTGATGCCAACTTAACCATGTCCTCCAAATGACTGCGGTACTGGATGTTGCTGGAGATACTGACACCAAGGATTCCGATAGCATTATTCCAGAAATGGTAAGCGGTGTGCCTAGGAATAGCGGCGCTACAAAAAGTATGGTTTTGTTAGCGGTGAATACCTACATATACTTGTGTCTCGCGTGCCTGCTGGCACTAGTAGCAGTATTAGTAACTGCTAACCAAAGTTCTGTCTTATAGCATAAACAAGGAACTGTCATCTACTTCAGTCCTTACCCACTTCACGAGGTTCTCTATAATTAGGTACACAAGGAACTGTTATCTACTTCAGTCCTTACCCACTTCACGAGGTTCTCTATAATTAGAAACACAAGGCACTGTCATCTACTTCAGTCCTTACCCACTTCACGAAGTTCTCTATAATTAGATACACAAGGAACTGTCATCTACTTCAGTCCTTACACTCCTTACCCACTTCACGAGGTTCTCTATAATTAGATACACAAGGAACTGTCATCTACTTCAGTCCTTACCCACTTCACGAGGTTCTCTATAATTAGATATACAAGGAACTGTCATCTACTTCAGTTCTTACCCACTTCACGAGGTTCTCTATAATTAGATACACAAGGAACTGTCATCTACGTCAGTCCTTACCCACTTCACGAGGTTCTCTATAATTAGAAACACAAGGCACTGTCATCTACTTCAGTCCTTACCCACTTCACGAGGTTCTCTATAATTAGATACACAAGGAACTGTCATCTACTTCAGTCCTTACCCACTTCACGAAGTTCTCTATAATTAGATACACAAGGAACTGTCATCTACTTCAGTCCTTACCCACTTCACGAGGTTCTCTATAATTAGATACACAAGGAACTGTCATCTACTTCAGTCCTTACCCACTTCACGAGGTTCTCTATAATTAGATACACAAGGAACTGTCATCTACTTCAGTCCTTACTCACTTCACGAGGTTCTCTATAATTAGATACACAAGGCACTGTCATCTACTTCAGTCCTTACCCACTTCACGAGGTTCTCTATAATTAGATACACAAGGCACTGTCATCTACTTCAGTCCTTACCCACTTCACGAGGTTCTCTATAATTAGATACACAAGGCACTGTCATCTACTTCAGTCCTTACCCACTTCACGAGGTTCTCTATAATTAGATACACAAGGCACTGTCATCTACTTCAGTCCTTACCCACTTCATGCAAGCCCACTAGCCTTTCATGCTTGGACGAATTTTGAGTTTTATTCTTTTAGCTCAACCTTCTCGAATTATCTTTCATGTGAATAACGAAGTCATTTCATGCTATAATTTTGCTACTTTTATCGCGATTTTACTTCTTGGTTTTTACGGAAGTGACTGTCTCGCACAATCCTTTTATTTTATTTTTTAGACGTGCGCTTAATCCCCACTTTACCCCCCACCGGAGCCGGTGGAAGAGGTTATGTCGGACTCGAACCGACATAACCTCTTCCACCGTTTTTGGTTGCGAAGGTGAGGTTAACAGGCATATCCCTCGTACCCTGGCCGAACCAGGGCAATCTCTCGATCTGGCCCTCTCCTCGGGTGTGGGAACCACAGAGTCCCCAACTCGTCCCCGGAAATGGGGAGGTGCGCGAGGCGCTGCCATGATGACAGGCGGCTCCACTCGTTACCCCCAGGCCTGTGCTCATGGGAGGCGGAGGTCATTCATCGCCCCCCACAACCCTAACAGATGGCTTGCGACAGAGCCTTGTCCGAAAATCAGTAAGTGTGCCCGTTTGCAAATGAGGTCAGCAGACCGAAGATTTTTGTTTTATACCACTTAGTTGGCAGACAAGCACACGGCCCACCTGATAGGAAGCGGTTACCGTGGCCTATAGACGTATGCAACACCAGGGGTGTCACACTCGCGCTGCCGACCACGACGAAACCTTCTGATGCCCCTCTTGAAGAACCCCATAAGATCTTGATAGCCCCACATCACTCGATTATAGTTAAATCACTGACTCACATATTACAAAGATCTCTAAAAGATCGATGATATCAATAATTATTACGGCACCATCATCATCCTTGCGTTAATGCCGTTCGCATTCGAGGCCTTGATGAACTCCGATATTTCAACTGCGACGTCGTTAATTTGCAAATTGACATCTACTAGCTTCAATAAAACAGTGAAATCGTTTTGAGTAATGAATAACAATTTATTTCATTGCAACTTACATTTCATTCAAAATACATAAATTCGATTCATTCGAAATCAACATTAAATCATAACATAAATTATTTCATTCATACTATAATTGAGTTAATATTGTACATTGAAAATTTACGGTGAAATCATTGCGCACATAACACTTTTTAGTACCAATTATTTATTTCTTACTTTTAGAAAATTATATCGTTGCTATATTAAATTTTATTAAATTGCAAGATTATTAATTTTAGCCATGCTCATTACACATTGGTAGGGTTTGGAACAGCGTGATACGACAATTGTATGAGAGTGGGCTTGAAACGACCCCTATTTGCATATGGATTCAATGGATTGATGTAATTCAATTCAGTTATGAAAAGTTTATAATTTGGATAATCAAGCACCTTCTCCACTGTTGAATGGTCAAAGTCTCAACATTACTAAGGCTTCATAATGTAGATTTAATCAAATTAACCAATTTAGTATTCAAAATTATCCCATACAGAAATAATGAATTGAAAACATTTTATTAAGCTTATACACATTGTATTATATATTTTTTATATCACTAAGGTGGCAGGCACCCGGCCCACTTGATGCAACAACAGGGGAATCACACTCGTGCTGCCGACCCTGTAAGAACAGAGGCTTTGCGCCAGTCTGTCAGTGCATAATTATATTACATAAAGAGTTATGTACACAATGAATCAATTGGATGTAAAAAATTGAGCTGTTTCTGGCAGTGGAGGTTTATTTATATGAGCGAATTCAGTCTATTGATATACTAACACAATGTAGCTTTAATTTCATCTGGTGTATATTGACCGAAAGAAATAAAATCTTCATGTCATTTCACGTACAGGTTGATTTTTGATTCGTGTAATGGCTTCGAAGCACTGAATTTTATAGGACTTATTAGTAAAACAATCACACAGGCAACATGTTAGGACCTGAGTAGTTAACATAATCTATGAGGGTTTGTAACACCAACAGATCTCACTTGCGTGTTATTACCTTCAGAGCTGATTAGGCCGGCAGAAACCAATAATATAAAGGGAAATAAGGCACTTTATAAACTGTATAAAAAGCAGCATATTGCGACTTCACATCGGTATTTGGGTCTCCTCCTTTTTTTCCACTGTCGAGTGTTGGAAGTCATTAAACAGATTTAGAACACAGGTCGGTAGAAGCAAGGAAAATGGGTCTAGGTGGGTGTTTAGGTTAGGGTGAAATGGCGCACATTGGGGAGAGGCCTATGTCCAGCAGCAGTGCACTGCAGTGGGCTGATTGATTGGGGTTTCTCAGATGACACGGACCTGCTGAGTGAGTGTGGAGTTACTCTGTCCATGTATTTGTTCACCGGAGGACCTTATGAGCGCCTCTGTGAACCACTGGAAAAACAGAATTTGAGAGTAGAAGTGCCGTGGATTCGACAGAAGAAGAAGTTGATATTAAGCGAGAGTCAGCCATTTTACTGTCTATGTATATTTATAACATAGGGAGAATATGAGGTTTGAAGATATTACACGAAGTCAAAGTCAGACTTTATATTGTAGTTTTGATTACAATTTTCAAGAATTATATCTGGCGATAACTAAAATAAACAAAACGCCCAATAAATAACTCTTTCTAACAAACGCAGTGTTAGAACAAATACGCTTATATTTGTTACAATTAAAACTGATATATTGTCTGTGTGACTGTTTTCCCTAGTAAGATCTACTTTTACTAAATACCTTTGTTAAAACTAGAATTAACTAATGCTCAAAATTTGATATCCTTTAAGCGGTGCATGAAAAAGCATATGATGAGGCCGTCAAGCTGAGTGTCACCATTATAACATGGTATATGTAAGTAATGGTGACCCTCTTTTTTGAGACTTTGCCTTCAGCTTACCATCAGGTGACGCGAAGTCTAATTGAGAGTCCTATATAACAAAAATAGCAAAACTAATTCTTAGTAAAAACACGCGTTAAATTTTGAGTCAAATTAGATTAGAACCGTGCTGCAACCGCGGAACGTCTGTTCCTCTCTATTGTGTATGAATTCAAATAATAAATGAATGAATTCATACACAATTCAATTCAATTCAATAGATTTGAATTGAATTGTGTATGAATTCAAATAATATGATTTTGATTCTAGTTATGACTAGTAGTTTCTAGTTTTAACATATTCATTTCGTAAAACTAGTTTTAACTATGGAAAACGCGTTCTAACAAAATATAAGTGTTAATTGTAACATCGACATCACAGTTAAAAACTATACGAATAATCTACTTTGCATTGAAATGTAACATAGGTACTCATTTAACTTTTAAACGAGAATCCTTTAGTAAATGAAAACTTAATGCGTTTTATATTTTTTAACGCAACTAAAATATGGACGAAAAATAAGTTATTACAACTTAACAAATATATAAAATTAAAAACTCAATACTCATTTATGCTAACACTCTTAAGATGTTACAATTCTCTTATAAATCTAGATATAAAATTATTAAAAAATTAACCATTTTTTTTTGTGAACCAATTCATACCTTTAGGGTACCTTAATTATGGAAGTCTGCCCCTCATTTCCTGCTTCCGTCATAAGCTATCAGAGTTTTACCCTGACACCTATTACATGCTTTGCAATTACATACCCAGACAGGTCAACAACCGGGATGAAAAAGGGGTCATAACTTAGTGCTTAGGCTATTTTATTAAATAAATGTTGCTTGAATTAAACATAACTGGCATTGGCAACACATGTAAGTATATTGTGAAAAAAGACCTACAGTGACTATAATTTCATTAACAATAAAAGATAAAAAGGTTGATAAAATATAATCATATATTGAAAAATTCATAAAAAGGCAATTGAACTCTGCCATACTTTGATTAAAAAAACATGGACTTGTCATAATATATTGTCGCCCGTATTCTTATGTAAATGAAAATTGGGATGTCAACGAGTTTAGTTTATTAATTAATTCACATCTTATAATTTTTCTGCCGTTTATATAACTTTTAGAGATTTGGTAAAATTATCCATGTCAAAAAAACACAACAGTACATGTGGTCACTTAGGAGGCCCTCTTACACTCACATGCTTCCATTATCATTATTTTATCATTATTAAAAAATACAATTGTATAAATAATTTATTGCAAAATTGGTGTCGAGATTATACTTTCTATTAATATCAGGATAAATATAAATACACTATTTGGAATTATTTAGAGGAACTCGAGGAAAGGACTAGATTATAACAATGTGATTTTATTATTCCCAGTAAATATGGCCTAAATAATTTCAAACAGTGAAAGATATGCGCGGTACAAATTTACTATAACTATTTCACTTTTAAGGCTTATAGTTAAATACTGATTTTTTTGTTGTTTATTGCAAGTGTTCTTCAGGGCTCATTTTTGGGCCCTATGTAGGGTAGATTGAAATGTTGACCTAACATATCGATGGTTGAAAAGCAAAAGGGTCCAACCAAATCGGCTGTTCAAGGGGAGACTATCACAAATGACATAAAATACTGTTTACTGGAAAGCGATTTTCTTGTGAATTGTCATTGTCGCTTACACCCTTTTAGCTTCTCAACAGTCGACATCTTGAACAATTTTCAAGCAGATTTGTTATTTGAATGTCACTTGCTTGCAACCTTAAGAGTGCGTTCAGGAACTTTAACAAGAGTATATTACACTGTACAGGGGGTGCTACGACACTCAACTCAAGTGTCTTGTGTGAAAACTTCGTCGAGTCTGTAATTTTTTCTCTTTGGCAGTCTTGTATTCACGTCGGCACGGGCTGTTTCGTAAGTCTAGAATAGTGTTCACTTTGTCTACTATTTCTTTAGCAATTTCGTGGTCACCCTCGAAGTCTTGGATTTTGTATGACGTGTTCGGATGGAATATGTAGGAATTTTGACCTGTAATTACATAAAATACATATTCAGTTTCTAAAAAATGGCAGACGCGTCACGAAAAAAAGACAATCGAAGTGCAGCCGGTTGTTGGAAACAGTTGGCTTTTAGTCTTACTACGAGACTGAGCTGGAGATAAATAAATAATAACTTTATTGGTTCGCGGTAGCCTAGTGGTATGGGTAATGGACTGCTGAGACGAGGTCTCGGGTTCGTACCCAGGTTTTACCATGGCACACACCAATGACTTATCGATGCTTTTCGAAGTAATGTGTGTATTTATCGCAGGTTTATAAGTGCCCGGTTAATGGCAATAGGCTCGCCACCTATTACATTGGGACCTAAACATAAACTGGCGAAATGTGGGCGCTAGCACCTCTGCCTACCCCTTTGGGGATATAGGCGTGAGTTTATGTTATGTTATGTTTATTGGTTCTATAAGATAGGCGCATAGTATGAATGTTTCTCGACTAACCTGTATGACTTCTATCGGCGTAGGTGGCATTATGACTAGGTGAGTAGACTATTCTAAAGGTGGTCCTGTTTGCTCTTGTCTCCAATATCTGGCACCAAGCAACAGAATCTATACTGTGACGGAAGTACTTCGATCTAGACTGCACATGGAAAAATATTTTTAATGTAAATTTTGTGTTATATATAAAATTATATTATTCTAAATATAGTCACATACAATGTGCACACAACAAGGTGGCAGACAATCACACGGCCCACCTGATGGAAAGTAGTTACCGTTGCCTACGGACGTGTGCAACACCAGAGGCGTCACACTCGCGCCGCCGACCCAGTAAGACCCTTCTAATGCCCTTATTGAAGAAACCCATATTGTAGTCGCTCTGGGAAAACCACGGTAGGAAGTGCATTCCACAGCTTAAGCGTACGTACTGTTTCAAGTCGCAATGTGTGGGGGTAGTTTCCCTGCCTGCACAGTGTGTGGGCGAGAGGTGCGATGATATAATGTAGCCGTGGGCATCATGTCGAACAATTCGTCTGAACACTCACCATTGTTCAAGCGGTAAAACACGCACAGCGATGCAAAGTCTCTCCTGAGGCTGAGCGGTTCCAAACCGCTAGTGAGTTCCATCCCACGGGATTCTAAACGACCCTCAGTGCCAGCCTTCGCACCGACCGAGTCGAAGGGCTCAATCTGGTAATCCGGTGCCCCGGCAAAAAGGTGACAGCAGTACTCCATGAGAGGCCTGACCTGCGACTTATACAGTAGAAGGCTTTGCCCCGTAGTGAAATACTGTTTCGACTTGTTAAGAACTCCAAGTTTCTTGGATGCCAGCTTGACCTTGTTCTCCAAGTATTCATGGTACTAGACATCGCTGGAGATGTCGACACCCACGATTCCAATACTCGTAGAGATGATCATGAATTAAGGCGCTACAATAAATGTGCGGTGAACACACATACGTCTTAGAGGGGTTAAATTGGACTAAGTTAAGTCAACCCGAATTAGATACTCTAGTGAGAGTAGTCTCGATTTTAGACACAGGTTGTTCGAAACTTGATATGCAGCAGAAAAAGGGTCGGTGACAACACGGAACCTTGTGGGACACTAGCGTTGAACTGGGAGACCCCAGGTACTCCACGTGATGAGCGTTGAAGTCCCCCAAGAATACTAAATCTGCGGTAGGTTACCGCTGCAGGTGCAAAAACAGTTGAGCTGTACCCAGGTCACCGCTATGAGACCTGTAGAATCACGCATAGATACGGGTGTGGCCACCGTGATTTATATGCACTATGCACCCATAGAATTGACAGGTCCGCGTCTTCAACGTCATGAAGAATACGGCAGCCAATATCACATCGGCAAGGTATGCTGCGCGGCCTCCATTTGATTTTCATTTATTTTCCTTATGTAACTATCACACACATTGCGACTTGAAACGGTACATAGACCTAGTGGTGTGGGTAATGGACTGTTGAGACGAGGTCTCGGGTTCGATCCCAGGTTTTACCATGGCACACACCAATCACTTTTCTGTGCTTTTCGAAGTTATGTGTGTATTTATCGCAGGTTTATAAGTGCCCGGTTAATGACAATAGGCTCGCCGCCACCTATTACATTGGGACCTAAACATAAACTGGCGAAATGTGGGTGCTAGCACCTCTGCCTACCCCTTCGGGGATATAGGCGTGAGTTTATATGTATGTAACTGCCATTACAGGTTGCCCCAGTGCGGCAGTTAGTAAATTGTACATTGTAAATTTAAATATGTTCTATTCTACTAACTAAAACTTATAACTAATTCTCAGTATTTTATAACTTGATAATATTCTTTAAATAAGGTTAAGTTAAATTTGAATTAGGTACTTAAAAATGTAAAAAGCAGGAAGTTGATATCATGGATTAATCCAACAGGATGATTTCTCCAAAACTACAGTTTTTAATATAGAAATTTCCTTTCCTACATAAAACCTCACGGTTATCATTATTATTTTAATTAATTGCGTCAGGGGTTTTTCTGGTGTGAAATCATTATACCATAATTATTCTATAGAATATTTATTTAACTTATATCCTATTAATTAACGCGTTAATCCCAGTATACGCTAATTGTGTATATCTACAGAAGGATAAATTAATACGTAAAGTAATAACAGCCTCAGAAAATAGAAAGCTGGTCCCATTGCAATAAAATGGGCATTTTGTATGACAATTAGTAAAAGTTTTCAACCTAACGAGTGCCTCCGAGAACACAATCCAAGTAGTATCACACTGCGAAAATTAAATTTAAGAGTTGATATGCCATCAATGGTATAACATCATAAGAAGAATGTATTATATACGCACCCACTAATTTTGGACCGAGCGAAGCGAGCAAATCTTCGTTTCAACTTCGATTTTGTCCGTATCTATATCAGTATTTTTTTTTTATACCACTTAGGTGGCAGATAAGCGCGCGGCCCACCTGATGGAAAGTGGTTACCGTGGCCTATGGACGTTTGTAACACCAGAGAAGCCACACATGCGCTGCCGACCCTGTAAGCACAGAGTTTCTGTGCCGTCAGTGTAGAGGACAAAGCAGGACAAGCCTTTAGTCATCCCACTGACAGCACAAATTCTCCAGTGAGCTCTGGCTACCCTACTCACCGCTGGGAACACAACACGAAGTTATTATAACCGCGGTATTCTGTAGGGCAGAGGTACCTCCCCAGTTGGACTGCTCAATTGGGCGGAAATACCGCCGTGTCCTACCTCCTATTTTTCGACTGTCATACTGAATTTCGAAGTTCAAAATAGCGATGATCTGTAGCCCTAAAAAACCGAAATGCGACTCACGGTAGTGCGAAAGTGCGCCACATCGAACCCCATAATTTCGAATGCTTTCCACTGCGAAGCACGGTAGTGCGAAAGTATTCCACATCGATTCACACATTGTCGAATGTATTCCAGCGCGATGCACGTCAGTGCGAAAGTCTAGTAAATGCGAAGGCATGCTACTTCTTCCTTTACACAGAAATGTTTGCTGTAAATCGATGATTGACGAATCGATTTTATGTGTAAGTGTGTAAAATTATAGATTTACTGGAAATGTGGAATAATAAAAAAAAAATAAGGGTGAATAAAATTTAATGATTAGCCAACAAAAAGACACACACTTAATGAACTGAAGCCTGAATTCATAATTACCGATTTTGAATTAGTACCTATAAAGAGCCAGTCAAAATGTGTTCCCTAGTGCACAACATAAATGCTGTTACTTCCACTTGTCCCAAAATATTTGGAAGCGCATTCAAACAGAGGGATTGACAAAAAAGTACACCAGCAATAGTGAATTTGCGCATAAAATGCGACACCTGGCAGCGTTGGCTTTTTAAAATTCGTCTGAAATATCAGAAGCGTTTGAAATTGTTCGTGACCAAATCATTCCTCAAGACGCCAGTAAAGTAACAGATTGGTTTTTTAAATATTACGTTATTATTGTATTACGTGGAACGTATAAACGAATGCCAATTAAATCTAAAAAGAATACGCGTAAATTACAGCTAAAAAGGTCGCCTCCTAGATTTTCGCCGCGAATGTGATCGGTTTTGGATTATGTTAATGCAAACATTCCGACAACCCAGAACGCCATTGAAAATTGGCACAACCACTGGAATAGCCTCCTGAATAGAAAAAAAGTAAACATTCACAAAAAATTAAAAGAATTACTTGAAGAACAGAAAAATACGACATTTGAAGCAGCAAGGATATCTGCAAATATAATGAAAAGAAAAGAAGTATTTCAAACCACACAAAAAAGTAAGAGATCAATGATACAAATAGAATCTATGGATTTCAAATACTATCTAAGCGGTCTAGCATATCTCGCTTATTTATATGAAGATTTGATTGTATTTTTTTAGGCATAACAAGTCATAACAAGGGCCTGTTGCTTTTCTTTTAAATATATCTTACTTTGATGTTGTATCTTTTTGTTTGTTAATCATTAAATTTTATTCACCCTTATTATTTTAATTATTCCACTTTGCCAGTAAATCTATAATTTTACACACTCACACAAAACATCGATTCGTCAAACATCGATTTACAGCAAACATTTCTGTGTAAAGCAAGAAGTAGTAGAAGCCTTCGCATTTACTAGACTTTCACACTGACGTGCACCGCGCTGGAATACATTCGATAATGTGTGAATCGATATGGAATACTTTCGCACTACCGTGCTTCGCAGTGGAAAGCATTCGAAATTATGGGTATCGATGTGGCGCACTTTCGCACTACCGTGAGTCGCATTTCGGTTTTTTAGGGCTACAGTTCATCGCAAGTTTGAACTTCGAAATTCAGTATGACAGTCCTATTTTTCTCAGTTCCGGAGAGGGTCCATTTCTTAACCAATTTTCACCAAACTTGGCACACATGTCTGTGATTTGAAAATCAAATTTTGTCAAGTGTTTTTCTTTATAGGAGGGAAAAAAATGGGGGAGAAAAGGGGGGAAGTTTGGTGTCGCGTTATTTATAAGCGAATCTTGATGATTTTTGGCTGAAACATCGAGGACATGAGCTACTCGTTATTAATATATAATATTTTTATAACTTACCCAGAAAGCATGTTTATTTGTGACTAGAGGTTCAACTTCTATACTATCTAAAGAGATGCCCAACTGCACAGAGGTGTTGGTCCGTACTTTGCGTAATAGTTGTACTTTATATGCTTTGTACTGAGGCGCCTCTGTCACCATTTTGTGAGACTGCATCTTGCTCATGTCTGCATCACCTCCACCTACAACGTGAGAGTTTCTTTGTGTGATCCACCACATCAATTTCTGAATAAAACAGGTATTACATATATCACAAAATCAGCTGCAGAGACTACTACTACCCACAGTTCAGTTTGAATAAAACTAAAGGACATCATTGTGCCGCCTTTCGGTCGTCATTTATACAGACCCGATGTTTCAGATGTTTTGTGGTAGCCCCCAGACCACGTCCTTTTGAAGAAGATGATGCTGCTTATAACATTGTAAGCCCAATAGAATTTTAACAAGATTTGGTAATTAGTACCACATCTCTTCATATTAGCGTTAAAAAAAATCTTCATCTTAGAGTTCATCCCAGTCATATTCAAAGCTTTCATTCACCTCGGAGTCTGGGGTCCGCTTTAACAGTCTAACTGTGGATTTGGTTGAACTTCAATATTTTCCGTGAAGTGACTGCCGTCTGACCTCCACAACCCAAAGGCGATATTGAAGCTCAAACTACCCTCACTTAGCGGGGACCGAACTCGCGCCTCTTACGAAGCATCCGCGTTCACACAAAATATTATGAAATTATTACCTTCATTTAAGGCTTTTATAGCACTTAAAACAGCTTCCGATGTTGAACTATCACCAGTATTTAGTCTAGACGAATTATGATGACTTTGACAAGAATTTTCTGTCTTTGGAAAAACATGGAAGGCCCCACTCATACCTACATCTTCAGTTATAGGCATAGGAGTGGAGCTAAATATAGTTTTGTTCTTGAGTTCAATAAGACCGAGGCATGTGAAACCGAATTTGGAGCAAGGTTCGTTAGCATCAAGGCACGGGAAAGCCCAGTCAACCTCCCCATCATCCTCTGCTATGCAAAGTCCATAGTCATGCACAGATCCAAGGGATATTTCTGGATGTTCAATGCTGTAAAAGATGATATTCAACATGTTTTACACATGGTTCTTCACTATATTTAATTTTTAGGTCTACATAGTAAAGCAGCTTTATAGCTGTCATCTAGGTATGTTTTAGAAAGCTACAGACAAAAAATGATACAGTTTGCCAATATGTAATGTACATATAGACGAATATGTAATATAATATTTGAGGTAATACCACTGCTCCCCACAAATTTTAATGTGTCTGTGGGCTCCACAGACCTGTTAAAATTTGTGTGATTGGCCTCTGAGACTCTACTCTTTCCTCATGAACTTGGAAGGTCACATAAAAACCAAGATAAACCAAACCAATTCATGAAAAAAGGAGAAGTAGACTGTGGGGTTACCTGGATTTAATCAATATGGACATACGGAATACAGCTATGGGGCACGGCTGCCAACTCTAACCTAGAAATTCTACAAAGGTTTCAATCCAAAATGCTAAGGATGATAGTAAACGCACCATGGTATGTCACTAATGAAAGACTTCACCGAGAACTTGGCATCAAAACCGTAAAAGAAGAATTAAAGGAGAGAGCTACAAAATACAAAGAAAGACTGCAACTGCACCCTAACATATTGGCTCACCAACTTATGGAGGAAATATTCCCAAGAGTGAAGAGACTAAAAAAAGAGTCCCTCAAGACCTCCCATAAAATATAAAATAAAAATTAAAAATTAGAGGGCGAGTCATAGGACTTGTACCTCACAGATCATCCATCACTACTTAAATATTGCTGAATGTCTCCTAGACAGATCGCAATAGTAATAATTAAAAAAAAAAAAAAAAAAACCTGGATTTTTTTTGAAATTCGGATTGGCATTAGGATTATGAACAATTTAAATTTCAATTAATTTCTAGTTACCTGTACTTATAGCATGTGAAACCTATCAAATCCTTGATCTTGGCACTGGCAATAACACACACAACTAACGGATAATTCTGATGTTTCTCTGGCAACATTGTCATGAATATCTTGAATGACTTTATAGGCAGTCCTAGTTGTGCTGTACCATCAAACTTGGCATACTCCAGATATTGCCGATGGG
The DNA here is from genome assembly GCA_963662185.1 of Eilema griseolum. Lineage (NCBI taxonomy): Eukaryota > Metazoa > Arthropoda > Insecta > Lepidoptera > Erebidae > Eilema > Eilema griseolum. Next base: position 7,485,373 of record OY759232.1, read on the forward strand.
GCAGATTTGGACAATTCTGTAATTGTTGTGTAAGTAATGAAGATTTTGTATCAGGTTTTGTTATTTCAAATTTTGAAAACACTTCTGCCAGTTGTTCTGTTGTTAATGGTGTGGAGTCTTCCCATTTTATTATTTTTATTTTAGCTGCTTTTTTTAGTGCTTGCTCTTTTTTGTCTAACCATAATCCTGTATTTGTTCTATTCCTGTGACATAAAAAAAAACATAAGTGTTGTGTTTCCAACAGTGATTAGGGTAGCTAGAGCTCACTGGAGATATTTTGTGCTGTCAGTGGGAAGACCAAAAGTTTGTCTTGCTTTGTCTTCTACACTAATTGCACAGTAGCTCTCTGTGCTTACAGGGTCGGCACATGAGTATGACTTCCTGGTGCTTCACATGTTCATAGGCCATTATGTATGGAGGTCATTAGACTTTCCATCACGTGGACCATGCTTGTCTGCCACCTAAGTGGTATAAAAAATATAAGACAAGCAAACAGAATAACAATATTAATTGAAAACAAAATAAATGTACATCCATGTAGGGACTTGAAAATGCAATATTCTTTTATAGGGTTTACAAAGTCGGTGCAGAGACAACATTACCTGTTGATTAATGGATGAGGATCTGACATAGGTTTCCCTATCAGAGTTGATCAGTTAGAAGGCAGTCACTCTAACAAGTCAAGATAAGCCAAATCAAGTTAAATCTAATAAGCAAACAAGGTATAATTAAAGTATTGTATCATTTATGATATATGGTAAAATAGAGAATACATTTACTCATATTCTAACAACAGTATGTCTCTTTAACTTCAATAATATGACTCTATTATTTAAGGATTTAGTTCTATGGAAACAAAACTTTTTCGAAGCAAAACTAGTGACTGGGCTACATACCTGTCATACCTCCCGCCGAAACCTGGGTCATTACGAACATAGCTATCGCATAAGGCGTCGTCTTCTTCACTATCATCCATATCAGGGTAAGGGTCGAAACGAGTCACTATTTCTTTCTCTACTTCTTCCTCAGATATATCTCCCATACCATCTTTGCTTTTACTCGTCCCCGGCTGACTTAATCTACCATCCCTCAACCTTTGCTTCTCTTCAATAGATTTGTTTTGAAAAATTTTTGAAAAGTCCTCTCCAGCCATAACAATTTCACACAAACCCGTGTCGTCGGTCGCAATAAATGCATCTCGGATATTTTTAAGTAACCAAATTTTGTTATCATATGTAGCCATTACTGCATAATATCTTGAATTAATATAAAATCAAAGATTTGATTTCTTGGTTGCGACCCCAAAAATTAAAACACATGTCAAAGTTGGTTGTAGTTCCCAAACAAGATGCTTTAAGCGTGCTCCAAGTTAATGTTTTTAGAAATTTTACGTTCGTTACCTACATTATAATCTATCAAAATCAAAGAATGTGGTACACGCAATGCTAGAAATATTAAAAAGGAATTACATTTGTACAGAAACGCACTTTGACACATTTTGACGTTTATTTTAGAGTAGTACTCGCCGATGTTTTAATCAATTTTAAATGTACTATTTCTAGCTATTCTTTTGATCAAATTTTTCAGGTGGTAGAGATTTGACGGCACAAATTTCAAACGGGTTGGTACCACCGTGCAATATTGCGAAAAACCCACTTTAGTAATTCAATTTCGGTTGGATTGCGTTCAGGGGTCAGCAAATGCATAGCCGGGCAGAGGTGATGGTGGTCGCAGCACTAGTGGGACTAGTGGGTCTTGGCGTAGTCTAGTGAGGATGGTGCGGGGCAACGCGCCGGTCTGGGAGACCCATAGAAACGGTGGTGCCGCTGGCCGCCCGCAGTAAAGGCCCAACTGAGACTAACCACCCTGGAAGGTTGCCTCACCAGACCGCTTATAATCCCGGGATGGCTCGTCGTGCTGGTTGGTGACCGGAAGTGGGAGCCCGGCGACCATATTACGGGGGCCATTCCATACGGCGTGTCGGCTCACGCCATACTTCATAATCATAGACAAAACCAACATCCTGCATTTTGTCACCCGGTGCTGCGACGACAATCAACTCTTTTTTCACGTCCTTTTCTCCTTTTTATCATGGCAGCGCACTATAGAGTATTGGGCAACACAGCGGCTCTTCAAACTCCCACAAGCTCGCTATTTGAGGTGGAGTCCACTAATATCTGTGGGCTCCATGCGAACCTCAACGCCGTCCACCAACACCTTGAGACGGCGAAACCAGACATGCTCTTTCTCACGGAGACACAAATTGGCCGCGCTGATGACACGGCCTACTTGCATTACCCCAGCTATGTTATCGAGGAAAAATTCCGTGCAAAAGCCGGGGTGTGCGTATTTGTTTGGGAGGATATTTGTTGTCGCCGTTTACGCTGCCTTGAGGACCCATCCTTCTCAATCCTATGGGTACACGTAGAACATGGCTCTACGAGTCAGATCTATGTGTGCCTCTACCGTTCCCATACCGGAGATGCTGAGACAACTCGACTCTTTGAATATCTGAGTCAGGCGGCAGATGATGCGCAGGAGCGGTTTCCGAACACCGAAGTGGTATTTTTGGGGGGCTTTTACGCCCACCACGAAACCTGGTTGGGCTCCGCCAAAATAGACCATGCGGTAAGAGCCACCCATGCATTTGGCGCATGGCCTGACCCAATTGGTACACGAGGTCACTAGAATACCAAGAAGGTCGGGCCTAGCACCCTCTCTGCTAGATCTTCTGCTGACGAGTCACCCAGACCAGTACAGTGTTTCGATACAAGCCGCTTTAGGCAATTCCGACCACTGTCTGGTCTGCTCCATGGTGCCAATTATAGCGCCCTCACAACCCGTGAAGGGAAAGCGGCATCTCTGGCACTACTCGTCAGCAGATTGGGATGGGCTGCGCAACTATTTTGCGTCCATCCCGTGGGTTGAACGCTGCTTTGAAGGTAAGAAACCCTCAGATTGTGCTGATATCACCGGTGCCCAAGTGCGCCCTTGGTTCTGGCGCGAATGTGCGAGGACTGTTGATCTAAAGCAGCTCTCGTACCACACTTGGGTAAGGGCGCGTGTCACGCACGATCCCAACGTGGGCAACTTCAAAGCGGCGTACAACAGAGCCACAAAGGTCTGCAAGAGGGCTTAGGTCAGAGCGGATGCCCTGCGCATTGCACGGCTTGGTCAAGAGCTAGTGGCACATCCCACGGGCAGCCGTGGATACTGGCGACTGGCCAAAACCGTGCATGCCAACTTCTGTCAGCCTTCGCAGCCACCGTTGCGCTAACTTGATGGATCCCTGGCCCATGGACCGCAAGAGAAAGCCAATATGCTAGTAAATCTCTTTGCGGCCAATTACCGAGTCGATGATTGTGGTATACAGCCGCCGACACTACCCAATGGTGACCACGTAATGCCTGAAATACGTATTAGGCAATGCGATGTCCGTGCGGTACTACAATCACTCGATGTCTGGAAAGCCGGTGGTCCGGATTTCCGAACAAAACAACGATTTTACAAAAATATGCAGCAGAGTTGTCTCCAATGCTTACGCGGCTGTACCGACTGTCCTACAGCTCGGGTGTAGTGCCTTCGGCTTGGAAAGAGCCAAATGTACAGCCGATCCCCAAGAAGGGGGAACGCTCAGAGCCAGCTAACTATTGACCCATAGCCGTCACCTCAGTGCTGTGCAAGGTCTTCGAGCACATAATTAACAAACAGCTCATGCGTCACATAGAGGATCATTCCTTAATTAATGACCGGCAATATGGCTTCAGGCCGAAACGGTTAACGGGAGATTTTCTAGCATCCTTGGGATGAGGCTATGGACAAGTACGGCGTGTCTTGATATCGCCAAAGCTCTCGATAGAGTCTGAGTCTGGGACAAATCGCTTCTCTCCAAGCTACCAGCCTTTGGTCTGCCTCCTAGACTGTGCAACTGGGTTGCTAACTTCCTGCGCGAGCGCCGTATTCGCGTCCTCTTCGGAGTTATGGCAGATATATGCTGGCGCACCGCAGGTATCCGTGTTATCTCCCACTCTCTTTCTTCTGCATATCAACGACATGCTGTCCAACGGCAGGATACGTTGCTATGCAGACGATAGCACCTTGCACGGGAGTTATCACGGACATCCTGCGGCCAAACAGTCTAATATCGCGGAAAAAAGACAGCTTCTTGTTACTGAACTGGACCGAATCCTGAATCACATTTCTCAATGGGGCTCTGAGAACCTGGTAGAGTTCAATGCCAAGAAGACGCAGGCTTGTGTGTTCACAGCAAAGGTCTTCTTTTCTTCCCCTTCCCACTCTTCAGAGCACGCCATTGCCACTGCAGGACAATCTCAATATCCTAAGCATGGATATTCGCTGCAAACTGAATAACAGATACTACATCGAGAGCATCTTCAAAACACCCTTGCGGAAATTCAGACTCCTGAACAAAGTGAGACGTTTTTTCACGCCGGAGCAGCGGTGTCTACTCTATAAGACACTATTTCACTCCTGCGCGGAATACTGCTCGCATCTCAGGGATGGCTCCGCGAAATACCTACTAGATGCTCTCAACAGTTTGCTACGACACGCGGTCCGAATTATTGGGAGCCCTGAGGTCACGAACACCCTTGAGCCTTTGCAGATGCGTAGAGATATTGCTTCCTAGGCTGTATTTTACCGTCTTTACCATGGTGAATGTTCTGATGAGCTCTTCCAACTAATCCCACCCTCTCATTTAATACATAGGACAACACGTGCAGGCCTTAGATGTCACCCTCACACTGTGCAGAATATACGAGCAAGAACCAAGTGGTTCGGAGAATCTTACCAGCACGCTTGTTTCCTTATTCCTACAGTCCCGGGGCCTTTAAGCGCGTTGTGAAAAATCATCTGATGAGGCCGCCAAGCCGAATGCCACCATTGTAACGTTACTTAGTGTACAGACATTAGTGGTCTCCATTACAGAATGGAGACCCTCTTTCCTGAGACTTGAGGTGAGGTCAAGTTGGCGTGTCCTATATAAAAAAAAAAATGACATTTGACCCATATCGGTGCCCGGTCATATTAAAAAAGCAGTTGACGTTGACACCTACAGCCAGCCTAATTTTGGTTGTCATAGTAACATAACAAAGACGGCCGTTGTCGTTTATATTGTATTGATATTTCTTAGTATTCTTCACGTTACTGTTTATTGATACATACATTACTTGATACATCAAGTAAGTAGATAAAAAATAAATTCTTATATAATATTACGCTCATTGCAATGTTAAAATGTTTTAGGTTATAATTGGAATTATTATTGTATTAATTTAGCCGTTCACTGATCTATTTACTATCAAGTGTATAAACAGTGGATTACGAAAGGCTAATTTATTGATTTAAGCTAAGTATCGCGGTTATTGCAATAGAATTAGATCCGGTTAAAATTCAATTATCTAGGGGCAACTGCAACTTAAATCTTAAAAGACTCCATTGCTTCTTCAGCTTGTACCATCAGGTGGACGGTACTTATTTTGACTTGTCATAGGATATCCATTACTGTATGTATATACCATAATATATCTCTCTTACAAACTTCTTCAAGTCAAACAATAGGTACACAACAAATTAATTTTTAAACATTTATTTTTAATATTAGCGATCAAAAACAAATTCATTAATATAAAACTAGAAAAAGTAAACCCTTAGACACATAAACACACATATGAATAATAGTTCATTATGATTAAAATTACATCAATAAAGACAAAAATTATTAATATGGGCTTTGCTGCCTGTGACCTGTGTGTGTGTTACTAGTTAATTAAATATGTTACTACAGATTTATTATCTACAAATAAACAAAATAAAAGACGGCTGCGCCAATTTTCACCAGATTTTCAACACTAGTTCTAGAAGTAATAAAATAAATTGTTTCATGCAAAGCCAGGAAGGGGCAGTCAATTATCTTTATATATAATTTATTAAAATGTTTACAATTCAAAAACAAGCATACAATATTTCTACATAATATACTGGAAATATTTTTAAACAACATATTATAGAAAAAATCTCTTGCTGTGTATTTTCATCTTGACAACTATCATGATTAATAACACTACCAAAGTCCGATATAATATTGTGTAATGACTCATCCTGTATTGAGGGTGAGTCTTACAAAATACTTAATGTCAATGAAGGGTGAGTCTTAGACAATACTGTAGTTACCCATCGATAGCATACAGCGTCTTAAATCCTGAGCACAGTCATAATAAGAGCGGTAAGGAGGGGACAGAGTCTCATTGTAAAGTTTAAGTACATCAATGAATTTCTTTATTGCTTCTCCATACTGGCCATTCTCCATTGCTGCACGACCAAGGCGATACATCATTTCTGTGTCCTGTAGCAAAATGGAAATAATCTTAATGACAATATATGTGGGATTAATGTAAACCTGTACCATTACATATATTATTATTTTTTTATACCACTTAGGTGGCAGACAAGCACACGGCCCACCTGATGGGAAGTGGTTACCGTGGCCTATGGACTTATGCAACACCAGGGGCGTCACATTCGCACTGCCGACCCTGAAGAAACAAATGGTATACAATACAAGAAAGCATTGTATGTGAAGTTAGGCTTTAGACTTGATTTATTTATAAACGCGGTGTGCGAGTCGATATATATATGTGTAATCTGAATGAATTCACAAGGGCAGCTTATTAGTATTTATCAGCAAATTTGTGAGGTTACTGTAAAGAGATTGTATTGATTAATTTGTAAATATTAGGTTACGGGACTATCGCATTAGGTTTCCTCTGTAAAGGTTATGTCAATATGTGTGTAATTAAATAAAATAAATAAATAGGGTAGACATCATATATGTTACTTTTTTTAAACGTCAAAACAATAATTCATCTTAGGGTCAATTCAGATCAGGCGAAAAATTCTCGACACTTTAAAATTATTTAAATATTAATTCATTTTAACAAGGTTAAATGAAATATTAAACATTTCATTTAAACAAGGTTTAAATTGTGCTGTATTAAATCTTATCTGATAAGACAGTAGCGCATTGTTGCTTACTATTTTGAAGTTAGTCTTAATGATGATCAATTAACGCATTTTGTGCCAGATTTGAATTGACTCTTAGAAGGCAAGTTGTGACGTCACGCCACGCTATTGTCTGTTTGTGTTTAGTTTAAATGTGTTCCCTTTTCCTTATGGCGGCAGTATATTTCTTAATTTAATAAGTGCTATAAAATTTAAATATTACAGTAAGTTTATGATTATTTTTCGGAAGGTATACCTAATTATGTCACATTTGTGTTTCAGATAATTCAGATGTACTTACGTAGCATATAAGTCTTCAAAATGGCTGATGATGAAAGTAATTGTTTTTTTTTAGTATCGTATATCCTATCCTGTTGAAGGGCAAAATTCCGATATTGCTTTTCAATATTCCAAAAATCCGTAAATTTATATTTCGTATCGAAATTATTATAAATCTACAAACTTCAGTCTCCATCTAATCTCAATCTGCCAAATTTCAAAAACAAATTTTCATGGATATTGTGATTATTTATGACATTTGGGCGATTGATATTAGAATGAAACTGAATTTTGAACAGACTTACGAGAATTGGCCCTCAGTTTAAAATTTAGTAGATTAGGTCGGTAGTTTGATTTGCAGTGACAGTGTTGTGTATATTGAGTATTATTTTATTAGTCTACAATAGCTGATTCTAAGAATGCTTTTTGTTGATTTTAGTTATAGAGGAAGAAGAAAATGAAATAAATGAGACTGACTTAACACCTGTATCTGTTGAGAAGCCCCTCCCGCCTCCTTTATACGAAGTTCGTCCTGGGCTTGGACAGAAGTGAGTATGGTTGATTTGTTGTTTAGGAACCTTATGTTTTTTTTTTATACCAATTAGGTGGCACACGGCCCACCTGATGGGCAGTGGTTACCGTGGCCTATGGACTCGTGCAACCTGAAGAAACCTCCTAATGCCCCTTTTGAAGAACCCCATATTGTAGGCGCATGGGAAGACCGCTGCAGATAGTTCATTCCACAACCTGAGTGTGTGTGGGATGAAGTTTCTTTCATACCGCACAGTGGGTATCGTCTCTGGTTGCAATCTGTGGGGATAAACTCCCTGACTACGGCGAGCGGTGCGATGATAGAATATTTGGAAAGCCAGAAAGTTATGCAAAGGCTCGGGGATGTGTAGATGGCAATTTTATTTAACTTGGTAGAATAGGGTCATGCTCGAGCAGTTTTACGTGATATTTAAACCTTAGTCCATTATGGTAAAGATTAAGTTTGTATATTATAATGTGGTACAGTTTTATCGTATATCTGCACACTGAAACTAAATGGAATAAGTTTAATATTTAATTAACACTTTACAGGCGGAAAAATACTGTGCACTTTTATGTATTCGAGCATTTTCCCGCCTGGTTTGAATTCACCCTTAGAATACTAGGCATTTACTTATTAAAAATATACCTAATGTTTATTTTTTGAAATTGATACTAGGTTTCAAGCTGCGAATGTGAAGGATATAATCATAACGACTATGCAGCAGCAGCTGATGGGCAGGCAGTATCGCTCCGACCAGGCTCCTCAATGGGCGAAGGCCATCGCCAATGGAGTGAGACAGAGAGTGCAGGAGCTTGAAATGAAGAGGTACTATTACTATACAGCCCAGATCCAACCTCAGACGCATGGCTCGAATCAACAATAGTGCATGAAATACGGCAATAGGCTCACCCCCTAATACGCGGGACCGAATACAATTATTGGTGAAATGTGGGTGTTAATTCACCTCTGCTTTACCCTCCGGGGATAAAAGCGTGATTATATGTATGTATTTCTCACATAATTTACGTTTAGATTCCAAACCATATATTCTCAGATTGTTAATAATAAATAATAATAATAAATATTTTTATTTCGGACTTCGGGGTCCATAAAGGTGTTAGTAACAATTTCCTTACGATCTAATGTTAGTAAGACATGAATTAAAATGAAAAACAAAAATAGGAACAACAATAAAAATACAAATATAAATGCAATAAGGTTTATATACATCTCTCTTTCGTGTGCATATCAATCATTGCTTTGCAGATGATAGCACTCTGCTTGGACAATATCATAATATTGAAAAACTAAAGGCCACTATAATTGTAGGATGATCTGTATTTGCTATGGTGACCCTCATTCCTGAGACTTCATTCTTGAGAAAAATGATGTGTTTACCGATTATTGAAAAAAAAAAGTTAATGAAGAGACCTGCTTGTTCGTTGGCGGCAAAACGATGAAACTGTAATAGACTTCTCATACACATCAAGACCGGTCATAGATAAACTGTGAAACTGTCAGTGTCCTATATAAAAAAAAGACAAGCTTTTATCTAACAAAAAGTATGTCATGTGTAGACTCTATTTTTAACTGATTCTGTTTTAATTTCTATAATTTCTTTAAAATTTTTCTTTTTTCAGGTATAAAATTCTAGTACAAACTACATTATTAGAGATGAAAGGGGCAGGCGTGAAATGCGGTCAACGCTGCATATGGGACCCGGAGACTGATGACTATGTTGACGACTTGTACAAGAACGATACTATATTCTGCTATACTATTGTCTATGGCGTTTATATGTATTGATGTATTTTACAATAATTGAAATTTGGTTGGGAGCGACAGTAGTCGAAATGCATGTGGGTGCAACCGACATCGAATGATTAAACGGAGAAAATCTCAAACGATCATAAAATTTATAAATACTCCAATGAAAAGGGAATTTCAAGTAAATTATTATTGTCACTTACAAGCTGCTTTTCAAACGTTGATGTATGTATTTGATCTAAGATCCGACCTAACATCGGCCTTCACCCATCTATTTACCGGATGAAAATTATGTTTTAGCGGATGAAATGTGTCGCTGAATACATAGCAATAGGGTTACCTCAAAAATATGGTTAAAAATTAATTATTTAAAATTTTGAAACGTGATTTTTTTCCAATTTCACTCTCATATTATTTCAAAGACGATTTTTTTTAATTGACATTTATGGCCATGAATGGATCAAGTCCAATTTACATCCATCCCTATATCACTGAATTTGAAATGAAATCTAGTTACCTGTTTGCATTTGTACACGGCAACCGGTAGTAGGTAGCAGATAAGTGTAGGCCACTTAGCTTTAGCATGCGGTATACATTGTATACCTACTTTTCATTAAAGGTATTTTTTGGCAACAAGTCAGTGAAATTGGAAAAAGATATCATGTTTCAACATTTTAAATAATAACTTTTTGGGCATCCCTATTGGTATGTGTACAGTAACATATTTTATTCGTTAAAATATATTTTTCATTCGGTAAACAGTTGGGTGAAGGCCAATGTTACGTCGGAACCTGTATAAACTATTTATTATGGGAATTGTGTACTTGATTGTCTAGTAAAATTTGTTATACTTCGAAATAAAAAAGCATGACGTCATACTTTTAACTGTCAAAAAATTTACAATGAACTTTTACCGCTCTTTTACCATTCTTAATTTAAATAATTTATTAGGTTACTTTGGGTCACTGTGACTGAAATAGTATTTATCTATAGTGCATAGTATTTATGGACAGTAGTAGATAATTTTAATTTAATTCTTTATAAGTACATACACAATATATACTATAATATATACACAATCAGTACAGAGGTCATACAAAAAAATATATATATCAGAAATATGTACAAAGGCGAGCTTAACTCAATATGAGTTCTCTCCTAGCAAACCTTTGAGTAGCAGAGGAGCAGCAGGTTTTGGGAATTATCTAATAAATTACATATAGGAATACTAAAATAGACAATTCGCTTTATGGTATCACTAGCGGATTGCCAAATCTGTATCATCATTCATCATATAAATAGGTATATAAAATTAGTCACGAAATATCAGAAACTACAGCACCTACAAGCTTGAAATTCGGCAGTTTTCGGAAGAATTTCGGATTTTACGAAACTCAACCCCTAAGGGGGTAAAACGGGTTGCCGCATACGAAGTTGCCGGCGGCGGTTGCTAGTAAAATATAATTATGTTGGTCAGAAGTGAAATTAGATTAATATAAAAGGTCACTTTTAAGTTTGTATTAGTTTTAAGATTTTAATTTAAATGGTATTGTAACATCTACGTTGTTATGTTTGCAACAAGCATTTCTAAGGGTGCCAAGATTTGTATTTATGATGATATTCCGTATATACGGAATATCCGTATAAATATGCGGAATGTAATATCAAGACCACTTATATCTCGTTTGTTTGGAAAAAAATTCGCAAAACTCTCCGTATACCTATACGGAATATCCGTATACATATACGGATCATTTATGATTGCACAGTATAAAATATATGAAATGTAAAATCAAAACCGGTTAAATCGCGTTGGTTTGGAAATAGTGTTGCGAATTATGTTAGAATTTTTAAAGTAATGTTGTACACAAGTGACATCTGTGGGACACTGCTTTCTCGAGTTTTATGTTCTGTGGCTGTCGCTACGCCGGTTCTCAGCGGGTCTAAAAAGGTCACATTGAGCGATTCTGCTTAAAACTAGTATCTTTATGAATTTCCAATAGATTTCAATAGATTCCCACAAAATTAGTTAAATGGTCACTCATATGAGCATAATTACAACAATTCAGTTACCGAGCAGATTCTAATTTCGTGTAAATATTGCCTCCAGACAAAATATTATCTTAATACGATTCCAATAAATTGGCCTTTTTAGACCGACAGGTTATTTCAGCATGTACTTAATTGTGATGCCTTTATTATGAATAAAATGTTAGTCAATGAAGTAATAAATTAAATTATGTAAATGTCTATGGTTTTTGCTTTACTTTCAAATGTTAATACCTTTTTTTTTAATGTGCAGCTAATCCCTTCGGATACATCAAATGTGATACCTAGACCTTCTACTTTGATAATTTTGAAATTGAAATACGATAATTATTTGTAAATTGGGCAATTATATGTTTCACAAGGCCTGGAATTCATTACCAGCTCACGTGTTTCCTTCTTCCTACAGTCCCGGGTCCTTTAAGCGGGGCGTGAAAAAGCATATGATAAGGCCGTCAAGCTGAGTGTCACCATTGTCACACGGTATGTGTAAGTAATGGTGACCCTCTTTTCTGGGATTTTGCCTTCAGCTTACCATCAGGCAAGGCGAGGTCCAATTGACGTGTCCTATATAAAAAAAAAAAAAAAAAAAAAAAAAAAAATACATCTTATATATAATCACGCCTTTATCCCCGAAGGGTTACATAGAGGTGAATTAACACACATTTCACCAATCATTGTTTTCCGTCCCACGTAATAGGGGGTGAGCCTATTGCCGAGTTCCGGACACTATTTTTGACTCAAGCCTTGTATCTGTGCCCGAGTCTGAGCTATAGGTATATATCTGTCTGATGTTAAACAGCCCTATCCCTTAGTCGCCTAGTTCGACACCATATGGGAAGAGATGGGGTGGCCCAAATTCTACTCTGCCGGGAACCACACATGTTTTAAAAGCTTAATTTAATTTTTTATACAACTTAGGTGGCAGGCAAGCACACAGTATACCTGATGGAAAGTGGCCCAAGAAACGTGTGCAACACCAGAGGAGACACAATCAGGACCAGCCTTTAGTGTTCCCACTGACAGCACAAAAACTCTCCAATGAGCTCTAGCTACCTTACTCAACGCCAGGAACACAACACGAGGTTATTATAAGCGTGGTATTCTGTAGGGTGGAGATACTTCCCCAGTCGGACTGCTCAATTAGGAATACCGACATGTTCTACCTCATTGATGTATTTGGCTCCTGAATTGTTACGACAAGAACAATGGGAATACCGAGATGTCCTACCTCACCGATGTATTTGGCCTCTGAATACTTACGACAATAACAATAGGAATACGGATATGTCCTACCTCATCGATGTATTTGGCCCCTGAATAGTTACGACAGAACAATAGGAATACCAACATGTCCTACCTCACCGATGTATTTGGCCCCTGAATAGTTACGACAAGAACAATAGGAATACCGACATGTCCTATCTCATCGATGTATTGGCCCCTGAATAGTTACGATAAGAACAATAGGAATACCGACATGTCCTACCTCATCGATGTATTTGGCGCCTGAATAGTTACGACAAGAACAATAAGAATACATGTCCTATCTCATCGATGTATTGGCTCCTGAATAATTACGACAAGAACAATAGGTATAACTGCTATAATACCCACTGCACTGTTCGGTCCTCCTCATTGGGAGGACCGAACAGTGCAGTGGGTATTATCTATTATCTGTGACAGAGGGAATGATCGACGGGTGATGCGTTAAGTAAACAGTAGTGTGTACCTATTATTTACTGTGTAATAATAACTTAATAGTTAACGTAGGTACCTACAGTAAACCTATTATGCATAGGGCATTAAATCGGTACTTACAAAATATCAATATAAAAAGAAATTTGAAAGACTAGTTTAGCAAATAGACCACCGGTTCGAAACGCGGCCCCGTCCTGTGAAGACCCCAATGAGAAACGCCGCGGGCATTTTTTCGGTCTATCTAAAGTTAAATATTTACTAAATCTACTTAGTCTAAATACAATAATTTACTTGAGTACCATAGTTGAGCGAACAGCTCGTTTCCAAGCTTGTTTGTCATCTAAGTATTCTTAGATGTTTACCCGTCTACGGCGAAGCAAAAGAAGGGTAATGATTTTGACAGGCTATGTTTGTAGGTATGTATGAACCTACGTTCATCTCTAGCGGTCATAAAGTAGTATGTTTAAAAATAAATTTGAGATAAATATACCGTGTTTGGTACCATCTAAAAGGGCTTAATTGGCACATTACAAATATGTTGGTATAAATGATAGCAGTTGCTTGCCTTAAAATAATGTAAATAAAAAAATAAGTTTAAAACTAAAACCCGACTACTTTCATGCTTTATAAAGTATTAAAAAATCAAACGTCAAGGATATTGCTTTTGTGTCTGGTATTTATATTATGTCTGTCACAAACTCTTGAAAATTTTGGACAATTTTTCTTTTATATTGTGACACTACGTCGAGTTCGTTCAAAACGTTCTTACAGCATATGCCTGCTGGTCACAAATCTGATGCAGCCTTTGTTTTCGGGTCTGTCCGTTAGGAGGCAGTCGCTCCCATAAAAGACGTATAAAGTCAATTAAAGTAGGAGAAGGAGTGAGCGAACCCTGGGCTCCGAGGCTCTGATACTACCGGGAACAACGTCAATATGATAATGAATATTTTACGTAGATATAGTTTAAACCTGCTAGATGACCACGTCACGACATTCTTATAATATAACCATATACAGTAAGTTAGTTCAACAAATTTAGTTTAATTTGCACGCGCATTTTAATACAATCCATTGTGTTAATTCCAAGTTGTTACATAAGAGTTGTTTACAGGACAATTTTCATGTCTGCACTAATTCTATTTCTATCAGACACGCCTCTAAAAATTTTCGGACGGTCGTAGGCACTAATTTATTTATTTAGTTTACTAATTCAGAACGTAGATATTTCTATTGATATAAATGTGTTCCTGCTTACGATTTCGTTGTAAGATTTCTATTTAAATAGTGGAAATGTTGTAGTTCCCCGTTTAAATTGCGCAGATACTTTATTGTGTTATCTGTAAGTACATCTTGGGCCCCCTATTTTCCTACTGTTATTGTGCATTTATTTTCGTTTGGAAATCCCCATGGATACCAAGGCGATTATGTTAGACTCAATCGACTAAAGCGCACGTCGCGGTCTCGAGTCTCAAATGTTGGGTTGTAAGGAAATTTCTCTCGCATCGCTGATCCTGAGCTATATCCGGTTTTGAGATGGTCCCCTCGGGAGTGATCACCACGGTGCCCCCATCTTTATCCTCTCGGGGTAAGGAGGTCAGATGGCCGCCGCGTCCGGCTGAGCCGACATACCAGCAAATTCCGAAGTTAGACGCAAATAGCTACGAGGACGATGTCGATGCTTTTGGGTTTTCAGAGTTTGAACTGTCTGAGTATCCTTTGTACATTATATAACTGCAGACGTAGTTTTTCAACTTACTTGTAGAGCCTTTAGTCCTTTCAGGATGTTCGTGTACTGGCCACATAGACCGCACTGCACCATGAACTCCTTACAATCGTAGGGGACCGCCACTACGTTTGGACAAGGACGGTCTGAGTCGCATCTGAAACATTTTATCGTGGAAGGTTAATATTGTAGCTTGAGTGATGTAGCATATTGCAAGGTTAAGCAATAACATCAGGGATAGTCCTAGGATTGGTAATTATTCTTTACACATTGAGAAACTTTCGAAGAGCACTACACGCTGTCAGTCCCGGTTGCCATAGGTATATACATGTAATATCTGTGACATTTACCTACTATAGTCAGTTTTTAAAAAGAAAAAAAGTTCGAAAACAGTGGTCTAATTATAGAATTTCGATATCGCAAGTGGGTAATGAATATGTCATGTCAGCCACTTCTTGGAAAATATTAAAGGTCAAACGCTTCGTGGTGAGACTGACAGCCAACTACAACTCAGTTGGGAAAAGGCTTCGACCATGAGGCCGTTCTTCAAATCTCTCACTTTCTTCTCTATATTTATTTGGTTTATCTCGACTTTATGGGAGCGATTGTCTTCAGACCCCTAAAAACTAAGAGTAAAGCCTGCACTAAAACCTCATCCGTCAATCAGCCGGTGAGCTGTTATCTTATGGGGTATGGGACCCCATAAGGTAAGCACTCTCTGACTAAAAGCTTCCTCTGACTTATAAGCCAGGCTTTTCTGCTTGAATGTATGCAGTTCTAATAAGGAAAGGATACTCACTTAAATCTCATATAATTTTCCGTCATCTCTTCATACAATGGCCAGTTATGTTCACACGGAATGCAGTTACAGTCGAACCAGTACTGATCCTTCAAATCGGACCGTCTCTTCTCCTTCGGGACTGTGGTAAAGATGGGGCCGTAGTTCTCGGACACTTCTTCACCTTTCTTTATGCTCTTGACAGCACGAACCACAATCTTGGCGCCACAGAAATACCTTTAAAATAATGAATTATATAAGTAATTTTACTACATGCAATTTAGGTACAAGACTGTGTAAGATATCTAGTAAAAATATGCTTTTTTCGTGCTCTAAGACATAGCTGCATCTAACTCAGTTTGTCAGGTAGAGTATTCCCTCTGGAAAGGCAATGGTTAGGGGTTCATGTCTTCTGCATGTTGAGCTATTACTTCAACAAATTAGATTTTATAGATGAATCTAATATTAGCTTAAGTATACATACCTACCTACATTGGAAATAAAATCAGTAGTTACAATATAATAATCAGTGTAATATTCTGTAGGGCGGAGGTACTTCGGATTTTTCAATTGGACGAAATTACCATCGTGTCCTACCTCCTTACCTACCTACCTACATAGGTAAACTACAACCGATTAAAAAACAAGAAAACCCAAAAGGTCAAACACTATAGAATACCGCGGCCAAAGATAAGCAATAGATATTGGTAGAATTGCAATTACAAGATCATAACAGCGTCATAGGGCACAAGTTTAAAAAAAACAGAAACGTAACTCACCTAACTACACCTGGCTCACACGAATGATTAAAGAGAGCGAGAGTTGGAAATACTGCTCCAGCCAAAAATACTGACTTTCCGTCATGCTTGATAATATTTTTTCCAACTTTAGGTTTAGGGCATTGTAGTTCAAATACTTCGTGGGCATTGAACTTCAGGATCTGTAGATTTTTCAATATCAGTCCACCGAAAAATTCAACATCGTCTTTATATTTCTCATCCACTGCCATAGACTTCAGCTCAGTGATTTCTACAGGCGTTCTTCTGTGACTACCTTCTAAGTAGCCAGATAATTCCAGTAATTTTACAAGAAATGCGGTCATCTGAGTTCTGTGTAAAAAGTCTTGCTTTGTCCTTTTATCTTCGTGAGATACAAGATGGTAAATATTTTTGTAATCTCCCGTCTTGTACGGACCAGTTGGTTTATCATCTAATTCTTTACGAACACTACTGAAGTACTCTTTTTTGTTTTGTGTGATCATTCTTAATGCTATGTGGCAGGTTACAGAGCAGCCTGATTTCCATATTAATGGGAGAACGTGGCATTCATATCCATGGTACGATTTCTGTGCATATTCCAAACATTTGTCGCTGCAGAAAATTACGTTTGGACATTTTGGACACGCGACTGGTATTGGACACCTAAAACATGTAATTTATTTTATTATACATACCTAGAGTGGAGACCGCGAGAAGGTAAAGGAAAGGTAGGACGCCCCCTAGCCAGATGGACGGACGACCTGAAAAAGGTGGCTGGGACAGAGTGGATCGGAGAAAATGGCGCACATTGGGAGAGGCCTATGTCCAGCAGTGGACTGCAGTGGGCTAATTGATTGATAGATAGATACATAGAATTCGTATTCTAACTATTCCTATTGATATTAAAAAGATATTCTTATATGAATTTCGTCCAA
Organism: Eilema griseolum; assembly: GCA_963662185.1. NCBI lineage: Eukaryota > Metazoa > Arthropoda > Insecta > Lepidoptera > Erebidae > Eilema > Eilema griseolum. The sequence goes on from OY759232.1 coordinate 7,502,915, forward strand.
TGAACAGAATGAATACAACAAAAACTAAATAATTTAAATGAATAATCCACAACATTCCACACAATGCTATACATATAAACGGATTACTGACGTTTGGCAAAAAACGTTTCCCAAAGTGACACTTGCCAAAGTATGTTTCCCAAATTTTCATTTGGCAAAAAAACATTTGGCAAAACCATCTTTTCGCAATTTTGCAGTTAGCAAAACTACTTTTAGCAATTTATTGTTTAGCAAAGAATTACATGGCAATGTTTCATTTTACCAAATATTATGTAGTCAAATATGGTTTGGCAAATATACTAACTATAATATATTATATATCATATGATTTACTGTCTGTCCCGATCTATGAAAATAAGAAATTGGTGGGTAATTATATTATTTAATTTAGTGGGTAGGTATAACTTCCTTGCTTCTATAATAATTATATTGTTTAAGATATACAATTCAATTCTGGCGCTTCGCCGGCCGCTGCCGCGGCACGCTCGCTTCGCTCGCTCGGCTCGCGCTCTGTTGGGATCACAGTTCTAACCTAACCTAACCAACTTTTCTAGCAGTTCAAATCTAACCTACGTAATTTTTCACCCATATTAAAATTTGAACGAACTTCCTTTGGAATATATATTTTTTACAAAATAAAGCATTTGCTTATTGCATTTTTGACTAAATGAAATTTGAGCAAGTAAAAATTTGCCAAATGAATATTTGACCAAGTGAATAAAATGCGAAATGTAAATTTGCTAAGCATTCTTTTGGAAAATGAAATTTTGCGATAAGTTTTTTGGGAAGTGAAATTTGACGAAACATATTTTGCCAAACGGCAGGACCCCCATATAAACCCATGGTAAGCATAGCTTGACTAGCTTGTGTTGTGGAATCTAGAATGCGGATAAACATACTTGACACTATTTTTTTTTGTAATTACATACATATTCATGCATACAAATATTTGCACTGAGCAGGAATCGAACTCGCGCCTCTTGCGTAGCAGTCGAGCGTTCTGCGTCCACCGCTATGCTACAGAGGCCGTCCACAAATAGCTTAACTCGATCTAAGTTTTGAGTTCAACAACAAAGTACAAACCCAATTCCCATAAAATCATGAATTTGACGATGGTACATAATTAAAAATTCGAGCACTTAGAAGGATCTTTATAGTCTTACTTTCACAGCTATTAGCAGTTAGGTGCGCCATGCATCGTTGTGTTAGGTCTAGACTAAGTTTTAAGTGACTTTTTTTGACATAACGCATATTTGGAGGATTTTATCATTACCAAAGAGGCTGAGAGTTAAATGGGGCATATGGGGCAACAGATAATTTAAGGACTCTTTTGACGTAGGTATACCTAATTTGTGAATAAAAAAATCTGGATAACTTGATTGTTGAGGCCGGAAACTGTTTATCCTTTGACCATATATCTTTATTTATACCTATAAAGTAACATTATTTAATACTTACCGATAGCCTAGTGGTATGAGTAATGGACTGCTGAGACAGGGTCTCGGGTTCGATCCCAGGTTTTACCATGGCACACACCAATGACTTTTCGATGCTTTTCGAAGTTATGTGTGTATTTATCGCAGGTTTATAAGTGCCCGGTTAATGGCAATAGGCCTATTACATTGGGACCTAAATATAAACTGGTGAAATGTGGGTTCTAGCACCTCTGCCTACTCCTTCGGGGATATAGGCGTAAGTTTATGTTATGTTATGTTATGTTATTTAATACTAATTATAATAATTCATATTATATTTATACGTACTTTAAGAAACAATTCTGACAATGTGTTTTAGAATATTCTGCTAGCAAAACGCCACTGTGAGGTCTCTCTATCAGTAATATCTCTCCAGGATCAATGTCTTTCGTAGCTGTGGCATATCTTCCTCGAACTTCGTCGTAATTTATGTCGATAGCTTCTGAAGCAGCAGGATATTGGGGGTTATGTTTTCCTGCAAGTTTTGGTGTGGGTGGGAGCTTTCTCAATGGTTCAGGGTCCTTAGGATTGCCCGCAAGGACAAGACCCTTGTTTAATATTTCCAGCATGAGTTTCGAGTCTGTGCGCAATTTTTGTCTTTTTTCTTTATTTAATTTTGTTGCTTCATCGAGCGCGCTTATCGTGTCCCTGAAAAATGGCCAATGCTTTAGTTTGTTTTCTATATTTACTTAGGTAGGTAGGAGTAGGTTCTATTAAAATTAAACCTTACTGAAAAGCAGCAATGGCTTCTTGGTTCCTCTTCAGAACGAGCAGACATCTCGCTTTTCGTTCATAGACTTTAAATCTTAAATATCTAGGATAACCGAGAGAGAGGGAGCGTTTGATGTCCGCCAGTGTTTCCTCATACTGCTCCAGATGGTTCAGGGCAGCTGAACGATTAGCCAAAACAATTGAAAGTTCTTCAGCTAAAATGAAATATAGTAACACTGATGTATAGTATTTATTCGCAAGCATGTGCATACGCACTATATCTATTGAACTATATACCTACTGAAAATTATCAGACAGACAAACAAAGACGATTTTATTTAGATAGATGGGGTTGGGCAGGTCAGGATTAGAAAAGATATCTCTTTATACCGAAGATAAGTTTGATATTACCCAACCGGGACCGATGGCTTATCGTGCTCTCCGAGTCACGACCAGACCAATACACCTATATTCATGCATAAAAATATTTGCACTGCTTGGGGGTCGAACCGGGCCTTCTGCATAGCAGTCGCGTTCACTACCACCACGCCACGGAGGCTAAACCGCATTACCGTACCTTTATTTCTAGACCATATGGCCAAGAAATATTAAATAAATCCCCAAAGCAAACAATTCTAAGAGCAAAAGAAAATGACACAATGTATAACAACATATTTACCTATAGATATTTAATTTGTCCTTTTATTTACATATGGCTGCTGAATTATTATTTATTAAAAAGATAAACAGGTACAGAGACAAAGCAATATAAATTATACAATGAAAACCAATCAGAATTGTGTTAATTAAATATTTAGGTATAAAGTGTCATGGCGGTAAATCCCATAATTTCAGTGCTATCAACAATTCATGGCCGTTTCTTGGAAATATGAGGATATGAGGTGCTCTTATAACAAAACTCAGTTCCTACCTACTTATTTATTATTTACTAACGGGAAAATAATTTCGTAAAATAACTGTAAATACACTATCTTATGCGTTGTGGTTGGATTGAGACCTTTAATGTTACCATGACATATTATTAAAAGTTCTAAAATAGTATTTTAGTAGCATATCGTTTCTTTGAAACAATATTAATGAATTTTCCTCGAAACTTCCTGTTTATTTTTTATTTTATGCACTTCCTTTAATAGGTACCTAGTTTATTCTTTCTTTAGTTAGAAGGGGTTTTTGCGTTATCAAATCCGGTAAATAGACATCGGTAGTCTAATGGTCAGAATTTGTACACGGATCTCTCGATCAAATAAGTAAGTAAGGCTCTCTAATAAGGATAATCTATAAAAAAGTTAACATACTACTTAATTGTTGTAAAATAAAAAAAACCCATTAAAACTCCTAATAATGCGTTAGGTATAGCTAAATAAAATAAAAAAGGAAAATGCAAGTAAAGTGAATAACATCTTAGTTTGTTTACAAAGAATAACCTATTATTAAACTGTGCCACTAGTCACTGAACCACTATCACTAACTTACTTTCTTTCTCCGGCATGAAAATCATACTTTGGCTGTACAAGTGCATTGCCTTTGCCCAATCGCCTTTCTGCACCACTTGGTTCGCCTCATTCTTAAAATGGCGCGCCTTTTCCAAGTCTTTTTTCACTGGAAACTCGACGCTAGTCTGACATTTTTGTAAATCGTCAGTTAAATCATAGTTTTTGATAATCGGTAGACTGCACAAGTAGGAAACACGCTTCGTGTTGGATTCTAAATTGGCGAAATTATTCTTCGTCACGTCATCTAAAGAGTTGGTAATCGTTTCATGGAACTTTTTGAAGAATCCGTCGTTTTCTTGAGACATTTTTGTAGCGCGAAATGATACACACTTAATTAAAAGTATTTGTAAATTTCCTTTAGGTTAAACGTTGAAAGCCGGCGCACGGTGGACTGTTCCGTAGTTCTATTTTTATATTTGGAACGTCGATCTGTTCTTCACTTCAGACAGTTTGTATTCTATTATTGTGAGTTTTATCGATGCATTCGCGTTAAAATGTCTGACTTTTACCTTATGATAGAAGTATTCACGTATTAGTGAGCAATGTAGAGTGCATTTACCTTGTTGTGAGCTATACCTAAGTTCAATAAACCTTACAGACTTACCTACTGACTAAAGCAGTGGGAACTGTCTATTTATTTATTATGCATTTTATTGCACACCAGGTAAACAAAACTTCTAGAAGTCTCTTGAATGTTTCTGAACGAATTCTACTACTCTACTAATAATATAAATGTGAAAGCTCATTTGGATGGTTGGATATATTTGTGCTAGTGTGGATGCTTGTTACTCTTCCACGCATAAACTACTGAATCTGGATGAAATATGGTACGGAGATAGATTATACTCACTATCCTGGGTGTAGAATCCTGTGTCGCGAGAACAGGATCAGTATTTCACGCATACGGAACCTTGTATGGTATTTAAACATGTTCTCATACTTCAAGTATTCATTTTTTTTGCTATAGATTTCTTTAAATCTTCGTCTCTTTTAATTTTTTTTAAATATGTTTATGTAAGTCGATGAGTCAAGATGTCATGAATCATTTTTCATGGAAAATGCATTCAATTATCTACAATCCTAACTGCTGAGGTAACAGTATAATCATCTATGTTTCCTAGTACCCGCAAATACTTCCTTGCACTTCGCAGGAAAATGATAAAAGCTCGGTTACAAGACATCACGTGTCAACAAACAGAACAACATACTTACTATTATTGTATAACGTTTTTCTTACATTATTAATTGTTTTTCTTATATATTCTTGTAATTGCAAGGTATTTGCGTCGCATTTAATAGTGATTCATATTTAGATTAAGTTATTGCAAGTAATAGTGTTAATTGGACCCGTGGCCGTGACAACTTCTGTGTATTAATATATACAAATATATTTATTTGATTTGCTGTATTGCTGTACACTCCTATATGGCTTCGTCAAAGCGCTTTATCAATCGTCAACCACTTGAGCTCATATTTCAGTAGTTAAAAACGTTACATCGATAAAATGTGGTCTATGAGCGCTTGTAAGACCAGTAATGAAGGAAAAAGAGGGGCAGAAAAAAGGTAAACCCGGTCACCTATTTCGATAACTGGAGGCACAGAATTTTGGTAAATTTAAATATTCCGTAAACTTTAATACTAATGAAGAAACCAGAGGGTAGTCAGAGCTCACTGGAGAGTTTTTGTGCTGTCAGTGGGAGGATCAAAAGCTTGTCCTGCTCTGTCTCTTACACTGACGGCACAGAAGCTCTGTGCTTACAGAGTTGACAGCGCGAGTGTGACTCCCTTGGTGTTGCACACGTCCATAGGCCATGGTTACCACTTTCCATTAGGTGGGCCGTGTGCTTGTCTGCCAACCGAGTGGTATAAAAAAGAAGAACAGAGTCCACTGGAGACTTTTTGTGCTGTAGACCTGCTTTGTCTTCGGCACAGAAACTCTCTATTCTTACAGGGTCGGCAGCACTCCCCTGGTTATGCACACGCCCATAAGCTGTGTTCTTGTCTGCCACCTAAGTGATATTATAAAAGGGAATAGTGCAAATTATCACAATTTAATTATATAGTTCGTTAGACTGTAATACTACTTACTATAAAGTTAGTAAGAGGGTTTCCTGGCGGGTGTAAGAATCAGAGTTACTTGGTAATTGACGAGTCAAACACCAACTGTTCCATTAAGAACTAAATGAACTGAAAGTGTAGGCGAGCGGATTCTGGGCTCAATTTATACGCAAACAGGACTAACGGTGTGTTGATGATATTATACTAATTGGTATACAATAAGCTTTTCGACTAAATTAAATTGCCTTTGTCTTGAACTCACTCTCAGGGTTCCAATCAAAGGCACTGTCATGTCCTCGCTCTACCATCCAAGGATTCCCTGTTTAAACCTCCTTGACACTACCTTATTAGCAAACTGCATTGTGAATACACTATTATAATAAAAATAATAACCTATACAATATTCTAGTTAATCTGTGTATTAACAAAGCGCATCAAAAAGATCCAGACAGCGTTTATATTATATTTCCTCGATTCTTAGAACGCAGGAGATCTCCGTACAGATTAGTTGAGTGATTGTATGTCAGAACAGAAAAAACTTCGCTTGTTTTCCACAGATGCAATATGACGTCAGAATAAGTACAATTATTATATTGTTAAAGATCCATCTAGAACACATTATTGTGTATGGTTCTCACGCCATTTGGTATAGTAATAATTTTAGTTTTCTACTCCCAAGATTTTTGTAAGTTGGTACGTATGAGGACTTTTGGAATAATCTTTTTGTATATCAATGAATAATCTCTGATTTCTGGATACATAGCACCAGTTCTGAGAAATCGTTCGCTGTTTGAAAGCTGGAAAACAATTGTGGATGGCGATAGACAAAGGTTATAGGCAAGGGTCTACTTTTTAAGTTGTTGAGTTGATTAAGTAGACTAAGTGTATGTTTGTAAATAGACCAAAAAAAATGCCCGCTGAGTTTCTTGTCTTCTCAGATCGGGGCCGTGTTTCGAACCTGTGGTCCATTAACTAAACTGATTTTCATGTTCCTTTTTTATTGATGTTTTGTAAGTGTCGAGTTAATGGTCTATACCTACAGAATAAATGATTTTTGACTTTGACTTTGACTGTTATGCAACTAAAGCATGACTGATGACCTACCTACCAATTGCATCTTCATCATCATCATCATCTTCGTAACGTAGCTGTCAATTGTCAATAGTCTTCTTCGTGTTAACCCTGGTCCTCGATTCTGCTATTAAACCATATACAACCGAAACTGCAAAAAAATGACATAACTTTTTAGACTTTATTTCACTACGCTTAAAGTCCAAAATTGAATGAAAAAAGTTCATTACATCTTATCATTCACTCTGCAAGATGCCATTTAATTTTAAACTCTAATTGCGAGCGATTAAAGTCTAAAATAAATGGCATTGTTACAGTGTCAGGAGACAGATAATGGTTTTTCAATGACACAAAATCTGCAGAATCTGGCAATGTCTGCACTTGTCTCTCCATTTCTCATGGTCTTGGGAATCCATGGTAGTAAGATCAATAGCACGCGTTCCATATTTGACACTTGACCAGCACTTCTTGGATCTATTCCCCCTACCAAAGTTCGGCTGAGGCGGCATGACCAGACGTTTACCAACCAACAAACAATATAGTGTGTCGTAAATGTTAGAAATCGTCAGATAAACAGTAGGTACATGACAGGGAAATGTAACTTGAGTAAAGATAGCATCAGGATATGTTCACACATTATGCATTGCGTGTTGCGAACGTGGGTTACGCAACAATAAACTATATTCGTTCATTTTGTTGGCTGTACTGTACTGATACAGATACAGTATAGTGGGACATGGTGTCGCAATTACCAACATTCAAAATTACAATTCGAATTTTAAAAGTTTTATGTGTAGTGTAGATAAAATGGGTTTTGTTAAAATACCAAGGTTTAATTTCAATTTAGAATGTCATCGAGTCTTGCTCTCCGAATATAATCGGTTATCACTGATCTAATCTTATTGTTAGTTCTGTGATTATTATACTTGAATTGAAAAAAAAAAATAGAAAATAAAAATTATTTCGAGGCGTAATGTCATAGATGCATTGCTATTACGTTATTTTATTGAAAAAAGATTTTTTTGTCCCTTCTATTCGAAAAGTTTCACTTTGTTGCGCTGTTCCCGGCAGACTAGAATTTGGGCCACCCCATCTTTTCCCAAGAGGCGTCGAACAAGGCGACTAAGGGATAGGGCTGTTTAACATCGGACAGATACATACAGCTCAGAGTCAGGCACAGATACAAGGCTCGAGTTAACAATGGTGCCCGGAAGACTGCAATAGGTGCACTCCCTATTAGGTACGTGGCTATTACGTGGGACCGAATTTAATGATTGGTGAAATTTAGGTGTTAATTCACCTCTGCCCTTCGGGGATATAGGCGTGATTACATGTACATACATGTATTTAAGTAGCAAACCAGCTCTTTTCTGTTGAGAACTTTTTAGCTATAAATTGTATAATAGTTCTATTACTTTTATTTTAATTGTTTATTATTGTTTGTGTAAATAAACGTATATAGGTTACCATAAATTTGAAATATATAGCATTCATAGTAAACGAACGTTAATTATAACTGGCTGGTGTTCCTAGTAAATAATATTAATCTGTGAGCTGGTGGGTGATGGCCGAACGGCGCGGGGTCCCGTGCTTACTTAAAAAAACAACTCTGTTCTTGTTAGATCAGCAGGTACAAACATTTTCTTATAGAAAGGGGATGAAAAGTAGAGTAACTTGGAAGCAAATTATGTTTCCCTCGGGCAATGTACTTTAACCTCTCACTCGCTCAGGATTCTACGTTAGAATCCTTCGCTATGCTCGAGATTCTATTATAGAATCTTTCGCTTCGCTCGTGTTCAAAGTAGCGTCCTTACCGTAAATATGCTATTTTGCTCCCTTGTCATACAATCTTTGCATTGCTAACTGAAACTTATTGCGAAAGCTACAAAGAAGGACTAAGGTAGACATAGTTTTACATATTAGAATTAAGAAGCGCCTAAATGTTTCGAGCATCCAATTTTATTAATGGACAACACGTGCAGGTTTTAGATGTCACCCGCACACGGTGTAGAATATCCGATCAAGAATCAAGCGGTTCGGTGACTCTTTCCTCTGTCGCACCATTAAGGCCTGGAATTCATTACCAGCTCACGTGTTTCCTTCCTACAGTCCCGGGTCCTTTAAGCGTTGCGTGAAAAAGCATATGATGAGACCGTCAAGCTGAGTGTCACCATTGTCACACGGTATGTGTAAGTAATGGCGACCCTCTTTTCTGAGACTTTGCCTTCAGCTTACCATCAGGCAAGGCGATGTCTAATTGACGTGTTCTATATAAAAAAACCCTTTATAAAGGTTATTATACTAACCTTTCTTAGCTAAGCTTACAGTCCAGTCTGACGTCGAAACATAGGTAATATTCATAAATATTTTCATACATGATGATACATTGACAATAGATCTACTCCCAACTTCGTTCTTACCTAAGCTTCAGCGTTCCCTATCAGGGACATACGAATATTCGGAGCAGGAGAATATTATTTTTAGGATGTCTTTTCCCCCTATGAATAGAGCCAGTAACGTCTTTCCGGCTTAGGTAGGCACTTTATTTTTAAGCGCCACACATCAAACTTCCTTCTTCCTCAAATATTTGTCTTAAGGTCTCGATCGCGACCTAAGTATCCCATTGACATGCATCAGAAAAGGTACCTTAATATACTTCCCTCAGCTAATTATAACATTACTGCGTATCACGATTCATGGCACGTACATTATTAAGGAATGCCACTACGAATATTTATTTAAGCGATACTTAGTTTGTCGTTTCCCTATGCAAGAAGATGTTATAGCTTTTCTTAATGAGTGATTAGTATCTCGGGTCCATAACAAATGCAAATCTAGGATGTTTGCTTGTAAATAAGTTTATACATATTAATCTATACATGTAACAGGATGTAGATCTTTGGGACCCAAGCTAACATTATCTGCGGCCTCAGCATGATGCCATAGACATAATATCTGTGACGTTTTATCGTATCTATGAAGTCGAGGAGAAACGAAGAAATTATGACTTCTTTTTTCAGCGATGTTATTGGTCGAAATGATGTCTATGTCGCCATTCTGAGGTTACGCTGATAATCTTGCTGATTCCGGATGAAGCTGTAGCACAGGCTTTTCTCTCGGGGATTAGCAGTCGTCCAGTCGCTCCTATAAGTAATGTTAAAGTGAAGCAAATAATTTGAGTTGTAGACAAGTGACTTTTAGATGCCACTGGCATCGGTAAATCGAATGATTGAAGAAAATCATGCAATAAACCAGATCTGAAGTAAAAAAAATGCTTGTAATTTTTGTTGTTCACTACCTGATTAGTAAATCTTTGTTGTTACAACAAGGTTGAATGCCGGCGAAATATAAATAGCTTACGCTAATTATATAATTAATGGATTTCTTGTGACTTTAGATAGACAAATACGTCAATGGAATTACCGAAATACTTTGACTAACTTTGTACACAAAAAATATGTTGCGATTAACTTTGATTACTCGTACCTAGTAAAGTATTCACGTAACAAATTATTCTCATACGTTGGGTACACTACGGAATATATTTGTATTATGTATGAGTTCCCGTAAACAAAGCTAGTTTAGTTAGTGTAGAATATGGTAGAATTTTTATTTATTTATTATATTCTTTATTGTACGCCAATTACAATATTCATATTACAGAAATTGAGAAGACAAGAGCAGTACAAAGGTCGGCCTTATCGCTTTACACAATTTCTTCCAGGCAACCTTCTTTTTTACGTCCTATTTTGTGCAGATGCAAATGCAGTAGATCTTCTTCAACTTAGCGTTAATCCCAGTCAAATCCGAAGCATTCAACCCGGAGTCTAGGGTCTGCTTTTTCCAGACTAACTGCGGTCTTGACTGATCTTCAATATTTGCCGTGAAGCAACTGCTATCAATCTCCACATCCCATTGGCGATATTATTTTTAGTTTGCATTGCAATTGCATTGATTAGTATTGCAGTTAGGGCTCTAACTACCTGCAACGACTGCCATAGTATGTATGACCCACAGTAGTATAACAACTGGGCTTCATGTGCTCTCCAGGGCACGACTAGATCAATGCAAATACCAATATTCATGCGTACTAATATTTGTACTGAGCGGGGCTCGAACCCGCATCTCCAGCGTAGCAGTCGCTTCCACTAATATCCTAGAATATTTACTACTTATTTTATGTAGTAAATGCTATAGGTATGTATGTAATCCACGGGAACAAAATCCGACACGAGTGAAGTTACAAGCAAGAGTTAATACCTAACTAATTGAAGTATGTAAAAAAAGCATGTGTGTAAAAATATATAATCATTTGCCGAACAACATTGCTGAACTACCTGTAAGATTATTTAAAAGGACACTGTTTGAAATGTTATTAAATAAAAATTATTATGATGTACATGAATATTTGAATGACAAATTTATAGAATGACACTTGAACATAAATAAATAATGATGTTCATTAATAATAATAATAAATACATAATGGTAATGATTATAGACATCTACATGTAAGAAATTGACAAATGTACTAAAGCGAACTAGACTTTTTTTTTTTTTTTTACGTGCGCAAAATCCCCACGGATACCTCCCCACCGGCGGTGGAGGAGGTTATGTCGGACACGAACCGACTAAAACGCACGCCGCCTGTGGGTCGTTTTGGTTGCCGAAGGTGAGGTTGACAGGCATATCCCTCGCACCCCGGCCGACCCAGGGCCATCTCTCACGATATGGCCCTCTTCTCGGGTGTGGGGACTACAGAGTCCCCAACTCGTCCCCGGAAACGGGGAGGCGCGCCACGCGCGCCACCGCCGCGGCCTGCTTCTGCCAGGGTGACAGGCGGCTTCACCTGTCACCCCCAGGCCGGCGAAGCGAACTAGACTATGTTATTATAACACCTCTATACACCATGTTCTAACAAATAAATGAATTTGAATTTTTGAATTTACAAATTACGCAAGGGGCCGAACATTGTGGTGCATTTTGAAAAATGGCTCGAGCGGCTGCCGTGCTTAATTTGTAGGTATAAATTTCATATTATTGAAACACAAAGTCAAATTGAATTAAGAAATAGTGTGAGTGTAGCTAAGATCGACATGGGAGTTGGAAGCTGATTCGTATCTGAAGACAAATAACATTGACCCATCGTAAGTAAGGTGTACCTTTAATGTGTAAATGCTGCTGATATCCATCGGGCGGTGTATTTATGACCCTCAGAGGTCACGGATCACACGATCAGATTAGATAGGGCGATGTCATGATCTTTTGTGGTGAAAATTGTTATTGAAAGTGTGCTTGCGATGGAAGATAACAGTTTGGCTATTATTTGTACAAATTTCGAAAGACATGCATTATATTATATTGGTAAGTATATTATATAGTAATTAAATGAGTCACAACTTGTACTTATTTTCAGCTACAGTGTGTATGGATACTGAATCTGCACGACATTGGAATTTCAATAGTTATTAAAAAACCAAAACCAGAGTTTTTTTTATACCACTTAGGTGGCAGACAAGCACACGGCCCACCTGATGAGAAGTGGTTACCGTGGCCTATGGACGTATGCAACACCAGGGGTGTTACACTCGCGCTGCCGACCATGAAGAAACTTTCTGATGCCCCTCTTGAAGAACCCCATATTGTAGGTCATTTTACAACTTGAGTATGCGTGGAATGAAGTTTCTTTCATACTGCACAGTGCACACCGTCTCAGTTCGTAATGTGTGAGGATGAATTCCCTACCTATGGCGAGAGGTGCGATGATAGAATGTAGCTGTGAGCATCATGTCAAACAATTCATTTGAGCACAAACCATTGTATAGGCGGTAGAACACACATAGCGAGGCAAAGTCCCTCCTAAGGCTAAGAGGTAGCACACTACCTGCGAGTATAGGATTGTCAACCAGTCATGATGGTGTCTGTTGTTGGTCAATCTAGTTATACATTGATATACTTTTTTTTTTTTCGTGCGCAAAATCCCCACGGATACCTCCCCCCCCACCGGAGCCGGTAGAGGAGGTTTTGTCGGACTCGAACCGACTAAAACGCACGCCACCTGTGGGTCGCTTTGGTTGCCGAAGGTGAGGTTGACAGGCATATCCCTCGCACCCCGGCCGACCCAGGGCCATCTCTCACGATCTGGCCATCCCCTCGGGTGTGTGGGGACTACAGAGTTCCCAACTCGTTCCCGGAAAACGGGGAGGCGCGCCAGGCGCGCCACTGCCGCGGCCTGCTTCTGCCAGGGTGACAGGCGGCTCCATCTGTCACCCCCAGGCCGGCGCTCATGGGGGGCGGATGTCATTCATCGACCTCTGACGCCCGAGTTGCCTTCGTACGCGGGCAGCTGGCTTGCGATCCTTCGTCGCTCCCGCTGCCGCTCCCACCCCGCCTCCTCCTTCACGCATCCGCGCAGCGGACCATCGCCGCGAGCAAGGTGGAGAGCGTGAGAACTCTCACTCCCAGGGCCGCCACAAGCTCCCGTCTCGGCGTCTCCCACGCCAGACACTCGGTGAGCGTGTGCGGCCCTGAGTCCTCGCTCGCGTCGCAGTGATGGCACTCGGACGTTGGCTCTTTCTCCATCCGACGCAGATACCTCCTGAAGCACCCGTGCTCGGTGATCATCTGCGTCAGACGGTACAAGAAAGAGGCTGCCGTGTGGCCTCTCTAGCCACTCCCCCATGATGGGTCTTACCGCCGCTACTACGGCGCGCCCTGCGCCTGATCGCCCAAGTCGTAGCTCCCATTCCGCCACCATTTCCCTGTGGAGCCGGGATTTCACGGCCCGAATTTCTTCGGGCTCGGGATCGTGACCCCGCTCACGCGCCGCCTTTCGGAACCGGTATAGCGCCGAAAGGGATCTCGCTTCCAGGATCCATGGTTGATCCGGCGAGAATACTCGCCGCGTTGAATGATATCGTGCGGTACCCCCTTATGATGCGGCACGCCAACCTCTGCTGCGGACGCTGCAGCAGGGGCATGTGCCGATCATTCAGGGTGTCCGCCCACACGGGACACCCGTACAGGGCCATGGACCGCACGACACCCGCGTAGAGTCTCCTGCAGGAGTCCTCCGGGCCCCTCAGGTTGGGCAGTAGCCGCGCCAGAGCGTTGGCTGTGCCCACCAATTTGGGGATACATTGATATACTAGTACACTGATATCGTTCAGCTCTCAGTTCCGTAGATAGAGCGCAGCGTTTTGTTATATCTTTTGTCATAGTTAGTCTCTGGTCTATGATATCCGAGTTGTGCTTCAATTTTTGCACCACTATAGGGCTCCATTTTCAGTTACACATATTGAGAACTCACTTGTACCTTTCCACAGCATAATATTAAAAGAACAAGTAAGTTCTCAATATGTGTAACAATAAATGTGAGTGAAAGATTGGTTCTACATTTTGTTCCTAGAACTACATTGTAAAGAAAAAAAAAAATTAAAAAAAAATTCTACCACGTGCCATCAATCAACAGTATAAATAGTCCCTTTTGAGTCTTAATTTTATCTCCTTATTGTCATAGTTAATATATATTACTATTATAAATTTTGTAAATCTTATAGTAGTATAGTAATATACTTTCTTTTCAGTATCAAAATAAACGGGATATTTACCGATTTATTTATTTATTTTTATGGAAATAGCGAAGCGACTAATCGACGCTTCCCGTGACCATAAGGCTGGCCTTTACCTCGCTCAAAGAATTGGCATCGCTATTCAGCGTGGTAATGCCGCCAGCCTCTTGGGTACGGTACCAGTAGAGATCGATGGGGAGGAATTTTTCGATGCCTAAAATTACAGTCTCCCTCTTTTTCTCTATTCCATTTTTGTATATATTGTATAGTTAGCATAGTTTTATATTAATGTTACAATGGTAAATATCCCGTGATCTGATGTGAGTGACCATAATAGTTTAAATACCTATACTTTCTTTTCGTCGTTGTCGTGGTTTAGTTACAGCATAATTTCAAATTAAGCTGATTCCGCGAAAGAATCTCACTCATTCACTGGGACAACCTCAAGTCGTTTTCTAATCTCATAGTGAGGAACCGTTTTGACATAGAGCTTCTAATTTCGGAACCATTTCAGATAGGCCTGTTTTCATCATTCACCGTCCTGTGGCAGAAATTATGATGATAATACTGATGATTGTCATTTTAAATCCGTAACAAACGTTGAAATATTCTCTGTCCTTTTTACATCCCAACGTAATTGTTATTAATGGAAACTATTTACATGTATTCAATAGCCGTTCTAACTTTTAGGCTAGTATTTCTACACATAACTATATTGTCCACGCTTATCAAACAAAAACACTGAATTTTTGAATACTCTTTTCTGTTCGTTCGCTAACTTTGTATACTATTCTGACGAATTATCTGTTCACCTTGCGAATTCCTAACGCGTCCTTGCTTTAAGAAAATATTAGTATGCTAAACACGCCCAGATAACATGTTATCACAGCACAGTACACATGACGTCATTGTTTTATTATATGTTATCACAAGCTTATCACTTTCACAGCGTAACCAGCTCCCGCCTCTGATTTTAACAATGATCTGATAAAGTTTTTTGATAAGCGCAGTTTATGGGAATTGACGTTCTATAGGGACCTATAGCTATAGAATAAATAGTAATAGGTAAACATAACATAAAACATAACACGTCTATATCCCCGAAGGGGTAGGCAGAGGTGCTAGCACCCACATTTAGCCAGTTTATGTTTAGGTCCCAATGTAATAGTTGGCGAGCCTATTGTCATTAACCATGCACTTATAAACCTGCGATAAATACACACATAACTTTGAAAAGCATCGAAAATTCATTGATGTGTGCCATGGTAAAACCTGGGATTGAACCCGAGACCTCGTCTCAGCGTGGTAGTAATAGGCACTATCAATTATTTGTAATCTCACCTGCACATTTTTACTTGCTTACCTTTGTACTTGCTGATGGACGAAACGGGTGAAACACTGATGCAGAGTTTACTCTTTGGACTGGTGAGTTGGCACATAGTACATACATACATATAATCACGGCTTTATCCCCGGAGGGTTATAGGACGTGGGACCGTTATAGGAGGTGGTTCTATTGCAGTCACAATTTTGTTGACTCAAGCCATGCATCTGAGGCTGAGTCTGAGCTGTTTATATTTTATGTCTGATAAAGCAGCCCTATTCCTTAGTCGCCTTGTACGTCACCGCTTGGGAAGAGATGGGGTGGTTAAAATTTTACTGTGCCGGGAACCACGCGGCGACGTCAGTTTGTAGCTTCTGTAAAAAACTAAAATAATAAAACATAACATAACATAAACTCACACCTATATTCCCGAAGGGGTAGGCAGAGGTGCTAGCACCCACATTTCGCCAGTTTATGTTTAGGTCCCAATGTAATAGGTGGCGAAGCCTATTGCCATTATCCGGGCACTTATAAACCTGCGATAAATACACACATAACTTCGAAAAGCATCGAAAAGTCATTGGTGTGTGCCATGGTAAAACCTGGGATCGAACCCGAGACCTCGTCTCAGCAGTCCATTGCCCATACCACTAGGCTACCGCGGTTGTTAAAATAATATATTTATATGGAATACCTGCTTGTATTTTCGTGAACCCCTCTAGCTAAGCGAAACTGCTTGGATTAGGAGTGGGTTCACGTCGGTAATGTAATAGTCAGGACTCGAACCTCAGACACCCCATCACCTAACCTCACCCACTAAGATAACGACATACGCTTATTTACGTGGGTGGGTACACATCGGTAGTTTTATGGTAAATACTGTAACTCGAGATCTCTCGACATCACAAGGCTGACTTCTTAACGAATAAGCTACCGATACTTCACGAATTGCAAATACACACATAACTTCGAAAAGCATCGAAAAGTCATTGGTGTGTGCCATGGTAAAACCTGGGATCGAACCCGAGACCTCGTCTCAGCAGTCCATTGCCCATACCACTAGGCTACCGCGAAAGAAGGACAAGGTATTTTTTATTATTTAAATATCACTTACCGTTGCCTATGGACGTGTGTAACACCAGAGAAGTCACTCTCGCGCTGCCTACCCTGTAAGTACGGAGACTCTTTGTGCCGTCAGGGTATAAGACAAAGCAGGACAAGCCTTTAGTCTTCACACTGACAGCACAAACTCTCCATTGAGCTTTGGCTACCCTACTAACCGCTGTAAACTCAACATGAAGTTATTATGGCCGCGGTATTCTATAGGGTAGACTTTTTTTTTTTTTTTTTTACGTGCGCACAATCCCCCCTGATACCTTCCCACTAACCTTTAGGCACCGGTGTATAGTTAATACCATTAATTAGGTACTTTTAGATCATCCGATACCCAATGAATGACATCTTGAGATAACGGATTAACATTACATAATCTAAACAATTTCTACAAGAGATAATGACTTGTATCATATCATACATCACAGCACACAATAAAGTACAGCACAATAATGAAGACGCCAACATTACAAGAGTGCTCTTCCGTTGTGCAGATTGCATTATAATTGCGTCTGCGGAACTCCTACAATGGAATGCTGCGTTATTCTATTATTTTTTAGTTTAATTGTTTCCATTATATACTAGATCGCAGAGTTATCTGAACTATTCTGTCTAGTTACGGCTGTCTCAGCCTGAGACCACGGCCGGTGTGACTTGGTCGAAACGTCAGGCAAATCAAAGGTATGTTTGTACCTATACCATGATCCCGTTACATACACACATACATACAATCACGCCTTTATCGCCAGAGGGTTAGGCAGAGGTGAAATAACACGCACATTTTATCAATCATGGAATTCGATCCTTCGTAAATGGGGGTGAGCCTATTGCCGTCTTCTAAGCACTATTGTTGACTCAAGTCATGCATCTGAGTCTGGGCTGTATAATCTGTCTGATGTTACACAGCCCTATCCTTTAGTCGCCTTGCACGACACCGCATGGGAAGAGATGGGGTGGTCCAAATTCTACTCTGCCGGGAACCACGCGGCTTTCGCGTTAATTCCCGTAAACATTATTGTGCATAACGGAACGTGAAAGTTTAAAAGTTAGTTATCTGAACTAGCTTCAAACATAAATCTATCTTCTGAGAATAAATTGTCATGTTTCGGTATTGATATTTTGTAAATAAATACTAGATGCAAAATAATTATAATAGCTCGCCTATTAATATTCAGGTGTAGGTGCTGTGTGCAATTGAGCTTGCTGATCTCCCTGCCAGGGTGCTTAAGACCTGTAAAGTGGAGCCGTAAAACCCGGACCTCAGCTCAGACAAGGACACAAAGTTAAGATGATAGACATTTAACTTATTAAGTGACTACTTATAATATTCAACAGAGAACAAACTTAAAATTAATTTTCATTTATTATCAATCGCGTTACAAATTAACGTTGAATATTTTTAGAAAAAGTGCTCATAGCCAGGTGTACTTACTGTACGGTAAACGATCTATGGGTTAAGCCACCGGGCGAAGAATGATGAAATTTTATTTCATCTGAGCGTTTCCTTGCTTGAGAGGACAACGTCTGAATAGTTGTTAGGTCAAGACGGAGACCTAACATCTCTGTCGTTACCGATTAAGATGTAGAAAAATTTGATGGGTTCCGGCGGGATTCGAATCCGCGATCTTTCCATTACAGGGGGAACGCTCTGACCACTAAGCCACAGAACCTTCGCCCGAAACTATCCGTCCACAATGAAATGCTGTGTACAGAATAAGTGGACATCAGATTGAAAATGTTGTATAGCTTGTAGAATTATAATAATATAGTCTTCGTAATCTGTTTCTGTATCTATTGTATTAAATAAATAAATATAAAAAAATAGCGAAAGGCGAGAGAATTTTTTTTTCTATATCTTAATTGATTTGAATAGTTAACATACTAAATGCCATAAAATTTCATTCAGCTTTGTCATTAGTTGGCCACTAACTACAATTCAGGCTTAAAGAGCAGATGGCAGTCACTACCAAAATAGCCAAAAAGTAAAATCATTTTTTAAACACATTGTGGCACAGAATCGAACTGTCGAGCCTCTAAATTTCATTCCGTGGTTAATAACTAAACGTCAACAGAAAATATCACAAAGTGATCTACGTTTTACAATGTATGATAATTATCTCGTGTTGTAATGGAACTTTATTAAATTACGCGCTCGGTCGTGATCCGAGTCAACCAGTAGCATAATAATGGCATTAAACCTTATTGTATAACACATCTTAATGGCGACGACGTGAAGCTGTTTTACATAAGACGCGACGACCCGACAAACTATTAATCAAATTGATTTATATTAAAGTGGCACCATTTAATAGCAAATTTCGTACTTATGTCAAATTTCAAAGTACACTTGCCGCGTAGACTTCCGTGTAAATTGCGCAAGAGAGATATTTTTGAGGTTTAAGAATAATATATTTTTTCCAAATTTATTTAGGCGGTAGGTATTACTGATTTGATATCGTTAGTTTCACTTTGATGGCACCGTGACTTTGGTTTGTATTGTGCATACAAATCTTCCTTAGAAACATATTGAAACGATAATGATACTAGTATCAAAATCACAACAGATTTAGGTTGTTCTTTTTATTCTATGTCATTACATAGAATCACAGGTACATAAAATCATTATTTAAGAAGCTTGCACAGTTTTGAAAATATCTTGTTTATTATTGGTTTATGAAAAGATAAAGTCGTACCGGTATCGTATCGTGCGGTGTTAAGTGCAATGCCTAGGGAAGTAACGATTCCATTCTGACATTGCAATGCATAAATCATTACTTTAATAGTTTTACTAGAAATCAATTTATGCATTGTATTTGTTTAACTGAAGGAAAACGAAGTGCGTAGAAACCTGCCTAATTCTTTGAGTTTCCGATATTTTAGAGCTGTTGCAATCTCTTGTAATACACAAAAAAATATCTTATACACTGTATCCGTAATCATACTGTATCTTATAAACAGTGATCGGATTAGGTAGTGCAATTTTGGTTTAACGATCTCAAACATTACATAAGTATGGACATACTCGCGGGATTTTGGAAATAGTCTGTACGTGTAAAGTACATTTTCTCTTATTAGAAAATAAAAAAAGAAACAAAGTATTTAATAAGTAATGTTAATATTTTTATTTCTCCGTGCAGTTGGTATGTCCATGTTAAGATCCCGCAATATTGCACAATAAATTCGATCACTGCTATTATAAGCAGTGATAACACCAAACTAGACTACTGGATACCCTCAATGCCTTATGAAACTGAGGGTCTCCAGTAGTCTGGTTTGGTCTCATATCATCGTTGTGTGCCAAATAGAGTGATTCAAGTGTAGGTTTAAAATGTTAGTGATAAGAGTCCACCGGACATGTAAATGGATAAGCATCTACTGATCGATTGTTTAACGTCTTGTACTAAGTAATCTAATTAATTACATCTAACATTTACATGCCAAATACTTGTGATAGGTGGTATTCGAGAACAAGTTAGGTTATAACTGCAGAGTTCGATAGGTTTTTTATACATCTTAGGTGGCTGACAACGGCCTACCTTATGGAAGGCGATTACCGTGACCTATGAACGTGTATAACATCAGAGTCACACCCGTGCTCCCAGCCCTGTAAGAACAGAGTGTTTCTGTGCCGTCAGTGCAGAACACAAAATCAGGACAAGCCTTTGGTCTTCCCATTGACAGCACAAAAAGTCTCCAGTGAGCTCTGGCTACCGTACTCACCGCAAGGAACACTACATGAGGTTATTACAGCCGTGGTATTCTGTAGGGTGGAGGTACTTCCTCAAACTTTGCTTACGGTATTGAGAGGTTAGACGGCATTCGATCCCGGAAAAATGAACGAACACCGGGTTCGGCAAATTTTGAATGCATGATATTTAAACTAGTCACTCATATTAGTATAAAGTGAGAGTGAAATTAGTGGTAGTACTGAAATGTGTATTAAAAGAACTCGGAAGAGGGTAGATCGATATATTTACTCCTAAAAACGTTTTCACTGTTTACCGCCAGTACTTCAGTACTTCCGTGATCTTGGTGCTAGCAATATCGGAAACTCATAACAATACAACATGGCAAATATCAGGATAGCCTTAATACTAAAGCTCGGATGATGATTAGGACAATAACTGTGCTCTCCGGAGACTCTTTCCTTCGCCGCACCAAGACCTGGAATTCCTTACCAGGCCCTTGATTCTACCAAAACAAAACCACAGTCATACCACAGACGCTGCAAAAATTGCATTAAATTCTAGACTTCTTTCTTGACGTTCAAATTAAATAATAAGACCGATTAAGATAGAAAAAATTTAAACGGTCTAGGCGGGATTCGAACGGTCTTTCCCTTACTAATAATAATATTTCATTCAATAAATAAAAAGAGTTTCAATACAGTTTTTCATTCCCTCTGCAAAAAGCCCTTTAATTTTGGAATTTCACTCCATTGTAAGGTCTAAAATTAAATGAATTTTAGCAGGGTTAATGGCATGATGTTCAGCTCATTGCCTTCTTCCTACAGTCCCGGGTCCTTTAAGCGGGGCGTGAATAAGCATCTGATAACGCCGAAGAACTAAGTGCCACCATTGTCACATACTACGTGTCTGTGATGGTGGCCCTGCCGAGGTGAAGTCAATTTGGCCTATCCTATATAAAAAAATACAGTAAAATAAGTGCATAAATGATGAGTTGAGGGACACGTCATATTATCATTATCATAATCTGAGATAACAAATAATTACAATCTGTACAATATTCTATACATGTACATATTAATTACCAATCTTGTATTACTATGTGATATCTCCTTATGTAGACTGATAGCGTCATCACACAATCATTTGTAGAATAAATAAATAAATAAATATTCTAGGACATTCTAAACGTTATCTAGATATATCCAAAGTAAGTACAGCTTAACTATCTTGTGTTACGGGTTCTAGAACTTCTAGAATGCTGATATTCATACTTAGTTGCATTGTATTTTTAAATACATACATAAACACCCAGATTAATGCATATTCATATCATTCATGCATAAAAATATTTGCATTGAGCAGGAATCAAAACCGTGACATACGACGTAGCAGTCGAACGCCTTCCCGTTACGCCACAGAGAAGAATAAACTACAGCTATAAATACTTATAAGGAGCCTTAGGAACAAATACCAACATCCATTTGTATAAGTAGTTAATATGACTCGTAGGTACTCGTGTTGGTCGGCCGGGGTGCGAGAGATATGCCTGCCAACCTCACCTTCGGCAACCAAAGCGACCCACAGGCGGCGTGCTTTTTAGTCGTTTCGAGTCCGACATAACCTCTTCCACCAGCTGCGGTGGGGAGGTATTCTTGGATATTTTACGCACGAAAAAAAAAAGGTACTCGTGTTAGGTAGGTACAGTCAGCGTTAAAACAAGCTTTTCTGCAAAGTCTGAAAATGATATTTATACCAAGTTTTCCTTTTCTAGGTATTAAGAGCAAATCAATTGAAGGAGAAGGAATAGAACAAGTGAAAGAGTTTGTGTATTTGTGTTCGAAGTTTGCGAGAGATGGGACGTATAACAGTGATATTGAAAGAAGAGTTATGGCTGGAAATCAAGTGAATGGGGCAATGCATAATTTTATGTGCAGCCAGAACGTATCCAAACAGGCACGAGTGGCGGTACGTAGAGGAGCGCTCGTCCCTACACTTCCCCACTTCCAAAATCCCCACGGGTACCTCCCCACCGGAGCCGGTGGGAGAGGTTATGTCGGACTCGAACCGACTAAAACGCACGCCGCCTGCGGGTCGCTTTGGTTGCCGAAGGTAAGGTTGACAGGCATATCCCTCGCACCCCGGCCGACCCAGGGCCATCTCTCACGATCTGGCCCTCTTCTCGGGTGTGTGGGGACTACAGAGTCCCCAACTCGTTCCCGGTAAACGGGGAGGCGCGCCAGGCGCGCCGCCGCCGCGGCCTGCTTCTGCTAGGGTGACAGGCGGCTCCACCTGTCACCCCCAGGCCGGCGCTCATGGGGGGCGGAGGTCGTTCATCGACCTCCGACGCCCGAGTTGCCTTCGTACGCGGGCAGCTTGGCTTGCGATCCGTCGTCGCTCCCGCTGCCGCTCCCGCCCCGCCTCCTCCTTCACGAGCATTACTTGCTCGCAGAAGGAGTCGCAACACTTATGTATGGTAGTGAATGTTGGGTTTTGAAGAAGTATGAAAGTAAATTGGAAATGAGAAGACTGATAAGTATAGCAGGGGTGAAGTTGATGGATCGAGTGAGGAACAGCGTGATAAGGGAACCTTGTGGTGTATTGATGACTAAAATAGAGGAAAGGGATACTTAGCTGGTTCGGACATGCGGAGAGCATGGACGAAAGAAGACTGACGAAACAAATTTATGAAGCAAGGGTGAATGGACAACGCGGTAGGGGTCGACGTAGACATACGTCTGTCAATCAGATCGAAGGCATTTGGAATAAAGGACATGTCAAGAGTACCCGAAACCGGCGAGCATGTATGAAAACAATTATGAAAGCAGAAGAATTGAAAGAGGTATGCCAGGATCGTGTCAAGTGGGAAACTGTAGTCGCTGCCTACCACACTGGGAAACAGGCGTGACTGTATGTATGTATGTGCAAAGTGTTTTGTTGATTTAAATGTATTATTGTCCGAACTATTGTTACTAACATTAGAGATAAGAAAAAATAATTGTTACTAACAAATTGGGCCAAGTTGCCACCGAATAAAAATTAATATTATTATTATAAAGGTGTGAATCAAATATAAGAAAAATCAGTCAATAGGAAGGAACCAAGGCATTAAGATTATTTTGAGAACTTCGTTCGTCAAGATTGATCTGATGCTGGCTGTACTTGTGTGGGTATATAATATGCCTCGTCAGCTGAGGATCAGAGGATATGATCGCATACTGTACTATTTTGACACCTACAGCTATTTAGTTTAACATAGTGCACTAAATAGAGTGTAATTTAT
The DNA here is from genome assembly GCA_963662185.1 of Eilema griseolum. Taxonomy (NCBI): domain Eukaryota; kingdom Metazoa; phylum Arthropoda; class Insecta; order Lepidoptera; family Erebidae; genus Eilema; species Eilema griseolum. Next base: position 7,526,721 of record OY759232.1, read on the forward strand.
ATATCATATCAATGTCTACGGCATAATATGTACTTGTATGTAGATAGGTACAATTGGATAATAGGTATATAATTTAGTGGCTTCCACTCGCGACTTCTTCTTCGAGGGATTTGGAAGATAACATACATACATATCACGCCTTTATCCCAGGAGAGTTAGGCGGAGATAAATTAACACCCACATTTCATCAATCAATATGTTCGGTCCCACGTAATAGAGGGTAAGCCTATCGCCGTCTTTCGGGCACTATTGTTAACTCAAGCCATTCATCTGAGGCTGAATCTGGGCTGAATCTGGCTGATATTATTATTTTTGTTGTTGTGTTTATTAGATAAATTACGATAATATTAAAAAAGAGGTTCAGTTTATTTACGTACATACATACATACAATCACGCTTTTATCCCCGGAGGGTTAGGCAGAGGTGAATAAACACCCACATTTCATCAATCATTGTATTCGGTCCCACGTAATAGGGGGTGAGCCTATTGCCGTATTCCCGGCACTATTGTTGACTCAAGCCATGCTCCTGAGGCTGAGTTTGGGCTGTACATGCATGTAAGTATATTTTAGGATTTGTTTCTTTCATGTTAATATCTGAAACTGTCTGTGATATGAAAAAATCTTTTTCCGATTAACAGTTTAGTTATCGAGAAAGGTTATATGCTTAATTAAGTTAATGAAGTTGAACAAAGAGTGATAAAAAACTTTGTGACGTCGTGATAAGGCTGTAGTGCACTGAGATTGGAATTTAAGATATGCAATCAGAGAGCCAACGCCCTGATTGTATATCACAGTTTTAATATCAGTATCTAGATATCCTGGCCCAGCTTGGTCTCGTAGGATGAAGTTTATTTTATCTCCGCTAGGTAAGAACCGAGTCCATTCGCCTTACACTACTGCTGCTGTAGTAGGTATTCAGCGCAACATACGCTCGCATCTGCTCAACTTGGAAAACACAACGCCAAGCCCTCGCTGCAGTCATTGGGGGTGGAGAGGACATTCCACTCCCATTGAGCGAGGCTTGGCGGTGAGTCAGTTGGCGGCCTGTGGCCTATATCCACCAACGACAATAATTTTATCACGTCCTCATCCTTCTGCATGTCGTAGAAGGAAGGCGCGCTGCAGATCAGTGAAGAAACTCCTCCTAGCGATTCGATATTGAACTGGGAACGCGTATATTTGGGCCTCATGCCGTCCTGAGCGTGGCTGTGGTTGTGAGGTAAGGGGTTAGCCCTCCACCCACTGATCCAGCCGCTCGCGAAGGGCCGACTTTTTTGGAGGAGTTGATCCATAATCTTTACAAATAACGCCCAGAAACGTTAGTTTTACATGTCTGCTAGTAGAAAACTTCTATAAAAATCTCTTCAGGTAATTCGATCTGACACAGACACCATCCGCACCTGAGTCTAAAATCACCATGTTCTACTTGTAATCATTCAATCATTTAATTACATTATTTATAAAATAATGATTATCTAGCAATGATTTCTAATGAGGAATTAATCGACAAGAGATAAGCGAAACAATGAACTATAAAAAGTAGTAGTAAGGTTAGTAATTTAACCTCATAACTTTGGTTCGTGGACCGTGATGCGCTCAATATAAAGTCCAAAAAAATGTTAGGCGTGATTAGGTAAATAGATAATGATATCTAATCATAATTAATTAGTGTTGTAGTAGTAAGTTTGTAACTAATGGTGACGCGTTTTGGTACTTGACCCTGGAAAGATGTGTTTGATTGGTGTCTTAAGTAGATACGAAATTCCAAAAAAATAATGGCAAACGATACCATTTCTCAAGTAGGGATTGGTGCTGCTTTTTGACACATATTGAGAACACACTTGATTTTTTCCACAGTATTTTTTATTAGACGTGACGTTTATTAGGCATTCTCGAAGGTTATGATAGTTAATAACATTCTTCTATAAACATTGCGCTGCAGTCAGCCATATTTCGTATGTGGATATTTGTAAAATTATATATACCGGTACAAAACGCTTAATTTTTTGTTTGTCTTTCAAAACCTTTTTTTTCAGGCACGCGCTGTGGTATCAAGTAGAAATTAATATTAGATAAGAGGTTGAAACTGAAAAGTACTACTATATCCGTACGGTATAATTTTTACTACTAACACAATTTCCCTACAGAGTTTCTTGGGGAAAAAAAAAGATCAAGGTATTATGTACCTTGATCTGCCAGAGCGTTATAAATAAACATTGGATATCTTTAATCTGGCTTAATATAATGTACAGCCAGAAAGACTTTAATTTATCTTCATATCAGTCTATCTAGACTGATACGGTGATAATTGATATTTGGATTATTAGGTAATGCTTTTCCCCGTCAGAATGCTGAATAGATCGATTTTTAAACTTTGATAAGCACTTCATCAGCAGTCACAGATAGTACCTCGAGATAGCGAAAGAGTGATGGAAAAAAGATGGTACTTGCAATAACACCGAAATATCGGAAACTCTAATAAAAACAACACAGTAAATATCCCGATAGTTCTAATACTAAAGTGACCATGATAGTTATTTATTTCTACACACAAGCTTCGCCCTTATTGTTGTGCTCTTTTACTCGCGAAAAAACTTAAATATTAAATACAAATATTAAATTACAAATAAAAATACAAATACAAAATATAAATCCTAGAGTTTAACTTCTGTCGAGTATCCTCTGACTTCATACTTTTTGTCAGATAAAACTTAATTTACATTCGTAATTAGTTGGCACGTCCAATGGCCCCAGTACACCCGCTACTTTTAATATCGAGGAATGACGACTGTATGAATGCTGTGAGGGATATGCCTGTCAATCTCAACTCTGGTAACCAAGAACAACCCACAGTCGCCGTGCGTTTTAGTCGGCTCGAGTCCGACATAACCTCTTCCACCGGCTCCGCACGTAAAAACTTCGGAGTCACGTTCGGTTGTAAAAATCTAGTCCCACTATTTAGTGAATGTATATTATGTGCGATCGATGTGCATCGGATTAGGCGACCGTCATGTGTTTCAGCGTCTGGAGAGGTTTTAGCTGCAACTAGTGTGTTTTTACGTTTCCACAGTGTGGTATTCAATAGCTACATCAATGATTACAAAGTAAGCATAACCCTTGTTTGATTTTATTACCTATAGCATCTTTATCATCCCAGATTGGTAATTCTTGTTACTTTGAGCTTGTTACGCTGAGTTTCTTGCCGGAGTCTTCTCAGGTTGTGGTCGCGTTTCGAACCGGTGGTCCATTTACTAAACTGATATTCATGTTCCTTTTTTGTTGACGTTTTGTAAGTGCCGGAATAATGGTCTATACAGAATAAGTGACTTTTGACTTTGACTTTGGACTCCTGGATCCATGTTCTTTTCCATTTTCTTTTTTTGATAAAATCTTTGGCATCCCTTATAGAGAGGCTATTAGTACGTATATTATATTTAATGAGATCAAGCCTTTCGCATTTTTATCATTGCGATTATAATTTGTTCAATACAGCGTTCGGTCACAGCTAGACTAGCAGGTGTACTTTGTTCCTTATTTTGGAACTACAATTAGTTTTATTATTACCATTTCCGTCCTTCATTTTGTTATTTTGCGGTCTCACCTTGAATCAGCACCTTTTTTTACAGTATACAGAGGCAAAAACTGCAATGAAATTCCAGATGCCTCTATATAGTGAGTCATTATTAAAAAAAACTCTGTGACATTTGTTTCACCTGAGAGTAAGGGAGAAAAAATGTTCCACGTGATGAGCACAAAGTTAGACAGGTACGCATTATATGAATGCCTTGTCAAAAAACCTCGTTTTACGACTTAGGAGTACCTACCAGTGGTAGTTGTAGCATTTTATTTTAACGGTCAAATAAGGCGGTTTGAATGAGAAGCAAAATGTATTTGAATTTAGAATACTCCGTAGAATCAGTGCTTTTTTTTGACGCTAGAAGCTGGTTAGGTATTGGCTTAATTATACCATAGATTCAGTCTATTATCTTATAGTACATAGAAGTCGTGGTTATTGAACTTGCAATGACATTGCTACCAAATTACCGATTAATTATGAATAAAATACCGAAGTTCAGCCAGTTAGACTGAAAAAAGCGTACCCCAGTCTCCGAGGTGAAAGCTTCTGATGCGACTGGCATTAACGCTAGAATGATAATGAAGAAAGTAATTATGAAGATTTGAAAACTTTGGGTATTACCAGTTTGGTGCACATCAACAACAAAATATTCGAGATTCAAATCGCTTTCGATAAAAATGTCTAGTTATTATGATTTATAATTGGAATGTTATCAAATCGTTTGCCTTAGATAAGAAGTAACGAATTTACAACGTCACTATTGCTGTCTCTCGTGTCAGATTAAAATATTAATAATTACATTTTGAAATCAGCTAGAAATACTCCTTCTGTGCTTGAAATCCTTATGTAAACGCGGTCAAAGAGGGAAGTATACATACACCGTTTAAGTATGTGAAGTTGTATAATTATCTCCTGGGCAAAAACTAACTTAGTAATAAGTTAGTTTAAAACTAAGTATACTAAGTATACTTTTTTTTCTATCATACTCAGGAGGTAGGACACGACGGTATTCCCGTCCGAATTGAGCAGTCCGTCTGGGGAAGTACCTCCACCCTACAGAATACCACGGCTATAATAACCTCGTGTTGTGTTCCCGGTGATGAGTACGGTAGCCAGAGCTCACTGGAGAGTTTTTGTGCTTTAAAGGGTACATAAAATCTCTGTTCTTACAGGGTCGGCAGCACGGATGTGATTCCACTGGTGTTACACACGTTCATAGGTCATGGTAACCACTTTCCATCAGGTGGGCCGTGTGCTTGTCTGCCACCTAAGTTGTATATAAAAAAACGTCTAATATTCCTGTCCATTTTATTACTATTCAGTTAAAGAAGTCATTCATCCCTTCACTTCTATAAATGTCATGCCTGTGAAAGAAGTTGATGTAGAGATTTTGCATTGTTACTTCGGCTAGATAACATAGTATATGATTCGTATCATGCTTATTCTAAGAACGCGTAATATTTTCTATCAACAAACGATAATAAGTGTGACGAGAAATAATATCATATTACTTTAATTAGAAATTAATTTTTTTATGGTATGGTTTGATTTTAGAAGTACTTTTCTGCACAATTTCTTTTTTTGTTACAATGGTGGCACTCACATTGGCGGCCTCGGCACTGTAGGAAGATGGAAACCCGTGAACTGGTAATGAATTCCAGGCCTTAATGGTGCGACAAAGGAAAGAGTCACCGAACCGCTTGGTTATTGATCGGATATTCTGCACCGTGTGCGGATGACATCTAAGCCCTGCACGTGTTGTCCTGTGTAGGAAAAGGGAGGGTGGGATTAATTAGAAGAGCTCATTAAAACATTCACCATGGTGATAAATTACCTAATCATATACATTTCAAGATCACACGGTCAGTAGTCCCACCAGAAATGTTTGAATAATATAGTGTTATACCTTGTAAACTTTAAGACAATATTTATAATCTTTATGATAACGTATGTAAGACAATGAGTACATAATCTGTCGGCAACATCTTTGGTACTGAGACGCGATTAATCTCGAGATAAACAAATACCCTTTCGAGATAACATTTTGACAATTTTATATTAAGATGACTTTTTTTTTATTCGTGCGCAAAATCCCCGCGGATACCCCCCACCGGAGCCGGTGGAAGGGTTTATGTCGGACTCGAACCGACTAAAACGCACGCCGCCTGTGGGTCGCTGGGTTGCCGAAGGTTAGGTTGACAGGCATATCCCTCGCTGACTCTTGGAGGTCTTGAGTTTCACTCGAGTGTACCTATCTCTAATGTTGCATGTGCATAAAGGGTATGGCGAGCGTTTACCACCAATCAAAAAAGGCTTCTATGTATATTAGTACAGCTATATGGAATTAAAAATTAGGCACCATAGGTTTGATTAGTTATCAACAGAATAAGAATTTCAAATCGATAAAGATAGGAAAAATGGAATTGGTTCAGGTGGGAACAGAATAACCTTTGGGTTGCGGAGGTCAGATGGCAGTCGTAGTCAAATATCGAAGTTTACCCAAATCCGCACTTAGACTGGTAAAGCGGACCACAGACTATGAGTGGAAAGCTTCGGACGATATTGTGACTAACGCATAGATGAAGCGAAGAAGAGTTTATTTCAAAGAAGTGATATTTGTTATCATATAACATTACAACATTGTATTGTATAAAGTTATGACATTGGAGGAGGTAGGACACGACGGTATCTCCGTTCAAGTGAAAAGCTTCGGACTTCGTCCGACAACTGGTCTAACTATAGAACTATGATATCACCGATTGTGGAACTCAGATGACATAATGTGCAAGCAAGCGATTGGGGAAGTACCTCCGCCCTACAGAATACCGCGGTTATAATTACTTCGTGTTGTGCTCCCAGCGGTGAGTAGGGTAGCCAGAGCTCACTGGAGAATTTGTGCTGTCAGTGGGATGACTAATGACTTGTCCTGCTTTGTCCTCTACGCTGACGGCACAGAAACTCTGTGCTTACAGGGTCAGCAGCGCGAGTGTGGCTCCTCTGGTTTTACACACGTCCATAGGCCACGGTAACCACTTTCCATCAGGTGGGCCGTGCGCTTGTCTGCCACCTAAGTGGTATAAAAAAAAAGTTATGTTACTTTTATGTATTCTTTTCATACATGATCATTTTTGTCTCATCGGCGTCATCAAAAGATAAACAAACCTTGTCTAATCAAAAACGTATAGCATTGATATGATATACAATGCTGCTACCGCAGATCCGCTTAATCTGCTACAGCAAAGAAAGACAAAACAGATTACTTCTGTTGTTCAAATTGACGGATCAAGATTATACCTAACGAGTGTAATCTTGATCCGTTAATTTATCTACCGTCAACTTAGCGTAAATTTTGGTTACATTTGAGGCTTCACTTACTCCTCCTCCTTTTGGTTTCGTTTGTGGCATTTATGGAAGCAACCTACTAGTCAAAAAAGAGTTTAAAAAAATCAGTATCAATATAAACGGGATATTTACCATGTTTCATTGTTTTGAGTTTCCGATATTTCGGATATAAATACCAAATATACATAGTTAAAAAAAAGTTAATATTAGTTTGTTTGTATGATATCAATCTCTTGACTTCCTTATTTTATGTGAGAACTTAACTCTGGTGTTAGAGATGTAGATTTTCTTACGCTTCGTTAGTTCTACGGGGTTGGTTTAAGTTTCTATGTTTTAAGTGCAATCCTGGGTTCAATTGCTGAGTTGGACCATGTAAGTGACTGTGTATGTCTTTTTGAGAATATTTTTTTTAAACCTAAACCTAAATGGTTACTGGGTTATTCATTCAGGAAATTCTCACGGAGTTTAACAATGCTCCCGGTCTCCCGCTCTCTATCACATAGAGTAAAATTACATGTCGAAAATTTCATCAGTGAAGTGAAATAAAGAAAGAAGAATAAATCCTACTTGTTCACCCGGGATAACAACCCGATTAACTAGATGGCATAAACCATACGTATAAAATATACCTCTGCTTACCCTGTCAGTCTTCAATTTTCTACAGTTCATTGATCGATTTTTAAGGTTGGGTTAAATACGTAAACAATCAAAATTCGCAGTTATCATTGAAGTTAGATATGTCAATCTGATTATCTAAATCAGTTATCATAATTGCGATTTGATTTCTGTGTGAATTAAGCCTTAGTAGCGCTGTACAATCTTGGTGACGTGTTAGACGCCTCAGCTTGATCCATCTCCATAAAGCGACATTGTTTATTCTATAATTTACCATTTATCACGACAAACCCTGCCAACAAAAACTGTCGGGAATAGTATCACTCAGAGTTCGTTCTTCGCGCAGTACACACGTGCATCTAACTCTAATACAATTAATAGTAGAGCAACTTTCAGTGCGGTTTAATATAAATAATAATCGAAATTATTATTAGCTGCGTGCGAGTTTCGTAGCAGGCGTAGCAGTTGTCTACGAGCCGTCGTGTGCGTCGTTCAGTGTGCTCCGTATTTGCTAATTTTGTGTCGATTTTTGTTTATTGATATTTTACAATGGCCACCAAGAATACACAGAGTGAGTATTATATTAATTAATTTTATTATTAAATCTAATCAATTATAAAAATATTTATCTAAATTTTATGCGATAAAATAATAGTGCAGACCTTAATACCTCTTTGATTGATTTTCTTGTAAAGCAATAATAAAAAAAAAAAGTAATGGAAAATCGAAATCGTATTTCTGTATTGAATTGCTTAGAAACTAAAGCAACAACTTTTAAAATCGTAGGATATTTTATATTTTTTAAGAATATTTTAAAATTGGACAGAAACATAAAACGACCAATCCAATCCAATTTCAGAGTTTACACTAGCGATATTTAAATATTTGTAGTAGTCATTGGTTGAGTAATTAATAATAAATAAGAATTTAGAAGATTAGGATTTCTAATATAGAATAATAAATAAGGATTAGGATTTCTTTCAAGTAAATACTATTAGTGAAGTGATGTGGTATCAAAATAAGGGACAATATGGGCAAACATCAACAATAAATTAAATGTTTATAACTTTCAGCTCAGATTAGCCAGAAAATACCTACATTCTTAAGAGAAAGATTTTCATATGACTGCTTAAGTTTTCTTTAATCATTTATGTAAAAGCTCTCGGCCAAGTTAAGCTCGCAAAAAGTTTAAGTCAAAATTGGTTCATTAATTTAGGCTAAGAACGGGGGGATATTGTTTACGAAAAAATAAAGCCCGGATATCGCACTGCATACATTGTTTAGACCGAACGAACACAGCCATTACATATGCATTATTAATTAAATTTTTCAATTATTTTCTTTTTTCACAAGTTTACAACTGATGAATCCCGTTCTGAGAACCTCAGGGAAGACGGGGTTTGGGTCCTCCTCAATTCACAAACATTGTGTGTCTTCTAAAATATTACTTACAATTGTAGAAGTCTGAATGGCTACTCGTGTATTATTATATTGCTTATAATTATAATATAAACTATTCATAATATAATTATAACTTTATTGCAATATTATTATAGCGTTATTATTATAGCATTATTATAATAGTATTGCTATACGTAGATAAAACTGTGTTTTAAGATATACAGCAATTCGTGATAACAGTGACGTGATTTGGCACTGTATGATTTTTTAACCTTTTAAGGCAGCCAGTGCATGTAGGTATAGGTAATTATGATAAAAATATCAAATGATAGGTTATTTAAAGGTTAATAATGACACAAAAAGTATATTGAACTTTGAACAGATATTTGTTGTAGTGTAAAGTTTATAGCCTTCAAAGTTTCTGTTCTTTATGGGTATTTTCTTAAAATTTATTTACTTATATGTATTGTGTATTTCCCTTAAAAACTTTTCCCTACACACACATTTTCTTTGTTATTTATTTGGTGCCACGTAAATAAGCGTATGTCGGTATCTTAGTGGTAAAGGAGACCAGGGTTCGAATACGGACCATTGCACTGCCGACGTAAACCCACTCCTAATACAAGCAATTTAGCTTAGCTGGAGGAGCTGGGAGGAATATTAGTAATGTCGGTTACTCATATTCTTAATACAAGAAAAAGTTGCTAATAAGAAAACACAAGAATTCACACAAGTATTTTTTTCTTAACCTGGAAATCGAACTTAAGACATCACCATCGCATTTAAATAATCACAAAATTATAACACTTGTTCAAAGTGACCTAGCTATCCTCAAGCTAGGATTTACTCGTTGGCGTGTGGCAGAATGCAAGTGATTTATTTCCACATGCTGTCAGTAGTCTTATCAACAATAAAAAATATTTATGGAAAGGCATTATGGTAATAATTATCAGAAAATTATCCGAACTTATCTATTGATAAGGATTTGCACTACCGGTGTCATAAACTCACTTACGAGTACTTTTAAGGGTACCGTACCTCAAAAGAAAAAAGTCAGTGCACTTATTATTGTATACTAGTAGTCATCTATTCTCAACTGCATCCGAAGCTTTTCAACCCGAAGTCAGTTATCCGGGTTATTTGAACACGGTATTTTTCGAAGCTCCCTGTGCGACTAGAAAATTTATTTTTACATGTGGTAGTTTTTGGGGAAGGTTAAAGGATAATTAACATCACCATCTACGATACCTTAGAGCTTAGCAAAAAAATAGATTGGTGTAAGCGGGTTTTACCGTATTCAGTGGGTTTAATAGCAGGGTGTAGACATCATTACCAAGGATAAAATTGTTATATTAATTGCTTAAGTGGTTAACCTTTGTGGAAGGGATTAAATTAATTCCGGTTGCTGATCGAACCTGCACCTTACAATCCTATGCAAAATATTATACAATACTAACAAGACAGAGTTCTTCTAACATCCTCCAAAATTTAATGGTTGAAGTAGTTACCAAAATCTTTTTATTAGTGAATCGTTTTGTGTTTAGTCATTTAGCGGAGCGCTTCACCGATTCACAAAAACCTGATATTCAAAGTTTATGAAGCGTAAAGGCCGATGGATAGTCGCTAGTTTGGATGTTATATTGGCAAAAGATTAATAACGTACTCGTCGTAATAGAACTTACTAACTGTAGCGTAGTGTCCTTAGCTTGCTAATTAAGAGGTTGGCCATGCTATCGGGTCGGAATTCTAGCCAACCTACATAACTGACGTAAGCTGACCCCTAATAAAAGCAATTTGACTTAGCTGGGTTGTTAGGACTACTAGAAATTTCGGATAGGTACTAATATTTTTGTACCAAAAAAAATATGGTGAGGTTACTTCTTAAACCACGGCAAGCCCCATCTGGGCTTTATCCGTTATAGATTTCAACCAGTAAGAATTCTTTTAGTTAAACTGCCTTGACGAATGACGTAAGGCTTTTCGCTGTTCCAATGATGCCCTAAAACCAAGTGTGAATTTTAATATAGATGTGTCACTTGGATCCAAACTATTTCAAGATACTTCAGTAGCCAGAAAATTTGGGTAGTACAAGCACATGTAAAAAAATTTTTTTGTTCACCTTAATCTTATCTTATCTTGCATAATCATCATTAAATCCTCTGTTCTGAAAAGAACGTGTATAAGCTTTAAAAGATAAAATTATCATACACTTTTATTATCCAAACATGATATAGCTCCTGGTATTATTAATCTAGAGCTAGACTATAAAATAACAATTGCTCGGTCTAGATTGTAATAAAAATTCCTACACTATATCGTGAAACTGTCAGTGTTTAGGTTGTCGGGTATACAATGCGGTCTACAAATTATTCTAATGATCCGTGTTCGTAAAATAATAGGAATGAAGGAACTTCGTCCCATGAACGCTAAAGCTGTGGAATTAACTCTGGCTGGGGTTCTTCAAGAAGGGCTGGGGTTCTTACAGAGCAGGCAGGGCTAGTGTGACGGCACACATATCCCACGGTAACCACATTCCACCTGGTGAACCGTTTGCTTGTCTCCCCACTGACCTAATGTATATTTTTTTGCAGTAAACAAATATCTTAAACTATTATTCTAATGGAATAGGCCATTCAGCTGAGGGTCATTGAAGCATTGCAGCATTATTTGCATTTGTAATGATAACGCTAATTTCTGAGACTGCCCCTTTATCTTACCAATACGAACTTAATCTCACTAATACCTTTGAAGTAATATTTATGTATCAGATTAGTCATCATCATCACAACATTCGCGCGTGTTGTATCCAAAGCTTGTTCTGTGGAGCACAGGGGTACTCTTTCCATTTGAGGATTAATTTATTTTGGTTTTTACGTTAGCTGGAAAGCCTGTCTTGTACAGAGTCGCGTCGGATAGTCAGAAGGTTGTTACACCTTGCAAGTGAGGTTATAAGAAAGAAAAGAAATAGAAAAGCTAGGGTTGGGAAAAAGGGCCTTGTTAGGACTCCGTATACCTACAAGACACCGAATCAAAAAGGGATATAAAAGGGTTCCTGGCAAAGTAGAATTTGGACCATCCCATCTCTTCCCATGTCGTACAAGACGACTAAGAGATAGGGCTGTTTAACATCAGACATATATATATATATAGTCCAGACTCAGCCTCAGACGCATGGCTCGAATTAAAAATAGTGCCCGAATTACGGCAAAATTCTCACGTGGAACAGAATAAAATTATTGGTAAAATGTGGGTGTTGAATTACCTCTGCCTAACCCTCCGGGGATAAACGCATGATTATATGTATGTATGTAAGTGTTTATTAGGTATATTTATCCTTATTTTCTCTAACCGCGATGACACTTTAGATTGGTATGCTCGGTTCATTAGACAATTAAATGACATACATATGTATTGTTACAAATACAGTATGATGTAATCTTAGCACAATGGTTATTTAAATCAATTCCTATGAGTGATTCATACATGTATAATGAGTGCTTTGACTAACTTGTCTTGCTTTGTCTTATGCACTGACGGCACAGAAACTCTGTGCTTACAGGGTCGGCAGCGTGAGTGTGGCTCCTTTGGTGTTACACACGTCCATAGCCCACGGTAACCACTTTCCATCAGGTGGGCCGTGTGCTTGTCTGCCACCTAAGTGGTATAAAAAAAACAGGTATTGTGCTTATGTAGATATTAGTGTTGCGGTTTTAATGTGGTTACTCTCTGAAAATAATGCAGTCATGAGTCAATAACTGGAGTAGTTTACGTTTTGTGCTTTAAACCTTAAGCCGCCATTCCACGGTCCGCGATTTTACGTACGAGTGCACGATTTCACGGACTACGTGCGGTGGAAAGAGGCACTTATGTGATGCTGTAGACACTGTTGTTATAGTAAATACATCCATAAACCTGATATTATTAGTCTAGTGGTATACCTCATAACCTCGTGTTGTGTTCCCGGCGGTGAGTAGAGTAGCCAGAGCTCACTAGAGAGATTTTGTGCTGTCAGTGGGAAGACCAAAAGCTTGTCCTGCTTTGTTTTTACACCGACGACACAGAAACTCTCTGTGCTTGCAGGGTTGGCAGCGCGAGTATGACTCCATTGGTTTTGCACACGTCCATAGGCCACGGTAACCACTTTCCATCAGGTGGGCCGTGTGCTTGTCTGCCACTTAAGTGGTATAAAAAAAACCGAAGTTTGAGATGATCGTTGTCCGTTATTGTCAGGTCTTGAGTTTGATCCCTGGGTCGTGCAATAGTACATTAGGTATAGAAAAATATTTAGTAGGGAATGTGTTCGGTAAATTATATAGAAACGATTTAGAAAGGATAAGGTGCCGAAGCGATTATACATACATATAATCACGCCTTTATCCCTGGAGGGTTAGGCAGAGGTGAATTAACACCCACATTTCACCAATAATTGTATTTGTTCCCACGTAATAGGGGGTGAGCCTATTTCCGTATTCCGGGCACTATTGTTGACTCGAGCCATGCATCTGAGGCTGAGTCAGGGCTGTATATATCTGTCTGATGTTAAACAGCCCTATCTCTTAGTCACCTTGTACGACACCGCATGGGAAGAGATGGGGTGGCCCTAATTCTACTCTGCCGGGAACCACGCGGCAATTATAGGTGCGGCCGAAGCGATTATAGGTGTAGGAATTTAAATGCCTAGATAGTGATGATGGAAAGATTAATAGTTTGTGTATCATTTAGTAAGTTGCCCGTACGCCTATACAAATAATAAAGTCGTGATCCACAGATCACGAATTTAATATTTGTACAAGATATTAAACCACGTTCTCTATTCTTTACATAACAATTATATCACAAAATTAAATATAATGGTTGGAAAAGTACAAGTGATATAAATGGGGATCGTTAGGTTAAACCGCATCGAAATCTGTTCAGTAGTTTATGCATCCATCGCGAGCAAACAGGGCCTCAATTCTGCTAAAAGTAAAAGTACTGTCATACAATAGTCACTGTTAAAAATCCGTTTAATTTTAGACTATAAAGCAATGCTCTTAAAGTTCAAAATTAAGAAGGCTTTTTGCAGAGTGATTGTAAAAGCGTAATGAAAAAATTTAATATTATCCTTTAAGGGTATAGAAATAGAGTCTAAAATTTAATGTCATTTTTTGCAGAGTATGTGGTACTACAGTGGTTTAGCCTTAGTAGAATTGAGGGCCTAACAATAATTTAGATACGATACGAATCGTATTGTAAGGTAAATAAAAACAACTAAAACCCGACTACTGAAAAAGTATTAAACAAGAAAATATCAAGGATAGCCGTGGGCGTATGCTACTTTTCCCTAGAATGTATTGTTTTGTTAGAGTTGTTAGGGGGTACGACACGGCGGTATTTCCGCCAAATTGAGCAGTCCGACTGGGGAAGTACCTCCGCCCTACAGAATACCGCGGCTATAATAACTTCGTGTTGTGTTCCCAGCGGTGAGTAGGGTAGCCAGGGCTCACTGGAAGACTAAAGGCTTGTCTTGCTTTGTCTTCTACACAAACGACACAGAAACTCTGTACTTACAGGGTTGGCAGCGCGACTGTGACTCCTCTGGTGTTACAAACGTCCATAGGCCACGGTAACCACTTTCCATCAGGTGGGCCGTGTCTGCCACCTAAGTGGTATAAAAAAAAAGACTAAGTGGCATATGACCACGGCTATCCTTGATGTTTTCTTGTTTAATACTTTTTCAGTAGTCGGGTTGTAGTTTTAAACTTATTTTTTTATTTATTTATTTTGGGGCAAGTAATAGGTATTATTTATACTTATTGAAATGTGCTAGTTCAGCCCTTTCAGTTGATACCAAACAAGAGATATTTATCTTGCATTTATTTTTTTACACAGTATTTTATGACTGCTAGAGGGCGCTACATTAGATTCAGTGGCTAGTTATATAGCCGGCGACTAAGATACTTCTAACAATATCTCATTTGTCTAGTTCTAATAAGTGGTTAAGGAGCTATGAGGGAACAGATGGACGTACATACATACATACATAGCCTGTCAAAATTATAACCCTCCTTTTGCTTTGCCGTAATCGGGTAATAAGGTACGAATACGATACTGAACACAAAAAAATGTATTTAGTATCGTTAATATAAAATAATCAAAATTTTTTTGAATAGCTACAATGTTCAGGCGCGATTACTTAACAATTATGTTATAGTATACAGGTAGATACATGCATTTCAGTTGCCAAGTTATATTTTCAAATACCTTAATCCATGTGGTTCTCGACAGAGTAGATTGTGGACCCCCATCTCTTCCCATGCAGTGTCGTACAAGGCGACTAAGGGATAGGGCTGTTTAACATCAGACAGATATATACAGCACAGACTCAGCCTCAGATGGATAGCTTGAGTCAACAATAGTGCCCAGAAAACGGCAATAGGCTCACCCGCTATTACGCGGGACCGAATTCAATGATTTGTGAAATGTAGGTGTTAATTCACCTCTGTCTATCCATCGGGGGATAAAGGCGTGATTATATGTATGTATGTATCTACAGGCACGACTTTTTTACAATAATAGTATACAGGTAGATGCATTTCAGTTGCCAAGTTATATTTTCAAATTACTAGACATTTCGTGGAGAGCAACGTAAACAAATATGAAAATAGCAAATTCAGATAAACATTGTATTATTTTTCACTTTCACGTGTCTCCGTGAGGACATGGCCTACATTTAATGCGTAATTATAGATTATCTTGTTCATTTTCACGACGACTGTATTTCTAAATGTAATATCTGCGCCTGCGTCATTCAAATGTCTCGATAACTACTGAGCTACGCTAATCTTTGTGTATTGCTGATCGGATAGCTATCACTTCATGAAGACCTTTATTTCAATCACCTTTCAATATACAGCGTGAATTATAATTTGTATAAGCAGTATTTCTTCTTCGTCGTCGTTTCCACTTAGTGCATATATTTGTATGCATGAATACTTATGTATATTTGCATAGATCTCAGTGTTTCTATGTATAATATATAATAATTTACATTGTAGACCCCACAACACAACGCTGTGTAGAACATTTCAGAATATTATGAAAAAAATATTTATTTATATGTTTATTCTTTATTGTACACCAAATAAGTAACACCAATATCTAGAAATATTTTAGCGCACTGAGTTACATTAATGCTGTTTCTGATTATAGCCTTTACCGTCCAACAAAAGCTATGATTATTTTGCATTCTTTTTTTGGTTTTTAAAAGAAAGTTCGTTCCTTTTAAAGGTTTACTAATGACGTGTGTACTCGTATAACTTAACAGCATTATAGCAACAAAACGAACATAAAGAAAAATAAATGACTGCTGCCTTTCTATATCCAAGAAATTAATCGTGCTGTGCACCGGCGGTAAGTTAGGTAGCCAGCGCTCATTGGAGAGTTTTTGTGCTGTCAGTGGGAAGATCAAAAGCTTGACTTGTTCTGTCTTCTACTCTGACGGCACAGAAACTATGTTCTTACAGAATTGATAGCATGAGTATGACTCTGGAGCAAAATAGGTCATAGGCCACGGTAACCACTTTAAATCTGCCACCTAAGTGGTATAAAAAAAAATTGAAGGAACGAATTAAATTCAGCCTGTATATTGTATCAAATTTAGGTAATTTTTATCAGTAACGTGAGTGAACTCACTACTAAGCGATTGCTGGGCACTTATGTATGAGTACCTATTATGTTACAGTGAAAATTCTTAATCAGTAAAAAGTACTTTTAACTCAGTGCTTACTGTAAAAAGTATTTTCAATGGTTTTATTCGAATCAGGGCTCGAATATATCAGTTAATTGTGGTTATGCAACGGCGGTTTCATATAAAATCTGGACTTCCACTCCCACTCCTTTTTATTATTTTCATAAATTATTAGCTTTTGTAGTAACCAAAGTAATACTATTTATAGTCGTATACTTAGCAAAAGTATGTAAAAAGACAAAAAAATACTCTCTTTGTTTCTTGCCAGGGTCTTCTCAGGTTGGAGCCGCGTTTTGATACGGTGGTGGTCCATTTGCTAAACTAGTCTTTCATGTTTCTTTTTATATTGACGTTTTTTAAGTGGCGATTAATGGTCTATGCAGAATAAATTATTTTTGACTTTGAGTCAAAAGCAGTTTTGACTTGACTTTACACAATCAAAATACTATTAGGCAGATTTTCAGAAAAGAGAAGCTTTGACCGGTAAAGAGTTTTAACTGTAACACATATCAAGGTGAAGATATATGACATAACAATATAATAATGATTGTCATGCGATAGCATCTGCATTTAAACATTTTTATTACTCGTCGTAAAACAGTAAGTGGACTTAACTAGCCTTAATTCAAAATTTCGCACTATCAGTGACAGCATGCTACAAATATTTTTAAAGTATTTCATTGCCAATGATAGACATGCGTATCAAAAGACAAACATATTTTTTTCTAAATTAGACCATTTGTTAAAGCCATGGTTAACTTAAGAACCTAAGCATATTTTTGCTAGAGTTTAATTACATTACTTGTCACTAGATGGCGTTGTTGGGTTGCGCCTATTATTTCTGAATCGCGCTAGCGAGATCGCGCCGCAGTATATTTAAGTTTGAAGTGAAATTCAGTTCATTATAAATCTTTACCTACCCTAACGCTTACGTGTTTCTTTTTGATTCCTTATTCCTTCCCTACTACCCCGGACCACCCAGAGGTTCCTTGTACAAACCCTACACCATTAAACATTAAACGTGTGGTGACGGAGAAAGAATTCAAGTATCATCACCCTATCGTAGCCAAAGCCTCCCAATATTTAGAGAGGCCTATGTCCAGCAGTGAACTGCGATGGGCTAATTGAGGCCATTAAAACGAAACTAATAAAAAATCAACAAAATTATCATTATCTTAGCATTGTTCCCGATTTTGTTTACTCCTTCTCCTCCTTCACCTTTTTTTTATATATAGGACTCGCCAACTTGACCTCACCTCGCCTGATAGTAAGCTAAAGGCAAAGTCTCAGGAAAGAGGGTCACCATTACAGACACTAAGTGTTACAATGGTGGCACTCAGCTTGGCGGCCTCATCAGATGCTTTTTCACGCCCCGCTTAAAGGCCCCGGGACTGTAGGAAGGAAACACGTTATTGGAGCGATGGCCATCTAACCCGGAAAGCCAGCTTGCAGGTGTGGTTGAGTGGACCTCGAAGGGTTTGAAGACTTCCATATACCGCGTCAAGCGTATATACATACTTATATACAAAATTACATATGTAGATCCTCTAAAGTATCCTCGAAGCAGTAGATAGAATTATTAATGAAGCTCAAAGAATGTACCAAACAGAAGTTAGCAAGTATTTATATTAATTGAAGAGACAAAATCTTGGCAACAGTTTATGACATAGTTGTAAGTGTATCTATTCGAAGTAATTTATGGGGTTCTTCAAGAGGGGCATCAGAAGGTTTCTTCGTGGTCGGCAGCGCGAGTGTGACACCCCTAGTGTTGCATACGTCCATAGGCCACGGTAACCACTTCCCATCAGGTGGGACATGTGCTTGTCTGCCACCTAAGTGGTATAAAAAAAAACTACTAATTTCAAGGATACCAATGCACGCGCATTTTTTTATATTTTTTTATGTCACTTGGTTGACAGACAAGCACTCAGCCCACCTGATGGAAAGTGGTAACCGTGGCCTATGGACGTGTGCAAAACTAAGGGAAAGTTTCTGTGCCGTCAATTTAAAAGACAAAGCAGCACAAGCTTTTGGTCTTCCTAGTGACAGCACAAAAACTCTCCAGTGAGCTTTGGCTACCCTACTCACTGCTGGGAACACAACACCATCGTGTCTACCTTGGCTCCCAAACTCAAGTTCAATAATCCACATAAATATATACCGAGACCAATACCAAACTTGACTCCTGGATCCATGTATAATAATGCCACACTATATATCAAGGAAAATTTTAACCAAATCGTGTTTGTTCCCAAACCTGTTTATTAACGAAGCGATGGCACATTACACAACAGTAGATTAGCTACAGTCTATCACTCTTCGTCCAGTTAGTGAGGCTAGACAGCCGTGACAAGTACTATCAATATATTCATTGTTTACAACCACTACGGCTCAAAATGATTAGCTGAAATGTCCAATTATTTACACGGTCTTGTAAATGCTTACGGATTTACATAATAACGTTATAGGTTTAACATAAATATATTTAGAATTCCGTACCAAAAAAACGAGGAAAAAACCTTTTTGTGCCATTTAATTACGGCTCGAGTCATAATTGAGTATGTGACAAATTTTATTTAATACCTTATTAATAAGAAAAAAAAAGACATTTTCACTTTGTTAGCTTAAAAGTGTGCGAAAAACGGTCGGTCACGTGACATTCTGCGTGTGACGTCATTAAATAATCGAAGAGACCAACCAGTGAAAGTTTCCGTTACGCAAAATTTTTTATACTTAGTTACGTTACGCGAACAGTCAACAGATTTTTTGCGTTTTGCCTCATGTGAAATACAGATAAAAAATATCAATTTAATTTTGTATTAATAAAATATTTAACATTCGTGTTTTTGTGAAATACATTTTGTTTAGTTATTATTTACGTATAAGCTGTCATATCCAATACATTTCATTTTTTTTTGTAATAGTTGTCAAATACCCAATTCCTTTTTTTCCGTGTGGAAATCAAGACCGCCCAGCCCCGGCTAGTAAAAAATAAACAGTTTCCAAAGTTCATGACAAAAAAGTCTTTTCTCGGGCAAAGGTTTCTTACAATGGGTACTGAGGAGTGAATTTTCTTCTTTCTTTCCCTTACTTTTTAGAACCAGAGCGCAAGGACGTCACTAGTTGATTTTCCATTAAAATTGCTCGTAACGTGTGAGTCACTTGGCTTGTATATTTGTTGGCACATCCATTAAAATGAATGTTTGTATCCAAAATGGTTAAACGTCGTTTGTGTGCTAAGTGGGGTTGGGGAAATCGCTTAGGGCTGTCTCGCACACGGCCAATAGTCGAGACTGCGTCGAAGTACTGACTATAGATCCACACGCAAAACTGCATCTAAATAATAAGCGTCAGTTGCTACCCACTCCTAATAAAAGGAATTTAGCTTAGCTGGAGGGGTTAGAGGGAATATTAGAAAATACGGTTCCAATATTCCTTTTTTCAATATAATAATAAAAAATAATAGTTTTCTTTTTTAACTAGTGTTTTTTCCGACATTTATCTTAGTATTCTGAGAAAAGAACTGCTCATCTAAGATTATAAAAGATAAATAAAGTGCCCGCGTGAAAAAATTGTAGCCATTCCAGATCCATGAATCTATTCCTGGGATAATAAAATAAAAAGCAGTTAATGTGTTATTCTTCTGTAATATATTCACATTTCTGCGCTTAATTCATCCAAATATCAATCGTTTTGTCATGATTTAGACGACCATACAAACTATCACGCAGTAAGATTAGGTTTACTACTACTTCTAGCTTAACCTACCACATATTTCAAGCGATGTTCAGTTTGGACACAAATATCATTTAATGGTATGTCGCTGAAAATATCTAGGTATATCTAAAAAAGTACCTACGTCACAAAACATTGTTATGTCTAAAAAACATTAAATAGATATGAATAAGGCTCAAGTGGTGACCTAGTCCATTGCTGCGACAATTAGTTGCCGTCTATTGATAGTTTCGAGTTTGGAGGCCAATTTTGCAATTGAATAAAGTAACGATCCCATAAAAGTTTAGTTTCGATCACATAAATGCCAATCCAATTAAAACTCACATAATACTATATCAGCAGTACCATTTCCATAGAATATTAAAAAAAATGACATTTTCTCAAATGTATCTTTTAGATGTGATATCGTTATATCTTCGACTATGAACTACTAGTTCTAGCCCGCGGTTTCGGCTGTGTGAAAACTTGTTTGTACTTTTTTAAATAAAAAGTATTTTTTGTTCAAAAGTAAATTAAGTTCAGCGGTCTTAGCACGAAAAGATAACAAGCAGACGGAATTATTTTCATTTGTTAATATGATTAGCTCTTTGAACTCCACTAAATGCATATAGGTATTTGAACACTGTCTGCAATCAGACAAACTTTTAAGATACGGCAATATCGAACAATCAAATACAAAAGTTCCCAAAATCCTGCTCTAATTCCTTCTCTTTTTTAAAGCCTTAGTTGTAAAACCACAGTGATCTGTACAGAGTTTGTGTTTGAGTGTTAGGTCTTATATCGTTCACTGTAATTTACAACCAGACAGCCCCATTTAGGCGGTGTTTCGTTGTCACCCACGTAATACTGGAATGCGAGGCTGTGGCCCCTCACCGATCATAAATCCTTGGCACAGTGAGGTTGCTCCGCGAACCTGTGAAGTCCCCAGTAAACTTATGCGTTTCTGGTCGGAACTAGGCTGGCTGCTCTAGACAGTACTCTTCACGCACAACGGCCCAGAAAAGGAGACTAGGTGCGGACAAAAGAGTCCTTTTCCATTCCATGTACTTTGCAACAAAATTTACAAATATTGTCCGCTTAGTATGGTAACTACATACTAAGTACGTTTGTGTTATCCTGAGATAAATGTGGTCTAGTTTACAATGTACATAAGCCTCACATTTAATCTAGTGCACGCATTACACTGTAAATAGTAGGCAAAGTCGTTAAACAAAGTAGCAACGCAAGATCTGTTTAATATAAACACAAATGAGAGCGTCTAGATTTGTGGAGCAATTGCTTTAATTTTATTTTTAACTGAGTTCTAGAAAGACGGAGGTTCTTAATTCGAATGTTTTTTTTTTAAATATATTTGTACGCGCATAGCTCCGTAATTTGTGAACGGATTTGAAAATAATCTATTTTTGTTCGTAAGGTATTCCGAAATAATAAGGTAATAGAAAGAATAAGGTATATAATGCCATTTTCATTTTGTGAAGATCTGACGAGGGGTTTCAGAGACAGATCACAGAATTCTTCAATAAATATCAGGAAATCAGCTGCATATTATTGTATTATTTATACAAGACCACATCATAACATCACGCCTGTATCCTTTGAATGGGTACGCAGAAGTATACATAATATTCAGCTAAATAGTATTAATTTATTGTTTAATATATTTAATACAATGTCATCATATTATTAATCTAAACATATATATATATAATAAATGTAATATGAAAATAATATTATTTTTTGGGCTAATCGAATAACCCACCCCTGATCGCGCCCGGTGTAAAGGTGCCCATCACACTTGCTGCGTTTCCACGCTGGATTGCGATGGCCAGCCTCTGCACCAGGAACGATCAGGACCGGGAGTCACCGTATACATTCAGTTATATTTTTGATGTTTTATGTACTGATTTCAAAAAATAGCTTTGAGTTAGAGGTAGCTTTATATATATTAATTTCTTTGGTATTGTATCTGGATACCGGATATTCACAAGGCAACTCCTCAAAATCAAATAGAAATTGTGAAATAAGCGAAGTATTGCTTTATTTATGACATTCCTGTACCACCATAGGTACAATACTGTGGTCAAGACTTACTTGGACTACAAAGGCAGGCAACACAACTTCTTACCTACATGATGTATAGCTTAAATGGAATGCTCTAGATTTGGACTACGCAGGTTGAAAATGGAATTTTTAAACGATAAACATTATGATTAAATATTATTGGTGCTACAGCTACTTCATTAAGGATGCCAGCAGTATGCAGTATTTCCAATGAACTATCATCTTGGTCGTCTAGTTTGTAGTGCTTTAAAGTTTTCTATTGTAAGCTCGCATTTACGTATGTCTATTTTTAAGTTGTTTACTTTCAAAATAATTAAAATACACTACTAATTTAATTTCTCTAAAAAGGAAAAAACAAGTAATTTATAACAAAAAAAAATGAACCGACTTCTAGAAAAAAATGCGCCAATAAGTAAAAATTAATTGCAGATATACCTCAAAAGATGAAAATGCTTTTAAAACTTTTCTTGAAGTCGGTGCCAAGTTAGAATATGGGTACAATTACGTCAATCCCGATATCTGCCGTTTGAATTGCTTAGCTGTCTTGCAAAAAGCTCCATACAGACTTACAAATTTTATTAATGATGTGGCGGAACTTTGATTATGGACATCCCTACATGCCTGAGTCTCACCGTATGACTATGACAAGAAAAGTCTTACGCGCTTTTTTATCTTTTGAAGTATATCTGCAATTATTTTTGGATTAGGCGCACAATGCCACATTTTCAAAATGAAATGCTGTAGCAAAATGACACATTCGCAAAATGCCCTTTCTCAATATGCCACACTAGCAAAAGGCCATATTAGCAAAACACCACACTAGCAGAATGCCACACTATCAAAATGCCACATTATCAAAATGATACATTCTCAAATGATAATTATAAGTTTAATATAATAATGTGCTATTTACTTTAGTGACAATAAAAGAGTAACTTATTGGGATATCCACTTATTGCAAGTAGGCCCATGATTCCGCGGCGGCGGCGCGCGTGGCGCGCCTCCCCGTTTCCGGGGACGAGTTGGGGACTCTGTGGTCCCCACACCCGAGAAGAGGGCCAGATCGTGAGAGATGGCCCTGGGTCGGCCGGGGTGCGAGGGATATGCCTGTCAACCTCACCTTCGGCAACCGAAACGACCCACAGGCGGCGTGCGTTTTAGTCGGTTCGAGTCCGACATAACCTCCTCCACCGGCTCCGGTGGGGAGGTATCCGTGGGGATTTTGCGCACGTAAAAAAAAAAAAAAAAAAGTAGGCCCATGATTTATAAATAAAACAAATAGTTTTTTTTTATCAGTATTTATATGGATCATTATTCATTTTCATTTTATTTTAACATAAAATAAATTGCAAATGTAATCTTAAATATCAGATGTTGTTAGGAATAAGAATCATACTACAATAAATTACAAAAATTATAACGTTTTCAAAAACTTAATTTTTTTTTATATATTTCAAATTAGGTATATTTCAAATTTTAAAATGTATTTTTTTGTGATTTAGTCTACTCTGCACCTGAAAGTTACACAAAGATCAGCTTATTGATTGTAAGCGGTATAATAAAAAGAAAAACACTATTGGTATAATTGCAGAAAAATAACTTTAGGCAGAAATTCCGGCAGTGTTTTCATTAAACTTTTGTAACAATTTTTTTTTTGTTCATCGAAATGAATATCTTTACTTTTTCGATTCTGCCGGAACTTATGAAATAAAGATTGTTGATATATATTATATTGTCCCAGTATTTACTTTCTTGCTGAATTTGTATACGAACAGATATAGTGAAGGTTTTTTTGGGATACGTCTGTTAATGCGGTGATGCCAGCCTTCGAGGGCATTTGTGGTTCTGTGTCTTTGGTAAGCACAGCTCAAAGCAGATGCAAGTAGTTTTGGATACCATTGATTTTCGTAATAGGTTTGGAATTTTTTCATTTCTGGTGTATTTGGTGAGTTATTTATTTTGTAACAATTTTTTATATTGTTCATCGAAATGAATGTCTTTACTTTTTCGATTCTACCGGAACTTATGAAATAAAGATTGTTGATATATATTATTATATTTATCTAGGTGGCGTTATTCATGAAAATGCGCATGGCATATTGCGAAAATGGCATTTTACGAAAATGGCATTTTGCTAATGTGACATTTTGCGATGTGGCGTTTTCAGAATATGACATTTTGAGAAAATGGCATTTTGCGAAATTATTATGTGTCATTTTGAGAATGTGGCATTGTGCGCCTAATCCTTATTTTTTACTTTTCGGTGCAGTATTTTCTAGAAGTCGGTTAATTTTTTATGTGTATATATTACGTATCCTGCTTCCTTCCATCGTACTAATATTATAAATCTTATGTATTGTAAATATGAAAGTTTATGAAAGTTTTATATAGATGTTTGGATGTTTTTTGTCCTATGGAACGGAATCAAAATTCCGCGCGGATGAAACCTGTCCGTGGCTACTGCTATTATTGAATATTTGAGTTCTTAAATGGTTAATTTTGTATTTTTTCGTCCCCAACTGGCTCCATTAGTTATGTTAGGTTAGGCTTGCTCTGGACAAGGAAGCTTAATCATTACATTTCTTATTTTTCTAATGAAGTTTCTTGCAGATTCCAAGGTTCTTGTATTGTACCTATAGTATCGTAGATTGTATAGTTTTTATAGATAGGAAATGACACACTGTTTGCTATCTCATCAATAAGAAACAACACAGTAGGTAATCAATTTATGTGAGAGACGTTACGGAACTGTAATGTGCAAGGAGATCGCTCTTTTATTTATTTATACATACATATACATAAACTCACGCCCATATCCCCGAAGGGGTAGGCAGAGATGCTAGCACCCACATTTCGCCAGTTTATGTTTAGGTCCCAATATAATAGTTGGCGAGTCTATTGCCATTAACCGGGCACTTATAAACCTGCGATAAATACACACATAACTTCGAAAAGGATCGAAATGTCATTGGTGTGTGCCATGGTAAAACCTGGGATCAAACCCGAGACCTCGTCTCAGCAGTCCATTACCCACAACACTAGGCTATACCGCGGTTGGTTTTTTATTTATAGTTAGATATATCCGTTATAGTTAAATAACAGACACCGATATATTATGGAAAACTATTTTTGTATTTTATTTTTTCGCTCTACGTAATTGAGCCAATTGCTATCAATTTCTTTTTTTTGTACTGTTGATTGATGCCACTTGGTGGAATTTGTTGTTACACATATTGAGAACACACTTGTACTTTTCCACAGTATTTTTTATTTGTTAGTACTCAATTGGTCAGTATGTCTTTAATTTTTATGAAACATGAGATTTCTCTTGTAGTGCGATTGCTATTCGTAATCAAGTAATAAATATGATTGGATTTCAATTGTTTGGATGTCTTTATAACGAATAGATACTATTTGTCACAATCTTCTTGATGCGAGTTTAATAATACGATATTGTATGTTGCAATATTTGTGCCGGCGCCTTTATAAAAAATAACATAATTGAAATAACGTGATAAACAGAAAAAAGGAAAAATAATTTAAAATTGAATAAAAAATCACATTATACAATAATGTTTACGGGAATTAATGCGATCACGGTATAGGTACCTGTGTTTCTGGGTATGGAATACTATATTTCATACACCGATATCACCGGTGACCGCGGGGTGCGCCCTAGGTTCGGGCGCGAGTGCGCGGAAGCTGTTGAACAAAAACAGTCTGCGTACCGCGCTTGGGTAAGGGCGCGCGCCACGCGCCATCCCAATCTGGGCCACTTCAAGGCGGCGTACAACAGAGCCACAAAGGTCTGTAGAAGGGCCTACGTCAGAGCGGATGCCCTGCGCATAGCGCGGCTTGGTCAAGAGCTAGTGATGCATCCCACGGGAAGCCGTGGCTACTGGCGACTGGCTAAAGCCGTGCAAGCCAACTTCTGTCAGCCTTCGCTGCCTCCGCTGCGTAACCCTGATGGATCCCTGGCCCATGAGCCGCAAGAGAAGGCAAATCTGCTGGCTAATCTCTTTGCGGCCAACTCCCGAATCGATGATTGTGGTACGCAGCCACCAACACTACCCGTCAGTGACCACGCGATGCCTGATATCCATATCAGGCAACGCGATGTCCATGCAGTGCTGCAATCACTCGATGTCCGGAAAGCCAGTGGTCCGGATGGTATTCCAGCGGTAGTTTTGAAAAAATGTGCAGCGGAGTTGTCTCCAATGCTTACGCGCCTGTACCGGCTATCCTACAGTTCGGGTACAGTGCCTTTGCCTTGGAAAGAGGCGAATGTTCAGCCGATTCCCAAGAAGGGGGATCGCTCGGAGCCAGCCAACTATCGACCCATAGCCGTCACCTCAGTGCTGTGCAAAGTGTTCGAGCACATAATTAACAAACAGCTCATGCGGCACCTAGAGGATCACTCCTTAATTAATGACCGGCAATATGGCTTCAGACCGAAACGGTCAACGGGTGATCTTCTAGCATACGTTACCCATCTTTGGGGTGAGGCTATGGACAAGCACGGCGAGTCACTGGCAATTAGTCTTGACATCGCCAAAGCTTTCGATAGAGTCTGGCACAAATCGCTTCTTTCCAAGCTACCTGCCTTTGGTCTGCCTTCTAGGCTGTGCAACTGGGTTGCTAGCTTCCTGCAGGGGCGCCGTATTCGCGTCCTTTGTGATGGACGAGCTTCGGAGTTTCTGCAGGTTAATGCTGGAGTGCCCCAGGGGTCCATCCTATCACCCACTCTCTTTCTTCTGCATATCAACGACATGCTGTCTACCGGCAATGTTCATTGTTATGCAGACGATAGCACTTTGCATGGGAGATATCATGGACATCCTGCGGCCAAGCAGTCGGATATCGCAGAGAAAAGGCTGCTTCTTGTCACTGGGCTTGACGGGATCCTGAATCACATTTCTCAATGGGGCTCTGAGAACCTGGTTGAGTTCAATGCCAAGAAGACGCAGGCATGTGCGTTTACAGCAAAAGTATCTTCTTTCCTTCCCTTCCCCACTCTTCAGAGCACGTCACTGCCACTGCAGGACAATCTCAATATCCTAGGTATGGATGTTCGCTGCAACCTGAATAACAAAAACTACATCGAAAGTATAATCAAAACAGCCTCACGAAAACTCGGAGTCCTGAACAGAGTGAGACGATTTTTCACGCCGGAGCAGCGGTGTCTTCTATACAAGACACAAATTCGCTCATGTGTGGAGTACTGCTCGCATCTCTGGGATGGTTCTGCAAAGTACTTACTAGATGCTCTCGACAGGTTGCAGCGACGTGCGGTCCGCATCATTGGGAATCCCGAGATCACGAACACCCTAGAACCTTTACAGCTGCGTAGAGATGTTGCGTCCTTGGCTGTATTTTACCGTTTGTACCATGGGGAGTGTTCTGATGAGCTATTCCAATTAGTCCCACCCTCCCCTTTCCTACACTGGACAACGCGTGCAGGTCTTAGATGTCATCCGCACACGGTGCAAAACATCCGATCAAGAACCAAGCGGTTCGGAGACTCTTTCCTCTGTCGCACCATTAAGGCCTGGAATTCATTACCAGCTCACGTGTTTCCTTCTTCCTACAGTCCCGGGTCCTTTAAGCGGGGCGTGAAAAAGCATATGATGAGGCCGTCAAGCTGAGTGTCACCATTGTCACACGGTATGTGTAAGTAATGGTGACCCTCTTTTCTGGGACCTTGCTTTCTGCTTACCATCAGGCAAGGCGAAGTCCAATTGACGTGTCCTATATAAAAAAAAAAAATAAAAAAAAAAAAAAAAAAAGAAAGGTGAGAACATACCTTTGATTTCCCTGGACGTTTCGACCAGGCTACACCGGCTGTGGTCACAGGCTGACTGGCTAGGTGTTGCACGCCCGCTGTCTTCGAGTCCGTGAGCCAGTAGGTTCTTCATCTCGATATAACTATAAATATATCATGGAACGCAAAAGTTTAAAAGGTGGTTTAAAAATACACATTGTAAAAGGGATGTATAAAGAAATAAAATTAGCTAATTATAGTTAATTTATCATCCGAATGTCATGGTGTCAGCCGTCGTCAGACCAGAAGCAGGCCCAGGCTGATAGTTCGTCATGTTTCTGTGCGCGCGGTACTCTAGATGGGATTTTTAAAAAGATTGTAAAACATAACATAACATAACACAATCTCACGCCTATATCCCCGAAGGGGTAGGCAGAGGTGCTAGCACCCACATTTTGCCAGTTTATGTTTAGGTCCCAATGTAATAGGTGGCGAGCCTATTGCCAATAACCGGGCAC
This sequence comes from Eilema griseolum, assembly GCA_963662185.1. Classification (NCBI taxonomy): domain Eukaryota; kingdom Metazoa; phylum Arthropoda; class Insecta; order Lepidoptera; family Erebidae; genus Eilema; species Eilema griseolum. The sequence goes on from OY759232.1 coordinate 7,555,462, forward strand.
TTATAAATTTATAAAGATTGTAAAATTATCCATTATTCTGTAGTTCGAAGGAATTTCTGTATATGTAACCTCCGTTACCGTTATCATACCTAAGATATGCGTAAACGGAAATTCTGCTATCTAGGGCGTGCCCAAGTACCTACCTTAGAACTTGAAGAAGTGTTCTAGTACTGGACGTGACGAACTTTCAATCTGGATCTAGAAAACGGACCAGATTTTGTTTGCATACTATATAATTACGCCTTCATCCCCGGAGGGTTAGGCAGAGGTGAATTAACACCCACATTTCACCAATAATTGTATACGGTCCCACTTAATAGGAGGTGAGCCTATTCCCATATTTCGGGCACTATTATTAACTCGAGCCATGCATCAGAGCTGATTCTAGGCTGTATATATCTGTCTGATGTTAAACAGCCCTATCCCTTAGTCGTCTTGTACGACACCGCATGGGAAGAGATGGGGTGGCCTAAATTCTACTCTGCCGCGAACCACGCGGCTCACCTTTTGTTTGCAGGCCACATATTTATATCACCGGAGTATAGCAGTATATATATAGAATAATAGTAGGTACAGAAATGTATTACAAGCATGTGCGAACAAAAACCTTAGAATTATTTTCATGTTAGAACATCATCAGTCATTATATCTGATAATGACTATAAAAATAAAAGACGGTGATATAATGATGTGTTTTACTAAGAATTGTTCTCGATTATTCGATTTAATTATTGTTTGTGGGGATTTGGGAATCCCCGCCTTTAATTCAACACTACCAAAGTAACTATTTCACGCCATGTTAAACCGTTACAATTCTGTAATCATCAGAATAAGCATGGATGTTTGAACCATGAAAATTTCCAGTGTTACAAGGGTCAATACTAGTAGTTGCTAGAGCAGATTCACTCTTACTCTTGGGGGAGTTTCCTCTGGGGCGATAGTCTATGTTGGTGACCAAGGCCGGTCGGGGTCTCTGGAATATCCTTTATGGGACACACCAGATTCTCCGGCCACGCAATTTGATGGTCCGACATACAAACTTCATTACTAGCTTTGGTATGGTGAGCCCCGGAGAGGATTTTGGTTTATAACACAGGAGTCATTCCTAATTCCAGTGTAGCTGCATTTTGCTCTTGAAACTGTCATTTATATTGTAACAACATACATGTAACCCGTGTTTATGCAAACAAATGAATCTTGAACCTTAAGCTAGCAGCAATTTAGTGCTGTTTTTGTTCGAGCTAAAGTTGTTCCCTGCCGTCGAGGTTCAATTTTTCAATTGCTAATAATGGCATATACTTATCTAGGTACATATAACATGAGAAAATTCAGACAAAAACAAGTGCGAAATAAAAACGTAAAGAGTTACGTTACGAGGTCGATGGCTTATAAGTTAGGTACCTTAGTTACTTGTCGTGCCTTTGTTTACCTGATCTGAATCTTGGTACCTACATTGTGGTAAGGTAATAAAAAAGTTGATTAAAAACCTAAATTTACATTCATACAATTCTAAAAATAAAAATAATATTCTGTTTTGAAGATGCAAAACATAATTTGATAAATTTGGTTTAGTGCATGATAAACTTAAAAACATGCGAGCGTATCTATATTTAATTTCGTTATTGACTGTAGTTAAAACTGCATCGAGATTTTTTGTTTTAAGTAAACTTATATTACCTGTGTAAATTTATCAAGCCAGTAGTTAACGTAGACCAATTTTAAGTAATTGTTCTTTATCTTACGCAGGTTAAACACTAATTAGCACAAGTAAATAGGTATTCCCCTTTCCTACACATGACAACATGTGCAGGGCTTAGATGTCACCCGCACATGGTGCAGAATATCCAATCAAGAACCAAGCGGTTTAGTGACTCTTTCCTTTGTCGCACCATTAAATCCTGGAATTAATTACCAGCTAACGAATTTCCTTCTTCCTACAGTCCCGGGTCCTTTAAGCGGTGCGTGAAAAAGTATATAATGAGTCCGTCAAGCTGAGTGCCACCATTGTAACATGGTATATTATGTAAGTAATGGTGACCCTCTTTTTTGAAACTTTTTCTTCAACTACGTAGCAACTATTTGTTAATCTGTGCTTCAACTTACCATCAGGTCGGGCAATGTTTAACCTTTTGACCTTTAGCACAGAATAAATAATAGTACAACGGACCTATAGTATGCATACTAGGTCTAAGTAGTGTAACATGCTACTACACGCCATTATCAAAATGAAATTTGAAGTGGTATTAAATGTAGGGTAAAGGTTGGCTTTATGGTGATAATAAGGAATAAAATGAAAAAAATATACAAAAAGTAACATTTATTATAAACGAACTTTACTTAATAGGTTTATCAGACTTTTGTTTTCAATAATTATAAATCACAGCGACTCTAAGTCTTATACTTTAATAAAAAAAATTAAATTTAAAAAAACCTCTTGACGTTGTCAATATGGAGATACGGGGGCAAAATGGTGATACCATATATGGCAATATAGTGACAAATCTATTCCGGTGCCCAATCACTGTCATCGGACCCCGAAAATTCACGTCTGTCACAGTTATCACACAGAAACTGTGGTGACTCAATGCCAGTACATTCCTGATGGTACCATTTACCACAGCTCATGCACTCTACCCATACAGCTCCGTTTCTCAGCGCCACATCCTGGGAGTAGTGGACGCCACAGTAATCACACATTGTACTTTTGTTTGAATTTGGCGTTTTTTCCCTCTTAACTCTTCGTAATTTACACTTCAGACTTGTCTCATGTGAAGGACCTGAAATAGGAGAGTCAGGGGGAATTGAGGCCGAGGAAACTGTCTCCACACTGGCTACAGAGGTCGACGTTTCATTCGGTTCGACAACGACAGTTTCTTCTTCGCTGCCAAGGTTGTTTGTACTTTGAGGTGTTAAGTATCGGGCCTGCGGATTCCTCTTAGGTCGTCGCGCACCATTAGAAGACTGCGGGACATTAGGTAGGGAAAGTAAAGAAGATATTGGAGGTGACGCAATTCCAAAGTTGTCTTCAGTATCGATAACAGGAGATTCAGCAATTGGTGACTGTAGACCTTGTGGCTGTATCGTTGAAGGGGCAATACTGTCATCAGAAATAGCATTTCGATCAAATGGCGCTATACCCGTTTTTCGAAAGCCATTTATAATTATCGAAGGCTGAAATGCATGATCGTAGGCTGGTGTTATTAGGCGACAGAAGTCGAGTCTTGTGGGCGCACTCGTTGGATGTTCTAGCTTGTAATCATTAAGGACCTTAGCCCATGCGTGTTTCAATGACTTGTAAACAGAAACGTCCAATGGTTGAAGAAGGTGACTTGTGTGACTTGGAAACGTAAATAGATGAATACCATTCCTAGTAGCAAAGTCAATAACTTCTGCACTGACGCTAATGTAAACGGTCTTCCAAGTTTAGGCAAATCAAAATTTTCACCTCCATGATTATCTAAGTGCCTCTTCAAAGTAGACCATGGTATACCATATTCTTTAGATGCCTTATACACGGACCACTTATCCTTTGTAACCTTTAGGTAAGCTGCTTTGAAGCTAGATGAGTCATAATTTCTTCGTTTGTAGCCCTTCATATGGCGCTTTCGTTTCACCAACGACTTGTTTCTGTAAGAAAAATCAACCAATTCGTAAGGTCATAAGTTGAACAATTTAAATGATAACTGTTTTTTATTTAAATATTATTATGTAATGTTTATTGTTTCACTATTCCTGCACAGCTCACTAAAATCATCCTAAAAACAAAGTAATTATAAACTATATAACGTTGTTAATAATATGGTGATATTTACGTACCGATTATCCTCCATTTTTGCACTTAATTTTGCGCGAAGCGAGCGAACGGCGTCCGCCCTCGAGAACAGCGCGCGGCTGAATAAAGGGGAGGGGCAGTAGCTTGCGTTGGGTACATTCAAAAAACGTAACAATCGCGCTGGACAATATAAGCAGAGTAAAAACCAAAATTGTCACCATATTGCCATATATCACCAATTAGCCAACCTTTACCCTATCTCTTATCTAGAGTTCTGTATTGGATAATGTACGTAATTGACATTGACTTATAGTTTAAATTGCAACAACACACGTGATACGGTTCCTTCATGATTGAAAACAGTTCTGGTAGAACAGTTTATTATTGTGTAATTATTTGATAGTGAAGTTTCAGCTTGAATCGGAAACTAATTGTGATATAAGTACCTACTAAATGATTTATCATCACTTAAAAATACATTAAACAGTTCTTTAGTTTTTTTTAACAAAATCATAATTTTATTTCATTTAATTAAATAAATCAACAAGATACAATTATAACACTATGTCTACATTTTTATAAAGTTAAAATGACAGTCCAATCAAGTCTAATCTATGAACCCGCCCCTCATCGTACCTGATGCAAAGGTGCCCATGACGCTAGCGGCATTGCCTCGTTGAATAGCTATGGCCAACCGTTGCCCCAGGTACGAGCCGGAGCGGGAGTCCCCGGTTTTGTCCCTCAACCTGCGCCCTAATTCGCTCGCTAGATTATTTTTTTTACACAGGACACGTCAATTAGACCGATTCAAGATATAGAATATCCGATCAAGAACCAAGCAGTTCAGTGACTCTTTCCTTTTGCACAATTAAGGCCTGGAATTCCTTATCAGCTCACGTGTTTCCTTCTTCCTACAGTCCCGGGTACTATAAGCGGGGCGTGAAAAGCATATGACGAGGCTGTCAAGCTGAGTGTCACCATTGTCACATGGTATATGTTAGTTATGGTGACCCTCTTTTCTGAGACTTTGCCTTCAGCTTACCATCAGGTAAGGTAAAGTCTAATTGACATGTCCTATATAAAAAAAAAACATGGTCCAAAGGACCTTATCTAAAATATCAGTTTCAACAAAATCGTTTGTCATGCTTGTATCACATGAAAAAAAATTAGGTTATTAACATACCTCTACCTACCCAACGAAAGAGAAAAACGAAAGTCCAAGTACGTTTCTAGATTGAAATCTTGAGTCTAGAATTTACAGTATAGTCTACTTTCTAATGCGACCACATAATTTAAAAGACGATTTTAATTTTAATATTTATTAGCAGTTGATTTCCGCAATTATAAACACGGGATATATAACTAGTTATAATGTTTTAATGAAATAATGGTGGCGTGGTACTCTCGACTGTTGTTCCACTGTCGAGGATTGTGGTCATGAGACATTTCCTGTTGAATGGATATTTTTACGACAGAAAGAAAAGCTGTCATTTAATTATCAAATGACACCTTTTTTTTCCGTCATAAGTCAGTCCTATAACTATATATAATATAATAATAATAATAAATTCATTTATTTACCAGATAATTAAAATCCATTTTTTTGTTAGTAAGTATTTAAATCTATGTTAGTATTTATATTTCACAAAAGATTGGTGCATTTTTTATAACCTACGTAGGACACGACGGTATTCCCGTCCGAATTGAGCAGTCCGACTGGGGAAGTACCTCCACCCTACATAATACCACCGCTATAATAACTTCGTGTTGTGTTCCCGGCGGTGACTACGGTAGCCAGAGCTCACTGGAGAGTTTTTGTGCTATCAGTGGGAAGACCAAAGGCTTGTCCTGATTTTGTGTTCCGCACTGAAGGCACTTAAAACCTCTGTTCTTACAGGGTCGGCAGCACGGATGTGACTCCACTGGTGTTACACACGTTCATAGACCACGGTAACCACTTTCCATCAGGTGGGCCGTGTGCTTGTCTGCCACCTAAGTTGTATAAAAAAAGAAAACCTGCTTAGAACTAATAAAAAGTAAAAAAAATAAATAAACTATGATATATCTCATAGTCGATATCCGATATTCATACCACAAATTATTAAAAAAATACTACTAGAATAGTTACTTTATTTGGGCAGTTGTAGACTGAGAGCGTAATCCTTATAATTTACATTATAAGGAAGCCATATACCTAAATATAATATTTCGTCAATTTCAGAGTTATATTAATACTAAAAAAATTCTAGAATGATAAGGCCTTACGTTCAAACGCAATACATTTTATTTATCTGTGTCATTATTATTATTCCTATAGATTAGAGTTTTAAATTTAATCTCATGTCATACTTAATAATAAATTAACATTACGTTTCTCGTGTCTTCTTTCAAAGATAATTCTAAGGTATAGGGACTTACATATATACATATAATATACTAAAATATTCTATTATAATATACAATTACTTACAAATTAATATAAAACTATGCTAACTATACAATATATCCAAAAATGGAATAGAGAAAAAGAGGGAGACTGTAATTTTAGGCATCGAAAAATTCCTCCCCATCGATCTCTACTGGTACCGTGCCCAAGAGGCTGGCGGCATTACCACGCTGAATGGCGATGCCAATTCTTTGAGCGAGGTAAAGGCCAGCCTTATGGTCACGGGAAGCGTCGATTAGTCGCTTCGCTATTTCTTTGAATAGTTGGACCCCACGGACCCAACGTTTCGACTCCAAACGGCTCAAAAATATAATTACCAGTTAAATTGGTATATTTGCGCCGTTTGAGAGTCTCCGCTGATGCAGCAGCAGCGCATGCGATGGACTCATCGTACTTGGAAGATGGGAAGGCGCCAGGGTGTCGACGCAAGTTGCATCCCACACCAAAGGCCTACCCATCTTCCAAGGTATCAACGACATACCGTCCGGTCTCTTACCATCGTCGCGAGCCAAACCAACAGGTTCAAGTATAGCTGGCACGCCGGCGGTGACAAGAGCTCGACGGATAATATCGTTAATGTTTGCATGTCGGGACATGCGGCCTGCGCTCCTGTTGCAAGACAATCCGTGATGTCCAAGGCTATCGACAGCTTCTCCACAGAGACACCGATGCGGAGAAACACACGGTGCACCCAAACGGAGGCAAGTCGCAATGCGGAAGGTCGTGTCGTCCAACATTGTTGGTTGCGCGAAGGAAGTGCCTGGAGCCATACACCAGATTCCCATTCACCCACAGCCAATAGACGAGCGCGCTCAGCAGCGCTGGTAGCTGTACTGATTAAAAGTTTTTTAACACCAATACTGAGCGGCTCATCCCATTGCCTTTGGGAAGATGGGTTGGCGGGCATGGCGGCAGTTGGACAAGTCATTTTCCAAGCATTTACAGCTTCGGCCTTACCTGGCAAATCCGAATTAATCAGTGAAGGAGATAGAATTTTCCTGACTAATTCTTCAGTGCCATGGACTGACGACAAAAATGCTGGCATACTTACATCTGCAATTTTGCGAACGCCGAGGCCCCCGAGACGAACTGGAAGGGACGCCTGAAGCCACACTCGATCGTTCAAATTTATATTAAAAATTTTGCATAGAGTGTCTTGCAGCACTTTATCCACTTGACCTAAAAGTTCCAAAAATTTAAAAAGTTGAGTTGAACGCAGAGCATGTGTAAATTTTGGTACGAAAAGACAATGCCGAATAATGGTGAAAGCTGAATGTATATTAATTTGGTACAATCGCTCCGAAACATCACAAAAAAAATGTATTTTCTCTTCCACAAAAGACTCGTAAGCATCTTCAAGAATTGGCGACCCAAGGAGGCGGAGAGAACTTTTTTGTAAAACTTTTAAATTTGGAGTCAAAGCATTGAATTTTGAGAGAACCGAAAGATTGTCAATTTGATCACTGAAAAAAATTTCACATTTGGTGGGATTTAGTTCTAGGCCGATTGAACTAAATTCTTCTTTTAGAAACGCCAAATCTTTTAATACTGTTTCTACATCGCCTCCGAGAGTACCATCATCTAGATACCAAACGTTAAATTTAGAATTTAATCGCTGAATTATAGGGTGAATAGCCAGGCTGAAAATGACTGGCCCAAGAGGATCACCTTGTTGACACCCTACTGCTGAATTTAAAATATTTTCCTTATAAAGTAATTTAGAAGGATGCCTATAGCACTGCCAAAGAAATTTAAAAATTTTGGGAGTTTCCAATTTGGCCTGTGTCAACAGAGTGTCCCTATTAACAGAGTTAAAGGCATTCCTCAAGTCAACTTTGAGGATAACCTCACCTCCACTGCAGCCAAGGAACGTAGATAAGGCATGTACAGCAGCCTCACAGCCCCCTTTGGAGCCGAAGCCGAGTTGGAGGGGCTGGAATTTAACTGTGAGAGAGTCTCTATATGCTCTACAACACAGCTTGGCTGCTATTCGCCTGTATATACAGCCTACGGCAATGGGACGAATGCCACCATCTTTTTTACGCAAGGCGCAGAGATTAGCGCCGTACAGTAAATCAATGATGCCCTCGTCCACATTGCCGGACAACATAAGGTTAATTAAGGCCGTTAGTTCTTTCAAGAGTGCGTCGCCAGCTTCTCCGACGCTTACGCCGGTAAGGTCCTTGAGGTGCTGAGGGGTAAGGCCATCGAGGCCGCCGGCAGACCCACTCCGGAAAGAGCCAACGGCTGCTATCACGTCCTTGGCTGAAACGCTGAGACAATCAGCGTCTGACTCCAGAGGCTCAGGGAAGGAAAGGTTATCAGCAGGTGACGGGTGCTTGCTTTGCAGATCTGCCAGAGTATCTGGCGAGCATGGCGCTATCACATCACTGCTGAATAAAAGCCTTGCAGCTCCCCTAATGTCACCTTCTCTTAACTTGGACTCTACATAGTGGTAAATAGAATTTTTATGGAAGGTGGTGAATTTTGGATCAAAAGTATGAGATTGAGAGCAGTTCTCTTTTATTTGTGTTGTTAGCGATTTTTTGGTGGCCTGGTCTTTCGCAACATGTAGAATCCTATAAGGGAAGGTGAGTAATTGTTCCCAAGCGCTTTGAGAGTTCTCCCGGACTACCACGGCTATACATCGGGTAAGGTTCAGTGCGACAGATGGCCTAGCACCACGAGGAACTCTCTTTAAAATTGGAACCGAATTTTTAAATTTGGATAATGTTTGCCAAAAGGGAATTTGGGTGACAGAGGTAGGGGTTGTTTGGATTGAAGGTGCATTTTGGGATTTGTGTACTTTCCCAAAATGCACTTTTAAACCTCGCTTACCTTTAAAAAAACGGGCTTGAGAACAATCTGGGCATTGTACAAGTTGACTTGCACATATTTCCGCTTCGCTATTACAGTCTCTTTGCATTAAAAAAAACACAATATAGCACTTAAAAACTTAAAAACTACACAATGTACACGAAAAATTATAAAAACTGAAAAATAAGCTATAAACAAAATTGACAGTGCCGGCGCTTGCGTCTTCGCATCCTAGCAACGCGAGGGACCGAAGCGACACCCCCGCGTTGCACTAGTACTGTTGCTTATTCTGTTTCTTGGTTACTCAAAACTGAATAGGAATCCAAAAATGTAAAACGGTATTGTCTTATCCTTTTAAGGCTGAATTATCATGAGTACACTTTTTCTTTCTTTTATTAATGGCTTCTGCAGCGAATCGCCGCAATTTTACCTCAAGTAAATTGTAAAAGTCGTACACTTATTTGTTTATAAACCAACTCAGTTGATATACTTCAATTCAATTCTTGATTAATAAATCATTATTATTATTATCTAACATTATCACTTGGCTCAATAATAACAATCTCATAATAAATCTAAAAAAGACTAGAATAATGCATTTCCACCAAAGGAGTAGTATTCCGGATATAGAGGTGAAATATAACCATAATTTACCTACTTTATAATAATAATAATAAAATGTATTCTAAGGAATTATTAAATTATTTATGGGTTGAGATCTCTACGAAGTATGTTTAAGTAACGTAGTGGTTGATTGTCTTAAAGTCACAATATTTCCACTTATTCAATGGCAAGTATGATTACAGATGTAGACACCTGTGTGGTCAATCCGGGTACGGAGACCGATGCAGCGGCAGCGACTGCAACTGCGCCTGCGCTGCCCAAGGGCACCCGTGCTGGTAAGCGCCATGCATGGCATGACGAACTTACTCATAAGAGCACTGTACCTTGTGAAATCGTTTGCACCAATCACCATTAACATATTATGTTGGTAGCTTTTAAAAAATACCCAGTATACAGACAGACATGGGTATTAATCAAATAATTTGTTTTCATTACTATCGCTTAATCAGTAGTTAGTGAAATTAGTGCCCCACAAGACAAGTGGCACAATCGTAGTTGAATAGAATATAGGACTGTATGTGGTTGACACTTATTTTGACGTTTATGACAGTTGTAAACATTTGACAGTCTCATACATTGATAATTCTATTCTATTCTTGTAACTGCCCGAGTGTTCTACCTATTTCGATTACGTCAGAATAGTTAATCAATGACAATGCAATTGTTGATGATATCAAAGAGAAAAAAAAACCATCAAATTGTCGTTGTCAATGTGACATTATTATGACAGCTGAACTTGAAATAGTACACTCGGGTGACAGGCGAAGTGATAACATAATAATTTATCATTCCACATTTATTATCACAACAGCCGCGGATGTTGGTATAACGTGTTAACAAATACGCTACAGACATCTTAAAAATTCTACTAGTGGCTTGTTGTCAAGGAATCATAGCAAGTGGTGGGTTGTATGAGGTGATTGGTAGGTTTAATAAATGTATGATGTAACTGTCCTACCATATCACGTGCCAGTCATATTTAAGCTTTTTTTGCAGCACCTCAGAAATTTTGACTTGCTGTGGATAGGTCATGAAAATTCAAGAAAATCATTTGTGTTCTTTTAAGAATAGATGGTTGCTTTGATACGAGTTAAGGTAAGTCACGACGATAAAAAAAATATTATTAGGTCTTTGTGTGCCCCGTTAGTAGTATTTAACAATTAATAAAATGAATACACAAGAAAAAAACATTTCTTTTTCTGTATACCGCAATTTACAGTGCAGGCATATAAAGATTGCTATCAACTGGATAAAGTAATCGACGAAACGTCAAAATAACTTTCCTCGGTATTGGTGCCAACACGAAAAAGAGCCCATCGCGGTATTACCTATTTTATTTTCCGAAATGGGTGTAAATTCGAGTTAAACATGGTGGTGGATTTTTAGACATAACGCCTTTGACTACGCACTGAAGTGTAGGAATGTGGCATATTACAGTGAATTGTGACTTTACGTAATGATTCCAAATCTTCCTAGGGAGTTTCTAGTAAAGCCCCCACAACTTTACTGAGGGTGCAACCATCTCATCATCATCAGCAATTATTCAAGCAAAGATTTGATATATCCAACTTGACACTGGTAAAAATCCCCTAAATTGGGCTGATATGTTGCCATCCAAGAAAAAAACTTCCCTCGCATACATTATTATAACCAACTGTGACAAAAATTTTCACGGGATAGGCCACAAAAGATTTCCTATTTTTGTGTAAATTCAAGCAAAATATTACACACACTTTCCATCAGGTGGGCCGTGCGCTTGTCTGCCACCTAAGTGGTATAAAAAAAAGCGAACATGTGGCAACATTTGTCTGGGGATACAAATTGACCCCTGACATACTCTTGTGTATACCAATCAAAACCAAAGCAAGTCACTAGAACTATTATGCAAGTCCTCATAACAAGAGTAAAGCCGTACCATAATTACTGGATGACTTGCAGCCTGAACAACAATACAAAGTTCCGTACTAGTTGTGCAAATCATCAGAGACCATTTCACAGTATATTATACGTTCCGTTCCACACAATACAGGAGAGCTATGAACAAACAGTAAAAGTTACATGTAACTCTTACTGTGTGTTGTGTTACTGGACGTTTCGTGAGAAATAGATCACTGTGCTTCCTGCACTATTGCATATATACTGGTCTCGCTTTTTTTACTGAGGAAGGCAGAGACAACACCTTTTTTATTTTTAATCTTCTTCGAGTCAATTTTATAGTCAATTAGATTTGAAACTAGGTTACAGCAGCAGCGTTTTCTGTTCCTCTGTAAAATTCATCGGTAGTAGGTACAGGTGGAAGGGCACAGCGAGTAGGAGAGTCAAATTCAACGTCAAAAATCATTTATTCTGCATAGACAAAACGTCAATATAAAAAGAAAGACTAGTTTAGCAAATGGATCACCGGTTCAAAAGGCAGCCCCGACCTGAGAATTTCATTAGGAAGCTTGTTAAAAAAGGGTATACTTACCCTGGAAAGACTGACTAATTTTTTTAAGTCTACTATCACAGACTACAAGATTGTTTTTGTGTCTGGTATTTATATTATGCCTCTTGAAAATTTTTAGATATTTTTTCCTACATATTTTCCAAAATATATTGTAACACTACGGTTAGAATGTCTATTTCCTTAAATTTTTCTCGGAGGGAGACTCTTGGGCTCAAATTATAAAAAGCTCGCACAGCCCGTTTTTGTAACACGAATATTGTGTTTAAATCTGCAGAATTACCCCAAAGGAGGTAGTTTTAATCTACTGGCTATTTTTTCGATATGTGAAATATGACCTGTCTAAGGAGAAACTTCACGCCCGCAACTGGAAGCACCTAAACCCGGGGCACCTAAACACAGGGCCGTCAAGACCCTGTGTTACCAATTATTTGATGTTAAATAAAAATACCACAATGGCTCGATCAATTTAAGGTAACGGTCTTCTCTCAACTTTTTGTTATGGTCCTGGCATCCATCTCTCGATTACTGTAGGGTTTTCATTAATGTTCGCCAGTCCTGAAAATTCTGCGATCTCACCAAAATACGTATGCCTTGGTCGTTGAAGAAGAAAAACGGAAAAACCCCCGGCTTATAACCCTTAAGAAAATGGACATAGTTATTCTTCAATTAGATAGTCTAAGAACAATGGTGTTCCTATCTTAATAGATTTGAATAGTTAGCATACATAATGCTTTAAAATTACATTCAATTGTTTGAGCGGAGTCATCAAAAATCAATGTTTAAAAATGAATGCAACATCAAAAGAGCTAATATTAAATATATTAGCTCTTTTAACGTATTCAAAAAGAAACTTACAGAATATATTGTTTCCGACAGTATGTAATAGATGCAATAGATGGTAATGACAGTGTTTATTGTTTGTTAGTTGGGTTAACAGTGTAAATTTAAAATCATTATGTGATTAGGTTTCCTAATATTGTGCATCGAATGAGTTTCTTGGTTTGATTGTGGTCCTAGATATATATCAGTATCGTACGTAGGTACCTACTTTTTGATTCATGTCCTTTAAATATTTCAAGCATAGTACATAATGTTTATATTAATTCTCTTGGCGACGACAAACTGATATTTATAAATTGTGTATGTATTTAGTATTGTTCTCGTGGAAGTGATGTAAATCTTATTATGAGAATAAATATCTTTAAACCTAAACCTATTTGGCGCCGATAGTTCATACGAGTATCGGCAGATGGCTCTCACCGTCGCCGTAAGACGTATGTATATAGAAAGATATGGATGGCTTCAGGCGAGGTACGGTGCCTCAGTGGTCAAGGCATTCCACCTGTAAGGGAGAGATTGTGGATTCAAATCCCGTCAGATTCAATTTACTATACGTGCTAGAAAAATAATGCTCAATTAAAGAGCACCATGCATGGTTCTTCATACATATACATATACGACTAATGACTGGAAAAATACTTCCCCAGTCATTAGTAAGCTGATATATACAAACTATAAACATACTAAATAATAGCATGATTTATACTAAAGGCATGTGAGATCGCATGCGCTTGCGCATTCAAAACACACAACAAATGATCTCACTGGGAAAATAAGATGCGTATCATGCAATGTTATTAAAAAACAAACGTACCGCCTTACACGACAATAATTATCATTTTAGTTTGGGATATGTCATGCTATAAGAATTATATTATATTATCTGTGGTCATACTTATTCACGTAAAACGAGTTTGCGAGCAAGAAACTTATTTATTTTTCTTAAGTTATTTCTCACCCATTTTTAAAGGATAAATTAGGTACTCAGTTTAAATAAATTCTAAATAATAAAACAAGAAAATATTGGAATATTACAAGATATTAAATTCATAATAATAAATCTAGGTATACTAATATTATAAAGCTGCAGAGTTTGTTTGTTTGTTTGAACGCGCTAATCTCTGGAACTACTGGTACGATTTGAATGATTCTTTCAGTGTTGGGTAGTCCATTTATCGAGAAAGGTTTTAGGCTATATATCATCACGCTACTACTTAAGGGAGCGGAGCATTGATAATACATGTTAAAAAATCCGGCAATTTTTCATACTTATTTTGAAGACTAAAACATACGGGCTCAAAGGGATATGAAGCTTCAAAATATACCCCGGGCGAAGCTGGGGTGGCTCAGCTAGTTATGTATACAAACCAATATGTGCGTGCGTACGGTAGCTTAGTGGTTAAGGAGTTGGCTTTACATTCGATACCAGGTCCCGGGTACGTATCCTGGCCATAACACTACCGTCGTGAACCCACTCCTAATATTCGTACAAGCAATTTAGCTTAGGTGGAGGGGTTGGGGCAATATTAGTAATGTCGGTTCTAACATTGTTTATTAAAAAAAATGTTAACTAGACATTTGAGGTTAGGAATGCTAACACTTAAGAAATAAAGTGCAGTATTTTATAAGCAAAAAATATTAAATACCTACCTAGGTAGATTTAAATATACTATAAATAAGCCGTGTGGTTTCCGGCAGAGTAAAATTAGGGTCACCCCATCTCTTCCCATACGGTCTCGTACAAGGCGACTAAGGGATAGGGCTGTTTAACATCAGACAGGTATATATAGCCCAGACTCAGCCTCTGATGCTGGTGGTCCACAATAGTGCCCGGAATTCGTCGGAAAAGCCTCGAACAACAATATTGCCGTAAATAGGCTCACTCCCTATTACGTGGGACCGAATACAATTATTGGTGAAATGTGGGTGTTAATTCACCCCTGCCTAACTCTCCAGGGATAAAGGCGTGATTATATGTATGTATGTATGTATAAATAAGTCGTGAGGGCTTCCTTAGTGCTTCAGTGTTTCATCATACGGTTCAAAATTCTGTGGTTCATCCGAAGTCCCAATCAATGAGACAGATTGCAAATTTAGGTTCAAGATACGAGTCCCAAGGTCGAACCTTTAGTCGAATTGATATAGGTAACTAATCCTGTAATCCCCGTCACGTCCAATACATTAGAGAAAGCGATAAATATTTTGTTATTGTTAAATATTATTCCTTTTAACTCCATGATAACACTAATAGATAAGTCTACGAGGTAAATACTTTATCATTTTGAGTTTGTTACCTTGGAGAGTAATTAAGAATGCCTGTTTATCAATTAACTAGTTTTTTTATACCACTTAAGTGGCAGACAAGCACACGGCCCACCTGATGGAAAGTGGTTACCGTGGCCTATGGATGTGTGCAAAACCAAGGGAATCACACTCGCGCTGCCAACCCTGTAAGCACAGAGAGTTTCTGTGCTATCAGCATAAAAGACGAAACAGGACAAGCTTTTGGTCTTCCCACTGACAGCATAAAAAGTATCCAGTGAGCTCTGGCTACCCTACTCACCGCCGCGCCGGGAACACAATACAAGGTTATTATGGCCGCGGTATTCTGTAGGGCGGAGGTACTTCTCCAATCGGACTGCTCAATTGGACGGAAATACCGTCGTGTCCTACCTCCTCCTATTGCTGTGGTTTCTCCCAGGTATGGTATCGAACCCCCGTGCAAAGTATCAAATACGCAATTAGTGTTCCTTTGCGTGTTCGATACTATACGATTCTATTTCTAGGATTTAAAGTAGCCTAGCATATAGCTAGTCCAGACTATATAGTCTGGGCCGATGAATGACCTCCGCACCTCATGAGCGCTGGCCTGGGTGTGATGGGAGGAGCTGCCTGTCACCCTAGCAGAAACAAGACGCGGCGGCGGCGCGCGTTGCTCTCCTCCCTGTTTACGGGGATGAGTCGGGGGCTCTGTGGTCCTCACACCCGAGGAGGGCCAGATCGAAAGAGATGGCCCTGAGTCGGCCGGGGTGCGAGGGATATGCCTGTCAACCTCACCTTCGACAACCAAAACGACCCACAGGTGGCGTGCGTTTCAGTTGGTTCGAGTCCGACATAACCTCCTCCACCGGCTCCGGTGGGGAGGTATCCGTGTGGATTTTGCCCACGTAAAAAAAAAGGTATTCCTTGCGTTAGGAATGGGTTCATATCGGTAGTTTAGTGACCAGAATTCGACCGTGGTACCGTTCTATCCTAAGGCTTGGTTGGGAAAAGTACATAAATACTACATTATTTATAAACACACTAGAAAATCTCCGTAGGGACAGGTAGAGGTATGTCAACATCCACATTTCACCAACTATAATTTTTAGTCCCATGTATAATATAATATAAGGGGCCAAACTACCGTCAAGCGGGCGATTTGCCATGGAAAAAGTGAAACTCACTTCACTTATCACTTTTGTTACACTATTTTTGGCATTAGTAACACGCCAAACCAGTTATATTTATTTGATCTAGAGCACCATTCGAAATTGTGTTGTTGAACTCTTGTGCTTATCAACATCGTCTTAACCGATTTAAAATATACATTTTTAAATTATTCAATAAGTATTTTTATGATACTTTTATGGTCCCATTTGCATTTTTTTTATCTGACCGAACTTAACGAATTTTTTTTTAAATATCAATAAGTTTAGACATGCATGTCGTTTCTTTAGCAGAATTATATTCACACATGTATCGCTGGCAGGTCTGACGGGTTTCAGAGTCTAATATAACCTTTATTCCTCATAACTAAAAGAATTCTAGTCAGCTCACGATAAGTTTAAAAAAAAAATAGTTCAACGACAATCGAGATTTATTTTAAATACATTCAAACTAAATGAAATCTTACCTTTTGATAAAAAAACAAACATTTGAATTCGGAACGTTTCGAAAAAAAGCAGTAACGAGTGCGGTGTCAATGCGTGGAATCATTGATTGTTACTCGTGGAATTGTTTCATCAGTTCGTCACAGTATTTGGCACTAGTCAATGTGACAGGCAATTCTAAAGGTTACCGAGTGAAATTCCTGTTTTAGACCGGCTATATTTAGTTTGATACTGTCACATAATAACAACATAACAACTGATATTGGATCTGTGATACCTACCTACAGTGATTGTTTCCGTTGCTTTGTTCCGTAGATATATCAAACTGCCATTAAAGATTACGTTACACAGATTATTTAATATACATACAAACTCTGCAGTGTGTACCTGGTTTTTGTTTTGACATAAGGAAGAAGAGTGACTTTGTCAAAGATCGACTTTTCTTTGTTGCATTTTCTCTATAACTGAGCGGTTGTTAATTTTGAAAACTTGATATTTTGTTGGAGTAGTTAAATCAATCAATCAATCAATCAATCAATCAATTAGCCCACCACAGTCCACTGCTGGACATAGGCCTCTCCCAATGTGCGCCATTTTCTCCGAGCCTCCGCCTTTTGCATTCAGTCTGTCCCAGCCACCTTTTTCAGGTCGTTCGTCCATCTGGCTAGGGGGCGTTCTACCTTCTCGCGGTCGCCACTCTAGGGCTCATTTGCTCCAACGGTCATCGGTCCTTCGAGAAACGTTGACAGCCCACTGCCACTTCAACTTGCTTATTCTGTGACCTATGTTGGTAACTTCAGTTCTCTGTCGGATAACCTCGTTCCGAATTCTATCCTTCAGAGAAACTCCAAGCATAGCTCGCTCCATAGCCCGCTGCGCGACTTTTAAGCCATGGACCAGCCCCACTGTAAGTGTCCACGTTTCGGCACCGTAAGTCACAGGAGAAGTTAAAACCGAAGCTAAAATTGAAATATTTTATAAATGCAAACGGTTATAAATGCTAAATCAAATAAAGTTATCAAACTGTCAGTCATGTACGATGGAGAAAACGCTCTATAAAACGGAAGCAAACCTGTTTTTGGCGGACCACCTCGTTTTTCCCGATAATTACGGCGACGACGTGCTAATTCGAAAAACAAAATACACCTTCGACCACTACATAGTAGGATAAGAATTGTGCAAGTATTCTATTTCCAGTTGTTTTTTTTTTCTACGTATGTATTGCATACAAGCTAGCCCCTCCTCTTTAGTGGTATGTCTGTGGATGATAAAAAACAAGTTGATTATCAAGTATTGACCTTTTTTACGTGCGAACAAATTGGACTAGCCTAATGCTGTCCTGTGGCAGTTGGCCGAGTGACCACTTAAACCGATGCACTACCCACGCTATCAAGTTTACTGTAATACGAGTACCTGCACATATACTAGATACTTGTCATTATTATTCATAAAAATAAGGTTTCTAATTTATAGCGTGTTGATTATAAATTGTTATAATTAGTGCAAATAACTTTGGAATTCATAATTTTAGTGAATAGACGATTTATGTTTTAAATGATGCCTCTGAGCTATGTGTAACCATGTCATTAAAGTCGCGAGGAAAAAAAATATTGTGTTAGTTCATTCGGTGCATATTGGCTTTAAGTACCTACTTATAGAAAATTGTTGATCGTGACCCAAATTAGCATAATTATTTAAAAACCATTATACCTACACCTTCAGGTAGTGGGCCCTACAGACTTTTTTATAAATATTGAGATAGGTAAGCGTAAATTGAGGAAGATAAACTCGGTACGCTTCTAGCTAATCTTCCTAAGTCATAATTTTCACATTTGTCCCAATCCAATTGGAGTAGGCAGAGGTTTTAAATTTTATGTATGTAAAAGAGGGAGCCTAATTTGGTCTACCTGGCATATAAGACCTTGTGCCACTACCTTTTGAAACTTTTTCAAACTCTTCGGCCCGGGAATTGAATCTAGAACCTCACAACCGCACACATAAGCGAATATTATCCAGACAAGCACTGTACTTCTTTTGACTAATTTGTGGCTCCACCTAAACTTACGTCATAGACAACAAATCAACTTCAGATTGACAGCATAACTGTACTATACAATTACAAGACCCATTCATAATTCGATATACAAAAGTCCTGCTACAAATGTCAGTTTGTTTTCATAGTTGAGTAGACCACTTGACTTGATATACCGCAGATCATAAAAACTAGGTCAATGCCCCGACAGAGGAAATGCGTAGGAGTACATATACATACCTCATTACGTTTAGATCTTTTTGCGGAGGCGAGTTTAACGTACGTATATTATTATAATCGGTTTAGGTTTCTCCCTTTGAAGTAGAATACAAGGGCTACTCAATGATTTCTAAGTAGGTAGACTGCCTGTAACAAAAATTGGTAACAAAAGCTGTCATACAAGTGACACTACTAAAGGCTATGCATATAGATAGAACAGTTTCAAATAAATTCGAAATTCAAAATTCATTCCCGCGTCACTCAGGAACCGTACTGTTTTTGTTTTGAACAGAAGTCATTGAAACCCCTTTTGAATCTCTTCCTATGGTTCAAATATGGTAACATTGTTGACAATAAACACAGCCTATAGACAAGTTATCGGGTGACGGCGATAGACTCCTCTATTACTTGAACCCAACACCCAAATGCCTTCGATTCATTTGAAAACAATTGCAGCAGTTTTCTCACTTTGATAATATTTCTTTGATTAAATTCACACAGCCAGAAACAATGATCTGATTTTTGGATTGATTATTGGATTGAATAATTAAAAATAAATTACTGAAATAGAGGAATGAAATTCGAACACAATCTAACTATCTACTATCATACTCACTTTTACGTACCCAGTATAATAATCCATGTGACTATGCTCGTGTAAAATGTTGTCTTGTTTCCAGGATAAAAAGTTTTCTTCATTCGAGTGCTAATCTCAGAGTATATAAAACTCGCATTATGGAGCCCAGGATGTTTGCTTCTTCTGTGCCTTTGCCATGAAAGTCTGCATCAGAGTCTTCAGTCCTCGGTCCTAAAAGTATCATTAGCAATTCCAGACGATTATCTATGTCTGTTTATATAAAATGCATTTAGATATTTACTTACGTTCATTCATACATACTTTCGCGTTTATAATAGATTAGAATTTTAAGTTCAACTTACGGAAGTCATGTTAAATAAAGATAAGCAAACCTATAAAGATAGAAAATTTTATAAACCCTGAATTCAAATTCTATTTTTAAATATCATGTAGATTGTGAAAGTTATTACTAATTCATTCACACGAAATAAAATGCGGAAACAACTTAATACATTTTGGTAATTAGTCAGTGTTGATTGACAACATTATTGGTTATTTATTGACTTGCGGAAGATTTATGGGAGACGAATAATTTATTAATGTCTAGATGACTACTAATGAATGTAAAATTATACCATAATATATAAAATGTTTTACACTCGATAAATCTAGAGTTAATAGATACGATAAGTATTTATTTCACATCGAATTCATATTAGACAGCAGCATGTTAGATATTAAATAATTATAATTAAATTTAATACAATT
Organism: Eilema griseolum; assembly: GCA_963662185.1. Taxonomy (NCBI): domain Eukaryota; kingdom Metazoa; phylum Arthropoda; class Insecta; order Lepidoptera; family Erebidae; genus Eilema; species Eilema griseolum. Next base: position 7,575,875 of record OY759232.1, read on the forward strand.
AGTAAAAATAATTTCGTAAGCTACGTATGGTATCGCATACCGTGAAAAATATTTTAAAATTAGGAATTTTTGAATACCCAACTATTCTAAATTCAAAAATCCTAAATACCAGTCAACGTACGTAGAAAATTTGTTTGACATGATCTAAATTTAAAATAACTTTTCAAAATAGATGAGCAAATTTTTAAATAAGTCGAACGTCTGAGATAAAAAAATGAAAGTTGAATTGAAAGATTTTATTACAATCATAGATCATATTATTATAGGACAAGTTAATAAAAATTGTAGAAATTTGCTAGAAAAAGCATGTCGCTATTGTCTATTCCACGGGAAATCCTAAAGTACGTATCTACTTCGCTCCAATGGACCGTAGCGTGACTACATACAAAAATGAACTGTCATCTCAATGAAACTATTATTTCCTGTATCTGAATATCCGCTCATTCGGTCACGATATAAAAGAGATATAAGTACCTACATAGGTCCAAAAAAATGTAATATAATTTGGTTTAGTAGGAATCCATTAGCTAGTTCTGTCACCATTACCTAGAATACTATGTGTGCCATAGTATGACCTCGTGAGTAAGCAAGTGCTGCTGTACTGGAAAATCTACCGACTGCCAAGAGTTATCGGGTAGCCAGACCGAACAGAAACAAACTGTTTTGCAGTTGCCAAAATACATTATCTAGCAATACTGAGCTTTATTTTTTTTGGCTGTTGGGTCTGTTGAACATATTTTGAAAATCTTAATTATGTTTGTAAGTTTAAATAAAAACTCCGCCCGCAGTTTCGTTTCTTTTTGTGTTCTCAGAATGATTTTGTGTTAGATTATGTGTTGTTCGTTAGGGAAAATACGACGAAATAGTAGATATTATTTTAATATTTTGAGTTCATTATTTTTGTTATTTTATTTGAGTAACGTTTTGAGAAATCTTTGTCGTCATCCTCATCTGAATACAAGAGCGTAGTATAGAAAATGCTTTTCATTGTTTTTTAATATCACTTAGTTCGCAGTCAAGCACACGCCCCACCTGGTGGGAAGTTTTTACCGTGGCCTTGGACGTTTGCAACACCAAGGGCGTTACACTCGTGCCGCTGACCCTGAAGAATCCTTCTAATGCCCCTCTTGAAGAACCCCTTATTAATATTTAGATTTAACGGAGTCTTCAGTAATACCGGTTGCTAATATATTTTGAAAAAAAAAAAAAAAAACAGAAGTATGTAAGTAGCTTTAATCTATCATTGTGTCAAATTATATCGAGGTTCATTCATCTGGACTGAAGTAATTGATTAACAAACACTCATCCATTCAAATTTATATAGTAAATACGTTTAATTTCGAATACTTAAAGAAAAAAATGCGTTTAATTAATATCTTACCTAATGGTAATAAATTATGCGTTCTTCGATAATATACAGAGTGTGCTAATCTCGACACCTTGTTGTTAAAAAAACACTTTAACAGGTGCCTGAGTTACATGTTTATATTGCGAAATAAACATCGCTGATTTGATTACAAACATATATGTTTTTTATTTATGTAAGAAAAACTTAATAGATATATTATACGAGAGATAAATTTATAATGAATACCTACCTAAAGTATAATAGGTACGTGAAGTAGAAAAATGCACCTACTTTGTTTTTATTACATAAAAAAATAAACAAATACAACGTATTTTCGAAGTCAAATCAGCAATAAATCCCACACGTCCTCAATGATAATCAAAACAACTGTGTTTTATGCATATGCACTATACAGGAAACTGTACAGGCGGTACAGTCAATGGCAGAACGAACGAGCCTTAATATGCAGTGCCCTTAATACGAGCGCTGCACACACTCACCAAGTGTCCGGCGTGGGAGACGCCAAGACGAGAGCTAGTGGCGGCCCTGGTATTAAAGGCTCTCTCGCTCGCCATCTTGCTCGTGGCAAGCGTGTGCGGCCGGCGCCTCCTTCTGCGAGCAAGAAATCGTGAAGGAGAATGTGAGGCGGGAGCGAAGGAGGATCGCAAGTCACGTTGCCCGTGTACCTAGGCAACTCGAGCGTCTGAGCTCGATCAATGACCTCCGCCCCCCATGAGCGCAGACCTGGGGTTGACGGGTGGAGCCTCTTGTCACCCTGGCAGAACAGACCGCGGCGGTGGCGTATGATGCGCGCCTCCCCGTTTCCGCGGACGAGTTAGGGAGAGCTAGGAGAGAGGAAACCACAGAGTCCCACTCTGTGGTTTCCTCACCCGAGGAGGGGCAGATCGAGAGAGATGGCTCTGGGTCCGCACCTCCGGCAACCAACAAAGACCCCCAGACGTGTACGTTTTAGTCAATTCGAGTCCAACATAACCTCCCTCGCCGGCGCGGCGGGGAAGGATATCCGTGGTGATTTTTCGCACGTAAAAAAAGGTTCAAGAGCAATTCATACTGTTTTATTGATTTAAATTATATTATTCTCCGAACCACCAAAGGTGTGCACCAGCACCAAATATCAGAACAATCAGGCAAAAAGAAGGGGGGAAACCAAGGCATTAAGATCACTTTGAGTACTTTGTTGGCCAGGATCGATCTGATGCCGACTGTACAGGCCTTAGTAATTTGTCATTGTTTTAGTTTTTTAGAAGCTCTTTGTTCGCTAATATCGAACTCGTAATAGCATGGTAATGAGAGGGTTAACGACTGTTATTTGCTTCTCAAATGTTGCATTGTTACAGAAAATGGTATCTCAATCTTGGGTACAGTCACGCTCAGAAGTTGCTGAACACTCATAAAATTATACGATACTAGCACCGCGCCACGGTTTCACCCGCGTAAATCCTGATCCCATGGGAATATCGGGATAAAAATAGCCTAGCCTATGTTACTCACGAAGAATGTAGCTTTTTAATGAAAAAAGAGTTATTAAAATAGGTACAGTACTTTTTGAGTTTATTCGTTACATACAAAAATACAAATCTTTCCTCTTTATAATATTAGTACAGATTTACTTTGAAATGAATCAATAAATAATTGATGTAGGAGTTATTTATTTTACAAGTAAAGTACAAGTAAATAAGTTATTGATGTAGGTATTTATAATATTTTCGTTATCTGCCTAGGACAAATTATTCCTTTTAAGGTTCCATACCCAAAGGATAAAAGAGGAAGCCTATTACTAAGATTAGATTAGTTCAGATTAAAATAAAAACTTTATTGTACACTAATAAAATTATAGTACATATACGGAAATCACAAGAGATTATGTACCATTGGCGGCCTTATTGTTACAAACGATTTCTTACAAGCAACCTGGCAAAGTCTTCAAGCTGAATCTCATGAATTGCGATAACTAGACAGTTACAATTTTCACAGATAAATATATTTATGTTGCTGCTATAACAACAAATACTAAAAACAGAATAAATATTTAAGTGGTGGGTTCTATTCAACAAAATGTGATTTTACGGGGGGCCAGATAATGGTACGGAACCCTTCCTGGGCGAGTAAATTTAGCACTTGGCCGGTTTTTTATTATCTTATATATAAAATTCTCGTGTCACAATGTTCGTTCCCGTACTCCTCCGAAACGGCTTGACCGATTCTCATGAAATTTTGTGAGCATATTGAGTAGGTCTGAGAATCGGCCAACATCTATTTTTCATCCCCCTAAATGTGAAGGGTTGTCCACCCTTAACATTATATGGCAAAACGACGTTTGCCGGGACAGCTAGTCTTATATATAAAATTCTCGTGTCACAATGTTCGTTCCCGTACTCCTCCGAAACGGCTTGACCGATTCTCATGAAATTTTGTGAGCATATTGAGTAGGTCTGAGAATCGGCCAACATCTATTTTTCATCCCCCTAAATGTGAAGGGTTGTCCACCCTTAACATTATATGGCAAAACGACGTTTGCCGGGACAGCTAGTCTTATATATAAAATTCTCGTGTCACAATGTTCGTTCCCGTACTCCTCCGAAACGGCTTGACCGATTCTCATGAAATTTTGTGAGCATATTGAGTAGGTCTGAGAATCGGCCAACATCTATTTTTCATACCCCTTAGTGATAAGGGTTGTCCACCCTGGAACCGACATCCACGCGGGCGGAGCCGCGGACAAAAGCTAAGATGATAGGTTACTTAGAATCTATTACCGTCTGTACCATGGTGAATGTTCTGATGATCTCTTCCAATTAGTCCCACCCTCCCCTTTCCTACACACGACAACACGTGCAAGGCTTAGATGTCACCCGCGGTTCGGAGACCCTTTCCTTTGTCGCACCATTAAGACCTGGAATTCATTACCAGCTCACGCGTTTCCTTCTTCCTACTGTCCCCGGGACTGTAGGAAAAAGGAAAGCTTTTTCCTTTAAGCGGGGTGTGAAAAAGCATTGGCAAGCAATCAGGCCAGGCGAAGTCTAATTGACGAGTCCTATATACAAAAAAATAATGTAATTCGAATTAATATCGACGGCGATTGTACTTTATAATCTTTCTAATTTAGTTCGTGTTGTACTAATCACACGGTTTGTTTACCACCCACGGAGATGTTATATAATATTACCAGTATTATACTTTAAGAGATAATTACTACAGCTATCGGCCATCGACCGCTTAATGTCTAGAGGCATCTAATTGGAAGTCAATTTGACTAGTAGTCAATTCAATTAAGTAGATATGCTAGTGTTTAAGTTGACTCTATCAATCTATTTTTAGGTATTTTTATTGTATTTAGTTTGTATTCAATTAACGTAGATAGTTGAAAAGTAAGCGATGAATAGTATGTGTAAAGAAATATGTGGTGAGAACATTTTGCTGCGATCCCGGTGTGCGTTTTGCACTTTTTTCCACTGTGGTATATTTTTATTTTTTTATTATATCCTTTATTGTATATTAAACACATTTTTATAACAAAAAATAGAAGGGTATTGTAGTAAGGCGAGCTTAACTCAATGTTGAATTTTTTTCCAGCTAACCTTACAGTGATACATGGAAAATAAAAGATATTGATAGAGGGTAGAGCCAAGTGTACAGCATAGTGGTTAAGACAGACTAGGAAAGAGAAAGTTTAGAGAAGTTGCACAGATTAGAAATACAATGAAATAAAATTGATGATTTCCATTATTAAAATAAGGTACAAGAGGTGCATGAAATTATTTTGGTTTTAACTTTTGTCTGTCTGCCTATTTAACTTGTCTAACCTCTAAAACGGTTTGGTGGGCTTTTTTCTGGCAGATAAGTAACTTTTTTTTTATACCACTAATTTGGCAGACAAACACACGGCCCACCTGATGGAAAGTGGTCACCGTGACGTACACGTGGGTACAGAGTTTCTGTGCCGTCAGTAGAAGACAAAGCAGTACAAGCCTTTAGTCTTCCCACTGACAGCACAAATTCTCCAGTGAGCTCTGGCTACCCTACTCACCGCTGGGAACACAACACGAAGTTATTATAGCCGCGGTTTCTGTAGGGCGGAGGTACTACCCCAGTCGGACTGCTCAATCGGGCGGAAATACCGCCGTGTCTCAACTTATGATGTAATGCGTATGCTAGGTTACCTTAGAAAAGTAATTGGGGTTCTGCGTAAAAAATAAAACTTTACCCCGAGCACGAAAAACTATTTTAAGCGTATCGTACCTAAACGTATCGAGAGAAGGGAGCATTGCGATTGGCTGGCTGGAGGTACAGATCTGTGCCTACGTAGGTATCTGTAGTATAATTTTCCTGTCCAAATTCAAGGAACCGAATTCAAATCGGCGCCATTGTGAATAACCTTCCGAATTCGCAACACCAGATCATTCTATACACTGTATTATAAACTGACACATACTAAAATTATTCTCGTATTCACGGTGCATCAATATATGACATGTAATGAGCGATTGACATGATAATAGACCAATTTTGCCCGCTATATACAGTGAACAGTAGGTGCTAAGAGTTGCTATTCCGCGCGTGTCTCTGTTGTATGCAGATGTACAGTCGACGCCGAATGTTACATTAGTATAGAGGTTGGTCCGAGGTGTAAGATGAAGCGGAGATGAAAGCGTCAGGTGTAGCGTTTATGTGTAAGCATCAATAGTACCGAAAGAAATATTGTTTTGACCTTCTGAACCGTCAGTAAGCCGTATGGATAAAAATTAAGAAAGGACAACGCTAGATAATGTAAGCAGTTAGCGATTTAAGTTATAAACTAATATAAATCATAAAATAAAATGTAGATCGGGTGCACATTTTTTAAATTCGGTATCTAATTCGAAAAAGGTCAAGTAAACTTATTTATTATTTTGAGATGATTCCGAACCTACATTTGGTACTTACATACGGATTCAATAAATAAACAATAGTCAATTAAAATTGGAAACTTTGTATTCAGGAAAACTTTGTATTTTTACTTGAATCTGTGATGATTCCGTGCTGGAGTAATATTTTAGTAGTATGTACCTCAATTTAAAACATTAATTAAAAGTTAAAATTCATAGCATTTATTTTTTTCCTTTACAGCTAAAAGAAAAATTAACATAGCCAACATGTCCTCATAGAAATAGTAATTCTTAAATAGGTGACTACTCCTACAAACGTTTCACTATTGTCACTATCTACTACTCATTTCGTTTGCAAATGATGGTATTAGTTATTTCCGGCGAATTAACCAAGCAACTGCTAGAAAACAAAGCAGTATTTTGGAAATTAAAAAAAAAAATTAACCCCTCCAGCCTCTTGTAACTTGGCCCGCACACCAATATCAAGGTTACACAACGCTTCGTTCGACACGCGCTGCCCGCTGCCACTGCCAACCGTGAAGGTTTAGGTTACTACAACCTGCTACCGATGGTCCTTCGATCCCACTAACTGGGTATCGTTTCCTGTGCTGCTTATAGCTTTCATCAGGAAATAAGAATTATTGAACCGTTCAATTTATTAATTCTTGCACATTGAGATAATTATCTTCGTGTCTTGGAGAGTATATTCAGGTGTGTGTATATTCGATTTTTGTGTTTTATAGTGTTATAAAATATTGTTCAATTTAATAATAATATAATTGTTTAGTAAATTACTTAGTACATTTATGAAATAATAATTAATAATAAACATTCAAAGTAACATAGTCAACACAATACATCTATTTCAGTACATCTTATTATTAATCATAGTTTTTTTAAGACATGAAGAGTTGGATTTTGGGGACGGGTTTGGTTTTAAATTGTATTTTTTTATTTTGAAAAAAAAAGAAGAAATAATGTTATCTAGACCCAACCATGGGTTTTTTTTATACCACTTAGGAAGGAATGGGTCTTGAATAGCTTGCGTTATGGGTCTAGAATGCGGATAAACACGTATTATATTTAGATAAAATATAAATTATAATTTTACATTTTCGAGCATTGAAACACGCAGACACCTACATATTTATGAATACAAATATTTGCACTGAGCGGCAATCGAATTACCTTACGTCGTAGTAGTCGAAGGCTCTACCGCTGCACCACAGAGGCCAAAATAGCACAGAATCAATTATAGGACGTGATTATTGAAGCCAGAGTAGCTCTGGGGTGCTGACCGTCGTTGGTCCGCTCTCCTTATTCTCTCTATAATCTATATGGCTTGGTTTCTATACAGTCGTCTATTAGCAGGTGTAATAAGCCCCGACACTATTTCAATACCTAACGCTGAATATAAAACTCAACAATCTACAACTGCATAAATATTTTCGTAACGGTTGATCGCACGTTCATTGTCATGGTCGAGACTTGATGGTTGTGAGTGCGCATTCATTTGTTGGACATAAAAACTGTGTTCCAATAACAAAAAACATTGTAAAAAAATGTTGTTTTCCAAGAAAATGTTATCTATGGTTGTATTGCAAATGTCATAGTCTTTTTTTATTATAAATTGGCGGTAAAACGTGTTTCGGTTTATGTTATGAAAGTTTTACTTGTGCGTCGTTTGAGAGTGGTCCAAACTACATAGATCGTCTGATGTATCTCATTATATTAGGAGAAGTAGAATTTAGAAACTAGAGAAACCGTATTATCACACATGTCTTAGCCACTAATAACGAAAAAGAATCCGTCATGGTTTCGATGTTATATATAGTACCTAGGTATTTGAATAGACATAATATGTAGGTACAGACATAAAATGTATGGGATAGTTGGTAACTTCTGCGTGTACAGAACGTACTTCCTCTAGAGATCAGGAAGAGCACGAGCCGCAATGTGTTTAAGTCTAGGGTACGACAATTGATCACCACTGAATTGGCAGAATCATCGTCTCAACGATAATGATATTTCTACTCATATTGATTTGGGTATCTATATTTATGTATTATATTTATGTTATATATGTGTATATATTTTATGTATATGTATAACTATTCTGATTTATTTTAAGTATGATAAGTAGGTATAAGTAGGTACTGTTTATGTTTAAGAACCTATATATAATTAATCTATACTTAGTCCTTAAAGAACCAAACGCATCTCTTGTTAATATGCGCCTACCTCGTACTAGCTCTGCACCACCCTATGGTAGGCTGGCAGAGAATGCCTACGGCATTAAGTCCGTCAATGTACATCGTGGATAAAGTATAAATAAATAAATAATACACGTAGTAGTTACCTACATTAAAAAATATGTATATACCACTTAGGTGGCAGACAAGCACACGGCCCACCTGATGGAAAGTGGTTAACGTGGCCTATGGACGTGTGCAACACCAGAGGCGTCACACTCGCGCTGCCGACCCTGAAGAAACCTCCTAATGCCCCTTTCGAAGAACTATTTACCTAAGCTTTGTACCTAAGCACACAGATAATATAAGCTAGTAGGTACCCTTTAGTCGCATTATGTCCAATTCGCAAAATGTCCAACTGTCCAATTCTCAATAGGTCCAGTTCGCAATTGGTCCAGTTCGCAGTTGGTTCAGTTCGCAATTGGTCCAGTTCCTAATTAGGGATCCTCCTTGATTACGAGAAGCGTTTTATTTTGTAAACGTGTATTTATATATTGTTGTGTGTGAGTATATGGATATGTGAGCTATGTCAACGCGGATGGATTGGACAAATTGAGAATTGGACGTTGTGAGAATTGGACAATTTGAGCCCGCTGGACATTTTGCGAATTGGACATAATGCGACTAAAGCGTAGGTACGGACCAAAAAAGTGATCTCTCGAAAGACCACGAAGCAACCACCGACAATATGTAACAATTGAATGAAATTTTAAAGAATTTAGTATGCTAACTATTCAAATCCATTAATAGGAAAAAAAATAATCAGCTCAGGCGGTTTTCGAACCCGTGATCTTTCCCTTACATGGGGAATAGATTTGGGTGATTTCAGGCAATGTTTGGTGACTTAGTGGTTAGAGCATTCCCCATGTAAAGGAAAGATCGCGGGTTCGAATCCCATCTGAACTGTTTTAATTTTTTTCCTATCTTAATCGAATGTATAACTATTTGTACATACATACATACACATAATCACGACTTTATCTCCGGAGGGTTAGGCAGAGGTGAATTAACACCCACATTTCACCAATCATTGAATTTGGTCCCACGTAATAGAGGGTGAGCCTATTGGACGTCTTCCGGGCACTATTGTTGACTCGAGCCATGCATCTGAGGCTGAGTCTGGGCTGTATGTTAAACAACCCTATCCCGTAGTCGCCTTGTACGACACCGCATGGGACTATTTATAGCTATTTGTAGCTATCAGACAAATGTCAGATAGTGTAAAAATTCATTAACTCGTTTATCTAGTTTCTGCGTCCCGTATCAAACTTAAAATTCCCTGGAACCGTGACACAAATTTTGCTCTAAACTGCTTGTCTACAAGAGAATCTTACTTGGGTAGGTATAAGATGAAAGTCACTGGGCTCTCTAGGTAAATTGTATGCCGATGTCGTAAGTAAGACAGTAATATAAATTCTAAATAAGTAAGTAACTTGAGTGAAAGAGAAGCGTTCATAAGGCAGACAGGGATGCTGACAGCCCTCTCGAATGGGAATCTCATCGGTCAGATCTACAGTTTAAGTACACAAGCATATAAAATTATCATATAAATACGCATTTTAAGTTGGATGAACTCTCATTTTCCCTCCAAAATTGGCACTAAGCCTATTTGTTGTGATCATGCGTGTACTTGAAGATATTCATTAGTCAAATAACCTCATAATAAATATGAATTTCCTTCCTCATATTCCCATCTCATAAATGGCATATCCTTGATTGCACTTCCTTGAGTGAAGATAAGCTTAACCCCATGCTAATGTTATTGTATGCAGGTATACTTACTATAAATACCTTCTCATATGAAGTCGATTCGTTTCTTAGAAGTAAAATTTAATCCTATTATATATACTATAAAATTCTACACCAATGGAGTTCAAATTTTTACATGATATTTTTGAAGTGAAAACTTTTTACGCGCATTCAAGCTGTGGAATGACCTCCCTGCTGCGGTTTTCCCAAGCGCCTACAATATGGGGTTCTTCAAGAGGGGCATCAGAAGGTTTCTTCATGGTCGACAGCGCGAGTGTGACACCCCTGGTGTTGCATACGTCCATAGGCCACGGTAACCGCTTCCCATCAGGTGGGCCGTGTGCTTGTCTGCCAACTAAGTGGTATAAAAAAATAAAAACCTACAAAAATCATGGTACTCAGGCCGATGTCCCCTCACCGAAGGTTTAGAAGTTACGGTCCATGGTGTACAATTTAGGTATAGTCACTTACTTCATTTCTATCAAATTGTTACAGTTCACATATGCGTCAATATACATAATATGACGCTGCAATTGCTTTATTGGATGTTTTACCGATTTTTTTCCCGGGCAAAGCTATTGCAAAACTATTTATGAGGAGGTAGGAGACGGCGGTATTTCCGCAAAATTGAGCAGTCTGACTGGGGAAGTACCCCCGCCCTACAGAATTCCGCGGTTATAATAACTTCATGTTGTGTTCCCAGCGGTGAGTAGGGTAGCCAGAGCTCACTGGAGAATTTGTGCTGTCAGTGGGATGACTAAAGGCTTGTCCTGCTTTGTCCTCTACACCGACGGCACAGAAACTCTGTGGTTACAGGGTCGGCAGCGCTAGTGTGGCTTCTCTGGTGTTACACACGTCCATGGGCCTCGGTAACCACTTTACATCAGGTGGGCCGTGCGCTTGTCTGCCACCTAAGTGGTATAAAAAAAATATTTAGGTATATTTATTTATAAGAGGAATATAGGTAATAGATAAACATTATTACGTGTACAGCCTTACATCTCAAATTACAACTCTATTTACAATTAATCATTCAATTACGATGGTCCTACGTCTATTTAAACAAAATACTATATTGTATTAAGCAGTTAGCTTCATTGGTTACATTCAATTCACAATCATCTGTCATTTAATTTGACAAGTTAGCGTGTTCCCGCCACTGTCACTGTCAGGGTCGGCCATCTTTTTCTCGTATTTACACAATCACTTACAGCGTCTATTTCGCAGTGTGACCGAATCATAAACAATATTTCAGCGAATTTCAGACTGTGCTAATAAAATAAGGCAACTATTTTTTCTTTATTACGGATATAACTAAGTAGATAATATATATTCTGGTACCAACAAATTACGTGTTTTGTATAACACAATTACTTAATTAAAATAAAATACGGATGCTAAGCACGGGAATTAAATTATTTGTTTTTTTTTTTAAATTATGAACTAATGACACAGCAAAAATTTATTGTTTATTTTTTATCAAGGTCAGCATATTTTATTGAATCAAGGTTTAGAAAACTTTTTCATTAAATAAAAAAAACAAATTTTGTATTTGTAACGGGATGCAGAAATTATCAAGGAGTTTTTTTATATATATTTGTATAGCGCCTTTTTGTAATGTCATCTGTATAGCAAGCATTAGTTAGGCATTGTTGCTGGTCAATTTAGTCGTTCTGGCGTCTGTAGCTTTCATAACAGTAACAGGAAAAGATGGTGCAAACGAAGCTATTCTTAGAAATAAATCACTACAGTAGATAAAAAACAGTTCACACTACTTATTTTTTATTTCTCAGGGAACAAGGAACAAACTCGTTCTGTTTAAATATACCAGTAGGAAGTTCGTCCATTGTGTTTTTCTCTCACACAATTATGTCCGTCCATATACCTCGATAGGTGTGGGTGTGCCTTATCAAAGAGTTCATAATAGTGAGTGATAACGCTCACCCAAATTTGCTACCATTATCATGAGTACAGTTTGTACTCGCAGATAGGAACAGATTTGAGCACTCGGATGTATGTCAAGATTATGGCCCACAAATAAGTATCGTGTAACTATATAGAGATTGTTTTAAATAAAAAAGATTACTATTGTTCGCTCAATAGTTGGAATGCGATCATAAACATGAGATATTGAGAATTTCAAACCCATGAGGACTTTTCAGATGCTCCCGTTAAAATAAACCAAATCATTGGAAAGATTATGTGTGTTAATACTATAGAACACACACATTCAGATATGCAATTTTTTCAAATGTATACTAATATGGCGATACTATTTGATTGGTTGACAATACAAGTAATAAGATCTTGATCATTTTAGCGTTATTCCCCGTTGCATGCGGGGCTTTTACCCCAGGACCCGCGCACTGCTTCTCCTTCTAATTTGGTTTATACTGCTATTATGGGTGTGACTGCGGTTTGTTTTCCTAACCCTGTGAGGAAAGCCTACGAGCAATCAATCAGCAGGTACTTGACTTGACTTCGAAGATCCTGAGTTGAGGGACCCCACACACCTCTAAAGTAATAAAATATCTCTACAATACAAAATCAAGGTACTACTGGACAAGCAATTCAAAACTAATAATGTGGTAATTTAGTGATTACTAAATCACCACATTTTTTCACTGTTATCTTTTTTTTTACTCTTTTTAATGCCAGCTGACGAAGGAATCGAAACCGCCAATCCGCAATGTAACACGGAAATTAAAACAAAAAAATACCTTGTGAACTTTCACAATTTCACAGAAATAAAATGAAGTTAATCTTTATCTACTAATTATAAAACCGTAGGTGGAGGTCATAGCGCAAAAGACCCTGACGCAGTGTAGATAATATATTTTTTTATATATTGCTAAAATCTGTCACAACTATTGTGGTAATGGTCTACGAAATGAGTTTCAAAATCGAATATAGGTATACCAATATTTGAATTCCTGTGGCTTCGCACACCTGGAATTTTGATAACATTCCCGCAACACATGGGATTCCTGGGATAAAGAAAACCCATGTGTTAGACCAGACTGTATCAAATGCGGTAACCAGAAGAAGAAGAGAAAAATAATGCTTTTTCCATCTCAAAAAATGTTTAACGAAAATACCCAAATTTGTGGCTTGGCAAGCTTGCTGAAATGAAACTATGAAGAAAACCCGAAGTGCTATCGTTTCTTCAATATCTTTTATTTGCCTACTTAATTATCTATAACTAGTGTGAACTGGGTAGGTTACGCACTTCTAACGTATGATTTGAAACGTTAGAAATGCGTTGTCCGGTTTCGAACTCAAACCAACAACGCAACGCGCCATTCCACTATCATCACTTCCGTGTTATTGTTAATTTAATTTTAATAATAGAACCACGACTATAAAGTACAATTAAATAATTCTATTCTTAGATCCTAAGATAAAAATAATCTATTCCGTTTCTAACAAAAAAAATAACAAATTAGATTTCGCACTCGGGTAATTTTTTTGAATCAATGTTTATATTTTTTGTATTAATTATTTATTTTGATCACACAGAACTGTAATTTAAGTGTTGCTATATACGAAATATCATAATTTATATCGAAGGAATGACAAAACACTTAAATATAAATATATCAGGCTACAAAAATAACGTTCAACAAGTCACGTAATAGCCATTTTGTGAATTCTGAGCAATCTGCGTAATAGGTTGAGCCTAAAACAAGTTTGTGTGCTTAGATTCGATCATTTTCTTCTAACAACTTTTTCCGGCATGCCAGGTTTAATTATTTAAATACCAACTATTATTGTTTATACAAAACTTACAAGTCTTGGTAGTGATGGATGTATGAAGTTCCACCAACATCTTCGGGGAACCATCTAACCTTTTCCACTGATCACCGGTTGAGGCTCTGGTGATAGCTTAGACTTTCCGTTTATAAACAGTACGAAAACGTTAACGTTTACTCTCGGTAAAGTAGATTTCGTCCCAATGGAGCAGTCAAACTGGAGAAGTACCTCCACCCTACAGAATACCGCGGTCATAATAACCACATATTGTGTTCCCGGCAGTGAGTAGCTAGAGCTCATTGGAGAGTTTTTGTGCTGTCAGTGGGAAGACTAAAGGCTTGTTCTGATTGTTTCATCTGCACTGACGGCACAGAAACTCTCCGTTCTTGCAGGGTCGGTAGCACAGGTTGTGACTCTAGTGTTGCACACGTTCGTAGGTCACGGTCACCACTTTCCATCAGGTGGGCCTTGTGCTTGTCTGCCACGTAAGTGACAAGTGTCAAGTAAGGAATGACTAAGATTCAGATTTTTTTGCATAGGGAAGTTAAGATTTTGTAGCCATTCTAAAATACAATTAACATGAGTAATCACTTGTAGCCAGATTTGTACTGAAGCTAATTTATCTAAGTACAATAGAATAATATATCTGAACATTTTCGTTGTAAATTCCAATCTTTCACTCGACGTGAGGAATTAAGTAGGTATTTCATAATGATTTCTTTATATAATTTTATGTGTCTCCCTGATAAATAGGTATTATTAAACAAGCTGTCCCGACTCCGCCTGCGCGGGGTACCGTCCCGTTTACGCGATCTACAGCTACCTATTTTAGTAGACTAAAATTGTCTTCGTTAGAAACATAAGAAAGGCAATAAAGTAGTAGCTTAGTGGTTAAGGAGTCGGTCGTACGATCGAGAGGTCTCAGGATCGAATTCTAGCCATTACACTACCGACGTAAACCCTCTCCTAACACAAGCAATTTAACTTAGCTGGAGGGGTTAGAGGGAATATTAGTAGATAATTTCGGTTCTAACATTATTTATAAAAAATAACACCTTTGAAATGAAATCGGCTTAGGGCATATAAGTTGGATAGTTTATTATGAGTATCCGAGTTCGAATTTACGGTTTTTGTTAAGAATTTTTCAGTAACAGCTAGACGTCAGGCAAAAGGGCTCGATTTACGACCGTGAGAGAGAGGTATGGAAAAAGTAACTACACCTCTGCCAATTTCTTTGGAGTACATACATGAACGTATAGAATCTGCCGCGTGGTTCCCACAGAGTAGAATTTGGGCCACCCCATCTCCTCCCATGCGGTGTCGTATAAGGCGACTAAGAGATAGGGCTGTTTAACATCAGACAGATATATACAGCTCAGACTCAGGCACAGATACAAGGCTTGGGTCAGCAATAGTGCCCGGAAGACGGCAATAGGCTCACCCCCTATTACGTGGGACCGTATTCAATGATTGGTGAAATGTGGGTGTTAATTCACCTCTGCCTAACCCTCCGGGGATAAAGGTGTGATTACATGTATGTATGTATAGAATCTGCTTATATTAATTAATTAGTCAAGGCGCCTGTCGACAGCTCCACTATCGATCGAGAAATACCGGTCGAAGTAAGAACTGGATCACACTCGTGTTATTGTTGCACATTACCTGTCTTAATATCAAACATCTGTATAGTATTAATTATCGCAAAAGTAACTGTATTTAGAAAACACACACGTATAACTTATCTCAAGAAGTAAATCTATTATATCTTTATGGGTCTTCAGTCTTCAGCTCTTTTGATTAGTAATACTGATATGTTGTAATACTCTACGAAACTATCTATCTTTACCCGTAATTTCCCTAATAGCCCTTCCTAAATATCGGCTTTCCTACCTAATTTTTGAATCTTGGAGAAATTAGAGGGAGAAACATTTTATTTCTTTTTAATGCAAATTTGTGTTCGGAAGTGGCCAGTCCGTCGATGTTCAGTCTCTAGATTGTGGACTTTTAAAAAGGTTGCAAGACTCCATAATACCCACCACAAAAACAAACTAATTAGGATCTTTTTCAAATATCAAATAACAAATAAGAATAATATCAAATAATAAGTAAAATAACCTAGTGGTATAGGTAATGGACTGCTGAGACAAGGTCTCGGGTTCGATCTCAGGTTTTACCATGGCACACACCAATGCCTTTTCGATGCTTTTCGAAGTTATGTGTGTATTTATCGCAGGTTTATAAGTGTCCGGTTAATGGCAATAGGCTCGCCACCTATTACATTGGGACCTAAACATAAACTGGCGAAATGTGGGTGCTAGCACCCCTGCCTACCCCTTCGGGGATTTAGGCGTGAGTTTATGTTATGTAAGTAAAATAAAAAATCGATTTACTTTAAAATTCAATTTGCATAAAAATCATTGTCCATTTTATAGGTATTAAAACTATCATGGTTACTCACATTAATATTAAACTTATCGGGATATATGTTGTATTGTTCATAGTTTCCGATATTTCGATAGAATATGGTAAATATTCCGATAACTTTAATACTAACATTGTCCACCTGTTTATCACAACGATTTTAAAACACAGATTTAAATAGCGTATAGTACTTTTATCTAAGAAACGGTGGTATGTAAACAGTGAATGTTTTCTTAAGGTGGCAGCTGGCAGCGTACTTATCTTTTACACACATTGCAACTACTGAATTTTTATTGCCCCGATAACGTGACTATAAACTTTGGAACTATTATGAAGACTGTGATTTTAATCTATAATAATTTAAAACGAGCACTTGATCGAAAAATTGCTTTTGAACAAAAATCTTGTTTTGATTTTGAAAGAAAATTGAGTAATATATCGTCCATCTGCTGGTAAACGGGTACCTTGGTAAATAAATGCTGAAGTGTGAAATATATATGGTTTTTAATACAAAGTACATACAGTATAATTTTAAAAGAAACGAAAAATAATGTAATTAATTAATTATATATTACGATACCGTGAACCGCGGCAGCCTAGTGGTATGGGTAATGGACTGCTGAGACGAGGTCTCGGGTTCGATAGCAGGTTTTACCATAGCACACACCAATGACTTTTCGATGCTTTTCGAAGTTATATGTGTATTTATCGCAGGTTTAAAAGTGCCCGGTTAATGGCAATAGGCTCGCCACCTATTACCTTTGGGACCTAAACATAAACTGACGAAATTTGGGTGCTAGCACCTCTGCCTACCCCTTCGGGGATATAGGCGTGAGTTTATGTATGTATGTATGTATGTATGTATGTATGTATGTATGTATGGTACCTATGTATGTATGTATGTATGTATGTATGTATGTATGTATGTATGTATGTATGTATATTACGATAGATAGCCGCGTGGTCCCCGGCAGAGTAAAATTTAGACCACCCCATCTCTTCCCAGACTCAGCCTCAGATGCATGGTTCGAGTCAACAATAGCGCCTGGAATATGGCAAAAGACTCACCCTCTATTACGTGGGACCGAATACAATTATTGGTGAAATGTGGGTGTTAATTCACCTCTGCCTAACCCTCCGGGGACAAAGGCGTGATTATATGTATGTATGTATATTACGATATAAAATATACAGTATGTATATAGGTACATACATATCCTTATACCACATATAGACTGCAAAAGTAGGCACATGTGTATTATTACCATCATATTTCGCTAAATATATCGTACCTTACGATCGTTCGCTAATACAGGTGCGCAAAGTTACACCAATAAGTTAAGTCTAATAATATAAAACAATCCTTAATAAGGCCTCTGAAGCTAATTTATACAAAATAAATATTTTTCAAATACTTCTCTTTGTGATAAAACACCTGATAATACCATAATTCAATGGCTCTCTTGTGCAGAACATTCCAAATCGTAGCAATATTATTAAATTATTTGACAAGCATGACAAAATAGCTTGGTTAGCCACAAATTCTTTGTTTCGATGTAGTTAGAACATTCTCCGAGATGTCGTAAAGTACATTAACCAGATTAGGCTTTTCATTTCATTCCGACCCGATGCGAAAGAAAAGAGTCATCAAACTGTCATAGAGTTTCTTGCATCATAATATGCGGGTGACATCTAAGCCCTGCATTTGTTTTCCTGTATAGAAAAGGAGAGGGTGGGACTAATTGGAAGATTTTATTGCTACATTCACCATGGTAGAGACGGCAAAGGAAGGCGAACTCTTACTCTCCTTTCCGTCGCAAGAAATCAAAGGCCAGGTAATGTATATGGGTAGGTAGATTTATTATTTATTAATAATATGAAAATAAAAATACCGCGGTAGGCTAGTGGTATGGGTAATGGACTGCTGAGACGAGGTCTCGGTTTCGATCCCAGGTTTTACCATGGCACACACCAATGGCTTTCCGATGCTTTTCGAAGTTATGTGTGTTTTTATCGCAGGTTTATAAGTGCCCGGTTAATGGCAATAGACTCGCCACCTATTTCATTGGGACCTAAACATAAACTGGCGAAATATGGCTGTTAGCACCTCTGCCTATCCCTTCGGGGATACATGCGTTATGTTGTTATGAAATAGCCAGCACTTCCCGCACAGTTCGAAGCCCTAACATTGATATTGATATGTAGTTGCTCTCTATCACCTTGAAAGATGCCGGCAGTAGGTATAACAAACTTTATGACTCTTCCTTTTTCGTATGATAATAATAATCTATTTTCCCGGTTGCATAGACCCCTAGTAATATTATACCTTAGCTAAACAATGCAAGGCTTTGGAGGTTAAATGACAGTTGCTTCCGCAAAAGTTAAAGAATCAAAGAATAAATTCCGTTTCTTCAGTTTAGGCACAGAAAGAGACTTATGTTGACCACGCATTCACATCATCAAGATACTCATCTACTTTATAGTAACCTTTATTCATTAAAGTTTTTTTCACTTTAGTATTATGTTATCTGTGCTTCTACTCGTATTTTAAATTTATTGAGTGGTATGTTAATCAAATCCTTGAATTGAGAGAAAAAATATAGGACCACGGGCTCTAAAGTATTTGTGAATCTGATGTAAGGATGATTATTGGATGAAAGAAAAAACAAAAGAAGTATGTTTTTTTCAATTTCTCTTTTTAATCGAATTGAAATGATGCGTTTTTAAATATTGACTTTATTCAGAATAGGGTCACACACAGATTTTAATGTACAGAGTGACTTTAGAATCCTTACACCACCTCAAATGATACTGATTTTTTTCACTGTGCGAAAAGTCCTCCCGGATACGCCAGTAGAAGGGTTTTTTGGTCCGCTTTATTTTTTATTTAAATAAAGCTTGATATCAGTCATCTCATTCCGTTTGTATTTAACGCGTCTGACGTCAAATGCAACCGACCAAATCTGCAGCCAATTTGCAAACATCTCAGCGACACACGGTGGAATAAAAAGTGGTGTGCAGCCGCCGGTGTCTGTACCTGTCATCCTGAGCGAGATCGCGCCACACTCGTGTATGTAGCGACCACGAAAGGTAGTCTCACACGCTCGCCTCACTAGCCGAAAGCCTTACAGTTCACTCAGGAGTCGCTGCGCGGTCGTCATCGGAATTTTTCAATTACAAATCAAATTACACTTTCATAGTGTTCTATTCCGAATTTCGTAATAGTGCGGTCTGAGTGAAGTTATAAGGGGACTGAACTCGATAGTGTTTAAAAAGTTATAACGGCCGACAAAATGAAAACGGATTACGCGATGGATGAGATGCAGAAAAGTAAGTTGAATTTTGTATTATCGGAATATTACAATACAATCAGTCGCTTTATCGGAATTTTATCGTAGCGGTGCGTAGGCGCATGTTATAAACTTATAAGTTTACATATGTTTTTTTTTGTACATACACAGTGATTACAGATAAAATCTTATTATTTACCTTTATATATCTAGATTATATTATACTAATTTATTTATATTAAAATAGAAACATAAAATCTGTAATATATTTTCTACACCCTCTATAATAAACAAGATGTTTGTGTGTGTATGTATACCTAATGTGTAGTGTTATTAAGATATCCGCAATTCATGTGATACCGTATTCTCATTTGTACAACACAATATAATATTTATTTTACGACAATTTTACGATGTATTCTATTTACCTCAAGTGGATCCTACATTTTATAAACTAGTAACTATTAATAGTAATTAGGTACAGCAAAGTACCTACGACTTTATGCAAGACCCGTTTGTAAATAGAGCCTAAAAAATCTTCACTTGTCATAGTGACCTTATTTTAATATTCAAGTTTTCATTAGCCAGATTCGAATATCTCTTTTTTTATGGATTCGAACGCAATATGAATACCTAATGTCATTTAATATTTTAAAATTCTATGAATGTTTGTTTCTTTTCCTGTGTTTATTTTTATTTACATTCATCTGTAAAATTTTGGAAAAGACACACAATGACAAATAGTATTTTAACTAGAATGCGGATAATTTATTTAAAATAATATTCTGCATCCGTATGTTTTATTGTCTATGTATTGTTTTAAATTTTGTTATTGCCAATTTTTGTTTGGACGTTTTATTTTTTAAAAAGTAATAAAATATAATTTAATAACACGCAACCCGGAGTGGCGCTGCAAATAGGTATAGGCAACAGAGTTTTCATTACAAAATCTTCCCAAGGGATTACAATATGGGGTTTTTCAAGAAGGGCATTAGAAGAATATCTATATATAGAATTCGAAGATTTCTTCAGGTTCACGAGTGTCACGCACGCCCCTGGTTATTGTATATGTTCATCGGCCACGGTATTCACTCCCATCATGTGAGGCGTGTGCTTATCTGCCACCTATGTGATATAAAGTATCGTATTGCGAAGATGCAATAGATCAGACAGTATTTTTTTTTAAGGAAAGTTCCATTAACACTGGATATAGATAATTTTAACGAAATTTTCCCGGGATTAGCCGGGACTGATTAGCTTGAAACTTAAATCCTCAAATCTGTAAGACTTTTCCCTTCGCATGTTTTTATTGATTATTCTGTAAAAAAGACCTATTAACCTCAATTATTAAGAGTAAATAAATATATCGCACATAACTTATAACCCGTATGAACTAAGAAGACAAAATATGCATGAAGGTATTTGTTATCATGATGATTGAATAAAGTAACCAAACCTTCTAATTTAAACGGGACTGTCCCTTTTATTGGTTCTCAGTTCCGATGTCCATAAAGACTGCTACGGGAAACGATATTTCTCAGTTTTCCAGGACTAGTATAGCAATCATTACCATCTTAATGTAGTTTCTGGTTGCATCCGACATTTTCCACATCGGAACTCGGGATTCGTTTATGCTTTGATCATCCTTCACCACCTAAGAGCTGTTCAGAACTTAAACTCGTTTGTGATTAAACTTTCATTCGGATCAGCTATATCTAGTTACGCATAAAAGTGTTAGGTCGATGAATGACCTCCGTCCCCCATGAGCGCAGACCTGGTGGTGACGGGTGGAGCCGCCTTTCACCCTAGCAGTAGCCACCATAGTCACCCTAGCTAGATGGCGGCGCACGTTTCGTGTCTCCTTTTCTCTGTTTTCGGGGACGAGTTGGAGATCCTGTAGTCCCCGCACCCGAGGAGGGCCAGATCGAGAGAGATGACCCTGGGTCAGCCGGGGTGCGAGAGATAAATCTGTGAACCTCACCTTTGGCAACCAACAATGACCCACAGGCACCGTACGTTTTAGTCAGTTCGAGTCCGACATAACCTCTCCTACCAGCTCCGGCGGGGATTTATCCGTAGAGATTTTTCGCACGTAAAAATACATGGAAGCATTTGTTAAATGGATTAAATCAAAGTTAGACTATTGTTCTGTTTTTAGTCTAAATGAATGGTCACATTACGAATAAGTAATAAGCCCCTATGATTTACATTTGTGAACAATAACAATCTGCAAAGGCCATTATCGCTACAGTGTCAGATATAAACATCTGTTTCTAACTCGTTTTCTGACTTGTAAAAGGATGATTTAATTATTTCCTTGTGTTAACTCGATGATATTTTCTATAAATAGCACTATAATAATAATACATTGCAATACCTAAAAGAATTCTCTAATTCTTCGAAGAATTTCGTAGCTTATATAGTTATCAATTTTTTTATATACCACTTAGGTGGCAGACAAGCACACAGCCCACCTGATGGGAAGTGGTTACCATTGCCTATGGACGTATGCAACACCAGGGGTGTTACACTCGCGCTGCCGGCCGTGAAGAAACCTTCTGTTGCCCCTCTTGCAGAACTTCATATTGTAGGTGCTTGGGAAAACCGCAGCAGGGAGGTCATTCCACAGCTTGAGTGTGCGTGGGATTTAGTTTCTTTCATACCGCACAGTGGTATGGTAGAGAATTAGTTGTTCCTGCTGCCGTTTTCTTTCCGGTGGAGTACAACAGGGCCAACCCCTCTCTTTTCGTGGGTGCTGTAGAAAGCGACTAAGGGATAGGACTGTTCTTCACCCATCAGTAAACATAAAGCTCACGACATAATGGGACTATTATGTGTACCCACAGTAGGGAGCGAGTTAATTTTGGCGCCTTCACGGTCACAAAATTGTGGGCAACTGAATTGCTGTTAATTACTTATGTGACCCAATACTTGTTCGGTGCAGCCAGTCTAACTGTCGGCACAATCACATTATTTTACCTGAACAATTTGTCTATTAAACATGGAAGTCGTTATAGATGCTTTTCACACCCCCACATATGGTAGGTATCCACATATGGTAGATTAGATTACACGACGGTATTTCCGTCCAACTGAGGAATCCGACTGGGGAAGTACCTCTGGCCCTCAGAATACCGCCACCAACTTCGTGTGGTGTTCCCGACGGTGAGTAGCGTAGCCAGAGTTCAATGAAGAGTTTTGTACTGTCAGTGGGAAGACCAAATGCTTTGTCTTTTACACTGACGGCACAGAAACTCTCTGTACTTACAAGGTTGGCAGCGCGAGTGTGACTTCCCTGGTTTTGCACACGTCCATAAGCCATGGCAACCACTTTCCATCAGGTGGGCCGTGTGTTTATCTGCTACCTAAGTGGTATAAAAAAAGAAAAAAGAAAAATGTGAGTGTGGATAGCCTTCAAACTCCCTCATCTCTAGACAATAGCCCCTCTAGATAAGTGTCAATTCGTTGACCGGCGACTAATGAATGAGATTTGACGTTTATAACATACATTGACGGCTGTCATATACGTCAAATTCCATACATTTGTCATTCTATACGTATTTAAACTATCACGGTCACTCACATCAGTATCAAAATAAACGGGATATTTACCATGTTTCATTGTTTTGAGTTTCCGATATTTCGGTGAAAGAGGGTAGAGATCGATATAATTACTCCCAGGAAAAATCTTTTTCTCTGTTCACCGCCAATACTCCAGTTCCTCCGTGATAATGGTGCTTGCAACAGCGCCGAAATATCGGAAACTCAAAACAATGAAACATGGTAAATATCCCGTGTATTTTGATACTGATTTGTCATTCTATTATACAATACGCCTTCTCTAGAGGAGCTTATCGTGCGGCAAAGGAACGAAGCACGGAACCGTTAAGTTCGAGACGGTATATTAATATTGTTCTATTTAAATCATACCATAAAATATTTATCTATAAACTCTTTGTTCTTTATTTTTTCTGCCTAACTGTGCGTAACATATTTCTTTTTATGATATCGTTATTGTTGTGAGATTTATTTTACTTTTGTGACTTCATGGCATGTTATAATGTCAATCAAATTAATCAAGCCTATCGCGATGTTGGGAGGCTTTGGCCTACTGTTTCCACGCTGGCCAGACGGGTTGGTACAGGGTTTTATTTCAAGTTTTCCTTCTCTCGCAGTGATATCGTCTGTGTATTTTTCCGTTAAATTAAGGAATGCCTACATAACTTGTGGAGCATAATAGTTCTGTTATAGATAGTCAACGATTGTTCCCATAATTTATTTATAAAAACAAAAAATATTGTGTCTGTATTATTTATTTAATAACATTTACCAACATTTGTTTACACTGTTACAAGCTACATAAATTACATTAAGTTAGATATTAATCGCTACTACATGCTTTATAAAACTAGGTACTGACATATATAATGGAATATTATAATGGAATACCAACCTAAGCGTTTTATATATGCGTTTTATATAAGCGTATTATATCAGAGATGTAATTACGTGTATATGTCAAAAACGTTGATAAAATAATGCCAAATTAACTATTATTATAGACGTTTGTGTCCCAGATTAAGAGAGATGGCCCTAGGTCGGTCGGGGTGCGAGGGATATGCTTGTTAACCTCACCTTCGGCAACCAAAAACGACCCACAGGCGTCGTGCGTTTTAGTCGGTTCAAGTCCGACGTAACCTCTCCCACCGGCACCGCTCGTGGGGTATTCGCTAGACCATCGACACTCAATGTATTTTTTTTTTCAAAACAGCGCGCGCTTGAAAGTAAATAAGGTTAAACACTTTTTTCTACGTTTGATTAAAATACATTCACTACATGTTTAATTCGTATTCAATTCTCTGACTCATTTAGATTTATTGAGGTTTTAGGTACGCATACTGTTACAATGTTAGCTGTCAATAAAAGATCAGAAGCAATTGCGATTGGCAAATAGTCGTAAACGAAGTCTCTGTATACAACTCTGCCATTTACCACTTGCTAGGTACCTACTATTTTCTTATATACTCTGTACCTATTCTTTTTTAGAACGTCAACAGTCCGGTTTTAAAAATGTAGGCTAGGTAGCTAACAGATATCCGAAATTAATTATTATGAATAAATTGTGTCAAACATGAGTCATAACACGTACGTATTTTATAAATGGAGAATGTGAATGCGGAAAGAAATATCCGGCTTCACGGCAACTATTTGAAGAATTTATTGAAAAATACCACTTTTTTTTTAAGCTTTTAAATATCTATGAAGCCTCTGTGGTATAGCGGTAGAATGTTTGACATGACACTCACGCAGTGAGCGCGATTCCCGTTCAGTACAAATATTTGTATGCATGAAAATATTTGCATTGGTCTGGATTTTTTTACGTATAATATGCATGTATTTACAAAAAAAAATATCTTTACTCCATTCGGCTAGGTACTAAACTAAACGTAAACAATTTTGATGTGTCTTTTTTATATGTTTTACTAGCACCGCGTCGCGGTTTCACCCGCGTAAATCCTGATACCATGGGAATATCGGGATAAAAAGTAGCCTATGTCACTCACGAAGAATGTAGCTTTCTAATGAAAAAAGAATTATTAAAATCGGTCCAGTACTTTTTGAGTTTATTCGTTACATACAAAAATACAAATCTTTCCTCTTTATTATATTATATTATTAGTAAAGATTAAAAATTCTGTTATTAATGTTTTTCTGTTTAGAGACTCACTTTAAAGACCAAACACTGAGATTGAACCACTAGTTAGTCAGTTAGCCTAGTTTATTTGTTAAATATGGGTTTTATTGAAAAGTCGCCACAATATTTTTTACCTTTAGTTAAGTACCTAACCGAATGAACAATAAGCATTCCAGATTCGATAACTTAGTTAAGTTATGCTTACCATGGATCTAGGTAGCGTTGAGTAAAATTTTGAAGAGTTCGGAGCCCAGCCAAGTTCGGAGCCAAGAAAAGTACCTCGTTTGCAAGCCATTATCTCTGCTAATTAAATGGATGAAGATATTTCACAGGTTTTCCTCTCAGGGTTAGGAGGTCAGACGACAGTTACTCTCATAAAAGACAAACAAAATGAAGTAGGATGAGTTAGCGGTTAGCGGAAGCAGAAATCACACATCAATCTTCTAAAAGCAAATAAAGTGAAGTTAATTAAAATTTTCAAAAGACCGTATCAGAATATTGGTCACACTTGTTCATCCGTTAAAATGCAATTTCAATCGCAAGTCGACTGTTAGTATTACATTCTGTAAAATAGTTTTTTCCAGTCTTACTGGAAGTGGAACTAGAGTCCCATCAAGTGCCATCAGTGAACAGTATAAATAATGACGGACCGGTTATTAAGAAACTAGGTACTATCTAGTCTAATTATGGCTATTTACGTCTATCTTAGATTAAATAGTTTCTTACCTAAGCCTTGAAAAGCCTCTGATGCTTTTATTCTTGAAATATCATCTATGTACCTACTACTATATGCAAGATATTTACAACATAAAAATGGTCACGTTTTCTAAGCGAGGTGGGATGGGAAGGATTTTGAATTTCGAATTAGGTGCAGGCCGCAGATTAAATGAATGATTTTATGAATTTTGATACCCATCTATGCCTATGGGCAATCTGTGCCTTTGTAACAAAATTTTAAAGCAATTAAGTAGTACGGTAAGCTTCAGAGAAAAGGAACCCCCGCGGCGATATTCTTTAAGTATTGAGGGGGTCTGTTTTCTCTGACGCTGTGTGTACCTATGCTAACATTTCCTAAACTTTAAATCGGAAGAAAGTGAACATTCAAAACGGCACTTCAACCCACAACCAGTCTCTTTTCCAATTTTTTTTTATATAAATCTATAGAACGTAGATACCTTTTTGAATTACCGTATGACAACTACAAAAAGTGACAGCTAGTATTGCCTGTTGGATGGTTGTTTCATGGTCTCTCAAATTTTTTCATTGGGTAATAGTTCATATTTCAGTTGGGAGGCAATAAATTACAATACACAATATTACAATATTTAAAAAGTAAATTTGAATCATTTGACCTTAATATTTATTATTGTTGTAGAATATAGGAAGGAAAAGAAAGTTATGGAGAATTCCGTAGATATAAGTACCTACATACACTACTCTTCGTAAATTCCTTTTGATACATGAATGAAGACGAGATCATTAGCTACGTATTTAATGAATGAAGAATGTTACAATGGATCAAATCATAGTATTTATAAAAACTTGTCTTTTGTTATGGATAGCCCGACGAACAAAGAAAAAATACTTCATACTAGTAAAATAAAGATGCTTGGGTTAATAATTAACCAAAACAAAAAATTATATCCTAATAACAGCCATCAACAAACTATCAACTATACCTAGCTGTCATTCAAATGACACTACAAAAAGCGGCGTTGTGCCTCTCATTTATCTAGTCTGTGTCTCGTAATTACCAAATTCGAAGTTCAAAATTTATTCTCAACTCACTCAGAAACCGTGACACATTTTACATTTTGTTTTCCGAACAGTTCGTTTAGAAATCATTGGATAAAAAAGATAAGAATTCCTTAAATATTGCCTACTGACACGTTTTGGTTAGACATAGTTTGATCGAGTACTTATTAATTGAGTGATAATTGGTATCACACAATTATCAGGCAGTTATCAGGTAATTATGTATGATTTATAATGTAATTGTGGCTACTGTACGCGTTATCCTTACACGAGGCGATTTAACTGTACAATAGATAGCTACAATAAAAACTTAAATCGGACACGCGTGTCTTTTTTTCCGTGTTAGTTCCCAGTTGTGTAGAATGGTGCCATGCCCCATCTCTTCAGGCGGGTGTCGTAATAGGCGATTATTAGATATGGCTGTCCTCCATTCTAACAATAAATATACAATCAAAGTACCCGCTTGATGGCAAAACTCTCTCTCAGTAGCAAGTGGAACTAAAAATCATAGTTTGCGAAATGTGTGTGTATACTTATAACAAATCCCAGCGTAGCCTTTTAGCGATTCCAGGTCTATGAGCTCTTTTTGTCAGTCGCAAAGAAGAATATATCCTAATATAAAGCAAGATATATATATATATATATATGTCCAGCAGTAGACTGCGATGGACTAATTGATTGATTGATATTTTATCTCCATTGAAAATTATATTTAACATAACATAATACAAACTCACGCCTATATCCCCGAAGGGGTAGGCAGAGGTGCTAGCACCCACATTTCACCAGTTTATGTTTAGGTCCCAATGTAATAGGTGGTGAGCCTATTGCCATTAACCGAGCACTTATAAACATGCGATAAATACACACATAACTTCGAAAAGCATCGAACGGTCATTGGTGTGTGCCATGGCAAAACCTGGGATCGACTCCGAGACCTCGTCTCAGCAGTCCATACCACTAGGTTACCGCGGTTAAATTATATTTGCCCTCTACAAAACCTTACACTTGCCAAGGTGCTCTCCACTTTTACAAACACTTGTACTTACACGGAATTTAATGATGAATGTCAACTTTAGAGGTTAAAATTAATGAAGTAGTTAGGTACTATTATTTAATGATAATGATACCTCTATGAATTTAATAATAGTAAATGATTCAAAGGAAACTTATTTTCAGTCGGATATGAAATTGATCCACGGTTAAAATAATATAGGTATTATTATCTTTGAATATATATCCAACTGTATAAAATTGTAGTATATGTTTATTACGTAAAAAAAACAGTTTTTTAATCGATACATAAATAATATTTGCGAATGTGGAGACACGAATTATGAGTGTGTGTACGATACGTATAAAAAAGTCGATCGTTTTGTGTCTGTCAGTTTATCAGTTTTCGGGTCGTCAGCACCTAGGCCCCGATTCTACGGTCAACAAGACCATTGTCATACCACTGACACTGCAGAAAATGACCTTAGATTTTAGATTTTTTTTTAATAAATTCTTAGAGTCCAAAATTAAATGAAAAAACTTCATTACTATTTGGGAGCAACTGCCGTCTGACATCCCATCCCTGCCCTGTTGACCCAGTTTGTTAATCTGCAGGTGTACTAGCTAGCAGGTGAGGTTGACATTGGTGGAACTTAAACAACGAAAAAGGTGGCTTGTTACCAGTTTTTTTACTACTTAGATGGCAGAGAAGCACACGGGCCCACCTTATGGAAAGTAGTTACCATGGCCTATGAACGTGTGTGATAATAAAGGAGTCACACTTGTGCTGCCAACCCTGTAAGACAAATAAGGACAACGGGCGGCCTTATCACTGAAGCGATTTCTTCCAGGCATCCTTGGGATGGGCAGTAATGTTATAAAATTAAAAATATGGTGTAGTTATCGGCTAAACTAAAATTGATAGTGTATTAAAACAAAAGAAAGCGAGAGAAGTATTGGTAAAATAAAATTAATCTTACCTTACTCACCGCCGAGAACAAAACACGAGGTTATTATGGCCGGGGTATTCTGTAGGGTAGGGTAGTGTCTCCGATACTCCCCCAGTCGGACTGCTCAATTGAGACGGGAATACGAGTCCGTACCGATCGTGTCCAGCCTTAAAACTCTTTTTTTATTTTTCAAATTTATTTTCATTTGTTTCAGGAACTAGCTCCATCATCGGCCTGTCGGATATTACAGAGAACAAGCTCCTCTGGCGACAGGTTATAGCCGAGCTGGTGGGCACATTCTTCCTTACCTCCATCGGTGTGGCCGCCTGCATCTCCATTTCGGCTGGCAATGCACCGCAGACTGTCAGCATTGCGCTGGCCTTCGGTCTTTTGGTCGGCTCTATTGTTCAGGTTAGTACCACCTTACAGGTCTTTTAAAAAAGTCATATAGAAGCAATTAATTATCTAAGACATGTCTGTGCTTGAAATTTTTTTATCACTGTCGTACAGATAACATTACAAAAACATTAAGCTATATTCTATCTTTGAATTATAGTTTATATTATAGCATTAGGGCTGTTTAATATCAGACAGATATATACAGCCCAGACTCCGCCTCAGATGCATGGCTTCAGGCAACCATAGTGCCCGATAAATGGCAATAGGCTCGACCGAATACAATACTGGTGAAATGTGGGTGTTCTCCCCACTGCCTAACCCTACGGGGATAATGGCGTGATTATAATATATGCATGTATGTATGTAAGCTATATTTATGTATGGGTAACAAAATTCATTATATAACTCATTTATCGATGTAATTTCAGCATTCCGTTCCAATTCTAAATTCAATATTCTTGGAATAGTCAGTAGTCTAGTCTTGGAATTCTTAGCACACGTGTTTCCTTCTTCCTACAGTCCCGGATCCTTGCTGGGCGTAAAAAAGTATACGATGAAGCCGTCAAGCTGAGTGTCACCAATGTAATATTGTAGATGTCTGTAATAGCGATCCTGTATCCGAACCTTTTAGGACTTCATAAATACAGGCTTGAAGTCCAAAATAAAATGAAAAAGGTTATTACATTTTTCTTTCACTCTACAAGATGCCATTAAATTTTAGACTTTAACAACATGATGGTAAAGTCTAAAATTAAATGCCATTTTTTGCAGTGTCTGTGATTGACAATGACTCTGGTTTTGTCATGACATAAAATTAGCGAAATCTTGCCTTTAGCTTACCATCAGGTGAGGTGAAGTCATATTGACGAGTTCTATTTAAAAAAATCCACCTCAGCCAGAAACCTTCATACAACATTTTGTTCTAATCATCTATTTAGAACAAAAAATGAGTTTAGAACAAACATAACATAAACTCATAAACTCACGCCTATATCCCCGAAGGCGTAGGCAGAGGTGTTAGCACCCACATTTCGCCAGTTTATGTTTAGGTCCCAATGTAATAGGTGGCGAAGCCTATTGTCATTAACCGGGCATTTATAAACCTGCGATAAATACACACATAACTTCGACAAGCATCGATAAGTCATTGTTGTGTGCCATGGTAAAACCTGGGATTTTGTATGGGAGTTTGTTCTACAAACTTGTCTAGAAATAGGTAGATATAATATAATAACTAAAATTCATTGGTACGCTGTCCAAGTATCTTATTACTTAATGAGGAAATTAGTTACGGTTGGCTGGGTTAGCGAAATGACGATATTATTTAATTAGCCTGTAATTACTCTTTTAGCACTTAATTTAATTTTCACTCAGGATTGTATATTTTTACGTATGTAAACTGCCGAAGTTGCTAAATAACAACAAAAAATTTCGATTATTTAGCAATTATTTGTTCTGAACATAAATAATACCTAACTGTAAATTAAAAAAAAAACAATAACAACAAGGCTCATTAGAGCACCGGCGTGTGTAATACAAAAAACACTATGAAATTATTATTTTTAAAATCATTCTCATTCGCGCTATTACCATAGACAAACCGAAATTACTATGATGCCCATTAACCCCTTCAGTTAAACTAAATTGCTTGTTTAAAGGTTACCACCCAACCTATAACAGTAAATGATTTGAAGATTGAATATTATGACGTCACAATAATTTCTTTCGTACAAGTTGCCTTGTAACTTACTGTTTTGGCGTATATTAAAAAGTAAAAGACTAGTCAGTCAAATGCCCAAAGTCTAAAAAAGATTAGTAAGTATATATTATATACTTACTAATCTTCTAAAAAAGATTAGTAAGTATATTTTATATACTTACTAATCTTTTTTAGACTTTGGACATTTTGAAATTTAGAGTTAAAATGTGTTCACTAACATTATAGCAATATTGCTATAATGTTAGTGAAATACACATTTTAACCTTTTTACAAGTGGGCTGTTGAAATAATTATAAACATAAAATATCATGTATGGTGTGCTATAAAAACAGTGTCTGTATGCAATAAAAGTTTGTTAACCGATTTCTCGGTCAAGTTGTGGTTTGGGAAATGGTAATAAAAAGAAAAAAAAATGTATTAGCTCGCCATTATTATATTAGTTTCGGATATAAAATCAGTAGTTTTCGTATTATCGTGTCGTGAAATTAAATGTGATTATAACGAAGAATTTAGTTGCATAGATAGCTTTGCATTTGGTCAGGCCAATGACAGACGCGACCGCGGACGGATGACAGTGGAGTGTATAAACAAATATTAATCAATGAAGTTCTTAGACAGGCCGTATGGAAGAAACATTTTGGTGTCAATTTGATACCACTACTCGACCTATAGCGCCTCTTTTTGTTACTGTCGTACATTGTAAGTGAATTTATGTACATAGATAAATAGACAGATAATTATGGAGACTATATTATATTGAAGAAACAAAAAAAATATAAAATAAAAAATTGTAAAAAGGCCCGTTATTATTTTCTTTTTTTTTGTTTACGCAAAATCATCATGCGCATCCCCCCCCACCGCGGGATGTTGATCGAATTGAATAAAACACCATTCCGTAAAGAGTCATTTGACAGTTACCGAGAGTGAGGTAACTCTGACATAACTCTCACTCGCCGCCGCGCCGATTGGCGCGCTGTGCCTTAGCCTATATTATCTGGCTTCTGCGTCCCGTTCTAAATTCGAAATTCAAAAGTCATTCCCGCCTCATCCGGGCACTGTGACACAACTTTTGTACTGAACGGTTTATATAGGGGCAATCGAGTCAATATTTTTAAATGTATTGTCTGCCTGTACCAACTGTATCTCGAAACTGTAAAATGCAAATGTTTCACCACAGAAACAAAAACCGCAACGGATTAGCAATTCGTGTTTTGTTAAAACTGAGTACGGAAATTAGATATTAGGGATGCGTCCTCAAGACCTAGTTACGGTGTTCTCTTCCATTGTTAGTTAAATCACAAACATCAGTGAACGTTCTTAGAAATTTATAATTTCAGAAAAAATACGTCATTAATGTATTATTAATATAACAAATATTTAAATTTCTAACACAGAGTCAAAAAGAACGTAGGCATGCATGTTTATTAATTAATGAGTTCGTGGTTACATTAAATTATACATATTATAAAAACTGTTGGGATTTCTTTTTAACGGTACCTATAAATAATTAACAGTGAATGATCATTCATGGGAGAAATTAGATTTTTTTACGTACGCACTATACTGTTCAAACTGCACCGATAAATCGATATATGTGTATATATTAAAAATTATACAGTACCTATTCAGATTTAATATGTTTTATGTGCCCACCCATTGCACATTTTCTGTCACCAACCTTGCGTTAAACTCTGACGGTCACTCTTAACGATAAGAAATGCAAATCTAAGTAGACACATTCTACCTACCTACTTACCTAATATATTATTACAGTATTATGTTTAAGTAGGTATATGCCTGCAGGTACTTGAATTGAATACTTATAGAGTAATATAATATAATATACATACATATAATCATGCCTTTATCACCGAAGGGTTAAGCAGAGTTAAATTAACACCCACATTTCACCAATCAGCCGTCTTCCGGGCACTATTGTTGACTCGAGGCTTATTTCTGTACCAAAGGCTGAGCTGTATATATCTGTCTGATGTTAAACAGCCCTATCCTTTAGTCGCTTTGTACGACACCACATGTGAAGAGATGGGGTGGTCCAAATTCTACTATATTCTACCCAAATTCTACTATTTTTATTTTTTTCTGTGCCTAAATATTCGATTTTATGAGTTTTAGTTGGTGAATACGAACGGAATGCGTTTCTAATTAAATATTAATTACGAATAGTGTAAATTAAATGCGACTCGCAAATATTTTAAACGCATTATATTGAGTATATGAAACGAAATAGTATCTATTTAAAGGCTAAATAAACAGCAGGAGTTAAAAACCACAGGAACAGGAGCCACACAATGAAGTACCTATACAGTTCAATGGTTCAGTGTGCCCTTTGGAAGTACAATTGTTACAATAAATCGATTGTATTGCCATAGCAACGAAAATCTTTTATTCACATCTGTTACACGTCGTTTTACAATACCTACCTACATGGTGTATCTATTTAGCGATGTCAATATTCTAGTATCGATATTGTCCTTTACAAACATACACTTAGTATACTTAACCTAAATACAAAATTTATTTGAGTAGCATATTCAGGCCCCTCTTCCCCATTGGGCACTATGGGCACGTGCCCAGGGCCCCGCGATCGAATGGGGCCCCCTAGTTCCTGCCAGATTACCAAATGATAACCGATATTTAGGTATTACCGAAAAACATTAATTTTGAAAAATCTGATGATAATGACTTACTACAATACCTACGCTTATTATATTAGTTTTAGTTTGCCGCATGCGGATAGCTATACCTTGTACAACATAGCTTGAACTTTTTGACAGATGGGTCAGTGATGGGAAACAGAAAATATCTATTGGTGTAAAAAATGTGTTGGCTAAATATGTGGCTGTATGTATGTTTTAAACTATTCAAAATAAATAAATTCATTCGTCAATCAATTTTATTGCACTAGACATAAAAACATTGGGTAGGTACCATTGTTTTCAGTTTTTCTATTTAAATTTTACTTCGAAGCAATAAAAACCACTTAAGACTTTCGGAAAATGCTTGAGTCCTTAACAGGTACTCTTATGTTGTGTGTCTATTCTTATGATTATTATCAATTTTTAATATTATTAAAATAAGAAAATATTGTTCGTCGTTGCAAAGTTATATCGATTTCAGATTTGACATCCGTCAAAAAGAAAGATCAAACTAATAAATAAACAGGGTATAAGTACTCCACTCTCTCTCAAAAATGAGTTTTTCCGATATTAGTATATTTAGGTTAATTTAAATACCTATATGTAAGTATAAGAATACAATTAAAAGAAAAATTATTAAATTAAAAAAAGGAGAATTATTTGATGCGGTGTGGTTTATGTCTTTAAGAAACCTATTCGAACGTCATTCGTAAT
Organism: Eilema griseolum; assembly: GCA_963662185.1. NCBI lineage: Eukaryota > Metazoa > Arthropoda > Insecta > Lepidoptera > Erebidae > Eilema > Eilema griseolum. The sequence goes on from OY759232.1 coordinate 7,610,457, forward strand.
ACCAAAGACAAAAAAGGGGAATTCCCGACTCCCGATCGTCGTTTGACTTGACGAACGGGAATTCCCTTCAAGTATTTGTCTGCGATGTTGTGGCGTTTGTTTTGTTTGTAGTTGTTAGTTTGTTACTGACTGTGCTTGAGCTCTGACAAAAAAATAGTATTGTTTGATTAAATCGTCGTTTGTCTGTTTTGTGTTAGCGAATATTTTCGTTATAAAATTAATTAAATACTGAATTATAATATAAAATGTCGAAACGGTCATATCCTAGTGGATCTGAAAAAAGGAAAAAAGCTCTACATCAGAAAGAAGTAATTGAAAAGTTACCAAAATTAATATCATATTTTACTACTACTACTGGAGAAACTTCTGTAAGTAGCAATCAACTCATAAATGTTCCACATGATGACTCAGCTCAATTACAAATTGCGGGAATTTCTAAACCTTCATGTTCCAATTTTGAAAAAGAGATTGAATCAGAAAGCGACTATTCCTACGACGAAAGTGCAACGACTTCAGTAACTTCACTAAAACCGACAACTCCAACTGTGTCAATTGAACAGCAGTTTTCCAACACAGAAGAATTAATATCGCACGATCCCGCCGATTATTTTCACGAAAAGTTTGTTGAAATAAATCGCGAAATTTTAATTCGTAAGGGACCAGTATATTTTCAAAATAAAGATTCTGACTTTTCCGAGGCATCCAGAACCTACAAAGATGGTAATAAATTAGTGAGAGATATTTCAACAAAGCATTATTTATTCGCAAATTAAAGAACAATGAAAGCGTCGAAAGGAAATGGTTGCTGTATTCGCCTTCCAAATGCTCTGTATTTTGTTTTTCATGCTGCTTATTTAACCCAACTGATGTTAATCTTTGCTCTCGGAATGGATGTAATGATTGGAAGCATATTAATCACATAATTTTAACACATGAAAATAGCCCAGCGCATAAGCAATCTATGATGACTTATCTGGCACGAAGTAAAGCGGTTGGTAGAGTAGATATAGAGTTATTATCTCAACATCAAAAGGAAGTGGATTACTGGAGAAACGTACTTAAACGGATTGTAGCTGTTGTAAAATTTTTGGCATCGAGAGGGCTTCCATTTCGCGGCGACAATGAAATCCTAGGATCTCCAAACAATGGAAATTATTTGGGTTGTGTGGAATTATTGAGTGAATTTGATCCATTTCTTGCAGATCACTTAAAAAAAATTGGGAATCCTGGAAAGGGTAACATTTCTTATTTATCAGCAAATATCTGTAATGAGTTTATTGAAGTAATGGGAAAACAGGTTCTAAAAAAAATTATAAATGAAGTTAAATCAGCAAAATATTTTTCCATAAGCGTTGACAGTACGCCCGATCTGTCTCATATTGACCAGCTAACTTTCATCATTCGATACGTAAAAGACTGTGTTCCTGTTGAAAGGTTTTTGAAATTTATACCTATTAAAGAGCATAAATCTAAGTATTTAGCGGAGACCATCTTAAATTTTTTAGAGATACATGATATTCCCATAAAAGATTGCAGAGGACAAAGCTACGACAATGCTTCAAATATGTCGGGAAAGTATAGTGGTCTACAAACAAGAATCAAGGAAAAATGTGAATTTGCCACCTTTATACCATGTGCAGGACATTCACTAAACTTGGTAGGTGTCCATGCTGCTGGGTGTGTACCGGAGGCATCACAGTTTTTTGAAATAGTTCAGAAAGTGTACAACTTTTTTTCGGGCTCTACCCACAGATGGAATATATTAACAGAACATTTAGGTTCAAAAAAAGTTGTTAAGAGTCTTTCACAAACCAGATGGTCAGCCCGAGCTGATGCAGTAAGTGCTTTGCATGGGGGTTATAAAAGAATATTAGAAGCTTTAATCACCATCGCAAACGATACTGAAAAGGCACGAGAAACAAGAGACGAAGCCCTTAGTCTGTCTAGAAAAATGGGAAATCTAGAATTTATTATACTGACGGAAATCTGGAGCACCATATTGGAAAGAATAGACAAAACAAGTAATTATCTTCAGAAAGAAACAATGAGTGAAGTCAACAAATTGGTTGCAACGTCCAGTACGTTGCAACCAATTTGTTGACTTCACTTTATGATTTTATTACTAACCTCAGGGATAAATTTGATAACTTCGAATCATCTGCCAAAGAAAATAACCCAGAATCTGACTACAAAGATCTATCTCAAAGAACAAGACGTAGAAGCTCACGGCTGATTTTTTTTGATGGCTCTGCGCCATCAGTCCAATTGAATGGAAAAGAGCGATTCAACGTAGAAACCTTTCTCCCAATAATCGATACCTTGAGTGTTCATCTAAAACAGCGACAAAGTTCATATGAGACCGTCAGTCAACGTTTTAGTTTATTTTTTCACTTAAAAACTCTGAATTCCGAAGAGATACGACAAGGATGCAAAGAATTTTCTCAAATCTATCACGAAGATGTAAATGAAAAAGAGTTAGAAATAGAATGTCAACATTTAAAAGAATACTTAAAAAATGTTCAGAGTGAAAATGAAGCATCTAACAGTGTACAGGAAGTATATAATCTATTAAAGCAAAACAAAATTGAAGACACATTTCCTAACGTAGAAATTGCATTGAGAATATTTTTAAGTATGATGGTAACTAACTGCAGCGGAGAACGCTCCTTCTCCAAATTGAAACGAATAAAAAATGAATTAAGAAGTACAATGCTTCAAGAGAGATTAACTAGTTTGTCGCTGATGTCCATAGAGTGTGATATTCTCAATACCATAGATTTTGAAGATGTGATTAACGATTTTGCTCATCTTAAATCTAGAAGGGTACCTTTGCAATCAACATAGAATTAATCTAAGGATTTTATGTTAAGCGAGTTACTTTTGTAGATTATTTTTTATATTTCCTATTTTTTTATAGTTAGTAACTAAATAAAAATAAATTTAGAACCTTGTTTGTCTTTCTTTATCTATTGTAACTAAATAGTGTTTTCTCAAGGTCCTAGGGGCCCCATGATCCTAATGTGCCCAGGGCCTCAAATAGTTTAAAGACGGCCCTGAGCATATTTGAGCGAACAGCTCATGTCCAAGCTTGTTTATCATCCAAGTATTCTTGGATTTTATAAGCCTTTCTGGCACAATTTACGTTTAACTATATTTTTGAATTTATCGACAGGTAAATCCTTAATTTCATTAGGGAACTTGTTAAAAAAGCGCATACAGTTGCCCTACCACAGACTAGAAGATTTTTTTTTGTGTCTGGTATTTATGTTATGCCGGTCACAAACTCTGGAGAATTTTGAAACATTTTTCTGTACATACATGAGGTTCTCGAAAATATATTGTGACACTACGGTTAGAATGTCTATCTCTTTAAACTTTTCTCTGAGGGAGACTCTTGGGCCTAAATTATAAATGGCACGCAGAGCCCTCTTTTGTAACACAAATATTGTGTTTAAACCTGCAGAATGACCCCAAAGGAGAATTCCGTAGCTCAAAATATTATGGAAATAACTGAAATAAACTATTCAACTTCACACACCAAAAAAGAGACAACGAGCAGAACCAGTCCTCTCAAAACGACCATCATAGCGGTTTTTTTTTATACCAGTTGTTGGCAAACAAGCACACGACCCACCTGATGGGAAGCAGTTATCGTGGCCTATGGACGTATGCAACACCAGGGGTGTCACACTCGCGCTGCCGAAGAAACCTTCTGTTGCCCCTCTTGAAGTGAAGTCGTGCCGCAGCTATAGATGCTGAGCGGTTTTAATCGGTTCCAGTATGTCACGGTGGTTATAACAGACTGTAATTTTGGATTGGCTTCGCTGGATCTGGATGAGAGGGTGGGATGTCTTCTGCACGTTAGATAAAGGGTACAGATGATAGACGCTTCCATAAAACCCAAGATAAGTCAAATATATTAAGGGGTACTGCTAGGACATGTCTTATGATATTATTATTATATCTGTGACACAATTAAAATCACTTATTTAACGTCATCTATCATGTGAGGCAATGCTTGCAAACACGCGTAGGACACGGCGGTATTGCCGCCCAATTGAGCAGTCCGACTGGGGAAGTACCTCCGCACTACAGAATACCGCGGTTATAATAACTTCGTGTTGTGTTCCCGGCGGTGAGTAGGGTAGCCAGAGCTCACTGGACAGTTTTTGTGCTGTCAGTGGGATGACCAAAGGCTTGTCCTGCTTTGTCCTCTACACTGACGGCACAAAATCTCTGTTCTTACAGGGTCGGCAGCACGGATGTGACTCCACTGGTGTTACACACGTTCATAGGTCATGGTAATCACTTTCCATCAGGTGGGCCGTGTGCATGCCTGCCACCTAAGTTGTATAAAAAAAAATAATCACGCCTTTATCCCCGGAGAGTTAGCAGAGGTGAATCAACACCCACATTTCACCAATAGGGGGTGAGCCTATTGCCGAATTTCGGGTACCATTGTTGATTCCAGCCATGCATTTGAGGCTGAGTCTGGGCTGTATAAATCTGTCTGATGTTAAACAGCCCTATCCCTTAGTCGCCTTGTACAACAACACATGGGACGAGATGGGGTGGTCCTAATTCTACTCTGCTGGAAACCACGCGCACAAATAGCATACGTTTTGGTTATATTTAAATAAATGAAATAAATTAATGCTTTAGATCAGGTTTATGTGTTCTCGAAAGCATTAAATGAAGTATCACACGTACACCCACGTTTCGTCAGCTATGTCTAGACTTTAGTCAGCTTCTTGGCACAGATATAAATAAATATAATTGTTTTAATTAAACTCAAAACTATGGTAGCTATCTTTTAATGAGCTCTTCGTCTTGTATCTATCATAATAAGGCAGATTTCTAAACTCCAAGTTCATATAAAGACCATGAAAACTTTGTAATATTCCTGTTTTATACAAAAATAAAATATAAAGTGAATATAATCAATAATTTCAAGGCTGAAATGACATTTCAAAGAAAAAACAGTGACACTCCGAGAGTGCAGAAAGTAGTGAAAAATGTAGATAATTATATGCCACATATGAATTATCAAAGCTAATAACACCCTCTTATGACAAATTGATAAGAGGTGTCATTAACAATATAGGTATTTAAACTATCATGGTCACTCACATCAGTATCAAACACAGTATCAAAGCCACTACTCCAGTTCCTCCTTAATCATGGTGCTTGCAACAGCGCCGAAATATCGGAAACTCAAAATAATGAAACATGGTAAATATCCCGTTTATTTTGATATTGAGGTGTCATTAACAGTTCTCCATTTTAACAAATACTCTACGAAAAATATCCAATGCGTATAAAGACGTTGTTAATCCAAGAAAAAAGAGAATAAACATACATATAATCACGCCTCTATCGTCGAAGGGCAAGGTAGAGGTGAATTAACACCCACATTTCACCAATTATTAAATTCGTTCCCACGTAATAGTGGATGAGTCTATTGCTGTCATTCGGGCACTATAATTGACTTAAGCCATGCATCTGAGGCTGAGCCTGGGCTGTATATATCTGTCTGATGCTAAACAGCCCTATCCCTTAGTCGCCTTGTATGACACTGCATGGGAAGAGATGGGGTGGTCCAAATTCTACTGGCGGAAAAATAATGTTCTAATTTCAAATTATAAATGTAAAGTACCTAAATAAAAATCAATTTACTTAATTGTTACATGAAAAGTATTTATTGGTTTTCAGTGACAAGTTGCGAGAATCAATTGCCAATAATTAAGCATATCTAGTTCCAAAGACTAGAGTAGAAAGTAAAAAGAAAGTTGGTTAGCCCGTGGCAGGTTTTACCAAGTGCATCATACCCAATATATCTCTATGCTTCTAAAGCTAGTGACGTCACCAAACAAATATATATAGCTTAGAAAAACTAACCACAATCTAGATGCAGTATAAAAAGTCAACAGTCATAAATCTTGTTCTCATGACTATAAGAGAGATTACTGCGCTGAATAAAGATATTAAAGTAATATCGCCTGTTTCCTAAGCTCCTTGTCTTACTATGTCAGCCATATTTACACACTGAAGTATATCATAAGAGTAGCTATCTTAAACTAACACAGACTTAAGCCATTAATCTGCTCGTATAAACAGCGGATAACGTGATTTCGTGCGATCTAACGGTAACTGTTACAATACGGTTATTACAATCAATAACTTACTAGGTACCTACTAGATTGTTTGTAACTTTTTGTAGCTATAATACAGATGACAAATAACTTCTAACTAGGCACTAGACTGATTGTATCTGTACGGAGCTACAGACCACCATACATACATATAATCACGCCTTTATCCCAGAAGGGTTAGGCAGAGGTGAATTAACACCCACATTTCACCAATCATTAAATTTGGTCCCACGTAATTGGGAGTGGTCTATTGCCGTCTTCCGGGCATTATTGTTAACTCAAGCCATTCATCTCAGGCTGAGTCTGGGCTGTATATACGGTACGGTACGCACTGTACGGTATGAAAGAAACTTCATCCCACGCACACTCAAGCTGTGGAATGACCTCCCTGCTGCGGTTTTCCCAAGCACCTACAATATGGGGTTGTTCAAGAGGGGCATCAGAAGGTTTCTTCGTGGTCGGCAGCGCGAGTGTTACACCCCTGGTGTTGCACGAGTCCATAGGCCACGGTGACCAATTCCCATCATGGGGGCCGTGCGCTTGTCTGCCACCTAAGTGGTATAAAAAAAAACAAAACCTAAACCATTTGGGCACAGTTCGGTAATTAGTTATGAAAAATTAATGTATAAGAAATACATTGTCTAATTCGGAAATCTAAAGTATTAGAGTCTAGTCAATATACCTAGTCCCTAGTTAATAACGAAACATATGAACCTTGAATCGTATCATAAGACCTGGATGATATTTCTAAATTACTTTTTCCAAATTTTCTTTACTACGAATAGTTCGCCTGATATTTATCATAAAAACCACTCGCATTCCTTTATCAAGATGGAGGCCGCAGAACTAGGAATTGGTACAACCCTACAAACTTGAATTTAACTTTACATAAACCCTAGATATCCAAAAAATTAAATTGTGTTCTCTGATTACATCTGTAAAAGAAACTTTTCATTGCACATGTACGTAAGTACCCAATTAGGAAACAAATAAAGTTTATGTCAAACTATCTACACTAAGCGTAGAAATTTCCCACGCGGTCGCGCACCTACGAACAAATGACACATAAAATGTAACAAGTTACATTCAATATCATTAAAAGGCCAATATGCAAAGCAAGTAAAACAAATTAACCTTGACATACGAACGGGTTGCCGAAGTAGTAGCAACATATCAGATTTGGTTATCGATGTACTTGTCGTATCTACGTGAAGTTAAATATCATTTTAATAGAATGTAAAATTTAATTTACATATGTTTAAGGATTTATATTTGATAATTAGTTTGTTTTATCACGATTTGTGAATTTAGGTATAACCTCCAATGTATTTCCGTAGCTATTGACACTGACAGTTGTGTATTGACAAAATATGATCCTATCCTACGATAAAATGATCCTATGATATAATAAATGTGAGAATTTGTGAGGATACTCGTAGTTGGATGTACCTATATGTGTGTGTGCGAGGACATTTATTATAGAGGTAGGACGCGACGGTATTTCCTTCCAATTGACCAGTCTGACTGTACCTCCGCCCTACAGAATACCGCGGTCATAATAACCTCGTGTTGTGTTCCCGGCGGTGAGTAGGGTAGCCAGAGCTGGAGGGATTTTGTGCTGTCAGTGGAAAAACGGCATAGAAACTCTCAATGCTTGCAGGGTTGGCACCGCGAGTGTGACTCTCTTGGTTTTGCACGCGTCCATAGACCACGGTGACCACTTTCCATCAGGTGGGCCGTGTGCTTGTCTGCCACCTTGTATAAGAAAAAACAAAAACGACTGAACGAATCTGGATAAATTTTGTCACATACAGCATTCCCAGAAATAGATGCCTATAGAGGCATGGGATGAATGATCAATACATCACGCGTGCGTAGCCATTTGCAACAGCTAATAAATATTAATGTGAGAAAATTAAACATACATATTTGTATCCCTGACCTATTAACCGTTATTTTACAACTGTCCCCAAATATAGGCAGATCAAATAAATCGAACTAGAGTGTAATTGAGACGCAAGTGGTCACGAAATCGGCATCTTAGCGTCACGTATCGGTGGGCCCTTGAGCGCTATGACAACTCTTGAAACGACAACATAACGGGAACATGTATGTTTACCAAGTTTATATGCGTTCGATATTATTTATCACTTGCATCGACGGTGAAGGAAAACATCGTAAAAACCTGTTTAACAGAGAGATTTTCGCAATCTTTGTTGTTTTCGAATGCCGCCAATGTGCTGTAAGCCATGAACGGAAGTGAACCATGGTTTAAGTTCTTATCTTTGAGACTTTTTTCTGTCCTTATACCTATATTACTATTATTATAAATGTTAAATTGTGAAAAAGTTCGAATGTCTGTTATTCCATCAAGCTCTACGGAAATTTTAAACATGCATCGAAGCAAGTCTAGAATAACACATGCATTTTCATCGTGAAAATCCACGCGGGCAGAGCCATGGTTTTTTTTTTTGCTTTTTTTACGTTAAGTCCCCGCAGATACCCCTCCGCCGGAGCCAGTGGGAGAGGTTATGTCGGACTCAAACGGACTAAAACGCATGGCGCCTGTGGGTCGTTGTTGGTGGCTGAAGGTGAGGTTGACAGGCATATCCCTCGTACCCCAGGGGACGCAGGACAATCTTTCTCGATCTGGCCCTCCTCGTGTTGGCAGAGTTCCTCAACTCGTTACCTGAATGGCTCCCCCATTCAGGTAACGAACGAAGCGCGCCGTCGCCGCTGCCTGCTCATTCATCGACCTCCGACACTCGAGTTGCTTTAGTACGCGGACAGCTTGGCTTGCGATCCTTCGTCGGTCCCGCTGCCGCTCCCGCACGCGGACACCAGCTAGACTTTACTATCTTCGTGCGACTGTCTGTCTATCCCTTTATAATATTACTACGTATATAATATTTACAAGCATTTCATTTGCAACTGCTGACTATCATAAAACTTTGTTTTTTATTGCTCTTAAATAATAACTCACAGATTTTGATTACTTTGTTTGACCTTAAACTTTTGACCATCGTATGGGTGCATACGTAACTATCGTGTGCATATAATAATTTGAAGTGACAAGCATATAACTCAGTAATATTATAATTTGAATTTTAAATATTGATATCTGATTGGTGTTATAAATGTAAAAGTTAGAGAACATGAATATTTGCTACTCTTTTACGTAGAAACTCTTTTACGGCTAAATTACAGTCTGCATAACTACTTTTTTTTATTCTGGGGCTGGCTGCTATAAATTGTGGGAGCCAGTATTTTTATGACTAGCTTTTATCTATATAAAAGCTACTCTTATATAATAATGACGTACAGTCACGCTCTAAGTTGCAAAACACTAACAAATTTTTTAACGATTTTGTAAACCTATGTCAATAAATAAATTAAGATTTATTCAATAAGATTTGTACAATAGATAAATAATAATACTTAAATGAAATTAAAAACTAAAATATATTATTAGGTACTAAAATACACTGCAGTAAATAAATAAACAATAATAATTAATAAATTGATTTGATGTCTAATTAGGTTTTTCCATGTTTTTACCCGACAACGGCGAAGTAAAAGGAGTGTTATGATTTTGACAGGCTATGTATGTCTGTATGTAGGTTCATCTGCTCCCTCACAGTTCCTCAACCACTTATTAGAATTGGACAAATGAGGTGTCGTTAGAAGAATCTTTGTCGTCCGCTGGTTATAGGCTACGTGTCACTGAATATTAGATTCAGTCGCCCTCTAGCGGTCATAAAGTACTGTGATAAAAAATAAATTTGAGATAAATATGTCGTGTTTGGTATCAATTCAAAGGGTTTAATTAGTAAATTTATAAATATGTATAAATTATACCCATTTCTTGCCCCAAAATAATATAAATAAAAAATAAGTTTAAGAGCAAAACTCGACTACTGAAAAGTATTCAAGAAAATATCTAGAATAGCCGTGTTCGTATGCCACTTAGTCTAACAAAACAATACATTGTAGGGAAAAGTGGCATACGTTATTTTCTTGTTTAATACTTTTTCAGTAGTTGGGTTTTTGTTTTAAACTTATTTTTAATACTTCAGATTATCCTAAAATTACAAGTTACTCACTCATTTAGGGTAACTTATAATGTGTAAAGCTATAATCGATGGTGACTGTACGTACCTAATGTTCACTATGCCAGTATATTATGCCGTAGTACTATTATTTATTCAGTGATATGCAGTTAAGCGTATATATAGTATTTTCTACAAGACATATACATGAGTGATATGCAAATCAAAATAGATGCACACTTCACTGATATTTAGTTTTCACTTGTAACAATGGTGTTGAAATAATGGGCGTGTTCTGTTGAACGTCTCTGATGTCTCTTATGAAGTGTCAAGGTGAAATGGTTATGGTTAAATGATAATTTGATAGGTACGAAAATATTTAACGTGCAATTTTTTTTTCAATAAAATATCATGTATCTATAACGAGTCAAGGGTATTTAGAAATTTCGATTTGTTATAGGTATGTGTATGTTTCGAAAGATTAAATTATATTTGTAAAACTTTTGTGGATATATATACATTCATACATATAATCACGCATTTATCCTCGGAGGGTTAGCCAGAGGTGAATTAACACTTAACACTCACTACCAATCATTGAATTCGGTCCCACGTAATAGTGGACGAACCTATTGCCGTCGTCCGGACACTATTCTTGACTCAAGTCATGCATCTGAGGTTGAGTCTGCGCTGTGCTGTATATGACAATTGATTGTCAGAATTAGATAGAGTGACTTAGAATGATGGGACGATGGGACTATTTTTGAAGAAATATATTAGTCCCACGTATAGTCAGACTATTGACTCTACCAGCTTTAAACTTAGAGGTTTTTATGTGTATCTACTTAATATCAATTTCTAGCTGTTATTTACTACATCCTGTATGCTTTTATCTGCATTTATACAAAACAACTCAATTGCAGTTTCGTTCATTTGTTTTGTGTACAATAAAGTTATAATCATTCTTTTCATTTACCGCTATTCTATGAATAAAAGAATGATTATAACTTTATTGTACACAAAACAAATTTCTACAAAGTTCACAATAGTAGGTACAATGGGTGGTCTTATCGCGGACTGTGATCTACCAATGTTTTGATGGACTGGTATTTTTGGAATATCAGAATTTTGAAGAATTTGGAAGTAGGATTGTTTTTACACCACTTCGGTGGTAGACAAGCACAAGGTCCACCTGATGAGAAGTGGTTACCGTGGCCTATGGGGCACACCAGAGACATTACACTCGCGCTGCCGAAATCCCATGTTCCAGGATTGATGTTGATAATATTGATATATTAATGTGTACATACTTAGACATGATTTCAATATTGTTGTATCAAATCTGCTTTCTTGACTCTACTCGTTAACAAAGGACCCTTGCATTTTTAAATCAAGTCGGCATTCACAAGCAGATTTAAAGTGACATACCTGTACACATTGCGAAATAACTATGTACTTATTGCTAATCATACGAGGTCGAGAGATAAACTTATAAAAGTGCATTAAATTATTCCAATCAATAGAACAAAAATGATAAATTAAGATATGTCATATGGCTCTAAGATGGCGATTACATTCAATTTGTTAATGATTAATTGTAACACGGTTCAGTACATGTTGATCTGACGTTATTATTGTGACAAATATTAACGATATGTGTGATTGGTTGTATTGGTTCAAGGCGAACGGTACAGACAGACGCTATTGGGACCCGTTGTACTACCATACATAGATTTGAATTAAATCAATAGCAAGCATTTCGTCTTTTATAGACAAGTACAAAATGCAAAAAACACCGCGGTAGCCTAGTGGTATGAGTAATGGACTGCTGAGACGAGGTCTCAGGTTCGATCCCAGGTTTTACCATGGCACACACCAATTACTTTTCGATGCTTTTCGAAGTTATATGTATATTTATCGCAGGTTTATAATTGCCCGGTTAATGGCAATAGGCTCGCCACCTATTACATTGGGACCTAAACATAAACTGGCGAAATGTGTGTGCTAGCACCTCTGCCTATCCCTTCGGGAATATAGGCGTGAGTTTATGTTGTGTTACAAAATGCATTTAAACAAACTTCTTGTTGTAGGTACTATTTTAGGTATTTTTTACGTTATTCAGGCGTTATTTAAAATGTGTATTTTCAGTATGGCCATGTTTCCTTCTTCCTACAGCCCTGATCCTTTAGGGCGGGGCTTGAATTTCATTCATTCATTCATTCATTCATTCGCACGCCCCATGTGATGGAAACTGGTTACTGTAGCCTATGGATGTGTGCAAACTCGCACTGCAAACCCTGTAAGCATAGAGAGTTTCTGTGCCGTCAGTGTAAAAGACAAAGCAGGACAGTGATCTTCCCATTGACAGCACCAAAACTCTCCAGTGAACTCTGGCAACCCTACTCACCGCCGGTAACACAACACGAGGTTAATATGGCCGCGGTATTCTATTGATGTCTGTAATTGTGACCCTCTTTCCTGAGACTTTGTTTTAGAATTATCATTATTAGAAAAACGAGCTTTGAATTTTGACATCTGAAAATTGTAAAATTAATTGATGTTGAAATCCTTTTTTTAAGGAAACCATTATGAGTAGATACTGTCACTGTCACTTTTTAAGGAAACCATAATGGGTAGATACTGTCACTGATGACGTGAAGAGTAGCCCCCTTGAGAAATTGAGTGGGTTCAGCAAGGTGGACTGATACCTCTGATATTGCAGCCATTTATATGCACCAGTAGGACACCCTCTGACCAGATGGACGGATAACCTGAATAAAGAGGCTGGGGCAGACTGGACGCGGAAGGCCGAGGGTCGGATGACATGGCACACATTGGGAGAGGCCTATGTCCAAAAGTGGACTGCAGTGGGCTAATTATTTGATTGATGTGCCCCAGGGTGAACTATTTGCTTAGAGACCTTCGTGATCCAATACTGGCCATGACTGTACGGTCACATATCTAACAATGGCCGTATAAAAAACTTTGCATAAATTAGCAGTACACACATTACATTTTTTGTGATTATCATTTAAATATTACTAGTTTATGATCTCATACATGGGATTGTCAGTATTATCATGTAATAATTTATTTACATAAAAAGTACAAGGTACGAGATAATGTTGTAGATTTGACATTGCCTAAAATTAGATCTCTTTGGAGGACATAATTTATACTCGTAATAATTGCGGAAGACATAAACCGAACACAATCATTATAATAAATTGTTTAAATAAATAGCAATAAGTGTTGTAGGCCGTACACAGCGCTATCTAGACCTAATTAACGAATGTGTAAACATTAAAAAAACCATAACGTTTTTCAACACTCTTAACCAGTACTTAGAATAAAAGATTGTTGTGGGAATAAAGATTGTCGACGGGGTAGTAAAGAACGGAAAAACACCCAAAAAAGGTTGTATTATAGTATGCGCTTTCCGAAAAATCTCGAAGTTCACCCGCATCACAGTTAGTCTGGACATGCTACTCCAAGACCCCGACTGAGTTAGGAAAAGTCCCCGAGAATGATGATTCTTGAATACAGATAAAAATACTTAGATATTTATGTTTATTTGTAGATATTTAGAAACAATCCTAGTTATCGTTTTCGGAGCTTTTGGCCAGCTCAAATAGAGTTGACGTTCAGCTACGAAACGGATTATTTATTTGTTTTTATTTAAAAAATAGAATATTAGGACCGAATTTACTAATATTCCCTCTAATTCCCCCAGCTAAGCTAAATTGCTTGTGTTAGAAGTGGGTTCACGACGGTAGTGTAATGACCAGAATTCGAAAGGAGACCATTTGATCGTAAGGCCAACTCCTAAACTGCTAAGCTACCGACGCTTACCATGTACGCTTCAATATTTTCCCTGAAGCCACCGTCACAAGAAGACCAAAATCCATTGGTGTCATCGAAGTGCGTCTATGTGGTCTTTACTGTAGTCATTATCCTCTGAGCCTTTAGCCAACTCAAATGGCGATGATATTTGTCTAATTACGAAACGGCTCAACTTCGATATTTTCCCTGAACCCATTGTCATGTGAAGACCAAAATCCACTGGCGTCATCGAAGTTCGGACATGTGGTCTTTACTGTAGTCATTATCCTCCAAGCATATGGCCAACTCAAATGGGGTTGGTTTCTTGTCTGACTACGAAACGGTCCAACTTCGATATTTTCCCCGAAGCCATTGTCAAGTGAAGACCAAAATCCACTCGTGTCATCGAAGTTCGGCTATGTGGTCTTTACTGTAGTCACTATCCTCCGAGTCTTTAGCCAACCCAAATGGGATTGACTTTCAGTCCAGTTACAAAACGTTTGAACTTCGATATTTTCGTGAAGCGACTGCGATCTAACTACCACAATACTGTAGCTATCGACGTTCGGCCTTATGTTATCTTTACCATAATTGACAAGTCCATATGCGACCTTTACAAACGCCCCTAGTAAGTTCACAAACTGGTTCAATTCATATGGTTGCGTCAATATCAACGCTTGCGCATACAGATGACGATCTGTCAATTACTCACATTGGATTAATATCACAATGGAACAATGAAATGAAAAGAGCTATGATTATGGTCCCCATATGAAATTATAATATGTTGGGACAGAAATGCTAATATCAATGCAGCGGTATGTTAATGGCTGCTTCGTTGGCCCAGTGTCGTTAGTGTTGCTAGCTTAAGATTGCGAGGTTCCAGATTGAATTACCGAATCAGGAAAAAGTTTATAGGATTGTTCTGTTGTAAAATTCGTAACTCTAAGCATGAAATCTGGCAATATGCTCGAAAAAGCCCGCAAAGCTAGCTGGTAAACATATAAGGAGGTTTGTATGTTCTCTAATACCAATTTAGTTTTCAGTGTGAACTTGCAAACAAACTAGCAGGAGAGGTAGTGAACATTAGTAATTACGGCTACTAATATTTTTGAAAGAAGATTAGAATGGAAAAAATAAATGTCTATTATACAGAATCGTAGTGAAATAAAACCTTCTTTGTGTTTATTTTATTAGGTAGGTGTAGAAACAGACTACAGATTACATAAAATATACATTATAGCAAATGCTATGATGTATATTTTATGTAATCTGTAGTCTAAAATTATAGTACACTTTTTCAAACTGATATCCAACTATATCAGTACACAGCATTTAATAGACCTAAGTAAGTATATTTACTTACTGATCTAACTTAAAACTAATTTATTATTGTATCAGAATTCTTATTATGTGTTAAACAATAGATTACTAATGAATAAACGCATGATTGCCTAAAAAACCATTAGGTATTTCTTTAGGCAATAATAGCTAGGTTATAAGGTTGACGTTTATGTTATTAGTGTCCAAAGAAATGACTTAGTAAGTATGCAGTAAAAGTACAATGCTTCTACTGCATACTTAACAAGTAATTTCTATGTATGTAAGTAGAGCAAAGGACTCAGTTCCCACACAAGCTATGATTAAAAAAAAATACGATACGAAACGAAATTTAAATATACAATAATTGGTACAAATCCTTTTAAAAAACCCATATTCACAACGATCAGCAAGATTTTTTATTTTATGCTTATTACGGGATTATTCCCGTTCCAAAATGTGCGAATTAAATACACACATCAACAAAGTCTAGGGAACAAGGACATTTCTAGTTTTTATTTAAAAACCCTTTCTTGTAATAGTGAGTGTTTTATATCAATAGAAGGGTATTTTTATACCGTTTTTAATTTTAATTTTAATAAAAACATTTTCATACCAATTTTTTTTTTTTAAGAAAGAATTGAATAGTGCCAATATTGAGTATTACAACCTTCTATGATTAGGCACAAAAATAACGAGGTAGTAAGAAATACAGTAATTAACCGTACTTTAAACGTTTTTAATAATCTGTAGGACCTCCTAAAGCATTAGCAACAGCTCGACAACGGCGTGGCATACTTAGTATGAGATTGTCAATCATTGTCTGTGGAATATGGCTCCATAGACTGCGAAGGTGTAAAAAAAGTTGTTCTTCAGATTTTCCAAAGAATCACTGAAAGCTCTTCTCCCAAGCAAATCCCAGGCATGCTCTATGGAATTGAGGTCGGCAGACTGAGCAGGCCATTCCAACGTCGTCATATTGTGCTCGCTTAACGCATTGACCACTACCCTCGCGGTGTGTGACCGTGCATTATCTTGCATGAACATAAAATCTTGACCGAACTGCTGTCGATGAGGGATTACCATGGGGTGTATAACCTCCTGAATGTATTGGTTTGCATTCAAATTGCTCCATATCCAAACGAGGTCGGTCCTTCCACCAAGGCGAATTCCAGCCCATACCATGATTGTTCCACCTTGGTAAGGATGAACTTCTTGCGGATTCTGGAGACGACTCCGACGTCCAGGAACTCGCCATATACGCACTCTTCTCGAATCAGGATGAAAACCGAAGCGAGATTCGTCGGAAAACAGAACCCGTGCCCATTGATGGTCGGTCCACTGTAAATGTGCGTTAGCCCACAATAAGCGACGACCTCGATTTTCACGTCGAAGAGCTAGAACCCTAAGCAGTCTGCGAGCATGAAGATTGACTTCGTGTAGTCTTCTCCTGACAGTTTGATCGCTAATAACCACTTGATGCTGAGACTGGAGGCCTGCGACCAACTGACGAGCAGAAATCGTGGGTTGCCGCCTTGCGGAATTTTGCAAGAAACGATCTTGTCGCGGGGTAGTAACCCTATTTCGTCCCCTGTGACGTTCGGCAACATCCCCTGTAGACCTGTAGCGTGCCCATAATCTGCAAATTACGCTTGGTTGGGTGTTGACAGCATCCGCTACGTCGCGTTGAGTTCGTCCAGCTTGCAGCATACCAACAGCCCTTAACATCTCTTCGCGACTTAAATGACGACGTGACATGATGACTACAGTCACAAAAATGCACAAACCATACGTAAAAGACGTATTATTGATAATAAACGTTATTTACAATCAAAAAAAATAATTTTTATTTTGCCTCAGAGAAACTGCACAATCAAACACTTTTAAAAGTTTTCCCTCCATATTCGAAATTCATTACTTATTTAAATTTATTTTTAAATTTCGAACAACTCTGTAATCTACTTTATTCTATTTTTATTTATTTGCTGCCAGTTATTTGCAAAACAAGATTTACACGAAAAAAAATAATTGGGGTCATCTTGTTCCCTAGACTTTGTTGAGGTGTTTATTATAATCTGAAAGGTGAGTGTTGTTGATAAATATCCATTGTTTTAACCATAATACATTATTTAATCATTAATGAATGCGTTTTAATTCGGGTCAACGACATCGTACATAGTCATTCTTTCCTCCTACACTATTTTATTTTCTAAATGCGAGACATTAAAAATAAAATGTACACCACATATCAAATCTGAATACGATAAATAGTTTATTTTTATGTTTTAAGTAGCCATCCCAGACCTTCCGATCTCATTAGAATGAGATCGAAGCGTAATTAATTCTCTTTTTGTAAGTACTCCAGGCAAATTAGAATGTTCCTAATTTGCCCAATTTTTGTGACGGGCAACCCGAATTTCACTAATCATGTAGGGAAAAAAAGTCACTGGCAAATAGGAAAACTTGTATATTACATATACTTCGAAATTTAAAATTCATTAACACATTTACGTATATAACTAGTCTCTGCATCCTATTCCAAATTCAAAATTCAAAATTTATTCCCACCTCTCACAGAAATGGATAAAATTTTCTTCTGAACAGTTTGTTGTTTACACGAAAAAATATTATGCCTGGCTGGTGAATATGATATGGTGGAAGTGAGATAGGATCTGCAATGACCTAGTGCTCCTCTAGTATTACAGGACATGTCATGTATTAAAATACTGACTGGTTAAGCCACTCAATAGATTTATAATCATGTAGGTGTAGTTCTAGCCTGCCACTCCTATATCACAATAAACCAGGTACTTAAGAAAACTAATGGCCATTAAACAGTTAACAGTACACTAAAAGCACCCACAATATTTCATAATACCGTCCATACACAAATGGTTTTAATCTTTAATGTTAGGTGTAGTACATAACACCATTCTCGGTCATTGTTCGATTTAGGTCTTTATTTTCTAGTTAATAAGATCGTTATTCAACTTAGAAAGAAAATATTTTGTGTATTGACAAGTAGGTTGTGTTAGACACTTAGATTTTGTTGATGTTAGATTAGGGATGCTTTGTTTTATTACGTTGACTTTGCAATTAAGGACTTTAACCATTTATTTAGGATGGCCAACATGGATATATGTTGGCAATATGATTATAACACTGTCAATAAAGTTAGTGGCACCCTTAATTTAGGGTCGCAGTTAGTCCGTTAATTAGGAAACTAACTCAAAATCATTTGACTGTTCTACATTCCCTATTAGGTTATGTTATATCTCTGCCAAAAACTATTTTTAATATATTACTGTCATCACCAACATTATCCAGGAGTCAACAATGCCGCGACATGCGGCGCTGCTACGCTATAATGTGTTTTACTTTATAAGAAATAGGGGCAAGAATATTTTTCTTGACGCGCCGCCCCGCCGCGCTGATGCAACGTGCTGTGCCTCTTCGCTGCAGTGTCGCTATAGTGCGATTTCACCTTAATATGGAATTTAATGAGCAACTTTCCTCTAATGTCCGAACCCGGAAAGGAAAGCCTGCGCCAAACTCTCACCCGTTAATCAGCAGACAGCAGGTGAGGGTGGCTTGCCCTGAAATGTCTTAGTGGAGCCCCAATTTCATCGTATAAAGATCAGGACTGCTTTATCTTTTACAATGACGGCACAGAAACTCTTGTGTTTACAGGGCTGGCAGCGCGAGTGTGACTCCCTTTGCTTTGCACACGTCCATAGGCCATGGTAACCACTTTCCATCAGGTGGCTTTCATACTGTGACCTATGAACGTGTGTAACACCAGTGGAGTCACATCGGTGCTGCCGGCCCTGTAAGAACAGAGATTTTATGTGCCTTCAATGCAGAACACAAAATCAGGACAAGCCTTTGGTCTTCCGACTGACAGCACAAAAACTCTCCAGTGAGCTCTGGCCCACCTACCTACCACCTACCCTACTCGCCACCGGGAACACACCACGAGGTTATTATAGCCGTGGTATTATGTAGGGTGGAGGTACTAAAAGTACTTCCCCAGTCGGACTGCTCAATTCGGACGGGAATACCGTCGTGTCCTATCTCCTCATATGTCTGTGGTATGACAGTGGTTTTGCTTTAGCAGAATCGATCGATCGCAGAGTAGTGAATAATTTCACGATACGCACGCGTCTATTCTACTCGTATTGTGCGTATATTTACTAACAAGCTAAGATAAACATATTACAGATGGAATTTGGACAACGAGGATGTTTATTTTGTATACATCTACTCTTTGATAGATCAGGTATGCAGTTTTGTAAGCAATCATGTTTATTTTGTTACTTCTCATTGTCAACATCCAATAATGAAGAAATGTCAAGAATTTTATTTAGGGAAAGCACTCATGCATTAATCTATCAATATACCAAATGGTATGCCCAGCCCTTTGAGCGTGATTTAGTAGGTACCTACCAAATATTTGTTAATTTTTATGATATTCGCTTGTTTAATTTTTATTCTTTAAGAATTTCTACAGAAAATAACTAAACTTATTTTAGCACGGTTCAATGTACTGAAAGATATACACGCAAATACACAAACAAGAGTTCTAAGCAACATTGGCTACATGGATTATCTACACTTATGTATAGGGCTGTCAGCTGTTGTTGATCATGTATAACTAAAAAAACATGATATTACTCTAGCTATTGCACCCTGCGCCGCCTTATCTATTATAGATCTCTGTGTAAAATGTTATCCAGATTCATCAACCCATATTCTTGCGTGATGGAGTACACGAACACGAACAACCATCCAACCATCTATTTAGAATAACAATATATCTCCATATAAGTTAACTAATAACATATAATAGTGCCAATAAGTAAATACTGTTGAATTTAATTAATAGTCGTTAGTTGTAGATATTTAATATAATTTTATTTGTTTCAGGTAATATTCTTATGCAGTTTACTCTCTACGGCAACGAGATGTGACGTTGCGTTTTATTCAGGTATTTTTTCCTGATTCTCAATAAAAATACTAACAAAAAAAAATATTCAATCAACTTACTCAAAAGGCCGTCCGTCCACTCCTTCCAAATTAGCGCCATAGCACATCGGCTTCCGTATTCAGTTTTTTTTTTCTGTCTTCATTTCATCGGGACAGTAGATGTAAAATTCTATGATGTCATTTCAGTGTACTTTAAATAGGGAATAAATAAAAAAAATCATTTTGACAAAACAGGAATGTCGACAGAAATGAAAAACGTCTGTATAAAAAGCAAAAAAAATCTACTTCACAAAAAAGTGCACAATTGTCAATTTTTATCAAATAGGGATTATTTATTATTTCAATGTAAATTTTTGTCGTTGATTCTACGTGGCTGAAGGTGGAGCCGATGACTCGAGTTTCAAAATTTTCTAAGAAATCTACCCAACGCGCCTAAAGAAGTTTTCACTTCAAAAATAGAGTCAACCCTACCGTGTCGTTGTAATATAGTCAATTACTCATTATCACCATAATAGCTCCACTCTAACGGTGCCAGGTGCCAGCTAACTACGAAATGAATAAATTGCATTTTTTTTATATAAGTACCTACGCATGAACTCAACAGCGGCGGCCAATGATCTTGACGTATCGTTTTTGTAAGAATGAATCTTCTCAAGTTCACAATACCTAATACATATGGGACAGTTTTATAGCTATAGTTGGTGGAGACATACATACATATAATCACGCCTTTATCATCGGAGGGTTAGGCAGAGGTGAATTAACACCCACATTTCATCAATAATTGTATTCGGTCCCACGTAATAGCGGGTGAACCTATTGCCGTATTCCAAGCACCACTGTTGACTCGAGCCGTGCATCTGATGCTGAGTCTGGACTGTATATATCATCTGATGTTAAACAGCCCTATCACTTAGTCGCCTTGTACGACACCGCATGGGAAGAGATAGAGTGGCCCAAATTCTACTCTGCCGGGAACCACGCGGTGGTGATATCCAGCAATATGTCTCCATGGTTTCTGATGTTGGTACTGAAACTGAAGTATTAGGGTGACGTAGCAGCAATCTAGTGAAACGATTAGGCACTTTTTTTTTTTTTTTTTTACGTGCGCAAAATCCCCACGGATACCTCCCCACCGGAGCCGGTGGAGGAGGTTATGTCGGACTCGAACCGACTAAAACGCACGCCGCCTGTGGGTCGCTTTGGTTGCCGAAGGTGAGGTTGACAGGCATATCCCTCGCACCCCGGCCGACCCAGGGCCATCTCTCACGATCTGGCCCTCGTCTCAACGATTAGGTACTAGTGAACTGTAGAATCAATGTTCTTTTTTCTATCTATCATCATAACATCAGGTCGCATCCGAGGCCTTCACATCTAGTCCGGACCGACCGTACTTACAATCTTTGAGCCAATCTTAACCTGTACACATACTACCTACTGATTAACGGAACAGATTCTGGCACAGACTTTCTTCTCGGGGTCATGTGGTCAAACGGTAATGGCACTAAAATGTGTGAGGAGGATGGTGGACCCCGGGCTCTAAAGTGTACTAGTATTCTTCCACCGACTCCCGTGGTGGAGGTACTAGCATTTATCAGTCTGTTTTTTAATAGATATATAGCAATTTTATGATTTTGTTTTCGATATTACTAAACTAAGACTAAGATCCATCACATTTCAATATAAATAAATATAAAAATTGAGACATACAAATACTTGCTCCGAGTCGGAACTGAACCTGCATACCCCCTGCGTTACAGCCGAACGCTCTAGCTGTACCGCTACGCCACACACTAGGCAGTCAAATCTTAGGATGCAATTTGGATTGTCGCTCAGTAGATGATGATTAATGTTAATTAACAAGAACAATACAAAAACAAATAAAGTTACATCGTAATTAAGCACCGAGCCGGAAATAATGTTTAAGAACAATGAAACAACAAAACCGAGTTAGTATTTGTTTTTTTTTTGTTTAACGATAACGGAGCTTATGACCTTTGCCACAATATATTAATATAAATGAGTTTAAAAAAATGACGACTTTGTCTATGACTGCCTATAATGGTTGTGGTCTAATGTTTCTTTTTTTGCGAGAACTGAATAGAATTAAAAAAAATACTGTGAGACTAAATCTCACGATGAAATATGAATACAGATTAGTCTATTCACTGACCAAAATTAAGACTGTGTCTCTGTCTTTGTTAATAAAGAAAAAAAAATCTGCGTCCTGAATATCTCTGAAGGGGCGGTAGAGTAGTATTCTTATTGCTATAGATACTTTCACATTCGCTCAATTCGCCAGCAAATTATTTGCTAGTCCAAAGTAGCAAAGTACTCTGTTGCAGTAACTTTTATTATATTTGAAAATAATGTGGGTACACACGCGGTCGGTGAGAACTAAGATAATAATTATTGCTTACCTACGAATATATTGGTAATGTGGTAATACTTGCGAAGCGTGGGAAATAGCGCAGCTGCCTAATGAAACAGATCGATGAAAGATAATAGTTGTAGAAAGTTTATCGCGGAGAGTAAATGACTTATTTATACTTTTTGGGCGGAAATCTATCACGACGGATGAATGAGAAGAATGAAGCGCATTATGAAGAAAGGTTCAATGAAACTTGTGAAGTGTTTGTTTACACATTTAGGACTGTACGCCAGAGAGAAAAAAAAAAAAACAATATAATCAGCTCACGTGTTTCCTCCTTCTTATAATTCCGGGTCCTTCAAGCGGGACGTGAAAAAGCATCTGATAAGGCTGTCCAGTTGAGTGCCATCATTGTAACATGCTACGTGTCTTTAATGGTGATCCTCTTTCCTGAGAATTTGCCTTCAGCTTACCACCAGGCGAGCTGAAGTCAAATTGGTGTGTCCTATATATATTTAAAAAAAAAACGACTACAGCTGAAAAGATAAACAAGTTTGAGAGCAGAGGCAGGCATTCTCACTAAATAGGTACCCATTACCTATATAGTATACCTATGCATTTTTACATATTTTTTTTCATAAGGGTTGAGTCAAATGGCACAACTTTCCTCTCGAAGTAATTGGGTCAGACTGTAGTACCTCTCGCAAAAACCAAGATAAGCTAACGGAAAGAGTGTGAGAGTGAACTCAGGACCATACAGTGTGAACCTGTGGTGCGAATAACCTCACCTTCGGCAACCAAAAACTACCCACAGGTGGCGTGCGTTTTGGTCGGTTTGAGTCCGACATAACCTCCTCCACCAGTTCCGGTGGGGAGGTATCCGTGGGGATTTTGCGCATGTACCTAAAAACAAAAAAAAATCCTACAAAACCTGGGACCAGCGTTATAATGGTGATGATGACAAATAGTATAATAAAAATAAGTGATATCTACTTCACTATTTTCCTTTTTTAGTCAGACACGGTAAACAATTAAATTGATTAATCACAAACACGATAAATATTCAAATGGATGCAATCGGAAATTTCTAACTAATGGAATACATTTGTATTAGATGCAGATTACACACATAATTCATACGAAATTATCTAGCTATTTCCATGTTTGTTTGAACATTACTAGGAAACAATCAAATATTTGAATACTTGTATCGTTTAAAATGTAAACATGCATTCAGATTACAAGTAAGTATAAAATACAAAACAATCCGCTCTTTGTTTGCTCAACTATATACGTGTTTCGTTCAAACGGTGTGACAGAAAATACCTATGCCATAGAAAGCTTAGAACCCTTTATGTCACGCGGGACTGCGAATGCGAAAATAATACCTACCTCTTATATGCTATTTTTTTTTTTTATAAACTCACGCCTATATCCCCGAAGGGGTTGGCAGAGGTGCTAGCACCCACATTTCGCCAGTTTATGTTTAGGTCCCAATGTGATAGGTGGCGAGCCTATTGCCATTAACCGGGCACTTATAAACCTCCGATAAATACACACATAACTTCGAAAAGCATCGAAATGTCATTGGTGCCATGGAAAAAACATGGAATCGAACCCGAGACCTTGTCTCAGCAGTCCATTACTATTACTAGGCTACCGCGGTTACTACTATAATATCGAAGTTTAGCCAAATCCGCAGTTAGATTAGTAAAGCGGACCCCCAGGGGCGGATCTACTTAAAGGCTTTTTGGGCTGCAGCCCAGGGCCCCGTGGATACAGAGGGCCCCCAACCTGAACTGAAAACAATAGACGATATTGTCAATAATAATAATTATCTAGATTTAAAAAAAATCCAGGACAGCAATGTCGAACCATCGAGTAAATCATAAGGACTTACAGTGCGATGAGCAAATAAAAGAATTTGCAGCGCAAAAATGCAGACAGGTTGTTTTATAATTTATAAAACATAACCTGTCAATTTATTTTGCAATAAATAGTGTTTTATATATTAAATATTTTGGTGTCCCTATTTTCTTCCTGTAGGTACTTAACATATATATAACTACATCACTACAGAAAACAGTTTTTTGACTAAATGGCAATTGGTTGAGTAATGAGATAGGGCCCCTAAGCCCAGGGCCAGGGCTGAGATTAACGCTAAGAGAAAGAGATACTAGTAGCAAGCGTTCCTAAGTCACGGTGAACGTATCCCATCAAGTGGACCAGGCGCTAGTTTACTACCTTAGCAGTACAAAAAAGGCCTTCTTCAACTATCAACTTTCAAAACTATCAATAAACAAATCACTTCAATTATCATTATCATAGTAAAGCCATGACTAATCTCAACTCTTAACTAACCTAATAAATGTGAGTTCAATGATTAACAACTCACTTCACCATAAATGACCATCAGTAAACAAAATTATCAGAGAATTATATTGATAAGTTAGTGTTGTACTTCGATATTACTAGTGTTGCGATATATCCGGTCGCACGTAGTTAAAAGAGAGTTTAATGTTACACTTCATTCGATTAAAGAATGTGCGTTCTAAAACTTATTGATGCTTTTTTATAACGCCTTGTTAGTACTTTAGTATTATGTTATTTGTGGTAAACTAAAGCATACTAATTGACGATGAATAGTAAATAGTTTATGGGGCTCAAAACGACCTCACTTTTACTCCTACTAATTCCCGAACGAGGCTCTATCTGACGTTTAAACAATTTTACTATAGTACCTACTTTGTCCTAGCGTTTAAAAATATTTACCTCTTCACGAGCAAGTCTATACTTGTCAAAAAGTTCCCTGCATTTGACATTTAGGTAACAATTAAATATTAATGCAGCTTAAACAGTAAACAGAAAATTAATATTTTAGTTGCAAACATGCAATAATGTAGACATAATTTCTAAAGCTCATGTTGGCAAGCAGCTAGCTGTTAGCCAATCCAGATGATACGCTGACAGCCACGTCGCAATAACAAAAGCTAGGCATTGTTTCAACATTTGAAAGTGACTGCATTTGAGACATCTTGCAATAAAGATGTTTCTGTATTTATAAATGTATTTCTAATGTGACAGAGATATACAGTAGGCTTACCACGAAACGTGCATCCGAAGTTTCGGAGTATCAATTACATAGTTTGTCAAGACAACATTTCGACAGCAGCGCTAGTTGCAAAATCAAAAAGGTTATAATCTACTAAGTGTTGCCCGTGGCTTCATCCTGTTTCCGTAACGAATAATACGACGATAGATAAAAATAACCAGACTATGATCTATCTTAGTTTCCAGTTTCATCCAGATCTGACCCATCATATTTTTGGCACATAAAATCTCTGACTTACAGGGTCGGCAGCTCGAATGTGTGCTTGTCTGCAACCTAAGTTGTATAAAAAATAAAAGTAGTAACAAAAGCGTCATTATATTGTCAATCCTGCAAATATTGCACACTAATGCTGCGTACGACTAACATAGATCATTGATCGATACTCACCCGTAGATCACGGCGACCTTGACTCTGATTGGCGATAACCTGTTCCAAGTTGATCGGAAAACTTCGTGACTGTCCGTAGGTCATGAGAGCGTTGCGATCATAATATTGCGACAAAAATATAGTTTGCCGTTATAATAATGATATTAATTTGTATTTTTAATATCACGTTTGTTTATAAATAAATTTAATAGTACAGTATCGCTATTAAAGTATTTAAACATGAATGGATTAAGAATAACTACATTTATATTTCTGCATTTTGTACCAAAGTAACTACTTGGGCCCCGTAAATCTTGATTGTGTTCGCCAGTTTTCCAGATAATATAACACTTATATTTTTAATATTTAGTATCACTATCAAACTATTTAAACGTCAATTTGGCTTAAAGTATGACGTCAATATAATTACATACATTTACTGGAAACTTGTTAACATACAATTTCAATGTCGACACTTGTATAAATAAACATTTTAATGTTAACAGAACATGTTAATATAAAATACATATTGAAAGGAATAATAATTGGTATGAACAAAACATAAAGTGTCCCTTATAAAGTGTTGTGACAGACTGCTTGGAGCCATTTGCCGAGGATTGTGCAACTGCAGCGGTGTGCCCTACGCCCATATAGAATTACATTACATTATAATTAAGCATTTCGTTCGACTTGTAATTTACATTCTGCTCCAACAGATATTTTAAACCGTCTATCAATCACACGTTAATGTCAATAAAAATTAAAATAATAATATATTTGCGTTTCATAAAGATAAAATCAGCGGATACATTAATTTGAAATACATTAGAATTTTTTATAATGTACTTGTAATGTTTATTGGGAATATTAAAAAATAATTAAACATATCTAAATTATTATTATTATTATTATTTATGATATTGCAATTAAAAGTTTTAGTTTTAAAAAGCGAAGGGCTTTAGTAGCAGTGAAAAGCCGTTTCACATAAGGTCGACCGTGACATTTTCCTTAAAGTTTCACAAGGTTCGGCAAAAAACTTGTAAATATCCAAAACGCGTGTTATTTGTCGCTCTGATTTCATAATCTTTCTTAATGAGCAATTTACCCTTATGTGATAATACTTGATACGAAAAACTCGATATTTTATCATTATACCTGTGTCTTCTCGTAGCTTCTTACTGTGAATATAACTTGAACTAAGAATAACTGTTATGCAGGTATGATTTTCTTTTCGTACCAATCTGATAAATGTGGCAGAGAGCACTATTTTTTCCAGAATGAATGAGAATCATCTCACACGTAAATTTTAAACAGTTGCATAATTATATTGCATTCTATCAAATTTTAGGAATGAGACCTGTAATACTCCATGCATATATAAACTTTCATGATCACTTACTATTAGGTGGATGCTTGTTTCTCACTTCAGTAGTAAGTATAGCATAACTAAGCTACCATCAAATATAGGATTCAAGTTATCTAGATGGAAATCTTTCCCCACACACTCCATAATAATAATAGAAATCTACGCTTTGTGACACTAAGGATTTTGGTGATACGATTTGATGGATTTAGCAAAAGATCAAACACCTTTTGTTAAATATTTTATGATAGTTATCTAATGTATGATAACAATCCAAGCTTTCGCATAAATGTAATCATGAAATGCAGTTCCCAACGTTCTGTATTACGATTGTCATTGTCGAAATGCAAAATGTCGTGCAAACTCAAATGCACAAAGTAAGTCACGTTATTTTATGACTTACCTACTTTAATTTCTAAAGCTTCCGCACGTGACACTAACCAAGTTCGAAATTTACATAAATTAATTTCCTCATAGCTAACATAGTTCCATTTTATCACAGATATTTAGACTAGGCTTTTTGTGCGTAAAATACCCACGGATACTACCCTCGACGGAACCGGGTGGGAAGTTATGTCGGACTTGAACCGACTGAAACGCACGTTGTCTGAGGGTCATAGATCACCAGAGGTGAAGTTGCTGAAGGCATATGCCTCGCACTCCGGTTGACCCAGGTCCATCTCTCTCGAGCTGGCCCTCTTTAGGTGTGGGGACCACGGAGACCCCATCTAATCCTCGAGCATAGGGAGGAGCCCGACGCTGCTTCTGCTTGGATGACCAGCGGCTGCACCGTCACCCCCAGGCCCGCGCTCATAAGGGAATGGAGTTCATTTTGCGACCTGCGACGCCCGATAGCCTACGCTCGTCGCGGGTTGTGCGGTTAGTGAGTCTCCTCCGTTCCCTTTTCCTCGCCTCCTTCACGAGTATTACTTGCTCACAGAGGGAGACACCGATATATATTTTTTTAGAATACTTAGGCTAGGAGCCGAAGGTACTTAAAATAGTATAAATAGCGTATCTTAGTGTTTTTTTCCAGTTGGATTCAAGGTGAAGTTGGAACCGGCAGCACATAGCCTACTCCTTCTCTTATATGAGTTTTATAGGAGCAACTGCCAACGATGTGAGAAAACGTGCATCTCCTCTGTCCATCAGATGTATCTGCATTAGATTGACATGGCCTCGAAAATCTTGATGGTCTATGTATACATACATGATGACGAGCAAAGTCAAAATATTACATTAATTAATTCA